>OX371224.1:299039337-301439337 GCA_947310385.1 Nephrotoma appendiculata | reverse complement strand
TAATAAAATCATACATGCCCAATTAATTTCAATTTAGGAAGTACCTTTTTTCTGTTCAGATTACGATTTCGTGCTTTAACTTTTCAAAACGAAAAATGTAAGCTTTTATTTATCCATAGTACTATATACCTATATATATCCATAGTTAGAACGGGTGTAGGTATATAAGACACATAAAGTAAAAAATTAGGTAAATAAAATAAATGTTAAATTATATTTACTCGTATATTACGTACGGAATAGCATAATGATGTTTGCCATAGTGGAAAAATTGTTCAGTTTATTTTTTATTACATATAAATTAAAAAAAGGATATACATAAATGTTTATTATGATTAGACATGCATAGAATTATTAACATTATTTTTATATATGAATGCGAACGAACGATGCCATAAGTAGGGATGAGTTGACAAAAAATTTCGGAATTTTATAAAATTCCAACATATCAACATCTCGCATCTGGTTTTTTTTGGTATAAACATTACTGTTAATAATTTTTATATTATTTTATTCAATTTTATTAATTAATTGAATTTTTTATTTATTGTATGAAACAATCCGCAGTTATTCTAATGGTATGAGCCGCGTTTTCACCTGGTTCTGCGGTTGCGTTTTTACACGCGCGCCTCAACCAAACCAAAATTTAATTATTTTTCTGTTTCGTGGTAATGAAGTAGAGAATTGGTTATCATTATATAACTTAGTATTGTGTTTTGAATTAAATTTTTAAAAACGGTATACAGTGGTATGATTAATGAGGATAATTGCATTACATGCTGTATATAGAAACAAAATCCGATTTTTTTTTAGCATTTCGTACTTTGTTTGTGAAAGCTTGTTTACCATAAACCTGTCGGCGAATTTTAAAAACAAACATCTAAAAGTTAATTTACAAATATAAAACGTTTTATTTGTGTATTTCTATAAAGTTTATTTTTTGGTACAAAACTTGAAAATACACACAATAAATAAAAAATAAGTTTAATTTAACTTTACTTTGCTGTATATCCACTAACAACCGCTGTCCAATAGAAAAATATATATACCATATTTTCTGCATAAACAAAACTGTATAACGAGATAATAGTGTACAATTGAATTTTTAATAAATATATATACAAACGGTTACAAAATTTTCTAGCAATACATTCTCGGAATTAAACAACTATGCATGGTACAGAATATATCTCGTCTATTGATATCCGCTGTGCGCGCACAAAAGCAAACAAAAATATATTTTAGAATGCTCCAAATAAACCAAAATCTTTATAACAATACCATCAATCATCCGTACCTTCGCTGTACAAACTATTATATGCATATAGAATGTTGGAAACCGAAGAAAATCTATAACAATTCTACTGAATATACAACAATATTTATTTTTTGAGATTGGAAAATTTGCAAGAAAATAGCGAATGGTACTGAAAATAATTTTATTGTTACGTTGGTGTTTCCTGTTTATTTATCCCAAGTTCTGGACATATTTAGGTTATGATAAAGTTTTTTTTTATTGTGGTTGGAAAATAAATATAGTTTGGTTTATTATACAAATTTCTGGTTTCTGGAATGGTAATAGCAATTGTCGTGTTCGAAGGTGAAAATGAACAATGCGAAACCATATACGATTATTGTTTTTTGATAAATCAATGACGTAAAACGAAATTGCTAAAATCAATTTAATCAAACCTTACCATCCAATAATCGCGTTTCTCATAATAATAGCGTGCCACAATATCACCTTAAAAGAATAAGGCTTTGTTCCACATAAAACCAGATTACCTTAAATTAATCTCTTAATTATAATAGCAAATCCTAATTTTTTATAACTGACTTTCTGAAACCGTGACAGGAAGTTCAAAATTAACCGTTTTCATAAAACGTGTGCATAACTTAAGATTTAAAATTTGTGTGATTTTAATAAATTTTTGAAAATTAAGGTTCGATTTTAATTTCTCTATAAAAACAACACTGCATGCTATTTATTACCAAACTAGGTTGTTCTGAGGCGCTTTACGCTCGTTTATTACCATCAAAGTGTAGTAAATATTTTTTAAATAGATCGCATGTAAGATTTGTTTAAAAAACATTTCGAGAAAATTGACGGTCATCGTTGAGAAGCTTTCCCTGCTGTGGATTATCTTCGATTCTTATTTTCACTTGGTGAGAATCTCTTAAATGGGAAAGAGCGACATACAATTGCCCATGGGAAAATACTGCCGTTTGAAGGTGAATTCCAACATTATTAAAAGACTACCTAGCCTTGCGCCTTGTTTATCGTCATTGCGTATGCAGGAATTATTGGAAACTGTCGTCGTTGTAAACCAAATGGTAGATTAGTCTCAGAAAATAGATGCCAAATCATTTCGAGGGATTTAGAACGTACATTGAGTATGCCGGAATGTCGGTGTAGATAAACTGATCAATCCTTTGAGCAGTTGTAAATTTATATTGACTTTGCAATGTCACTAATATGCTTGCGTGCGGAAGACCTCTCTTTTGAAACTCGATTTTATAAACATCAGCAATTGATTTTGCAATAATTCCAACTCTGACTAAATCATTAATGAGATAACCTAACTTGATCTTGTAAACTCGAGCCACTAAATCGGGACGATCGGAAGCATTTTCTCCTGGTCTCAAATTTGCTGTGATTTCCTTCTAACTCGGATTTCAATTACATGTAATGAAAAGGTCAGATGGTCCCCATTTTGCTTAAATGCTCATTGCATCACAAAACCGCTCTCGCATGCTGCGAGGTGAACCTTCAAAAGTTGATGGCAGAATAACAGAAACGCCGGCTGCAATGTGTTCATTTTGCATTAAATTTGCGACGTGATCAGCGATACCTTGATACTGTTTAGCCTGAAGTCGTTTCTGATTTTCACGAATGTAGTTGAGATTATTTCCTTCTACCTGCAGATGTGAGTCAACCAGCCATGGTTGTGTTACTTTTCCTGCGTTTATGATTCAATCACCTGGTATTGCTGTCAATGCAGCCTTATATTGGAGCGTACTGATATTCTTACGTAATGGATTTAATTTTGCACTACTGTAACTGCCACACTGCCAATTGGGATGCCAGCCTGGCTCTCCATATAGAAAAAGTATTGTATAAGTCATCTCTTGTGCTTCAACATCTCGTATCAGGTGATAATTTTGTGCTAATCTATTGTGTACACGAAAAAATTAATCAATATTGTCCAAAATATCACAGCGACAGTTATCATTTGCGGCGTGTTCCTTACGCACATCAGCAGCTGTACTATCAAGTACATAAAGCTGGGCAAATTGAGGTGCTTTGTCATTGATTGTTTGCAAGTGAGACGTTTGATGATAAGTGGTGCCATGAATTGTTGAATACATATGGTCCTATTCCTGACAAAATTCATTCGTAAATGCAAATAAAACGGCACGATCGAATGTTTTTTGAAAATGAGTTCGATTTGAATTTGTTGTGTCGGACATAAGACTTTTGATAAATTCAGGATACTCACCAATCTGTCCTTGAATGTCAGTTAGATTTAGCAGCATAACATTGCCTTTTCGACAACAGGATGTGAACAATCTGTCAACTGGTTTCTGTGCAGTAAAGTTTCTTGATTGACAAAATGAGCACAGCTTACCAAATGCTCCACAATCATGATAATCATCAAGTTGGTTGAACTCGTCGAAATTAATCGCTTCCCTGCGAAGAGCCTCATTCACACGTTCTCGAACTGAACGTTGTGATGCTGCATTAAGAGAAAAGTTCGTGACCTTTTTCCTGGTAGATGGCTTTACCTTTATATAGCTCAGTATAACCATTGATCATATCGGACAATTGGCCCATATTTTAAAGGTGTTATTTTAACTTGCACTTTGACATATAAAACAATAAATTCGGTGAAGTAAATAAAAAGTATAAGTTTTTAAACATGGAGAAAAATAATGTAAAAATTCGATATCTCTTACAATTTTATTACGACAAAGGTAAAAACGCGGCGCAGGCTTGCGGAAAAATTTGTACTGTTTTTAGGTAGAAGATGCTTTATCAAATTCAACAAGAAAGAATTATAGTTGTTCCGCGCTTTCGTTGAGAAAATGTCCATCTCACCTCGTTGTTATCGACAAACCACTTGAAAAGTCGATGAAATCATGCAGAAAATTGAAGCAGACCGGCATATACGTTGCAGCCATGCAATTATTAAAGAACTAAATATTGAACACAAAACAGTTTTAAACCATTTGAAAATGGCTAAATACAAAAAAAGCTTGACGTTTGGGTACCCCAAGAATTAACAGTTAAACATTTAATGGATCGGATTTCTATCTGCGAAATGCTGCTGAAACGGAACGAAAGGATAAGGTAAGACAACGTGGTGCGAAAAATATCATGGACAAAACGAGGTGCAGCTTCCCAAACGGTATCATAGCCAGGATTGACGCCATGAAAGGTAATGCTGTGTGTTTGGTGGGATTGAAAAAGAATCGTGCATTATTAGGTGCTCCCACAGGGCTAAATGATTGATTATAATTAGGAAGTGCAAAACCGGGATCCTGGAATTCTGAAAACCGGGATCCCGGACCATTTTGAGCCGATTTTCAATACCGGTTTTTGTTGGTTCAATTTCAGTTTTTCGATTTTCAATTGATAAAGGTATTGATTGAATATACGAATTTATGAGAGTATGCCAGTAACGAAATTTCTTGAAATTATTAAACGAAAACTTCTAGAATTTGATTTATCAATAGACAAAGATGATGAAAATGTCAAAATAATGTATCAACTAAAAGAAACAAATCAACAGCTGTTTTGCTCTTTGTATCCACTTAGCTGTTATAAATGTGGGTTACTCAAAACAGACTAAACTTATGAGGTTCTAATAATTCTTCATAATCTACCTATTGAAGAAGATTATGAAGAACAATTAGAATCCATGACGATGAATATGATGTTGATAATAAACACAGTATTTTCACAATCAAAGAAGGAGAGGCGGAAACACCAGTAATTAATTAAAAAGAGTTCGGTCATTTAATTAACAAAATGAGAAAAATAATTAAAAATGTTCGTAAATCACCTACCAAAAACTATGAAATTTTACAAAGTTAAGTAAAAGCAGAGTTTGGAAAAGAGTTGATTTTAATCCTAGATTGTAAGACTAGAATAGACTGCTTACTATGATGGAACGATTCTTTTTTACTAATAAGCTGTATTCAAAAATGAAATATATATTTGAAATGGATATAATCAGTTTCTCTAACTATGAGAATAACATCTTTACATCACCTATTTCTTCTTTAATTCCTGTTAAAGTAGCGATTGAGCCATTGTGTCACAATGTGTCGGCTGACCCAACATTTAAATTCTTTACCCACAAACTTCAAAAGGGAGATACACCACTATAGGTACTGAATTATTAAATGCAATAAAGAAACGTATTTACGAGCGTTGCACTGATATTTCGGGCATTATTCAATATTTGGTTTTATTTGTTCATCATGCATTTGAAGTAAATAAAGAAACATGTACAGCTGATGATCAAGCAAAGTTTTCATTTCCAAAACTCACCAAAGCCGTAAGGCCGGATTCATACTTTTATTACTTCGTTCATTCATTCATTCAAACAACTTTTTTGACAAACCATCTCGACAGGAAAAATATTCCAAATCTAATTTTGTTTTTAAAAAAATTAAGACTAACTGTTTACCGTTAAAATGCCAGAAAAAAAAATGTCACAAAAATACTCTTAATTTATTTTTCCTAATTCCTTTTCCTATAGGAAAAACTAGAATCGCAGGAGATTATATTAAACCTTGAATCGTCGATTGCAAAAAAACTGGAAAAATAACCTTTCATAATGGCCTGGAACAACCCAAGATTTTCTGGGATTACGGTTATGGTATATATACTTTTCATGACCCGTAATGATTTTGTGACAAACAAAAATATTTCTTTCTTCATCAGTTCTTGTTTTTTCGGTCAGATTATGAAAAACCCATTTTATTATCTTCTGTATTTGTTCCACGTTGCATGCAATCGAAGTGGTATTGCTTGGTAAGTAACTCCTAACCGTTCTACAAGCTATTTTTCACTTTGACAAGGTTTTATGTCCAATGAAACTTTTAGTTCTTCATCTGCAAGTTATTTTACTTTACCTGAACGTGGATTGTCCTCGTACTCAGTCTTCCTCATCCCTCTCCTTCTATCTCTTAAAAATAAACTGGTGTACATGGAACGCCGGCTAAATGACTGAAATTTATGTCATGGCAATGACTAAGCTATGACTAATCAAATGGTGGACAATTTGGATGCATACAAAGTATATTTTGAAGCAACCAGCTTCAGAGCCCAGTTTCTACTTGCACACCTAATAAATACATAATAAGGAATACATTTTAGTGATTTTTAAGCAAGCTCTGCAGTTTAAGAATTACGATTTAAATTTAAATTAACTTCCGTAACAAAATAAATTATTGAATTAATAACACTGTGCTAGTTGAAAAATGTGACAAGCTGAGCACCCAGAAGGTAAACCTAATTCGAGTACGCTGAATTCAATGGTGCTAGTCCCATTTCAAAGTAAGTCCTCATTTTTTGTATACCACTTTCGACATGTTTTGGCTCCGAGTCAAAAAATACCCACATTTTCAAGTTAATACCACCTGAATCATTAAGATTTTTGTTATGCTTTCTTCAGCAAGTTTCTTGCGCAGGTCACGATCAACAACTTCGCTGAACATATCCAGATCAAAAAACTACATCCACCATATATGTGTGTTTTACTTAGGCAAAGGTTAGGTTGGAGTGGCTGATTCCACACACTTAGACCAGTAGTGGCTCGTTGTGATACCACAAGATCCTATTTCCCCTTTACCCCTGTTCAAAATCATTCGGAGCTACGTACGTAGCGCAAAATTTCTCGCACTCCACAGTCCGCGAGATCTGAAAGGCTGGCTATACTGTCTGTACACGCCCAAATACCTATGCCTTCTGTATGATAGTGCCGGACACGAGCATAGGAAGTTATTTAAAGTCTCTTCGTCCATGAACTTCTACCAAATCATTCATCTGTAGACTTAGCTTTCTCGCCTATTCCCCACAAAGGCAAGGTCTTGTTAGTTTTGGCAAAAGCTTCTCACAGAAGACTCCAGCTCCTACTTTGCCGTATAGTAAAACATGGGTGGGTACACCGGTAAGGCGTAGTACAACTGGAAGTCGGCATACATAGAACAAACATAACGCTCACATCAGATAAGATACAAAGAACACATCAATGACATAACAAAGTTTAAAAAAAGTACAGAAAATCAAGTTTCGCGCAACACATATAAACTGAAAATCATAGGTACACTAAATTCAATAAAAATGTAACCATTTTGCACAGAATCAAAAAAGGACTGAAATTAGACAGGTTAGAAGACCAACACCAAGGGTATAAGTTTTGGGTACAATGTGATTCATAAAGGCATGAGACATTTGTATACTGTACATATGAGTACATATGATGCGTATAATGTACATATTAGTCAAATTACGGCCAAAATTCACACCCAGAAAATATACAAAAACAAAAACACCCACAATTTACTTCGCCACAAAATCACCACAAAAACCAATACAATTTACGAACTATTATCCATAACTTAAAAACAAAGGAGATACCAAACAGCAGCGCCTAGCTACAGTATATAAAGAGCTTCAAAATAAATTTTGTAACAGTAGCAAAAAATAAGACAAAGAATAGATTATTCTCGAAATCGATATTTCTAAAGAAGTTAAAAAGTTGGCACAATAAGTAAGAACTAAATACTGTAATATAAAATTAAAAATAAAAAGTTATTCATCTAAATATATAAAGTGACAAAAGAATACGAAAAATAAAGTTAAAATCGTCTTGTGAATCTGGTGAAATAAATAATATGGATAGGTGTTATAAACTCAAGTGCTTTTGTTATGTGTGTGGAAAATTTACAATTATGAGCAATCGCCGCAAAATAAGTGATGAAACCGCTGATTTATATCGACTATACTTTTCACAAACTGTTATTAGTGGTGTAAATTGGACGCCGTCTTTTGTTTGTACAACATGCATTTTCCATCTGCATAGATGGCAAAACACGAGAGCCGCAATGCTATTTGGCGTCCCGATGATATGGATCGATCCACAAGGACATGATGCAGTTCAATGTTATGGGTGCATAAATTATATTCTCGGTACAAACAGAAACAAAATTGGTTCTTTGACACAGACTGCAACGACAAATGCTCAACTACCACTGCCACATTCACATGCAATTCCTGTTCCGGAAAGATCAAACCTAACTGAGGAATATTTACCAACAACATTTGAATCAGGTGAAACCGGAGAAACATAAGCATTAATATATCAACCTTTAAATGTCACTGCGCCATGCAAACATATTGAAATCTCAGAAAATCGTTTGGATATTATGGGACAACACCTGAAACTATCGCAACGGCAAGCAATTCTTTTGTCAAAGTATTTAAAACAAGTGATCATTTTGGCTCCAAATAAATCGTCATCGTCATTTTACGAATTTTTTTCAAATCAATTGAGAATAATTCACTCGCTTTTTGCACTGATATCCGAGGCTTGGCATCTACAATGCACAATGCATATAATCCCGAATATTGGCGATTGTTTATCAATTCCTCTAAAAGCAGCTTGAAGACAGTTTTCCTTCCCGTTACCAACTCAAACAATTCAATTCTAATTGCAGGTACGACAGCATCGTTGATGCTCCTCTTGTACCAATTAAAAAATATTGCTACCACCACTTCATATCAAGGTTGGAATATTTAAAAATTGTATAAAAACGCTGAATCCAAATGGAAATGCGTTTGTTGAATTGCGTTGCAGTTTTTCACGATTAAGTGGAATGATAAAAAAGGTTGGTGTTTCAATCTATTCGAATCTAAGTTTTGATTAAATAAAATTTCATCTCACATCTTGTTTTTTATTACAGGAATTCTTAATGGACCAGATATTCGTCTTCTGATGAAAGATGATGCATTTGAAAATGCTCTCAGTGAACGAGAGCTTGTGGCATGGAAATGTGTAAAAGACGTTATTAAGAATGTTCACGGAATTAATCGGTCAGATGATTGGCGCAGATATATTGAAAATATGCTGACCGCTTTACATAATATAAACGTTACAATGTCATTCAAAATACATTTTTTGCATAGGCATGTAGAAAAATTTCCCCGAACAATCACCAGCCGAATCCGATGAGCACGGCGAGCGTTTTCACCAAGTGACGGCAAGGCTCAAACATTGGTATAGCGGCAAAAAGCTAGATGCACTCTTGGGTGACATTTGTTGGAATTTGCAAGAGGAAGAAGAACTCGAAAACGACAAGATCGAATCAGAAAATTAAAATTAAAAGTTAAGAAAAATGTTAAATTTTAGGAAAAAATTGAGAAAAATCACTATAAAATCAACTGAATCAATTTAATTTTCTTTTAAATAGTTTCTATTGTATCTATATTTGTCGATGAGATGTTTATTCGATCGGTTTAGATTCAATTAATGGACAAAAAATGATAAAAAACGTGTTTTTCGCCGAAATGAATCGAAAAAAAATAACACAAAAATGTGAATGTAGATGTCATTTTTCAGCCTTAATTCGTTCGGCAAAGTTGTTTGTCTTGGCTTGCGCAACAACTTTGTTGAAGAAAGCATAACGAAAATCTTAATGTTTAGTTTGGACTAGCACCATTGAGTTCAGCGTACTCAAATAAGGTTTACCCTCTGGGTGGTCAGCTTGTCACAAAAAAAAAGTTTGCGATTTAAGCATAGTGTAATCAAAACCTTTTACAAAATATGTATTATGTTAACCTCCACCCAAAACTAAAATACCTTCTTCAATAATAATTAAAGATCTGCAATAATTAAAAAACCACCAATCTAAATAATTCTACTCATTTCTCCTAAAAAGGTGTATATAAAATTTTTAAATCCTTCAAATACAACACCGCTATCCTCAATGAATGATTGCATGACAGGATCGCCCGCCTTTCTGTTCAAATATTAAATGATGTAAAAACAATTAAACAATTAAAAAAAATTTAAAATTAATTGCCCGAACAAAACAAATAAACTAACAAAATTTATAAAACTACTAGCTGACCTGTGACTGAATCAGTCACGTGAATACATTTTGTTGAATTTTTGGTTAAGAAATGATTAAAAAGATTTGTTAAGATGTAAATTTGATGCACTTTTATCAAAAATAAAGTAAATTCATATTCTGGAAACCATCCAATAACACGATTAATTCGTTCCATGTTTTTTAAAACCGTGTTGTTTGAGACTACAAAAAGAAAAGAAAAACAACGTTGCGTGCTATTTTAATTTTTTGGTATGATATACAAAAATAAATAAAAGAGAATAACGAAAATCGTGTTGTTTGAAAACGTGTAATTTGAGAAAAATGGTACCGTGTTCTTCGAAACCGTGTTCTTCGAAACCGTGTTCTTCGAATGGCGTGTTCTTGGAGGGTTGCTTGTACGCGGTTAATTTTTAAATCTTAAACGGCAAAAACGCGCTCAAATACACACAGTATGACTTACGTGCCAAGTCAAACATTCGTATCTCAAACGGGAAGCGTGCGCCTGAGGTCACATGGCCGTATCTCAAACAGACCAAATATTCAAATCTCGACTTCGGTCGGAGACATTTTCATTATCCACTGCAGCAGTTGTTTTACGAAATCCAATCAACTGTTTTTCGTTTAGCAGTTTAATTCGTAATTCAGCTTCTTCGGCTTCTCGAACTGTATCGAAGAATTGCACTTCTACGGGAGTTCTCGATGGAGTTGTTAAGCCGATCATAGCGCAAGAAAGTCCGTGCTGTTTAAGAAATATGTTAGTATCTTGGAGAGCTAAATTTTTGCTACATTTTCAATATGGTGGCGGCTGTAATCCAGAGTCATGTCATCTGCATTCTTCATCGAGAGATCAAGAACTTTTGAAGATTGACAAAAGCAACAAATATAAGCAAAAATCTCTTAAACTATCTTTGCATTTGAAAGACTGCTGTTTCTGTTAACAGTGATCCCTTTTTATCATATTTTACCAGACTTCGTGCAGCTGTAGCTGCTTTGAAGGTTTTGTAAATAAAACCATTGAATGTTCGTACAAATTCAAAGCTGGTGGAACCTCGAATATGTAGCAAAAGCAGCCGCAGGAAGCAACGCTCCTCATCTCTCAAGCTTACGGTATATATTCGTGCAACAACCTTATCTCCACCTGTTTGACGAAGTTTCCATTTACCGCGTACGTAAACATAATGGTAGAGAATGTCAGTATATAGGAAATGACATACGTTTATAATAGGTAGAAGATATATAGAGTGTCATGACAAAATTGTATTTTTACACTCACAACTATTAACACCAAAATGCATGTAAAATCATTTTATGTTCTCTATTTTGTTTAATTGTGATTCAATTACAAATTTTCTACTCATTTTGTCATCACAGTGTTATGACAAAAACATCGGCAATTTCAAAAAATTTTGTCATTGTCACAGTGTAATGCGCATGATCATAGATTCAATATAAACATATTTTGTCATGGCATTCTGGCGTCGTGACAAAATTTTGCTGAAAACACCTGAGGTACCCGTTTCAGGTACTTCACTGTGGAATTTTTCCAATTTTTCTAGTCTAGGCACACCGCTATATTTATGTCGACTTACCCTGAAAAATTTAAACGGATCGGATCATGTTTAGGGGTCATTTTAGGGTTGAAAAAATAGTTTGAAAAAATAAAGCGTATTAATATAATAGATAGATAGATAGATAGATAGATAAATAGATAAAAAAACTGAAATAAATTTCACAAATAATCAATTTAATTAAGGGTCCAATTGATAACCGAAAATAATTAATTTAACATTATTAAACTTTAATATTCATATTATTGTACGAAATTGAAAAAATGGTGAACGAACATTTTGAAATAAATTCGAAAAGTGTTGCTGGTGAAGACGGTTAGATACCCAAATATACCGATTTAAAAAAAATAATTAAACCTAATAATACCAAATAAAATGAAAAATAATTATTATAAGTTATGGCATAAACTAAAAAGTGTAATATTTGGAACAATTTAAAATAATTAAAGTCATTACACAAAAAAAAAATACAGTGCCGAAGGATTGTGGTCGCACTTAATAAACTATACTCTATAATACTTTAATAATTTATAAATAAAATATCTAGTAAATAATTAAATAATAATTTAATATAACTTAAAACATAAGTCAGATGTTATAATAACTAAAATATAACAACAAATACACATTAATAAATATCTAATACAAATACAACAAAATAAATTAAACGTAAACGACAAAAACTACAATAATAAAACAAATTCATTAATAAAAGTCGAATACAACAACAACAACATGCAAATAAATTAAATGCCGAAAATGCAAAAACAACAACGAGAAAACAAAATACAAAACTTGATGTCGTTGACCTCATTTAAACCAAAACAAAAACAAACGAAATAAAACACGACTCGTCTCCGACGATCGACGTATTTTTTTTAGTTTGTTTTGGTATAAATGAGGTCAATGACATCATGTTTTGTATTTTGTTTTCTCGTTGTTGTTTTTGTATTTTCGGCATTTAATTTATTTGCATGTTGTTGTTGTTGTATTCGACTTTTATTAATGAATTTGTTTTATTATTGTAGTTTTTGTCGTTTACGTTTAATTTATTTTGTTGTATTTGTATTAGATATTTATTAATGTGTATTTGTTGTTATATTTTAGTTATTATAACAGCTGACTTATGTTTTAAGTTATACAGTATTAACCCGATTTACCGAAAGGCACATACAATTATGCTTTCGTAAAATCGGACATTCGTTAAATCGGATATTTTTTAAAATGGGTTTTTGAATTATAAATTTGTTAAAATAAAACTAAACATTTAAAAGTACATATGTAATTAAAAATAATACTATTAGGTGTATGACTTAATTTTTAGAGATTTTTCAGCAAACTTATTTTATATAAAAAAATAAACGGGTAGCGAAGTCCTTTTAAGGCCCCGGTTTTTTATAAGTCCAGGTTTTTGGCTCCCGGTTTTCAAAATCCCGGTTTTGTTTAAAAAAAAGCCGATTTTTAGGAAATCCTGAATTTTTAAAATTTGACATGTGGGAAAATGGGACTCAAATGATTTTTTGACAAAATTCAAAAATGAGTTTGCGATAAAGTTCTAGAAAATGGCTAATTGGGATGGAATTTGGCCATTTCTTAACAGATTTTTGTTGCATCGACCTCCCGCGTGCCCATGAGAGTTATTAAAGCCGTCTACAATTACTACAATTATTGCATTTCTAAATGTTGCATTTCAAAATGTTGCAGCCTTGTTTTTTTCTAGTAAATTTTTGAGCAAGATATTTTATTTTTATATTAAAATATTATTAGTCTGACCGGCCCGAATTAATAAAAAATATAGTTTTCAAAATCAGGACTTTAGAACTAGAAGAAAAGAAAACCGAGATTTTGAAAACCGCGATTTTGAAAGCCGTGATTTTGGGAGGGGGGGGGGGGCTGGATTTTGAAGCCGGGATTTTTAAACCAGGATTTTGAAAGCCGAGATTTCGTTGTACACCTAAATAAACAATGAAAACGTGGAAATATTTTTCATCGTTTTTATGAAAATTTTTCAGGTAATATACGAATGCTGTCGCAGGTTTCGAAACGGTAAGGTCATCGACGAATTTACGCACATCGTCCAGCGTTTTGGACTGTTTATCCAGTAGCACGTGCTGGATTGACCGGAACAAATTGCAATCAGATGAGGCGTGCAGTGCAGCAGTATGAATTGCCTGCTTCCTTGCCCAGTAAATGGCTTCTTCTGACCAAGTTCTTCGCTCAGTTAGTTCCATTGTCAGCTATAGCGTTTCACTGTCACAGCCTGACCAGTGTTCAGGAGTTCGTAATAAAGCACACCCTTCATGTTCCACCAGATACATAACAGATACATTCTTTAAGTGGATTTTCTGTTTCGGCGTCGTTGTACTTTTCTACGTTTGGGGTTCTCGTAAAAAATAAATGTTTTATCACCAGCCACGATTTTCTACAAGCAACCAGTGAAATGCACGTAATCACACGCTGACCTAGGTTAAGCTCGGCCAACACATGTGGGACCCATCTTTCAAGTTTTTGAATTTTTCTCATTCGCTGCAATCACTTGAAAATAGTTCTTTGGTTGACACCTACCGGAACTGCAAGGTCTTGCTGCGTTTGCGTTGTATAGAGCTTGAAATTTTGCATCTTCAAATTTTCGTGGTTGTCCCGGGCGCGGCTGATCACTAAGATCGAAATAACCATTTCTTAAACGTTTGTGCAAATAATTACAAGTTTCATAAGCAACAACGTCGGCACCAAGAACGCTACAAATTGATTCCTGTACTTTAGAAACAATTTTTTCTTGTTGGAATTCGTTTAGAATGCAGTGCCGAATATGTGGTTTATCAGTTGCCACCATAAACTCTGCTATTATGAAGGGTTATGTAACTCACGCTGACAAGCAATAAATTTTCAAGTTTTTTAGCTTTCGTAAAATCGGATACTTTTTTCGTACAATCGGAGTTTCGTTTAATCGGGTTGGACTTGTATTAAATTTCTTTTAATTTACTAGGTATTTTATTTATAAACTAATTAAGTATTAACGACTACAGTTTATTAGGTGCGACCACAATCCTTTGCAACTGTATTTTATTTTTGTTCAATGATTTTAATTTTTTTAAATTTTCATAAGTAGGGCAACCAAAATATGCTCTCAAAAAAAGGTTTTATGGGGTATATCCTCTATCCGGTCGCAAATTTTTTAATTACGATGCGAAATATGGTTACTAGATTTATTTTGCCTTGTCAATTGACACATTTTTCTAAAATTTAAATTTGTGTTGCGATTGTAAAGTAGAAATACATGAAAAACCTGTGACCTCAGACAATGCGTAACAGTCTTTTCATGTATTTTTCACTTTTTAGTTTATGCCATAACTTATAATAATTAGATTTAATTATTAATTTTAATTCGGTACATTCGGGCATCTATGTAACTGTTTTCACAAAATCACTTTTCAAATATTTACTCTTTATGGTTATTTAGTATGTAGAAAAAATTATCCCAAACTTTCATCCCATAAAAATCAAATATCCCATAAAAATCAAATAGGCAATACTAACAAAGCGGTTACGATATTATGTCAAATATATTATCACGACATAACAATAGAAGTATAAAATAAATCAAAATATTTAGTTAGCGACTTACATAAATATAAAGTTCCAAAAACTTTTAACTTACTAAATTTTTTGATGCTCAATACGATAAATACTCCAACAATTTTTTTTTTGCATTTGTCCATTGGCAAATTTGTAAAAATAAATCGAATTTTTTTTCTACCGGAATTTGACAGCATATAGCTTCAAATATTCAGATGGACAAATTGATTTACAAATTAGGTATGAGCAAATTATTTATGAGAGGTGTGATATTTCATATTTTGTATGGAGATTGGACTGACATAATATATATAAAATAATAAATTAAATATAATACATTTAAATTAAATAATAATAAGAAATCAGTTCGTGAATTAAAAAAATAAGTTAATGTGATTGGTAATAATAATTTAATAAAATTATAAATAAGTATAATATACAACAGTTGTTTCGCCATGTAAATAATTAAAATTTTCGTCATGATAATGTAAGCCGAACACGCTAAAACGTTTTGGTATACGTCATATCTTCGCTTCGTTTAAAATGGCGCCCAACGTTGATTATATTATAATATTGTAACTTAAATAATTCTTATGTTTATTAAATTTTGATTAAACTATATTTTTTATTATTTCGACTTTATCAAAATTTAAATGTTAATTATTCTTATTGTTGTTGCTTTTATATTATTCTTACGCTTTTTTTTAAATTTTGGTAAAAATCGCATATTGCAGTATTAATTGTTTCTAAAAATCTCATCAAAAATATTTTTTTTTCTAATTCGATTAATTTTTGTTTTATTAGATTTAATTTATTTAAATAATAATTTAATGATTGCTTTCAAGTTTTTAAGGTTCAAAAGTAAATTTAACTTTAATATAATTTTTGTCATCCACTTACATATGTATAAATCATTTTGTTTAATCTTATAATTACATACATATGTATGTAATGTGTGAGTTCTATTTTAACCATTCTTTAAAACGATATAAACACATCGTATTAGGGGAGATGTATCGACGGTAGTTATGGTGAGCACATATGATAAAAAATGTGGTATATAAATAAAAGAAAAATTAATTTGCGGTATTTTGCTATATAAGTTTTAAGCAAACTTAATGGAGCAATATTAATGGAACACCTTGGTATCCACACCTTAGCCCTAAGCATTAGCTTGTTGTAATAAAAAGGTTTACAACAGTTTTTTTGTTGAATGTTAATTAATGTTAAAATGAGAATCAAATGTTAAATGAACTTAATGTGGTAAGTGTTAATATTTTAAAAGTGCATCTCTATGGGTGGATTTATTGTTAGTATGAGAAAATTTCTAATCAAGCATAATCTGCACGAGTGTGGATACTGCAACTAAGTGATTCTTCCTTTAACCCTCTCGTTTGCCGTGCGAGATTAAGAGATTACGGGTAACTAGAACGGTGCCTTGGTGTTAGTTGATGGTGATACTTATCATTGGTGTAAACAGCTATCTGATCGGAATTCTCGTTCTTATGTTTTGTTAAAGGAAACTCTCACGATGACTTATAGTTTTAAGCTTTTATTGGATGAGTGAATTGGTTGATCGAATTTAAAGTTACATTTATATTAAACTATAGTAAAACCGGACTATGCTAATACCGTAGAGGTTCGTCGAGTGACGAAACCTCTAGGGGTTTACGATCCAGGTTTACTGTACGCGATGGTCGAACTGTATTATAACTATATTTTCGAACTTTATATATACTAAATATTTATTGGTATTCTACAAACAATTAATTTTTTAAAATTCGACAACATTACACACGTATAATTATTGATTTTTTTGAAATTGCAAAATTGGAAAATATATTTACTAAATTTAAAATCATCAAAAATCGTAGGTCGATAAACGAAAAATGTAGTGTGTATGACGTATAAATAACTAATGTTTTATTTTGTTGTTGCTTTTGGATTTTCTTTGATTTATATTTTTATGTATCGCGCCGATCGCACTTACTATGCATTTTTTGTATGCATGATAAAATGTATGTATGTTATTTGTGTTTTGTTATATGTGATGTCGTTTATATTATCGTAACGATCTTGTATTTAATTTATGATGGTGATGATTTGATTATAAGTTCGCGAAATTTGGGATGAAATGGATGATGTTGTGAGTAATATCACAACAAGCTGGCCAAAGAAGACTGCTCCAAGTGTTTTCCGTTGACAAAATTTTCGATGGCCATTCATCTGACGTCCAAACTTTTGAGCAAACGGACGCCCACAATCAGTTAGCAGATGACATAAACAATAACCAGTAATTAGTACAACTGTATAGAAAACCCAATAACCAAATCATCTAATCGATTGTTCAACGCTTTAGTTTTTTAATAAATGATGCGGGAAATATTTAAATGAAACAGTCAATGTTAATCTATGAAAGTCAATAAACATAATTATCAATTTACAATACAAATAAATAAATTAAAATCATATAATTTCCCTTTTTTTATTAAACACCTATTACCACGCTGGTTGTACCAGATTTTTACCAGTTGTGTTTTTCGGAATTCAATTTATAAGATCACCGACCATCATGGTGTTAACAAATTCAATTGTAGTAATCTTCATTAAGTATGGAAAAAAAAATGTCAATACTGAAATTTTTTAAATTGTGTTGCAGTGCATGGCCCTTCGCGAAAAATCGTCCTTAAATAATTTAAGTGACGATTTTGTATTAAGTTTTGTTATTGTACAAATTTGAATAAAAACTAAATTATATTGCATTATAAATAAGTTATATATAATTTAAAAATATCATACACCTGTAGAATCTGTTTCAATTTCCTCAAACCACCTTTCTTATACTTAATTGTCAAGTGGTTCGTTTTTTTTTTCTGTAGTCAAAGTGCTACAATTATAACTAATAAGTAGAGGGTATTTTTTAAGCCTGATAGAACTTGAAATTGTAAAAATAAAAAAAATTAAATTTTTATAAAATAAATTATGGCGGATCTCACTATACTCTGGCAAATCATCATGAATAGACTCACGCTTGAACAACGCTACGAAATTATTAAAATTTACTTACTTATTGTCGCACCATGATTAATGATTTTTTGTTTGAAAATACGGATGACATTGATCCGAACGAGATATGGTTTCAACAGGATGGTGCTACGTGCTATACGGCGACCGCAACCATTGACTTATTATAATCAAAATTTGGCCATAAGTTGATTTTGAGAAATGGACCTGTCAATTGGCCTCCAAGGTCGTGCGATTTGACAACTCACAATTATTTTCTGTGAGGCTATGTGAAGTCACTGTTTTTTTCTGAAAAACCGACCAGCAGTGCTCAAAAAAGCGGCTGTGCCCATATAAAAAAAATGTTGATTATAATTTAATTTTTTGTATTATTTTTTACAATTTCAAGTTCTATCGGGCTTAAAAAACACCGCTTATAACTGAAACTAAATAAAAATGCACTATACAATTGAACTGGTTAAATTAATTACGAAAAAAGGTCTTAAGAAATTAGACTAACTAATATATGTTGATATTTTTTTTTTATATGTGGAAAGGTTTTTTAACCAATGAACAAAAATACTGCTAAATAAAACTGAACGAATTGTGGAAGGTGAACATGAATACATTAGTGAAGGATACCGAGGAGTAAACGTTACTGATTAAAGTATAAAGGCATAATCGATGCCGAGTTACAACATAGCTACGTCAAACGTATAAACGAAATAAAACCAAAGCTAATATTTTTGTTATTGTTGTCTGCTTACAATCCAAATGAGTAACTGAAATTTTCAATGGTGTTACTATTTTAATTAAGTAGCCAAAATTAAAATCTCACAGATACATTTAAAATCTAATTACTACTATTATATTTAGGCATTCAGGAATATTCGGGCCAGTTTCGCATGTTTTTAAAATGAATCGTTAATTAATTATTCTTGTTCGGTTATTCTTTTCGGTCTCCTTAATTTAATTTTAGTTTTGTTCGATCCATCAAGATCTATATCCAAGCACTACCTACACCCACCCTAATCCGACGAGCCTAAACTGAAGCAATAAAACAAGGCAGTTAGCTTGATAGAGAAAAATTCCCCCCCCCCCCTCCCAACACTTCACATATACAAAAAACACTAACTTCACAAAAAACATAGAGAACAAAAACAAAAGAGCCTGCCTTAGGTGACGAAAAAATACAACACAAAAAACATCTTGCCCACCGCAACACAAGTATCGGACATTCGTTGAGCTTCAGTTCCTTTAACATCATGTTAAAGCAACTTAAGATGAACGTCATTTTAAAGGAACAAAAGCTCCCCTTCTATTTAATGCTTACAGTAAAAAATGGCGTAATTTTACGGCTCTTATTTCTAAGTGGCTCAGGTACTAGTCCATTTTAGCCAGGAACTTATTAAAATTTCAAAAATAATAAAAGCTTTTAATTTACATACACAAAAATTTATTCTCTTTTATGGTTGTATTTCGCGATTGTCCGTCACTATACTAAATTATATTCTGTGTCATGACTAAATCGTTAAAAAAATGTTCTTAATTCGAGTTCGAATTATTTGTCAAACTTGAACGTTTAAAATTTTTAAATGTGTTGTTCTTAATATTATTTTTTACCCTTAAAAATGTTTAAAATCAGTCTTGTGGAATTTCTTCGTGAAAAATATAATCAGTGAAAATACGGAACAACACGATAGCGAAGGATTTAGCATTCCTCTACAACGTTAACCATCCGCAAAAAGTGGTCACATCAAAGAAGGTTTGGTTGGTTTTGTTTTAATAATGGCAAACATAGGTTTTTTATCTGTAAAAATGAATATTCAACAAATTATCGGAAACTAAAAAAGACCTGAGCGATGACTTATTATTAACCTTGAAAACACGAATGGAAGAGCGACGAAATAAAAAATTAGTGTCAGTGTTATTTTACCTAAATAATTATAGTGTGTCTTAGAATGAGCGGTGCAGATACAAGCAACAGAACTAACGTGGTAACTGAGAACGAATTGGAAGCATGTACTGGAATAGCACAACAAGAAAAATCTATATAATCAACCAAAGAAAATCTTAAACGCCTTGATTCTAAAATACGGCATAAAACGAGTAAAAAGACTCATAATTTGCACGAACACAGGTGCCCGAGCACCCGAGTATTACCCTATGAAATTATTCGAGAACCGGGTATTCATATTTTAATGAAGCAACATTTTTTTGTAGTACTTTTGAAATAGTTTGAAACAAATCCTATTGTAACGAAATTCAGAATGTAGACTATTTGAATTTTAAAAGGAGCCAAATTCGAGATCTAAAAAAGAAAAGGCATTATTTTACTTTACGTATACATCGAGAAAATCAGGTAAGGAGTATACATTTTTGAAAATTTTTAAATGCAGGATTGTTTATCACCAGTTTTTAGGAGGGGGAAGCTAAATGTTTCCGGAAAATTTTTCACTTTTTTATTTTTTCAACTAAGGTAAGATGTTAATTTTAGATAATTTTGGCGTTAGGATTGTGTATCTAAAATTTGTATAAAGTACAAGCCAAATTTTCCAATAAAATGCATTTATTTTATTAATAATAATTGCTTCGTCAACCTTGCAGACACAGATCAAAGAGTTTTTATCGCTCGTATCGCTTCTTCTGATAGTGCCACAAATGTTTAAAAAATCAACTTTTGTAAATATAAAATATTTCTAATGTAATTTTAATTCGTTGTATACCTTACCCCGCAAACCCCCGATTTTCCGAAATTTACACAATTCTTCAAGTTTTAAATTCAATTTATAATTTTAAACTTGTTAAAAAAAAATTGAAAAATGTCAAAATTTTCCTGGAAAAATCGCAAAATTTTCCCGGAAAAATCACTTGTACTGTCGAAAAACTCTTAAGATACAATTCTAATATCAAAACTTTTATAAAAATTATACATTTGTGCGTATTTTAAGTAAAATAATACGCAATTTTTTGTTTTTTAAAGTGAAAATTTTCCCAGAAAATGGGGTAATTTTCCGGAAAAATTTAGCTTCCCCCTCCTAAAAACTGGTGATAAACAATCCCGCATTTAAAAATTTTCAAAATGTATACTCCTTACCTGATTTTCTCGATGTATACGTAAAGTAAACTTTAGCCAAAGAAAATATTCAAAGCATTACTCTTTGTATCTAAGAGAGGAATATGGAAATTATAAAATTTAAAGCACTGCGCGTTTAAACTTTTTCATGTCAAAGAAAACAAACGATTGAGTTTTGAATTCGGTTCGAGTGACGCTTAAAGTGGATGTCGTAAAAATTTGGGTTTGAAATCGACTTAACGCAACAAAGAAACGTATTTTGTATTAGATACATTTCAGTATTTACGCGTTTTTTGCCACAAAGAAAGTATGGAGTCTAGATTAAGATTTCACATTAAAAATTGACGAATGGAAACAGGTACGCCACAAAAGACAGTTACTTCTAAATATTAATAATATGCCACTCACCTTAAAATTTACCCACACTGCCTCAAACTTGTTATCCATTATACTGTTTATGTTGGAGGTTGAACCCAGGTCGAGTCAACTTGTAGTTATCTTTAGGTTAACCTTGAAGTTAACTTCTAGTGTTTATATTGGAGAGTTATCTTGAGGTTGAGTCGAAACCAGGTTATGAATGTCAAAATCATTCAATTTTTTTTTCTATCAAAAACTCATTCTAACTTTTTCTTTCGAACTTTCGAAAAATAAAAAATCGAAAAAATCACTAAAAAATGCTGCCGAATTTAGACACAGACACGCTCGTACAAGAAAAATATGCAAAATAGAAATTTTTATTTTTTTACTTTACTGATTATTTTTGTTGTTGTTTTTCGACTCGACTCTGGGCGTTTATATTAACCAGAGTTAACTCGACCTAAGAAATTTTTTGAATTGAGTCGAGTTAACTCCAAGTTAACCTTAGGTGTTTATGTTGAAGGTTCAACCCAGGTTGAACCTAGGTTCAACCTCCAACATAAACAGTATACATACGACATTTGACTAAAATTAGCACACAACACCACAACAATATAAAAAGCACTCATTTGAGGTCATAAAACACTCGTTTAATATAAAACACTACTGAAATTAAATTACGCGCACAAACTTTTTTGATTTTCATATCAACCGGGTTTTATAAAACTAACGCATCGCGCTTGAAAGTCCATACACAACTAAACATGAAAATTATTGATTTAAAATGCCAAGTTTATCCCGTTATCGACTTCGTGTTACAATTATATTTGCCTAGAAATGTATTGGTATGTGAGAAACCGGAAATTTTATTTTAATTTTTATACAAAAGTGTGATTGATTTTTAAACGACAGCACCAATATTAATACGAGATATGATAGTAAATTTAACTGTCACGACAGCAAAAAATATGACGACATGATGTAGGATATTTCATCAAAACATTTTCGTAAGCAAATTAAAGTTTTCTATGGGATTAAAACATTTAAAAAAAATTACAAATTAAAATTTATTATTAATTAAAATTTGCTCTAAAATAATTAAAGAAATAAAAAATGGTCAAACTTTGTCTTTTGCTTTTACAAATTTATAGAACTTTAGCAATATTGTCGAAATTAAGTTTAAAATTTTGTCTGATTAAATTATCCAAAATAGGTACCAGAGTACAATAATAAATAAAAACATATTTCTGTCCGCTATACTAACGCACCTTATATAACTAGCGCAACTATACTAACGCAACAAAGAAACGTATTTTGTCAAATGTTTATAGTTACGCGGTTTTTTTGCGGCTTCCACAGCAAGAATTGAGTATACATTCATAATCTATAAAAACATAATAATAGACGTATGTATTATTATTAATAATTCGAATACGTTAGGGACTGACGAATGGAAACAAGTACGCCACAAACTGCATACTGTTTTACATGTAATGTTAATGTTGCTGTTGTATTTGTTTGACAAAGTTTATTATTGATAGTAATTGATTTCAAATAAGAATTATGCGCTGGTATTGTACATAGCGTATATATTGTACATAGCGTATATATTGTACATGCGAGTTTTACATGCTGTAAAATGTATATATATATATTATGTATGAGAATAGTATCGTAGAGAATTAATATTGTGGAATAGTTTATAAAAATGTTATAAATATTTGTATGTAGTTGAAAATGGTTTGAATTATATTTGTTTAGTAAATGATAATTTTAATTAGTAACTGGATTAAATATATTGTGAAATAATATAAATAATATAATTTGATGTAATATAAAAATGTAGTGGAAATTAAATTGTAGTGTCAAGTTCTTACCTGATTATACTTGTATTGGAAGAGTTGATGAATGTTATACGTTAAATAATAATGAATGCACTGTATTTCACTATTTTAAATCAAAACACAATTAATTTATTAGATTGTTTACTTTGTGATTTATACTTTTATTGACAATTAAATTTCGACACAATAATTTACATATATTAACAATTTTGCTTATGGATTTTACGTGTAATATTTTGGTAACTTTTATAGGTTTGTCTATTTAGACTTTTAACTTGAACTTATTAAATTTTGATTTTGGTATATAAAGTTTTCATTGATAGAGTGTTCAATATAAATTTCACATATGGATTTTAAAATATTTGGTTCACACTATTTAGACTTTTACTTGAACTACTTAAATTTGATTTTGTATATGAAATGTATGAAAGTATATAAAAGTTTTATTGATAGACTTTTCAATTCGATTACACACTGAGTAGATATAAATTTCACATATAGATTTTAAAATATTTGGTTCACACTATTTAGACTTTTATTTGAACTACTTAAATTTGATTTTTGTATATGAAATGTATGAAAGTAAATAAAAGCTTTATTGATAGACTTTTCAATTCGATTATACACTGAGTAGATATAAATTTCACATATAGATTTTAAAATATTTGGTTCACACTATTTAGACTTTTATTTGAACTATTTAAATTTGTTTGTTGATGAGATACTATTTTGTGATTGACCACTTTTTCTGATTAACTAAAAAAAACATTTTACAATTTTTTGGCTTATATACTATAGCCCTTATTAATTTTTGTTTTTGTTTCAAAATGGTGCTGAGTGGTAGTTTTCCACTCGTAAATTTTTTGTGTCACACATTTAGATTGTTTTTTAAAAATTTTAATTGGGTTTTGGGTCAGAAAATTAATAACTTGTTCGAATTTTAATTTGCATGAAATTACATTTTTTCTCATGTGCAAGGTTTCTTTCTGGGTTTGTTTTTATAGTTTGTAATTTTCTTAAATTCTTTACGCACACGTGTTTTTGTGTGTTGCGCGTGGGAATAGGAAAATTAGAACATTGTTTGCTTATGATTGAAATGTTAATTGAATTTATGTGTTGTTTGGGATGGTTATTTCGCAACACTTCCCCCGTTTGAAAAAGCTAAAATTTTGAGGTTGTTGAAAAAATTTTTGCTAATATGATATATATGTATATGTGTCTTGGTTTGTTTCGTTGACGTGTTGGTTTGAAGTTCGTTGTGCTGCTTGTGTGTTTTCTGAGATGAATTTTGTCTGGTTTTTTAATGTTGCCGTTGTTCCGTTTCTCTGGTCTTGTATTTTGTACTGTATGTTCTGATGCTGTTCATTTAGGTTACCACGTGTTATTAGTTTTTTATTCAATATTATATGTGTATTTATTTTGTATAGAGTAATGAGTTATTTGTTGTTATATAGTTTTTGTTGTATTATTGTCTATTATTATTGCTTCATTTTTTGTCTATGTATCTTCCTGTGGTGTAGGTTATTGTCCTTAGTTTCTTGCTGTGTCTTAAAGACCTTGACTTACATGTGGTTGTCTCTTATTTCTCGTTTTTATTTTTCTTGCTTCGGTGTTGTCTTTTTGTCGCGTGCCGTTATTGTGTATTTTGCTGTTCCTTGACCTACAGTCGTTTGTTTGTTTACATATATCATATTACCATTTTGCTTATTTTCAACTTTGAAAATTTATGTTTATTATTTGTATTACTTGACCGAGAAATTTTACTGTGTAATTTTATGCAACGTAGTATTGTTTTTTATGATGCCCATTTTGTACAGTTATGTGTTTTTATGTATGTATATATTTTGATGACAATATTTTGTTGTTTTATATGTATAATTAGAAATATGAAAATTATGTATTTTAATAAGTAAGGTTTTCATTGTGTGTGCAATATTTTTGAGTGAAGCCATTTTTGTTTTTCTTATATACTTTAGTTTTTATTTAAATGTGTGTTTCATTTTGTTTTTATCATGATATTTAGTTTTTATATGACAATGATTTTAGTGTGAAAGTAAAAATTTTTTTTTTGTATGTGTAATTTGGGATATGAATTTTTATTTGTGCATGATTTATTTTTGTTTTCTTATGTACTAATTGAATTTTTATTGATAGTTCTCTTATATACTAAATGCTTTAATCTTTGAAAGTTTTCTTATATGCTAAATGTTTTATTTTATTCTTTGTTTTGATTGATCGAGATATAGTGTAAAATAATATTATTGATTTAAATGATATTGCTTTTGTTGCTTAGGTATATAATATTTAAAAAAGGAAATTTTATCTTAATTGGTAGGTGTTAGTTTTTTTTTTTTGAAATAATAATTGTTAAAGTATAGCCTGTTCTTCCTCGAGTGTTAGTTTTTATTGTTTTGCTCGTTGAAGAAAAAGCTATTTTAATATTTTACCGTTTAATGCATTTAAATTTTCGCATTTTCAAGTTCGGTCATTTTTTTTTCGTTCCATGTTGGCCATGGGTACGCTGGTTGTTTATTAACTTCCAGCCATTTTAATTTTCGTTGTCCTAGTTCTATTTTTTGTTGGTACTCTTTTTTTATGTCTGTCACGACTTCTATTTTATTATTTCTTAAGTTATTTGAATCTAGATTTTGAGTGAATTCTTCTTGTGCTAGTGTGGTTGTTTTGTTCATTAAATTTTGTTTTCGGTTCTGTGGTCTTGCGCAATTTGGAGGTGTGTTTGTGTTATTAGAGTTTGTAGAATCTGTCTGGGGATGGTGGACTGGATTGGGATTTGTATTGGGTGTTGTGTCTAGTTGGGTTTTAGCTTGTGCCCTTGTGATTGCTGAGATTTGATTTTGTTGTTTAATTCTACTGAGTGCGTCTGCGTTTGTGTTGGCTTTACCAGATTTGTGTATAATTTCGAAATTATATTCAGATAACTTTAGGTTCCATTTTAAGATTCTGTTAGGTATTTTTGTTAGATTTCCTGTAAGTGGTTTATGGTCAGTGATTATTGTGAATTTCTTGCCATAGAGATATGGTCTAAAGTTATTTACCGCCCAATAAATGGCTAACATTTCTTTCTCTATTGTGCTGTAATTTCTTTCTGATTTGCCTAATGCTCTGCTGGCATAGGCTACTGGGAACTCTGTTTGGTTTTGGATTTGTGAAAGGACTGCTCCTAAACTGTAGTCACTTGCGTCCGTAGTAAGAGTAAAGGGTTTATTCATGTCAGGGTACTTAAGGATGGGGGGTTTTATCAATAGGTTTTTTAGGGTGGATAGCGCTGTTTTACAATTTTCTGAAAAAATGAATGGAGTGCCTTTTCTGGTCAGTTTTGTTAGTGGTTCGGCGATTTCGGAGAATTTCGGTATAAAGCGGCGGTAGTAATTTGCGAGACCTAGAAAAGATTGTGTTTCTCTTATATTTTTAGGTTCTGGAAAATTTTGGACTGCTTCTACAGTCGATGGATTGGGTTTAATTCCTTCTGGGGTTATGAGATGACCTAAGAATGTTATTTCTTTCCTTAGAAATTGGCATTTTGTGCATTGTAGTTTTAAGTTGTTTACTCTGCAGATTTGGAAAATTTCTAGAAGTTTGTTATTGTGATCTTTTAAATTTTTACCGTAGATAATTACATCATCTAGGTATATAAAGCCTTTTAAACCTTGAAATCCTCTTAGGACGTGGTTTATTGTTCTTTGGAAAGTGGCCTGCGAATTTTTGAGACCGAAGGGCATTCTATTGAATTCAAAATGACCGTAATCTGTACTGAAGGCTGTTTTGTGTGCATCGTTGGGATTCATTTCTATCTGATGGTAACCGCTAGCCATATCTAGCGTTGAAAAATATTGTGCATGACCGAGTTGGTCTAAGATGTCATTAATGTTGGGTAAAGGGAAGGAATCGCCAATTGTGATCTCGTTTAGTTTGCGGAAGTCTACGACTACGCGCCATTTGGGCTTGCCGTCGCTTCCTGGTTTTTTGGGGACTGCTAGGAGTGGACTATTGAAGGGACTGGTACTGGGTTGTATTTTTCCGTCATCTAACATTTCTTGTACTTGCCTGTTGATTTCTTCTTTGTGTGTCTGAGGTAGTCTGTATCTTTGTACGTGTACCGGTTTTGAATCTGTATATAGGTTTATGTTGTGGTATATACCTTGAATGCTTGTCAGTTTGTCACCTTCCAAAAAGAATATGTCTTCATATTGGAGGCATAAGTCGAGTATTGTCATATTCTCCTCTACATTATTATTTGTATCTAGATTGTTTGTTATTGTTTTAATAATCTGGTCCTGCCGTGAAGAATAGTCTATTTTTTGTCCTGTGTGGTAATACTGTATGTCTTCCGGTAGGGTTTCTAAGATTGGTTTAAAGTCGGATATTTCGCTGTCTTGTGGTAGCGTATTTGCTATCATGATTTTTGCTTTGTAATTGATTGGTTGTATTAATGTGTGTGGAATAAATATCCCTGGTTTTATTTCAGTTGCTGTGCAAATTGTCGGTTCGTTTGTGGATGTTTGTATTTCGATAACTGTTTCACTTCTAGCTGGTAGAATTATATTATAATTAGTTCTGTTTGAAAATTTGATTAAATGTTCGTTGATTTTAATATTATTCGTACTGTAGAGTATGTCTACTTTAAATTTGTCAAAGAAGTCTCTTCCTACTATTCCGTCTTCGAGAATTTGGAAATCGTTCGGTACTGTGTGGAATTTGGGTTGTATTTTTAGTTCATCGTTTAATTGTAGTGTTAGTGTTAGTGATCCGTTTGTTTTTACTGTGCCTGTTCCGATGCCTGATAGTGTTAGTGTATCTAATTTGTTGACTTCGTCCGTATTGATGTGTTTCTGTTTGATGACTGATACGTCTGCACCTGAATCTATTAATAAATTCGGTCTTGTTTTTTGGTTTATAAGAGGGGATATAGTGTCTCTGTTCGTCTTATATTTGGATAATAAATTTATTAACGTGGATTTCTCTGGATAGAGTAGGTTTTTTAAGCTGTTGTGGTCAGTTTCGTCTAGTTCTTGTTCTAGGAAGTTTGTTTTAATTTGATTTGGTTGTTTTCGTTTCGTGGTAGGGGATTTGTGACTTTGTTCAATTATAAAAGTTTGTTTGATGTGGTTTGATTTACGTGTGGACGTGTGTTTGATATTTTTGTTGTTCGAAAGTTTGTAGAGTATGTTTTTATTATGTGATAAATTTCGTTTTATGTTTGATAGTATGTTCTGTTTGATAGTCGTTATTTGTTGCTTGATCTTAGATAATTGTGTTTTCGCTACGTTATGGTATTTTGAGAATTTAGTAGAAAGGTATAGGATTATGATGTGTATTACTAAAAATATGTTGTCAATTTGTAAGTTTGCTGTTTCTTGGATAATGTCGTCGTCGTCTGTTTGTATTTCGTGTAATTCTAATGTTGGAGCGTCTTGACCTGGATGATTGTTTTTTGTTTGTTGGTTTGTGTTATGAGCGTCTGGGCTCTTTTCCTTATTTACTAAAATTTCTATGGGAGCGTCTGGGCTCGATTTCTTATATACTACTTGTTTAATGGGAGCGTCTGGGCTCGTCTGTTTGTTTGTTAATGATTTAAGAGGAGCGTCTGGGCTCTTTTGTTTATTTATTAGAATAGAGTGAGCGTCTTGGCTCGTATGATTGAAATGATTTAGGTACATTTCTGGAATGATACCCATTTGGAGAGAGTAGTTTTGATTTTCGTTTTGTTCGTTATATGTTTGGTTTGTTTGATTTTGATCCGGTGGCAGTGGCTCTCCTACAGCTGGTCGGATCCGCTGGAGTTTCCCTGCTGAGGTTGTTGTGGTATGTTATAATCGGTTTGTGCTTGTTGCGGGTATAATGTGTTGATTCTCATTCCTGTGAATTTTTCTGTTAAGCCGTTTGTGTCGGGAGGTGCGCCTGGGTTTGCGTTGTTATTATGTTGAGTTAGGTTTCTCGTGTAGAATTTACTTCGGCATTCATCGAATGTGTGTCCTGTAGTAATTTTACAATGAGAGCAAAATTTCGGAGTGAATCTGTTCGTTTGCTGGTTTGGTTTGTTATACATCTGCTGTGAAGTCGTTGGATATTGGCTGTTGTGTTGCTGTGTGCTGTTATTTTGCCTGTAGTTGCTTTGATTATTTTGTGGTTGTTGTCTGCGGAATTGTTCTTGGTTAAATGAGTTGTGGTATGGGTTCAGTGTTTGGTGGAATCTATTGAAATATCTCTGTTGTTGTTGGTTGTACGGCTGAGTTTGTGTCATTCTGCTCATTCTTTCTTGGTTCATTCGTGTACGGCATTGATCCCATGTATGATTTTGTCGTTGACAGTAGTTGCATGTGACTGGGACTCTTGTGTAAATGTTGCTCTGTGGTAAGAAGGTTTGGGATGGCATTTGCGGAATTAGTTTGTTTATATTTTGTGTTGTTGGGTTTTGTATTGATCCGGTTAGCATTTTGTCTATTGTTTCTGTTTCATTCACTATTTCGTCGACATTTTTGGCTTTTATTGTTGCGATTTTTTCGCGTAGAATTGTGTTGTTTAGTCCATATTTGAATGCTTGTACAGATGTGGTGTTGAGGTGTTGTGTATATGCTTCGTCTATTTCGTCCAGGTTGTACTTGGTTTTGTAGCCTGTTTTATATTGTTCTAATGCTTCTAGAAGTCTGTAGCCGTAGTTTCTTATCGATTCTCCATATGATTGTTGTGTGTTTGTGAATCTTCTTTCGAGCTCATTTAATGAATATGAATCTGCGTACATGTTGTTTAGTGTTTCCCGAAGTTCTGTGTAGCTGTTGATGTTCCTGTGTGAAATTCTTATGTATGCATCACCTGTTAGTCTTAGTTTGATTAGTTTGTTGAATATGGTTTTTTCTTCTTCTGTCTTTAATGTTTCGTAGACGCTATCTGCCGTTCCAAGGAATCTGGTTAAGTTGTTGGTTCTGTTGTTGTTTTCTTCGCCGTTAAACTCAGGCACGAAGCTCGCTATGTTCTGTTGGATTGCTGCTTGGTTCATTTTTGTGTTTGTTGAGCGTTTGCCTGTGTCTTCGAAATCTGTGATCTGGGGCTTCTGTGTTGCCTGGGTGTCCTTTTCGATTTGTTTTTCTGCTGGGATTTTAACTTGTTCACTTATGGTTTGTGGTGTTTGGATTTTTTCCTTGTTGACTGGAATACTTGAGTGATTTTTGATCCTCGAGTGTAGCTCGTTGGGTTCTGATTTTATTCTGAGCCTTTCGCTTGCTCGAGTTGGTGATCTTGTAGTTTTATTTGATTTACTGCTGAATGGTGCGGTTCCACTCATTTAATTCATTTAATTTGTAGTTTTTGTTGATCATTTGAGATCTTGATTTTGCTTTACGATTTTGGGGAAACAAGAGAATTTTTTACAACTGCAAATTTGGGTGAAAGGGTTTTACAACCTCGGGGGGACTTTTACTTTATTTTGGTAAAGGGGTGTTCGACCAAAAGGTAGTGCGAAAGGGTGTGTAAGTTGGGAGATTGGTTTTTTAGTGGATGAGTGTTCGACCTAAGAGATTTGTTTTTGTACGCGTGAATTTATTTTTACTTAAGATTATGTTGACACGGGTTCGTAAACTACAGCGCCAATGTTTTACATGTAATGTTAATGTTGCTGTTGTATTTGTTTGACAAAGTTTATTATTGATAGTAATTGATTTCAAATAAGAATTATGCGCTGGTATTGTACATAGCGTATATATTGTACATAGCGTATATATTGTACATGCGAGTTTTACATGCTGTAAAATGTATATATATATATTATGTATGAGAATAGTATCGTAGAGAATTAATATTGTGGAATAGTTTATAAAAATGTTATAAATATTTGTATGTAGTTGAAAATGGTTTGAATTATATTTGTTTAGTAAATGATAATTTTAATTAGTAACTGGATTAAATATATTGTGAAATAATATAAATAATATAATTTGATGTAATATAAAAATGTAGTGGAAATTAAATTGTAGTGTCAAGTTCTTACCTGATTATACTTGTATTGGAAGAGTTGATGAATGTTATACGTTAAATAATAATGAATGCACTGTATTTCACTATTTTAAATCAAAACACAATTAATTTATTAGATTGTTTACTTTGTGATTTATACTTTTATTGACAATTAAATTTCGACACAATAATTTACATATATTAACAATTTTGCTTATGGATTTTACGTGTAATATTTTGGTAACTTTTATAGGTTTGTCTATTTAGACTTTTAACTTGAACTTATTAAATTTTGATTTTGGTATATAAAGTTTTCATTGATAGAGTGTTCAATATAAATTTCACATATGGATTTTAAAATATTTGGTTCACACTATTTAGACTTTTACTTGAACTACTTAAATTTGATTTTGTATATGAAATGTATGAAAGTATATAAAAGTTTTATTGATAGACTTTTCAATTCGATTACACACTGAGTAGATATAAATTTCACATATAGATTTTAAAATATTTGGTTCACACTATTTAGACTTTTATTTGAACTACTTAAATTTGATTTTTGTATATGAAATGTATGAAAGTAAATAAAAGCTTTATTGATAGACTTTTCAATTCGATTATACACTGAGTAGATATAAATTTCACATATAGATTTTAAAATATTTGGTTCACACTATTTAGACTTTTATTTGAACTATTTAAATTTGTTTGTTGATGAGATACTATTTTGTGATTGACCACTTTTTCTGATTAACTAAAAAAAACATTTTACAATTTTTTGGCTTATATACTATAGCCCTTATTAATTTTTGTTTTTGTTTCAAAATGGTGCTGAGTGGTAGTTTTCCACTCGTAAATTTTTTGTGTCACACATTTAGATTGTTTTTTAAAAATTTTAATTGGGTTTTGGGTCAGAAAATTAATAACTTGTTCGAATTTTAATTTGCATGAAATTACATTTTTTCTCATGTGCAAGGTTTCTTTCTGGGTTTGTTTTTATAGTTTGTAATTTTCTTAAATTCTTTACGCACACGTGTTTTTGTGTGTTGCGCGTGGGAATAGGAAAATTAGAACATTGTTTGCTTATGATTGAAATGTTAATTGAATTTATGTGTTGTTTGGGATGGTTATTTCGCAACAATACGACAACTTGTTACGCATTTTACAAGTTACTAAAATTAACACACGACCAAAGAATATAGAGCTACATAGAAATTGCATATGGCACAAAATCGGTATGTGGCAGAATTCCTTGTCCGTACAGCAAAACTTCAATAATTATAACTTTGTTAATATAATATACGAGTAAATACGTATTTTGATTTTTCTTTCCACATTTTTATTTTCTCTCAGCCAACTATCGCATTCACATACAATACACATATACAAGCATTTAAAATCCAATCTATAGAATTTTTATTTTTCTATTCATATTTTATTTGTAATTTGTGCATATAGAAAAAAATCGGTCATATGATAATTTTTAAATTTTGTGTTTGTCACGCCACAACTTAAATTTTAAAATTTTCACGTTTTTTTTATATTTTATAATAACAAAGTGGTATTTTGTGCTTTTAAGTAAATTGTTTAGTTGAATTTTATTTGCCAATTGCATTGTTGAATTCTTTAGTAGAAATTGGACGAATTCCTGCTATATTGATGGAATTGAAAATCAAATTTCAAAAATAAGTTGCTGTGTTCACCACGAAGCGCGATTTTGTTTTAGTTTTTAGTAAATATCTCAAATATCCAAATTCGATTCCTTGCAAATTTTATTTGACAAAATATTAATTTTAATTCCAAGGCCAATTCATTGGCAAATAAAATACGCTTTTATGCATATCGAATTTTATCATGAGAATTGGTGTAGTTTTTCTCGTAACTTTATACAAATCTGTAAATTTCTGACGATCTAGTCACATTTGCATAATGATTTTAGGTGAGGATAAAATCGTAATAGGGGCCTATATCGCCAGAAATTTCATATAACATATTTTAAGAATGGTAAATATTTGTCTGTTTATTTTTTTTCGTTTTTCTGAAAAACAATAACGTCAAATTCGCGATAGCTTTTTGAGCCAATTTAAAATAAATATACATTTTTTTTAAATCGAATAAGTTAGATCAAATAGTCTTCTAAGTATAACACAAAAAATGGAGAGGTGTATTGTTGTGGCATAAGAATCGACTTTCTTTTACGACAAATATAGATATATATCGAATACACCACACGCTTAATTTCTAAAGTATTATTTACCCTATCGAATTTGTGATCAAAACTGCCTTGTATAATTTAAAATCATTATTCCAGCTAAAATTTCAGAAAACAAATAAGGTCATCCCATGTTAAAAATTCAATCTGCATCGCAAAAAAGTGGAAAGCGGAAGGAACGTGTCGACTGAGATGTTTCCCAGTTTGCGAGAAGCAATTTGGCAAAAAGTCATCAACACTTCAATACGAATTACAATAATTTACACGTGCGATTGTGCAATTTCCTACTGAAGGAATCTTCTCGTCAATGTGTCTAGAAGAAACCCGGATTCTACGGAAAGTGCCACTTCTGGTATATGGATGGCCACCATATTTCGTATACATCTCTTAATTTGTAGAAAAACCTTTAATATGAAGTTTTGTAGCATTTCCCTCGCACGGGCGGATATACTGATCGGAATGAAATTTCATATTTAAATTCTTCCCGTAAATCCGAAGATCCCAGTGATTTGGCCGAAATTGGTCCACGGGAAGCTGTATTTTTGACTGATCAGTTCCGTCAAAAAGCGTGTGGCTTCTCCACAGCCCAGTCAGATTGACCGATCGGTTTGAAATTTCATACTTAAGGGTTTTTGATTAATTTCTCTCGTAAAAGAAGTCACAACAAATACTCTTTTGTGGTAAAAGACCATGTGCTCCTGAGTTGTGATTCAATTCGTCTGCTTGGTGATCAAATTAGCAAGAACTTAAAATGGAATGAAAACATTCTTTCATTGGCCAAGTCAGCTTCACGAAAACTGGGGTTCGTCGATAGATGCAGAAGGTTCTTTAAGTCGCATCAAGTTCTCCATATATATACGACATTTATTAGACCATGTATTGAGTATTGCTGCCAAGTTTGAGGCGGAGTATATGGTAATGCCCCCCAGTAGCTGGATAAGATTCAGTGGCGTGCCATCCAAATAATACGCAACTTCAAACTCACAAAAGATCTAGACGGCTGTAAAACACCGCAGAATTGTCGCAGAACTCTGCGTGTTCTACAAATTAATGCATGGTAAATGTTCTGCAGAAATAAAGGAGAAAATATCACCATTCATTACGCAAGGAAGAGTAACGAGAGGAACGGCCAATGACCATAGGTTGACGGTGTAGCTGCCGAAACCGAAAACTGAGAAAGGCAAGCGCGAATTTATCTATCTAACATCGAAGAAGTGGAATTCACTAACCGGTTTCGAATTTGCGTTGGATTATAAAATCCAGAAATTTAAGGAAAGCTGTCAATCGTTACTTGAAGGATTGCGCATTGGGTGCAGGAGCTCTAACAATTCAGACAAGAAGATAGGCCACTCTAAAAGTCCGCTCTGCGCCCAATTAAAACAAAATATAAAATAAAATAAAAATCGTAGATCCCAGTGAATTTTATTTTTTTTTAAATTTTTTGGATTTTTGTATTTTTTTATTCAATTTTTATTTTTATTTTTTTTACATTTTTTTTTTTAATTATTCAGCAATTAAGAATATAATTATTAATTCAAATTTCAATTAAATTCTCAAATCAGAAAAATTCTAAAATTATACATAATACAAAAATCAATTTAGCTTCGATGTACAGGAGAGGTATAGTACATATATTAAACTTACTTTTTAACATACGGCTTTTTCAAACCAAGAAAATTTTTAGTACGCCATTTACAATGTTTTCTTAAAGAACTAAAATTGTAAAATCCAACATTTTGCAATTATGTTCATAGCAAAGATTATCCTTGTTAAACCGCGAGTTAAATGATTCACATGCATTTGTGCGCATTATACACACTTCACTTAAGTATTGTTTGATGCTATAAATAACTGGTTGTTTTTTAAATACTCGTATATTGGAGAAAATATCAATATATAGTTTTGAAATTTAAAAAAAAATTCAGTTGGTGCGTGAAGTGAACCGAACTGGAAATTTTTGCTATAATTTTTGTAAAATAGAAAGTTTTCACTTTTCATTTCAATTGTTTCATTTATTTCTACAACAACTTGTTTTTAAAATTTAATGAGCGACGTAGCCTGTGAAATACCTAATGGAAGCATCATCTAAAGATTCATCATAGTCTTGTTCCGTCTTTGCAATATCATTCTTATTAAGTAGAAATGTTTTCCTGATTATTGCTATCATTCACTAGGCGAGTATGTTGAAATAGTCGACATTAATAATTTATCATTGTCATTTTCACAATTCGCTGAGGTTGAGTAGTTCAAAAATCTCATTGTCAATAATTTTGAAATTATCTTGGAAAATTCATGCACAGATGGATTATAGTTATTTCCACCACTTTGTCTGATAATCGAAAAAAAAAATTCCAACGGGTCCTGATTAAGCCTTTGATGTTAGAATAAAATCCATTTTTGAATTTTACTCCTGAATAGAATCCAATAACAATAAGATCTAGCGTCAAGATCTAGCATAAAATTTAAGTTCACATGAACAACATTACAATTCTTTAATGCAGATGTCTGAGGATTTAAATCGTAGAGTAGTTTACTGTTTAAATTGCCAAACAGGCGGTCAAATTTTTCGAAAAAAATAGCTATTGCTTCTGCATTTGACTTTGCTTCATCCGAAAATATGTTAAAATTCATCATTGTTTTTGTACCCACGGCAACAAATATAGCAGTTCTGCTCAATATTTGAGTTGCATATTTTACTCTCATTTTTTGAAAATTGTTGGGATAAATATTTTGCGCCGTTATTTCCGGACAAAGTTTAGTGGCTTTGAATTTTTCAATTTTAAATATTTCAGTATTAACTTTCCAAGTTACCAGTTCCAGTATCTAAATTACAGGAAAGTAAATAATTCCTGGCTGATTTGAACAAGTGAGGCGAATAATATAAAGCAAACAATTTATGATTTACATAAAAAAGGAATGGATTTTCTTTTTACACGTTAAGTAAACGAAAGCATTATTAGGCCCTTGATCGCACACTACTGCTTGAACTTTGAATCCAACATCAAATAAAGCTTTAATGGCTCGCATCAAAACCTCTTTGGTAACCACACCATCCATACTTTTTTCAGTTGCGTGATAAGCAAATGCGTATTTATATTGCTTAAATAAACCTGGACTCATAAACACGTTAATGTACTGAGCAATTGTTGAGTTTCTATTTTTGTTAATTTGTGAAAAGCCGTCAATTACGTCATTTACTTGATCATACTCCAAATCAGACCGTATATATATTTCATCAAACAATAACGCGATATTTTTATCAGTTTCACTCATTTCACAAACTTCATCTTTTAGACTATTGAGTACAAAACTATTTAAGCCGGGTTTCAAATTTTGTATTAAAGTCCATCGACAAAGTGAGGATTTTGAGTGTAGGCGCAATTTTAAAATTTTCTCTGAGAAAATTGTAAAAGCTAGGTGACTTAAAATAAATTTTTTGTGCTATATTTTTGTGCTCTAAGAGCCATTTCTTTGATACGTTGATCAACATTTTTGTAAACTCTTTGGCTTCTGGTTTTATTAGGGATAATTTATCGATAAAAATAAAAGGAGATTTTGGTTTGAACACAGACACTATCTTCAGAGTTTCGCAACTAATGCAAGATGGGCTATCACTATTATTATTTTAAAGTGGCAACTCTAAGTCATTATATTGCTCAATACATTCGACTAGAGACATGTCTTCATTTATAGGAACAATAATATTGCTATACGTTTTAATATATTGGTATCTTAATAGAGTTTCTTGATCTAACTTAAAATCCGGATACGTCAAATAAAGCTCAGGAAACGAATTTCGCTTCAATCTTCTTTTGCCTCTACACTCAGGATTAAAATGTTTTTCGCAAAAATGAAATCGTTTTGGTACATTCCATTCACTTAATCCACATTTCTAAAGCCACACTTTAAACGTGCCTTGGTCTGATGGAAACATAAAAAATTTTCTCTCCGGATTTTTCCTTCGAGATGATTTACACGAGCTAACAGCACATAAGACTCCAGAATTATCCATATTAAAATTGCTTATACAACAAAAATACAATAAAAAATTGTACGACCTAAAATAATAAAAACGGTTGATTATATGCAACGAAATAATCAATGAAAAATTAGCAAATAACAATTTATACTTTAATATTCTACAATAGTAACCGCAAACAAAGTCGATCTTTTCTCGTTAAAAGTAAAAATCAAATAAATAATTGCCTTGTCTGTGACACAAAAATATATTCAAAAGTCTATACAAACATGCAAAAATAGAATTTGTTTTATATATATATATGACATGAGAATAAAGATAAAAGGAGGAAGCACGCAATGTATATCCCTTTTCCTACCTTTAAAAATAATTTTTCTGGCCGGAAAAGGGACATAAGAACAAAATTTAATTTAATTTTTTTACTCATAACACTCCCTTACGTAAACTTTTATTTTGTTTTTTATATTATGTGCATTTTTGTTTTTTTCTGTTTGCATATTGATCGTTGATTTTATATAGAAAATGTTATTTTCTATGTATATTATGTATATGTATTTTAGTTTCTCGTAAAATGATAAATTCGTATAATTTTACGAAAAACAAAGAGAGCTCCCTAAGAAAATTTCCTGCTGTTTGTTCGTCGTGACACTTCTATGTAGTTTTATATTCTTTGACACGACACTACAACAATTAAAAAAAGAGTAACTTACAAAAGGTTAGGAACACTCGTATATTATATAAAACACTACTGAAATGAAAGTACGCGCACAATTTTTTTTTAATTTTTGTATCATACAAAACTCTATTTAAGATGCACATGAATTATAAAGAAATACTTTAGGCATTGAAAAATACAAATAAGACAAAAGCTACCCAAGCTCATACGTTGAGCGGTAACATTTCAATATTTGCTACCACAAAACCGCATTACAGACCGTTCATAAATAAGGCGATTATATGCTTGACCTGTTCGTGTTCAAACACACAGTTTGAAGAAACTCTGTTGGCATTAACAGGATTAAAAAAACAAAACACCCCAGATCATATATTGAATGGGCAAATTCAATAACTACAATTATAGCTTCTTGGCCATTGATCATATTTATATTTTTAGAAAAGCCTTGATCAGGCACTTTAAGATCAGACTCCATTAAAGATACACACGCAGTGTGAAACAATTGTCTTAGCACGGTTAAATAAGGCAAAAATCACCCCAGATCAAATGTATGTGAAGCTGGCACGAAAAACCAGCCCTAAAACGCCTTTTCAATGTTGGTGTGTTTCTTTGCTAAATTAAATGCTATCCCGAACAATTTATTTGAAATGCAACAAAAACGAAAATTTCATCCCGAAATATTTTTGAAGAAAAGGAATAAATATCACGGTTTTATTTGCTCTATTTAGACTACACAGTAAAGTAAAGTATGTGACAACAAACTACCTTACCTGGTAAACTATGTGACAAAAAAATTTAAAAGTGTGATGTTATACAACAAAATAAGTTTTTTTTATTATTTAACTAAAGAAGACACAAAACATGTAATCATCATACGCATACACTGTGTCGAGATTTCCTACAAAGATTTAAAAATTTAAAAATACTTAAGAATAAGCAAATCAAGCAATTTGTCCTTATATATGGTTTCGATGTACCTCATGTTTGATATGAAAAATCGGATAAATTAATTATTTGTGGAAATCTTAGACATTACTCTATCGGGAAATTAAATTTAAACGTTAGGTCTATCTATCACCTTAACTATACTAAAAGCTCAACTTAAAATAATTCCTATAAGATCCTGGTCTTAAGCAATTTGTCCTTATGGTTTCGATGTTCTTCATGTTTGATATGAAACATCGGTTAAATTATTTATTTGTGGAAATCCTAGAGATTACCCCACCAGGAAATTCAGTTTAAATGTTAGATCCATCTATCACCTAAGCAAATTTAAAGCTCATCTTAGAATCATGACTTTTAAAATCCTGATCTTAAGCAATTTGTCCTTATGGTCATGATTTCAAGATGAGCTTTCGGTATGGTTTATGTGATAGATGGACCTAAATTTTAAACTTAATTTCCCGATGAGGTGATCTCTAGGACTTCCATAAATAATTAATTAATTTAATCGATTTTTCATATCAAATTATAAGGACAAATTGCTTGATTTGCCTATTCTTAAGTATTTTTAAATTTTTAAATCTTTGTAGGAAATCTCGACACAGTGTATGCGTATAATGATTACATGTTTTGTGTCTTCTGTAGTTAAATAATAAGAAAAACTTATTTTGTTGTATAACAGCACACTTTTAATTTTTTTTGTCATATAGTTTACCAGGTAAGGTGGTTTGTTGTCACATACTTTACTTTACTGTGTAGTCTTAATAGAGCCAATAAAACCGTGACATTTATTCCTTTTCACCGATATTAATAATTATTTATTTAATACAACTTCAAAAATATTTCTGGATGAAATTCTCGTTTTTCCTGCATTTTCAAAATTAACAAGGTGTTTTCGGGCTGGTTTTCGTGCCAGCTTCACATACATCCAGATCATACAAAATCCACACAGATTCAGCCCAAGGACCGCTATAGATTTTCACGCTCAAGCAAGACCACTATTTTTAGATCATGCTGGGTCCATTTAAGATGCACAGACAGTTTGAAATAAGCCTCTTGGCTTTAACCGGGTGAAGTTAGACCAAAATATCCCAGGTAATATGGTAGACGGCAAAATGTCAATATTTTCATTCCGGAAACCACTCTTGACCAAAAATGTGACCAATAATTTTAAATAGGAATGGCCAAAATCAGTAGAGGCTTTTGGCCAAGTATGAAGAGTTTTTCTCGAAACTAATATGGAATGGACGGTGTCTAGTAAAGAAACTCTTGCCCTTTGATGAAAACTCACTTCCCTGGAAGTGAGGAAGTGTCAACTACGGGGCCTTTGAATGACTGCGGGTCTAGGAATGACTGTGGGGTCCATCTGTTACGAACAGAGGATTTTTTGAATACGCGGAAGATAAAATGGACTACTAAAGGGTTTAAGCCTTTTAAGTCAGCTGGCCCGGATGGGATTGTGCCAGCAGAAATTCAGAAGAACTTGGAGGTGTTGCTTCCCTGGCTGGAAGTCATCTTTAAACGATGTCTGAAGCTAGGGTATATCCCGATGAAATGGAGGGAGGCTAGAGTGATCTTCATCCCGAAAGCAGGTAGAAGCTCGCACAGAAACCCTAAGGACTTAAGACCAACAGCTCTATCATTCTTTCTGCTGAAAATCATGGAAAGGCTGCTGGACGTCTATATTCGGTCGAGAATTGTACTTAGGGCACAATCTCAGCATGCGTAACATAAGGGTAAGTCCATTGATACGGCATTACAAACCTTGGTCCATGGAATTGAGACGTCACTGGATTTTCAAGAATTCTCGTTGGTGGCGTGTCTTGATATCGAGGGCGCTTTCAACAAAGTGTAGGTGGAGCCAATTAGGTAAGGATTGTTGCCACTTGAGAACGAAGACCCAGTAATCAGGCTGTTCTATTACTTGCTTGGAAGCAAAAGGGTCTTAGCGAGGATGGGGGAAGTTTCCGTCAGGAGACGGGTAGTTCGAGGAACACCTCAGCGACTTTGGAGTGGAAGTGCCTGCAAAAAGGGCACTCAACTATAGTCAATTCAGTGAGGTATGACCTGGCAAATTTAGACTATATAACACCCCTGTTGTGTTTTGGCAAGCTGTTTAAGGTGATTTTCCCCTCTAGGGAGGATTGGAATAGTGGTCTCGTTATGGAGACCGGGTCAACTGAATTCTTCAACGATGGCTCCAAGCTCGATGATGGAGTGGGTGCGAGTGTATTCTGTTCAGAATTAAATGTTAGCATAATGTAATATCATTAATTGATATCACTATCTATGTGGACAGTCTGGCGGGCATTCTTTCGCTGGATTCAGTTTCCCTGGCGTCAAGGGTGGCGTTGGGTTGTCTTGTCACACATCTCTTAACGAGATGAGTGAACATTTCAAAATCCATTTGGTCTGGGTTCCGGAACATTCTGACGTTGAGTTAAATTGCAGGGCAGACGAGTTAGCAAGGTACGGTACGACTCTCCAACTGGAACCAAGGAGAGAATGTTTAGGAAGGCCTATGTCTATGCTGAAAGCAGCAAGCCATAGAGAAGCAGTTACTTTGACAAATGCTAGGTGAATCGCCAGTTCAACTGGCAGGGTAGCGAAGCAAGTATGGCCTGAGCTAAACCTGAATCGCTCCAAGATCTTAATCACACTAAGAAAGCGTGATTTAGGTAGAACTGTTAGGATAATTACTGGACACTGCCTTTTTGGAGAACATGCAAGAAGGCTGGGTCTGGATGCAAATGACTTCTGCAGAAGCTGTATGGACGAGGAGGAGGAGACTCTTGCTCACTTCCTTTGCTTGTGCCTTGCGCTAGCTGGTAGAAGACATGATCACTTGAGAAAATACACTATGGACAGGCTCTGTGACCTCGAAAGCTGTAATGTGCGAGATCTTTTACGCTATATTAATAGTACTAAATGGGTTTAAGGGAGTTTATGATGTCGGATCCTGTGGTATCACAATAAATCCTAACCTAACCTAATCTTCTACTAAAGGATGACTGACGTCATCCGAAACGTATAAAAACAAATACTACTATAAAACAAATATTACTATCTGTATTTATACAAATTTTGTTTCAGGGATTAGGTTGCCTGGGGTTGATAAAATATTACCAGTGTCTTCATTGGAAGAAGATGTGACAGATTGATGAAGTTCGATTCGAGAAAGTACATCCGCGTTCGAGTTTAAGGTTCCCTTTTTATAGGTAATCTCGTAGTAGAATTTTTCGAGTTTTAACCTCCATCGGGCGAGTTTAGAATTAGGTTCTTTCATAGAAAATAACCACGTAAGGTTTTATGATCAGTGATGGTTGTAAATTTTCGTCCAAAAAGATAAGTTCGGAAATATTTGGTAGCCGATACGATGACTAAAAGTTCTTTTTCGATCGTTGAATAATTCAGTACAGTTACCGTTGAGGTTTTACTGGCATAGCATAGAAACACTTGGCACTGTTTTTTCAGTGCTATAAACCGGACATATTGTATCAAAATATTTTTTCAAATTGCTATAAAATACAAAAACCACATTCAGCTATATGTTTCGAATCCAATAACTTAAAAAGGCAACTCAAAACAAGCATCATCTGTCGTAAACTATAACTTTTTATTTTGATTTTAATTCATATCATGTTTATGCAAATCATTTAACACTTAGCTTAGCTTATTTTATATTTAGCATACACATAACATCATAAACGACAAACTTTCTGCCAATGTAGCGTAACTTGCATATATATTTACAAAATAAAAATGTTTTGTTCGTAATTTTTTATAATCATTGCACTTTTGGTTTATGTTCTGTTTTCTGAAAACTTGCAGCATGTATTTTTTATCATGCTCCATACCTAAGCACATAGTAAAGCATATACTCGTATATTTACATATATAAGAGAGAAATTTTGCAAACAACCAGATTACTTATTGTTTACTTTTATTATAATTTTTTTACATACAAAAGTCATAAATGAAAATTATTTTTATTTTGTAGAGCTTCTCGAAAGCTTTTTAATTTATATATTATGTAGTTGTAAATTACAAAACTCAAGAATATTAAATAAATTTTGAAGATTTTTCGTTTTGCATAACATTATAAGAAAATAAATTTTTGTTGAAGTTAACAATTTTTTTGGCTTTAGTTTTGCTACTGTTTTGCTACAGAAACAATTCCTTAAAGTTATTACTTTGGATCTGTATATCTGGAGTGGAAAAAAGTTATAGTGTTATAAATTGAATGGATCCGGAAAAGTTTTTTTTTTTAGGTTTCATTTTATATTCACATGAGGCTACTTTTTAATTTCGATATTAAATAGAATTTTATTTTTTTTTTACAAAAAGTTTACTTTTGTGTTAAAATTTATTAAACTTTTACTCCAAATTTTGTTGAAGAACAATTATCTAGAATTAAAGTTTTATATTTACGAGTATAGGGGAAAAGTAGTGCGAAGTACGAATTGCATACACAAATATCTATATAGTGTTACTTAGACTCTGGATCGCTATTGCGTTTACGGTATACCAAATAAAGCAACGGTATTTTTATGTTATAATTGAAATTAAGTTTTACTGCATAATATTTGAATTTGACACTATCAACGTTTTATGTGGTGGGGCGTTTTATGTACCAATTTTTGGCGCTCGTGCCGACCACCCTTCGGCAACGTTTATTACTCGTGGACACCGTTGATAACTCGTAGATAATGTCGTGCACTGGCAGACAAAGTCGAATACTCGTAGGCAACGTCGACAACTACTTATATTTCACGCCAGGTAGTGATTCACATATTTTGAACTTCTGTTTCTCGGAATTGTTTGGTGTCTCATAACGACTTTTCAACTAAATTACTGGCTAAACTTAACTGCCGCTTTAATTCGCTGTTAGCACAAAATGATTTGATAGTTGTCACTGAATACATATAAACAGTTATTTAATCACAAATTGCGTACTTAATTTCGACAATTGGTAAATCTCAAATTAGATTTACGGATTAGGATAAAACTAATTGGGAATTTGTTTAGTCAATAATTTAGTCGTTAATTATTTTGTCTCAATTTCCGATTAACTATTAGTGATAATTAATTAAAATTTGTTAAATAATATAAAATTGATCAATGTTAGATCAGGATTACCTATCATTAAGTGGTATGAAGTACTATAACAATTAAATTAATTAATCGAAAATTTAGATAAATATGTGGGCGTGAGACAAACAGCATTAAACGATAACTACAGACTAATACTGGGTACCTGACACCAATTTTGTTTTATTTTCCGACTAACTAAATAAAACGTTAGTCCACACCAGTTATTGATAGATGCTAATAGCCTTATACCTAATATCAGAGCCGACTAGATAAATAGAGCCTCTGGCTGGAAATGGAAAACGACTAATTTTCTTTTTCTTTTTAAGTATATTTTTCACCATAAGCTTTTATAATATTTTAGTACGGGTAAATGCAGAAAAGTTCAAACTTTAATCAGTTCAAAAAAGGATTCAAGAAAACCCTTTAAACTGTGTGAAAATTGGCTTGGAAAATAAATAAATAATGAGCTTTTACTAATGTTGTTGTTGTATGGCGTCATCATTTCAAATCACAATATGGTCTCTTTCCATTCTCTTTCTAAAAACACGATTGCCATGGAAACAAAAACACTGATTTTTGAACAGGATTTTTTTATTTTTATTATTTATAAATAACAGCCAACCACTACAATGTGGTTGTGAAGCATGCGAGTGAGAATGTTTTTGAATCACAGATATATGTATAAATACGTGATTAAAAAATTATGGAACAATCTTTCCTTGTTAGCGCGTAATAAAACCTATACAATTTTCTTTTACAGTATGTACTTGATTTTGTAACTTCGTTCGAACATTATAGCTGCCACCGAAAAGACATAATATTTGTATGCAATTTAAAAATATTTTATTCTTAAGAAAATTTCGCAGGGTAAAGATTTTCTTAGTTATTTTCCAGAATAATTTTTTCTTTGCGGTGATTATTTCGTGCGGTGATATTTTCGCGGTGATATATGATGAAAAACTCAGATAGTGGCCATTTCGATAGCAGCTCTTCGATAAGTTATGGATTATATACTACCAAACTGGTTGATTTGGTGTCTCATTCAGTTGAGGAATAATAACTTGTTTAAAGTAGCAACAATATTTTCAAAAGTATACAAGCAATGAACGTTAAATGCTTGCGTATTTGTCCCACGTATGTATGTGTGAGACGCGACGTCTCTTAATGTTGTAAGCCATCCTTTCACCAAAAGTGACAAACATTGTTTTTCTTCGGTTCCCATGTGTTATGTACGCGTCGAATACAAAAGCTCATTCAGGACACTCCTTTATTTTCAAATCACTGTCGATGGTCATTTATCATTCCTCATAACTCAACCATGTCTAAATTAAGGCAAAGTGGAAGATAAAATTTGTAGTATTATTATTTTGCTAATATTATAATCAATGCTTCTGTGGGGACTTTGAATTTTAAAACTAAATATTTGGGGAGCAATTTTGAAACGACTGTTTGCAAAGGAGTCTTTCGATATTTTTAGAACAGATTTTCGCTGAAGCTTAGTGCAACAATCGTTCAAAAGATCGGTTCTTGAAGCAGTCATTAAAATCTTCCCAGAAATGGAATCTCTTACTAAGTGGTGAGTGATACTAAAAGTGTTCGATAAATTTAAACTTATTTGTTTAAGCTCCACCTCCAATTATTTTATTTATTATATCATTAATATAATTATTATTATTATTATATAATAATAATAATTATATTAATGATATAATAAATAAAATAATTACATTAAAAAAATCTCATTGGAGGTGGAGCTTAAACAAAAATTAACTAAGATTGGTTGATGATAAAAATAGTATCCTTAAAGTTGAAGCGCAAGATAAAGATTAAAGTCGAAATCGATCGAATGTTTTTTTTTTTAACTTTTTGAACAAATTCTTTAATTAAAATATTCAAAAATCTAAATTTTTTGCGAAATAGAAAAACAAGTGTTACACTTAATAAACATATTTTGTTATGTTTATTAAGTGTAAGTGTGTTTCGCTAAGTACTTACGGTAAATAGTGTAAAAAGTATAAAGATTATTCTAAAAACATCTGATTGGTCAAGTATTTATCAAATGTGTCAAAACATGGTCTAACTACATGTTTACTTATGTTGAAATTTATTATAAATGCCTAACCCCATATACAATTTTGCTTTACGATAAAATATATTTTTCTAAAATACTTTCGATAATCTTGAAACGTCATTGGATCATTTAAACGATTCGCATTATGGTTATACTAGTCCATATTCAACGTGCACATGGTTAATTATGGCGTTTATGAAATAAAATTACAAATTATAAGTTATGCAAATTGGATTATAAAATTAGATGTCTTTGCAAACTTATATCAGCAGAATGATCCACAACTAAAAATATAGCGAGACTTCATCCTGCATATTTGAATGATTGCAATAACACTTTATATGACGATTTTGATAGAATGGAATCTAGTGAACCTTTGACGGATCCTTTAGGTGATCCATATAACATAATAGTATTATCGTATGGTAATTTATAATTTGATTACGGATGGAGTGATTAATTCCAATTGCTAATCAATCTCTGCCAATTTTGAAATGATATTACATTTTCCTTTTAAATATTTTAAAACATAATTGTTAGGCAATTTAAGTGTTATAACAGAAATTTAAAGATGGAATCGAAACGAAATAGAAGGATGAATTGAACGTTTGAAAATTGCGCTCCGGTTACGGTTAACGTTCTATTTATAATTATAATCTTTACCATTTTGGTTTTAAATTCGTTAAAAATATCGGGTAATATCGGTTTTCGGTTCGTTCTAGGAGAGAAATAATCTTTGCATGCGAGTAGGTTCAAACTCTAACATTGCATTAAATGGAAATGACAAATCGAAAATTATGAAAGCAAATTGTTAGAATAGGCACCAAGACCGGAAGCAAAATTCAATACGTTTTGAAATCTGGAAGATATTGATACATACATGATCATATCAAAATAGAAGAACAAAACTACTCAGAACCGAAAATCGAACATATGTACATACTTTTTCAACAACCGTTCCACATAGACAAAAGTATGTAACAAATATTTTTTTAATACTTTAATTGTTTCTAGTAGAATGATACGGAAGCCTAATTGAAAATTAAAGGATGGTTCCATAAAAGTTAATAAACCACTTACACATTATAAAAAATTTAATCAATCCATAAAGGATAATATTATGATTCAAATATTTACGATTTTTATTCGTATCTGAAATCGTGTCAAAAACGACATGCATTCATGACAAACTGCATACGGCTACTATTTTACATTAAAGTAAACAAATAGCACATTGGTAACTATTTTATTTTCGAATTTTAGCTTCGGATTTTATTTCGTATATTATACGGTTTATTTTATCTTCACCATTGAATTACGATGGTTACACTCTTCATCGTTTTTGATTTCGTTGTTAATATTGTCGTTTCTATTTGATTTCTCTTTTTTAAAACAAAATGTTGTCTTTCTTATTTTCTTATAAATTTTAATCTACTATTTCTCTCTAATAATTAATTTAACCGTGCGATTCTGACGTATAGTCACAGATGTCTTAACTACAATATTTCTCTTAAGTAGGCATTTTCTCTTACGTAAGACTATTTGGCGATTCTACACGTACTCATAATTAATAGATTCTCTTAAAAAACCTCTCAGGTAGGACTACTCAAATATGTGGTAATACGCATCATAACTTTGACGTTTACTAGCAAATTGTGTTTCTGTTTCGTGAAATATATTTTATAAAAAATAAAAAACTAAACATAATAAAAAATTTAAATAATAAAAAAATCTGGTAAGTTTATTTTTTTAAATAATTAAAATTTATTTTTAATATTTTAGCAAAGTCTTTTATTATTAGGTATGCAAAATTATTATTATTTTGAATTAATCATTATAATGTGTGTCGTTTTTTCTAGTGTATTTTGTTAAAATGGATTTATTATTACAACTTTTAACGCTTTTACTCAGCGAGGAATACAGGTGGATTTCTTTTTAATTGACATGGTATTACATTAGTATATAATCCGAGTACATATTATGTGTTTCCTTAGACAAAATCGTAAACAATATTTCCGATATTTACGGGATACAACAAACCCGTTCGACGTTGAAGAAAATATTTTTCGTGAATTTTTTCGCCTTCCAAAACAATTAGCTGTGGAGTTAATCGTGAAATTGGAGCAGCAAAATGCGGAGACGTCGGATATCCCATTTGCATTACGGGTTATTATTATTTTAAATTTATAATTTTCCCGATTAAACTAACCTTATAAATTAATGTGTAGGTTTTGTCAACTTTGCATTTTATGGGTCATGGGTCCTACCAAAGAAGTGTATCATCTAATTATCTGCTTCCGATGAGTCAGCCAACTATATCACGGAATATCACACATATTTGCCAATTAATGGTATCTAATATGGCAAATCTTATTAAATTTTGTGAGGCAGAGGAAGAAAAGAACGCTGTTAAAGAAGGGTAAACATATTTGAATAACACATTATTTAGCTAAAATATTAACAAATAATCATTAAAGGTTTTACACGAAGTTTGGAATTAAAGGTGTGATTGGAGCTATCGACTGCACCCACGTTGGTATTGTATCACCGCCGATACTAGATCCAGTACGACCAGCAAGGCTTTATCTGAACAGGAAGGGGTATTATAGCATTAATGTAGAAGCGGTACCATTAAAACACAAACAGGTTGAGAAAGTATTCTAAATCATATATCTTCTAATTTTATTGTTTATTGTAGATTCAAATCTTAAGTTTCTTGCGGTCAATGCAAAATATCCAGGCAGTGTACATGATTCAGCAATATGGACAACAACGCCGGCTAGAATTCATCTTATTAGACAAGACAATAGCCGCAAATTTAATTGGTTGCTTGGAGACAGTGGATATCCATTGGAACCCTGGTTGTTAACACCATATTTTCACCCAGCTAGTAGACGAGAAGAAAAATTCAACAAAATTCACATTAAAGCACGAAACACTGTTGAACGTGCTTTCGGTGTTTTAAAAAATCGGTTTAGATGTTTAAATAAATGCCGCACACTGCATTATGCCCCGGAAAAAGCTTCAATTATTATATACAGTTGTATAATTCTGCATAATATGCTTTTAGAATTTGGGATCATTGACGAATTACAAGATGAAACTGTAATATATGATGAAGAAGAATATGAATTAGAACACGAACATAGAGTCGGCACAAATTATTTAAATGAGGGTCGACGGCTGCGAAACGAGTACACCAATACATTATAGTATAGTAAATACACTATTTACATAAAGAAATGATTTTGACATTAAAAGAATAATAAATTATATGTTAACAAAAACTATGTTTTTATTTATTATTAAATTCATTATATAATATAATAGCTATATCGCGCAGCATTTCAGTCTTAGGTATGTTTGTTTATTTGCATCTTGATTATTAATTTCACTTTTTAGTTGCTTCGGATTGTTTGGCTAGACTATACATCGCTTCCGCAATCCTACTCAGTGAGTCAGCATTCTGTTTATCGATCACCAGTCGTCGTTCCGCCATTTCCATTTTCTTCTTACCACGTTCTTCTGCCAATCTTCCAATTTTATTAATGCATTCCGAAATGGCAGATGAGGTATTAGTATACTGCCTTTTGCATGGTCTATGCATCTCAGTTATTAAAGGCTCCGCGATACGGCTGGACTGGTTGTCTATCTCGGGATGCGTCGCCTCATGCAAACCACATTCCACAACAGTAATTATCCCCTCAGCGCTCGTTTGGCTTGTGTTCTAAAATTGAATATGATTAGTTCTTAGTCATAAAAAGTATTTAAAAATATATGTATGTTACTTTAAATCCCATAATAGGTACCACATTATCACCATGAATGGTGATTACTCCAAATAAATTTAGGGCTCGTTCTTCAAAGGCAGACATAGAATTCATTGATGGTTCGCCTCCGCCAGTTAATAAAATGTCTTTCCTAATTTTGCGGGCTCTGGACTTTAATTGGTATTTCCAGTGAGTAAGGGACTGCAAATTACAAAAAAATTCTATGTAAAACTTTAAAACTATCGTTTTCAAATCAAGAATATCTTACCGTTTTCCACTCTTTTGCATTTTTCAATGGCCCTTTCAACGAATTTAATTTTCTGGCCAAATCTTCCCACTTCTCCTCTAAATATTTCGTGTTCTCTGGAGTATTCTTTCCGGCCTTGAATTGGCTGTGTTCTTCTAAAAAACACAAATATGCCTCAAGCTGTTCTGTTGTTGTCCGGGAAGAACGTATTTGTTTTATATTTTCCATCTAAATTATATATTTTTTTATATACAATTATCAGAAAATGCTTGAATTTATAAGATATACTTACGTTAAAACACGATTTTTATTTTAATTTCAATTTATGTGCGTAATTTTTAGCCTGAATTTTAAATATACGCAGAAAATTAAAAATCAATCACAAAAAATTAAACTGACAGGTCTCCACATTTCATACATAATATTTGGAGAGTTTTTAAGAGAAAATTTAAGCCTACTGCAATCAGAATACCAATTAAGAGATTCTATTTAAAAAAACCTCTTACCAAAATGTCTCTTAGCTAAGATACTCTTAACTGTATTAAGGTCAGAATCGCACGGTTAAATGACGATTTATGACGTCATCAATTTCTCGTATTTTTTAATTGTTGTTGTTGTACAGCGAAAATCCCTTATATTTTCTTTATTAATTTGAAGAAAACGAGAAGCCTAGTGATTGCATCATTCGAATGAGTTGAAATCTATTATAACGGGTGATTTTTTAAGAGCTTGAGCACTTTTTTTTTAAAAAAAAACGCATAAAATTTGCAAAATCTCATCGGTTCTTTATTTGAAACGTTAGATTGGTCCATGACATTTACTTTTTGAAGATAATTTCATTTAAATGTTGACCGCGGCTGCGTCTTAGGTGGTCCATTCGGAAAGTCCAATTTTGGGCAACTTTTTCGAGCATTTCGGCCGGAATAGCCCGAATTTCTTCGGAAATGTTGTCTTCCAAAACTGGAATAGTTGCTGGCTTATTTCTGTAGACTTTAGACTTGACGTAGCCCCACAAAAAATAGTCTAAAGGCGTCAAATCGCATGATCTTGGTGGCCAACTTACCGGGCCATTTCTTGAGATGAATTGTTCTCCGAAGTTTTCCCTCAAAATGGCCATAGAATCGCGAGCTGTGTGGCATGTAGCACCATCTTGTTGAAACCACATGTCAACTAAGTTCAGTTCTTCCATTTTTGGCAATAAAAAGTTTGTTAGCATCGAACGATAGCGATCGCCATTCACCGTAACGTTGCGTCCAACAGCATCTTTGAAAAAATACGGTCCAATGATTCCACCAGCGTACAAACCACACCAAACAGTGCATTTTTCGGGATGCATGGGCAGTTCTTGAACGGCTTCTGGTTGCTCTTCACTCCAAATGCGGCAATTTTGCTTATTTACGTAGCCATTCAACCAGAAATGAGCCTCATCGCTGAACAAAATTTGTCGATAAAAAAGCGGATTTTCTGCCAACTTTTCTAGGGCCCATTCACTGAAAATTCGACGTTGTGGCAGATCGTTCGGCTTCAGTTCTTGCAGGAGCTGTATTTTATACGGTTTTACACCAAGATCTTTGCGTAAAATCTTCCATGTCGTCGAATAACACAAACCCAATTGCTGCGAACGGCGACGAATCGACATTTCACGGTCTTCAGCAACACTCTCAGAAACAGACGCAATATTCTCTTCTGTACGCACTGTACGCATTCTTGTGGTTGGTTTAATGTCCAATAAAGTAAACTGAGTGCGAAACTTGGTCACAATCGCATTAATTGTTTGCTCACTTGGTCGATTATGTAGACCATAAATCGGACGTAAATCGCGAAACACTTTTCGAACCGAACACTGATTTTTGTAATATAATTCAATTATTTGCAAGCGTTGCTCGTTAGTAAGTCTATTCATTATGAAATGTCAAAGCATACTGAGCATCTTTCTCTTTGACACCTTGTCTGAAATCCCGCGTGATCTGTCAAATACTAATGCATGAAAATCCTAACCACAAAAAAATCACCCTTTATATGTCATCGATTTATGTAAAAAAAAATCAATTTTTCAATATTTTTAATTCATGTTTTATTTATCAAACGTAATGCTACCTCCCATACAAAACCTATGAAAAGTTAGTTTTTTGATTATGTTTTATATCCCGTATTTGAAAGTGCTATTTCATAGGCATGCTTGATTTATTAAGATTGCTTTGCTAATATCACTGCGTGTATGTATACGGCCAAGTAGAAGAAAAATATAAAAAATACTGTTTTATGTATGCAGGCCCAAATAATGTAAACACGAAAAAACACTTTCATACGAATGCTATGAAAATTTTCTGTTCAATATTTTTTTTTTTAACTTTATTTATGTATATCTCGTAATTGGGGCAAAAAATTAAATTTCCATTCCTCTGAGCACGAACTTTGTTTATTTTTCATTATTTTTGGTAAATTGTTTTTTAATTTTAAGATAGATTTCATTTAGAATTTTACCATTTTCCGGCATGCTGCCTTTTATTTGTTGAACATCGTATAACACACGATTCAAATTATGTGAGTATGGAAGAAGAGTATTCAACAATCACTGCGTTTATGTACAAACATAGGCACTATAGTTGATTGTTGAATACTCTTCTTCCATACACACATAATTTGAATCGTGTGTTATACGATGTTCAACAAATAAAAGGCAGCATGCCGGAAAATGGTAAAATTCTAAATGAAATCTATCTTAAAATTAAAAAACAATTTACCAAAAATAATGAAAAATAAACAAAGTTCGTGCTCAGGGGAATGAAAATTTAATTTTTTGCCGCAATTACGAGATATAGATAAATAAAGTCAAAAAAAAAAATATTGAACAGAAAATTTTCATAGCATTCGTATGAAAGTGTTTTTTCGTGTTTACATTATTTGGGCCTGCATACATACAAAGCGTATATAATGAAAGACGGCCGTATACACATACATAGGCACTGCTAATATGCATGACATTTAGTTCTAAACAATAAAACTAAGTTCAAATTTATTGATGGCTGTTTAGAAATATTGTAGAGATTGAAATTTTAAATAGCAAGTCCATCTATGAACGACTGTACCTGTCGAAAATTTAGACTAACAAATCTCTGTCATAGGCATCAACAGGTAAATAGACACTTTGCTATACAGATCGTATAACAAAAACAAATTTTGTTTCAAAATCAGTAAACCTATACCTACAGAAAACTCATTAAGAATTCACAGTGCCATCTTTATGAAAATGGTAGCAACAAATCTTCTAAAATTTGGTCAAACTATAAAAAAATTAGTTTGAATTTGTCTATAAATATTTTGTTCGCTGAACTGATATGCATTCCATGCATAATTTAATTGAATAGTTCAGTCAAATGTCAAAACATTCAAGAAAACTATGGCAGTATATAGATTACCATAGTATACATTTCCTTAAATTAGATGAGCTAATTAAATATGAACCCGGTTTATTAGAGATGACACTAAATTGGACGATGGAAGTGGATGCAAGATTAAATCGGGCCAGCTTGAAAGAATAAATGAATTAATTTTCATCGCCACTCACATCGGTGATTAATTTTTTATCGTGGTGGTATTTTAAGTGTGGTCATTTACAAACCGTGCTCTACGAGCATATCCAGGTCGAGTATACTCACTATAATAACACGTTGATGATCACCATTTTAGCGCAGGTCACTGGTGCGATTTACCAAATAACTCTAAAGTTCAGAATCAATATTTTAATTGGACATATGGCCAATTGTTTTAACTTTAAGGAATAATTAGAATATCACCCAATTAACCATAATGTTCAACTGTCTTTCCATTATTTTACAGATTTATCTTATAATTGATTTTTAAAGTCCTATAGTTATTCCGTTTACTTTGTAATTTTGATTTCGACGCCGTGGTTTAAAAATCGAATTTTTTTCGTAGCTGTATATTCGCAGTCGTTGGATTGTGTCACGCATGTCCATTTCCGCAAATGACTTTTATAGGTCCAGCTAACAAATGAACTTTTAAGTTCGCTAGTTACTTCATAGACTTTGTACTTTTGCTTTCGACGTCAGGGTTTAAAATCCTTTTTTCTTCTTTTTTTTCGTAATTGTACGGTCACAGTCGTTGGTTTGGACTATGTATGCTCGTTTCTGCAAATTTTTATGAGTAAGCCTGCCAATCCTAATTACCTGCTCACTAATTACAATGATTAGGAACAAAGAAAGTCACATCTAGCGAATTAATGCAATTATCTGATTGGTTGGCATTATGTGGCATACTGATTGGTTGGCATTATGTGACGCGACAATTTTTCTTGCACAAACACATTCGCTTTATAGATTCGTGATAAAATTTGAATATATGAGTATGGTTCATCAGACATACGTTTATACGACATAGTTTATACGTGATAAATTAAGTGGTGGGAACCACGTAGATTACATTTCGTAATCTATATCGCCTATTCCTGTTTGCACGAAACACGGCAGTCTCACTCGACGCGGATCTCGGAATATTATTACTACTAAATGGCGATTTTTATATTCCAGTCTAATTTTGTTGAGCCTCCATTTTGTTTTGAATGACATTTGTCACCTCGCATTTGACTGTCGTAGTCAGTTGTCACAACAACGTGTTGAAATTTCCGAAAATATTTTATTTAATTAATTGTTCATTTGTGAATAGCTACTTGGAGAAAAACATGTACTGAGCAAAGCAAGTCAACCATTCAGCGTGTAATGAATAATTTTGAAAACGTACTTACAGTGGGAGGTAAACTAAAATCTGAGCGAAAATTAAACTAACGTTCGCCAGAAAAGATTTCTTCATAATGTTTGTTACAAAGTAGGCGACCAGCATTGCAACTGAACTCGCTTTGTTCATGAATAGAATACTGGGGGCCAGTGGGGCACTGAATATGCCGAACTGAGGAAATTTCCATTACCTAAAGAAAAGGCGCAACCACGATAAAGCCGCATGCTGTCAAGTTTAAGTTTCAATGAAAATACTCCAGTTTGCGGTGTGTCTCTATTCACAAATGTGCTATTGAATATCTGCCACGAACATAGAGGAAAATACTTGCGTGATCGCCTTTAGTTGGACATTGTTAAAGACACCCTTTATTCAATAAAGTTATATAGTAGCTTATTCCTTATGTTCAAGGGATTTCCTCGATAAAGTAGATATTATAAAATTCGTGAAACCATTTAAACTTTAAATCGATATATGTTTAGGTTATGAGTAACACAAAATTAAATACTAATTTGCTCAATTGGACAGGCATTTGAGAAAAATTTTTTTAGACTAAACAAAATTTACATTTAATAATGATTTCTAATAAGCGAGTGACTGTTTCTGTGTTTGCATACCTTAGATATAATTTTTTGATGTTAAAGTTCTTGCGTGATTCAAACAAATTTAAAATCACAGGAAATTATGGTTTTAAATTCTTCCAGATGATAATGAAATGAAAATACAAAGTGGTTGTCACTCAAATAAATATAGCATCGTCACCACATGACATCGGTTACAAAATTTGTAGTAGTCACGTCATCCTTAGTTGCAATTTTTTCTAAATCAATTCTTTTGTTGATTATTAAAATGTATCTTGAAAATTTCATATGGATTAACAATTTCAATTGATCCAAGCCAATTCGTCCCAACCAAATAGAGACTAGAATAAAATGTTACGACTTGTTTTGATTGGTTATTAAAAGGAATCAATTAATAATTAGTTTATATCTGTTTATAACCCCTGTCAGTGAACTAAGTTGGAAATTACCAAATCGATTTGTCCCTGCAGCTCTAAAGAACTACACAAATTCAAAATTTTTTGTAAGTATTCTTATTCAATTGAAATTCTGCCGGAGATTAAAAAATGAAAATTTTAACACTCACAAGGATTTGATTCAAATTAAGTTTAGAAAATGGTTTTTGTTCCAGATATTTTGAAGACCGTAATAGATGAGCTACTTTCCCAGGTGATTTCACTACTAAGCATAATTTTTAAAGTTTTTAAGAGACGCCGTATGTTGTCTTGCTATAACAAATTACTATTTATTATAAACCATACGGTGTCAGAATTAGCAAATCCACAGAGGAAGCTCTTTTAAATTTTTGAGTGATTGTATTTAGCACTCAACATTTCACAAAAACTGTAACACATTCAAGTGAAATATTGAAATCATTCAAAATCGTGAACCATCATGTAAGATTTTAGATTGGTTTTCATCTTACGTCAGAAATCGTCAAAAAGTAATGGAGATTTGGGAATCAACTAGTTATACCAATCATCTGCATTTCAGAGATCAGTTGTTGAACCAATACTATTTTTAGTTTATTTCAACTCAATTTTTGGTTTTGATCAGAAAGCCTGTCCCACTTTCTTGACTATTTGTTAGTGGGTAAACCAGGCATATGTATACTTTGTTAGAAGTGATACTGTGAGACCAATGAATTTTTTTAAGTACCACGTGTGTGGTTGTTATAATAAGCCTTAAATGTAAAAATGAGTTAAACTATTTAGGTCTAACAATTGATAGCCAGTTAAGTTGGAGCTCTCACCTCATAAAATTTAGTAAAAGTAAATCGCAGAATTTTACAACCCTCGCTCGCCTGGTTTTGGCTCAAACCGTTTTAAGAATAAACATTTGATTACGCGCTTGTGGATCCGAATATTATGTATCACGCGTGTTCGTTAATTTTTTTGAGAGATCTACTTTTCCAAACAATATTTTTTCGCTATCTACTTTTTTATTTCCAAAGTATTATAATGGTGGCTTCAAGTATGCTGATCATTTTATTTTCGAATTTTTAATGGTCAAAATCACGGATGTGAAGTTTTTAGCAAAATGAAAAATTAACAAAAACTAAAATTTCTTAAATTAACAAAATAAACAGTCGGTAAAAGCAATGTTAACAATGGAAACCCGAACACAGATAAATTTCTTTTAATTAAAAACTGTTATCAAAACTTAATTTAGATTGAAATAAAAAAAACTAAAATAACAATTTAAAAATATGTATTTTAATATGTGTTTATTTTTAAAAAAGACAAAACATTTAATGTAATTAAATAATGTTAATAAATTAGAGTATCCACTACTAAATAATCAGTTACATATATGAACATTGCCACAGCGAGGATTTCAAATGATGGCATAAGAGGTACTCTTTGAAATAAAATTGGTCTCATCAAAGAACTACGAGATTTTCTCATTTGTTAATGCGTTGGAAAATCGAATCGCATTGAATATTTTGGTGATTTTTGGGTTCCAGTGTATTAATGATTGGCCAGTTCACAGAGATACTACCGAGAAATGCCTAGTATCAAATGATGGCATAAGAGGTGCTCTTCAAATGAAATTGGTCTCATCAAAAAACTACGAGATTTTCCCATTTGTTAATGCGTTGGAAAATCGAATCGCATTGAATATTTTGGTGATTTTTGGGTTCCAGTGTATTAATGATTGGCCAGTTCACAGAGATGCTACCGAGATGTGACTAGTATCAAATGATGGCATATATGAGGAGCTTTTTGAAATAAAATTGGTCTCATCAAAAAACTACGAGATTTTCCCATTTGTTAATGCGTTGGAAAAACGAATCGCATTGAATATTTTGATGATTTTTGGGTTCCAGTGTATTAATGATTGATCAGCTCACAGAGATACTTCCAAGATGTGACTAGTATCAAATGATGGCATATGAAGTGCTCTTTGATATAAAATTGGTCACATGAAAAAACTATGAGATTTCCCCATTTGTTAATGCGTTGGAAAATCGAATCGCATTGAATATTTTGGTGATTTTTGGGTTCCAGTGTATTAATTATTGGCCAGATCACAAAGATACTACCGAGAAGTGCCTAGTATCAAATGATGGCATAAGAGGTGCTCTTTAAATAAAATTGGTCTCATTAAAAAACTACGAGATTTTCCCATTTGTCAATGCGTTGGAAAATCGAATCGCATTGCATATTTTGGTGATTTTTGGGTTCCAGTGTATTAATTATTGGCCAGCTCACAGACATACTACTGAGAAATGCCTAGTATCAAATGATGGCATAAGAGGTGCTCTTCAAATGAAATTGGTCTCATCAAAAAACTACGAGATTTTCCCATTTGTTAATGCGTTGGAAAATCGAATCGCATTGAATATTTTGGTGATTTTTGGGTTCCAGTGTATTAATGATTGGCCAGTTCACAGAGATACTACCGAGATGTGACTAGTATCAAATGATGGCATATATGAGGAGCTCTTTGAAATAAAATTGGTCTCATCAAAAAACTACGAGATTTTCCCATTTGTTAATGCGTTGGAAAAACGAATCGCATTGAATATTTTGATGATTTTTGGGTTCCAGTGTATTAATGATTGGCCAGCTCACAGAGATACTTCCAAGATGTGACTAGTATCAAATGATGGCATATGAGGTGCTCTTTGATATAAAATTGGTCTCATGAAAAAACTATGAGATTTCCCCATTTGTTAATGCGTTGGAAAAACGAATCGCATTGAATATTTTGGTGATTTTTGGGTTCCAGTGTATTAATTATTGGCCAGATCACAAAGATACTACCGAGAAGTGCCTAGTATCAAATGATGGCATAAGAGGTGCTCTTTAAATAAAATTGGTCTCATCAAAAAACTACGAGATTTTCCCATTTGTCAATGCGTTGGAAAATCGAATCGCATTGCATATTTTGGTGATTTTTGGGTTCCAGTGTATTAATTATTGGCCAGCTCACAGACATACTACTGAGAAATGTCTAGTATCAAATGATGGCATAAGAGGTGCTCTTCAAATGAAATTGGTCTCATCAAAAAACTACGAGATTTTCCCATTTGTTAATGCGTTGGAAAATCGAATCGCATTGAATATTTTGGTGATTTTTGGGTTCCAGTGTATTAATGATTGGCCAGTTCACAGAGATACTACCGAGATGTGACTAGTATCAAATGATGGAATATATGAGGAGCTCTTTGAAATAAAATTGGTCTCATCAAAAAACTACGAGATTTTCCCATTTGTTAATGCGTTGGAAAAACGAATCGCATTGAATATTTTGATGATTTTTGGGTTCCAGTGTATTAATGATTGGTCAGCTCACAGAGATACTTCCAAGATGTGACTAGTATCAAATGATGGCATATGAGGTGCTCTTTGATATAAAATTGGTCTCATGAAAAAACTATGAGATTTCCCCATTTGTTAATGCGTTGGAAAAACGAATCGCATTGAATATTTTGGTGATTTTTGGGTTCCAGTGTATTAAGTATTGCCCAGATCACAAAGATACTACCGAGAAGTGCCTAGTATCAAATGATGGCATAAGAGGTGCTCTTTAAATGAAATTGGTCTCATCAAAAAACTACGAGATTTTCCCATTTGTCAATGCGTTGGAAAATCGAATCGCATTGCATATTTTGGTGATTTTTGGGTTCCAGTGTATTAATTATTGGCCAGATCACAGAGATGCTATCGAGAAGTGCCTAGTATCAAATGATAGCATAAGAGGTACTTTTTAAAAAAAAATTGGTCTCATCAAAAAACTACGATATTTTCTTATTTGTTAATGCGTTGGAAAATCGAATCGCATTGAATATTTTGGTGATTTTTGGGTTCCAGTGTATTAATTATTGGCCAGCTCACAGACATTCTACCGAGAAGTGCCTAGTATGAAATGATGGCATAAGAGGTGCTCTTTTAAATAAATTTGGTCTCATCAAAAAACTACGAGATTTTCTCATTTGTTAATGCGTTGGAAAATCGAATCGCATTGAATATTTTGGTGATTTTTGGGTTCCAGTGTATTAATTATTGGCCAGCTCACAGACATACTACCGAGAAGTGACTAATATCAAATGATGGCATAAAAAGTGCTCTTTGAAATAAAATTGGTCTCATGAAAAAACTACAAGATTTTCCCATTTGTTAATGCGTTGGAAAATCGAATCGCATTGAATATTTTGGTGATTTTTGGGTTCCAGTGTATTAATTATTGGCCAGCTCACAGACATTCTACCGAGAAGTGACTAGTATGAAATGATGGCATAAGAGGTGCTCTTTTAAATAAATTTGGTCTCATCAAAAAACTACGAGATTTTCTCATTTGTTAATGCGTTGGAAAATCGAATCGCATTGAATATTTTGGTGATTTTTGGGTTCCAGTGTATTAATTATTGGCCAGCTCACAGACATACTACCGAGAAGTGACTAATATCAAATGATGGCATAAAAAGTGCTCTTTGAAATAAAATTGGTCTCATGAAAAAACTACAAGATTTTCCCATTTGTTAATGCGTTGGAAAATCGAATCGCATTGAATATTTTGGTGATTTTTAGGTTCCAGTGTATTAATGATTGGCCAGTTCACAGAGATACTACCGAAAAGTGGCTAGTATCAAATGATGGCATATGAGGTGCTCTTCAAATAAAATTGGTCTCATCAAAAAATTACGAGATTTTCTCATTTGTTAATGCGTTGGAAAATCGAATCGCATTGAATATTTTGGTGATTTTTGGGTTCCAGTGTATTAATTATTGGCCAGCTCACATAGATACTACCGACAAGTGACTAGTATCAAATGATAACATATGAGGTGGTCTTTGAAATAAAATTGGTCTCATCAAAATACTACTAGTTTTTCCCGTTTATTAATGCGTTAGCATGCATTTGACAAATTGTAGTACGATAGCATGGAGCATTGTCGTACTACAATATCAGTCGTTTGTGTCTCGTTTCCCATTCTGGTCGTTTTTCGAGCAATGCATGGTGCGGAAGGAGGTATTCGAGTACCAGGAACCTAAGGCGATGGATACTGATTTATGAAAAAATGTGTAAGGGGTTTCCTGGTGAAGCCCGACTATATTTTTAATTTTTTTGCTCAGATCAAACGATTTTAATGAAAAATACTGGTAGGAGGTTAACGAGTACCAGCAACCGATGGCGATGGATCCTGATTTTGGGGAAAAACGTTTAAGGGGTTTTCTGGAGAGCCCCGAGATTTTAATGAAAATTGCTGGAAGGAGGTTTTCGAGTAGCAGGAACCGATGGCGATGGATATTGATTTCGGGAAAAAAAACGTGTAAAATGGTTTCTGGTGAAAATCTTGCAGTTTTTTGATAAGACCAATTTTTTTTCAAACAGCACCATATGCCATCATTTGATACTAGTCACTTCTCGGTAGTATCTCTGTGATCTGGCCAATAATTAGTACACTGGAACCCAAAAATCACCAAAATATTCAGTGCGATTCGATATTCCAACACATTAACAAATGGGAAAATCTCGTAGTTTTTTCATGAGAATAATTTTATTTCAAAGGGCACCTTCTATGCCATCATTTGATAATAATCACTTCTCGGTAGTATCCTGCAGGTTTCCATTGTTAACATTGCTTTTACTGACTGTTTATTTCTGTTAATTTAACAAATTTTAGTTTTTGTTAATTTTTCATTTTGTTAAAAACTTCACATCCGTTCAAATGCAATGAATTAAATTACACGAAATTCTAATAATCGACTAATCGATCGCAATCAGATACTTATTCTGTCATGTATGGCATAACATATTCAACCTCTCCGTAAGCACCTGTTTGTTTTTAAATCGGGTAAACGAGACGACATCACATGCTACAGAGGGATACTAACTACATCATCATGATTTCAGTAAAACATTTAATTCCAACTGCCATCAAAAAGCACTCCAAAGTTTAATCACATTTAGGTTTTCACATCACATAAATTGGTTCAAGTTTTATCTATCAAACGGACGACGATTTGTAATAATGAGAAATGAGGAATCAAACGTTTTTAAAGTAACGTCCAGGGTGCCCCAAGGATCACACATCGGGCCTTGGTTATTTATTATTTTCATAGATCGAATAACCGAGATAATCAAAAACTCAAATATGCTCATATTTTCTGATGACGTGAAAATTTTTTGTGCTGTTAATGAAATGCAAAATACGAAGAAACTTCAAGCAGATATCGATAGATTAAGTGAATGGTGTGATTGAAACTTGCTTTACATGTGTTTTCACCGTAAAAGAAATCCGGTTATTACTTCATACAAAGTCAACAACAAAGTATTGCAAAGAGACAATGAGATTAAAGACTTAGGTGTTACATTTTATGAAATATCCAGTTTCAATAGGCACATTGAAAATTGTATTGCGAAAGCGAATGCCAAGTTTGGATTTGTTAAACGATGGACAGGTGAATTTAAAGGCATTCAAACCTTATGTTCACTCTATTTCGCTTACGTTCGATCTCAACTAGAATACGCTGTAAAGGTCTGTAATCCATGCTATGATGTGCGCATTAAAAGAATTGAAAGCATTCAAAAAAAGTTTCTGATTTTCTTGTTAAATAAAAGTGACTCTTTGGATTACGGGATTACGACCATTCAACTTACCATTCCTTGAAAATGTGGCTCAAATGTGGAGTAATATCTTAATATTTACAAAGGCTGATTTTTAGTGGACGCGCCGCATCCTTGCAAAACTTTACAAGGTATACGATCTTACAAATTTAAAATATTCTTCGTAGTATTTTGCTACGGTTACTATACTAAATTATCATAAGTAAACACGTGATTAGTCTATAAATAATTACTGCTCACAGCAAAAGATTAACAGTCATAAATATTAAGAAAGTAGATAAGAACAAGAATCGTAATTACAAATCAAGATATTTTCGCATAAAATTTATACTCTAATTAACTTTCTTCATTAAATTTTAGTACTTACAAAATAACGAAGCAACAAACAACACAAAACAAGCACCATTCCCAGCTATAACATCTCCCGTATATATTTATGTTCATTTTTTTCGTGAGATTCGCTTTTTTTATGTTTTCATATAAACAGCAACAAACTCCAACCAAATTTAGAATTATAATAATTTTTAAGTTTTAAAAAACAAAATATTATCGTAACCATTATTTTTGTTACTTTTCCGAAAATAAAGCTCAAGTAATCTCTTTCCCAAGCACACAGCAAAAATGTAAAGAAAAATGTTGAAAATGAATCACCCCAATATTCTTGCTTGTGCTTATTTTTCATCTACTTGGTTAGTGTTGGTGTTGTTCTGCTGCTGTGTTAATACAATATAAGCATAAAGTGTGAAAAGCTTTTTTTTTTGCTCGCCGCAATTCAAATAATTATAATTTTCATGTTATTTGAAAATTTTCATTGGAAAATCTTTTTGTAACATTTTCTTTTTATATTCATCTTAAAGCTTTCTCATACTTTTTTTTTCAATTGTACCGTATACGTATATAATATTTGATGATGATGATGAGGTACACTAACTGTTTTGTTAAAAATTGTTGAGTGTAGTTTTGGTAATGAAAAGGATTTTCTTTTTAATGGATATATAGAAATGAAACAAAAGCCTATACGTTAGGTAAAAGTAGAATAAATGTGTAAACAAAGTATATGTGTGTGTGTGTGTACACAAAGCACGAAATGAAAAATAAAAAGAATTTTTCAAATTAATTTTTATTTTTTTGTGATTTGTTTTTTTTTTTTTTTTTGGATGAGCTTTCTGTTATTAATTTTTGTATTCATGGTTGCTTGGTTCAGCTTTATTGTTTCAACCTCGTTATATACTTGTATCCTTAAATGTTAATTTAGCTATATACATAAACATAAAAAGTGGTTTGTGGTACAAACATGAAACGATCAATAGAGAAAAAGCTTTAAAAACTTAAGCACCGATATACTTTAACATTTTTTAATCAACTGTGTAATACTCAAAAAATGTAATTTATTTTCTTTAACTCTCATGCGAGTTTTAAATTTCACAAGAAAATTGAAAATTAGAATTTTAGCTGGTTTTGCCAAATACACTGGTAAGATATTGTATTTATGTTGTGTTTATATATAACTGTTTCGTATTATAAAAATGATAAGGATAAAAGCTTTAAAAATGGGAAATGTATTTAAATATAAAATCTTACCTTTTTTTAGAACAAATCCACATGGATGATCAAACAGAAAATCACGAAAATAATTACAATCTGGATCTATACCAGGTTCTTTGCACAGGCATGTCGGCCGAAAGAAGGGAAATGCTTGTAGCGTACGAAGTGCTGCTTGGCATTTTGTGACCGTCACTGTGCTGCAGGATACTAAAAAGAAACAAATGTAGGACATAATTAGTAAAAATAATTGTATTTATATATTTTTTGCTATTGTTTAAAAAAAGTAAATTTGCATGTGCGAGGGTAGCGCTATGGTATAGTTGTGGTCTGTGGCGATGAAGATCTCGAAGTTGTACAAAATTTAATGGAAATCACAATAATTGTAGCCGACCATCCCAATCCCAATCGACTTCTACAACAAAAAAATTAAGTTTTACTTTGTCGCAATATGTAAGCAAAACTTGCAACCAAATTTATAAAAGTAAATTTTCATTTGAATATGAAAACAAAAACTTGAAATATATCTGTAGAAATGCGCGAAAAAAAACCAATGTGAAATATTAAAATACTTTGGATTATAAAACGTAAATGGTCAACATTGATGAAGATTCCAGCTATAAGAAGCCGTTGTTTGAAAGCTGAGACACAAAACCGCTATCGACAACAGCACAGATATATATATATATATATATATATATATATATATATATATATATATATATATACAATACATATATATATATATATATATATATATATATATATATATATATATATATATATATATATATATATATATATATATATATATTTATCCCGGGAATACCTGGGGATGAAAAACGATTGTGATGCGCGTAAGGGGCTCCAGAAGAGGCGCAACGTTTGCGACGCAAATCAGCAAAAGTTACCCGAATGAGCTGAATTACAACACGGAAAGAAGAAGCACGACGTCAAACATGCAAGATATAACGGAGCAAGCGCAAACATGGCGAGTCGCCATTAGTTGTGGTTATCAATTAGCTCAACAAAGTGGTGCAGAGATAATTTGCAATCAAACTATTCACTTTTTGGAGCCGCATGGGTGCTCAGTGGAGTTCAAAGTAATCTACTAGCTTACCAAAAATTTTTGTACTCTTGTTAGAAAGTCCTTTGAATTGGCTTCGGAATTTTTGAAGACGATAACGGCGTTGAGCTTCGGTATCTCTTCTTGCCTGGTTGCTGTTTTCTGGTACAACCAACCCAGACAATTTCAATTTCCACGACCTTATCCGGTAGTACAACAGCACTGTTTATTTTGCATTTATGGGAGCAGAGTTAGCTGGATCATCTTATGTGTCCAAACCTTACCACAGAAAATCTATTACAATGCCACTAAATGGCCAGTCCCTGTAAATCGCTATTTAATTTTTTTCGCAAATTTACCAATGCTGTCTTGTCTTAAAATTACCGAAACATTTGTTAATCTCAATTTCCGGAATTCTTAGTCAAATGCGAAAGATTGGGTAATTTTAAATAAAGCGGCGTGTAAATTGATTCAAAACATTTCCCAGTTTTTGCTACAAACAACGATTGCAATTTTGATAAAATATAAAAATTTATACCGAGATACCCTACTTCCCATAAAAAATTTTAAATTATTTCTTAGTGAGGATGACATTCTTAATACTAGGATTCATCTAATTCCGCCATAAAAAAATCGCTCGCCAAATTACCAAGTGGTAAGCACTCTTTCCTCTTTTTGTGTCATAAAATTACCTGAAAATTTTTTAATCTCAAATATGTATTCGAATTTAAAGTCAACTGCGAAAGGTTTGGTTATTTTGATTAAAACGGCGTTTAAATTGGATCAGAACATTGTCCAGTTTCCCTATAAAAAACTAATTAAATTTTGATTATACGTAATGATAAAAATCGAGATACCTCACTTTCGATAAAAAATTTTCACAATATTTCGTAGTCAGGTTGACATAAGCCATAAAAATATAAGTTCTTTATAGAAAAACTGGGCAATATTTTGATCCAATTTGATCGCTATTTTATTCAAAATTATTTAGCCATTTAGAGACTAAGAACAAAAAAAAACAACGAGAGGTACGAAACCCTTGATAAATTGGGGAGACATTTTTTAATTTTTTTATGGCAGAAATTAATGATTTAGTTCCTGGTGCTTAGGCTGTCTGAACTGTCAACCTGACTAAGAAATAGTTTGAAATAAAAGAAAATGTGCGACAAATTATTTTTTCTTATGTCAGAATTAGATGGTTTATAGTTCGTGCTAAGACTGACATACTGACTACGAAATTCGGTATTTGGATTTAAATATTAATCATTTATCAAAATTTAAATCGTCTATTGTAAGATATTATAACGTCGAGAGCAATGTCAAATAATTTAGATCCAAGCCGTCCTCACATCGATTCATCAAAGTATTTTTAATCCAATTATGAGATCTGGCCAGTTGACGCAGCAATGGTTGGAGGACTCATTTCCTCAGGTCGAAGCCAACAGATTGAACTACATTAAAGCAAACCAGAAAAGCGGTGCAGCGCAATATAAAGCATCTGCTATATTCTGGAATTCAAGTCATTCTTCCATGAAGCTCCGAAGAACCATTCTGTTATTATGCTCGAAGGCAAATCCAAAATGAAATTAATAAAAATTTGGCTTTAGGTCAGGGCCCAGATGATCAACTTGCTTTAGTAGCGCGAGTATATTCAAAATCAAATTAAAGGCTTTGACAGACGATCTGACCATGCAAAGATTTTTCTACATTACCAAAGCTTTCTGTTACTCGATTGAGTTTAAAAACCACCAACTTCCGTACGTCCTCATCTTGATGACGCTTCGATTTGAAAAAAATTAACAACACCGGAAGAGAGATTCTAGGCTCGAACGAGAGTTCTCGACTGCAAGAGATTGTTGGGCGTGGCATGATGCATGGACTTTACGGAGTTCAAAACCGGCTCGCAGCATGCATGAAAAACGATCTTTGCTTAAAAAAGTTCACACACCCTTCTCTGAAGCGCAGCCTTCCTCAATGTCAACGGTTACGAAATGCGTTGTGATAGATAATTGACACGTTTTTCTATACGGTCCAGTTAACTGAAACCTGTAAAGCACCTTTATAAGTACATTTTCAAGAGATTTGGCTGCGCCAGCGTTGCCATGAAATCATGCGGCCAAGCTGTGGTTCACTACAAATAGATTACAAACTTCATCAATACACGCTGTCAGTGCACCTAAAGCAGTATGAAAACTTCTTGAATCGAAAATGCATGAACTTTCACATGTGATGCAACTTCCGGGTCATCTACCAAACCAACAAACAATTGTTTCCAAGCGAGACATGAATAAGAGGGAACTGGTCGGACCATGAATCATGTCTCGCACTGAACACAAACAATGATTATGTACGCTAGTATCTTTTGAATGAGGTTCCATACCATTTCGTATATAATGAAGAAATATGGAAAGTACGTCAGTGAGGAGGAGCAAAGGTCGTTGCCAGAACGTAGTTGGTAGCCCGAGAGATAAAGAATGTTATTTCTTGGGGCGTATGCTTCTCCATGATCAGGACATAAACAGCAGTGAAGCCCCATGAAAATTGTACGTTGTGGTGTACGATACACTTAAATCAACAGCAAACGTGCTTGTCTTCTTGGCTCAGATGAAGAACGGGGACGGTGCATTCATTTTCCAAATGCCAAACAACTCCGATATATTCACAATGGCTTACAACTGTATTTTCTGCAAGATCTCGTACGATATGGCTCTTGATTTCAGAAGATGTTTCCAAAAAATGGCACTTTACGAAATAGAAGCAGTGCTTACACAGAATTTACTTTCGTACACTTTATTTGCTCTTCCAAACTAAACTGGAGATATGCCACAAATTCAGCTTTACAATGAAGGATAAGAACATAACGTAGCTTATGGGTGAATTGCCATGTTAAAGACCAAGTAAAGCGGCACCTTTGAACTAACCAACATGACAGTTCATGACCCTCGATTTGGGTGATGTTCAGTGTCGTCGATGTTCTTAAAGTCTCTTTAGAAGAAAGTGATAACCACAAGGCATCATTATCCTCCTCGATGAATTCACAATGCTTATAAAAGACGGAATGCGTATCTAGTTTAAAACTTGGACAATCTGATACCATCCGGTATGCGGCCACACGATTTGTAGGGGGGATAGTGGAATGGGACTCGACTGCTGGTAAAACAATATAAGCAAAATTTCTCCATTGCTGAAATCATCTCCGAATGCAATCGTGGCGTCGTCATTCTCCGAATAAATTTTCAACCAATGGATATACTGTTGCTGTTTGTTTTGTAGCGAAGATAATTTCCGATGATATGCCTCATGTTCGACAGAGTTTAGATCAATCTCGAGGTGGCAGTCTTCTCACACGGTCGCATTTCCTCGATTGAGACACGCATCTTGGAAAATCTGCAACAAGGGCAATTAAAGAATAATTTTTAAAGAGTCAAACCTGCAGCAGACCACCTGTTCTGAAAAGCAATATAAAATATAACATTTTCAATAATTTTTTCCTAGTTATAAACTTTGTGGTAAACAAAGGTTACCTTGTACATAACGTGCATTACTTAGTCGGATTCAAGTATGTAGAAGATTGGAAACGGATTATCTCAATATGTATTTTACATTTTAATATCAAGGGTTAGAAGACAAAGGTTCAAGAAGAGCCAATTTGTTTACGATTAAATAATAGTGAAAACCAAATTATGGTATTAGTTGAACTTGGGTATATTCTGATGAGTTATGTTTAATTAATTTTCATGGTTAGCTAGCGTGCAATAATAAATAACTGTGTTAGGAATGAACGTATTCGCTTTTTAGGACGATACGCCGTCCCAATGTCCCTGTCAATTTTTAAACTCTCTCAAAATACGATTTATAAATTATTTTAAAAAGACTTCTGTCTCGATTATAACCTCTCTTCCTTAATTTGTTCCCGTCAGTCAGATGTTTATGTTGGAAAACAGAGAGAATTTGCTAGAGACAGGTCCAGCGGATACGGTGGATGCGGCAATGATTGAGCAGGTAGGGCAAATGGGACTGCATTTTTTTATTTTCTAATTGAATCGGGTCAATATTGCACTGCTGTAGTGCCCAAAATGTTTTCTGCAAAAAGTTTAGTAGGACTATTCCTTTCGAATCCCAAAAATTAATTCCATGTACTTTCCAGATGATGAAAGTGTATTGCCTGATCCGTTTGGATTAGTATGCACATTGGCATTGAAAGATGTGTACTATCTCTAATCAACGAGTAATTTGTTTAATTGATGTAGAAGCTCGAGAAACTAAACAGGCTAATAAATGTTTACATCAGGAAACCCAAAACTTCTAAAAAATCAGTCAATTAGTTACAGTTAGCAATGACCCAATAATTGTTTCTATACTTTGTTTCGTAGATGCATGAGGTTTTGTTTGGCCAAATGGTAACTTAATTTTCCTAGAAGACCATATAGCAGGGTTCGCGAGTACTTCTACTTTAGTGTGCTAAAAAACAATTTTTTTTAATCACCTGTTTCGCGTGCCAAGCAAATTCATAATAACATAAAATAAAATAATTTTTTAAATAGAAAAACCATAGTTTTAATTTTATTTTAATTCATAAATGTGTTATTTCATAACTGTCTTAATTAATAAATTAAGCACCAAGAATAACATAAAATAAAATGAATAGGAACTAAAATTTAAATCTATAAAATTATAAATGAATCTGTAATTAAATTTTAAATTAGATGGAAACACAGATAATCAACGCTATTGCTAAATTTCTTAGAGATGTGTTATTGTTTGGAATGTTTTGCAACACTTTCAATACCTCGTCATCAATATATAACGATCTTTATTATCGGTCCTTATGCCATTTTCAGTAATGGTTCATAAATTTTCTATTTTTTCGCCACCAAATTAGGCTACACTACCGGATAAGTGGTTAAAGCTTCGACACTTGGACCGGGATGTACTGGGTTTCGAATCCCATCAGAGCTGCAAATCGAATTTTCATCATGTAACAATAAGTGATGTTAACACAACTAAGATCCTAAGATGGAGTGCAGAAATCAGCGCCGACCCACCGTCCATGTCAATTTACAGGTTGACATGGAGCTTGCAATGTACAGGTGGTATACTGTAGTTGTGTGAGTAGATGAATAGGTGAATGGGTTAATGATGTGGCATGAATGCGTTGTATCACATTGGGCAAAAATGACCTAAGTGTCAACCACTAAAACCTAGGCTACACAGAAATTCATGCAATTCGGTATCGAACTTTTAAAAATTTATCCAGACAAAATCGTGAAAATTACCATCAGAATTGAACTTGTCACGGTAGCGAACAAATTTAATCAAGTTTTCAAATATGTTGACGTCTTTGAACAGAGTTGCAAAAGATTCCTTGGTTTATATTTAGCACCTCGCTAAATTGTGCAAATAATTATTGTAACTCTCTTTTTTCAAACACGTCAATATCTGCCACAAACTTTTTTAAATTGGGGAAATATTTGAGAAGTGGGTAATTTCGAAACGAACATTCCATGTATTTCTTAAGTAAGTGCAGCTCCTACTCAAAAGCGATAATACGACCGAATAATATATCTAACGATTTTCCGTTTCCCTGTGCATTTTTTGGGGTGTGTAACGAAATCCTGGTTTTCAAAATCCTGGTTTATAAAAATCTCAGTTTTTTATAAATCTCGGTTTTCAAAATCCCGGTTTTCAAAATCCCGGTTTTCAAAATCCCTGTTTTGTACAAAAAATTCCGATTTTTAGGAAATCCGGGTTTGAATTTTTAAAATTTCACATGTGGAAAAATAGAACTCTTAAATGATTTTTTGTCAAAACTCAAAAATGAGTTTGAAATAAAGTTCTAGAAAATGACTAGTATGTGCATGTGCGATGGAAATGGATTTTTTAAATGATTTTTTGATAAAGTTCTGAAAAATGAGCATTGCGAAAATATCAAATAGCTATTTCATCGACTTTTTAAATTGAAAAGACCGGGATCACGGTATTTGCCTGTAAGACCAAATCTTGTTTTGCATTCAAACTTGATTTTTGAATTCTTACTGTAATTTTGTTTTCCGAAATAATTATTTTGACTATTTTATATTGAAATAATCAATATTTAGTGAAATGGTTTTTCAGGGATCGATATAAAATATAGCATTTCAAAATGTTGTAAAATACGTTTTTTTTTTATTAATCGTGCATCTACAAAATGTTCGGCAGGCTTGAATTAATAGATTTTTTTTTTCAAAATCAATAGTTTAGAACTAGAAGAATAGAAAACCGGGTTTTTGAAAACATGGATTTTGAAAACCGGGTTTTCAAAAACTGAGATTTTAAAAACCTGCGCATTTTGAAAACCGGGATTTTGAAAACCAGGATTTTGAAACCGCGATTTTGAAAAAAACGGAATTTCGTAGTACACCCCATTTTTTAATCTGAATTAACCAACTGCATTAACCAATTGGTATTGGTTAACTCCGGAAACACTTCTTTCTTATCTAACAGAAATAAATGTCTAAATTTCGTCCAAACAGAGAAGAAATCTTTCCAATGATAAAGCTCGACTAAGCCAACGAAAGTGATTATACATTGGCAGATAGTAGGGTTTCTATAGTGCGGTTTAGTAAATAGCGATGACGTTCCTTATAACTTTAGCAACTGTTTCCATTACATGATTTAATTGAAATAATTCATATTTTGGACATAAAACATTTGGATGGATCATACAATAGAATCTGATGTGCTAAAGTGATAAATGACTATTGACTAGGTAATTATATATCAGCGGGACCAATTTCCAAACATTCCGGGCCCCTTGAATCGGCTGATTCAATTGAAGAATTATTGTGATGTGGCAGTTTGCAAATCTTGTGAATTGGCCGTTTGGTTATTTTGCCCGAGTGACCCAATTTTAAAGTAACCACTCGCACTTTGTCATCTTGACCTGGATGTGTGTCGATGACTTTTCCGAGTGCCCATCGGTTTGGAGGTAGGTTTTCATCAACGACAAGTACGATGTCACCGATTGATACGTTGTGCTTTTGGTGATGCCATTTTTGTCTTGTTTGTAACGTCGTTAAATATTCTCGATGCCAGCGCTTCGAAAAGTGTTGTTGCATGTGCTTAATTACATGCCATCGTGCGGTTGTTGTTAACTTTTGATTGGTGATGTCTACATCAGGGATATCAATTAGCGGCCGACCAATCAGGAAATGTCCTGGTGTTAGTGCACCTATATCAGCTGATGAGTTAACCGCAATCGGCCTGGAATTCATCATACCTTCAATTTGAGTCATCAAGGTGGAAAATTCCTCCAAAGTTGGAATCGTGTCTCCTAATGTCTTCTTCAAACAGGTTTTGGCTACTTTTACGGCTGCTTCCCATATGCCACCCATGTGCGGCGCCGCTGGAGGAATAAAACGCGACTCAATGTTACTTTTTAAAAGAAAGGAAGAAATTTCATTAGAATTTTGCTTAATAAATTTATACAAATCAATTAATTCATTTCTTGCGCCTATGAAATTTGTGCCATTATCACTGTATATCGTGTGGCACATTCCTCTACGTGATATGAATCGTTTTAAAGCGCCTATAAAGCTGTCCGTTGTAAGGCTCATAGCCACTTCAATGTGTACTGCTCTTGTACTCAGGCATATAAATATGCAAACATATGCTTTGGATGGTATTAGTCCTCTTCTTCGGATTGTATGAACCTTGAATGGCCCACAGTAGTCAACACCTACATTCTCGAATGGATGAGAATAAACTACTCTTGCCTCAGGAAGACTACCCATGATTTGTGATTCTGCAGTGGGGCTATGCCTGAAGCACGGAATACATTTATGCACCGTAGATTTTGCCAATTGTCTCATGTTGAGTATCCAAAATTTACGACGAATGATATTGATTAAATCCCCAATACCTACGTGGTGATATGTCTCGTGTAACTCACGTGCTATTGTTTTTGGTAAGTTCCCCTGGTTTGACAGGATTATGGGATGTTTAACTGAAAACGCAACCACTGACATTTCAATACGTCCTCCAACTCGTAGTAATCCATTTTCGTCCAGAAATGGGTTTAAAAATAACAATTTACTGCTGCTTAGAAGTGGTTTGCCCTTTGAAAGTAGTTTGATGTCTTCCGAAAAATCTTTGAGTTGCACATATTTGAGGATGGTTTGTTCTGGTAGAGTGGAGTCTTCTCTCCACAATATGTTTTGCTGTTGCCGGTCATTTGGAGCCACCCATACCTACCGGTACTTCTTTTCGATGTCCCCGGTTAATGCAAATTTGTGTTGTCGGAAACGTATTAGAATTTGGAACAGCGTCTCTTGAATGGTTGGCCCAACCATCAATACATCATTTAACGACACACTGGTTGTAGATTTCGAAGATCCGTCAAAAACTACCCTTAATTTGGTGGTCGAGCTAGTTTCTCGCAGCACACCATGATGAGGCAAATAGTGGCTTCCCGATGAAACTGGATCATTGATTCTGGTCATATGTCCGAGATGAATGTATTCTTTCATAAATTCGGTATACATTTTCTGAAAATCCTTATTAGTCCGAAATTTTCTCTCTACTGACTGCAATCTACTCATCGCTACGTTATAAGATGAACCCAATGTGCTATATGACCCACGAAACGGTAATTTCACAATGAATTTATTATCTGCGCCTTTGGTCGTAGTAGTTTTATTAAGTTCCTCGCATGCTTCTTCTTCTGTGGATAATTTTTTGTATGTGGGTGGAATTTCCTCAATTTCCCAAAATTGTCTTAGACTTCTATCGATATCAATTGAGATGTTGAAGTTAGCAGTTTCTAGTTGATTTGTATTGTTGCTGGTGCCTGCTATTACCCATCCAAACACCGTCTTTATTGCAATGAGTCCACTATTTAATTTACGTGTCTGACCTTGCATGGCCCTTGCAAAAATATCAACACCAAGAAGTATGTCTATATTTCCTGGTTCGTTGAAGGTGGGGTCGGCTAGTTGGATATCACTTAAAATCATCTTGTCGTCGTACGTATTGTTAGATCGATTTAGTTTTGCGGCGATTTTGGATACTATGAATGCTTCAGTTTTCCATATCATTTTGGTGTCTCTAGTAGGAGCTATGCATAATTTCGTTTTTCCTCGGGTCTGACCTATTGTTGTTTCACCAATTCCTTTTATCAACACTCGCCCATGATGCCGCATTAATCCTAGTTTTTTACACCTGATTCAGAAATGAAGGAGGATTGGGACGCTGAATCTAATAGAGCTTTAAATGGATAAAACTCTCCGTGTTGATCTCTTATATTTACCATGGCTGTTGGTAATATAGATTTTGTGCTGGTTACTGCTGTTGTGGAGCTAGTTAGTGCCTTCGGACTGCCGCTACGGGTTTCGGCGCCAGGTTTCTCAGCTTCTGTTGTCACGGATTTGTCATGAACCTGGCTGGATTGATCTAACACTGATGGATGGAGTAACGAATGATGCTTTCGGTGACACTTGTGGCACCTTGCCTTCAACTTGCACTCATAAAATCGATGATTTTTACTTAAACAGTTAAAGCAGCGGAACATTGATTTTATTAAAGAAGACCGTTGTTCAGTGGTCATATTTTTAAATTTATCACATTGATGAATTAGGTGTTCCCCTTGATTGCATATTGAACACTCAGGAAACGTAGTTGTTGTCAATGTTCGCAGTTTCGTTATTCGAGTTGGTTGCTTCTTCTGGCTAAATCCCTTTTCAGTTTCTAGGGCGTATGTCCGCTTATTTAAGAACTTCAATAAATCCTCAAAGGTCGGCAACTCTTCCCCAACAGTTTGTTGCGCCCAAAGTGCTCTCGTTTCACTGTCTACCTTAGTTAATGCTATGTATGTGAGCCACTGATCACGTTTCTCAGCATTTTCGCCTAGTGCCTTAAGTCCCCTAATAACCTCATCGAAAGTATCCGCTAACTTTCTAATATTGCTTGACGTTGGTTGACTAATGCTTGGTTGCTCTATAAACGATTTAATAAAGGAATTAATCGTATAATGTTTCCGGTCGTAACGTTGAATCAATTTCGTAAATGCTTCGTGATAATGTGCATCAGTCACGGGACAGTGTCGAATTAATGCTGCTGGCTCACCGTATATCAAACTTTTCAAATATTTAAATTTTTTGCTGCAGTTAAGTTCTCTTTGTCATGGATAGTGGAGGTGTAGATATCGAAAAACGATTGCCATTCTAAATAACTGCCGTCGAATTTTGGAATGGAAATTTTTGGCAAACGAACTTCAGCGCTATTCAGATGCGTAGTATTTAAAGTTGTATTATTCACTTGCATCGACGGTGATGGAGTTGAAAGACTGCGTTTTCGAATCGTACCGTTGAGCGTTGCTAACACTATATAATAGTTATCCTCGAAGTCTGATAAATCGGATTCTACCTTCGGATCTTCGGTAAACATGTGTCGTTCCGTATCCATAAATTCGGTCATCAACTGTTGTGTTCTACTGATTTTGACATAAATTTCGTCGATATTTGCCTTGTCGAGGTTGCCCTTTGCATATACTTGCAATTTAGTCATCGATCCTTTGATTGCGCCTCGTTGTCTTTTTAACGCTTCCATTTTCACTGGTGACTTAATCACGTATCTGATTAGTACAATATAATTGTTGAATGTGCAATCGATATGCTATTTTATTTGTATTATCAGGTTTTGTTGTGAACGTGTTGCCTCAAGATGGCTGTATTTCTATGTATTTGCTAATCAGCTATTTCAATTAAACAACCGTTCAATTTCTATTTGAACTGACGAAACTTTTATTTATTACTGTAGATTTTATTTTACAACTGCTGCATAAATTAGCACGTGCGGTTTGTAATGCTAAAATGCGAGATCATAGATTGCCACTGTAACTTCGGTGAGTAGCGTTATAACAGTACGCCTTTACTATTTGTATACGGTTAATAATTACACGCGGTTTGCAAATGCAAGCGTTCGCGACCTTGGATTGGCACTGGAAATTCGATAATAATCGTAACACACGTATAATTTCAGCTTTTGTATCTTCTGATTATTTAGTTTAACAATTAAAAACTTTCAATTTCTATTGTTGCGATTCAATTTCTATTGTTGACCACTAATCGTTATCACTGTGTATAATATTTGTACCGTAACAGCACTATACTTCACGTTATATAACAGTTCACATGCGATTTTAATTCAGAAAATGTGAGACCTTTAGTTAGTACTGTAGATGCGATTTGCAAAGTAATAATATCATCTGGCTTCACTTTTACGTTTACTTAACAATAAAAAAAAACTTTTAATTTCTTTTGGTGAGAGACTTTTGTTTATGGCTGTCGATTATATTGGCATCGTACTAACACAAGATAGCTTCTTTAAATTCACTAATTAGGCAGTTATATTCACGTACAGAACGTTCAATTTTGAGTGACCCGGTGTCGACTTTATAAGTCGGACTTTCTCTTTAATAATAATTTGGTACTCACGGTTTTAGTGGTATCTGCTCTGGCATTTATTGTTTCGACTGTGTTCTGGATAATTTGGTTGTTCGTCCAGCTTGGGTAGCGTTACTATCGTATCCTTTTCAGTCGACCGTAATTTTCTCGGTATTGGTATCCAACGATGGGGTAAGGTGTGGTTTCTCTAGTATCTTAATTCGTTGGATCCGGCTACGAAGGACCATGTAATAAATTACGACGATTGCTTTATGTTTAAATTTATTTTTATTATTATTTACAAATGTCTGTCACTTTATATTCACGTCGATTATAGAACTCGCCGGATTTACTGCGGCGGGAGTCCAAACTCCATATAAAAACATTTAAAATCATGAATTTCGATCAAGGTTGCATGTAAAACTGGTTTTATTTTTACGCAAATCAAACAAAAACATTCGTTCGAAATCCGCAGCTAAACCATTACGAATGGTTTGCGAATCGTAAAAACAGAATTATATGAAAATAAACCTGTTTTTCAACGCAACTTTGATTCAAATTAATGATTTTAATTTTTTTTATATGAAGTTTGGACTCCCGCCGCAGTAAATCCGGTTCTATAATCGACGTGATTAATTATTTGGATACTATTGCGGTTGCTATTCCAAAACTGAATGACCAAAAAACAAAACGCTTTCAAGTTGAAAATTATTTCTCTTATGTACTCACTACCAATACATATACGAAATTCTATGTATAAAGAAACAGTGTGAAGTAAGCATAGATAAATTCATCTTGCAATACATTTTGTTGATTGGGATAAATATTATATTAGGCGTGTCTTTTTAGTAACAAAATAGAATAGGAATACAAAAAACGCGAACAATTTAATAATGGATTTTTACATTGTTTTATATAGGGTTGTTGATGTGCTAAAGTGATAAATGACTATTGACTAGGTAATTATATATCAGCGGGACCAATTTCCAAACAAGAATCCCATTACTGATGACCTATTTCTTTTCCCAACAAAGTTTTAAATCCAGACTCTTTGCCGATCGTGCTTGGACATCCATCAGTATTCCAGAATATTAACACCTCTTGTTTGTGCTGGTAATATTCCCATTAACAATTCCTCCCGCATTATTCCACCTGCAGCATAACGAACCGATATTTCTATCCTGGCATAGAAGTTTATGTCAGTACTTTCATCAACTGTCAATTCAAACACTTTACCTGCACTGAGATCAGATATTAACTGATCACTGACATTTTCGTTCATTTTTAAAATTTAGTCCTTTAACGTATTTGCACTTAATTAAATGCCATATATGCGTGTAGGTATTTTATCCTTGTTATCAAAATCTTCGAAATGCCTTTCCATATTTAGCTGTTTCACTGGTTATGCAAGCATCATAATTATAACGCTGCACATGAAGAAGAAGTTACTCAAGACATTTTTTTGGTAAGGAATTCCAAATACTTTCCCTTATTTGTAAGAAGAAAATTTGAAGAAAGCTTCTTTCCGGGAAAACTGATAACGGCAAGAGTTGTCGCGGTATATAAGGGTGAAGATGGACTAGAACTGAACAATTGTGAACCTATATCTATTTTGTTTTCAATGCAATTTGTCAAAGTTAAGCATCCGTAATTTATCGAAGATTCTGGTACGCAAGCCGCATACTTTTAATTAACAAGTTTCATTTCGGAAAATTTCGACAATAAACTCAATTCACTCATATTCAGTTCATTCAATGGATCGTGATAGATTGCTCGTAATGGATCCGATCATATACCAAAGCTCATTCTCAGGTTGTGGCGATTAATCAGACAGACACAATCACGTTTCCCATAATAAGTGAAAGATATCAGAAGCTATATAAATGACCTACAATTGCAGGCAAAACGTCAAAGGAAATTTTAAGTATATGCCGATAATGGATTTATATGTATACGATCGCCTATTTTGTGGATATAATTGGAGATATGTAGATCGACATGAGTTTGCTAAACATGGGGCTGAGTGAAAACAAGCTTTAATTGAGTGCCACCTCGATATGTATGATATTTACAAAGAAATAATTAACAAAGAGAGTTATGAGATGGTGAACAGTATTCGCACATAGAATTTAGATAGAACGTATACGCTTAACATCAAATACCTCAATTAGAAAAAGTTCTGAACAAATTAGCACATACATGTATATACCAGGCAGATACCACTAAGGCATACAACAACAAAACAATTTAAAAATATTCCTAAGTTCAGTTTCTCTAGAAAAATTGATTTCAAACTAGAAATGCTTCATTATTCTGATATCCATTTCAATAAGACGAAACAATAACCCGGGGGTGAAATTTGTACTAAGAGGAAGTGTAGCTCATAAATCAATAATTCATATTCGACAATAAAATTTTTAATTTCAGCGATTTTAAAAAATTATGTCTTTCGAACTTGAAAAATTGGGAGTTGAATACGCCCTAAGGATTAGCAGATCAAAAATCACACGGCAAATATTTCGATGAGCTCATAAAACAATAATTTATTTACTACATTAAACAATAAATACGCGAAATTTTTTTGATGCGTTCCCTCAAAGCACAAATTTCATCACAAATTTCTCATTCAGGGTAAACAATAAATTCTTTTAAAATTGGAAAAATTAAATATTTCAAAGTTAAATGTAAACTATTAATTTATTTGGTCGCGAAATTCGGGCAGTTTAGTTTTTGAGCTGCTACCCTTAATTTCTCTAAGAGCATTTGAATGTTGTTTTAGTATTGCAAAAATTAAATATTTCAATTTCGATGATGTTCCGGTTTATGTGTTCAGGAAATAATCGCGATTTGATTTTTGAGAAAACCACCTTACCACAAATTGTACCTCAAGCTGATCTACTGCAAACAACCATTTATTTGAAAATTAAAGAAATTAATATTTGAATATCGTCTATGGTGTATTAATTTATATATCTTTGGTGCTACCGACAAATCCTTCTAAAATTGCAAAATTTAAATATTTTAATATCGAATATGAAGTATTGATTTATGAGTTTACGAAATACGGTTGTTGAATTTTTGAACTGCTATACCCCTTCCCTTATCACGAGAACTAGCCCAAATTTATCAAGTGCAAATGACAAACTCTTTTAAAATTGCAAACAATATAAAAATATAACGAAATAGGTGGAGTTTAATTTTTGAGCACTACCCTTTAGCACAAAATTTTTCTAAAATTTCTCAAGAGCAACAGACCATTTTTCTTAAATTGATGTCTTAAAATATGAGATTACGAAATATTATAACCTTTTACCACGAATTTAACCGCAATCTGTCAAGTGCTAACCACAAACACTTTTAGAATTAAAAAAATTATTTCAATACATAGTGATCTATATACGCTCGAGAAATGCACGTATTCCACAGCAAATTTCATAACGCAAATGAAAAATTCTTTTAAAATTGCAAACATTAAATATTACATTGACCGAAAAGTTTCCGGTCTGGCACATAGATGGTGCCACAAATTTAAAACCCATATGATTTTCAAATTTTACTGACCTTTAAATGATACCGGTTAACAGTTCATGCTATTATCATCATTAATTTTACAAGTAACAGTTGTTTTAGTGACGTTACTTTTGTTAGTTTCAAAACCATAAAAAAAAAGAATTTTGTGTGATGATTACAGACTTATGGGGGGAAATACCGTTCAATCAAAGCAGTGGCTTGATAAATGTTATCTGAACTCTGCATCAGGAAAATTTTCCGTCATTGACTGGTTTTGCTGAACTTAAACGTGGTCGTACAACCACGATGATGCACCACGATCTGAACGCCCAAATGAGGTAAATGCCCAAATTGCTCATTGAACTTTTTCCGCATCCACCGATTCGCCAGATTTGGCCCTTAACGATTATTACTTATTCGAAAACCTCAAAAAACCTCCAGAAAAGAAGATTTGGCAAAAATGAAGAAATAATTGCCGAAACTGAAGTTTATTTTGAAGACGTATCGATTTGAGAGTTCATCAATTACGTGCAGTTTGGTTTTCTAGTTACCAATCATTAGCACGACTACCACCCCAGATTTCATAGGTGCCAATGAAAATTATTTTAAAATTGAAAATATTAAATATTTTAATATCGAATGTGACATGCTTGTGAAACATTTTCTCGCTCAAAACATGGCTCTCAATTTCAACATAAACCATTCCAACGACAATGTCATAAATTTGTCGTTTACGATCTTCTACATCGTTCGCAAACAGCAATCATTTTCGTGCATTTTGTTTGGTCTCCCAAACTCAACCATAAATATGCTAGAAATTCAGCTTTACAGTGAAGGTAAAGAATACAACAAGCAAATCGATGCTGTTGGAAAATCATCATAGCAGTACATGACCCGGAAATTATTAGTCGTTTTCTTTCTCGACCGAATTGGTGGTTCTGAGAAGACATTCTTATACACTACATTGTTGGCAGTTGTGCGAGATCAAAAACAAACTTTTTTTCGTCACAGGAATTACTTGGACGTTGCTAAAAATAATCCAAACAGTTCACAGTGTATTTAAACTCAGTGTCATCAATATGCTTGAAATTTGTATAAGCAAAAGATCTCCGAATGGTTTCACTCATCATCCTCAATGAAATCACAATGCCTACCATAGACGACTTTTGCCGCAAATATTTCTGATGGTTCAAATGACGCATACAATTATCCAGTTGAGTGCTTCATCAATCTGACAAAATCCGGTATGCTGCCGCATAATCTAATTCCGAAAACAGGATTGTGCAATTCTAAACACACTGCTGAAATCATCTATGAATGCAATCGTGGAGATAACTTTCCGTTTTTCGATTAAATTCTCAACCAATAGATACGATTTGCCGTTTGATTTGAAGCGAAAATTTCTGATGAACCAAGCTTCTGCAATCATCAGTAACACAGTACAATTCTACATGTTCCACAGCGTTGGAATTGATCTCATGACAGAAGATTTCACACGCACGGTTGCATTGTCTTGATCGCGAAACGGATCACGGAAAAACCGCAACTACGGCATTCGCCTTGTGATGATCGATAATCACGCACCGAATATAAAGAAATATTTCAAAATGGTCAAACCTGCCCCCCGACCAGATACATTTCTCAAGTTTTTCCAGTTAAAATTTTTGTGGTAAACAAAAACTTAAAATTTTAACTATTTACACACCTAGTATAATATAACGTGCATTACTAAGCGGATTCAAGAAGAAAGTAAATGATTGGAAACGGATTTTATCAATATGTATTTTAAACTTTAATATCAGGGATTAGAAGTTGGGTTTATTGTTCTACAAAACCATATAGCTAAAGAACCGGTTCTACAACAACACATTAAGCTTATAAATCAACAATTCATATCAGACAGAAGCAGTTCAAAAATCAAACAACAAGTATTTCGTGGGCTCATAAATCAATATTTCATATCCTACGTTAAACTATAAATAAGCGCAGTTAGATTTTCAAGTGCTCCTTCTATAGCATGAATTTCCTCCCCAAATTTCTATTTCAAAGCAAACGACAAATTCTCTTAAAATTGGAAAAAAAAATATTTCGTTGTCGGATATGAAGTATTTCTATATGCCATGAAATTCAAGCAGTTTCACTTTTGAGCTGCTACCACTTATTACGAATACCATCCTCAATTTCTCAAGCGTAAACGAAACATTCTTTTAAAATTGCAAACATTAAATATTTAAACATTAAATTAATTAATAACAACATTTGTTTTTTAAATTGGTGAGTCGATTTATGAGACTGTGAAATACGTGCAGTTCGATTCTTGAGCTACTACCTCTTAGAATTCACCAATTACGTGCAGTTTGATTTTTGGCTACTATACTCTTTAGCACGAATACCTCCCTACATAAAATCGTAATGTAAATTTAAAATATTAAATATGTCGTTTGATTTTTGAGCTGCTAGTTGTTAGCATGAATAAAAACCAAAATTTCTTAAGTGCAAAATATTTTGGAAATTTGCAAAAATTATATTTTTAAATATCGAATATGTATAGTATCGGTTTATAAGCTTACATAATACGTGTAGTTTGATAAGGCCAACACTTGGCTACTAGGTAAAAATAAAAGTTATTTTTAATTAAAATCAGCCCATCAATTGATATCAGCCCTTCACTACGTTTTTTTATCATCCCGATAACCTGATCGAGCTCATTATTTTTGGTTTCTTATATTCGAAAGCTCATAAATAGTTCATAAAAATACTCTTATACTTTTGAAAATTTTTCAAGGTAGTGGGGTCAGCTCACTGATCTGAATTCAAATTGATGAAATTCATTAAGATGGTTAAGATTACATTTAATAAATTTACATTCAGCAATTTTTCAAAATATTAACATTATACAGAAATTGAATCTTTCCATCAAATCCTGCCGCCATATACTTATGTGTATTACAGCTTTACTCAGAATTTTATATTCTTCTCATTATTAAATTGAACTTACATTTTAATTCAAGAAAGCCAACAGTGTACGATATTATGTTGTGAAATATTTATTAGATAATTACAGTTACATTATTACATCCAAGAAGTGAACATTTTTGATTATTAAGCAAAATTTAGTAGAATAACAATATACATAAGAAGAGAAGTAGAATTACAATATACATAAGAAGATATCTAAAGAATGATCAGTCCAGCATCCTTCACAGTATTTACACAAAATATGACGAAAAACACGGTTTGAAAATCTCTTACTAGAATTGGATTATTCTTAGAAAATTAGACGAACTATTAAATTTACTTACAAAAGAATAGTTGAAGTAAATTTTATATAACAAAATATTATTCATAATTAGGAATTTATTTATAGCAGTTTCAATAAAGAACCATAAATGTCTACAGAAACACATAAAATGATGGTAAGTAATGAAAAAAACGGATATTTGTTATTATCTTTGATACTCAGTTTCATTTCAATTTATATATTTTATGATGAACAATTTTTATAATCGAGACTTTCAAACTAAACAGTTTTGGCTTGATAGGCTCAAATAAAATCTCAAATTATAAGGCGGCAGCCCAATAATAGCTATATACATTAATAATGTAAATGCTGATAAATTGCTCATGAACCTTAAAACAATACAGTTTAAAATTTTTTCAAACATTTTTACCGAAAAAAGACAGTCGTCATATTTCATTTTTTGATCACAGGTATATAACAATTTGATATAGCGACAGCTAAATTGGCTGTAATAACCGTGATATAACTAAATACATGTAAACATTGGATACGTGTACATATATTATCATGCTGAACGATGGAATAACGATATTAAACGTGAACTGTACAACAACAAAAAAAAATATAAATGAAAATCCTGGAAAAAACAACAAATTGAGATAACACAAAACACTTTGTTCTAAAACATAAAACATGTATGATAGCAAAAAAAAAAAAAGCTTTCACCAACAATAAAAAATACTTTGGATTTTTATTTTCCGTTGTTTCGTTTGAGCGGGGAAAAAATCGGCAGAAAGCACATACCATTTGAATATGTACATAGGTATATCATCCGAATATATTGTGTTTACATTGCTACAAGGGTTGTAAAATGATTGATGTATATCTGACACGGAAATTGTATGTAATTAATACTGAAAATATGTTAGCAGTTTTGTCTATATCATTTATTTTATGTTTTTATGTATTCGAAAATGATAAGAAAATGTTTGTGTTGTTTTATATTTTTGGGTTGAATCCAAATAAATTTCAGCGCTAATCATTTGCCATATAGATAAGTAAATATTATATATGTTCTTATGGTTCTTTAAAAATTTTTGTGCGGCACTATACCTCAAACTTTAACTTGCTCCTAACATAACTATATACTATACACGGTATAACTAAACACAACATAATTATGTAACCAAATTATAAAAAATAAAAACTTTTATATGAAGAGCTTTTTCTTATATACTCACTCGTATAATATGTCTCGTATATAACTTTCTATATACTATATACACAAAAGTTGTATAACTTCTCTTATCATATCATATAAAGAAAAAACAAGCTTTTTATTTTGTTTCTCGTGCTTTTTACTGGGTTTTGTTTGATTTCAGCAAAATACATATTACACGAAAATGAAAACATAACGGATAACATGAAAATAGCGTATATAAAAAAAAAATTTAAAAGTTAGACATTTTTGTCATGCCAAGATAATTATCTGATGACATAATTTTCTCTGTGTGTGACTTGGAAAATATGTAGATCTAAATATGAAAACTCTTTTAAAGAAATTTAATCAAATACGATTTTAAAAGGAATTCGAAAATGCAATGTGTTGGCTTCGTTTTGAATTGATATCAACGGGTTAATTCTGTAAGGAAATTTAAAATTTAATTTTTTTAATTTAATTTACTTGGACGCTTATAAATTACTAAAATTTTCTAAACACTGATCTAAGACGAGCCACATTAATTCCGTTGAGTGAGTCACGGCAACCATAAATTAATTTACGGTTTTAACAAATTGAATAGAGGAATATAAAACAATCCCAGTTCATCCGATAGTTAAAAAGTTTTTGGTTAGTGACGAATTCACGAAGAATATTTGTTTAAGGCCTATCTGCCTGAATTGGTTGAATTCGAAGTTCGAATTTTGGAAAAAAGGAGCCAATTAAATATGTTTGGCGTTCCACTAATAATGAACCTGTATAACGTTACTGATTACTTACATCATCCAGAGGTGAGAGCGATTGCAATTTGTTGTTACTATAAAAGCGGTATAATGACGAATCCCGATATAGCTGACCAGGTGCTAACAAAAATTCGTCGTCTTAGAATTATTCTTGTCTATGTTCAATTTTTGATGAATGTGAGGTAAAATGTAGCTAAGGTAAAACTACCATAAGAAATTCAAATTTACCATCAAAATTTGGCTAAATTCAATGGTTTGTGAGATATTTTTTTAAAAATTTCCCTATTGCGCTGTTATTGTTTTATTTTGTCTATTTCCTTGAGATTATTTTTTTTTGCCTATCTTCATAGCAAAGCTGTATAAAAATTTTGGTTTAATTTTATAAGATGTGGTTTGGTCTATATCCTACTCAACGTTATTCTACTCAAATCACTCCATCATTCTATGTTGATTTCTTTCGTAAATATAATGGGAAGTTGTGTTTTAATTGATCGAAAAAGATATAAGTATATACTACATGTCCTTTTTTCTTATGAAAACCTAACGATTTTTTTATGTAAATCTAACGAATTTGATTAGTCTAGTTATTCGTTCAATGCAAATTTAATTTATAATTAAAATGGATTCAAAGTAAGTTTTATAGTCAATAGATATTTTAAATGTTTTATAATTTTTAACATTTTAATCCCTTTTCAATAATTTGTTTGAAGTAAAAAAATTCACTAGATGTGAGCAAACTAGACGATCTAGTTGAGTCAAGTGAAATGTATGCTACTAGATTTCTGGTAGTTAACATTTCAAGTAAAATTTGATAATGTATATCCGGAATATTATATTAGAATAACCAGACAAAATATTATATTAGAATATTTTGTTGCATTTTTTAACCTGAATTCCTGTAAAATTATGAAATAAACTTTTTTTCTAGTAAAACTAGGACATTTAAAGTTATTTTTTAGGTGGAATTTTATTAATATTACTGTACTTCTCGTTTTTTAGCCGATTTCTGGTATATTAGGGATGAGCTTCTTATTGATATTCCAGTAAAAGTATCAATATTTTTTATATTCTAGTAAAATCAATATTTTTCCAAAAGGAATTGATTGTCTTGTTAAATTTCTAGAATTTTGTCAAATTTCTAGTTAAATCACAAGATTCAGACATGTTTCTAATTGATATTCCATTAATATTGCTAGACAATACCAATTTTAAAACAGATTGAACCTAATAATTTTAATTAGAATCTATTTGTTTTTTTATCGGAAAATCGGGAATATCTGGTACTTTCATAATAAAATTTCTATTAAACGCTCCTTTATATTGGACGTAAAATTTTAGTTAGAAAAATAATGGAGTTACTCCATTATTCAGAGTTAAAGAAATTAATTTATATAAAAAATTACAAGATGTTTACCAGTCCCTTTAATTTTTTATAATAATAATTTTAAAAAAATCCACATATATATTTACTACTTTACTTTTATTTTTAAAGTTACTTTAATTATTTTGAACTATGCACGAGATTTTATATTTTTTGAACCGCCTTTTTTTTATTTTTTTTTTCGTTGTCACTTATTGAAATTTTGCTTAATACTGCAGAGTTCATTCGATCATTTGAAACTATATATTGAAAAAACGGCACAAAGCTCGAATTTTACCAGAATTCTGCAATATTTCATAGCTTCACCTGAATTTTGCTGGATTTCAGGAAGAATATAGGATTTTAATTTCTAACTAAACCATTTAAAGTGCACTGGCAACTTTTCCAAAACATATATTTTTTTTTTTTAAATTCAAATTAAACTTTTTCAAAAACAAATTAAACATTTAAAAAACAGTTCGGTTTTGCCGCATTAGTTTTAATATTCTAATAACGAGGCTGCCGGTCAACTGCTTGCGGTAGCTTAGCTACCATAAAAAATACTCCGTGGTGTAAAAGGTGAACCATTTCGCGAATATAGGACCCTCATTTCATAGATTTTGAATTTGTATTTGAAATTGCGTTTGAATTTGTTGCATGAGTGAATTTAGCAATTTTCGTTTTAGTTTAGCACCATAAAAAGTTGTTTGTCCCCAAAAGCCACTATTTTAATAGATTAAGCAACCGTTGGTTTAATATATCCAGTTGTTAAGTATTTCTTTGCCGATCTTAAAGCATTCCTTTGGTTTAGAGGTTTGAGTACCCAAATCAAAAATTTTATGTTAAATAATTGTAATCAAGATTCTTTTAAAATTATAATTTACAAATTACACAAGCTTAATTTTTCGTAACACTTTTCTGGCATACTTTACTATGTATATCTGGCACTATTTTGTTTTTATACTATATGTTTTTAAAATAATATTGTTAAATGAGCATTTTTATCTTCAATTTACTGGGTTCATGGAATGTAACTCGTGCGATTACAAAATGATTCATCAGCCCATTTATTTTCTAAACAATTATTTGATGTTGGAAATGGAAAAATTAATGGAGACAATACAACACGATTAATAACATTCCCTACGATTTCTGTACAATCGTTGAATCCAAAGACAATTTAATTTCCAGTTTAAATATATCCCGATACTGCAAACAAATTTAAAAATCATCAATTGCTATAGCCAACTAAAAACATACAAATCGATTGATAGCGTTATGGATACAGAAGAAGTTGTTAATTATCCGCAGTTGAATTTTTGAATTCACTCAACTTGCCTGGAACCCCACTTCACATTTTACAATTAAAATTTGTTGCACCAATAATTCTATTACGCAATTTAAACCAACCACGCCACTGTAATGGAACGAGATTGGTTGTAAAAAAATTACAAAACAATATAATTGAGGCCACCATATTAAATTGGAAAACACAAGTGAAAAAGTATTAATTCTTCGTATACCAATTATACCACCAGATATGCCATTTGAATTTAAACGCATCCAATTTCCTGTACACTTTGCTATGTTGATTAACAAATCTGAGGGTCAGTCGCTGAAAGTATGTGGTTTAAATCTGGAGAGTCCGTGCTTTGCACACGGACAACTCATCGTTGACTGTTCGTGTCTTGGAAAACTAACATCATTATTTACTTTCACAGAATACGGCCAAACAAAAAATTTTCTTTACCAGAAGGCATTACAATAATATTAAATTAAAATTTCCGAACCACATTCACACAGTTGCACCTAAATTGTTAAGAAATCAAATATAGTCGAAAGCTATAGTATATTTATATTTGAAAGTTAACATTATCTATATCATTATAGAAAAAAAAATTTTTTTTATAATTTTTTTATAATGAGGCATTTTATGAGGATGTTACTTAAGCGAAAAAAATTACCGGTGAATTAATTTAAAATTGGTAGTTAAATTGGATCAACTATGTATTTATATCAAAATATAAAACCACTTGCAAAAATCGTAAAATAAATAAGAATCAGAATCTTTAGGTACCACAATATTTAATAATAAAAAATTAAATGAATCGAGAACCTGTAACATACAAATCACAGTCAGAAAAGATAATGAAATCAAACGATTTTTGAAACTCAACGTTGCTGAAATCAAAGTAAGAAAATATCGTGCGGAAACCGATGTAGTAGTAGTAATGCTTTTTGTAGAAAAACGTTAGTATACCAATTCCCATTGTAGGGCAATTGAAAGCTGCCCTTAATTTATATAAAAAATTTATTTACATTATAATATTATTAAACCTCATTCAATACATACAGTCAATGTACCGCTTATATTACCGTTCATCACAGACCTTTCTCTTTTCCCATATTATATTCTGTTGTATTCAATTAACCCCATTAAAATTTATTACAATTAAGGGATGATATATTGTCACCCCAACCCTATATACACCAAAAAATATTTATGTTTGTAAATCAATTTATTATCCATTATTTCATCTCTCATTAGAACATACATAATATATACATACCTATAGCATAACAAATATGTTTACATTAAAACATTTTAACAAACACCTCTTTCATACCAAACAACGAACAGTATACAAAAAAAAATTAATTGAGTGTTAAATGTTAAACACTTAATAAATTTTCATTTTTATCTTATACGAGAATGTATATGTTGTTGTTGTATATTATTACATGATGAACATTGTTGAGGGAATATTTTCATGTTTAAATTGATTTTTAACTATCACACCTCATACCAAATAACATCCGACACATCATAATACCCAATCGGTATTTTTAGAGTTACGTATACAGCACATAGTTGTATGGTTGTCGACATGGTGTGAAATCATTAGTGTGAACTCACATTATCACAATCAGTATATAAATCTGAAGCTCTATACAACGCAATTTAGCTCGTATGGTATCAAAGAGCTTACAAAAAATTATCATATGACCGAGCTTATATTCGTGTTATAGCAAAGAGATAACTTTTAAACTGTGAAACCACACACCAAAACTAAACTGAAAAAAGTTTATCGTAATATCAATAATTAACTCATTTAAATTAATAACTTTTACAACTTAATTCTTTATGTTACCATCATCCCCAAAAAAATGGGAAAATAACAGCAAAAAGTTTTCCATAAAAATATTTTCACTTAAATCAGATTACGATAAATGACCAAAATAAAACAAAAGTTTGAAAAAAGTAGAAAACTTTTTTATGATTTTTCTCCTTTTATTTTATGATTTCATCTTAATCTTGAACCAAGCTTTTTGTTGGTTTTTTGTTACTTTGGGCGGTTGTGTTGTTTTGGAAAATTGTATATACATTTTTCTTTTTATATAGGTATGAATGACATTGAGAAACGTGAGAGACCATAAATTGTTTTTGAACGAGAAAGCTGTGAAACAAGTGAATTTTTATGGTGGTTTTGCTTTTCAAGCTTTATAACTTTTATATTACGGTATTAAAAGTTTTGTATATAGGCAAGCGTGGTGGTAAAAAATTTCAAATTTACCAAAGAGCTTTTTATAGTTATCACAAGAATTTTAATTTCTAAAGTACCATAAATTTATACTGCAATTGTGTTGAAATCACGCAGCACTCTATTGCATATAGGCGCAAATACAAATTGGGAGCGAATCATTTATATAAAGATTACCCAGCGGACCATGCTCTGGCATTCCAATAAAGATAATTGTTTCATAGTTTGGAGGGGTTACATTTTTAAAAGACAGGACGGTAGGAAATCCATCGATTTTACTTAATAAGGGAAAATTACATATTTTTTTTAAAATACGAAAGTATTGATTGTGTGCTAATGATTGTTTTTTTTTAATTTCGCTATCGATATTATTGATAGTACAAATTTCTTATATTCACAATTACTTAAAAGTTGCCTGGTTAAAAATGGCCACTGCATTTAAAATTCCCATTTCAAACTCCATAAATTCGTTCAATTTTAATTTTAGATATCTAATTATAACCAACAAACTGAACTTGACTCTATTTTGTTAAAATGTTGTCGAACCACTATTTGTTGTTGAAAATTGATCCCAATAAAATATTTAAATCCCACTTAAACCCAACAAACTTTGAAATCCAAACTTCCCGCATGAATTGCGAGTATATTTGTTCAATTTAATTATTCATTAAATTGGGCCATCTCCTAATTGAATATAATTCAAATCAAATGCTATCAATATTGATTGATTGAGCAGTAGGGCCAAGTACTGCACAAGTAAACTGATATAACTGTAATAATCCCAACCCCAAGTGTCCAAGTGAATTACATAAACCCAGAGCTATTGAAAAAAAAATTATAACTGCATGATTAACTAAATCAAAAGTTCATCACGTAAATTAGAAAAGCCTTAGGAAATTTAAATTATTTTTATAAAACGTTCACATCTCAAATGCAACCTAAAACTGCAGCAACTAAACAAAATAAAAATCGATCGAATAAACAAGCAAGCACCAAACACCTCTCCAAAGGTAGCTGCGACATCAGAAACTCACCATAACTGTTACACTCCTCTCAAAAAATTAATAATCCAATTTGTACAAATTTAAATCCGAGTTCAGTAATGTTATACAGACATCTAGTCCATATAAGTATTTACTGTGTTATTATCGGCCATGTTCAATTTGACAACAACAACAATGTTTGACAAAAACAAAATTTTTACTCTGATGTAAAATTAATTCAATATCAATTCCAAATTGAACAAATTTAAATCCGAGTTCAGTATTTATATATACAGACATCCAATCTTTATAAGTATTTAATGTGTTATTATCGGCCATGTTCAATTTGACAACAACAACAATGTTTGACAAAAACAAAATTTATACTCTGATTTAAAATTAATTCAATATCAATTCCAAATTGAACAAATTTAAATCCGAGTTCAGTATTTATATACACAGACATCTAATATTTATAAGTATTTAATGTGATATTATCGGCCATGTTCAATTTGACAACAACTACAATGTTTGACAAAAACAAAATTTATACTCTGATGTAAAATTAATTCAATATCAATTCCAAATTGAACAAATTTAAATCCGAGTTCAGTATTTATATATACAGACATCCAATCTTTATAAGTATTTAATGTGTTATTATCGGCCATGTTCAATTTGACAACAACAACAATGTTTGACAAAAACAAAATTTATACTCTGATTTAAAATTAATTCAATATCAATTCCAAATTGAACAAATTTAAATCCGAGTTCAGTATTTATATATACATACATCTAATCTTTATAAGTATTTAATGTGTTATTATCGGCCATGTTCAATTTGACAACAACAACAATGTTTGACAAAAACAAAATTTATACTCTGATGTAAAATTAATTCAATATCAATTCCAAATTGAACAAATTTAAATCCGAGTTCAGTATTTATATATACAGACATCTAATCTTTATAAGTATTTAATGTGTTATTATTGGCCATGTTCAATTTGACAACAACAACAATGTTTGACAAAAACAAAATGTATACTCTGATGTAAAATTAATTCAATATCAATTCCAAATTGAACAAATTTAAATCCGAGTTCAGTATTTATATATACAGACATCTAATCTTTATAAGTATTTAATGTGATATTATCGGCCATGTTCAATTTGACAACAACTACAATGTTTGACAAAAACAAAATTTATACTCTGATGTAAAATTAATTCAATATGAATTCCAATTTGAACAAATTTTAATCCGAGTTCAGTATTTATATATACAGACATCTAATCTTTATAAGTATTTAATGTGTTATTATCGGCCATGTTCAATTTGACAACAACAACAATGTTTGACAACAAAATTTATACACTGATTTAAATATAATTCAATTTCAATCCCAATTTGTACAAATTTAAATCCTAGTGTTATACAGACATCTAGTCCATATAAGTATTTAATGTGTTATTATCGGCCATGTTTATTTTGACAACAACAACATTTGACAAGAACAAAATTTATACTCTGATTTAAATATAATTAAATATCAATAACAATTTGTACAAATTTCACTCCGAGTTCAGTACTTTAATACAGATATCTAGTTCATATTATAAGTATTTGATGTGTAATTATCGGCCATGTTCATTTTGACAAAAACAACAATGTTTGACAAAAAAAAAATTTATACTATGATTTGAATATAATTTAAAATCAATCCCAATTTGAACAAATTTAAATCGGAGTTCAGTACTTATATACAGACAACTAATCCTTATAAGTATTTAATGTTTTATTATCGGCCATGTTTATTTTGACAACAACAACAATGTTTGACAAAAACAAAATTTATACTCTGACTTAAATGTAATTCAATATCAATCTCAATTTGAACAAATTTAAATCCGAGTTTATTAATTACATACAGACATTTAGTCCTTATAAGTATTTAATGTGTTATTATCAGCCATGTTGATTTTGACCACAACAACAATGTTTGACAGCAAAATTTATACACTGATTCAAATATAATTCAATTTCAATCCCTATTTGTACAAGTTTAAATCCGAGTTCAGTAATGTTATACAGACATCTAGTCCATATAAGTATTTAATGTGTTATTATCGGCCATGTTCAATTTGACAACAACAACAATGTTTGACAAAAACAAAATTTATACTCCGATTTAAAATTAATTCAATATCAATTCCAAATTGAACAAATTTAAGTCCGACTTCAGTATTTATATATACAGACATCTAATCTTTATAAGTATTTAATGTGTTATTATCGGCCATGTTCAATTTGACAACAACAACAATGTTTGACAAGAACAAAATTTATACTCCGATTTAAAATTAATTCAATATCAATTCCAAATTGAACAAATTTAAATCCGAGTACAGTATTTATATATACAGACATCTAATCTTTATAAGTATTTAATGTGTTATTATCGGCCATGTTCAATTTGACAACAACAACATAAATGTTTGACAACAAAATTTATACACTGATTTAAATATAATTCAATTTCAATCCCAATTTGTACAAATTTAAATCCGAGTTCAGTAATGTTATACAGACATCTAGTCCATATAAGTATTTAATGTGTTATTATCGGCCATGTTTATTTTGACAACAACAACAATGTTTGACCAAAACAAAATTTATACTCTGATGTAAAATTAATTCGATATCAATTCCAAATTGAACAAATTTGAATCCGAGTTCAGTATTTATATATACAGACATCTAATCTTTATAAGTATTTAATGTGGTATTATCCGGCATGTTCAATTTGACAACAACAACAATGTTTGACAACAAAATTTATACACTGATTTAAATATAATTCAATTTCAATCCCAATTTGTACAAATTTAAATCCTAGTGTTATACAGACATCTAGTCCATATAAGTATTTAATGTGTTATTATCGGCCATGTTTATTTTGACAACAACAACATTTGACAAGAACAAAATTTATACTCTGATTTAAATATAATTAAATATCAATAACAATTTGTACAAATTTCACTCCGAGTTCAGTACTTAAACACAGATATCTAGTTCATATTATAAGTATTTGATGTGTAATTATCGGCCATGTTCATTTTGACAAAAACAACAATGTTTGACAAAAAAAAAATTTATACTATGATTTGAATATAATTTAAAATCAATCCCAATTTGAACAAATTTAAATCGGAGTTCAGTACTTATATACAGACAACTAATCCTTATAAGTATTTAATGTTTTATTATCGGCCATGTTTATTTTGACAACAACAACAATGTTTGACAAAAACAAAATTTATACTCTGACTTAAATGTAATTCAATATCAATCTCAATTTGAACAAATTTAAATCCGAGTTTATTAATTACATACAGACATTTAGTCCTCATAAGTATTTAATGTGTTATTATCAGCCATGTTGATTTTGACAACAACAACAATGTTTGACAGCAAAATTTATACACTGATTTAAATATAATTCAATTTCAATCCCTATTTGACAAAGTTTAAATCCGAGTTCAGTAATGTTATACAGACATCTAGTCCATATAAGTATTTAATGTGTTATTATCGGCCATGTTCAGTTTGACAACAACAACAATGTTTGCCAAAAACAAAATTTATACTCTGATTTAAAATTAATTCAATATCAATTCCAAATTGAACAAATTTAAATCCGAGTTCAGTATTTATATATACAGACATCTAATCTTTATAAGTATTTAATGTGTTATTATTGGCCATGTTCAATTTGACAACAACAACAATGTTTGGCAAAAACAAAATGTATACTCTGATGTAAAATTAATTCAATATCAATTCCAAATTGAACAAATTTAAATCCGAGTTCAGTATTTATATATACAGACATCTAATCTTTATAAGTATTTAATGTGATATTATCGGCCATGTTCAATTTGACAACAACTACAATGTTTGACAAAAACAAAATTTATACTCTGATTTAAAATTAATTCAATATGAATTCCAATTTGAACAAATTTTAATCCGAGTTCAGTATTTATATAAACAGACATCTAATCTTTATAAGTATTTAATGTGTTATTATCGGCCATGTTCAATTTGACAACAACAACAATGTTTGACAACAAAATTTATACACTGATTTAAATATAATTCAATTTCAATCCCAATTTGTACAAATTTAAATCCTAGTGTTATACAGACATCTAGTCCATATAAGTATTTAATGTGTTATTATCGGCCATGTTTATTTTGACAACAACAACATTTGACAAGAACAAAATTTATACTCTGATTTAAATATAATTAAATATCAATAACAATTTGTACAAATTTCACTCCGAGTTCAGTACTTTAATACAGATATCTAGTTCATATTATAAGTATTTGATGTGTAATTATCGGCCATGTTCATTTTGACAAAAACAACAATGTTTGACAAAAAAAAAATTTATACTATGATTTGAATATAATTTAAAATCAATCCCAATTTGAACAAATTTAAATCGGAGTTCAGTACTTATATACAGACAACTAATCCTTATAAGTATTTAATGTTTTATTATCAGCCATGTTGATTTTGACAACAACAACAATGTTTGACAGCAAAATTTATACACTGATTTAAATATAATTCAATTTCAATCCCTATTTGACAAAGTTTAAATCCGAGTTCAGTAATGTTATACAGACATCTAGTCCATATAAGTATTTAATGTGTTATTATCGGCCATGTTCAGTTTGACAACAACAACAATGTTTGCCAAAAACAAAATTTATACTCTGATTTAAAATTAATTCAATATCAATTCCAAATTGAACAAATTTAAATCCGAGTTCAGTATTTATATATACAGACATCTAATCTTTATAAGTATTTAATGTGTTATTATTGGCCATGTTCAATTTGACAACAACAACAATGTTTGACAAAAACAAAATGTATACTCTGATGTAAAATTAATTCAATATCAATTCCAAATTGAACAAATTTAAATCCGAGTTCAGTATTTATATATACATACATCTAATCTTTATAAGTATTTAATGTGTTATTATCGGCCATGTTCAATTTGACAACAACAACAATGTTTGACAAAAACAAAATTTATACTCTGATGTAAAATTAATTCAATATCAATTCCAAATTGAACAAATTTAAATCCGAGTTCAGTATTTATATATACAGACATCTAATCTTTATAAGTATTTAATGTGTTATTATCGGCCATGTTCAATTTGACAACAACAACAATGTTTGACAAAAACAAAATTTATACTCCGATTTAAAATTAATTCAATATCAATTCCAAATTGAACAAATTTTATTCCGAGTTCAGTATTTATATATACAGACATTTAATCTTTATAAGTATTTAATGTGTTATTATCGGCCATGTTCAATTTGACAACAACAACAATGTTTGACAAAAACAAAATTTATACTCCGATTTAAAATTAATTCAATATCAATTCCAATTTGAACAAATTTAAATCCGAGTTCAGTATTTATATATACAGACATCTAATCTTTATAAGTATTTAATGTGTTATTATCGGCCATGTTCAATTTGACAACAACAACAATGTTTGACAAAAACAAAATTTATACTCCGATTTAAAATTAATTCAATATCAATTCCAAATTGAACAAATTTTATTCCGAGTTCAGTATTTATATATACAGACATTTAATCTTTATAAGTATTTAATGTGTTATTATCGGCCATGTTCAATTTGACAACAACAACAATGTTTGACAAAAACAAAATTTATACTCCGATTTAAAATTAATTCAATATCAATTCCAATTTGAACAAATTTAAATCCGACTTCAGTATTTATTTATACAGACATCTAATCTTTATAAGTATTTAATGTGTTATTATCGGCCATGTTCAATTTGACAACAACAACAATGTTTGACAAAAACAAAATTTATACTCTGATTTAGAATTAATTCAATATCAATTCCAATTTGAACAAATTTAAATCCGAGTTCAGTATTTATATATACAGACATTTAATCTTTATAAGTATTTAATGTGTTATTATCGGCCATGCTCAATTTGACAACAACAACAATGTTTGACAAAAACAAAATTTATACTCTGATGTAAAATTAATACAATATCAATTCCAAATTGAACAAATTCAAATCCGAGTTCAGTATTTATATATACAGACATCTAATCTTTATAAGTATTCAATGTGTTATTATCGGCCATGTTCAATTTGACAACAACAACAATGTTTGACAAAAACAAAATTTATACTCCGATTTAAAATTAATTCAATATCAATTCCAATTTGAACAAATTTAAATCCGACTTCAGTATTTATTTATACAGACATCTAATCTTTATAAGTATTTAATGTGTTATTATCGGCCATGTTCAATTTGACAACAACAACAATGTTTGACAAAAACAAAATTTATACTCCGATTTAAAATTAATTCAATATCAATTCCAAATTGAACAAATTTAAATCCGAGTTCAGTATTTATATATACAGACATCTAATCTTTATAAGTATTTAATGTGTTATTATCGGCCATGTTCAATTTGACAACAACAACAATGTTTGACAAAAACAAAATGTATACTCCGATTTAAAATTAATTCAATATCAATTCCAAATTGAACAAATTTTATTCCGAGTTCAGTATTTATATATACAGACATTTAATCTTTATAAGTATTTAATGTGTTATTATCGGCCATGTTCAATTTGACAACAACAACAATGTTTGACAAAAACAAAATTTATACTCCGATTTAAAATTAATTCAATATCAATTCCAATTTGAACAAATTTAAATCCGACTTCAGTATTTATATATACAGACATCTAATCTTTATAAGTATTTAATGTGTTATTATCGGCCATGTTCAATTTGACAACAACAACAATGTTTGACAAAAACAAAATTTATACTCTGATTTAAAATTAATTCAATATCAATTCCAAATTGAACAAATTTCAATCCGAGTTCAGTATTTATATATACAGACATCTAATCTTTATAAGTATTTAATGTGTTATTATCGGCCATGTTCAATTTGACAACAACAACAATGTTTGACAAAAAAAAAATTATACTCCGATTTAAAATTAATTCAATATCAATTCCAATTTGAACAAATTTAAATCCGAGTTCAGTATTTATATATACAGACATCTAATCTTTATAAGTATTTAATGTGTTATTATCGGCCATGTTCAATTTGACAACAACAACAATGTGTGACAAAAACAAAATTTATACTCCGATTTAAAATTAATTCAATATCAATTCCAATTTGAACAAATTTAAATCCGAGTTCAGTATTTATATATACAGACATCTAATCTTTATAAGTATTTAATGTGTTATTATCGGCCTTGTTCAATTTGACAACAACAACAATGTTTGACAGAAACAAAATTTATACTCCGATTTAAAATTAATTCAATATCAATTCCAAATTGAACAAATTTAAATCCGAGTTCAGTATTTATATATACATACATCTAATCTTTATAAGTATTTAATGTGTTATTATCGGCCATGTTCAATTTGACAACAACAACAATGTTTGACAAAAACAAAATGTATACTCTGATTTAAAATAATTTCAATATCAATTTCAATTTGAACAAATTTAAATCCGAGTTCAGTATTTATATATACAGACATTTAATCTTTATAAGTATTTAATGTGTTATTATCGGCCATGTTCAATTTGACAACAACAACAATGTTTGACAAAAACAAAATGTATACTCTGATTTAAAATAATTTCAATATCAATTTCAATTTGAACAAATTTAAATCCGAGTTCAGTATTTATATATACAGACATTTAATCTTTATAAGTATTTAATGTGTTATTATCGGCCATGTTCAATTTGACAACAACAACAATGTTTGACAAAAACAAAATTTATACTCCGATTTAAAATTAATTCAATATCAATTCCAAATTGAACAAATTTAAATCCGAGTTCAGTATTTATATATACAGACATCTAATCTTTATAAGTATTTAATGTGTTATTATCGGCCATGTTCAATTTGACAACAACAACAATGTTTGACAAAAACAAAATGTATACTCTGATTTAAAATAATTTCAATATCAATTTCAATTTGAACAAATTTAAATCCGAGTTCAGTATTTATATATACAGACATCTAATCTTTATAAGTATTTAATGTGTTATTATCGGCCATGTTCAGTTTGACAACAACAACAATGTGTGAGAAAAACAAAATTTATACTCCGATTTAAAATTAATTCAATATCAATTCCAAATTGAACAAATTTCAATCCGAGTTCAGTATTTATATATACAGACATCTAATCTTTATAAGTATTTAATGTGTTATTATCGGCCTTGTTCAATTTGACAACAACAACAATGTTTGACAGAAACAAATTTTATACTCCGATTTAAAATTAATTCAATATCAATTCCAAATTGAACAAATTTAAATCCGAGTTCAGTATTTATATATACATACATCTAATCTTTATAAGTATTTAATGTGTTATTATCGGCCATGTTCAATTTGACAACAACAACAATGTTTGACAAAAACAAAATGTATACTCTGATTTAAAATAATTTCAATATCAATTTCAATTTGAACAAATTTAAATCCGAGTTCAGTATTTATATATACAGACATCTAATCTTTATAAGTATTTAATGTGTTATTATCGGCCATGTTCAATTTGACAACAACAACAATGTGTGACAAAAACAAAATTTATACTCTGATTTAAAATTAATTCAATATCAATTTCAATTTGAACAAATTTAAATCCGAGTTCAGTATTTATATATACAGACATTTAATCTTTATAAGTATTTAATGTGTTATTATCGGCCATGTTCAATTTGACAACAACAACAATGTGTGACAAAAACAAAATTTATACTCCGATTTAAAATTAATTCAATATCAATTCCAAATTGAACAAATTTAAATCCGAGTTCAGTATTTATATATACAGACATCTAATCTTTATAAGTATTTAATGTGTTATTATCGGCCTTGTTCAATTTGACAACAACAACAATGTTTGACAGAAACAAAATTTATACTCCGATTTAAAATTAATTCAATATCAATTCCAAATTGAACAAATTTAAATCCGAGTTCAGTATTTATATATACATACATCTAATCTTTATAAGTATTTAATGTGTTATTATCGGCCATGTTCAATTTGACAACAACAACAATGTTTGACAAAAACAAAATGTATACTCTGATTTAAAATAATTTCAATATCAATTTCAATTTGAACAAATTTAAATCCGAGTTCAGTATTTATATATACAGACATTTAATCTTTATAAGTATTTAATGTGTTATTATCGGCCATGTTCAATTTGACAACAACAACAATGTTTGACAAAAACAAAATGTATACTCTGATTTAAAATAATTTCAATATCAATTTCAATTTGAACAAATTTAAATCCGAGTTCAGTATTTATATATACAGACATTTAATCTTTATAAGTATTTAATGTGTTATTATCGGCCATGCTCAATTTGACAACAACAACAATGTTTGACAAAAACAAAATTTATACTCCGATTTAAAATTAATTCAATATCAATTCCAAATTGAACAAATTTAAATCTGAGTTCAGTATTTATATATACAGACATCTAATCTTTATAAGTATTTAATGTGTTATTATCGGCCATGTTCAATTTGACAACAACAACAATGTTTGACAAAAACAAAATGTATACTCTGATTTAAAATAATTTCAATATCAATTTCAATTTGAACAAATTTAAATCCGAGTTCAGTATTTATATATACAGACATCTAATCTTTATAAGTATTTAATGTGTTATTATCGGCCATGTTCAGTTTGACAACAACAACAATGTGTGAGAAAAACAAAATTTATACTCCGATTTAAAATTAATTCAATATCAATTCCAAATTGAACAAATTTAAATCCGAGTTCAGTATTTATATATACAGACATCTAATCTTTATAAGTATTTAATGTGTTATTATCGGCCTTGTTCAATTTGACAACAACAACAATGTTTGACAGAAACAAAATTTATACTCCGATTTAAAATTAATTCAATATCAATTCCAAATTGAACAAATTTAAATCCGAGTTCAGTATTTATATATACATACATCTAATCTTTATAAGTATTTAATGTGTTATATCGGCCATGTTCAATTTGACAACAACAACAATGTTTGACAAAAACAAAATGTATACTCTGATTTAAAATAATTTCAATATCAATTTCAATTTGAACAAATTTAAATCCGAGTTCAGTATTTATATATACAGACATCTAATCTTTATAAGTATTTAATGTGTTATTACCGGCCATGTTCAATTTGACAACAACAACAATGTGTGACAAAAACAAAATTTATACTCTGATTTAAAATTAATTCAATATCAATTTCAATTTGAACAAATTTAAATCCGAGTTCAGTATTTATATATATACAGACATCTAATGTTTATAAGTATTTAATGTGTTATTATCGGCCATGTTCTATTTGACAACAACAACAATGTTTGACAAAAACAAAATTTATACTCCGATTTAAAGTTAATTCAATATCAATTCCAAATTGAACAAATTTCAATCCGAGTTCAGTATTTATATATACAGACATCTAATCTTTATAAGTATTTAATGTGTTATTATCGGCCATGTTCAATTTGACAACAACAACAATGTTTGACAAAAACAAAATTTATACTCTGATTTAAAATTAATTCAATATCAATTCCAAATTGAACAAATTTCAATCCGAGTTCAGTATTTATATATACAGACATCTAATCTTTATAAGTATTTAATGTGTTATTATCGGCCATGTTCAATTTGACAACAACAACAATGTGTGACAAAAACAAAATTTATACTATGATTTAAAATTAATTCAATATCAATTTCAATTTGAACAAATTTAAATCCGAGTTCAGTATTTATATATATACAGACATCTAATGTTTATAAGTATTTAATGTGTTATTATCGGCCATGTTCTATTTGACAACAACAACAATGTTTGACAAAAACAAAATTTATACTCTGATTTAAAATTAATTCAATATCAATTCCAAATTGAACAAATTTAAATCCGAGTTCAGTATTTATATATACAGACATCTAATCTTTATAAGTATTTAATGTGTTATTATCGGCCATGTTTATTTTTACAACAACAACAATGTGTGACAAAAACAAAATTTATACTATGATTTAAAATTAATTCAATATCAATTTCAATTTGAACAAATTTAAATCCGAGTTCAGTATTTATATATATACAGACATCTAATGTTTATAAGTATTTAATGTGTTATTATCGGCCATGTTCTATTTGACAACAACAACAATGTTTGACAAAAACAAAATTTATACTCTGATTTAAAATTAATTCAATATCAATTCCAAATTGAACAAATTTCAATCCGAGTTCAGTATTTATATATACAGACATCTAATCTTTATAAGTATTTAATGTGTTATTATCGGCCATGTTCAATTTGACAACAACAACAATGTGTGACAAAAACAAAATTTATACTATGATTTAAAATTAATTCAATATCAATTTCAATTTGAACAAATTTAAATCCGAGTTCAGTATTTATATATATACAGACATCTAATGTTTATAAGTATTTAATGTGTTATTATCGGCCATGTTCTATTTGACAACAACAACAATGTTTGACAAAAACAAAATTTATACTCTGATTTAAAATTAATTCAATATCAATTCCAAATTGAACAAATTTAAATCCGAGTTCAGTATTTATATATACAGACATCTAATCTTTATAAGTATTTAATGTGTTATTATCGGCCATGTTTATTTTTACAACAACAAATATGTTTGACAAAAACAAAATTTATACTCCGATTTAAAAAAAAAAATTATATATGGATTTTAGTTAAGCAGCTTTTAGTTTAAATTAGTTTTTTGTAGGATGAGAAACTGGACTTCTTATGTTTATCAGTCACTCCGTCCAGGCTGTAGAGAGGATATAAGCTTTTAATCTGTACAGATTACACAAAATACACATATAGGTTTTTTAACAGAGATCTTTTTTTACTCCAACGTTGCAGCGAATGGTAAGAGACACTAAAAGCAACGAATTTGAAAATTAGCATTAAAATTTGTTAAACTTTTTTTTCAAAAATCGGAAAATATCAGTTTTAATAAAAAATATTTTTCAATATAAATTCTGCATCTCTACATGGTTGACTGATAACTTTTATCTCCCTGGCGGAAAAACCGATCGGACTGGAAATTCTTAGATGACATTCTTTCTTAAATTTAAAAGTCCCTGCACCATGCACCAGGGTAAGCAATAAAGTCACAGATCCACTTTTTTAGAAAGTGGTTAGAGATGCGCTTTAATTGGCGGACACGTATTTTTATTTAATTCAGAGAAAGTGATGAAAGTCAGCTCTGACTCTTTAGCTCATGGAATATTGTCTACCGAGTTTATTGCAGAAATCGTACGACAGTTTTAGAGCAGATAATATAGAAAAAATATATTGTTATTAGTCATTTATTTATGGTCACGATATTTTTATTTTACGACATCGTTCTATATAACTGAGATGTTAGTAATTTACTTTACTTTACTTTACTTTACTAGGTTCTGAAAATTAATTTGTATACAATTTTGTTGAAAAATTAAAATGTTTCGTTTTCGTGCTATGAATTTTTAATAAATTATGAACTTTTATTTAACGCGGCATTTATACTGTAACCCAGTATTAAAAAAAAATATTCCTACTCAGCCAGGTCAAAATAGTATTACATATACCATTGAAATTGAGCAATAATGGTCTTGATAAAAATTCGTTGTATCGCAATCTAAAATCCGATAATCGTGTTCACGGTACCTTTAAGACGCAAAATTTATACTACTACTACTATTATTAAGATATCGATTATATATAGAAATACTGGTTAATTACTCAGGTTTGTGTTAAAAAGGAAGCTTTTAACGGTTCGATAAAGTCATACACAAACTCAAGTTATTAATTAGTGTAAAGTTGAAACCTAACCCTCGATTATTACGCGTGAAATTAGTGTGTTCACATACAGATTGATGTATATATATTTTTAGACTGATTACTAACGATATTATACGACGTCCTATTTAACTATATACCATATTTTATTTTAGTGTGAATTATATTTTCGTCTTCGTATAGAACTTATCTGGAAACGGGATCTACCACCCTGTTTTATATTTCCATTTATTAATCATACCTCGCGCACTTTATGAATATTTTATTTTTTGTGATAAAATATATAAATTAATCAAAATATTTGTTGTAAATATATGCTTAGTATATTGTTGCATAAATATTGTATTCATAATATATACTCGTAAAGCTTACATACAAGGTTGTTGTATGAACAAATTGGTTTAGCTTCCGGATGGTAATTTACGTTTAAAATGAACTACTCTACAAAAAAAAAAAGGTTTTAAATTAATATTTAGATAAACTTTTACTACGAACGATATTTTTTATAATTTTAAGTAAGTTATAAAAATTTCAAATAAGTTTAACTATTAGGGCAATTGGGTCACGAAATGTTCTTCAACAGTAACTAGGAATAAAGTTTTATAAAGGCGACATAAAACTTAAAATTATAATTTATTAATAATAAATATTTCAATATGAAACTACAAATCGACCTGTTAAATATTCAAATTACGTATTTATCATTCAATTTCTCAACACAAATATGTTTCTATATTTTTTTTATAAAAATTGGTAAAGCTTTTGCGTCCCAACCAAATTTATGCTATACTACTGGATCGAGTTTTTTTTCGGTTTTCTTTTGGGAACAAATAAAAAATAATGAACTTTGTATAAAACATATACAATATACGAGTAGTTCTTATATTAATATTGAACACCATGTTATGTCGCAACTGTGAGCTTTTTATATATACATAACACATCCTTTTAAACAAAATACATTTTGTAACAGCTGATTTTATCACGATTTATAGCTAAACAAAATGAGTTCGTTGTCTTTCTCAATCCAAATGACTTTTTAACAATCTTTCAAAATTGTGTTGACTTCGTACGAGAATTTACTTTGGTTGATTTGTGCACTCAATGTATTGAATCGAGAGATAATTTGGAATTTGAATCAATATGTATGTACTAAAATGCAGATACATACGAATGCATTATACATCTTTCTTATTTTGAATTAAATTTTTATAAAATTAATCTGGTTACTTTTTTTATAGAATTTTTAAATACTAAGCTCACCATGTTCAGTTATCCCGAAAACCCCGAATAAACGTTTGAAAATTAAACCTGTTTGGCCATCATTTTCAGGCTGTTGCCTTGAATTTCCAACTTCTAAGGTACAATTCATGATTAACGATCCAGAAAACCCTCGAGATTATAATTTCATTGATTTTTATGAGCGCGGAGAAATTGGTCCTTTTATTTTGAGGTCGAAGTTACTTCAATATTTTTAGGTATATCTGAAGTGAATCTGAAGTTGAAGGCCCACTATCCATATGTTGTTAATCTTTTAGTTGACAATCAAATAGAACAATCCATTTCTGCACTGGCTGGATTAGTTCCTCTTTCATCTGTTAAACCACTTTTATCTTTGATTGACTCTTCGTGAAATTAATTCACATACCCTTTTTTATTACCTGCAACCAAAGTTGTTCAAATTCGGTCAATAAATTTCAACGTCGCAGTATTGAACGTTGAAATTTCCTATTGACTTTAATTGTGTTGTGTAATAACCCATCATTTTATATCCGAACTTACCGAATTTCAATTTGTACATTTTGTTTTGGTACCAACAATTCTGAACCGGATCGCCTAACTACATATAACGCTCGACTAGAACCATTCTGAGGTTTTTTTATGTATTTTATAACTCTTGGCTTCGTTTTTTAAGAATCGTACATTAAACTTCATCATATGATCGAGACATTTCTGTATTGCAGCAGAAACCGTTTATTGTAGTTCGTAGTGAGTCGGAACAACGCAACCTACAAAAAAGGCTTTATAGTATATAATTAATGCATAAGAATGTCAGGAACTCTAGCAAACTGGGAGACGAAGAACTTTTGGGTGTTAATATCTCTTAATTAGTTGCTACTCACATCTGAATTTTTTGAGCATAAAAACTCAAAATTTGCTCAACTGGCATAAGATCATGATACATTTTTTTAAATCAAAATCGTTAAGCAAACATGGCGGATAATGTCCAACAGATCAGCAGCAACCTTAAAAAAATTGTATACGAAATTTCAAACAAATCGTACAGCGAATGAATAAATTAATTTTTAGTGTGAGACACGACAGAAATCCCATTTTGGAAGTCCCCTGGTTTCCATATTTTGTCGGGCAACATTTTTGTGCATAACGCATTTTGGGAGATAATATTCGATTTCTGACGTGATTATTATATCAGAAATTCCATAGATCCGCGTTTAATCATGTAAGCGCTTGTTTGACTTTAATTTAATTGTTCCAAAAATGCATTCCAAAAACAATTTTTCTCCTCCAGAATTGGACAGGATTTTTCCTATCTCTTTAGAAAAATTTCGTATCGGTGATTTCTGGAAATCCTACATTTTAATAATGAAATCACTTTAATTGCTTGTATAAAACACAATGACCAAGGCTCAATATTGTGCCTACTCCCCATCCGCCAGAATCATTTTTAGGAACATTCCAACCCCAACGTTATTATATTAGATTATTTTAGATACTCCTGATGGTGACCTAACAATTCGAAATCGATCGAGTGATTTTTTAAACTTTTTGAAAAATATTCAAAATATTCTGCGAAGCAAAAAACAAGTGATTAATAAAAATGTGTTTATTAAGTAATTATATTAGTTGTCTACATACATTTTCTACACATGTAGAATATAAATTACGAGAGCGGTTTAGACAAAACGATACAACAATGAGCATAATTTAAATTACGGTTTATTGTGAGATTTATAGTGCCTAAATATAAGCCGCAATAAGTAAACGCCCAAAACAATCAATTCGCAAGGACGATGAAAATAATGGTGTTGGGTAAGCGGCCGATACCAACTTCGACACATGAACTATTAAATCAGAACAGAGGAGAGAATGACCTCATAGATGATAATGATGCAAATTCTGTAAATTGTTTAATCGGTGAAGATGTTGATGATAATTTTTTTTAATCCATTGGAGTATGAAGCACAACTTGAGGTCAAATGGATTACCTGAATCAAAAAAATTTTTTAAACAGACTTAGTTATTTATCGAAGGATAGCCGAATACTTCTTCATACTCCTACAGTAGAATTGTGGTGACATGTGAACCAGGAAATATAGAGTACGCTAGCGGGTTGGATAGGGTGTTGTCCGATGTAGACATTTTACCATAGAAACAATTTTATTAGATTTTAATATTGAAGGCATCCCAATAAGCAAAAGCAATCTAAGCGTTTCCAAAAATTTTTACAAACAAATTTTTGTAATATGTGTCTATTATGGTTACACTTAACAAGCTTTTTAGTAAGTTTTTTTTTCTAGCCTATAAAGTTTTAAAGTAATTGGTAAATATCATACCGCTTGTTTGCGAAGCACTAGCTATCGGGCCTCTATTTTGGTATTAAATTACACGACGCCTATCTTGGATGCCCAAAGTGTTGTAGAGAAAATGCACTTACAAAAATCGTATGACATATGGTTGCGTAAGCTGCCGCTGTTGTCAACAATCTCTTTATAAATGGAGCAGCATCTTGATATACACCGTGCAACAATGCAACACAGATGGATTAATATTTCCATTGTTATTAAATAAATTTTGAGATGTGTGTTGTTGCTTGAGGTACAAATTAAATACGATGGCTAGATGGTAAAATGCATCGTATGATCCCAGGGGCATTTCTCTGATTGGTCTATTTGCAGTGTAAATAGTTCAGTTATACTCGTAAGTCAACTTTGATAAAAATTCGATTAGCATTTCAAAACATTTTGAGAGGTCTGCGAGTAACTATGCCTTCAGAAGTTGTACAAAAATACATTATGTACTTGTGATAAAAGAACTGATACATTGTACATTATCAATAAAAAAAAAAAAAAAAAATATTATATTTATGTACCACAACATTTATAAGTATTTTGTGAGAAAAAATTATATTTTTTTAAAATTGCAAACCGATATAAATTGGATTACGCACAGATTGTTAATCGGTAAGATTTATAAAATCTAAATTGTGGTTTTTCTAGAAATGTATTTTAATAATAGATATTATTTCACACGATAAGCCCATTATTCGAAATATACGTTTCTCCGGACAGGTTATCGGGCCTATCCAAAAACTCGGACATCGGAAACCTGGACATCGCTATGGCAGTAGGTAAACTATAGAATTTCCGCGTGCAAATTGATCACAAACCACAAAGGAATAGGCCAAATTTGTCTACAACCAATTATGCAACCATTCAAAGAACGTTAGGTGTAAATTGTGCAAGGAAAAAAATATATATTTTGTGTATGTGCAAAAAAATAGTTGGTAAAAAAAATTCTTAAATTACAAAAAAAAAATTATTTGATTAAAAAAAAACTTCATTACAATTCTCATTTAAAATTAAATTATAAAATGTTCTTTACGAGGAAAAATTTATTTAATGCGTCTATCAGTGATTTTAAAAATTTCTTGGGCCGATTAAAAATGGCTGAAAATGCCGGAGTCATATTCATGCACCCAATAAATCGAAACAAGAAGATGACTAGTTGGAAGCAGATATAGCACACAAATCCAAGGGAAATGATAAGCTAGCAACAAAGTATCATTCTACAATTAAAACATATGTTCTCGATGTAAAAAATGTCTGCCTACGCTGTGATTTTCTAGTGATTCGTGTCCTGGCCAGAACAAGAATTTATTTGTTGCTGGTATGTTTCTGACATATATTAAAAATTGCGATCACACCGAAACAATCGACTATAAGTTTTTGGTGCCAGGACATATGCATATCGAGTGCAACCACTTACTTATCGAGCAAAAAGAAAAAATAAACATCTGAAAAATTCACCATCCAAGGGATTGGTACCAATTTATTCGGTCAGTTGGCACTAAACAGGAGTTTAAACCACTAGAAATAAAATCAACTGATTTTTATGACATTTTAGGGCTTGTGAAGTTTATGTGGCTGAGTAACAAAAATAGGTAAAATGTGTCTCGAAAAAATACTAATTGGCTAAGATCTACAAAAGGAAATCTTGGAATTATAAGCTATGACGAAGTATCGGGACGATAGATCTTGATAGTTTAGAAATTGAAAACTATTAGAAATGAAAAGAAAAAACCTTATGTATTTTTTGCCGTTTATAGATGCATGCTATGATAGTGAAGTTTGTGCTAAAAAAATTATTAAAAAATTACACCGTTAAATTTATTATTTTTCCTATTGAAATTTATTTTCAAAAGAAAATTAGAAAATTGGATTCATTCTAAAAGTTGTGCCGTCGATTCTAGAAACATCTACAGATTCTGGTTGACATTCTTGAGAAGGTAAAGCATACAACTATTTATAAGATTTAAGTAAAGTATATTTTTGTGATTCGTTTTATTAAAAATTATATTTAAAAATTGAGCATTTTCTACCGTTATAGTGATTGGCAGGGTTTGATTATACCTGTCATAATATTCATGTTTTCATTTATACTGCCATTTATAATTGCCAGAGATATTTACTGAATTCAAATTTCTACCAAATAACAAAAACTTTACGTGTGTGCGAATATACCAAAATACGTTTAAACTGAATACTCTGGCAGCAAATGGTCGGTCTCTGGGGTTGGTCATATGAATAACAAGCAATAACTGCCACAGTTGTTGCACGAAAATTCAATGGAAAATTTCAGAAGTCAAAAGTCAAATATATAGACATGGTTTTTTATATGTCTGTGAAGTTAGCCCGAAAAATATCCCGAAGAAATGCGATGGCAACACTATAAAACAAATATCACGACATTTTTCAGTGTCATCCCGAAAAATTTTCTATATCACGCTAGTTTTGAATGTCATCCCGAAATTTTTTTTACTATCATGACATTTTTACTATCATGATATTTTTTTTTTTTTTTGTTATCCCGAAAAGAATTCCTATACAGAAAATTTCAGTAAACAAATAGCGACAGGTGTTCGAACCATCCCTAAACATAAAAAAAATATTGAAGCGCAGAAATTTATATCACGAGAAATTAATTTAATAACAAACAATTTACTAGCGTTGTTAATCCAAAAACGCAAAACCAAGCACTCTGGTTATTAGTAAGTCAACAAATATTGTGGATCAAGTCTATGAGTCAGATTTTAGATATAGTCGTGTGAACTCGTAGTAGATATCACTTAATAGAGCAAGGTTGGTATGGAGTTTGTAGAGGAAGGATCCACCTTTGAAATGCTCAAAAATTTAAATCAAGTCTGTTAGCGTTTGGGTCCACTCATACTTACCTGGAGCAAATTCTCAACCTGAAACACATAATCTACCTAAAATACATCACATAAATACATTAGCAATTACCATTTGTCAGTGGATAAAATTCATTTCGTCTACCTAGAAATTAGTTCAAATCATTATTAGTGTAAAACAAAACCAATTGTATGTAAACAATATACACAAAATAATTTGACCTTGAACTTGAACTTCAAATTCATAATTTTTCAAACCAAATTATGTTGTGTATATTGAAAACACAGTACTAACATAAATTTCAATTCATTTATGCTGTTCACTTTATTAACTCGTAGATACTTACCCATAAAACACAATAATTCTAATTATATTAATAAACTAACAATATTATATAGATAAATATTATGTAACATTATTGTTATGTCAAAGATTATTATTTTTGTTGACATTTCATTTTGTATACCACTACTAATGCAAACCATATTTATTGTAGAGCGCGGCTTATACCCCACATAGTAAATATAATGCCATCTAGCGGCAATTAGTTATTGGTATAAAGCTACACGAGAACCCTCTATAATATATAGAAAATATTTTGTACTTAACTTTGTAAAGAAAAATAAATTTGTCGCTCTCTTTGTCATCAACCACCATAGCGACAAGTTGTGAATAAATTAAGAAAATAAAATATTAAATCAAGAGCTTGAGTTGTGGTTTTACTTAACCAATCACCAACATTATAATTTTATTGCAACCGTTTGTGAACTGGATGTTTCATTTGTTCGTGTTACCTGCATCTAGTTCACAACATTGGTAAAACCGCACAACACCCGCCATTTGTCGCACCTTCATTTTCGTGCCAATTTTTGCTGGATATTCATTCGGAACCTTACCCCTTGGTACGGAACAAAGTCTATTAGTCAAATTTTAGATATAGTCGTGTGAAGTCGTAGTAGATATCAAATAACAGAGCAAGGTTGGTATGAAATTTGAAGAGGAAGGATCCACCTTTCAAATGCCCAAAAATTTAAATCAAGTGTATTAGTCAAATTTTAGATATAGTCGTGTGAAGTCGTAGTAGATATCAATTAACAGAGCAAAATTGGTATGGAGTTTGTAGAGGGAGGATCCAACTTTCAAATGCCCAAAAATTTAAATCAAGTCTATTAGTCAAATTTTAGATATAGTCGTGTGAAGTCGTAGTATATATCAATTAACAGAGCAAGGTTGGTATGGAGTTTGTAGAGAAAGGATCCACCTTTCAAATGCCCAAAAATTTAAATCAAGTCTATTAGTCAAATTTTAGATATAGTCGTGTGAAGTCGTTGTAGATATCAATTAACAGAGCAAAATTTGTATGGAGTTTGTAGTGGAAGTATCCACATTTCAAATGCCCAAAAATTTAAATCAGGTCTATAAGTCAAATTTTAGATATAGTCGTGTGAAGTCGTAATAGATATCAATTAACAGAGCAAGGTTGGTATGGAGTTTGTAGTGGAAGGATCCACCTTTCAAATGCTCAAAAATTTAAATCAAGTGTATTAGTCAAATTTTAGATATAGTCGTGTGAAGTCGTAGTAGGTATAAATTAACAGAGCAAGGTTGGTATGGAATTTGTAGAAGAAGCATCCACCTTTCAAAAGCCAAAATAATGAATCGAGTCTATGAGACAAATTTTAGATATTTTAATTTAAATTTTAAAAATTTATTTAAATTTTTGGGCATTTGAAAGGTGGATCCTTCTTCTACAAATTCCATACCAACCTTGCTCTGTTAATTGATATCTACTACGACTTCACACGACTTTATCTAAAATTTGACTAATAGACTTGATTTAAATTTTTGGGCATTTGAAAGGTGGATCCTTCCTCTACAAATTCCATACCAACCTTGCTCTGTTAATTGATATCTACTACGACTTCACACGACTATATCTAAAATTTGACTAATAGACTTGATTTAAATTTTCGAGCATTTGAAAGGTGGATCCTTCCATTACAAATTCTTTACCAACCTTGCTCTGTTAATTGATATCTACTACGACTTCACACGACTATATCTAAAATTTGACTAATAGACTTGATTTAAATTTTCGAGCATTTGAAAGGTGGATCCTTCCATTACAAATTCTTTACCAACCTTGCTCTGTTAATTTATATCTACTACGACTTCACACGACTATATCTAAAATTTGACTAATAGACTTGATTTAAATTTTTGGGCATTTGAAAGGTGGATCCTTCCTCTACAAATTCCATACCAACCTTGCTCTGATAATTGATATCTACTACGACTTCACACGACTATATCTAAAATTGACTAATAGACTTGATTTAAATTGTTGGGCATTTGAAAGGTGGATCCTTCCTCTACAAACTCCATAACAACCTTGCTATGTTTATTGGTATCTAAACGACTTCACACGACTATATCTAAAATTTGACTAATAGACTTGATTTAAATTTTTAGGCATTTGAAAGGTGGATCCTTCCTCTACAAATTCCATACCAACCTTGCTCTGTTAATTGATATCTACTACGACTTCACACGACTATATCTAAAATTTGACTAATAGACTTGATTTAAATTTTTGGGCATTTGAAAGGTGGATCCTTCCTCTACAAACTCCATAACAACCTTGCTCTGTTTATTGGTATCTAAACGACTTCACACGACTTTATCTAAAATTTGACTAATACACTTGATTTAAATTTTTAGGCATTTGAAAGGTGGATCCTTCCTCTACAAATTCCATACCAACCTTGCTCTGTTAATTGATATCTACTACGACTTCACACGACTATATCTAAAATTTGACTAATAGACTTGATTTAAATTTTTGAGCATTTGAAAGGTGGATCCTTCCTCTACAAATTCCATACCAACCTTGCTCTGTTAATTGATATCTACTACGACTTCACACGACTATATCTAAAATTTGACTAATAGACTTGATTTAAATTTTCGAGCATTTGAAAGGTGGATCCTTCCATTACAAATTCTTTACCAACCTTGCTCTGTTAATTTATATCTACTACGACTTCACACGACTATATCTAAAATTTGACTAATAGACTTGATTTAAATTTTTGGGCATTTGAAAGTTGAATCATTCCTCTACAAATTCCATACCAACCTTGCTCTGTTAATTTATATCTACTACGACTTCACACGACTATATCTAAAATTTGACTAATAGACTTGATTTAAATTTTCGAGCATTTGAAAGGTGGATCCTTCCATTACAAATTCTTTACCAACCTTGCTCTGTTAATTTATATCTACTACGACTTCACACGACTATATCTAAAATTTGACTAATAGACTTGATTTAAATTTTTGGGCATTTGAAAGGTGGATCCTTCCTCTACAAATTCCATACCAACCTTGCTCTGATAATTGATATCTACTACGACTTCACACGACTATATCTAAAATTTGACTAATAGACTTGATTTAAATTTTCGAGCATTTGAAAGGTGGATCCTTCCATTACAAATTCTTTACCAACCTTGCTCTGTTAATTTATATCTACTACGACTTCACACGACTATATCTAAAATTTGACTAATAGACTTGATTTAAATTTTTGGGCATTTGAAAGTTGAATCATTCCTCTACAAATTCCATACCAACCTTGCTCTGTTAATTGATATCTACTACGACTTTACACGACTATATCTAAAATTTGACTAATAGACTTGATTTAAATTTTTGGGATTTGAAAGGTGGATCCTTCCTCTACAAATTCCATACCAACCTTGCTCTGTTAATTGATATCTACTACGACTTCACACGACTATATCTAAAATTTGACTAATAGACTTGATTTAAATTTTTGGGCATTTGAAAGGTGGATCCTTCCTCTACAAACTCCATACCAACCTTGCTCTGTTAATTTATATCTACTACGACTTCACACGACTATATCTAAAATTTGACTAATAGACTTGATTTAAATTTTCGAGCATTTGAAAGGTGGATCCTTCCATTACAAATTCTTTACCAACCTTGCTCTGTTAATTTATATCTACTACGACTTCACACGACTATATTTAAAATTTGACTAATAGACTTGATTTAAATTTTTGGGCATTTGAAAGGTGGATCCTTCCTCTACAAATTCCATACCAACCTTGCTCTGATAATTGATATCTACTACGACTTCACACGACTATATCTAAAATTTGACTAATAGACTTGATTTAAATTGTTGGGCATTTGAAAGGTGGATCCTTCCTCTACAAATTCCATACCAACCTTGCTCTGATAATTGATATCTACTACGACTTCACACGACTATATCTAAAATTTGACTAATAAACTTGATTTAAATTGTTGGGCATTTGAAAGGTGGATCCTTCCTCTACAAACTCCATAACAACCTTGCTCTGTTTATTGGTATCTAAACGACTTCACACGACTATATCTAAAATTTGACTAATAGACTTGATTTAAATTTTTAGGCATTTGAAAGGTGGATCCTTCCTCTACAAATTTCATACCAACCTTGCTCTGTTAATTGATATCTACTACGACTTCACACGACTATATCTAAAATTTGACTAATACACTTGATTTAAATTGTTGGGCATTTGAAAGGTGGATCCTTCCTCTACAAACTCCATACCAACCTTGCTCTGTTAATTGATATCTACTACGACTTCACACGACTATATCTAAAATTTGACTAATAGACTTGATTTAAATTTTTGGGCATTTGAAAGGTGGATCCTTCCTCTACAAATTTCATACCAACCTTGCTCTGTTAATTGATATCTATTACGACTTCACACGACTATATCTAAAATTTGACTAATAGACTTGATTTAAATTTTTGAGCATTTGAAAGGTGGATCCTTCCTGTACAAATTTCATACCAACCTTACTCTGTTAATTGATATCTACTACGACTTCACACGACTATATCTAAAATTTGACTAATAGACTTGATTTAAATTTTTGGGCATTTGAAAGGTGGATCCTTCTTCTACAAATTCCATACCAACCTTGCTCTGTTAATTGATATCTACTACGACTTCACACGACTATATCTAAAATTTGACTAATAGACTTGATTTAAATTTTTGGGCATTTGAAAGGTGGATCCTTCCTCTACAAATTCCATACCAACCTTGCTCTGTTTATTGATATCTACTACGACTTCACACATCTATATCTAAAGTTTAACTTGTTATATCTTCTTACCATTTTAAAAAAATAAAATAATTCTATTTTAGTTCAGAGAATTGTTGTTTTTCTAATATTAAATATTTGAATTAATTTTTTTTTTATATTTTATTAATTTTGATTATATTGATGTAGATTATTATAGTGTAATTTTTTCGAGGTGATATAAAAATTTATCACGAAATGTTAAATAATAATAATATGTTTTGTACATATAATTGTAATTGAAAATTTCGTGATACTAATTTAATATTACAAAACTATATAATAATTTACTATATATTATAGCTAATCTCGTGATATATTTGATTTATATGCAGCAATATTAATTATATATACTTGACTATCAGGATAGTATTAAAATATTCTGTGAATATATACTAGTCTTGCCATATTTAACTATAATGATTTTTCGGGATAATTTTTCGCGCTAACTTCCTAGAGGTGTTTTTTATAATGCCCTCGTATGTTCTTTAATACAAAAATGCCAAATGGTCGGTCCCTGGGGTCGGTCATATGTATAACAATCAATAACTGCAACAGCTTTTGCACGAAATCACAATTGAAAATTTTGTTCTACAGAAGTCAATAAAAGTCCCATATGATCCTGGAATCCCGGGATTCTGGCTCATATTTGAATCCCGTAATCCCGGGATTTTTTTAACGAATCCCGGGATTTCATAAAAATATTAATATAATTTAATAATTCTCCTAAATTCATTAATTGACCGCTGACCATTAACAATTTTAGTTTATTGCTTATATTATTTTCTCCTATATACTCGTAGGAACCTGCTTTTATATTCTCTTTAAAAAATATTTATCATTGTGTAATGTACAAAATTAACTAAAACTGTGTTTCCCCGTTGTTTTTAGCAAATTCGACAGCATACGAGTATTTTAGCTTTAATCAGAAAACATTCAGACTCCTCGTTTACTGATTTTTTTCCTTTTCATTGTTATATAAAGCTATCACGTTAATTCGCGTGTAACTTCGCGAGTGATTTAATTGCAATTCCGCCAACAAATGTAGAATCGCAGCGGCTATTTTCGGTGGCACAAATTGTAATTTCCAAACTTGACAACAGAATAGGAGACCACTCGATTGGTGCTATTTGTTTATTAAAGTCATACATGAAGATTATATTTGGCGTCTTACCCTAGCTGTGACAAATAATTTTTTTTCTTGTTTTAATAAGAATTTTTATTTGTTTTAATAAGGATTTAAATTTTTTGAATAAAAATATTTCTTAGGTTATTGAATTATTTAAAATTAGTATATAAAATACTTACGTATTTTTTGTCGATTTGTATATAGCCTTAATCCCGGGATCCCGAGATCCCGCTATCCCGGGATTTAAAATAACACAATCCCATAAACCCGGGATTGGTAAAATGATCCGGGATTGCAATCACTAGTCCCATATATAGACATTATTTTTTATTATGCCCTTGGTATGTTCTTTAATACAAAAATGCCAAATGGTTGGTCCCTGGGGTCGGCCATATGAATAACAAGCATTAACTGCAACAACTGTTGCACGAAACTTCAAAAACGAAATGACGTACCGAAGTAGGTTGAAAAAGCAACAAACTCAATAAAAACAATTTGTGTACTATACCTAGCATGCTTGTATGTTTATGTATAATAGTAGGGAAAAGAAAAAAAAACTAATTTATAAAATGAAATAGAAACCATCGACATATTCATCGGTCAGAAGAATAAAAAAAAAAAAAAATTACTATACGAAATTACATACTCTTATGATTAAAAAAACAGTCCACAACTTGTGTATGTTGCTTTATCATGAGTAATGAGTCTCTAAGAGCCGTTCATCACGTCTGCTATCAATGATCATGTTTTCTACTAAATGGGATTATTATGATGGTTTGAATGCTGCATTCAATTAAAAAGAGATAGTCAGCGGGCTGCCGAAGTAGCAATTCCGTCAAAAGATCCATAAAATGAGCATAGTGGGCACAAATAATTTGTCGTACGAACTTCCAATGGTCATAGGTCGGGCTTACTTTCTCAAAACCAATATTGACGAAACAGTACGTTGGACTGGTGAATGGAACTATGGGCGGTCTGAGGTATATCGAATGCAGCCATCCTGACCGGGACACCGAGAACGTTGAAAACGTCAAGAGTGAAAAATGTCAAACAACTCTGGGTGGATTTCGATGAAAAATCACAAGTTGGCAAGAAGGTCAGGCATCCTAAAGCTGGATGGGTGCACAAAAGGAAAATCGACCGATGATTGATGCCTATTTTTACAAAAAGCTCAAGTGTTAATCGAAACAACAATCAGACAATTAATGTTAAATGTAATCATTTCCTAGTCATACCTGCATGTGCCACCACAATTTATGCATCACAGGGTGTTACCTATAACTAGATAGTCAGTATATACTCTAACGATAAAATACACAGTCAACAACTTGTGTATATTGCTTTATCAAGAGCAACGAATCTCTAAGGACTGTTCATCACATTGGCTATCGATGATCATGTCTTCTACCTCTCTCTCTCTCTCTCTCTCTGGCACTATATATCCCATACAGGGATTTGGCCGCCTCAAATGAGGTTTCATAATCGTATTTTCATTTCGGATAATGAGTGATTAATTCATTGATCCTAAACCAGCCGTGAAATTTTTTCCTTGTCTCCACCGGGAATCGAACCCGGGACCTCTGGCCGCTGGAGCAAGCATGATGACCACTTTGCCACTGGGGCGGCAATGTCTTCTACCAAGGATGTAAAAAAAAAAAATAATAATTTTAATTTTAATTTTAATAATTTTTTTATTTTTTAATAGTTTTTTTTTAATTTTTTTTTTTTCTACCAAGGATGTAAAAAATTAGACCTCAATGGGTCTTCTTCAAAATGAGCTATCGCGCCTCACTATAAATCCGCTAAGTATAGCTCAGGTTGTAATGGCAAAGTTTGTACGAGATAATAATGACGTCTGGTTTTTAACATTGAACTGCCGGAGTCTCAGGTCACGTCACCTCGACCTAACTGATACAATCATGCAGGGATGCTCAATTTTCTTGCTTTCTGAGATCTGGCTACGCAATGACGTGCATGCTAATATTACTAATTTTGAATGATGCGTTCAGTTTAAGAGAGATGGTCAGTGGGCTGCCGGAGTAGCAATTTATAAAAATACAAGTAGAACTTTACAGTCACCTCGCCTAAGTAAATCATCGTTGGACAAACAACTGGTATGAGCGTAACAACACAACCCATTGATGATACATACACGGCTGAACTTCATCTTCTCAATGAGAATAAGATGCTTTCTGTAGTGTTATTCACCTCACCGAATAAACCTATCGAAGACTTAATGACGTTTATACATTTCGTCCTTGCTCCATATTTTAAAATAATTTCAAAAATTCTCCAACAAGACTATCATTTTTGGCCGATGATTATGAGTGGGGATTTCTATATTAATTTAGCTGTTTCTCAAGCTGAACCGAACGAATTCGATTTGCACATGAACTCAGATCGAAATATATCTACTACGAGATATGGGATGACCATTGCGCAGTTTTTCAATGAAAATTAGAAAAGTTAGAGTCGTCAGTATATATGTATCTTATTTTAGCTACCATAATCCAATTGCGTCGATTATACCGAAAGTGTAATAGAACAATTTAACGATAATAAACAAAAGAAAAAGTCGGATTAGTAAAATTGCATTCCTTCTTCCTTCAAAGTAAACTGTACATCCGCAAAATACACATGCCATGTATACACATCTCCTTGAGACTACTAATGGACTCACTCTTTTTTCTTTATTTATCTTTGATCTCTTTTGGGCCCTAGGCACTCCCTACTCTCTCGCGGTTCGCTTTTCTTATCCTACCTTTTCCCAGTTTGTCAGTCAAATTGAGGAAATACGGTTTTGTAGTACCCTCTGCACATTGCATAGCCAGCCTATAGTTCTGGCATGGAAGATGAGTTCTGCACTCCAACAGGAAATAAACACAAATATGAGTGTTCACTTCCATCACTGATCGGGATCTGGTGATGAAAACCTCTTTTGCATCCTGCCCCCATTGGGATTTGAACCAAATACCTCCCGATCCAACTGGTTATTGTAAAACCGATTCTGTTCAATGTAAATATCTGTACTTAATAAAGACATTTTTATTAATCACTTGTTTTTTGTTTCGCAGTTATTTTGAATAATTTTCAAAAAGTTTAAAAAATCACTCGATCGATTTCGACTTGTTAGGTCATCATCAGGAGTATCTACTGATTTGTGTTAGTAAAAAATTTTGTTATATAGTAGAAAAAAGCAAAATATAAATAAAAGAAGGAGGGCAAAAAATAAAAAATAAGCAATAAAAGCAAAATATAAATAAAAGAAGGAGGGCAAAAAAAATAAAAAATAAGCAATAAAAATTAATCTACGGATCGCGCAGGTGTGCGATGAGTCATAGGCTGAGTAACAAAATTCAAGGTATATTATTGCGTACGTGAGTATAGAAAAGGGCGGGATCTGTAATTGGTGAGAACCGGATTTCTCTCTGTTCGTTAAGGATATTTTGGTTAAGAAATATTGATTTTCTAATTTCGTAAGATTCTAAGGTATCTAAACGTCTGCCTTTGGGTTGTATATGTAATATATCTAAATTGTTCAAGCTAGCTGTATGATTTTCTGACGTTAAATGGTTATGGAAAGTTGATTGGTTGCAACCAGATAAATGTTCCTTAGCTCTAACTCCAAAATTGCGCCCAGTCTGACCAATATAGCAGAAACTACAATCATTGCAATTGATCCTATAGACACCAGATTTGGAAAGGCGATCAACTTTAGGTTTATTGTTAAAAATCATTTTCTTTATTGTGTTATTAATATTAGTTTTGCTTTTTATAATAATAACACAATAAAGAAAATGATTTTTAATTGCTTATTTTTTATTTTTTGCCCTCCTTCTTTTATTTATATTTTGCTTTTTTCTACTATGTAACAAAATTTTTTACTAACACAAATCAGTAGATACTCCTGATGATGACCTAACAAGTCGAAATCGATCGAGTGATTTTTTAAACTTTTTGAAAATTATTCAAAATAACTGCGAAACAAAAAACAAGTGATTAATAAAAATGTCTTTATTAAGTATTAGTGTGTTTCGCCAAGTGCCTACGGCCAATAGCGTAAAAAGTATGTTGTAAATATCTGTATAAACACCAAGAATACAGTTCCAAAGTAAAGCATCACTAACAAAAGCGATTTAATAATAATCTTACGCGAAATTCTCGGAAGAATTCATTATAGTTTATAGGGGTGGAGCTTACCAAAAAACTATTTGTTCGACCCATAAGATGGCTTAGTTTTTAGAATTTAAAAAATATAAACAAAAAACGCCAAAAAAAAAAAAATACCCCTTAAACCGCTAGTCCAATACTGGAAGAAAAAAAAGCCACCCTAGGATAGAGATTTATTCAAAATTAAGCGTAACATCAAGTATCAAAATAATTTAAATTTTGCTTCCTATTTTCTAGAATTCTTGATCGAATTTTGAAGTCGCTGAAGTTGGCCCGAAATATCAGCCCGAAATTGTTGGTTTGTTTCTTCGCTAAAGTGTAACCATCCCGAAAAAAATTTACGTGTAGTAAAAGTGTAGTCTCATCCCGAAAAATATAATATGCATAGTGTTGGCGTACACTTTAAGAAAAAAATTAATGTTTATTTAGTGTAGTCGTACTACCAGTATATTATTATCATTTTTTGTTTTCTAATTCTAAAGTTATATTAGAGTATAGTAATGAAATTTGGTAATATTTTTTAAAATCTAAACCAAACGGTAAAATATAAAATATATTATAAAGTTAAAAGCTTTAATTAGGAGAAATATAAAATAATTTGTGATGAAAAGCTATATGAGTGCATAATTTCTTTATGTAAACGGATTAAAACATAATATAACCCTCAAACGTATTGATAAAAATTTATAAAAACAATATAGAAATGTTTGTAAAGCGAAATTCTTAATGGACCCAACGCTATAAATGACACTAGTGACGAATAGCTAGGGATTAAGTAAATGATCCTTCAGAGACTCATTTATTTATCATATATAAAAAATGCAAATGTTGATTTATATGTATTTACTTATATATATATAAGTAAATATATACGAGCATGAAAAACTCCTACGTGATTAATATAATGAATCATTGCACGGCTGCTTTATTTAATGAATATGAAACCGTGTTATATAATTCTTTTTGTGAGCGATTTTGTGATTTTACCAGGTAGGCTTTAATTCCTCTGGTGTCAATCCTAGAGATAAATCCAAGTGGTGGCGTATATTGGCAGGTAGGTCTTGGTTATTCCGATCTACCCTGAGCCGCCCAGGTCCATATCATGAACAGAAAATACTATTTTTAAATTATTTTTGTGAGCGATTTTGTGATTTTATCAGGTAGGCTTTAATTTCTCTGGTGTCAATTCTAAAGATAAATCCAAGTGATGGCGTATATTGGCACGTAGGTCTTGGATAATTCCGATCTACCCTGAGTAGCCCAGGTCCATATCGTGAACAGAAAAGACCTACCTGCCAATATATGCCACCACTTAGATTTATCTCTAGGATTGACACCAGAAAAAATAAAGCCTACCTGGTAAAATCACAAAATCGCTCACAAAAATAATTTAAAAATAGTATTTTCTGTTCATGATATGGACCTGGGCGGCTCAGGGTAGATCGGAATAACCAAGACCTACCTGCCAATATACGCCACCACTTGGATTTATCTCTAGGATTGACACCAGAGGAATTAAAGCCTACCTGGTAAAATCACAAAATCGCTCACAAAAAGAATTATATAACACGGTTTCATATTCATTAAATAAAGCAGCCGTGCAATGATTCATTATATTAATCACGTAGGAGTCTTTCATGCTCGTATATATTTACTTATAAATACATATAAATCAACATTTCCATTTTTTATATATGATAAATAAATGAGTCTCTGAAGGATCATTTACTTAATCCCTAGCTATTCGTCACTAGTGTCATTTATAGCGTTGGGTCCATTAAGAATTTCGCTTTACAAACATTTCTATATTGTTTTTATAAATTTTTATCAATACGTTTGAGGGTTATATTATGTTTTAATCCGTTTACATAAAGAAATTATGCACTCATATAGCTTTTCATCACAAATTATTTTATATTTCTCCTAATTAAAGCTTTTAACTTTATAATATATTTTATATTTTACCGTTTGGTTTAGATTTTAAAAAATATCACCAAATTTCATTACTATACTCTAATATAACTTTAGAATTAGAAAACAAAAAATGATAATAATATACTGGTAGTACGACTACACTAAATAAACATTAATTTTTTTCTTAAAGTGTACGCCAACACTATGCATATTATATTTTTCGGGATGAGACTACACTTTTACTACACGTAAATTTTTTTTGGGATGGTTACACTTTAGCGAAGAAACAAACCAAAAATTTCGGGCTGATATTTCGGGCCAACTTCACCGACTTGAACTTTGACCGTCATACCAAGCCCATCATAAAAAACCAGGTCATTATATGGGACTTTTGACTTCTGTAGAACAAAATTTTTCATTGAAGTTTCGTGCAACAGCTGTTGCAGTTAATGCTTCTCATTCATATGACCGACCCCAGGGACCGACCATTTGGCTATTTTTTTATTAAAGTACATACCAGGGCATTATAAAAAAAATCATGTCTCTATATATGGGACTAGAAATTTGAGTTCAGTAAATATCTCTGGTAATGGCAGTATAAATGAAAACATGAATATTATTACAGGCATAGCCAAACCCTGCCAATCATTATAACGGTAGAAAATGCTCAATTTCTAAATATAATTTTTAATAAAACGAATCACAAAAATATACTTTAATTAAATCTTAAGAATAGGTGTATGCTTTACCTTCTCAAGAATGTCAAACAGAATCTGTAGATTTTTCTAGGTTCGACGGCACAACTTTTAGAATGAATCCAATTTTCTAATTTTCTTTTGAAAATAAATTCCAATAGGAAAAATAATAAATTTAACAGTATAATTTTTTAATAATTTTTTTAGTACAAATATCACTATCATATACATGCTTGTATATTTATTATAAAAATCTCAAAACAGTTGAAATGATTAACATCCAACCAGATTTAGAAAAGGCAGTTGAGGACCTGCCGCCCCGGTGGCAAAGTGGTTAGCATGCTTGCTCCAGCGACCGGAGGTCCCACGTTCGATTCCCGGCGGTGACAAGGAAAAAATTGCGTGGCTGGTAAAGGATCAATGAATTAATCACTCATTATCCGAAATGAAAATATGATTATATGAAACCTCATGTGAGGCGGCCAAATCCTTTGATGGGATATAGTGCCAGAGAGAGAGAGAGAGAGAGAGAGAGAAAGAGAGAAAGAGAGGGAGAGAGAGAGAGTTGAGGACCTAACTTAAACAACAATGAAAATTAAGAAATTATTGGATTATGATTGCATTATTTAAATAAGTATCTGTCACCCTATTTCCATAGTGATATATTCGATAATAAAATATGTAATAAAACTGTTTAATAAGGTTTAAAAGTAGATTTTTATTTTATTTTTTAGCTGATTTAAGAAACCCAGACTGAGCTACATCATTCGCAGTAATCATTAATTTTTATCTAAAGTTTGTCAATTTTTGTCTAATTTATGTTTCTGACACTATAACGATCTGGCCATTTTATACAAAATAACACATTGGACAAGTACCTCTATACCGATATTCAAAAACATTTCTTTGTTGTTCAAAATTTGTTTTTAAAATCCTTTTTATTTTATCTTTTCATTTTGTAGGAAATAAAACCACAAATATAATTTATTATAGTATTAATTAAAAATTGAATGACATTCATCTCAATTTCAAACTAAACACTACAAAATATATTTTAGTCATTCACTCATTTTGTTCCAATTTTCAATAGTAATCTATTGATTAGATAAAGTCTGCTTGTAAGTTCTCTTGCTTCTACCTTTCATTTGCATTAAAATGTACCGAAACATTTGGACTCATCGACATGAAAAACAAACACCTGGATTTTTAAAAATTGTAATTAAGTTACTTTATTTGTAGTTTCTATTAGATGGAAAACTATATTAGTTTTTTAGAAAAATATTATTTATTTGTTTTGTGTCCGAATACTGAATTTTACTACGTGAATCTAGGCCTTAACTTAATTAAGAAATTTGACGCTTAACAGGTCACATATATCGGTGATTGTTTCTAAAAGAGTAGTCTCCGCATCGTTCGGCGTACATCTAGTACATCAATATATTAAAACTTTGACAAGCTGATCTTTTATACAATCCATATAAAATATAAAATCTTACAAATGGAAATCTTTCCAATTTACAAATGTCTAGTACTTTTTTGCTTCATTAATATATGTTATTGCCGGTCCCACCCCGATTCCAGTCTTCGCGAACATCGAAAAATTAATTAAAAATTCTTCTAAAAACATTTCTAAACATTGAAGAAATATTCAATATCCATATATAATCACGATTTAATATTAACCGATATTTACATAATCATAAAATCATAATCCTCAACCTAATATACACTAGCGAACAATATATGTATGGCACTTTATAATCAATTTTTATGTTAAAACCCACATACTATATATAATGTTTACTTTAAATTTGAAAAATAAAATTATACTTGTAAAATCAGCAGGTGAAAAAGAAAAATAAATCCGTAATACTCGACACAATATTGAAAATAACATATTTGCGATAAACCTGCCATTTTTGAAACAGTTATTTTTAGCACAAGTTATGTACGTTTACATATTTGATATATTATATACGAAATCTATACTAAAATGTTGAATCACATCAAAATAACTCTATATATATGCACAGATACCTGAACGATAAAGCTTTAATAATGAAAATGTTGAATTGGATATAAAAAAATAATATTTATTATGTTTACCTGCATAATACACAATTTCCTCTTTCCTTCTACATGATTTGTTAATTAAAATGTTAGTTACATCTGAATATGTTCTAGTTATTTAGTTTTGTTTCAGTTCAGCAGAAAAACTATATACATACACTTCTGACAAAAAATTAAATGTCCATAATACAGCAATGTAACGTAATTTAATGCTGTACTGTGTTATCATCTCATTAAATCAGTATAGCAATAAGGTATACGAGCTTTCCTTGTGTTCGTCGAGTTGTATCGTAGTATGGCGAAGCTTATAAATTTCATGTTTCGATTTTATTTTACTACTTTTGCTTGTGCCTTCCTTGTAATATATAGGAAGTTAGAGTAAAGCACAAAAAATATAACAACTTTGATTTGTAATTTATTGTTGATTAAAATGTGATACAAACACAACAACAACAAAATCAAGTACATAACTTTTTTTGTTAGCTTCTTAATGTTTGTCATTCAGTTTGTTAAACAAATTTTTTTCAAGCTTTTTCGATTTGCTAAGTATTTTAATTTATTTCCTGTTTGGTCGTACATGGATACAAAATCTATATACTTATACAACACAAGCCTCAGTACCGACTGCTATAAATGTATGTACGTTTAAGTACCTTAACTAAAAAAATGGTTCATTTTAATCGGAAATACTACATTTTTTTCGTATGTTAAATCATGTTGTGTGTACATTGAATATTTTATTTGTTGTTCGTTTAGCAAGATATTTTAGCAATACATTTAGCTGGTTATAAATTTTTCATGTTTTTCGAATGTCAAATTACAAATTTTTTTACGTTTGCTATTTTTACGTACAAGAATGTAACAAAACGTTCGAATTATTTATTTGTTGAAAGAAGTAGATTAACCCCCCGATTCTGACGATAAGACTACTAAGACCATCTTAACTAAAACTTTATTGTAAAGACTTTTGTTTTTAAGACTTAAGTCTTCATTGAAATTCTGAAGGCAGTAGTCTTAAATAATATATATTAAAAACTTTCCAAACACTTTCGTAGAGCTGCTAAACCGAATTTACACCATATTGTTTCAAATTTATGAACGAAAAGTGACAGTTCAATTCGGAATACACATAATTATTGTTTCTGTTTAAATGTCAAAATTATGACTCCTAAGACCACCTATTTCACTGATATTAACGAAGACAATTGTTTAAGACTACTGATAGATACGACTAAGTGCAGAATAAGAATTGAAAGTTTATAGTCTTCGCTAAGACAAAAGCTCTTGCTAAGACTGAAAATACGTCCGTGACTGTACGTAAGAATCGGGGGTAATTATTTTATTGTTTAGGATTTTTTGCTATTCCGTTTGTCCTTTATAAAATAAGAACTGAGCGGTCGTTTGCTTAAAGATTAGTCAAGAGGTATACAGCTTCTCATAATCGGTGTAAAATTTGAGTGATAATCGTTTTAATCATTTTAAAAATCACAAGTTAATATATATATATATATATATATATATATATATATATATATATATATATATATATATATATATTTATATATATATATATATATATATATATATATATATATAACGGGTGATTTTTTAAGAGCTTGAGAACTTTTTTTAAAAAAAAACGCATAAAATTTGCAAAATCTCATCGGTTCTTTATTTGAAACGTTAGATTGGTCCATGACATTTACTTTTTGAAGATAATTTCATTTAAATGTTGACCGCGGCTGCGTCTTAGGTGGTCCATTCGGGAAGTCCAATTTTGGGCCACTTTTTCGAGCATTTCGGCCGGAATAGCCCGAATTTCTTCGGAAATGTTGTCTTCCAAAACTGGAATAGTTGCTGGCTTATTTCTGTAGACTTTAGACTTGACGTAGCCCCACAAAAAATAGTCTAAAGGCGTCAAATCGCATGATCTTGGTGGCCAACTTACCGGGCCATTTCTTGAGATGAATTGTTCTCCGAAGTTTTCCCTCAAAATGGCCATAGAATCGCGAGCTGTGTGGCATGTAGCGCCATCTTGTTGAAACCACATGTCAACTAAGTTCAGTTCTTCCATTTTTGGCAACAAAAAGTTTGTTAGCATCGAACGATAGCGATCGCCATTCACCGTAACGTTGCGTCCAACAGCATCTTTGAAAAAATACGGTCCAATGATTCCACCAGCGTACAAACCACACCAAACAGTGCATTTTTCGGGATGCATGGGCAGTTCTTGAACGGCTTCTGGTTGCTCTTCACTCCAAATGCGGCAATTTTGCTTATTTACGTAGCCATTCAACCAGAAATGAGCCTCATCGCTGAACAAAATTTGTCGATAAAAAAGCGGATTTTCTGCCAACTTTTCTAGGGCCCATTCACTGAAAATTCGACGTTGTGGCAGATCGTTCGGCTTCAGTTCTTGCAGGAGCTGTATTTTATACGGTTTTACACCAAGATCTTTGCGTAAAATCTTCCATGTCGTCGAATAACACAAACCCAATTGCTGCGAACGGCGACGAATCGACATTTCACGGTCTTCAGCAACACTCTCAGAAACAGACGCAATATTCTCTTCTGTACGCACTGTACGCATTCGTGTGGTTGGTTTAATGTCCAATAAAGTAAACTGAGTGCGAAACTTGGTCACAATCGCATTAATTGTTTGCTCACTTGGTCGATTATGTAGACCATAAATCGGACGTAAATCGCGAAACACTTTTCGAACCGAACACTGATTTTTGTAATATAATTCAATTATTTGCAAGCGTTGCTCGTTAGTAAGTCTATTCATTATGAAATGTCAAAGCATACTGAGCATCTTTCTCTTTGACACCTTGTCTGAAATCCCGCGTGATCTGTCAAATACTAATGCATGAAAATCCTAACCACAAAAAAATCACCCTTTATATATATATATATATATATATATATATATATATATATATATATATATATATATATATATATATATATATATGTATATATATATATATATATATATATATATATATATATATATATATGTATATTATATTTATTATATATATCTACATTTATTATACATGTTTATCTTTTTTATTTCGACATAAGAATTTATTTCATAATATTCTACATTTATTACATAGCTATATAAATTTTATTTTTAAAAATGTCAAAGAAATTTATTAGAAAATTGAAATTATATATATTGCTTAAGTCTGACCACTTTTTCTCCTGTGCTTAAATAGCAAAAGTTAACAGGGTGACTTTCTATATCTTTGTAATCAATTATGCTTAAAATTTCGGATGCATCTCCAATTGAATGACAATGAAAATGGGGGATATAAACACTATTATTATCTGATTTACAAATGCAAAGAAGTTATCATTTGTTAGTAATATATCAATAATTTCATAAATTACAATTTTATTGGTAGTTGGTTTGTCAAAAAAATAACCAGTTTTAAATGTTGTACCACGAAAAATTAGGGCACTAGTGTATTTTTGATCCGATTCAGAAAAAGGTATTACTCCAGCGTACTTTTGATCCTTATGCGGACAAAGAAATAGTTTACTAACTGTTTCCCATTCTGTTTGAAAAAATTCATTACAAAAAAGTAATTTCGTAAATTTAAGAGATGCTTTTATTACTAAGGTAAGTGGTATATTAAGCCGAGAAGTGATATTTCTTGCATACTGTTTATGTAACTGATGTTGAGCCTCAAAACGGAAACACCAAAGTGACTTTAAAGGACCACATCTTCGTATTATTGTGGGATATTGAACCAAGAAGTGATATTTGAGTTTTAAAGTCTGTTTAAAAATTGTAACAAATAAATTGTTATGTTGCTCGATTAAGGTAGTTAGTTCTGCTAAATCGTTTTCATCAAAACTAGTTTTAACTAAAAGATCAATTAATTTAACAAAAAATAAGCAAAAATTTGTAAACCGGATCATCGCGTGGAACATCGGTTCCAATAATTAATGGGAAAAAATTGCAGAAAGTCCAAATTTCACGAGCTGTCATTTTAAAATTCCCGTTCTTTATATGATTACGTTCAATAGGCTCAGATAAATTTCTTATCTCGATTTCTCCATAATTGAACATTTGTTATTAAAATTTTGCAATGAAAAATATTTTTTTTCGCAAATGAAATAGTTTAAGATATGGTGCAAATTGTATTTGCAAACTCCCAAAAAACGTCGTGCATTATATCAGAGGCAACGTTATCTGTGACGTGATATGGAACAAGTTCATTGAACATTGAAACAGTCTTAATCCCGGTCTTTCCATTATCAAGATTTAACATTGTAACGTCGTTATTATAGTTCTGCTCGTTTCTTAGAAACTCTGTTTGCTCTGTAATATCAGTTTGCGTTTGTATTTTAGTACGCTTACATAATCGGCAAAAAAATTCCGAATTAAATGACGTTGTATACCCTAATACTTGATTTAATCCTAAGTTATCTTCCAAGATTTGACCCAAAATAAAATAAACTTTCATTGTAGAGTTTCCTGATTTAATTTCTATACCGTCTGTTTCCAATGTTTTTATTACATCGATTAATGGTCTTAAAGATTGACTTATACCGTATTCTTTTATATCTTTGGACTTAATAAATGTCGCGACAAATAGATTATTTAATATAGACGTTTGAAATTTTGGTATTGTGGGAAATGAATAATATACTCCACATATGGAATGCTTCCCAGCATGTGAGCTTAAATAATCATTGACCTCAAAATCGTCCAAGTATAAATGAAAAGAGATTACTATCTTATCTTCAAATTGAAGTTTTTTCTGTTTCCATAAAGATCCGTTAATAAAATTGGTTATCTTTGAATTCAATTACAAACTCTTCATGTTATTTAGGATCAGTTGTAAAATATCTCCTGATTCAAAAAATTTTTTGAACTGAAATGAAATATCGAGCAGGCACACCTCGATTTGACTATCATTTAAAGAAGGGATACCGTTAATAAAAACTTCAACTAATTCATTATTAATTACATATGATTTTGGTTTGGAAAAACTGTCTAAAGTTTCTATATATTTAAAAAATTTGTATTCGGTATTTATTTCTTTGAAAGGGTTTTCTAAAAAATTTAAAATTTCATCAAACTTAATTTTTGATTTGACGCATGTATGGGCACATAGTGGTAGTAAGTAATCGCATATAGGTGAAGTTATATTACACTTGACAGAATCTTGAATAAAAAATACCATATTTCTATAGGTAATGATTTTGTATTATGAAGATTTAAAGAAAATTCAATAATGGAGCGATCTAGATGTTTAATGCATCAGTCAATATTTGATACTGGTGCTTCAAATTCGTTTGTATTCGTTATCTCATTACTAATATTTTGGTGTAAATATGATAACTCGTCAGGTGAATATAATGATTCAATATTTCTTTGTGGTACTTCATTTAGGTCTGGGTTGAAATTGTCTATTGGGAACGAATTTCTTTCATCATTTACGTGTTTCTGTAAGTGGGTTTTATATTTATAAATGTTTTGAAATATTTGGTTGCGGTTATGTTGGATGCATTTAAATTTATATATTGAAGGAATCCCTTCAACCCTTTGTAAGTGTTCTGCAATTTCTTTTACATTAATAAAAAAAAATTTGCAAATAAAACAGAGAAGCATTGTATTTCAAATTATAAAAATTATACGATATTAAAATTTAAACGTAAAGAACTTATTCAAATAACCGTAAATATTTATTAATATTCGGTTGTTTTGAATCAATTTGAAATAAAAATTCTTGCAGAAAGTACCAAACTTCCTTACTAAGAACAGAATATTCTAAATTAAAAATAAAAGATAATTTTATCAAGGTCCACAAACATTCACGATACGAACTGCATTTATATTTTATATCCTCATATGAAATGAGAATTTCATCAAATTTGTTCCATTTGGTTCCAATAACAACAATTTTCGGCTGCAGAGTACCCAATTTTTGTTTGACGTGTTCTAAGTTTCGGTCAAGTTCGTTTAGGTTTTGTACAAATATTATGAAGTCCTCCTGTGCATCGGTTATTGTTGGTTTTAGCTTTTGATTTATTCGCTTTGGTTCAAAAACAGCATGTAATAATATACAACTAATCATATCACGTGCATCTGGTAAAACAAAATATATACATATATATATTAAACAAATTGTACATAAAAATAATTTTTATTTATTTTGGGTTACTCATTAAAACTTTCATTTTCGTTTAATTCGTTTAACAGAAGTTGATTTTGCTTATCCTTAATTAAGGCTGCCAAAACTGGAGGACATTTGTTTTTAAGCTGATTAAATTTAACTTGTACTTGGTCGCTCTTTTGTGGAAACAAAGAATCAAAATCTATTGTGATCTGTGATAGATTCCAAAAAATAAAAGTAAAAATTACGATGAATTTATAACAGATTATAGAAAACAAGACTAAATTTTATAACAGTAGTTAAACACAATAATATTACCAATTCATAAGCCAAATAATGTTTGTATGCTGGCCACTCAGCTAAAAATTTAGTAATATTTTTACTGTTTGATAAATTAAATTCTGTTGTTCGGTTCTTTGCTGTTTCTCTCCATTTCTTACAAACTAAGCCCCATGGCTCTAAATTGAATTTCAAAAAAGTTTTGTTCTCCAAAAAGTTTTCTATAGAAAAAAATTGTACGCATTACTTAAATAATTATTGTTGCCACATATTATCTGTTGAACATTACCTGAGATGCAAATATCAGTGGCAGAAGTTGAGTGCACTCTTTGATTTGTGGTACTACTTGACAATTTTAAAAATTTTGTGCCATAGCACTAGTTGTTATATCGATCTATAAGTTTTCCTGTTGGCTTCTTTTTGCCTTGCCGTAGACAGGTTATTGGCACTATATATTAAATTTATGTGGAATGATGAATAACTTGTACCGAGTATTCAGTTTTAAAAATGTCTGATATCCTTTTTGATAAAATCTCAAAATCAGTTGGATGTAACCTAATATTAACGGACATATAATGATCTATTACACAATGAACCAAATACTGGCAATGTTTGGAATCCAGTTGATTTGACTGTTTATAATATTCTATAACCAACCTGATTGATTTATTTAAAATAGCCAGGATATCGAATTTGTCACCAGCTTGTTCTTGTGTACTGTAATAAAAATTACTAATTAAAAATCGAAGCTTGGTAAAATTGTGTATTTAATTAACTTTCAAATTCTTATTATCACAACTGTAGTAATCAATAAAATATACATCGATTATTTTGTAATTTTTTTTTGAAACGTGAATTATTAAATAATATGAATAGTACTTGTGATCGGTAAATAATGATGAACTTTGTATTGGACTAGCCGTTGAACTTTGTTGTTCTATCCATTGAAGTAATCTGCTGTTCAATAATCTAGTGGCATCTGATTCTCGTAGAGGATTATTCTAAATAGCACTATTACATAATTCCATTTACTACTATTTAATTACTACTTTTACCATTTCTATACGCCACTTTCTGGCAGCTTGTTTAAAGATGCATTTTTCGCCCTTCGGGTAATTTTCGAATATTTCATCAATGAAATCGAGATCCATTACTTCTAGTGTTTTAATTGTACATTCATGAGTGTACGCTGGAAAGTTTATCGTTTTCTGAGAAAGTCCCCATGATGACACGAGATTTTTGAATTCATCAATCCGTGCCAGATCATCCTCATTCTGCAGTACTGTTATAGTCGAAGCCGTACTAGGGGAGCTTGATGAGGTGCTCCGTGACCGTAGTGTATAGCTATTCCGAAATTACGTGGGAATTATGTATGGCTTTAAATAAAACTATGTTATTTTTAATTATGATGGTTTTATTTTCGACTTAACCACAGAAAATCTCGTACAATAATAATTTTATTAAATCTTCAAAAATACAAATCATCTACTAATAGTATATAAATATAAAGTATATATAAATGTTATACATACATATTTGTATATGCATTTAAATATATTTGGAAGTACATAATTATTTTGCAATTTCATTTAGTTATATAATTCAAATGTAAGTATGTATGTATAGTATATAAAATAGAATAAGTATATTATATAAATAAATATGTGTGTATTCGGAAATTATAATGTAAGTATATAAGCAAGGTAAGTTTATGACCGTAGCAACGACAGATTAATATCTTTATGCACAATTGTATGTACATTTATTGCAGAGTATAGGCTGGATCATAACATCCCTATCCCCTGGGAAAAGATAAATTATACGGAGGATGATTTATCTTGTTCGTTGGTCACCTTATGTACTAATTTACATTATTTAATTTTATTTATAATTATAAAAGTAATATCTATTATATTAATACGCTTAATTTTTTCAAACTCAACGCCAAAATGACCCGTAAACATGATCCGATCCGTTTAAATTTTTCAGGGTAGGTTGACATAAATATAGCGGTGTGCCTTTGCTAGAAAAGTCGGTAAGATTCCACCGGGAAGTACCTGAAACGAGTACCTCAGGTGTTTTCAGCAAAATTTTGTCACAACGCTAGAATGCCATGACAAAATATGTGTATATTGAATCTATGATCATGCGCATTACACCGTGACAATGACAAAATTTATTAAAATTGCCGATGTTTTTGTGATGACACACTGTGATGATAAAATGAGTAGAAAATTTGTAATTGTAAACAAAACAGAGAACATAAAATGATTTTACATACATTTTGGTGTTAATAGTTGTGAGTGTAAAAATACAATTTTGTCATGACACTCTATATCTATTTAAGATTTAAAAATTAACCGCGTATATGAATTTACTTTATTTTTGATAAAAGCGCATCAAATTTACATCTTAAAAAATCTTCTTAATTATTTCTTAACCAAAAATTCAGTAAAATGTATTCACGTGACTGATTATTCAGTCAAAGGTCAGCTTCTATCTATCTTCTATGTTCTATCTATCTATTATATTAATATTCTTAATTTTTTCATACTCAACCCTAAAATGGCAACTAACCACGATCCGATCCGTTAGATTTTTTCAGGGTAGGTCGACATAAATATTGCGCTGTGCGTGGGCCAGAAAAATCGGAAAAATTCCACCGGAAAGTACCCGAAATGGGTACCTCAGGCGGTTTCAGAAAATTTCCAAGTATTTGTGCGCATGAAATCTTGCAACATTTGAGAATTTTATGGGACGACCAAAAAGCAAATATTTTTGTTCAAATTAGTGGCGCGCGATTCAAATTCAAAGTTTTAAAACAGTTGGTACGCGATTCAGATTAAAAGTTGCAACACTGTCGGCACGTGAATCAATTTCGAATTGCTCATGTGTAGTTACTACCTGAAGGCGGGACGCGCGCAAACTTGCGAATCGACCATCAAGTTGAACCCGCTTTGGAAATTGGTAAATATAAGTTTACACTCACCAAGATCATGCGCGTCGATGAAGGTGAGGACGAGTTTGCGCGATATTTGCTTTCTGTTGGAAACGGCAATGCTCGAACTGACTCAATCACACTTCCAGCCGACTTCCTCAAAGTGTGATCGATTTCGTGTATGGTGACATCAACACAACACCAGCCGGAACCATCGAGGAGCGCACCATCCTTGCACCCAAGAATGATGATTGCGCGCTTATCAATAAGCAGGTGCTTGACCTCCTGCCCGGCGAACAAGAAGTCAAACATAATGTTGATAAAGTTGAGAGTGACGACATGAATGAGGAACTCCGCCTACCCGTCGAGTTTCTCAACAAGATTGAAGGGTCCGGATTGCCGCGCAATGCCATCCCACTAAAGGTAAACGCGATTGTTCGTTTGATGAGGAATCTAAACACTAGGAAGGGTCTTATCAATGGAACACGCATGCGCATCGCAAAAATAAACCGCTACAGTTTGAAATGTGAGGTGCTGACTGGCTTCTCAAAAGGCGAGCGCGTTCTCATCCCACGAATTAAGCTCTCACCCTCGGAAGGCACCTTCTCATTTAAAATGTCTCGCCTCCAATTTCAGGTCCAGCTCGCGTTCGCCATGACCATCAACAAGAGTCGGGGCCAAAGCTTGAAGAAGCTAGAAATGTACTTGCCGGCCCCCGTATTTACGCATGATCAGATGTATGTGGCCGCCTTTCATGTTGCCGCTCATTTGACGGACTCAAGTTATTTATCGTTGAGACAGGCGATCAATCAGCTGATCAGGATGGGCGCATCAAAACAAAGAATGTTGTTTTTGTAGAAATTCTGCGCATGTAATTTTTAATGTATTTTTCTATTTTATTATTCTTTTTTACATCTTCTATTATATTAATACGCTTAATTTTTTCAAACTCAACGCAAAAATGACCCCTAAACATGATCCGATCCGTTTAAATTTTTCAAGATAGGTCGACATAAATATAGCGGTGTGCCTTTGCTAGAAAAATCGGAAAAATTCCACCGGGAAGTACCTGAAACGGGTACCTCAGGTGTTTTCAGCAAAATTTTGTCACGACGCCAGAATGCCATGACAAAATATGTTTATATTGAATCTATGATCATGCGCATTACACCGTGACAATGACAAAATTTATTAAAATAGCCGATGTTTTTGTGATGACATACTGTGATGACAAATTGAGTAGAAAATTTGTAATTGAATCTCAATTAAACAAAACAGAGAACATAAAATGATTTTACATACATTTTGGTGTTAATAGTTGTGAGAGTAAAAATACAATTTTGTCATAACACTCTATCTATCTATCTTCTATTTTATTAATACTCTTACATAAAATTTCATACTCAACCCTAAAATGACCCCTAAACATGATCCGATTGTACCTCCCGCGCTCGAATCTGAATCGATCTCAGCAAAGGTCTTTTACGTTGACGCTTCCGTCGGGTGTGGCAAGACATTTGTATTGCAATTACTCATTGCATTTGCCAAAGGGGGTTGCTTGGAGTCCATTTGCTCCGCCTTCACTAAAATCGCTGCGAGCATGATGGAAGGTGGCCGTACTCTATATAACATTTTCAAACTGCCGGTTCCAATGGATGAGTCATCAGTTTAATCAATGAAGCCAAACTTCTCGCACGCTGCCAATTTGAAAAGCGCGCGACTCCTCATGATAGACGAGGCGAGCATCATGCCAGGGGCAGCGCTCACAATCATAGACAGACTGTTATGAGAGGTCTGTACAGAGGAAAGCCGGAAGAGAGTGTTCCATTCAATGGAAAAATCATACTCATGTTTGGTGACTTCCGACAGTGTTTGCCTGTAGTACCAAAGGTTGGATGCGCGAACTAGCGAATCAACCATCAAGCTGAACTCGCTTTTGAAATTGGTAAACATATTTACACTCACCAAGAACATGCGCGTTGATGAGGTGAGGACGAGTTTGCGCAATACTTGCTTTCTGTTGGAAACGGCAATGCTCGAACTGAATCGATCACGATTTCGTGTATGGTGGTATCAACAAAACACTAGCCGACGGAACCATCGAAAAGCGCACCATCCTTGCACCCAAAAGGCCAAAAATGATGATTGCGCGCTAATCAATCAGCAGGTGCTTGACCTATTGCCCGACGAACAAAAAGTCAAACATAGTGTTGATAAAGTTAAGAGTGATCAATCCGCGTCGCGAAAATAAACCGCTTCAGTCTGGAATGTGAGGTGATGACTGGCTTCTCAAAAGTCGAGCGCGTTCTCATCCCACACATTATAAACTCTCACCCTTGGAAGGCACCTTCTCATTTAAAATGTCTCGCATCCAATTTCCGGTCCAGCCATGACCATCAACAAGAGTCAGGGCCAAAGCTTGAAGAAGATAGGAGTGTACTTGCCCGCCCCCGTATTTACGCACGGTCAGATGTATATGGCCTTTTCACGATGCCGCTCATTTGACGGACTCAAGGTGTTTATTGTTGAGACAAGCGATCGAACAGCTGATCGGGATGGGCGCATCACAACAAATAATGTTGTTTTTGTAGAGATTCTGCGCATAAAAATTGTAATGTAAATTCCTATTTTATTATCCTTTTGTACATTTCTTATTAAATATTTAGATTAAAATTGCGCGCCTCGGCAATTGTGTACTTTTCCCTTTGAGATTTTAATATTTGGTTTGGCCGCATAAGTGGTCATGTGATCCCGAGCGCTAGCTTCCCGAGCTTCGAGATACGAATATTTGACTTGGCACGTAAGTCATGCTGTGTGTATTTGAGCGCGTGCTTGCCGTTTAAGATTTAAAAACTAACCGCGTGTATGAATTTACTTTATTTTTGATAAAAGCGCATCAAATTTACATCTTAAAAAATCTTCTTAATTATTGCTTAACCAAAAATTCAACAAAATGTATTCACGTGACTGATTATTCAGTCACAGGTCAGCTAGTATTTTATTATTATTATATTAATTAAATTTAAATTCAATATATTTTTTTTTTCTTTGTGGACAACAATTAATTAAATTTGTCAGTGCTCAATTATATTTTTTCATATTTAGTTAGAGTAATATTTTGAATTTTTGTAACATAACTTCTATAAATCTGATTGAATTCTGAAAAGATTACTCTTCGTATATTTTCAGCCTATTATTGTTAACTGTCTTGATTCTGCGATTTATACGAATTGAGGAATTGAGCGGTGAACAAATCTGAACAATTTCATAAGGCCCCGTCCACTGTGGATCTAGTTTATTTAATCTCGATTCGTTTTTTAAAAGAACTTTATCCCCAATTGTAAAAGTGGGCGTCTTGGAATTTTGGTCATAATATTCTTTTGATTTTGACTTATGGCGAATCAAGGAATTTCTTGCGACTTGCCATGAATATTGTAGTCTAGATTTTAGTTCTGATAGATAATCATCGTAAGTATATACCGGAGTCGAATCATGTTGGATAGAGCTAGGAAGATTAGGTTTATATCCCAAAAGAAGTTCTATAGGCATATAATTAGTGGAAGTATGCGGAGTAGAATTGAAGTTAAAAATAGCATATGGTATCCATTCGTCCCAAGCCAATGGATCGTTAACAATGAAATTTCGTAAGTATTCTGTAAGGGTACGATGAGGTCGCTCTAAAGCTCCGTTTGATTCAGGGTGGTACGCTGTAGTATGTATTTTTTTTATTTTTAGTAATTTGCAGAGTTTATTGAATATTTCTGACATAAAATTAGAGCCCTGATCCGTAACAATGGAATTAGGTGCTCCGAAACTACATATAAAATGTTCAGAAAATACCTTTGCCACTGTGTTAGAATCTTGTGAAGCTATTGGAATTGCGAGAGAGTATTTTGTGAGGTCATCTTGAATGGTTAACATATATTTATTACCATTATGTGAAACCATGATAGGCCCCACGATATCTATAAAAATCTTACTGAACGGAATTTTTGATGTTAAGGTGATCTGCATTGCACATTTATTTACACGAGATACTTTATTTTTCTGGCATAACGAACATTTCTTAATACATGATTATATCCGCTTACTCATGCACGGAAAATCGTATAGTATTGCTTGATTCGCTTTATGGTTCTAGAGAACCCCTGATGTCCGCCAAGGGGTGTAATGTGAAATTCTTTTATTATTTCATCTATATCTTCGTTCCGATGTTAAAATTTTTACATTTGACATATTAGGCGGGACTGCTTTGAATGATTCAGCTATCAAACTATTTTGACTGGAATTAATGGATGAGTGCGAGTCTGATACGTTATCATTCAACGGTGCATCTTGAGCGATTTGTTTGGTCTGAGCTCTAGTGATGGCTGCAATAATTTTGTCTGTTTTAGGGATCTCGGAATCGTCAGAAATTTGTATTCGACTAAGTGCATCTACGTTTTGATTTATCTTTCCCGGTTTATATTCGATATCGAAATTGTATTCATCCAGTTCCAATCGCCAGCGAATTAAACGAGAACTAGGTTTTGGGTTTCTATTGAGCCAAACTAGAGGACGATGGTCGGTTCTAACTACAAATTTTCTGCCGTACAGATAAGGATGGAACCTTTGTGTAGCCCAAACTATGGCCAACAGCTCTTTTTCAATAGAAGGATAGTTCCTTTCCGCATCATTGAGACATCTACTGGCAAATGAAATTGGTAAATCTTGATCATCGAATATCTGCGACAGAATAGCTCCAACAGCATAATCGCTAGCATCAGTGGTCACAATAAAAGTTTTCTCGAAGTTGGGACGTTGCAATACCGGAGATGACATAACAGAAGCTCGTATATTTTTGAACGCTTCATCACAATAAGCATTCCATTCAAACTTAACATTTTTGCGCAATAACCTACTTAGCGGTTCACAAATTTTTGAAATTTTTTTGATAAATCTCCGGTAGTAACCAGAAAATCCAAGGAAACATTTAACATCTTTAGTATTTGTTGGTGTGGGATATTTCATTATAGCACTTACTTTAGACGGGTCAGGTTTAACACCATATCTTTTGTAACAATATGCCCCAAATAACAAATTTCAGTTCTAAGAAATTGACATTTGCTGGGCTGTAACTTCAAATTATATAATCGTAAACGCTTCAAAATATCGATTAGCTTTGAATTATGATCCTGAAGATTATAACGGTAAATTACTACATCGTCAAGATAAACGAAACATTTAAGACCGTTTAATCCTAGCAATATGGTATTCATCAGGCGCTGAAAAGTTATTGGGGCTCCTTTTAGCCCAAATGGCATTCGTAAGAAGTGAAAATGACCGGTTCGAGTGCTAAAAGCGGTCTTCTCTTTATCGTTAGCGTGTAACTTAACCTGATGGTAACCGTTAGCCAAATCCAATGTAGTAAAGTAGTTAGCTTTTCCTAATTGATCTAAAATTTCGGTTATGTTGGGAAGAGGATAAAATTGATCAACAGTAATATTATTTAACTTTCGGAAATCTATTACCAAACGCCATTTTCTATCACCAACAGAGCATTTTTTGGGAACGATTAATAATGGGGAATTCCATGGGCTGGTGCTTGGTTCGATAATAATTGCTTTTAGCATTTCATCGACTTGCCTATCAATTTCGTTCATAGCTGCTTCTGGTAATCGGTATGGCTTAGTATGAATTGGTTGCGAATTTTGCGTAATGGGAATCTTATGACAACAAGCATTCGTCGTTGATAGGGTATCGCCCTCTAAATAGAAAACATCATTGAAATCTCGGCATATTTTCAACATAGATGATTTTTCTTGTTCATTAAGATGATTGAAATCCAAACTTTGGCTTAGTTTACTGAGTCGACCATCTATATTTTGATTCCAACTATCAATCTTGAAAACATCATAGTAACTACCCAACTGAAAGCTGATTGTTTTCTTACTGAAATCGATCTCGTAATCGTTGGTATTGATTAAACTAATGGGAATTTCTCTTGAAGCGAAATTGACTACTGAACTGGCAATAAATACACCCCTCGTAATTTCGTGAGAAAGACAAACATAGTCGTTATTAGTTCGATGTGGATTCGGAATATATATAATTATTTCGCAACGGGATGGAAGCGTATTATTCGGTATTTCTAGCTCAATCACTGATTTAGGTAAACTACATAGTGGTATCTGATGTTCTAGGTTTTGGATAGAAAATTTAATAGTAGAATTATTATAGTCAATAACACATTTATTATTTTGTAAAAAATCTTTACCCAAAATACCATCTGCTTGAATAGGAAACGAATCTGGAACTAAATGAAATTGTTGATTTACTTTGGAATCACCAACTAAAACTTGACTGCGACAAATAGCCAACGTTTCAAGTTTTTCAGATGTAATGCCCTTGATTTGGCACTTAAGCTCGGGATAACAAATTGTTTGGGAGTTTACTGACGATCTTTTTATTATACTAACATCCGCCCCTGTATCAATAAGGAAATATAAATTCAAATTATCGAATATGTCTAGATTTAGCGTTACATATTTTGCATTGACAGAATTATCGTTTGAAGATTGCCTTAGAATCATTGGATATTTATTTAAGCTCGATTCACTGACCTTTATTTCATCATAAATAACTGATACAGTGGATGGTACATATATATTTTGATTACCAGGTTTAAGCACAGGATTAGTAGTTTTAGTTTGATTTTCGGATTTAGGTTCTTTAATAAGTTTACCCACAGAAATAGTAGAATTTTGATTATTTGTAAAATTGTTTTCACTGTCATTGTTTCTAAACAAGTCTGATAATTTTACTTGCTGTTCAATTGAAGTTGGAGAAGAATGATACAGATTTAAATTACGTCTTGAACTCGAACAGCTGTATCCTGGTTGTCCTGAACAAGTTCTTGTGAGTTTTCCGCGACATGTATAGAATGATTTTCCGGTGATGTTTCTTTTCGCTGGTTATTGTACATACGCTTTCAGCAATCTTTTAGCATATGACCTATATTTTTACAGTACAAGCATCTAATTTGACTAATGTTATCCCTAACGTTAGATATTGCTTTTGAATCCTTTGGTAACGTGCGAGTAGAACTAGCTCGATTTAGTTGGAAACAGTCTTTAGCAATGTGACTCGGCTTAGAGCATAATTGGCACTTTATGAATGGTGACGGAAATTTTGGCTTGCTCATATATGAGGTTTCCTCTTCTATAGCTTTATTTATTGCTTCCCTCAACGTTTTGTAACGACATGCCTTTACTATAATCGAAATAGAGTCAAGTAGTCCATCTTGAAAGGAACGTAATGCGGTTGCTTCATTCATCCTATTTATTACTTCGCTACTCTTTTTACCTTCCCTGCGTATACAAGCACTATTTAGTACAGACAGGGTTTTTTCAATTTTATTTGCAAAAGCACGAACGTCTTCATTTGAACCTTGAAAATGATTAATGAGTTCAATTTGTAGTTGCTCTACTGATCGAGAATCTTCAAATTGTAAGATTAATTCTTTTTTCCACTCCTCCCAAGTGTCAATAGTTTTGTATAATATTAGCTCATAAGCTCTACCCGCAAGTCTCGACTGGACAACTTCTAAAAATAATTTTTTATCGTTTTCTTTCTTTAGGGGGTTGTAAAAAATTTCACACACATTAATGTATTTATACAATAAACTAACTGACCCATCAAATTCGGGTACTAGTTTTATTAAATGACCAACGTTTAAAGACATACTTAAATTCTCAGTTTCGGAAATATTCAGATTTGGAAACACCTTACGCTCTGATTGACCGGAATTAGTAGCAATTGTGGAATCGTCAGAATCAATACAAATAACACTTATTTCCGAATTTACTTGGGTTATGAGCTCACAATCCGCGTCAGAAAAACTATTATTATTATTTACACTTGTTTCAGAATTATCAGAGGTACATAAATTACTGTTATTCAAAATATTACTTACAGTGTCATCATCGGTTTTGTAAAAAATTATTTTCCTGCCTCGTAAATGCAATGATGTTCTATCCATAAACCCGTTAGATAGTCAAGCACGAATATAATTGAGCTCCTCCAAACAGTGAATGGTCAAAATTTAAATTTGAGAAGAAAAAAAAATAATAATTAGAATAGAATGACTTAAATATAATTATGTATAGATTATCGAATGAATTATTAAGGTTTAATTTACCTAGAACTTCAAAATGTCCATTAAGCTGTCCAATTGAATGTTGTAATAAAAATACTGTTGAACTGCAACGGTGGTTTTCACGTCCTAATGATATAAATGGCTTTTGATATTGTAACTTGTCTACAATAATTGCTGTTGCATCATCGATGAAATCCAATTTTTTTCCAACAAATTTTAACTGATGTCAAAATGTGATGAGGTGATTATAAACCGATAAGTTATACGATGCGCCAGATACAGATTTTGTGAGACGGCTGAAGTTCTCGAATCGATTTTTATCCCAAATGTATTATTAGTTTGATATTCGGATGACCACTGAACTATTAACACCCGACATATTGTTTAAATGTGTACATTACATGAATGATGCTGCTTAATTTTTTTTGGTTCCAGTTAAAGTCGTTGTTTTGCAATCGAATTTGTCGGCCGCAACTTTGATGACTGATAAACGATATATGTACTTAAATTTATATGTACTTAAATTTTTCAAAGCAACTCCTATGCGCGGAAATAATTAGACATAACGGAAGTTTCAACTTGGCTTTAATTGTACGCTACTCGAAGCGCAACCATAGTGGGCGATGAATTGTAATTATAATTACATTCAAACATTACGATGTGGCACTTTTTACACTATTTAAGGATTTCGTCTATATAATTTTCACTCGTGTAACTTAAAACCGTTTCACGTTCACTGAACAACAATATTTATTTATTTACCGCTAATTTTCCACTAGCTCTTTCGCTAGTTTTCCGCTGCCACCAATGTTATAGTCGAAGCCGTACTTGGGGAGCTTGATGAGGTGCTCCGTGACCGTAGTGTATAGCTATTCCGAAATTACGTGGGAATTATGTATGGCTTTAAATAAAACTATGTTATTTTTAATTATGATGGTTTTGTTTTCGACTTAACCACAGAAAATCTCGTACAATAATAATTTTATTAAATCTTCAAAAATACAAATCATCTACTAATAGTATATAAATAAATATAAAGTATATATAAATGTTATACATACATATTTGTATATGCATTTAAATATATTTGGAAGTACATAATTATTTTGCAATTTCATTTAGTTATATAATTCAAATGTATATAAGTATGTATGTATAGTATATAAAATAGAATAAGTATATTATATAAATAAATATGTATGTATTCGGAAATTATAATGTAAGTATATAAGCAAGGTAAGTTTATGACGGTAGCAACGACAGATTAATATCTGTATGCACAATTGTATGTACATTTATTGCAGAGTATAGGGTGGATCATAACAGTACATATGGTACGTATTCAATGGTACATTTATTTGTACTAAAAACATTTTCATGCTGCTGGTCATTCGATGACATTTTGATCGATTTATTGAATCTTGCTTGATTGAAAAATAGAAACCCAATTAAAATAGATAAAAGATCACAACTACTTATAATTTTAAAAATGGCGTAGCACAGGGTTTCCCTTTATACACGAGATTTCTCATATACGTTGTTTGAAACTATTCAATTTTAATGTAAACAACTTAAAATGTAATGATTTTTTTATACTTACTTATTTCAAACGGCGTATTGGTTTTTAGATGAAGTTTTAGATATTTACACTTTAAATCAGCTTTTATTTGAACAGTTTTTGTGCACATTAAGTGTTAGGACACGTTAAAGATTCGGTTTTTTACACCCTTGTAAAATATTGTCACTTTGGTTTTATCCCGTTTTCAAAACATTAAACTTAAAAATCACAAAAAAGATGTAGTTAAATTATGTATATATCACTTATTATTTTATATATCACTATAATTCTTTAATAATTTTATTTATCACTTTAATCACTTTAATTTAAATCCGAAATTTGAGAAAAAGAAACACTAAAAAAAATCACAAATTATTCATTTTTCATAAAATTATGAAAGTAACGGTAAAACTTAAAACCAAATATTTCACGCATTTGAAACAAAAGATATTTCCTTTTATTTTTACTGTTTAAGTGATTAATATTCATTTAGATTTAATAATATAATATTTTAAGTTAAAGTTTTGATTTTTGAATTAAAATCAAAAATGTTTCACGCGAAATAATATTGCCTTTTGGTAATCCATTTTTCGCGCAAAATGAAATAATAAATACGATTCTTTAGGACAAAGTATGTATAACTTCATTTTATAATAAGATCTTTTTCCTTAGCTTCAAAGTTTTTTTTTAAAGATTTTTGTTTTTTAAAACAAAATTCCAACTTTTTTCTCAGTGTACTCACATTTAATTGCAGTAAATCCCCAAAAATGATTGTAAGTAATCGGTTTGATATCAAAGGACCGAATGTCGAAGGGCCAAATTTAATAGAGCCGAATTTCAAAGAAACTTGATGAAACGTACAAGTGCAAAACGTGTTTAAATAAAATAAAACAATAAAATATTAAAAAAGTGTAAACAAAATTGGGTGCAGTTCACACGCAGTAGAAGTGAAACTTTTCCGAATCTAAGCAGCGAGAGAATGAGGCGAATGCAGTAACAGGAGTGGGATAATTAGAGAGTTTATTCATCATAAAACAAAACAACAAACCAAATTTCGGATTTTTTTTTAACATTTTATTATACCGACTCCATGTTTTCTATTTCGACGAATGACACGAGTGGTTTATGGTGTAAATAAAATAAGATACGAATGCTCTAGTTTGAATTCTATTAAAGTATCGTTGAAAGACTGCGTCGATAACAGTTTTTGATCGCGTTGTGGACTCAGTATACGACTACTGCACATTTTTAAATTTAGTTCTGTATTGAGGAATTGAATCAAAGGGAGCGCCGTATCTAATGCAAAATTCACATTGAAATCCCCACTCAAAATCATTGGAATTTTATCATGATTTTTGTCAGAATCTGCGATACTTTTGGCGTATACTTTATCAAATTCTTGTGAATAAATTGAATAATATTTTCCATCGATTGGTCGGGAGAAATGTAAATTGCCACAATAATTACACGTATGTGAAGTTATCCCACGATTCTATCCCAGAAAATAAAAATAAATCATCAGGCAACCCTAATCAATGAAAACCCCATTTGCTCTTGTGTGAAGTTAGCCCAGCCCAGAATTTGTTAAAATTGATTCATAATAAAAAGTAGTTGTGCAGTTAGCCCAGCCCAGAATTTAATAAAAATCAAGTCAAAAACAAAAATGAAATTCGTTATTTTTAAATTATGCGAATTTTAGCCAGATTTAAACGTTATATCAATAGAACATGTATTTGTACAAAATAAAATTACATTAGACATGATAAAAGTACTTAGCACGTTAAAAGTATAAATTTGTCGGATTAGGGCTATGTGGTTCTGGGATCGTCACACTCCTGCCTTACTTTGAGAAAAGTTAGAAAAAAATCGTTCCGTGGCAACTTTGTGAAATTGGGCCCTGGGCCAGATATATCCATACAAGTTGTATATGAACAAAAATTAAATTTAAACTCCGCACGTTAAAAGTATAAATTTGTCGGATTAAGGCTATGTGGTTCTGAGATCATCACACTCCTGCCTTACTTTGAGAAAAGTAAGAAAAAAATCGTTCCGTGGCAACTTTGTGAAATTGGGCCCTGGGCCAGATAAATCCAAAAAAGTTGTATGTGAACAAAAATTAAATTTAAACTCCGCACGTTAAAAGTATAAATTTGTCGGATTAAGGCTATGTGGTTCTGAGATCGTCACACTCCTGCCTTACTTTGAAAAAAGTTAGAAAAAAATCATTCCGTGGCAATTTTGTAAAATTGGGCCCTACAGAACTATTACAAAATTCTAAATATTAATATGGACATTGGCATTTGATATATCTTTCTGGAAAACATAACGGGATCGATAAGAACCGGGCAAAATCTTGATTAGTAATCATTTGAATGGCAAAAATATTGTTAATTATAACTCACACGTTGCGGGGCCATATTTGCCCATGCTCGAACTATGAGAAAATTTTTAAAATCATTACGTTTATTGGACTTTTGTATCACAAATGCATAGCGATATTGATGAGCATTTCTCTAAATTTTGACTAGTGTATATATAAAATCTATAAAATTCAACAAACTTCAATTTAATTTGAAGTTTATCTTGTTATAATATATTGCATAATGTTTTTATATCACATTATTAATTGTTTTATAATTAATGGTATTTTAAACATATTGGTACGATATAATTTGGAGATATACGTATGAATTGAAAATTTACAATATGTTTACTTTATGGTGAAATTTTCTAAAAAATTTTAAAAAATTATTTATGCCTAAATGTTTGTTTTTCGTGTATAATCACTAATACACACACGCAATTTTTACAAAGGATTTTTTTAGTAATTATTTCACGTCAGTTTGTTTGGATATATCTGGCCCAGGGGCCAGAGCTCAATTTCTTCTTTCTCTAAATTTATACTTTTAACGTGCGGAATTTAAATTTAATTTTTGTTCACATACAACTTGTATGGATATATCTGGCCCAGGGCCCAATTTCACAAAGTTGCCACGGAACGATTTTTTCCTAACTTTTCTCAAAGTAATGCAGGAATGTGACGATCTCAGAACCACATAGCCCTAATCCGACAAATTTATACTTTTAACGTGCGGAATTTAAATTTAATTTTTGTTCACATACAACTTTTTTGGATATATCTGGCCCAGGGCCCAATTTCACAAAGTTGCCACGGAACGATTTTTTTCTAACTTTTCTCAAAGTAAGGCAGGAGTGTGACGATCTCAGAACCACATAGCCCTAATCTGACAAACATATACTTATAACGTGCGGAATTTAAATTTAATTTTTGTTCACATACAACTTGTATGGATATATCTGGCCCAGGGCCCAATTTCACAAAGTTGACACGGAACGATTTTTTTCTAACTTTTCTCAAGGTAAGGCAGGAGTGTGACGATCTCAGAACCACATAGCCCTAATCCGACAAATTTATACTTTTAACGTGCGGAATTTAAATTTAATTTTTGTTCACATACAACTTGTATGGATATATCTGGCCCAGGGCCCAATTTCACAAAGTTGCCACGCAACGATTTTTTTCTTACTTTTCCCAAAGTAAGGCAGGAGTGTGACGATCTCAGAACCACATAGCCCTAATCCGACAAATTTATACTTTTAACGTGCGGAATTTAAATTTTATTTTTGTCCACATACAACTTTTTTGGATTTATCTGGCCCAGGGCCCAATTTCACAAAGTTGCCACGGAACGATTTTTTCCTAACTTTTCTCAAAGTAACGCAGGAATGTGACGATTTAAGAACCACATAGCCCTAATCCGACAAATTTATACTTTTAACGTGCTAACTACCTTTATCATGTCTAATTTAACTTTGTTTTGTACAAATACATGTTCTATTGATATAACGTTTAAAACTGGCTAAAATTCGCATAATTTAAATGTAACGAATTTTATTTTTGTTTTTAACTGGATTTTTATTAAATTTTGGGCTGGGCTAACTTTACCAATTTCTTTTTATTATGAATCAATTTTAACAAATTCTGGGCTGGGCTAACTTCACACAACAGCAAATGGGGTTTTCATTGATTAGGGTTGCCTGAAGAATTTTTTTTATTTTCTGGGATATAATCGTGGGATAACTTCACATACGTAATAATTACAACGGTGTTATGGTCTAATCTGCTTTCGCAAGCACATATTTCTCCCACTTTACAAACCTGAACCGACAAGCATTCCAGTTGAGGTGCATTGAGGTCAATTTGTAGGGTGACAACACGGGTTTCATCATTTACACTATGGTAGATTGTAATGCCACCTGCCTTTATATTTGGTCTTTTATATTGAACGACAATATTGATATTTGGAGTCTCTACAATGTTGTCATTATCCACCCATGTCTCCGAAAACACCAGAAAATTCGACGACGATGATATTTTGTCTAATTGAAGATCATCGACATGAGCACGTAAACTTTGGCAGTTGAAGGTAAATAGAGACAATCCTTTCCTAATATTTATGAAATAAAATAACAATTTTTCAATAGTCTCAAGTCTATTCAGGATCAGCCTTTGAAATTCAGCTTGCAATTCCAGTGTGGATACTGTTGTTCTTCGACCATGATAAAATATTTTTTCATCATTTTCGTCGGAACAATATGTAACCCTTGAATCGATGTTACTCGTGATAGTGCAACGTACAGGAGGTGTTGAGCATGTGTTTTATCATATTCAGATACAATTTCATCAAATGAACTTCCCTGAGACTTATGAATTGTTATTGCACACGCAAAGACTAGTGTAAAATGATTACGTTTTATGATCACTGTTTTATTAGACACTAATGGTTTAGAGGATGATCTCCGACCGATTGGTAGTACCAGTCAACTAAGATTGTGCCTTTGTATTGATGCCGCTGCCTTCCTTCGGATTTTTTCACCAGTTTTGGGAGAGCCCGGGAATTCGAGCTATAAAAGAAATAACTCTCCTTTGTCGTTATATTCAATATAAATCATTTTTCGTGTCGCACCATTTGCCAATCCATCTGATACGTCGATATTAGTTGTTATTATGTATGGTTTATTTATAACCAATGTAATTTCATCGGGCAAACCTCCCGTATCAATTGTTGACATTTTGTGTAATTTTTTTTTCAACACTCTGACAAACAATATACACATCCGTTTCTTGTGAAATGAATTTCGCAGTAACTGAATGGTTATCGAATAACACTCGTATACCGTGTGGACAAATTGTATCAGCCTCTTCTCCGGAGTAAACTTGGGATTCAATTAATTCCAACTCGTTTTCATGTAACAGCTGTCCATCCCCAATTTTTGTTAATATTGTTGAAAAAGCTCGGTTGGCTTGTCGAATCATTTCGTTGAGTTCAAAAAATTTCAATCCTCTCTATAGTGTTGGACCTGATATTTGTCGTTTGATTTGTTTGTCAATCGGAGAAGCGCAAACCGGCGGTAGTTGACATAGATCGCCAATCAAAATTAAATCTAATCCTCCAAAATTGTCTTGAAAGTTACCGGTGATTTGCTTTAATCTGAAATCTGTTTGAGACAACAACTCGGCTCCAATCATACTGATTTCATCGATAATCAAAACGCGAACGTACTTAAACAGTGATCTACATAGCTGTGCCACTTCAATTGACAAAGGAAGCAACTTTGAAAGACTTATTTTTAGTGCGGTGTGTATCGTTGTCCCATCAATAGCCACAGCAGTTTTACCAATTGAAGCGCAAGTAATATAAGCGTTGCAAAATTCATCGTTTCCAGCATACCAATTATAAATTTCCATCAATAGTCTGATCACAAACGTTTAACCGCATCAGGCAGGGCCTGTAAAAAAAAATTGCCAACGTAAGGGATTATGTAACTGAAGATTGTAAACGACATGCATCAAAATTTCCTTTTGTTTTTGGTTTGCCATTTTCATCAGGTTATAAATTTGGATTGTCATATAATGCTTAGAATTGATTCGCTTCTGGAAATCTGGTGGCTACATCGTGGATTTCATCATCAGCATCCTCTTGTCCATGTTCACGACATATAGTTTTCGGCAAATCTCTATGGTTTTGTTAATGTCTTAATCCGATTCGCACTCCTTACGGTGTTCCAAAATATCATTTTCGTTTTTGTTGTAAATCCTAATAAATTTCATCTTTTCAAGATTGTCGATTTCCTCATTTCGAAATAAGATGTGTAACGTCACCTTTTCCTTTTTATACTCATTGAAATCTGAGACTATGTTATAATTTCTATAACGAATGATGCGTGGTTGCTTTCAACGAAAATACTTTTCTTGTGATTTTTTTTGTATAATTAGCAACGAATTATGCAAGTGATAATCCTTCCAGTTTTTCTGGCCGCTGCTCGTATTTGTCGAACCAGTTTTCCTTTCAAACATTTGTTAAATTCTCATCGGTATTCAATTCATCCAATTCTTTTTGTGTTCGTCTAATACGCTGTCGTACAATAGGTCAAATGGTACAGATATAAAGTACGGAGCAGTCTCCGTAACTTTTTGACATAGGTTCACATAATATGTACCACGCCGCTTCTTGACTCGTCAATTCACCAGTATTAGCAGCAGCATATTCACACTCATTTTTCTTGTTATATCAATTATATCGAACTCTGGGTACTCATTCATTATTTAAATGAACTTGGTTGTTGTTTTAAAAACACTTTAAGTCTAATAATTCCAGCTTCAAGAATACGAAAGTAATCTTAGGCAGAAAAAATTCGATTTTCATCATAAAAAGATTCAATGTTTTCATAATTGGTGTTCTCGAGGTTGGCTTGTAATTCTTTATAACGCTGAGCATAACTGATATCTTGGGTGATTTTTCTGCATCGGTTGTAAAATCGTGGTGAGTTTACATGGCATGAACGGTGCATCAAATCGACATTTCTGAGGTTGATTGGCGTTTATTTTTTTGTAGCAGGTGAAAGTATGTTTGTGAATTTGTAAACGAATATTTCCAGAGGCCTCTGTTGAAGAAACCGAAAATAATTGATCGAGCATCTTTATAGCATTTTGTTTTCTGTTCCAAGCGCATCTGATGAAACGTTATCAAACCACAATAAAATATGTACATGAGGACTACCATGATGTTGAAGTTCAATCCGTTTAAAATAGTTGACAATATGATAGTTTCCAAATGAGCTATTTTTCTTCGATTGAAGAATTATAGTCAATAATATATTGACAATTTTATTGAAATATATGGCACAAGTCACAGCATCTTCATTCACAAGTGTAGTCTTTGATATATAATCCAGTGACGCAGCTTCTTCTGTAGAAATTTCAGCTCTATTATTCTTTATTAATTTGTACAGTAATTGTAGTAAATTATTCCGTCCGATTTCATTGGCACTTAAAGTAAGAAACAACGTAAGTTTTCCCAATTGCCGAATCATCGCGAATAGATCTCTTTTTTGGTCGCTCCAATACCGAAGAGAATTTGGTATCGATCGCAAGAAAGCCAAATACTTTCAATACAATTATTAATATACTAGCCCGATTCAACTTGCTGCCGTTTAATATTTGTATTTTTCCCAACATGCCTTAACGCAATACAATAAAATTATTCCTATTTTAATACGATGAGGTAGACCAATTTGGTATTGAGCCCGAACTTCATAAGTTTTTGCAAATTTGAAATAAATGGACCAATTTACTCATTCACTGTATCGAGGATTGGCCAGTACCCAGAGATTTCCAACGGACATGGTATATATGAGTAGTTAGCTTAAGATATCCTCAACAAATAAAAATTATTCCCATTTTAATACGATGAGGTAGACCCATTTGGTATTGAGTCCGAACTTCATCAGTTTTTGCAAATTTGAAATAAATGGACCAATTTATTCATTCACTGTGTCGAGGACTGGCCAGTACCCAGAGATTTCCAACGGACATGTTATATATGAGTGGTAAGCTTAAGATATCCTCAACAAATAAAAATTATTCCCATTTTAATACGATGAGGTAGACCCATTTGGCATTGAGCCCAAACTTCATCAGTTTTTGCAAATTTGAAATAAATGGACCAATTTACTCATTCACTGTGTCGAGGACTGGCCAGTACCCAGAGATTTCCAACGGACATATTATATTAAAGTGGTAAGCTTAAGAGATCCTCAACAAATAAAAATTATTCCCATTTTAATACGATGAGGTAAACCCATTTGGTATTGAGTCCGAACTTCATCAGTTTTTGCAAATTTGAAATAAATGGACCAATTTACTCATTCACTGTATCGAGGATTGGCCAGTTCCCAGAGATTTCCAACGGACATAGTATATATGAGTGGTAAGCTTAAGATATCCTCAACAAATAAAAATTATCTCCATTTTAATACGATGAGGTAAACCCATTTGGTATTGAGCCCGAACTTGATCAGTTTTTACAAATTTGAAATAAATGGACCAATTTACTCATTCACTGTGTCGGGGACTGGCCAGTACCCAGAGATTTCCAACGGACATGTTATATATGAGTGGTAAGCTTAAGATATCCTCAACAAATAAAAATTATTCCCATTTTAATACCATGAGGTAGACCCATTTGGCATTGAGCCCGAACTTCATAAGTTTTTGCAAATTTGAAATAAATGGACCAATTTACTCATTCACTGTATCGAGGATTGGCCAGTACCCAGAGATGTCCAACGGACATAGTATATATGAGTGGTAAGCTTAAGATATCCTCAACAAATAAAAATTATTCCCATTTTAATACGATGAGGTAGACCCATTTGCTATTGAGCCCGAACTTCATCAGTTTTTGCACATTTGAAATAAATGGACCAATTTACTCATTCACTGTATCGACAAAAAAAAATGTTGTGGGTACAAAATTCTGTTTTTTAAAAATTCAATTATTCATAAATCGGAATTTAGAAAATTCTGTTATACAAATTCTGTGACAAATAAATTTTACATTTAATTTAATTTGCCGAAACACAAATTGTAAATATTTTTTTACACGATTAAGGAATGTAATATTAAACGGTTTTGAAGCAATGGCCAATTTAATACATTATTGTTGACATATTGTTTGGAGGGGTGTGTAACGAAATCCCAGTTTTCAAAATCCCGGTTTGTCAAAATCCCGATTTTGTATAAAAAAAATCCCGATTTTTAGGAAATCCCGGTCTGAATTTTTAAAATTTGACTTTTTAAAATCCGCTTTTCACAATCCAGATTTTTAAAATATCCGTTTTCAAAATTCTGGTTTTGTATAAACCAACAAATCCCGATTTTTATGAAATCCTGGTTTGAATTTTTTAAATTTGACATGTGCGAAAATATGACTATTAAATGATTTTTTGACAAAATTTAAAAATAAGTTTAGAATGATAAAGTTCTAGTAAATGGCTAATAGGAATGAAATTTTTAATTTCTTAACAGATATTCTTGAAATTTAATACGAGTGATGGAAATGGATTTCTAAAATGATGCAAGTACAAAATCTTGCAAATATAAAATCTTGCATAAAAAAATCGTGCAATTATTTTTCTTTTTATTAGGTGTCATTAATAGATTCTATATAATCCGCTCCTACATGCGGCGCTCAGTGCTACATGTTTGCTGTAAAGCCCCCGGAGGGCTAAGTGGCGGAGAGCGCATCGTCGTCCCGCGTGTCCGTGAGGGTTATCGAAGTCGTCAGCCTCTTCAATTATTGCATTTCAAAATATTTCAGCTTTGGTTTTTTTCTAGTACAGTTTTGGGCTAAATATCTTTTTTTTATGTTAAAATATAATTAGCCTTGCCTGCTTGAATTTTTTTTTTTTTTTTTTAAATCAAGATTTTCGAACTAGAAGAAAAGAAAACCGGGATTCTGAAAACCGGGGTTTTGAAAACCGGAATTCCGAAAACTGGGATTTTAAAATCATAGATTTAGAAAACCGGAATTTTGAAAACCTGGGTTTTGAAACCGGAATTTTGAGAACCGGGATTTTGAAACCGAAATTTTGAAAACCGTGATTTCGTAGTAGGTGTACCCTATTTGGAGATGTACAATCTCGTCTCAAATTGGTTGTTGCAAATCACAATATTAGAAATTATAAAATTATTTAGGATTTATCCAGAGAAAAATGATTTATCCACAAATGGGAAAAGCTATATGGCGAAATCAAGCGCTCCTGGTAAATATCGAGTAAAGAAAATACAAAAGATTATTAAAAAAGAACCAAAATTGACAAGTAAGATTTTCTAACAAGAATGCCAGTAAATTTAGAATTAAATTAACAATTGTGTCTGTCAAAACTTTACAATGTGAATTATAATATTTGCAGGATGAATTTATTCATTATTATGAGCTCGTTATACTTTTGTTTAAAATTATCTTTTTGTAAATAAAAATAATATGAGACTTTGTAATATGCCGGAATAATGTCAGTTCAAAGACAAATTATTTTAATTTTCATGAAATTCTGTTACAAAAATCTGCATTCAAATACAAAGAAATATAAAGAACAAAATTAAATTTTGTAAAATTATATTAGTTTTTCGAAATACAAAACTTTACTTCTACAGAATTTCAAGATCGGGACTTTAATTACGCTCCTGTTATTCGCCTTTGTAAACAAATCAATATACATTATTGAAAATTGAAAAATACACTGCACATGATTTCTAAATTTTTTACTTTTAAAAAAAGTTAACATTATTCAGCCGAATTATGATAGAAAGAAAATGTTATCAAAAATTGTCATTCCCGTTTATTTTCAGGAAAATAAAAGAAACTAAACTTTCACTGGGACCATCCACCTGTGAATAATCTTATATATGCAATTTCTTTCCGATTAGACATTCTACATATACAGAGACTGAAAGTTTTTGGAATTTTTTTTTCTCAAAATCGTCATTTCCGTTTAAATTTTGGAACACTGATGTGGACCAACATCGTTTCAAAATTATTTAAAATCTTTTAGTTCAACGTTTTAATATTTGCAAAAAAGCGAAAAGCTCATACGGCCAAATATCAATTATACATCCTAATCAATGATAAATGATAAAGTATGCACTTTCATTTTGAGCAATCATCATGATTAGAATGTTTCTCGACCAAACTTTTATTAAAATAATGTTTCTTTTAGTCAAAAATAATCATTTCGGTTTAATTTTGGAAAACTAGGCTAGGTTACACAACAAAAACCTCATATGGAGGCTTCCATTTATGATGGATCACTTTATGAGAAAAGCTTAAGTTTGAAGTTTAATTTGGTGTCTGGAACCACACAGGCGTGCATTAATTGATCGTAATTAATGGAACTTCATTTTTAAACGATTTCCGTAAACTAGGAGATCCCAGTGATTGGTGGCCGCATCAGTTTACAGCAAACAGCTGCTTCCATAGGAGCTTTTTGGTGTTATGCAAATATTTGAAATAGTATACAGCATTTGTGAAAAAACGATTAAAAACAAAAAAAAAAATTAAATTAAATTTGAACAAAATTAGGTCAGTTAACTTAAAAAAATTATTTCATAAAATTTCGACAACAGAACAGTCGAGACTGATTGATTATTAGAAATAAAACTTTAAATCTATGATAATTTTGAGATCCTTGCAAAATTTGATTAAAAAAAAAACTTAAAGATTAAATTTTCAAAACCCAGCAAGGTAGATTTTCTGAAATTTGAACAGAGATATTGTGTTTTAATTATACAAGACAGTTCCAACAACATTTAGGTTAGCTTTATATCTTGCTTTAGAAATCAACTATGGTGTATTCAACATTTATGTATACATTAGTAGTAACGAAAGTCAGGTGTTCTTCACATGATATTCACTCCACTGTATTTTTCTAGAATAAAAAAGAACGAAAGTAAAAAAAGGAAACAAGAACAAAACATCAGTATCTGAAGATCTATCCCACACGCAGGACTAAACTTGTTTAAGAAAAGCAAAATTTGATTAGGAAACCGCAATACTTAGCATTCTCCTCCTTTTATAAATAACGAAACACTTTAGATAACTCTTTTCTTAATGGCCGAAGTCTATGTTGTTATGTAAGGTTTAGGTTGATATATAATTTTACCGATATTCGAAATTTGCGGACGTATTTATCACTATCGGAAAATATTTTTTATTAGAAATTATGTCAAGGTCGTTTATTTTGCAATTTAAATTACCAAAAGCGAGAGACAGGAATAAAGCTTTAAGTACTATATATTACTATATTCTGTAAAAGCTAGTTCATAGAGATATTCCAAAAAATAAATTTGACTCATGCTGATGTACTATAATCCAATACCATATCCTGAATAATACCGTTCTCTATTGTCATATAAGATTATTGTGGGTAACTTCATTGTACTTTTACATATATACACGTATTAAAAAAAAATGAATAACAAAAAGGGCATTTTTCCAAAATTTACGATAACAAATATAATCCTTTTATTATGTGACCATCGTCACACATCTTCACAAATAAATGTTATGCTTGATTTCTATTTTATGATGTTAAAATGTTTGCCTGTTAACAAAAAGGCCAATCCCTTCATTTTTTTAATTCCCACACATATTATCTTTTAATTGTTGTTTTTCAAAGAATTACATGCTCCATCCAGTTAAGCATCGTACGTATGTGTAATGTGTACACGATGATGACAAATTTTTCATGATTTTTGGTATATTTCCGAGATCATCATGATAACAATGGATTTAGATTATACGAGAAATTATTACATTGTTTATGAGTATATTATCATGCTGTATATGCTATATCTTATCAGTTGGGGCAATATGTGTGTCCTTTATGTTTTGGGTGTGTATCTTAGTGTGTTTCTACGAGACAGGGACTTTATTGCTTAACATCGTAAAAGTTTTGTTTATATGTTCTCGACATAAAGCTTTTTTTATTTGTATATTGGCAGTTTATGCCGTTTAAGAATTTAATTTTTGCATTTAATTAGGTCTATGAAAAGGGGCTCGAAAGGAGCTTATTTTGGTTGAAAAATGGATTATATCTTCAAAAAAACTTTATCTATTTTTTAACTTCAGTTTTTGAAAAAACGAAACTTTAATTTCGATAAAGTGTTAAAAATGAGATATTTTAGTGGAAACTATGATTTCCAACACAATTATAGTAGAAAATTACAAAATTTATTTGAAAACATTGAAATCGGATTACTATCGGACACTATAGAAATTTGATTTTCAATCGAAACGTGTTTACCTTCTATTGTACTGGACAGCTCCACATAGCCATTGCCTGAATTTATTATTCATATTTATACGGAAGCTTTACTATTAAAATGTAAGGGGCCCGGACCAGTGATGTGCCGCTTTTTAACACCGATTTTTTTACGCGGTTCTTTACGTGTAAAAAATTTATTTTTTTTCATTACAATTTTAACCACAGAAAAAACGTAAAACATGCAAAAAAAATGTAAATAAAGTAAAATAATTGTTTTAAACGTAACGTTTAGATAAACAATTGGTTTTTATTGGTTTAGGCCTGAAACAAATTAAACAGCCGCAGCAAACAGCAAATTAACTAAATGTTAATTTGTTTATGGAATAACTAAAAGCAAAAGTTTGATATAATGATTTTCTCTAAAAACATACTATAGCATCTAATTAAACCTGCTGATCGCTACTGCTTGGTGTATTTCACGCTTTACATTACTTCCCGATATTTATAATTTTACGTTGAAAGTTGAAGTTCCATCGAAGGAAAGCAGTTTTAAATACTACATGATACAGTTCAAATTGGTTGAGTCGTGGTATTCAGCAAGTTGGTCTTGTAAAATTATTACAAAAGTAAATAAGATTTATATTCAAACTGTAATTCAATTTTACTTTTTAACATAAAAACATACCGACGCTGTCAATCAATAGTATGACATCTCTAAATGTCCTAGTTTGATTTTAATATATCAAACGATAGAGTTAATGATTACTCACATAGCACCCAAAACATCATATTTGCCAGATGTATAATGACAAAGTTATAGCTAAAACAATTTTTGTTGTCATAGTTACATTAGAACATTATGGAAATAAAGTTTTATACTATAATTTGTTTTCTCGAGCTGTCATAGTTTATTCGAAAATAAGGTGTTCTAAAACCAATTTGTAATAGTTTGACAAAAATTTTTAATTTTTTTTACAATTTTTTACTATGACTTGTAGTATTTGTCATAGTTTTAAGTAATTATTTGCACAATTTCGGAGATAAATAACGAAACTTGTACTAGTTTTAACGGAAATAGAAATTGTTACTCATAAATAGCGGGATTTTTTTTTTGTGAGTATTACGTTTTTCACAATTGAAATCAGTGTTCTTGTGATATTTAAAAGAAGTGGTTGTGGATATTAATAAAAATATGACGGGGGACGTTTAATGTACCAATTAGCTTGTAAAAAAATTTCAAAAAATGGTAACTATGACATTTAAGATAATTTTTTTGTCTGGTTTAATTTACTTTTTTATTTTATTTTGATAATAAATCAGTTTGTACAACTATTCATAAATATTATTTTTTTGGAGATGATCCGGTTGATAAAATTATTTCTAATGACATTGGTCATACGAAAAAAAAATGATTTTAGGAAATGTATTAGATGTAAAATGTTTTTTTGTATTATAGACGTCGCGCATATTATTGAATCCGAAGTTGGAAATACCCCAAGTACAAGTGCAGTGTTAGTTGGCGATGCGGTAGATCATAAAGAAGCCGACGAAGTTGATGGTAATTTTGACAAATTAAGCTGAACTATGCATTACAATATTATAATACAATACATAATTATACATTTACAGCTTTTATTGTTAGCAAATCCGAAGGCTAACATATCCCAAGTATGACCACAATGATGTCATCTGGCGCTGTTGTAGGATACGAAGAGGACGAAGTGTTTGAAGGTAATTGATTATTTTAGATGGGTAGTGAGAGTTCAATATTCTTATACTAATTATTAATTTAATATAGATTTTGTAGACAGTGGTTCGGAATATATCCCAGAAACAGAATCTTCTGATTCTGAAATATTTTCGCCAAATTACAGTCCTGTTAAACAAAACATTCCTACAGAACCAGAATTAGGAACATTGAATAACACCCTCCAGTCGTTTTCAAATAGTGAATTGCCAAACAATCGCAAACGGAAGAAGACTGAAATGAAACGAGGGCCCAGACGGAAACGCAAGCCGCAAGCCAACCAATAGAGAAAAAAACAAATAAAATATGCATATAATTCTGGAATAGAGCTAGAATGTTAAAGGGAAAACTATTCCTGGTCGTAAAATTGATCCAGGTTGTGACTCAAAATGTAGATTGAATATTCAATCTAAAGTAAGTTCTGAATTTAGGGCTGAATTATTCAAAGAATTTTGGCAGTTAGGAAATATCAATACCCAAAGGGAATATATATTTAGACATGTTCGGTCATCAACAAAACAAACAACAAAACTTATAAAAAAATATGAACGAGTGGGAAATAAATTATATTTTATACCACAATCGAATTGTCCCAACGATGAAGAACTTCGGGTTTGTAAAAAAATGTTCATAGATTGTTTTGGTAATTAGTTTGGTTATACAATGCTAATAGTTTGTTTGCAATATAAATTAAATTATTTCCAGGAATTAATCGACAATGGATTGTAACAATCTTTAAAAAACAGTAACCGGCGCATTAGGATTAGATATGCGAGGAAAGTTTATCCGAACAATATCAGAAAGTAAAAGCGCAACACATGAATCCGTCAAGGAACATATCAATTCCTTCCCGAGAATCGAATCGCATTACCTTCGAAAAGATTCCGAGCGCGAATATCTAGTAGCAGATTTGAATATAACCTCAATGCACCGCTTATATTTAAATTGGGTTGAACAGGAGAAACCAGGCATTCCACCTGCATCAAAACGCCAGTACTATATTCACCAACGAATTTAACATTTCGTTCTTCATCCCAAAGAAAGATAGATGCAATGACTGCACTATATTTGAAAACACAGGAATGTCCAGAGCTGAAGGAGACTTTGCTGTTCATTTAAATTAAGCTAAATGTTCAATAGAATTGAAGAACCTCTACAAACAAATGCAATCGAGAGTAACGGAAAAATTTTGGGAGTGGTTTTTGATTTCCAGAAAGTTTTAACATGCCCAAACGCCAATGTCTCTACATTTTATTACAAAAGAAATTTTAACTGCTACAATTTCACTGTTTATTGTTTAAACACTCGCGCGGCTTATTGTTATGTTTGGGACGAAAGTGTAGTTAAGCGAGGTCCAAACGAGGTTATTGCTGCCTAAAAAAATTCATAGAGTTTGAGATGGCGAAGAACCCAAATTTAGAAGAAATTCGTTTTTGGTCCGATAACTGTTTCCACCAGAATAAAAATAAATGTTTGATTGCCTTCTATGCTTGGGCTGCGATCAAATATAAGATAAAGATTTGCCAAAGATATTTAACTAAAGGCCATACACAGAATGAGGGCGATTCAGTCCACGCTACAATTGGAAATCGTAAAAAGCATAGAGATGTTATGGTCCCTAGTCAATGGTACGAAATTATTAAATTCGCAAAAATCAATGAACCATTTTATAAAGTAGTAGAAATGAGCCAAAACGATTTTTTCAATTTCAAACCTCTTTGTGATATTACTACTTTTAAAAATGAAGATTTTCTCATATCCAAATTAAAGGAACTAGTGTTCTCAAATAATTCACTTGCAGTGCATTTTAAAACTAATTGGAGTGAATCTTCGAAATGTATCGTGCTCGTTGAAGGCGGAAAAAAAGAGGAAGAAAAGCGAAAAGAAATCCTGAATCATTTTTAGATTTTCAACCTAGTATTTGTTACGATAAACCCATTCCAATCAGTTTTTTAAAATGGCAAGATTTGAATTATCTATGTCATTCTAATTTAATTCTATCAGAATATCACAATTTTTATAGGAATTTACCATACGTAAGGGTAATTCCCAATGATAATGAAGATTATTCCGATGAAGATTAATTTAAAAATTTTCATTTTCTATTAATACCAACTTTTATTTTCACTCAATGGAGAATGATATGTAAGCTGCGGTATTTAATAATTTATTTTAAATATGAATTGTTAAGACTGTAAAAATGTGATACAATAAATAATTTGTTTTCGTTAAAAAATTGTTTTTATTTACAATTAGTGGATGGATTTCCGCAGTGCTCCAAAATATATGGAGTATAAACAACAAATATTTATACCTTTATTGTAAAGAATTTCAAATAAACTTAGGTTTTTTTTAAAAAATTCCATTCCTCTATTCCTGACAAATTTTTTAGATGGAAGTGGTTTATTTTGTTTTCGTGGTCTCCTATAAAAAAGACAAATTAATATTTTTAATGAAGTTATTTATGAATAGTAGTATGTAAATGCATTTTAAATAATTATCTGTAAGCAGTGAGTTGTCGTAAAATAGATGTAGATAGTACCCAACTAACGCATAATCATTTAATGCAATATCACCTCGCCGTTTGTAATGTTCTTGTAATTTGTGTTTGTATTTATTTTTAATTTCAAATGAAAGCCACATACAGGCTACATCGACCAACGAAGAATTTTGCTTTTGGACAAAAATTAATTAATTTGCAGATGGGGTCCTGCATTTCTTTTTTCTTCTTTTATCTTGTCTATAAAGTCATCATCGAAGACTAATTTTTTGATGTGGAAGACTTAACTATTTTAGGTTTTTTACCTATACATATTTGTTTTATGAATTGCAAATTATTAGTAGGTTTTCGTGTGCATCTCTATTTGAATACCATCTAGTTTCAGATGCCAACTTTATTCGTTTACCACCTTTATTCCACACAGCCCTCTCGAAATCTGTGTTCTTAAATTCCTTTAAAATTGAATTTACTTGACCCGATAAATGCATATCAACGATGTCCTTTGCGAGTAGATTCCCCGTGTGGCTGTTGCAAGTTGAATTCCAAACGATATGATTGACCTGTTTGCGCATTCTAATCATGTTACTCGCATTGCGCGAAACTATATGGTATATCACATTTGTGCCGTACAAGCTTTTCACCAAATCGATTGACGACCACTGTTTTGCTGTTGCTTGATGAATTCTTCGGTCCATCAATTAACAGCACAGAATCAGACGGTACGGATGAACGGATTTCTTTTAAACAATTTTCGTATGTGCTATTTAATAGTCTACCCGGCAAAATCATCCGGCTGGGAATAATTGGCTCATAAGATAGTTTAAAACCTTTTACTAATTTTTTAAAATGTGGAGATTCGATGTTGCTAAAAGAGATATTATAACCATAAAAAAATTGTGCCACTAATTTGTCTAACTTCTCTTTTTCAATTAGAATAACATGTTCATATATACTTATATGAACATATATTCATAATTATTCAGCATAAATTACTAATAACAATTATATAATAATTATATACTAATTATTTTATAACAAGATCTTTTTCCCCATTTTTTACTTTTTTTACATTATTTTACAATTTTTTACGCGGTTTTGGTTTTTTCCGGTTTTTTACAATAAAAACATTAAAAACGTAAAAAACATTTTACGTCTTTTTGCCCATCAATGCTGAAAAAATCTGACATTTCAAATACTTTCATTTGATGTTTTAGCACTTAAGAAAAAAAGGTTCGCGACAAAGTAGTTTTCGTATATGTTCATGTGAATTTCGACTGAGAGTTATTCTAACCTCATTAATATCCTAAATATAGATCTGATATGCGTTAAAATTAGCAAACGAATTAATAATGTTGTTATTCTTTTTTGCAATTCATTCGTCCTTAAACAAATAAATTAAAACATATCAGATTTTTCTCTATAGGTCGGTGATTTTATTCTTCTTCATCCTTAACGGCATAGAGAGAAAACCCAGGATGTTATAATTCATCCTTAACCTTCTCTCTGTGTATGGTCAAGTGAAACATTATCTGTGTATGGGGAAAAAATACCCTACACTGAAAAAAAAAAATTTGTTTAATTGATAAACTCTCATTTATCACCTCTTTATAAAATAGGTTTATTTATTTGATAAAAAATATGTACGCGTGAAAAGTGCTCTGCAGGAAAATAGTTAAAATATAAAAGGAGTTATAGTTTTGATAAACGTGTTATCAAAACAAAATTTAATTTATAAAATTTAACATTTGATGTAGCTTGAATAAAATATATGAAAAGTGTCTATATAATTTGAAAATCGGTTTTTATTTTTCATATATTAATTTATCAGCTATTTAAATTTATTATATATGTTGAGATTTAAACAAACTATAAAAAAATGATATACTCGTATTGTTGTAAGGATAAGTTATAAAGCACAAACTTTCTAATCTGTTTGCGTACTAACAACTTAAGGAATACAAAATCAATTTCAGTTGAGATGAATTCTTGATTCAAAATCGAAATTTCGTAGGAATCTCTGCTAATATACCTCGTAGAAATTAAAGGCCTTAACACAATATAGCAAAGCTTTGCAAAGACCAGCTAAGTTTATAGGTAGCGACTCGTTGCAATTGTGCACAGAAAATATTAATTAATGTGCCAGCGGCAAATTTTTAATATGTTGACGAAAAAATGTTGGTTGAAGCTTGTTCGAAGAAAAAATTACAAGGCCTAATTAACTTTCATATTAAATTTTAAATAATAATAAATATTTTTGTTTTACGGTGGTGCTATATGTATTTCCATTATTTTTATATGTTGTATGTAGTTTACAATAGATTTTTGATCTGTAAAGATTTAGACTCGTTGCATAGTTTAACTAAACTTGAGATACGTGATGCAGGCTATGTCTCTCTAATATTAAAAATAGAAATGGGGATATTGAATCCCTCGATTATGAACGAGTATCATAATTCACACTGGTACATAAATAATATTTTCATTTTGGGAAAGATCAATAAAATATTAAAGAATTTCTGTTTTAATAAAAGATCGAAACTGTAACGAGAAAATGAAACACATCAGGGTACATTAACTAACATTGTTAGTATCAAAGTTATTAATGCGTTAGAAACAATTTGGAAATCAAACAATTTCAGTTCTCTGCGTCATTTATTACATAATTCTGCAATTTTATAAATGCTTAATAATTTTTGTATAATATTTATAATCTGTTTATATAATGTAAACACTCATCCTTTATTTTATTAAAGAGGATTATAGGTGTTACAAGTGCATATAAACTTTAGATTGTTTGATAAATTAAGTTTCTAATTTTACATACAAATTTAATGATTCGATACAATTTTTTATCAATTTTGGTTTTTAAAAGTTAATTTATCATATATGTTCAGGATCATTGGAAGCTGAAAGAAAACATAGAGTTTAATTATTTCTAAGCTAGATAACAATTTGAATGTAATTTACCTTTGTTTGCATTATAGACAGCTGATTTCTTGTTTGTTTACATTTTATTATTTGAATTTCAATGTCAACCGGTAATACCGACCTTTATAAATCGTATTGCCATCTATGTTTTGGATTATATAATTAACATTAATTTTCTTTTATAAACTAAATTATATTAAAATCATGGCGGATACGGTTTCTTGGATTGTTAGAATTTTTAGTATTAAGAATAACCAAAATTTATAATAACTCGTTCACTTTTTCCTTGGCAAGAGAGCGATAAACATCAAATTTTGGACAACACAAATTTACATTAAAATCAATAAAATTTAAGATTATAACGTATTGAAAAAAAATCAATTTGTTTTATCATTTTTGCAATAATTTGGAAACACATTCGCACATTCTTTGGTCCTTCGAGCCGGATCGTGTTAAGATCCATTTTGGAAAACAAATTAAAGGAAGCCTTTTTTCAGCGGGAAATATCGATCAGGAAACGCAAACACATGAGTATAAAATATTTATTTCATTTACATTTACTTTAATAATAAAGACTATTAACTTTATTAAGTAAATTTATTTATATTAAACTCAATTTGCCAAAACTATATTATTAAATATAAACTATACCCAATAACACACAAATTTCGTGAAATCACGTGTGATTAGAAGTGTATCGAGTGCTATACGGGATATTAAAAGAAAAGTGAAGTAAAAAATTTATAATTTGAACGATAGTGATTTTAAACTCGCTGAGACTGTTTCGATTCTATTATACTCGTGTTTTAACTAGTTTGTCGTTTTTTCTTGCTTCTACGTTTGACTGTTTGATTTGTTAGTAATCCAAGTGCTACAATCTTCTATTGGTGTTGAAAATGGAAATGCTAAAAGGAAAAAGAACATATATTAAGGGTCAGATTACTCGAATCGAAAATTTTGCGAAACTTATTAAAAAAGAAACAAGTATAGATGATTTAAAGGTACGATTAGAGAAGATAAATCAGCTATATCAAGATTTTGTAGATGTAGAGTGTCAAATGGTTGGTATTTCCGATGACATTCCAACTGATATAGAAGCCGTGGACTCCCAGTATTATATGATTGTTCCAAAACTGCACTGCGAGATACGGAAAAGAACTGAAAATTATACTTCACCTTTAAATATAGATCAATCACTTAATTCGACGCAAACACCATCGAGTGATTTTCGGCTACCGCGAATTATTATTCCCACGTTTAATGGGAACTATAAGGAATGGCAGTAATTTTTTGACCTTTTCGGATCAACTGTGCACGAGAATCAAAACCTTTCTCCTGCCCAAAAGTTCCAATATCTTAAAGGGTACTTAAGGGATGAAGCACTGGATCTAGTTCGGCACTTTCCTATCAACGACGCAAATTATATCGAAGCATATCAGAAGTTATGCAAAAGATATGACAAGAAAAGGTATTTCGTTGAAACATTCATTGAAACGTATTCTGAGCAACTAATAATAACGCAAGCGACATCACAAACGATAGCACGTTTACACGATACATGTGATGAGGTAGTACGTGGGTTAAAGGCTCTTGGTCCTGAAGCAGAAAGTCGGGATGCTTGGCTCATTTATATCGCAACTCAAGAGATGGACGCTGAGACTAAACAGATGTGGAAGTTAGAGACATCGGAAATAGAATATCCAACGTTTGAGAAACTTTTATCCGTGCTAAATAAGAGAATGGATACTTTGCAAGGGGTTGAACCGGAAACATCAAAGCGCTTAGCAGGAAAGCAAATTTCACAGCACTCGAGGTCTATGCACACTGCATCGGCAGTAAATTGTGCATTCTGTGGCAAAGACCACAAATTTGTTGTGTGTGTTGATTTTCGTGCTGTAGATGTTCAACAACGCAGAGAATACGTTAGGAAAAATTCTATATGTTACAATTGTTTAAGTGATACACATTTGGTGTACCAGTGCCGATCAAAACGAAAGTGTAAATTGTGCCAGAAGAAACATCACGAAATCCTACATTTAGAAGTCCCTACAAGTAGCCCGCAACCAACAACAACAACAACATGTGCTCATTCCATTTCAGTTGCAAATGCCATCCTTCCAACTGTTCAAATAGAAGTCGAAAGTCATAGTGGCGATTGGCAAAGGTATTGGGCTTTACTTGACTCTGGATCACAAACCTCGTTTGTAACTGAAGAATGTTTCCAGCGACTCGGATTAAAAAAGACTAATGGACGGATATTTATTCAAGGTCTCAATGATGTCACTTCTGGCGTATCAAAAGGTATAGCGAACATATGCATCAAATCCAGGTTTAAGGATGCTCCGTATAAAATAACAACAAGGGTGTTAATTGTTCCTTCCATATCGTCATATCAGCCTATAATCGATGATATTAGAAGTCTTAAGGGATTGAACAAGTTGAGGCTAGCAGATCCAGATTTTTCGAGGCAAGGCAAAATAGACATGTTACTAGGAAGTGATCTATTTTTTGAAATTATATGTGATGGCAAAGGGTATATTCCCGACACGAAACTTATTGCACACAACACTCGATTTGGATGGGTAATTGCAGGAATGCCAATTCATAAAGAAAATGGCAATAATATGGTTCCAGTTAATCTACATATCGATGTCGATCTAGCTTTACGACGATTTTGGGAGATCGAAGAGATTTCAGATGTCGTTTCCTATAGTGAGGAGGAGAATCATTGCCTGCAGCATTATCGAGAGACGGTTCGAAGAGCTGCAGATGGCAAATATATTGTAAGCCTACCATTTAAAAATGGTTTACAGGAACTTGGAAACTCGAAACTAATAGCTATAAGACGAATGCATGGGTTGGAGAAGAGATTTAGCCGCGATGAATTGTTTAAAAGTAGATATAAGGAGTTCTTAGACGAATATCTAGAACTTGGCCACATGGAAATCTCGCGTGATGTAGGTAACAAACAATATTATTTGCCACATCACGGAGTTGTGAAAGAAAGTATTTCCACTACGAAGTTACGAGTCGTATTTGATGGATCAGCAAAAACGACCAACGGAAATTCGTTGAATGATCAGCTATTAGTGGGACCAGTCGCTCAGTCCAGTTTGATTGAAATACTGTTAAGATTTCGCACTCACAAATTTGTATTTTCCGCTGATATAGAAAAAATGTTTCGTCAAATTTGGGTCAACAAAACGGACAGCGAGAAAGGATTCGGTAAGTGGCCTGCAAACCTTCAACCTATTGACAGTAACTTATGGCACAGCGTCTGCACCGTTTTTGGCAACACAAACATTAAATCAACTCGCATCAGATTACCACGACGAATACCCAGAGGCAGCAGATGTACTGAAACACGATTTCTACGTCGATGATCTAATGTCCGGAACGAGCAAGTTGGAGGAAGCTCAAAGGGTGGTTCAAGATTTGATCCGTATGCTGAGAAGTGGAGGTTTCAATCTGCGTAAGTGGTCATCCAACAACGAAACGCTGTTAAGCAGTATTCCGGAAGCCGACAGAGATATATCACATAAAGAATTTGATAGTGATTCACAAGCGATCTCAGTACTTGGAGTAAAGTTTGCCCCTAAAGAAGACGTATTTCTCTTCAAAGTTAATTTAGACCAACGCGTACTAACAAAGCGGTGTATGTTGTCTGAGGCATCCAAAATGTATGATCCCATTGGCTGGTTGTCGCCAACTATAATAAAAATAAAAATATTATTTCAGAAACTTTGGTTGCTAGGTGTAGACTGGGATGAACGTTTACCACCCATAATTGACGAGAGCTACGCAGCGATTAGGAGCAATATGTATAGATTGGAAGATATCCGAATATCCAGATGGCTTCCCACGGAAGAGCAAGAATGGGAGCTGCACGGATTCGCCGATGCGTCTGAATTGGCCTACGCGGCAGTTATATATAGCAGAGTCAAAACGGAAAGCGGCTATATCATACGGATTGTGACTGCCAAGACAAAGGTGGCACCTATTAAATCAATAAGTATCCCACGTTTGGAGCTCTGTGCTGCAGTGTTATTGACAAAATTGATGATGTCCGTACTAGCGATATTCAAGAGCCAAAAAATCAGCAGGTATCGGTTGTGGACCGACTCAACCATAGTCCTTAACTGGATACCATCATGTCCGAGGAAATGGCAGACATTTGTGTCCAACAGGGTTTCGTATGTCCTCCAACACACCATTCGTAAACAATGGAGTCACGTATCCTCAAACGATAATCCGGCTGACTGCGCGTCGCGAGGTATGTTCCCAGAGGAATTGGTGAATCACGATTTATGGTGGAAAGGTCCACATTGGCTAAAGAGACCAGAGGTAGAGTGGCCGAACCAAATTATAACTACTTCGGAAACATCAAAGAAAGTTTTAAAGGAACAAAAGTTGAATTCGGTTGTGCTGATGAATGTTGAATTGAGATGCGATTGGCTTTTCGGCTCCATTGAAAGATGTTCCAAATTTTTAAAGGTGATCATGGTTATTACTCGTATTTTGCTGTTCTTTCGAAGAATACCAGCAACCAATATATCAAATTACCTTAAATACTCACAGCAACATAATGAGGCCAAACAAGACGCGATCAATTTTGTGATGAGACATGTTCAACGTACCAGTTTTGCTTCGGAGATCAACGACCTCGTCAATAAAAAACCACTAAATAAAAATTCTAAACTAATAAGCCTTTTTCCATTTATAGACAAATTGGGTTTATTACGAGTTGGTGGCAGATTGAATAATGCAGATGTTCCCTACGAAATGAAACATCCAATTATAGTTCCAGCAAAGCATCGCATTACATCGCTTATCATTAGAGACGAACACATTAACCAGTTGCATGCAGGTCCAAGGGTTTTGATGGCAATTTTAAAGCATAAATATTACATTATGCGATGCAGAGATGAAGTTCGCGCTGTAATTGAAAGATGTGTCAAATGTGTCCGCTTGAAGGCACAAAGTCAACAACAACTTATGGGACAATTGCCGCAATCACGAGTGACCTACCAACGACCATTCTTCACAACAGGGGTGGACTGTGCAGGACCATTTTTCATCAAGAGCAGTAAACTACGAGGTGCAAAAAGCATAAAGGCGTATTTAACGCTTTTTGTATGTATGGCAACCAAAGCTGTGCATTTAGAGTTAGTTTCCGATATGACGACGGATGCATTCCTGGCAGCCCTAAGACGATTCCATGGTCGAAGAGGAATATGCGGCCACATATATAGTGATAATGGGACAAATTTTATCGGTGCAGAAAGGGAATTGACTTCAACTATTGCAGCGGTATTATCAGATGCAGCAATAGCCAAATATATTAAAACAAACAACATTGAATGGCATTTTATTCCACCGGTTGCTCCTAATTTTGGAGGTTTATGGGAGGCAGCCATAAAATCTACAAAATATTATTTAAAGCGTGTAGTAGGAGAGTCGAGATTGACATTTGAAGAGATGGTAACATTGTTCATCCAAATAGAGGTCATCCTTAATTCTCGCCCGCTATGTGAGACAAGTTCAGATGACATAGACCCTTTAACGCCGGGTCATTTTTTAATTGGGCATGCAATCACACTGCTACCGGATCCGAATTTACAATTCATCAAAGAAAATCGATTGTCACGGTGGCAACACATCCAGCGAATGGTCCAGCATTTCTGGCAAAGGTGGCATCACGAGTATTTACTGTCACTACAGCAGCGCCAGAAATGGAATATTACTTCAACAAATACACCTTTAAATGCTCTTGTTGTAGTAATCGAGAAAGATGTTTCACCTACTAAATGGTTAATGGGCCGCATCATCGAAGTAATTCCAGGAAACGATGGGTTGATCCGCGCATTAAAACTTAACTGGGCGAAATACTTCGGCCAATAACAAAGATTTGTTTATTACCTTCTGACTCTGTTGAGTCAATGGGCGCGGGATGTTCAGGATCATCGGAAGCTGAAAGAAAACATAGAGTTTAATTATTTCTAAGCTAGATAACAATTTGAATGTAATTTACCTTTGTTTGCATTATTCTCAAACATAATTATTCCTATAATTGAAATTGTATGTTATATTATTAGCAATTATCTTTTTTCATAAATTTGTGATCAAAATTAACTTACCATTTCCAGTACTGTCATTATTCATTAGTATTAGATAGCTGATTTCTTGTTTGTTTACATTTTATTATTTGAATTTCAATGTCAACCGGTAATACCGACCTTTATAAATCGTATTGCCATCTATGTTTTGGATTATATAATTAACATTAATTTTCTTTTATAAACTAAATTATATTAAAATCATGGCGGATACGGTTTCTTGGATTGTTAGAATTTTTAGTATTAAGAATAACCAAAATGTATAATAACTCGTTCACTTTTTCTTTGGCAAGAGAGCGATAAACATCAAATTTTGGACAACACAAATTTACATTAAAATCAATAAAATTTAAGATTATAACGTATTGAAAAAAAATCAATTTGTTTTATCATTTTCGCAATAATTTGGAAACACATTCGCACAATATACAATCACGATTTATCAAATATACAAAGAAAATTAGCTATTTTACATAAATCACATTTTTACTTCATTCTGGAACAAGTGACGCTGTAAATTGGTAAAATTTAAAGTATTGTTAAATTGTAATTTAATTGTGATAACAGTGATAAGATCTGATTAAAAAGTGAAAAGTACTTATTAATAATGGTTACTATTAAATAAGTAATGTTTAAATAAATATAAAAGAATATTTTTTGTATGTAAATTGTGTAAATTATAGTTAGGTTATAGTATCCATTTTTAATAAATTTGTGGTTGTTTACTAATGGAAAAAATGATTAAATAATAAATAACAATAATAAATTAATAAAATAAATAAAAATAATATTAAAATAATAAACAATAATAAATTTGTGGTTGTTTACGTGGAATACTTGTAAGAATTATACATATATGAGCTGTCTTGCTTTCGCAAAGCCGCTTAGCTTTATTTGGTTTCAGCATATTTGTTTGTGAGTTTCCAGTAACGGAAAATAATTATTGTTCATCATAGTTGGTTTTAATGTCAGTAGTAATTGTAATCCGAATCAGTTTTATGAAAACCTTTTTTTAGTTTTATTTAAAGCCAACTCTACATTAACCACTTAAGTGATTTGCCCGAGCGTGACTCGGGAGCGTTTTTCGATTGTTTTTTTGATTTGCCCGAGTCTTGCTCGTGACTTGAAAAAAATATAAAAAAAACATTGTATTCAGATTACTTGGTAATTATTTTCTAAAGATATGTAAAAAAACCTGACATTTTATGGACACACTTTCTCAAAAAAAAAGCCGTCACTTAAGTGATTATACTACTGAAAAATACGCCAACTTTGATGAACAATTATTTTCGTTACTGGAAATTCATAAACAAATATTGCTGATACCAAAATTGGCTAATAATATTAAATCTAATATTAAAGCTTAGCGAGATTTCCTAAAGCAACGCAGCTATTGCCTGGTTTTGCCTACGATTAATATCACTGGAATCGAATTTAAAAACTAATTCTTACGTATATTTTTTATAGAAATAATTGTCACTAACAGAATTGTTTTCCATTACTAAGCGTAAAATGGATTGCTTTATTTACAGAAGAAAATGTGAGAGTCTGCAATATTTAATACTCAATTACAAATCTTTCCAAATGCCCAACTCATTTTAGTACGTAAAAGTGCACAATAGCACATAATTCCTCGTTCTCCAGAAGCAATAATATTAACGACTTGCGAAAAATCATTTAACAAAGTTGTAATCAATTATTTAAAGTAGCGGATTGTAATTCTTGCCCATCACACTTAATGGACCCACAGTTGGAAACAGAAATTAATCAAAACTATGAATGAGGAACCTCTTAATCAAAGAAATTTTTCTTTATTTGCCGATAAATGCCTACACATGTTATGCTACCCATACCGATGTGGGTTTTGAAAAGTATCTAAATCCGTTAAATAGGCCAATACCTTTTACTTTGCTAGACATTGAAAATCAATAACATGAAACGAGTGCAGCACAGATTACACAGTTTACGAAGACATCTACAGAAGGTGTTTTTTGAAATAGCCACAATACAAGAAAAATCTTTAATTCATATTGGTAAATATATTTTTAAAATTTATGAGATTAAATATTGTTTTAAATTTTTGTATTCATTTCAGATTGATAGATTTTAAACAAATGTATCAAATCCAACACCCTTGACTGAAGTACTTTACAACATTCAAAATGACCTAATGGGGATTTACGTCGAAAATTATTTAAAAACTGCAGGCAAACTGGGACAAAATAAATCACAGTAAATATCATGATTTTATTCGTATATAATCCAATATTCCGCCCATTGTCTGTTTGCAATTAAATTTAATTTCAGAATAAGGATAAGGAGCCAGACACCACAATTTAGCTGCCCTATAATTTTAGGTCATTTGTTACATGTGTTCATGTACTCCCGAAATTTTTTAAACATCTGCATGAATCAAAAATTTTGAATTACATTTTTTTTTGTTATAATACGGCTCTCCACCTGCTATCTCAATACTAATTGCAATCTATTTTCTCTTTCTATCAAAAATTGCCAAGATGGAGTCTGGTGTGGTAAACTTGCTATAATTTGACGTTAAGAAATTATTCTTTTGTCGTCTTTTGTATGAATGTGATTAAAAAATTTAGTAGACGTCATATTGAAATTGAAGAAACGTCAAAATATAGTATGCATGCTATTTACATGCTATCTAGTTCGGCCGACGTAGCATGTATTCATAGCATACAGATAGCATATAAAATTTTATTGCGAGTCTCCAAATGCCTTTTGATCAAAATTTTCTAGCATAACTAGATAGCATCTGCAGGTCCAAATGTTTGAAAACGACATGATTGGAAAGTTTAACATAAATTGTTTTGTTAGGTATGATTTCAATTGTGGCCGTTTACATTTATTTGAATCGAAATAAATTGAATTTAATTAAACGTCACAACAGAACAATCGCTAGAGAGTTTTGTGCCCATTGTGAACTTAGGTTTTAATGTGTAGTTAAATATCTGTTAAAAAATGTAGAGTTAAACAACGAATTTAGATTTTTCATTTTAAGTGTCCATTTTGTACATTTATTATAATTATTACTTGTATATTAACTTTATTATATTATTATTTTTATTACAGACAGTAAAGCCTGTTTGATATTTTACCTATTGCCACATATAATAATTCCAACAAGAAGAAAATTTTCCGAAGATCAATCTGGTGACGCAGTAAAACAATTTTCGATTGCCGATTGTCAAGAATGCCTCTTGACGATTATTCCAAGCATATCAGGAATTGAATCCTACATATGGTACGAAGAAGATTTATTTTGCGTATACACATAAAATTTACCGTGAAGTTTAAGCATAGACTTTTATTAGATGAAATTTTATGCAGCGTTACTCAGAACATTTTATCTAAAAAATATATTAAAATATAAAAGCTCGTTTGTTTGGTGCTTATTTTATTATTTATTTTATTTATACAGATATATCTTATATATCATATTGATAAATTATATGTTTGGTTCGTTATAAAATTGAAACAATATTGTTTGTTTTTTTAAAATTTTGTTTAAATTTTAAAAGTAATACTTTATATTCGCTTAGTTGTATTGATATTCGCCTGTATATAATTATTAAAAGGTATATTTTATCCACAACTAAATTTATACATATTATACAAATTTAAAATTATATGTGTAAGTATTACAAATTAATTAATCAAACAGTCGAAAAATTTTATCAACATCACACAAGAACCTGAAAATTTAAAAATTTAGTGTTTTGATTTCATAAATTTTGTCTCGATAGCTTACATTTTTATATTTTAAAATTCGTTCTAAAATTCCCCTTCAGTTGATAGAAAAGTTTAAATTATTAAATGATTTTTGGAAGAAGTTCTGGAGCATGCGGCCACCTGGGACGGAACTCGTTTAGTTCTTAACCGATTATGATGGGATTGGGTGTGCTGCATGGAAATGGGATTCTTAAATAATTTTTGGAAGAAGTTCTGGAATATGGCCACCTGGGACGGAACTCGTTCAATTCTTGACCGATTATGACGGGAATGGGTATGCTGGATGGAAATGGGATTATTAAATGATTTTTGGAAGAAGTTCTGGAACATGCGGCCACCTGGGACGGAACTCGTTTAATTCTTAACCGACTATGATGGGATTGGGTGTGCTGGATGGAAATGAGATTATTAAATGATTTTTGGAAGAAGTTCTGGAATATTTTCACCTGGGATGGAACTCGTTTTATTCTTAACCGATTATGTTGGAATTGGGGGTATATGTTAGATGGATGTTAGTTATGTATGCATATATGTTAGATGGAAATGCGATTCTTAAACGATTTTTGGAAGAAGTTCTGGAATATGATCTCCTTGGACAGAAATTGGGCATTGTGAAAGAAATGAGATTATCATATAATTTTTCGAAAAAGTTCTTGAATATGGCCAAATTGATTATGCGATCTTGTATTGCAAGTAGCTCAAAAGTGTAAATTTTCATGATCGTAGAAGATATCATATACCATGTTCCCGTGAACAAGAGCCCTATCATGATTTCCGCCTCAAAACAATTTTCACACGATATCGTGAATTTGGCGATCACCAAACACGATACCTTTTCGCCATCTATCCATTAGCTAGAAAAGTTCCGCCATCAAATAGGTGGCGGACATTTTTTCGATACAATTCTTTTTTGTGTTTTCAATTGTTTGTTGTATTTTGCACTCCCAAATAATAAAACTTTATAATTAATGTAAGTAACAATAAAAATAATGTTTATATGTATTTATAGAAAATGTTTAGATTTCTATGATAAATCATTTTTGGAATTTGTTTAGGGCAGAAAAAGTGATACATTTTTATTGAAGAAATATAAGAAATAACCCAACAATATTTAAATCAACACTAAAACCTCAAATCACAAATCTAAAAGTCAAAATTAATCTCAAAGTAATGTTGTTTACTCTGACAAATGCCAAGTCAGCTGACATAAAATGAATGCGTTTATGACATAAAATTAGCGCGGTTACAGTCTTTTCGATAGCGAAATTCATGATATGAAAGTTGAAGCGGATGGAAAAAAACAAATCGAAATATTTTACGATTCACAGCGGAAATCATGAAAAGGCCCCAGTTTTTAAGGTCGTTGTTGATAAGAATAATATAAATTTATCCGAGCCCTTTGTGTAGGGTGAGTTTTTTGTGAAAGTAAATAGTTGACCCACTAATCCCATGAGTGGGTTACGTACTGGTAAAACATGTTAAGGCATCCAGCCTTACCAGGAATATGTTACAATTACGAGCCACTTGCTTAAAAAGAACACCTGCATGTAATCGAGTGACAAAAGTCATACTTAAATTTGTTTAAAGTATTTAACCATTATTAAACTATAAAACAACCGTACCTATTAAGTATTTATGCCAAATATACTTAATTTAGTTTAAAATTTGAATTTAAGAGTTAATTTTAGGTTAAAATTAACACTTATATGTGTATAATATTTAAAATCATATTTTATGTATATTTATGTTTAATTTTGACTTAGTTTAAATATTTGTATATACAAAATTCAAACTTAAATTTGTATAATTTTTCAGATGTATAATTTAAGTAGTATTTTAGTCTAGAAATGTATTAAACTTTAACCAATTTAAAGTATATTTTGTATTTAAATTAATCATTTATACAAAAATAAATTGATTTTGGTATTCCTCAGTATAAGTTTTTGGTATAAATATATGATTTTTTCCACTAGGGATACCCCTTTTCTCAGTTTAAATTTTAAATTATGGTAATTTGTGCTGTTTTCGGTTGCAAGAGCAAAATGATAAAAGGTTGAAAAAAAACGCTGATCACAATCAAAATAAAATAAATTTTTTTCGCTTTGCAAAAGACTCAAATTTTGCTAAAATCTGGATTCACAAATGTTGCAGAGAAGATACATTTAAATTTAACGTTAAAACTTCATACATATGTTCATTACATTTTACTAAAGTTCATTTTGCTCGAAATTTGCAACATCAACTATGAAATTACTCTCCGAAAAACAGCAGAAAATTAAAAACCAATGCAATACCTACTGAAAATTTGTCATCATCTACAGCGTTAACTGAATCAATTATAAAACGGCAGGATCGCCAAGAAGAAAAGCAACGTAAGGAAATAGTAAATAATATTTTGTAAGTAAAATAGTGTTTAATATTTATAGAAATTTGTAGTAAGTTTATTTATTTGTTTAATATTAACTAAAACATATTACATATATTCAAAAACTAATACGCATGTCTGTTTTATACGAAAATAACTTCATCAAATCTGATAGCTCGTGATACTGCGTCCTCATATAATAAATATTTATTAAATATTTCGGAAAATCAAATGAAAATAGTCTGTGAAAACTCTACTATTAATCCTGCCATAAATAATAGAATTGGAAATTTTAATACGCTAACCGACAATTTCTTTGTGAAACAATTTGATAAAACTACCAGTACATCAGATTTAAATGATAACATGATAAAAGAGAGTTAACTACTAAATGTCATAAAACACATGCAAATGTAAAGGCTTTGATTTTATTCTATACACAGCAAACATTTAGATGAAAACTCTGAAATAAACTGTTTAATGAAGGACAATAAACGGCTTATGAAAAAATGTCATCAGTTGGAACAGGAAAATAGCTATGTGAAACAAATATTTACAACAGGTGTATGGAAAAAAATTCAAATTCAAGGAAAAAAAGAACAATGGAAAGTGGATGATATTTCACAGACCATCGCCATTTATGCAAGCGGGCCGAAAGCATATCGCCTATTATTGAAGAAAAAATATCCGTTTCCAGCTGTTTCAACATTAAGAAATTGGGCTTCAAAAATTAACATCAACCCAGGGTATTTAAATGTTGTTTTTAGGCTTATGGGAAACTCGGATTCGTCTCGTTATCAAAAAGTCTGTGTGCTGATGGCAGATGAAATGAAAATTCAAAAATCTTACGAATATGAAAAAAAACTGACACGTTGCTTGCTCCAGCTTAGTACGTCCAGGTTATAATGGCGAGAGGCTTATTTGAAAATTGGAAACAGCCAGTTTATTATAATTATGATGCAAAATTAACATAGGAAACTTTAGAGACAATTATAATAAAGATTAGTGCCATTGAGTATGATGTTGTGGCCATTGTTACCGATTTGGGTGGAGGTAACCGAGGGCTGTGGAACCAAATGGGAATAAACGAAAGTCACCCTTGTTTTGCAAATCCTTGTAAAGATAATCGCAAAGTATATGTATTTAGTGACACTCCTCATCTCATTAAACTTCTAAGAAATTATTTTTTGGATTCTGGAATTTTGCTAAATAATAACCTGTTGACTAAAAAACCTCTTGAAGAATTATCTAGCAATCAATCTACTTCAGATTTAAAAATTGCTCATCGCTTAACAGCATCTCATCTACTCGTTAAAGGTGGCCAAATGCAGAAGGTGAAATTTGCAACGCAACTATTTTCACACACCAATTCTTGTGCTTTACTTAGAGTAGGCAGTTTGGGTATTGCAAAATTTAATTTCTGGAATGAATTGGATATTTTACTTAAACAGGTATATTTACTTCATAAATTTTCATATGCTCAGTTGATTTTTTGCATTAAAATTTTCGTATCATTTCGGTTCACGATTGGTTCGATTTATTCAATTCAAGAGTTTCAAGAATTCAAGAGTGATATGGAAAATGTATGTAAAAAAATGCGAATTGGAAGTAATAAGTCCATTTTACCATTCCAAAAAGGGTTTATTACGAAAATAAAAGCATTGAGAATGTTATTCAACGATGTCAAAGAGCAATACAACGCTGCCTATATACTTACATATCGTCTGAATCAAGACCCTTTAGAAATGTTTTTTGGAGTTATACGTGCGAAAAGGGGCCTTTATGACCACCATACGGCATTGCAATTTAAGTATCGCCTGCGAAGCTATTTACTGGGACAAAACAAAGGTATCGTTTCACAAGCGGCAAGTGTTGAACGAGATAATTGCAAAATTTTACAAATAGACTTAGGCGAATCAATGAAACACACTCTACTTGATAACCAACAATTTATTAATAGGGAAGAGACGAACAATCCAGAAAATGTTTTGACTTCAAATTTACTTGGTGGTCTTACAGAAAAAAGCCCTGTCTTAACAGATTTACCGGAAGATCATATGAGTGATTTGCATTATGATGGTTTAGAATACTTAGCTGGTTATATTATAAAGCGCCTAAAAAATAAGATTCCAAAAATGGTACAAAATCACTGCGAAACTGAACCTGGTGGATGTTTTACTTGGACATACTTTATAAGTGAAGGCGGCTTAAAAAAACCAAATGATAAGTTTGTTAAATCACTCAAAATTTTGGAGGATATATTCAATAATTATTATTCCACTTCATTGAAAGTAGGTAGAAATTTTATAAAAGAATATCAATATCAAAACACGTTAATTTAGATTTAGAAATAAAAAAAAAGTTTTTCCGATGTAAAATGTATTTCAAAATGAGAATTTTAAATGCAAGGTTATTGGAAAATGTTAATACCAAAAAACGAAAACTAAATAAAACCATAAATTAAAATTGAAACAGTAGTTTATATTAATGAAGATTTATAAATATATTATCCAATTCCATTTATATGAATTCAATTCTTGCTGATGATAAAACTACCTAAAATTGTATTCATTTTCATATATTTCAATAAACTCAATAAAGACAATACAAATTGTACCATGCAAATGACGTAATGCGCAAACAAGACGAAATTGAAACTTGGGAATAGTATACCATTATTATTTTATATACCTTGATCTGGGGTTAACTAATTTGTAGCGAATTTATAATAATTCGCTAAGTCACTGTGTATACTTTTAATATAAGCTTAAAACTTTTTTGCTGTCGAAGGACACCAATTGATTAACACCAATTGATTAACGGCAATTTGCATTACATAAGCCATATTTTTTCAACTGTGTGTGATTGTAACAGTTATGCTTGAAACAGACGTGCGGAGTTTCCGCATGCGGAGTTTCCGCACGTTCGGTGTTACCACTCAGAAAAAATTTAAAGTATCCATTTAAAAAAGTAAAAGGTATCCATAAGTATCCATTTTAAGTTTTATTAAAAAATTAAATAATCTCGTAATTCCGTACAGCGCTGCCGTTTAAAAAAAATAGGCAGCTCCAATCAAATTTATATTCGGCTCCAATCGGCTCCACGAGTAACAGAACACCAAAATATACAAAAAAATTAAACTATTTTTTTTATTTCAATTCAGCACAGTTTATTATTACACATACTATACAAAATTAAAAAATTACAGTTCATTATATACTTGTAGACGTGCAAATTACAATAAAAATAAAAAATACAATTCATTTGTCTAACTAATTCTAAATTTTCATTTTATAAAAACCCAAAAAACTGATTAATAAAATATTACAGTACGATTTTAATTTAATTATTTTAAATATCACATTAAATTGACTTTAATATTAAGTTTCAGCCTTTTTGTTTGTATTTCACATTTAGAGCAAAATGAGTTCATTAATTACAAACTAGAGGAATTAAGCAACATAAATTAATAAAATCTAATCCGAAATCCTAGGAGTTTGCTAATTTATATTTTGATAGTAAATTTTTGGACGGTTTCCATTCTATAAGCGAACAGTTTTTGGTTATTTGTTTGGTAATTAGCAATGAGTTAATTGTAGAAGTTTTTAGCGAATTCCTATTTTTAGTTTTTATGTTGTTTAATTCTGAAAATATTCGTTCGGCGGCTGCGCTACTATGTGGCAAACTTAATAAACCGCCTATAAATATTTTTAAATTTGGAAACATTGGTTTGTTTAACACGTTTTTTAAACCGAATATCCTTCCCCAAAAATCCTCCAACTTTGTTGAATTATCCACAAATTTTTGATAACGCAGAGTTCGAAACTCTTCTTCGGTCTCTTCAAAATTTCCATTAATTTGCGGAAAGATGTTTAGCAAAGGTATTATACTTTCACCCAATTTTTGAGGATCTATATGTTGTAATTGAACTAGTGTTTCATCTTTAAAATCGACACGCATCAAAATTTGAGTACACTAATACCGCTTCTTCAGGTAGAACATTTTTATTTAATTCATTTTCGGCTTTTGGGCCTAAATATATTAGTTTATCTGTGACACAAATATCATTGGCAAACTTTAACTCATTTAAATTACATTCTTCGACAAATCCAATTTAACAAAATTGTGTAAGATTGTCAATAAATATGTTTTAATAGAAGGGAGCAACCTATAAATTTTTGGAGTCTCACTTTGGAATTCTTTATTTAAATTATTTGTAATTTTCGGAATGTATGATAAAAAAAGAAAATAAACCAAATTAACGTTATTTAAATTTTCAGAAATTTGTGAAGCCAAATCAGAATCGGTCTGAAATGTATTTAATAAAAAAAAATGTTGAAGAGGCTGCCATTGCTCTAAAATTCGATTGACAACACCTTCAAGAGATAACCATCTAGTGTTCGCTACTTTTAGGATTTTGTGATATGGAATATTAAAGTATTCCTGAAATGAACGAAATTCATTTTGTCTTTTAGGACTATGTGCGAAAAAAAGTATATATTTCTTGCCAACCTTTGGCACTGTTGTGGAAGTTTTTTCGCTGCTGCCGAGGAACATAAATGGAGGGAATGGCATGTACATCCTAGGGAGTACAAATAAGGATTCAGTTGTTTTAATAAAGCTTGAACTCCACCTTTTTTACCTATCATTACGCTGGCATTGTCCGCTCCAAACCCCAAGCAATTAGTTATTGGAATTTTATGAAGATCAAAAAATTTAATAATTTCGTTATATACCGACTTTGCGTCACTATTTTCTAGCTCTAAAAGGCACAAAAAACTATCGATCGTTTTATTTTGATGAAAATCGAAATATCGAGCTACCAAGGTTAAGCATTTTTTGCTACTGCAATCGGTGGTTTCATCAATTATGATTGAGAAATGTTGGGATTTTAATATTTCTACAATGTTATTTGTACCCTCATCGCTTAACAAAGAACAAATCGTTTCACTTCCTTTAGTTCTACCAAATTTAATTCGTTGAATAATTTTCGAATTTTCATCTAAAGACTTGACCAGTTCTACAATTTCATCAATAATCGAAAATGGTAAATTGTTTCGAACGATGAACATTAAAATTTTAAGTTCGGCGGTTTTGTAGTTTTCCACAGTTTTTCCCAATTCAGAAATTTTTTTTATGTCATCGATTTTTTGTTGATTTTTTAAAGAATTCCAAACGGCCAAATGATTTCCCGAATCACCATGTCTTTTCAGATTTTGGAAATGATTCGGTAATGATTGTTGACATAAACTACAAAAAGCTCGGTCTACCTTTTCAATGACCCAAGGAAATTCATGAGTCCATTTTATCTGAAATTTTCTTTTTTTGCTATGGTTTTCCTCGTACTCGGGCACTGATAGGTAGCGTCTGTGTTAGGTAGCGTTGAATTCAATGTTGAACACGGGTTCCTATTGTTGCAAAATATATAAAATAAATTTAAAAAATTATGCTCAATACTTTATTTTATGTGATTTGTTAATATGAATTTTAACATTTACCTATAATTTGCAGTCAAATCACACATATTTGTATTAGAAAGGTGGTCGGTTTTCTTTTTTGTTAGAGGTTTCACAGCATTTATTAAACATGATGACACAATAGGTAAATTTTGTGGTGTGCTAGATAATGATTCGGACATTTTTTCTGTTCCTATTGGATATACTACCACTGCGTCAGATGGCGATAAATTAATTGTTTCACTGTGGCTTGACGAAGGTATCTTAATACATTGATTTGCAGATGGTTTCTTATTGCCTTGGTTTGACAATGATTTCTTGCTCCAGTGGCTTAATAGCGGTTTCTTATTGTTATTGCTGGAAGACGATTTCTTCTTGCTGCAAAATTTATATGATTAATTTAAATAATGCTCTAAATTTATTGTATGTGCACTGTGCAATTTTTAATAAGTATGTTAACCTTTACCTATCATTTACTGTTCCACATTCGGTATCGATTTTATTTCCCGCTTGCGAATTTTTTGATGACGGTGCATTTGCATCCATAGGATCAGGCTCAGGCGACGATTCAGTATGTTCAACTGAATACGATAATCTAATAAATATTAATTTCACGACATATTATTAGTTCAGTGTAACTATTAATATACTAATTAATAGTAATAATCGTAACCATTTATTTACCTTAGCTTTTTAGATGATGAAGGTGAATGTGAATCTTGTGGTTGTCGTTTTTTAAAGAAACTAAAATATAAAACGGGTTATCACACTGTATTTCATATGTTATTACAAATATTGTAGTTATACTTACTCAAGAATTGTTTTTGCTTTATTATTTTCCATTTTTGCACATATTTTTTGTCTTCGAAATAACATGGAATTTTAACGGTATGAAAATTGAGGTTATAATTTTGACGGATATATTTGTACCTATAAGCAGTTTTTATATGCAGTATTTATGGAAAACCCAATAAACATACATATACAGATTATAGAATGGAAATACATACAATGTAATGAAATTAAAAAAGAAATTAATTTAAAACACAAAAATTAATTAACTATTTTGAAAGCTCCAATTGAAAAGTTGACGAGCTCCACTGGGCTCCAGGGCTCCCGAAATATTCTAGAGCTCCATTTTGGAGCCGAAGCTCCACTTTCGACAGCGCTGATTCCGTATATATTTGTATATACATATATGTATATATGTATATATTTATTCAAAATAAATCACATTTCTATAATTCAATCACATTTTTTTCTTAACTGTAAACATAAAATTAAATTTTTTTATATCATTTCCGATACAACAAAAAAACCGAACTGATCAATACAAATTTAACTCGATCATTTTCTACTAAGTTTGAACTCTGTTTTTTGCTCAGTTCAATTTTTTTTTTTTGTGAATGGAAAATGATATAAATACATACATAAACATACTACTAAACTTACTACTCCTAAAAGTTAGGTAACTTCAATAACACGTTCAAAATTAATTCTTATAAAATTAATATTTAAATTCAGTCATTTTTTACAAAAAAAATATTTTTGATAAGTCTTTAAAATAAATAAAAATTATAAATCACATGTAATAAAGCTTTTGCTTAAATTAGTTTATATGTTCCGGCCACGGTGCCCATACTTCACTTGCCTTATTGCAGCTAATCGACGCTCTTCTGGCGTTAAAATCTCTTTTGCTGCCATCATAGAATCTACCGTATCAATTAACAAACGATTTGTTTTTTTGAATTTCGTCTGATTCAAGTCGGAAAAAATACGCTCGGCAGCTGCAGAGCTATCAAACTCATCATTAAATTTGATCATTTCCTGTAAATAGGTTCCCCCAACGAATTGTTTAATGCACCAAGTTTTAGCCAAATTTAGCCAAATTTCTTCAACATTTTTTCTGTTTAGGTTATTTAAATGTGAAGAAATCGTAAGTAATTTGAATTCATCCAAAATTTCATCTTTTTCATTATCGCTACCAATTAGATTAGGAAAAGCATTTAGCAAGGAAACTAAATTTTCATTTTCTGAAAGTATTTTTTCCGGGTTGATCAACAAAACACATTTGAATATTGGATTCTTAAAATCAAATCGTTTTTGGATTTGTGCACAAATTATAAGCAATTGATCTTCATCAACGTTGTTGGAAAATAAAAACGATTCTGTGGCAGAGCCCATTGAAATATTTGGTAAGCTCAAATGATTTTCCTCATTATGGAAATCAATTTCGCTTATATTTGCCACATTCCTTAAAAAATTACTTAGAATAAGTTTGTAATTGTTTTCCATCGTTTCTAACATCAAATGGATTCGAACCTGCTCCGATTGAAATTCAAGATTCATCTTATTTATAATTCGCAGAATATAAGACACAAATAGAAAATAAACCTTGTTAACGGGGTTAGCTAACTGATGCGCAAAATTTTTAGCACTGTCTCGCGCGCCTTTGTCCTCCAAACTGCAAGACACGAAATACAACTGTAAGGCATCCCGTTGTTCCAGCACTCGATTTACTACCTTCTCAAACGATAGCCATCGTGTTTGAGCGACGCCAAGAATTTTATGTGGCTTGATGTTAAAGTATGTCCGAAATTCCTACAAATTGCAGCATGAGCTATGTGTAAAGAACTTAAATATATTTCGGGTTAGTTTCTCAATCAAATAGGGTAACTTTTGGTAGGCGTTACTAGCACACAAATGCAACGAATGACATTTACAATTGATGAACAGGAGGTTTGGAATTAATTCCTTAAAACGCGCTTGAACAGTAAACTGTCCCGACATCACCGAAGCATTATCTGAACCAAGACCAATTAAATTGTTTAGCGGAATACTTAATAAATTAAAATAATCTACGATTGTTGAGTAAATTGAACCCGCATACGTGTTAACTAGTTGGAGCAATGCTAAAAGTCGGTCCCTTATCAAACCCCTCTTTTATCAAACACACGAGCAACCACGGCTAACGCCTTAGCTGTACTAACGTCTGTCGTTTCGTCGATTATAATTGAAAAATTTTGATCACGCAGTTGGCACGCTACGTCTTTCCGACCTTTTTCACCCAAAATATTTTTTACAATACAAGTGGCTTTGGTTCTTCCACATTTCATATTTTTGGCAATGTTTGAATCTGGATAGCACTTTCTTAACAAATTGGGCAAAAAATCCATCAAGGCAAATGATTGAGGAGTTCCGCTTCTTTTACTTGTCTCTCAAGTGTAACTTTGATGGGGTTTGTAAAATACACGTTTATAGGTATAGCTTTGCTGGTTTCTACGTTTTTAACATGCAAGCTACGGCCATCTTATCGAATAAGGTGAGATCTAATATTCGTAATGCGTACTTCACATACCTTGCAATATGCAGAACCGGATTTATTCTGAATACATTTAAACTCCTCTAACCAATGATATCTAAAAGATCTTGAACGTTTAGCTTTTTCCGAAGTTGTTTCCCCATCGCTACTGCCGTCACTTGAATAGCGAGTGTCATTTGTAGATGCCGGCGTTCTGCAATTGTAACATGTTTAATATGAATGAGTGCTATATTTATTATGATAAATTATGCAATAATTTTATGAATTGCGCTTGCAAGCAATGCAAACAATGCGGATTGCAGACTATTGTCTTTTCAAACCTAACCTAACATTGTAATTAAACTTACATTGATTTTGAAGGGGTCTGTTTAGATGAATCTTTAGTACGAATTATAAATCTGTAAAAAAGGATAATAACAATTGAAATAATGTATCATTTCGTAATAAACTAGCTTAATTTACTTACTTCTCCTTTATACAGGAACAATATACTACGCCACAGACGACACGAACCGCAAAGCAAATAACATTTGACAATTGACATTTGAGTACTAGTAAAAAACGTTAAACCCTCGGAACAAATGAATTCAGCAATTTATTCAGCACGAATTATAAATAAAATTCGATGCACTTATGAAGTTAAATCAAAATACAAATACAGTCAAAATTGTATTTAACCTAAATAAAAAGTATCATATAGGGTTCGTTCGGTATCCAAGTATCCAAATCCTACATTTAATGACGAAAAGTATCGAATTGATACTATAGTATCCAAAACGGTAACAATAATTGCGTTTTTATTTTTCAGTAGAGTTTTTAATAAACAAATACAATTTGGAATTTCGGTCAAAATATTGAAAAGCCGTCGTGATGTTAATATTAATTCATGTTTTTTTTTTTTTGGTATGTAGTCTGCTGCGGTTCGTTTTTTAGAAATAGAGACAACTTGCGGAAAAACGCAGCCTAATTTAGATTTTTGTCTTTTATAAACAAAATATATCTTATCGTTAGTCTACACAAACAAAGCAAATTTGTCGAAACGGATGCAAAAAACATTTTTTTTAATTGAAAATATCAATAGTTCGTTTCAATACCACATAAATTATTCAAAAATGATCAAAAATATTTTCCAATTTATTAAAAATGTTCCTTAAAATAAAATGAAAAGCTGATTATCCATCTGTGGTTTAGCAGAACAAAAATGAACATCAAATATTCAAATCAATTTCTCGCATGATTGATAAACCATCACGATAAATTGATTCAATCTGATGTACTCTAGTTTCTGCCCCTACAACGAGACCACCGGTGGTACCTTTAATAATATTTATACGGAAGTGATACCATGAATAATCGCAACTATATATTATTCATAAGTGGACCAGATAATGTAAACCAGATAATATGCATTACTAGCGTACGGATAAAAAATGGAAATCATCCCTTCATCCAGTTGTTGTCGTTTGTGTTGATTTTTTAGTTTACGTGACCTGAAAGCATAACATATTTCTATATATATTATGTTATGTACACCAATGCATTATATATTGACTCAAATTCAGTAATTTTTGTTTGATAAACATATTTTATGTCACATCATTTTGATTTGATTAGAGCTGACTAATGAAATTATTCAGTATACTTTTCGGATGTATTTCATTTAGGTATTAATGCCCAACTATAATTAAATTAATTGAAATGGAATATTTTATGCTTCAAATTTATTATCGATTTTATTTTGGAAAATATATAAACTTGAAAATCTAATAAAAACGCAAATTTTAAAAATATTCATTTAAATTCTAACATTCCACAGTAAAATATTCATACAGAACTATGCCCATAAATTATGTCCGCCTACCACGCACACCAACACCATCTCAAAATAAAAGGCGTAAAATTATTTGAATTTTTCCAAATAAAATCGTATAATTCTTATTTTTCACTTATTTCTAGAAAATGGATTATGTATAATCGTGAAGTGTATCGCACACACACAATACAAAAAAAAAATGTAAACCGTATGAAATACCGAAATGTTTATGCCGGATTATCGGAATGTTTTTTAGAGCGGTTATTTATTTGCGGTTTAAGATTTACAGTTAACAATTTCGTTTCTTCAGCGCTAACCTTAAATCAAATTTTCATTATTATTGGAAAGCGCGGAGATTGTTTTTGTGCAGATCGTAAATTTGATTTATATTTTACGTAAACGAGTATTCGTTGCAATGCAATGAGTCACAATTTATTGATATCACACAAACTCCTCACGATGATAGAAAGCTTTACCTGTATGATAGGTAATTTGAATGAAACTAATTCACCGCTTATGCCAGTTTGAAATTTATAACGTTTATAAAGTGTAACTTGAACGTATAAGTAAAAATGTTTTCCAAATTCAGATTTATTCACTTATGTTAAAATATAAAGTTCCTAGCAAAAATCGGCGGAAGTACTGCTACACTATGGCAAATATTGCAAAATCCGGAGATGTGCTCACCTGATGACCATTTGGTAATCGCAGGGGATGAAATCCATTCATGATGTAGGCCGGTGACTCTTGACGATTTACTGTCAGTTTATCGTGAACAATTTATCGTGAGCAATTTATCGTAGAACAATTTATCTTAGAACAATTTATCGTGGAACAATTTATCGTAGAACAGTTTATCGTGGACACAATTTAGCTCGATTTATATTATCCGTTCTTTCAGTTCCTTCATTTATCGTATCAGACAAAAAAAAAAAAACATTGTTACATGTAATTTCATAGGAGTATTTATATTATCCGTTCCGTTCAGTTCCTGCTAGTACGGAACGAATAATATAAATACTCCTATGAAAATACATGTAACAATGTTTTTTTTTGTCTGATACGAAAAATGAAGGAACTGAAAGGAACGGATAATATAAATCGAGCTTTTATCGTAGAACAATTTGCTTTCTTAACCGATTATGATGGGATTGGGTATGTTGGTTGGAAATGGGATTCTTTAATGATTTTTGAAACAAGTTCTGGAATATGGCCACCTTGGACAGAACTGGGTAGTTTCCTAACCGATTATGATGGGATTGGGTATGTTGGATCGAAATAGGATTCTTAAATAATTTTTGAAAGAAGTTCTGAAATATGGCCACCTGAGACGGAACTCGGTAATTTATCAACCGAATATGATGGGATTGGATATGTTAGATGGAAATGGGATTCATAAATGTTTTTTGGAAGAAATTCTGGAATATTACCACCTGGGACGGAACTTGGTAATTTATTCATCGATTATGATGGGATTGTGTATGTTGGATGGAAATGGGATTCTTAAATTATTTTTTGTAGAAGTTCTGGAATATGACCGCATGGGACGAAACTATAGGTATTAGGTATGTTGAATGGAAATCGGATTTTTTATTTATTTTTGGAAGAAGTTCTGGAAAAGTTGTCACCTGATTGATTGAACGAAAGTCTATAATAAATTGCTGTACTCGCTGTTGGATGAAAAAGTCATATTCTGTTTTTTATTTTTGGTAATAAAATTTTAGTAAAATGTATAACCATCGGTAAAGTTACGTATCCAACTCTTAGAACATCTAAGCTCTTGTAGTAAAATTACTTACAGAGTGCAAGTTTCCGCTTGGATTGAAAGGTTCTGAAGATTTCAGGTCTTGAATGGCTTAGTATGTTCCATATTCCCGGGTGTACTTCGAAATCTCGATATTCAAAATCTCAGTTTTCTTTTCCTAATTATTTGCACAAAATATTTAATATAGTTTTTTAATTGCAAGGTTTGGTTTTTGCATCATTTTGTAATTGCAACATTTTGTAGTTGCTAGATTAATAAAAAAGCAACATTTTGAAATCTAATAATTGTAGAGGTTGACGACTTAAAAAACTCTCACAAGCATCCAAATTCCATCTCTATTAGCCAGTTTCTAGAATTTTATCGCAAACTTACTTTTGATTTTTAAACAAAAAATCATTTATCAGTCTCATTTTCCTACATGCCAAATTTAAAAATTCAAGCGGGATTTTCTAAAAATTGGGTTTTTATACACAACCGGAATTTTGAAAACCGAGATTTTGAAAACCGAGATTTTGTTCCACACCCCATGTTCACGTATACAGTTTTGGAGGTTGTTTTTATTATTAAAACGTTAAAGTTATCCGAGGTCTTTAGGTACATTTTATAACCAGATTTTTCTGAGAGCAGGTAGTTGGCTTGCCGCTCAACCCTCTTATTGGGTTGAAACGTGTGTGGGTTACTATAGAGATAATAGTGATATACATGATTAACCTTCATCCGTCCCTTAAAAAAAGTAACACTATTGATCCTTTGGTCAAAAATGACCAAAATAAATTCAGCAGGAAATTTACGCTAAGCAATACGAAATTCATTTTTGTTTTCAATTGTATTTATTAAACGACAACACAATACATAATTTAAAATTATTTCAATATTTATTTATTAAGAATAATTCAAGTGTTATTTCATACACTGATAACATACATTTTTAGTATGGGGTTTACAAATAAAATTTTTACATATTGTGCACTGAGATGTGTGCCTGTTGTACGAATTTTGACAGAAACTACAACGGCCTCTTTTCTGTGCTCCTGCAACTTCTGTAGATGATCCCGGAGTCGAAAGTTCCACATCGCTTGATATTAAATTTGCTATAAGATTGCGACAATCTGTGGACCGTGGAAGGTAAACTCTTCTAGTCATAGTCATATGTGGCTTGATCAATGACTCACCCAGTGATTCAATAAATAGTCGCCTTTTATGATGCTTCTTATTATTCCGTTCGGGGCAAACACTAGTGAAGAGCACGAAAGCATTTATTTTTGAGATATCCAAAATGTTTGTGAACACCACTATTGACCATCTATTTGTTTTGCGTCTACAAGTATAGGAAGCAATCTTTTTATCGACCGTATCGACACCGCCCTTCGTTTTATTGTAATCCAATATAATATTTGGTTTTTTTTTGTTATCGTTGGCAACCTCTTTACTTTTATGGAAAGTACTCTGCAAAAGTACACACTTATTTTTTGGGGTGTATGATACCAAGGTTGTATCCTTAGTAAAAGCAAAAGTAGAGGAAAATACTGGCTTGTTTTTGACTTCTAGAAGAATCGGTGGTATTGATGTTTTATTCTTTCGAATTGTTTCAATCATTGTCATGTTGCGTTTTAGTAGCATTTGTCCGAGTTCGTACGATGTAAAGAAGTTATCGAATGTAACGTTTCTACCTTTTAGTTGCGTACTACATAAATCAACGACTACACGTAAACCTTGATTTCTCTCAGGTGCCGCGCCTGCCTCCTTACCTATGTATGGCTGCACATTTCCAACGTTAGTGCTTTCACTATCGCATATTACCCAGAACTTAATCCCATACTTTGCTGGCTTATTCGGCATGTACTGTCGAAAAGGGCACCGTCCACGAAATCCAACCAACTGCTCGTCAACTGTGATGTTTTCACCAGGATTATACAAGTTTGGTAATATATCTATCCATTTTGTCCACAATTCTCCAAATTGTTCCTAACTTATCGGTACATCTACGACTAGCTCCTGTGTTACGATCGTCAAATCGTACGATTCTTGAAATGACTTTGAACCGTTTTAGAGACATAGTAGCTCGAAAAATGTGTCTCTAATGATTCGTTCTTAGATTTGTAAACGCCAGCTAAAATCAAAAGACCAATAAACGCTTCTAGTTCTACGATATCCAAAGCTTTACAGTTTACTTGATATATTCGTTGACCTTCCAAATTAGTATTTTCGAGAATAATTTGTTCGATACTATTTGGGATAAGCAACTGAAAGGCTGATAATTCATCTGATATTCGAGTCAATGCGAATCTGGTAATGCCTGGTGCTAACTGCATTACGTTTGAAGATTGACCATTGCGCGCAGCCAATGTTTCAGAATGCCATTGAATCAGTTTGTCTTTTGATAAAAATGATGCCACTGTTGGCTCTATGTCTTCCTCACTGTCACAAGAATCTACGTGAAGTTCTACGTAACCCGAAATTTCAGAACATGTATCATCAACCGATAAAATCGATGTATCCTCAACTAATTGTTCCTCATTTGCTGCCGACATCTTTCAAAAATAATATCTATAAATATTCTACAAAACTATAAATAATTTAAATTCTATACATAAGTTTGTACATACCGTTTTTATATTATATAGTCGTTTATATGTATAATATGCTTTTATTAGAAGCAAACTTAGTTACAAAAAATATAAACTCAAATTCACAAACACTAGTAGAATTACCTTACACAAAATGATTTCAAGAAAAACTAAATAAATTTTTGCAACACTCTAACACACTTTCCTTTTGAAATAAACAAACGTTACTGAACGTATGGTAATATGTATTATAATATTATGTAAAAAAAAAACAAAAGAAAATTCAAAAAAAAGTAAACTAAATTGGGAATTCCATAATTGTATGTACAAAATAACTTTAGTTTTACGATTAGACGAAGATTGTAATATCTAATAATGCGAAATTCATCTATTGGTCATTTTTGACCAAAGGATCTTTAGTGCTACTTATTTCATAGCGGGGTAACGGTTAACCGAAAAATTCCAATTTTTTGAGTGAAACATAACTAGCGCATATAAATTAAAGTCACAAAGAATAACACGTTTAACGGTTTTATTTAATAAAATATTTGAAAAATAATATTCAAGTTGGTCAAAAATGACACGAGGGACGGATGAAGGTTAAAGCAAGCTCCTTGCTATAAGACAGACGCCCACTTCAGCCACATATATTCTGGAAAACATTCGCTTATGTGGTATTGGATTGGTGGCGCATATAACTCGCCCTAACATGTGGTGTCAAAGGCCATAAGCAAAATTTGTCCTGCATCGCTTTCTCGCGATTTACATATTCGTTTAGAACTAACCAGCCAGCACCCGCAAAAATTGTTAAAAACCTAGATCTTTGCTCCCAAATATTATCGTCACATATGATATAGAAAGATATAGGACAGAAATTTATCGCAGTTTAATTGAAAATTTGTTAGAAAAAATAAAAAAACAAAAATTTTCTTTTTCATCAAATATCGAGTACAGCAATTTATCATCGACTTTTGAGGAATCAATCAGGTAGCCAAATTCCAAAACTTCTTCTAAAATCATTTAAGAATCTCATTTCCATCCAACAATGGTTGAACCCAATAAAATTTTATAAACCGAAGACACTTTAATTTTTATTTACAAATCATTTTGTTATACCGTCAAGCTATGCTAAACTGGCATACGATAAATTGTCCACACGAGAAATTGTGTCCACGGTAAATTGTGTATACGGAATACTGTTCTACGGTTAAATGTTCACATTAAATTGAAACACGATAAATTGTTTACGATAAAAAGACCGTCACCCGCTCTTGACATACATTTCCAAAAGTATAAAGTTTACCTCTAAAATCGGCGGAAGTAATGCAATACTTCAGCAATTATCGCAAAATCTAAAAAAGAACTCGTATAGTGGCTTTATGGTAATCAAAGGAGATGAACTAATATATCTAGATATGTTTATTCCACAATTCATAAAACAGACTGTAGCTCATCGCATTCCACTTAAAAATGTTTTCAGTTTAAATCAAGCATCACTTACTAATTTGCAGTTGGCAATAGATTTCGATAGATCTTGTCGTGGAACGTGCTATGAAAAGCGAATGAAATTGATTTTAACAAAGTAAGGTTTAACCATTGCTGATGTGTGCATAATTTGTGTAACATCGCAATAAATAAAATAGGTAGTACTATGACATAAGCCCTTGAGGATCTCGAATTAAATGCCATAATTCATTTTCAACAATCGTAACTTAAACATGATTCTGAATATTTTCGTGCTGATATTAAACGATATATGACATAAAAATTGAGAGACACACGATGATTTTTCTGAAAATCACCCCAACCGCAACCAAAATTTATCCGACAATTTTGATATATTCAAAATAATAATGGTTGATTAACCACAATCAAAGTAGCGCAAAGTCCAAGATTCAAATATGCACGTGGTGATTTTTGGATAATTCAAATTGAATCAGGCGAAGCACCTATATAAGATAAGCCGAAAACATTCTGATTATAACCATATAAACTTAATCTTAAATAGCGAGGGAGCGTTGATTTCTGATACGCTAAGGAAAAAAGCCGTCCATTTACAAAATTGACTTTTTTAACATTATATTTTACAAATTATTTGTGTTTGTTGTACGTTTTGAGGCTCTCATCTTGCACCTCCAATATTTCTTGCCGCACATGCTCCTTTATATTATCTCATCTCGATCATTGATAGTGAACCACGCAGCTTCTTCCTCTATTATTTCACGAATTTGAGAATCTTTACCTCACATCGCAACTTCACGTCCATTACAAGCTCAAAGGCTGCCATTGTTATAGGGATGATATAATAACACTATTCCGTTCAAATTGCCCTTTGCCCGTTGGGATACCTACATTACTTTCGTGTGTAAAACCTGTCGCTCACAATATGCTTTGGGTTCCCAAATATTGCCTTTTGAGTGTTTAGCTTTTGAATCACCTTGCATCCATCTGTCGTCTAGGTGGGGTAAATCCAAACGGATTTGGAAAACCATCAATAACACTGAAATTGTGTTTATAACCTTTTCCAGTCGCCGCTAGGCTTCCCAAATGGTCAACGTGGTAAGTTTCCGATTTCAGTTTTGTAATAACGTGTTCTTTAATTACCATGTCAAAAGAGCTTCGACTAAGGGCATATACACGCTTCATATGCGTTCCGGGCCGGTACTCCAAAGTGTATTGGAATTTTTTTAACTGTAATACCCATCCTGCGATTTTCAACTCATTTTTTTGCATGTTGCCTTGAACTCGGCGCAATCTGGTACAATGGTCAATTCTGCCCAAGCAGATACACTCTGAATTTGTTCAACGCGCTCACAATTGCAAGTACTTTCAACTCTTAACCGTTGCACCTCTGCTGGCATTCAATTGATTTTTTTTTTTTTTTTTTTTTACTAATAGTGTGAAACGCTTGATGGACCAGGCACTTTTGTAATAATACGGCAGCTAAACCAAATTTGCACGCATCAGTGTGAAGTTCTGTAGGTGCACTCAATGAATATATTCTCAGTACTAGTTCAAAAGTGAGCTTATTTTTTAAATTTTAAAATTATATTTGCTGGAATAAGGCCTATGGGGTTAATGAAAAAAATGGTTTTTCTTAATAATTTTTTTTTCATTAACCCCATAGGCTTTATTCCAGCAAATATAATTATAAAATATTATTTACAGCCTAATAACTACATTATATTATTTTTTAAAGTTGAAATCGCTTGTTCGTTTCCTACCTGGAAAACACCACCATCCTTAAGCAAATTTGACACCAAGAAAACCGTAAAGTTTCTTCAACGTCTTAGGTTCTGGGGTTCTGGGAAGTTCCAAATTGCTTTCATTTTGCCTGCCGATTGCATTATGCCCAACTTGGTATCCCAAATAATCAATAGATTTTGTAAGAATAGACACTTACTCCCTTTCACATGAAGTCCATACTTCTCAATTCTTGCCGGAATTACAAGGTCGTCAAGCCAAATGCAGAGAATTTTCTCCATCACAAGAAGCTTAAAAATATTGTTGATTAACCTTTGAAAACTGGTCGGCGAATTATAGAGTTTAAACGGTGCTCTCAAAAATTCATATAACCCAAACGGTATTACAAACGCTGTAAATTTTACTGAATCAACTGTCATTGGCACGGTAAAAATCCATTACGAAGATCCAGCGTACAAAAATACTTCTTATCTTTTATCACAATCTTGTTCAAGTAGCGTTAGTCAAAACGCTTCGTTCGGGGTAGCATAGTCTGGTTTATGGGCCTAATGATTATTATTCCTAGCCACTCATTTATGTGTTTTCTCGCGATCTCGGTTACCAATGGTGAAAGCCGTCTTACCTTTTGTGAGAGTGGTGTTTCATCCATCAATACAAGTTGCATCTCAATTTTTGAGGTTGACCGAAGGTTTTTCGGGCAATATTTAACGATTATACTCTTTGTCAGCCAAACGTTTATTTTCTATGTGATCCAACTTTAAATTTAATTCTTAATGTTACTGGATGAATGAGTACATTTTATGCACAAATTTTTTCATCGTAATGCCGATTAGTGAATTTTTTTTAACATATTAGATATTAGTTCCTTTCTCGAAATCACATCCACTGGGAAAACGGTATCTTATACGATATGGAACACGGTATTTTAAGCGTCACGTTCCACTATGATAACTACCGTTAATTGCCTAACCGTTTTCAAGTTCCCCGAACTTCTCTTGACACTTCCAGTGTCAACAAGCTCATGCAACTCCTATTTACCAATACTTAATCTTTTTATCTCGTTTGCACAACCATTTTTATCTCTCGTAAAGCATGCTTTAAATTTGCAATTTTCAGGATACCCTTTCACTTGATGTCCGAAATTGCTGCACTTGAAGCACTTTAAGCTCTTTTCTTTATTCGGGCATTCCTTACTGATATGCCAAACTTTTCCACAACTATAATAACGTGGGTTTTTCCAATAAGACGCACCTTTGAATTTTGGAGGCGTTTTGACATCCTTCGAATTTGCGGTGACTTTCGGCGAAGCGGAATTTTGCTTACATTTCTTTGAAATTCCCTCAGTGTAATCAAATAACTTCGGTAAGACTCAGACAGTATTTTTTCCGCTTAAAGAGAGTTGTAGATATACTTGAGCACTAATTAGAGTGACAATGAATTCTTGTTTCAAAAACTGATCAAGTTTTGCCTACGTGCCAACATCTTTTGTTGTTCTTAAGCTATTTTTCGTAGTTCCCGTTAGCAAACGCTTTACGTACACTGTCTCCTGCATGTCGCTCTATCCAAAAAAAAGAACGGGTGTGAAGTATTCCAGACTTTTCATAGATGTTATGTACGTATGAGTATCACACTGTTAATTCAAATTCAAATAAGAAAAAATTTAATCGTATTGGAAATTTTAGTACAATCATATAAGTATGAGTTTTTTTTAGAAAATGACTCAAACCTTAATTTAAATAAAAAATATATAATATTTTCTAAAATAAAATATTATAAACAAACTCATCGTATTATGTAGAAATTATCGAGATTTTTATTAAACTATATTAGAAGTCTAAAACGATTAGAATAAATCATAGTAAATAAAACTTTGTATCAAAAAAAAAAAAAAAAAACCCGAAGTTAAGCATTGAAAGCACCAAATGGTTTATTTAGGAGACTCTATGACCAACTTTATGTAATATCGACTGAAATAACCGATAACGGGCATACAAATTTGAATAAAAATGACATCTGAGCATCTAGAATATAAAAATTCGTAACATTAAACCCGAGGTCGAGCATTATTAACAGTAGGTGGTTTTGGTTATGTGCCTCAATGGCCAACATCATGTACTAGCCAGACCTGAATCACGATCTCTGGGAATTGCCGATAATGACCATCCAAATTTGACATCAGTACACCTAGAACATCAAAATTCGTAGCAATAAACCAAAGATCGAGAATTATTTGCACTAGGTATTTTGGTTAGGTGACTCAATGATCAACTCCATGTACTAGCCAACTTTGAATGACGATCTCTGGGAATGACCGATAATGGCCATTGAAATTTGATTACAAATGATATCTGAACAGTTTCAACATCAAAATTCGTAGCAGTAAACCCAAGGTCGTGAATTATTAGCACTTGGTGGTTTTGGTTAGGTGACTCAATGACCAACTTGATGTACTAGCCGGACCTGAATCACGATCTCCGGGAATGGCCTTCCAAGTTTTAGTGAAAATGACATCAGTACATATCTAGACTATCAAAATTCGTAGAAATAACCTGAATTCGTCGATTGTTAAGATTAGCTTATTAAGCTTAGTATTTTCCTGTGTTACCTATGACCTTTTTCCGGAATGTGTAGCAGATCGGTTTCATTGATGTCGCTCAGCCACTTTTCCACCGAACAACCATCATCACCACTAAATTACACCAACGATTCCTCGACGTCTTTAAACAGAAAAGTTGACGAACTTCCGGATTCACTCCCCACATTATTATTAAAGGTTAGTCTTTCTTGAAATAGGTCGTTTTCTCAACGAAGCAATTCAGGTTCGCGTTCATGCCAACATATACATTTTCCAACATAAGTGCCAAATAATAGTATTACCGTTACTAGTAGACAAAATGCTCGTACGTACATAAGCTCACCAGGAAAATAATAAACTATTATATTCCTGTAAAATATATGAGTCTACAAGTAGTATCAATAAAATCATATTTATGAAGACTACAGTAGAGCAACACATGTTGTATGTAACGTATATGGTATAACAACAGGCGAAAAAACAAAAAAAACATTTACCACCTGACAATATTTTTCACCACCTCCATTTTGTATTATTTTGTAGGAAAAAAAATGTAATAATCATAAAAATAACTGTAATGATAACATCAAACAAGGGTAGATAGTGTGGAAAAACTTTTATTATTATTTTGGAGTAAAAAAAAAATAAATTTTTCATGTTCAATTTTTCATTTTAATTTTCATTTTTAATGTACATTTTTTATATTCAAATATTGTTCTGTTCTAACATATGTGTGAAATACTGAAAAACGAACACAAAAAAGAATAAAAATTAAGGAAAAACATGAAACGTATATAACTGGAAAGCTTTTATCACTTGTACAGTTGAAAATGTGTGGTATTACAGGATACGAGCAAATCCATTTTTATCTTCTGTTATAATTTTTCTACGTCTCTTTATTGATTAAAATAATATTATATCGTCTTTCATCTATAAGTATTATGGTATACCTGTGCGATATTCCATCTTATCTAGATTACATTTATATCTATGATGCCGCCGCCAACATTGCGTACTAAATCATGCGTTAGTCGTCCTTTTATATTTTATTATTAAAAAGGTTACTTGTTAAAAAAGCTTTCATATAATGTTGGTCAAAATTGTTATGATTGTCACGTGTAATACACGCACATAAGTAAATGTGAACAAACATGTAACAAAATCGTTGTACGTAGTTGTAAGCTTATCCGTACTATTTTTTTTTCTTCTAATTCTATGATGATGAAAAACGCTTTTTTCCGTTAGTTTATCTTATGAGCTTTTTTTTGTTTTTTTTTTCAATTATTCATATTGTAGTTCGGTTACAATTCAACATCATTTTATTTTTCGATGCCTGTGATGATGAAACAACATTTTTGTACTAGTAAAAAGCTCTAATATATTTGTCAAAAAATTCTACTTCATACATGTTTTATATAGAAAATTGTTGTATATAGACCATCACGATGCTATAAAAATAAAAATAAAAAATTGTTTGCTTATCATCATCATACTCATCGTCGTTGTCGTCATAATCATTGATCGATCAGTATACGATTATGTCGGGTATATAGTGTTAGTAAATAGGAAAAAGCTCATGTCGAGTAAATAAAAGAATAAAAATAAAAAAAAAAACGAAAATTACAAAAGCCTGAGAGAATTGTTCCGGTTCTTATTGGTTTAATATAAAATGAAATAAAAAAGTTCATTTTTCTATATATAATGTGCTTGTTGTTGCCTTCTACAAGTTTTAGTTTATTTTAGTTTCCCATTTCGTTTCTTTTATGATTTGGGTCAAATCAATGAAAATTACATGACTTTGGAAAACAATAAATTTGTTGTACATTTTGTGAATGTGATATTGACGAGAGACGAGCTTTTCAACAAAATAAAAGTCACAATAAATTTAAAAAGCAATGTCAAAGTTTAAGTAAATTTCTATTGTCTAAAAAGAGATTACGCTGCATTTTTGATCATTTATTTTAAAAGTTCCGAAATCCAAAATCCTCCAAATCAAAATCGCGCGGGGTTCAGAACAAATGGTTCTCAAATTTTTGCATTGTCAGAATACAGTTTTCAGCAAACCTTGTGTTTTCCTACTTAGTTTTTAACTGATGGGATTTGTCTTATATTTAAGAATTTTGATTTTCAAATATGCTAAGCTCAACTATTTCTACGACGTTTGTAACCAAATTTAGTTGGTAATCATTATCAATAAATATTAAAAAATAACTTCCCCTAATGTGCTCTGATGACTGTATATTCCAGAACTTAGTACAAATTCCTCGTCCGTATACTTTAAGGTTGAGCTAGAAAAAAGTGGATTCACCATTTGCTATACGAGAACGTCCGACATTTCTAAGCAAGACGACTGATGAACCAAATTAAACTGTCGTTGAAATTACACTTTACAGGAAATATTGTCACTTAAAACAAAGAGTTTGTATTGTTGTAAAATGTTACGATACAAAAGAACAATTTTCATCAAATAATAATTGGGTTCGTTGAAAATTTTCCAAATAAAATCAAAAATTGCTATGTAAGTATAACCGATTTAAATTGGATAAACCACGAATAATTTTTTCATTCTTTCAAATTCCCTTTTTCCTTCCCCGTTTCATTACTTTTGATAACACTACATACTCCTTGTTTGAGGTGAACTACTACTAGTATTTTGAAATATATTTCCTCGAAAATAAACAAACTAATCAAAAGGTTTACCAGTCAATCATTTTGTTATTGAATTATTTTTTTTAAATTTGTTGTGGTCAAATAGATGACAGAAGTTTTAGTCGATATGTTCCTGTTAATCGTAAATTTTTTATAAAAACTCCCTGAAATTAATTTTACATAAAATTCAGAAATTTTCCAAATCGAGACCTTTGTGAAGATTGTCCCAACTTCTATCCCTGGAAACTTAGTGCATAGGGCAATATTATACAACTTTAGATATACTGTCAATAAAGCATTTGGTTAGTTAGAAAATTAGAGTACAATTTATCACCAAAAGAGGAAACATAAAATTTCAATAAAATAAACTATTTTAAAATACGCACTGTATTTGTTCTATATCACGATATATCAATAAATATTTTAATACCAAACCGATAAAATCAATGTTTTTATGATTATATTTACTCTCAGCTCTAAAATAAGCCACATTTCGACTCTCAACGCCAAAAATACTTCCTATCACGATAGTTTATTACTGCTACACCTTGTGCAAGTAACTTACACATGGTGCAAGTAACTTACACAAGGTGCAAGTAACTGTAAGGTGCACCTTGTGCATGTTACTTCCACTATGTGCAGTTACTTGCACCTTGTGTAGAAATAGAATTTGAATTTTGAATTTTGAACTTTGAACTTTGAAATTTGAAATTTGAACTTTGAACTTTTAAATTTGAACTTTGAACTTTGAAATTTCAATTTTGAATTTTGAATTTTTAATTTTCAATTTTCAATTTTGAATTTGGAAATTTGAAATTTGATTTTTGAATTTTGAATTTTGAATTTCGAATTTCGAATTTTGAATTTTGAATTTCGAATTTTGAAATTTTGAATTTGAATTTTGAATTTTGAATTTGAATATGATTTTGAATTGGAATATGATTTTGAATTTGAATTTGAATTTGAATTTGAATTTGAATTTGAATTTGAATTTGAATTTGAATTTGAATTTGAATTTGAATTTGAATTTGAATTTGAATTTGAATTTGAATTTGAATTTGAATTTGAATTTGAATTTGAATTTGAATTTGAATTTGAATTTGAATTTGAATTTGAATTTGAATTTGAATTTGAATTTGAATTTGAATTTGAATTTGAATTTGAATTTGAATTTGAATTTGAATTTGAATTTGAATTTGAATTTGAATTTGAATTTGAATTTGAATTTGAATTTGAATTTGAATTTGAATTTGAATTTGAATTTGAATTTGAATTTGAATTTGAATTTGAATTTGAATTTGAATTTGAATTTGAATTTGAATTTGAATTTGAATTTGAATTTGAATTTGAATTTGAATTTGAATTTGAATTTGAATTTGAATTTGAATTTGAATTTGAATTTGAATTTGAATTTGAATTTGAATTTGAATTTGAATTTGAATTTGAATTTGAATTTGAATTTGAATTTGAATTTGAATTTGAATTTGAATTTGAATTTGAATTTGAATTTGAATTTGAATTTGAATTTGAATTTGAATTTGAATTTGAATTTGAATTTGAATTTGAATTTGAATTTGAATTTGAATTTGAATTTGAATTTGAATTTGAATTTGAATTTGAATTTGAATTTGAATTTGAATTTGAATTTGAATTTGAATTTGAATTTGAATTTGAATTTGAATTTGAATTTGAATTTGAATTTGAATTTGAATTTGAATTTGAATTTGAATTTGAATTTGAATTTGAATTTGAATTTGAATTTGAATTTGAATTTGAATTTGAATTTGAATTTGAATTTGAATTTGAATTTGAATTTGAATTTGAATTTGAATTTGAATTTGAATTTGAATTTGAATTTGAATTTGAATTTGAATTTGAATTTGAATTTGAATTTGAATTTGAATTTGAATTTGAATTTGAATTTGAATTTGAATTTGAATTTGAATTTGAATTTGAATTTGAATTTGAATTTGAATTTGAATTTGAATTTGAATTTGAATTTGAATTTGAATTTGAATTTGAATTTGAATTTGAATTTGAATTTGAATTTGAATTTGAATTTGAATTTGAATTTGAATTTGAATTTGAATTTGAATTTGAATTTGAATTTGAATTTGAATTTGAATTTGAATTTGAATTTGAATTTGAATTTGAATTTGAATTTGAATTTGAATTTGAATTTGAATTTGAATTTGAATTTGAATTTGAATTTGAATTTGAATTTGAATTTGAATTTGAATTTGAATTTGAATTTGAATTTGAATTTGAATTTGAATTTGAATTTGAATTTGAATTTGAATTTAAATTTGAATTTGAATTTGAATTTGAATTTGAATTTAAATTTGAATTTGAATTTGAATTTGAATTTGAATTTGAATTTGAATTTGAATTTGAATTTAAATTTACCGGACAAGTGGTGCAGTGGTTAAAGCTTCGGCACTTGGACCGGGAGGAACTGGGTGCGAATCCCATCAGAAGGCTGAATGCAAAGCGAATTTTCGTCATTACGAACGGTAATGTCAATAAACACAACTAAGACCTTCTGTTGGACTGCAGAATTCAGCGCCGACCCACCGTCCATGTCAGTTTACAGGTTGACATGGAGCTTGCAATGTGCAGGTGGTATAATGTAACTGTGTGAATGAGTGGTCTGTGCGTGAATGAAAGGGGGTATTAATTGACCTTCAAAGGACATTAAATCCATTGGACAGTTAATACTTCCTTTAAAAAAAAAAAAAAAAAATTTGAATTTGAATTTTAAATTAAAATTGAAATTGAAATCGAAATTGAAATTGAAATTGAAATTGAAAGTGAAATTATTTCAAATATATTAAATATTCCTCTATCACCCGATGTAACCTACTAGTCTGGTTAACGAATAGTTTCTGATTTCAATGAACTGTATCTCTTCAATGAAATGCCAAACATACGAAAATTCTCAAAAAATTATTTCAAATAATTTAAATGCTCCTCTATCACCTGATGTGACCCATATAGTCCGGCCAACGAATATTTGCTGAGTTTAAAGGACTATATCTCAACTCCACTTCATAGAAAAATTCTACAAAAATCTCAAAGATTTCTTTGAATCACAAGACTAGTGCTGATAGTGCGATCATAAAACAGATCACATAAAATTTCATAAAACATAATCGGGAATGGGTTAATAATTAATAACGTTTAATCGTCTTGGCCTTGAAAATTTTTCTGTTTTCATGAAAATGTAACATTTTTTCTCTCAGCCCCTAAAAATGTTTGTGTCGTTATAGTTTTAGCTGTCATGACAGTAAATATTTTATGGGCTGAGAGTAAAAAATGTCACATTTTTCGAGGCTGATAGTTAAAAATTGTATGATATGTAGAGATTTTTTGGGCTGAGAGTAGAAAATATCATGATAGCAATAATTAGTGTTGCCATCGCATTTTTCGGGGGTATACTTGACATACATCAAATCGAGTCACATTCGAATTCGCTCCACAGTAAATGGTTATTTCAAAAATTTGTCGTTGTTTGTGCAAATTTTCAAAATCCATAGCATTTACGAAACTATTAATTGAACGAGAAGATAGATAATAAATTAAATTTGCACCAAAATTGTTGTCGATGATTTTTCCAAATTAAAGCGAAATCGTCATTTTAATAAAATTCTCTTTTCTGCTATGGCCGATTTTATTAAAATCAAGGTAAAAAAAAATTTCTGACCATAAAATTTTTGCAGATTTATCGTAATTGCAATATCGCCAAATTTCAACAACACGATTTTAAAAATATCTTTGTGTGTGGTTTTCTGTGTACTGCAGCGCAGACTAAAAGGTCAACACCATTAATTGCTTCTACAGCCTAAACCGATTTACTGATTGTTGAAAACTTCATATTTAGGCTTCACCCATAATTTAATAAAAAACCTAGTGATTTTTGGCCAAATTCAGTCCATCAGAGGTGGCAGCTTTCATATAAGCTTTTTAATTTTATGGAATTATTTTGAAAAAAGTATCGTTTATGAAAATAATGATTGCGAAAATTGTCCATAGAGGTACATATGTTCAGCCCAATTGCAAAATTTTTACAGAGTTCTGGTAACAACAGACTAGTTAAATCATAAACCTATAATGTCAAACGTGTTATTGCAAATTTAATTTTTAAATTATTAAAATTTGTTAATTCAAGATTGTATTTTCGGAAATGGTGTACGATGTTGAAGTCTAATATGTTTATTTCCGCCAAAAACTAAAATTTCCTAAATTTAGGAGAAATACAATTTTTTTATCATAATCTCTTCTTCTTCTTCTTCTTAAATTTTGAAGCAATTTTGGAACAAAATTAATTTATATTATTTGTTTTTTTTTCTTAATAAATGATATATTTTTGACCATGTATCGAAAAATTAAAAAAACCGAGAAATATTGCAACAAAAGCTGTCACACTTTCTTCAAATTTTACTAAAATCTTTGAATTTATGAAAACCTTAAGGAAAAAGTTTCATTCCGGGCAATTAATTTTAATTTAAAATTTTAAAATATTTTCCTTCGCTTTTGCACTCCGACATAACTTTGTTCCATTTCATTACAGATCGTAATCAGTTGGTGAACATTTTCTTTTGAATCCAGTTCCTAACCGGATTTCAACCCAGTACCTCCTAATGCAAACGACTGAGCCGTTTGGTCGGTTCTTGGAAAATTTAATTTGAATTAAATGTTTTTAATTCTGAATGATTTTTTCGAAAATATTTGCAAAAAAACCGATGAAGATGTTTATTGAAGCTGCTATTTTTGGCTTGTCAAATACTGCCAAAATTAACTTGGGCTTTTAAAATTGTAGTGAATCCTACCTAATTTATGGTAATTCTCGCTTAAATTAAAAAAAAAACTGTTTTTCTCGTAAATGTTACGAGAATATTATTTTTTGAACGGTGATGAAAAATTTCTTAAAACCTTACTAAATTTAAAATCATTTAATGTGAATCATTCAATTATTCTTATTATAAAGCTTTCAACAAAATAATTGAATTCAACAATTAAAAAAATGAATAGCTAGTTATAATTATTAATAATATTTATTAACATCATCAATTTTATTTTAAATAATTTTAGATGATGAAATTGATGATGTTAATTTTTTATCATTTGGTTAAAAAAGATTAAGGCTAAGCTATATGTGCAGTTTGAAGAAAATCTCTTGGGAATTCGGGGGTAAGCATTGATCAAAACCCAAAGATTTCGAGGTAGATCAATTAAACGGGTCAGTACTAATGAGTTTGCTTCCACAAACCGCCAAAAAATAATAAGGCACCAACTATTAAGGCATGAACAATACAACATCAACATCAATACGAAGACATGAGCTTGACTTCAGCTAGCTGTTGGGAATTTTGGGGATAATGCGTCTGCTCACTCTGATTTTTATAATAAAAACTTAATTTTGGGCGATTTTTCCCTTAACCGCCTGTTCAGATAATATAAAATTATTAACAAATATTACTCAAATCTATATTAATTCTACATCTACTATATAAATAAATAATGTTCAATTTTTTATAACTAATGAATATATTACAAATACGATAATTGTTTAATTTAAAACCAAAACATGAAAAAGTGTTTTGTAAAATGAGGATATTCTGTAATTTAAAACGGAAACTATCTAACATAAAAACATAACAAAAATTATGTTATACTTAGTTCATATAGAACATATATAATTTGTAATAATTTTTCAGCCGTTCCCGTTCAGCAACAAAAACAACCCAATTTGTGGTGAATTACAAAAACAGCACTGAATAATATATTATATTTCGTCTATCCCCCTCAACTAGGATTCCCATTCTAAACTTTAAAGTTAAATTTTTTGCAAAGCAAAATTTCTTTTTCGAACCCACACTCTCAAAATATTCATAAGACAATGAAAAACTTAATTTAATATTCAAAACATGAAATAAAATGGAATTTTCGATTTATAATAGATCGATTTACTTGTTAAAATATATTTGCATATTTAAAACTGTGCGGTGAGATGAGGGATGGGAGTCGAAATCAAAATAAGTATTTTGTCACCAATTTTATTAAAATAAATCTTATAATTATTGCATTTGAATAAAAATAATTAAGAAATTGCTATTAATTAATACGGTTAGGTGATTTAATATTTTTTAAGATGACAGTATATATGACTGCAGGTAGGTGTGTATGTGACTGGCAACTACAAAGAACGAGAAAATTAAAACCGAAACGAAAATCTTTATACTTTTATAAAGACAATCGATTTTTCCGTATATAGAAATTGAATTCAAGATACGTATACGTAAGACATAACACAAAGACTTATTTTGCGACAGCGGAAAATATTCCTTTTATTTTTTGACAGAAAGTCATAAAAACACAATTTATTTTTATTTGCGATGTACTTTAACTATATATAGGCACAATGTAAAAGAACAACAACATCAAACAAGTACAAGTAAATAAATTGATGGAAGAGAATTGAAATCGATTTTCGTTTTTCCAATTTTTTATTTTTGGAGGGGGAAATGGAAAAAATTTAAAATTTATCGTCAATTGTTTTTCTTTTTATCGTATATAATGTTGTTATTGTATTATTAAACATGTGATTATGGGAATTTGAATTTATAAGGTATACATATCTAACACATGAATGAAACTGGGGGATTGCAGAGAAACGTCAGGAAAAACCTTTATTGGGATAAGGAGATTACGAAAATTAATAAATTTTATTTTCAGGCCATATCTATTTGGTATCGGCTTTCTCTATCTGTTAAATATCAATTTTTAAAATTTGTTGGTAATTTTATAACAAGTTCGGCATATTAGGGTCTTTTTTGAATTTTTTTAGAAATTTTCATCTGTGGCGGTTGTCACAGAGAATTAATGAAATTTCGGCTCATGTCTTCATCCCTGTGAAAATCGCCACAGAAGAAAATTTCTTAGTAATTTTTTTGTTGAAAATCGTTTTATACTGAGACTAGCACCAACCTTCTTTCCATTTCGTACAGAAATAAGGCTACGTTATTTAAATTCTAGATGGCCTACTCCTACTCTCGACGGTAGCCGAACTCTCAGGCAATTTCTGTGAAAATCGCCACAGATGAAAATTTCTTAGCAACTTTTTTGTGGAAAATCGTTACATACTGAGTATGGCACGAAACTTTTTTCCACCTCGTACCGAAATAGGGCTACATTATTTGGATTCCAAATTGCCAACACTAATTTTCGATGGTAGCCGAAGTCTCGGGCAATCCCTGTGAAAATCGCAACAGATGAAAATTTCTTAGTATTTTTTTTGTTGAAAATCGTTTCATACTGAGACGGGCACGAAACTTCTTTCCACCTCGTACAAAAATAGGGCTACGTTATTTGGATTTCAAATCGCCTACACTAATTCTCGGCGGAAGCCAATGTCTTAGACAATGATGAAAATTTCTTAGTAATTTTTTTGTTGAAAATCGTTTCATACAGAGTATGCCACGAACCATCTTTCCACCTCGTACAGAAATAGGGGTACGTTATTTGTAATTCAGATGGCCAACACTAATTCTCAGACGGTAGCCAAAATCTCAGGCAATCTCTGTAAAAATCGCAACAGAAGAAAATTTCTTAGTAATTTTTTAGTTGAAAATCGTTACATACTGAGTATGGTAGGAAAATTCTTTGCACCTCGTACAAAAATAGGGCTACGTTATTTGGATTCCAAATTGCCAACAATAATTCTCGACGGTAGCCGAAGTCTCAGGAAATTCTTGTGAAAACCGCCTCATAGGAAAATATTTTGGTATTTCTTTCGGAATCTTACGTAATACATATCATTATACTCGTATTTTGAATTCAAATATTTTTTTTTTCAAATTGTCGGCATATTTGCGTCTTATATATGTATTATATATTTGTTCATTAAATTTTATTTTATTTTCCCAGCCTGAAAAAATTCCTGATTTAGCAGAGACAGATTTTTTTGGGCTACTTCTCGGGCCAGGTTCATATCGGTCGCGACGTCTGATGTTGCATTATTTACATTGGAATATAAAACTATAAAAATTCGTAAATATGGAAAATTAAGTTGTGAGAATAGAATATAGACGGAGAATGAATCAAATTTCTTACACTACGCAATAATTTGCTAGTACTACAACTACATGGTATTGTATATATCTTTAGAGGCTTTCGAGGTTCTTTTTATGTCCGGATTTTGTTTTTTTTTTAGAAAAAACTCAGAAAGTGTGGATTGTTGAGTGTTTCAGTAAATAAACGTGTTGAGTGTAGTGTTCCTAAATGTTCTGTACTATATTCGCTTTTATGTCTATAGTTAATATTGTTTCCATTTATGCCCAACCGTTCCATAGTTCTATTATTTCCTTTGCACATGACATATGGCCATTAATTATAAAACGTCACTCTACGATGTCGATTCAGATTTGATTCGACGAGATATACAATTTGATTTATTATTCCAAGATACTAGTTGTAATTGTTCATCTATTTACCCGTTATGTTTTAAAATTAAGCAGTTACAATCTTTAAGAGTTGTGTCTATTAAAATCAAAAGCGATCTATTCCACTTTTAAAAATGTTTAGGTTAGTGATTGATATTGTTACCATATGTTATTTACTTTCTTTAACTAAATTTCAGATTTTCACTCTATTCCTGAGAAAATTGAGAGCAAAATTGTCATTACGGTTAAAAATAGTTTTATTTCATTACATTTGCTGATACATAACAAGTCTATTACATTGAAATTTACAATCAAAAAATTTCTATTACAATATTGCGAATATGAGAATCAAAAACGATCTATTCCAAATTTGGAGAGAAACTTGTGATAAACATCAAAAAATGTTCATACAAAAATCATTTGCTCATATCTGTCGACAGAAAATGGTAAGTTTTCTAGAATATCTTTTAATTTTTAGTAAGTATTTAAAACTCCTCTGTTTTATTAAATTTAATAAAAACACAGTATTTTATTGGTTTTTAATTAGAAACGAGTTATGCGTTTATAGTAATGGATTCAATCGAATCGCCGCAAGTTACAGCCCACTATAGTAAAAAACAAATAAACATTCCAAATCGAAAAAAAAAATTGGAAAAAATTGAGAAGCAAGTGACTAAAATTCAGATACATAATGGATATTTTTAGGTTCATTTAATATTAAATATAATAATTTATCTGGAGGTACAAACGGAAATGTTTACCAGAAATGCAAAAATGAAAACACAGTGTATCAATCATTCATGGTCAGTTTAAATGCAATCTACTGAGACCTTGCGCATTGCAAAATTGCCAAGGCTCACAGAACTAACCGCAATCTAAAACAAGGTTCTCGTAAAACATTTTCGGTCAACTACCACACTCAGAACCGTCTAGAAAATTAATAAAAATTTGCTAAAATACGTATTTAGGTATATAAGGTGTGACAAAATCACGTGTGCGTACTATTTGCAAAATATACTTTGATACGGGAAAAATTCTATCAGAACAACGAGGAGGAGATAAGAAAAGTTTGAAGTACGAGGATAAAAACTGGCTGTTATTAATTTTATGAAAAAATATAAAACTGTTGAGATGCTTTACTGTCGAACCCAGATTGCGCACCGTCAATATTTACCCGGTGATCTCAGATTTATATTTAATAATAATTTTAATTTATGTTTTAAAACGCCTGCGACCGATAAATGTTCGACGTGCCTTAATATTTGGAGCAACTAAAAATTGAAACCGACGCCCAAAAAAAGCAGAAGCTGATTACGATATCACGGGTTCGTAAGCTTAGAAGCAAAGCTTTCTTTACACTTCTCGATGACGAGGCCGACGGTTTACTCACCATTTCGTTTGATTGTCAAAAGAATATGATTTTTCCTAGAGTCTCAGATCAAGCTGCATACTATAGTTACACACTTAAAAATTTTGCTGCGATTTATGATGCAACCCTTGCATCGGGGCATATACGATGCAATCGTACATCAAATTCTGATGCAAAGCATGCATTGAAAATATTTACGATGCAATTGCGTCTAAAACTAATGCAGTAGTGTGTCGAAAGAAAATTTCTATATAATCTGGGGTGATTTATTTTTTAGCGAATTTATAATAATTCGCTAAGGCAGTATGTATACTTTTAATATAAGCTTGAAACGTTTTTCATATATTTGCAGTTTGGTGAGCGCAGTCTGGTCTGTCGACGTGACTATGACAACTAAAATTTTATACAGAGATTTTGAAATCTCATGAAGTATATAAAATAAAACTAACCGGTTTTTGCATCGGTTTTATTTTATATGATACAAATTGCATTGGAATAATTTCGTTGGTAGGAAACATTTATAATGTAAATTTGACGCTATTAACATCGAAATTGGTTCTATTGGAATTCAACGCAACCTTAAGCTAGAAACAGAACAAGAGCGACGACGAATAAATAAAAAATATCGCTGTAGCTAACAGAACAAAAACGTCAGCGTATGGCGATAAAAAAACAACCAAACGGCATAACCTTCTGTGTTTTTGACACATGACGTTGTGGCATTAGGCTACTAGATTGAAAAAAATGGTAAATAATATGACGGTTAATTGATGCCAACTTATACATATATAAAAAACAGTTGGCAACATTGTTTCGTCGGCAACAAAAATAGAAATAGACTCTACATTTTTTTCAACGAAAAAATCGTCGTCGCGTGCGTTGATGGTTGTGTTTGTTTTGCATGATTTCGGTGTTTTCTAATATGACAGGCGATTTCGCTCGCCGCCTTCGCTCTTGTTCTGTTTTGAGCTTTACATCGACCTGTTATTTACCAATACAAATTGCATTAACATAATTTTCGATGCAATGGCGAATCTTAAGTGTTACATTAATGCTACTAGTAACGAAATTTATTATGATGCATTTTTCATTAAACTATTGATTTTAGTGTAATTAACATCGATTGTTTTCGATGCAATTTTGCTCCATTTATTGCTTTCTTATGCAAAATGCATTTGCAAGAAATTGATGTAAATTGCATTTTATTTTCGATTTCAACGTAAGCAGGATCGAAGTAATAATCGATGCAATGATTACTTCGAAAATCGAAACAAGCTTATGTCGGATGTATATGCGATGTTAATAGCATCGCATAACAGAAAAAATTTCAACTGTGTAACTATAGTCTTCAGCTTTATTTATATTGGAATGGTGGTTGGTAACGGACATTCATCATTAACGCCGAATAATGTCTTTGTATATTATTGAACCGAGAATTGTCAGGCTAAAGGAGCAAACGAAATAGCGTTTGTGGTGTACCACAGATTGAACCATACGGGTTTAAACAATATTCATACAGTTCGTTTAGTGGCGGATGTCTGCGGCAGACAAAATAAAAATTCAATTATGGTTAGAATGTGGAAAATATTGGTTGCTCAAAAAAGCACCACCTAATGTGTTAAAGATTGAGTTAGTCTTTCCAGTGCCAGGTCATTCGTACATTCCTCCAGATAGAGTTTTTGCTCAAATTGAGAAGATCGTCCGCAATAAAGAAAGCATTATCAACGTAACATTTATAAGAAAAATGGAACCCTAATTAACTTGGGAAAAGTTATGAGTGTCCCGCACTTGATTTCAACTTCACTGAAATATGCTTAATTCTTAACCCAACTTCACAGTGGCATTTCAAATTCAATGAATCCAAACGGTTTATTATAACTAAAAACAGAAATGGCACATTTGTTGGAGTACGAGGCGAACTTTTTTATAAATCGGACATAGGAGTCTCAAAACCGAATGTTGAACGAGGGGAGCATCTTGCGACTATGATTATAATAAGACTCAATAATGGTGTAAAAATAAAAGAAGCCAAAATTAATGATGTTGACATACTTCTAAAAAAACACTTTGGAACGTATCATAATGAACTTTACTTGGAAAGAGATAATGAGGTTATTAACTGTAATCTAGTCATGATGAATCAAATATATTTAGAGTTTAAATGTTTAGTTGTAGTTTTCTAATTTTAATTTGCAATTTAATTGGACTGTTATTTTAAGTATAATGTGATTTTGTGAATAATTAAATTATCCTCTATGTGGGTGATTTTTATAAACTTGAATATTTATTTTATTTTTATTATTTTAATAATTTTATTTTATTGAACTAATGGCTTTATGTTGACATCGGATTGGTATCCTGCGCTATCTAGCATGTCTTGTTGGAACCACATACCTCTCATGTCAATACCAACCAATTAATGCTGTAACGGTTATTGGACAAAGGCTCGTAGTTTACCTTCACTCCAAATGCGACAACTCTGCTTTTTGACATAGCCATTCAACAAAAAAGAGCTTCATCACGGAAGAAAATTTTGTATAATATTTGTAGCGGCGCGAACGATGGTCTTGAGAACCAAGATCCTCACGCAAACTCCTCCATAAACATGTGGGATCAAGTCCCAAATGACTACCACGCTGGCAAATAATTTCATTTAAATTCTCCTCAATACTACGCACTACAGCTGCCCCCGCCTGCTCGGTGCGTGTCATATGGGGCCGTACACGAATCCGATATAAATCATTAAATTATGTTTTTTATGGCGATATAGGGAGATGCTACTAAGTCCTATGTAATGGAAAATCATGTTTGTTTTATCCAAATTGGGAGTTTAAGGTGTAAAGGACAGCTAAATTTGCCAATTTGAGTACTACAAATCGAAAGTACAATTTTCTGAATTTTCTCGGGGATCTCCTATAAATCAGCATGCTAAATGACGTATATAATTAGATGCTGTTAGATCCTATCTGATAAAAAAACTCGTTTGTTCTGTTAAAATTTTGGATTTAAGTTGTTTGGGACAACAAAATTTGCATTGGAGTGCTGAAAATCGAAAACAAAGTGTTCTAAATTTTTCCGGGAACCTGCTTTAAGACAACATGCTAAAATAAGATGCTACTAGGCCCTATTTAATAGAAAACTACGTTGTATTTGTCCAAATTTAAAGTTAAGACTGATTCGGACAGCCAAATTTGTTTTGGAGTACTATACAAATCGGACGAACAATTTTCCGAATTCTTCTACGTATTTGAAGCTATTATACGAATATATCCAAGAAAACCCAAATGCAATGAAAAAAGTCCAAGTGCCTTATGTGAAGTTAGCCCAGCCAAGAATTCGTTTAATTTGATTAAAAACACTGTAATTTTTGAAGTCAGCAAAGTCCGGAAATTATTAGAACTCTCGTTAAATTCAAAAATTTAAATTCGTTCCATTTAAATTTTGCGAATTTTAGCAATCCAATCGTTATATCTACAGCACACGTATTTGAACTAATTAAAATTATATAAGACACGATAAAGGTACTTATTACGTTAAAGTAATAAACTAATCGGATTAAGGCTATGTATGTGGTTTGAGGTTGTCACGTTCATGCGTTATTTTTAGAAAAATTAGAGAAAAATCGTTAAATGGAGAACAATCTTTGAGAAATTGGTCTCAGGGCCAGATTTACCAATACGACTCGTATATTTGAACAAAACTTACATTTAAATTTGGCACGTTAAAAGTATAAATTTGACGAGTTTTTGTTCAAATACGAGTTGTATATAGATAAATGTGGCACAGGGTACAATTTCGCAAAGTTGCCACGGAACGAAATTTTATTAATTTTTCTTAAAAGGCACGAGTGTGAAAACCTCAAAATATATACCCTAATTCCGACCAGTTTATACCTTTAACGTACCAAGTACCTTTATCGTGTTTATCTAATGTAATTTTATAGTTAGTGGAAACACGTGTTCCATAGATATGACAGTTTAATTCCTAAATTTCGCAAAATTTAAAAGCAACGAAATTAATTTTTGGATTTAAAATGATTTTTAATAAATTCCTGGACTGCTGGCTTTACAAATTACTGTTTATTTTAGGACAGAAATAGGAGGAACTGCACATGGTCCATAAGATAAAATTTTTTGCGCATCAGGCTCAAACACTACTATCAAATCTAAGAGATTATCATTTCTAGTAGGGCCAAATGGTAAAACTATATAAATTATGTATTTGAAAATAAGTATTTAATTTATTACCAATTAACATATTGTAGTTAAACTATCCCAAGTACACAACCTTTTTATACTCCGAGAAATACTGGGTAAAAATGATATTCAAATTATCAGAATCAACACTTACCACCTCCGGCGACGGATTATAAATAACCAGCCACAGGATTTTACCAAAAGTACTTATAAGTTCTAAGGCTAGAAACTCAAACTTACCAACACAACCAGATCCTAACTGTTTAATATTTAAAGAGGCACGAAAACATAAAGCAACACCTCCCCAACGATCACCTCTCAATATCTTATAATTATTTATATGGAGCAACTTAAAATTTCACTGTGAAGCCAAGTCTAAGACAAAGCGAGAAAATCAAATTCATGCACATGCAACAGAATAGTAATATCATTTAAATGTTTAATTAAGCTACGTACATTTAAATGGCCAAATTTCAATGAATAATTTTTTTTTACCCGCAAATTGTTAGTTGGATAAGGTTTATCGTACAAAATTGTGTCTTTTAAGATAGCGTGGTGTTGACTACTGTAATTTTTAACTGTGGACTCCGAAATTTGGCTCGTACAGGCCCAAGTGTCCAAAAATTTGATGAATTAAAGCTTCGAACAAAAACTCCAATAGGTCAAGTATCAGGATTCATCGCTTTCTCACGTAATACTTTACTTTGTAATACTAAACTATTCTCATTGAATTTTTTTGGAATCAGCTTAGAAACACTACAGGAGTCCGTTTTTAGGCCCGCATCAGCATTTGCTAATATATTACACTCCGCAGAATCCAGGGCAAATCGTAAGATTGGAAACCAACACTTTGAACGAACAGTTTTGTTTTTAATATCAACAGGTAAGTTTCCAGTCCCACAAATTCTTCTGCCAGGATTATATTATGAACTGTTAGCAACATAAGCAATGGAAGTTGTATTAACAGTTTGCCGACGACTAACCATCAGAATTGATACAAGTGGCCTCGAGGTCCCAGAGGAAATCAATGAGATCTAAAAACAAAGTTATATAGATGCAGCAGCTTCAGCATAAGATATGGTACCAAATGTTGCAGATGATGATGTATTTACAGTTTTCAAAGGCTCAGCAGATGATAATGTAGACTCAACTGAAACTGTTGAAGCCATATTCGATGACGAGGTCTTACTTAAATTAGGTGCAAATTTTTTACTTAAATTGGGTGCTTTCCAAATGGTTTGGAATATAGATAGATTAGGAATATATCTATATTCCAAGCCATTTGGAAAGCTAATAATTATAAACATTTCAAAGAGCTTGGAATATAGATAGTCCTAATGTAGACCTAGCAGAGAAACATAATAACAATCTAGATAAACATATTTGGTCTCGAGATATTTAATCTTAGGAAAATTCTAATTTCGTATATATCCGTAATGAGGTACAGCCACAATAGTTGAATGCTTCCAAACCAACGCTTTCAAGCCAATCCACAATTTGTGAATCAGTCCGTGCTTTTAACAGTGTTGATGAGACGTATCAGTAATATAGCTGCTCATAATTCGAGGCGAAAAATAGTCTGCTGCTTTATTAGCGCCCCCTTTGTTTTGGAGGATGCTGCGTACGTTTTTCCGTTTTGATTGACCAAGTGATGAATGATTTAATCTGGGAATGGAAATTTTTTTAATATTTTGAAAATTTGATCTTAACTTATTTCATATAATATCCCTCTCTGGCAGGAGAGGATCATCCAATTCCAGATAATCATATACCAAAGCATCTGCAGAAATATTTTGAATGATATGATTACTGGAGATACCCAACCCAGAGGGTTAAAAATTCTGCTGGCTTCGAAGAGAACTGTGTGCTTTGTGAACTTTTGGAGTTATGGAGCTTAGCATTTAAAGTGAAACATTCGGTTTTGGGGTTCCAGTTGATTCCTAATACTTTTACGGATTCCACTTCTTGGAGTTCTTGAGGAGTATAGCTCAATATGCGTTGAGTGTTCGATTTCCAGTTCCTGAGATAGAACCCATAGGTAAATAAAATATTTGCTATCTTTTCCTATAGCTGAAGTGCATCGAATTTTTACAATCGTCTGCGATTTGTTTAAGCGCTCTGGTGGCTAAAAATGAGGCAGACTATAGGTGACCGTTGTTAGCTGCAAATGTTTTATGGGTTGTGACGTATATGAACGCCAAACAATTCACGCAATGGCAACTTGGTGGTACATTTTTTTGTTCTCTAAACCGAAGAATAATCGCAAACAAACTGGATTGTACTGTAGGCCCGACTGCTAAACAATCATTTAGGGAAACACCTTAACTCGATTTAAACGCACCATCAAAAACAACTCTCATTTTCGCGACATTATGTTGGTTGTTTTGAGCATTCTATGATGCTGTAAGTAAAAATGATTTTCCGAGTATGTTGATGGAAATATTTCTGTCATGTGGTTCAATTGTTGATAATCTGCCATGAAGTCGCGATATAACTTTGCGAATGTAATATCGCATGCGAATCGGCGTTCAACTCCCCTTAATCATTGAATTGCAGAAGATAATGAATATCCTTAGAGATTCGGTGGCCTTTTTAACGGAAGTCCCACCATGAAACGACACTGCTCGTTGAGTGATTCGAGTTCCCAAAACCTTCTTAAATTTCGATCGATGTTCATCACGTCGCTTTATTGACTGGATATCGCCATCATTGAAACAATGCTGCCGTTATTGTAAAGCCCGGGTTGGCCTGAAACTATCCATCCGAATATCGTGTTTTGTAAAACCGGTTCAATTTCGATTGTTCTAATCTGCCCGTTCCAGAGTATGTTAAAGAAGTGATCAGCTCCAATGAATATGTCAATATTATCCGACTTGTAATATTCGAAGTAAGCTAATTTGATGCCAGCGTACGTTTTTATATATTGCTATCTACGCTTTGCGGAAGTAATTTGCTTGTAACCTTTGACATCAGCAGGGCGTCGATTGAGAGTTCGGGATGATGATCAGGTTTAATCTTCAACGTCACCATACCTTTCGATGTCGAATGACTCAGTCCTTTAATCGATACGCGCGGGTTTCTTTTTCTCAACCGTAGGAATCAAGCAGAGCCCTACATGGCGTTGTTTTACCTGAAAGGTCGATGACTTGTACCACAGCAGTGGGAAGAATTGCCGAAATGCTGTTGTTTTGGCAGTGATGACTCTTGATTTCTTCTGAGGATTAACTATATAAACTGGTTTTACCGCAGTGTGGCTACCAACTTCATTTTCCTCATGCTCACAGGCGACATTCCCTTTTACAAATTGCATTGGAATTGATCGTTTTGACTATGACGAAGATGTTTATAATTTTAAAGTGATTATCCGTCGACTCAAGGATTTAAGAAACTCGGAGAATTCTGGATTAACTGATTCCACTGAATGCTCGACCCATATCGCTTTGCCAGTTTTTGAAGAAAAGCTTGCTATCCTTGTATGACCTCGTCAGAAGTGTTCATCAGACATTTGATATTGGCCGCAGTAGAGTTTTGAATTTCTGGTTGGTCCATGAAGATCATGGACGATCAAACCTTCCCTTTAATTTGTTGAGTGCACCAATATAATTACTCTCTGTTACGATAATGTGACGTTACAGTAACGCTGCTTCTCCTCGAAGGAGCCCCTTGAGTTATTGAAATTTGTGAACTGCACTTAAGCTCGGCGAATCTCCAGAGGTTTAAAATTAAATCTGATTAATTAGCCGTATTTGTATTTTCCATAATTGTGTCGCAGCATTTGTTATACGATGATGTAGGCAAATCAGGGGGAATATGACGTAAATTCGTACTAACTTTTTATTGATGACAATTTTAACACATAATTGCTCTATCGATGGATTCGTTAAATCTACCTATTCATTAGGTATAGTGATGTATTGAGTGCTATGAGTACTCCGCTACTGGATTTTTTTATGATTGTTTGTGGTGAGCGATCACATCTATAAACCACATATTGACTAGAGAAGAATTCCGACCAAAATATTATCGTTGAATGATGTTTCACAGATATTATAAACTGGAAAGAGTGTTTTTAAAACAAAATTATGAAATTCATCAGCCTTTGAAGACATTTTATTTACATTTTGAAAGTAAATGTCTGTTTTATAGTTTTTTGAGGATGTGACAAGGTTGGGGTGCCATGAGTACATTCCGAATTTGTGGCACTATTTTTCCCAGCAATAAAATTAGCTACTGGATTTGGTGGTGCACATGAGCTGGCCGAAAAACGCCTTCCTTTGATCCTAATCAAATTGTTTCACAAACAGTCCTGCTGGCCACAGAGTAGAGTTGATGGTGCTTTGAAAAACTTTACTTGGAATATTGATTTTGTATGATACGTAATCATAATTCATTCCAAAGCTTGCTTTCGGCACCATGCGTTTGGCAAACAGATCGTCAGTATTCGCGATCTTTGTCACTAGTTTGCGGAACTGTTCATCCGGCACTGAATTATGTATTCGACTAACGAAAAGCCACTTTCTGGGTTGTGCCACTCGAATCGAGAACTCATTCATTAATTCAACGTCATTGGCAGTTGTTTTAATATGGACAGGTATATTTGATTGTGATGTTCCTGGTTGATTATTATTTCGTGTTGGCTTTAAATGATCTATAATTTGTTGGTTTTAGATGGCTGACGGTGATGTTAGTGATGATATCGTATGTTTATTGTTCACTAGACTTGGTGTTTCGGTCTTATTTGAGGTTTCGGACATGGATCTTGTGGCTCGACTTTCTTCTGGTTGAACAGCAGATTGGGACAAGGCATCAATTACTGTTGTTAATGTCTCTTCTAATTGATTCATTCTTTTGAGAACATTATCGATTATGGTCTCTTCTGATTTCTCTATTTGTTTGAGTGATTTGTCGATTTTGGATAGGATGTTATTCAATCCGTTTTTACATTTACTACAGAACCACCGCAAACCAGCCACATCGTCCATCACTAATTTCACACCCTTCCGTAAATCATTTGAAAATTTTTTCAGCAATTTAGTTGCGTTACTAGTCGTACATCTGTCGTACATAAGTAACCGCTGCATGGAAAAAACCATTTATTAACGATTACAATTTCGCAGTCACTAAACTTATTTTGGATCGACATTATTAATATGTAATCAGTTTGTTCGAGTTTATAATTTAACAATCAGCAATATTTTTACTACAACACTACTGCACTACACTTAAAAAAAAAAAAAAAAAAAACTTTTCAAAACTTTTTACTAAGAACAGTTAGCGGTTCCGAATGTGTATTGTAAGGTAATACAATTTTATTATTAAGGTTAATTATTTGGTAATTGTTACAACAACTACAAAACTAAAATTCAAATACAAAAAAACACGAGAAACAAAAAAAAATACAAGTCCAAGTTGAGCGAATGTTGAAAATTAATTTTAGCTACCAAAACGTTGCAGAGTTTACGTCCAAAATCAAATGTCGTCGATTTGAAAAAGATAAAGCGAATTTTATAAAGTATAGTCTTTCAGGCGCAAATTTTTGGAAATCGACATTTATGGCAAGAATCGTAAGAATAAATTTTCCTGGCGATAAATTTCTTTATTTCCGAAATATCTCAACACAATCAGTGTTTCCCTGGAGAAAAAAAAAGATTTGAAGAGTTTGATACAAGTCGGCATTATTCCTAGAGAATACGAATATTTTTTCGATTATTATTAAAAAAAAAAAATATTTTGTCCATAACAACTACATTTTTTTTCTTTATCCTTTACAAAATGTCATCTTATGCAAACGCCAATATCAAATGCCTGCACAAGGAATCATTCTAAACTCAACAATAGAAAACGTGAAGTTAACTATAAAGGAAAAATTGTAAATTTTGGATTGTAATTATCTCAAAATTGATAATTTGCACTTATAACATTTGCGTGGTTTGCCATTGCATTGTACTCTCATTGTTTTCTTTAGAAGATCAGGGGCGGACAAAAAACTAGTGAAAATATCTAAAAACTCTGATATCAATGTACAATAAAATCGAATAATTGATATTGAAAGAATATGTAGCAACCATCAAAATAAAATATTAACTTTTATAACACCTCACCTTTCCCCACTTACATTTACCACATTCCAACAATATTATTTCAAATTATTTCGTATATTTTAAATAAATATAAATGGTTTAAAAACGTGATTGATTTATAATATAAAAAAAAATATTTATAATCTCATTAATGTCAAAATTATATTTGAGTGCTACATTCATAGAAAACCCGTAACATGCAAATAAAATACAAAATTAATTTAATTTTGTTTAAACGACCTTATTGATTGGTTCAGAAATTGAAATAAATAAATTTTAATTAAAAATTATTTGGTTATTTTATAAAACGCGAATTGTATAAATAAATTTCACTTGTCAGAATATCACCAGATTTATACGTGTGTTTCTATTCATATATTTTTTGACGAGGTGGAGAGGGGTACACAATAAATTGGTTTGGTGGATACATGATGCTTTCAATTTAAGATGAGGAGTAAATTATTTGTTTAATTAAATTTTAAATATAAAATGTGTACAACATGGAAAAAATTTAAATATAATATATGTATATATAATTATGATTTCGAATTGTATTAAGCTTGTTTTATGCAAATTGCCGAACAATACCAAATGTACATACTCGTTTACATTAAAATACAAGAAACATGTCTTTTTTCGAAACATCATTCTTCTATACCTCCTCATTTCAAAAACATTATATTTAGAATCCCAAATTAAATAATATAAACATATGTTTTGTTCGTTATTAAAAAAATGCAAATTTATATTCTGTACGTATTTAAATTAGTTGTTGTCAAATGGGTTTATTTAATTATTTTATAATTTCTCTCTGTACAGAGTAAATACTGAAAGTTACAAAAATTATCATAATTAAAAAGCAATCTCTTACCTGGCACCGGTCCACAGACTCTTGGTATTATTTCTAAAATTGCTGAGCACGATGGATCTTCGAAACATAATTGTCTTGCTAAAATACAATTTAGTATTGCAATTGCGGTTTTTATGTTTGGCCCTGGAAGTATAAGAAATTAAATCAAAATTTTATTAAGAAAGAAAAATTTTTACTACTTTAAATTATTCAAAGATAATTTTTAAGAAATTTACATTACCGCATGAAAATAGACAAATTGATTTAAAAATTTGATGAAGTAATTTATTGGGGGTTTGGTATTGATAGCAGTCGGTTAGCTCATGTTGATAAATTAAATCTTCGGTTAGCAAAAAATTAAGTCTCTTTAGAAGGACAGGCAATGTTTTAGGGACAGTTATAAAGTATCAACTATGGTACTCCTACTTCTATTCTTTTATGCTTAATTCTTATTTGGGGAACTACTTACGAGCTCGATTTTCAAATAAATCAGAATAAAGCTCTGAAAGCCCTTTTCTAATTACCTTCAAGGACATGATACCTGTCACAAAAAAACTTTGGTGGAATTTCGGATTAAATAAATTTAAATTGTTGTGAGGATAAGAAGAGTTCTAAGAATATACGTCGATAACCCAAATTGTAATTAATTTTAATTTAAGTAATTATTCTTAAATGCCTGAAAACTTCAAAAACGTATATTACCTTCATGGCTAAGAAAAACAAATTCCATAATTTTTATAAAATTAGTACTGCACAGTTTCTTACAAAAATGTTGTCCTAGAACTTGCCGAGAAGATTATCGAATTTATTGCGACATAATCTACTAGAAAAATTTAAACGTAATTTTCTTTATGAGATCGACGGAAAAATGTTCAAAGTGATTTTGCTGGGGAGACGCTTAAAATATCATCCCAGAAATTAAAATACCGGAAAATCCCACAAATAAATTTGCTGTAATCAAAAGAGCCAATCTCGCCCATTTGCAATTGATCTAGCTGAAAATAGATATGTAGGATGGAAATAGGGTTTTAAATTAATTTTAGAAGAAGCTCGGATGAAACTCGGATAGTTCTTAATCGATTATGATGAAATTAGTCAAGTCGAATGAAAATTAGATTCTAAAATGACTTTTGGAAGAGTTTCTGAAATATGGCCTCCTGGGGGTTGAAACATGGTCATTTAGTAGGTGATTATGATATGTTTGGAATTGTTGGGTAAAAGTGGGATTTAAAAATGTTTGTGGGATACGGCTCCCAGTTCTGAAATATGGCCTTTTTTAAAAATAAGCGGTTCCAAATTATCCTGGATATACTACTACATAAGGTCTTCGATTTATTGAATATGCAACGCAAAGAATCAATACAACCTACAATGTCCTCTAGTGCCAAAATAATCAGAATAGGCGCAAACCCATCTCTCTGTCGTATATTGGCTGGGGTAAAACCACATTTGTAGTCACTGATAATATTTCCATTTTTTAACAGTGCTCTACGCCTCGTTAAGAAATAACCGAGTTCCGTCGAAAATAGCAGTTCTTGGCTTTTCTTGCTAACGTAATTTTAGAATGACGTTAAGTCACGACCCAATAAGATCATATGTCAGAACGTCTTCCATAACCAATTTTAGAATCCCATTTATTTCTAACATGCCTAATTTCATCAATATTTTTTAAGAAATGAACGAGTACTGTCTTAGGTGACTGTACTTTAGAACAAATTCAAAACATCATTGTACAACGTCATTTTCATTCAATATACCAAACCCTATCATGATCAGTTAAGAAATGACCGAGTTCTCCCCAAATGATCGTATTCCAGTACTTCTCCAAAAGATCGATTAATTAAGAAATGGCCGAGTTTCCTTCAAAGTGGCAATATTTCTGAAATTGATCTCAAAATCATTTCAGAATCCCATTTTGACCAGACATATCCAACTCATCATCATAATCGGTTGATAAATGGCAGAGATCTGTCCCCGGGAGCCATAGTGCAAAACTTCGTCGTAGATTAATAATAGATTATAATTTCCATCCCACATAACGAATTCCATCATAATCGGTTAGGGAGTGGCCAGGTCCCGTGCCAGGTAGCCATATTTCAGAACTTCTTCCAAAAATCATTTGTTAACCTCATTTCTATCTAACATGCCTAATTTCATCAATTAATTTCAACTTCCATCCAACATACCCAATCCGATTTGGAATTGACCGATTTCCGTTCCAGTGGCACTATTCTGGCTTTCCCTGGGAATAGGGAATTGCGAAAACTATTTTCATAGCATTTTTGCCTAAATTGTATTTTTTTGGCCTACTGAAAAAATAAGTTTAGTGCAAAAATTTTCAAAACCAAGTGAATTTGGGAAACTTTGTTCCACAAAATTTTTATAGGGAAAATATTTCCCCATTTAACTTTGTCTCGAAAATATTAGCACCAAACATGTTTCCTCAGTAGGCCAGAAAAATACAATTTAGACAAAAATGCTATGAAAATATATTTCCCAATTCCCTATTCCCAGAGAAAGCCAGAATAGTGCCACAGGTGACCAAACAGCGTAGAGTTTCTTCCAAAATTAATTTTAGGATCTTATTTTATATTGACATACCTATTTCCAGGTTGATCGGCTAAAAAATGGCATATAGCTTATTTTGAATACAGTAATTTTTATTTTTCCTTTTCGGAATTTTGATTGTCGCGATTTTGAATTCCGGGATATTGATTTTCGGGATTTCGAGGGTAACCCATTTTTTTTAACTATTTTCGAAACAAATATGTATCTATTAAATATTATCCCAAATATAAATGGCGTCCTTCACCTTGCTTACCAAACGCTGACAGTATTTATCTACAGAATCATTTTATTCTTAATTGTAACAGTGGTAGTAAAACATTTTTTATGATGCGTTAAAGAAGAAACAATTTATTACTAAATATCTTCATAGATTTTGGCCACGGAGGCCGACAGCATGCAGAACTTTTCCCGGCCTCATGGCGTGTTTAGTAGCTCATTCTTGTATTCGTAGAACGTCTCCCAGTTATTCAGTCTAGATGATTTATGAATAATATTATGTTTACTTTTTCTAGATAATCTTTTATTTGGAAATTCATACGAAATTTAAAGTCACCTCTTAATTTTATTGGCCCGAGCATCATACAAATTAGTTTTCACTCACAGCAAGATTCGGTAAACATATGTCTTACTGTTAGCGTCACTGATTCTGAACCAATGTGACGACTGGTCTCTTCAGCGTCTTGTAGATGTTACCTTAACTGTTTAACACGGAATGTTGCGAGACATTTAGATCCTAAATAATTAAACTCTATAACATCTTATCCTAAAATAAAATCTCCGCGTATTTGCCTTTTTGGCTTAAAGAGCAATTTGATGATTGACTTCTTATCATACTCAGCTATTAAGAAGTATTTAAAATCGTCCGTGATTTTGGGGAGTGTGATAGTAGGGTCTATAATGGTAAGGAGAGGGGGAGGGTAGCGAATTTTTCTACTTTTTGTGGTAGATACATATGTTTTGAGTAAAAGGCCTCTTTGTTTTCTATGAATAGAAAAGTCGTAAACATTGTATGCCATTAAAAATAATATTTTGTGCGAAAAACCGAAGTTTTTTTTAATAAGTTATGTATTCGCTGATTTCCTCACATTGTTTTCAGTTGGCTCTTCATTTCTGCTGAACTTTTCTGCTGAATCGACTTATCTCGTTTACGGGAATATAATACCAAATTTCTCAATATAATACCAAAGTACTGAACGATGTATTATTTTATACAGGTTGTCTGGATTTGGTCTATGATAATCTGTTAAGTGGTATTTCCGACGTTGTTTGTGTGTAAAAAATTGTAATGGAGGGAGGAAGGGGAGGGGGTCAATTTTCGATTGCCTTTCAGATGTGGTACAAGTGGTGTTTAAAGAAGTACACACAAATATTAAACTGCAACCAAGTTAATCTTATTTGACTGGTAATTGTTTGTACAGGCTTATTTAAGATCTAAGTGGTTGTGTTGCATCTGCTTCCTTTTGAGAACTATGTTGCTTTAAATTAACATAAATATTTTTTTTTTTATAAAATTCAATTTATTAAAAAAACAGTTATAATTTTAATTGGAAATACAAAAAAAAATGTCAAAAAATTCTTTTAGTACCGAAATATAAAGCTCCGAATGATCAATGTTTTGTACAGATTGTCGATAATTTCGTTTCCGCATATTTTATGACCACGTTTTTCTTTGGTGCCCAGATTATTTTGGTTTCCATTGAAATTTTCTAGCCTTTAAAATATTAGTTTTTGCACAAAACGTTGGTGGAAACTATATTATGACAAACCCGTTTTTATTTATAAATCTTTAAAGTTAATCTAATATTGACAAATCGATTATATTGATTTTCGACCTAATGGTAATCGGCCAATGTTAATTTATCGAAATGTGTTTATAAATCAATTATTTTTTTATATGAATAATTTTTTCAAATATTTTACTGCACGTGTTCAAGAGCGATGACCAATTGAACCTCCTGACAAGCTTGAGGAATTTCTCATATACTCGTGGCCTGTAATACGGTGTGATTTTTTTTAAGCTGAAACTTTCAAATATCTCGTAAAATTAGCACTCTACGAAAAAAAATTTCCTTAGCAAAATTTAATCATTCCGGAAGGAGGGGGGGGGGGGGGGCTACATACATTAGTGCAACATTTAGTACCACTCCTACTATTCTTGAAGGTGGGATGAGGAGTAATTTTATACGCTCTGTAATAACGATATTAAATTTACATACGCATACGATGTTACAAAGAAATCCTACGTACTTTAAGCCACCCTATTAAAGTTAGCCGACTCCAGCCGAAAAATGTCGGTAATGCAGTTTCAAATTAATCAAACGAAAATGACAGCCGGTTTTTGTCGGTCGGTCGACATAGAAATCGATCTGAATTTTTTTCCAAGTGTGAGCATCAATAACTCCTTTCATTTGAATCTGTTTCCAGCCATGACACTTTAAACGGTCAATTTTTAGAAATTTTCAAATTTTGTGTGTGCGATATATTTAATCAAGTTTCCCCGGACTTCCAACATAGAAATTGACTTGAAATTTTTTACAGGTATGACCATTAATAAGACCTTTCATTTGAATTTATTTTCAGCCTGGACACTTTAAACGGTCAATTTTTAGAAATTTTCAAATTTTGTGTGTGCGATTTATTTATACTGTTATAGTTAGCCGACATTTTCCATCCGACTGATAATGTAGATAATCTTGTCTTGAATACAGCAAAAATTAGTCATGAACTTAAGAATTTACGAATTTAGGATCGGGTTGTATCTTTCGGGTGAAGGGAATATTATTTCAGTTTATAGGAATTTAAAAATCGATAGGAGCGAGAGAATAAAGCGAGTTTAATAAATAGTCAAGACACTATCTGCATTATCTTTCTGCTGGAAATATCGGTTAGCTTTAATAGGGTGATTTATTTATCGTAATTTTCTGACTCTTCACATGAAAATTGTCCTGAAATTTGTGAAGTTTTGCTTGGTATATACCATTGTGTTTTCTCCTTTTTAAAATAGTTTTTTTGCATTTAATAAAAAAAATTAATTTAGAATAGTTTATGTTGATGAACCGAAATAAACATTTTTGATTTAAAAAGTAATTACTGTTTAACACCATAATTACGGATCTGCATTACCGACCTTTACTGGCGAATAATACAAAAGGTTTTGATTCTGCATTTTCGACTTTTTTCGGCTGATATGTTTTTTTATACACCCAAATCTGTATTATCGGCAATTTTCGGCTGACAATTTTTGTTATTACAACCGAATCTGCATTATCGACCGTTTTTGGCTGATGTATTTTAGTTGTTACAGCGGATTCTGCATTATCGACTTTTTCGGCTGAAGCTAATCGGCTAACTTTAACAGTATCTTTAAGCCGTAGAATTCGAATCTGCGCAATAAAAAATAGGGGTTCATATCTTAATTTCAAAGTTACCCTTCGCTCCACCTATAAGATAGGGAGAAAGAGTACTAATTTTAGCACTAATGTATATCTTCCCGAAATGATTAAATTTTGATATTGGACATTTTTTCGTAGAGTGCTTATTTTCTGAAATATTTGAAAATTTCACCTTACACCCAGTATAAATTAAGCACCAAGTATAACTAAGCTACTATAAACTGTTTGCCCGTTTACGAACGAAAGACTTTTAATGAGAAGCGGATGAACCTACTGAACAACCTTATATAAGGTAAAAAATCTTTCATACTCGTGGCCTGATTTAGAGGGGTGGTTTTCATTGATGCTAAAATTATTTATATATAAGGTGTTTAATTGCAAAGTAAAGAACTTTATTTTGGCAACTCTTTTTAAGTGACCTCCGATTTGACACCTGACAGTTGATTTGTGGTTAGATTGGTTTGCCACTTCATCATGTTGGACTCACGCCAGAGCAAGGTTTGCAAATTATTCAAATTTACATTGAGAATAATGTTTCAGTTTTCTTTCATTCTCTTCAATGTCGAAGCTGATTTTTGGCTGAATGGCTATATTACTAATTTTTTTCCATCAATTGGATGGAATTGACATCAGAAACATGTTGTTCCAAGGCCGCATGCCATAAAGAGCGTGATACAATACGATTACATTGATGTGATACGCCAATAATCTAGAACACTTGAAAGCCAACATTCGACGCGTTATTACAACTATACGCGCAAGTCGTGGCCGCTTAATGTCCGAAATCAAATATAACGTCAATGATATTACTTTTTCTTTCACATTAAGTCAAATACGTGGCCATAAAAATTATTTTCCTTATTTTATTTAAATTCAAAGTTCCATATCTCGAAATTAGGTTAAGATTGGTCGGATATAAGATATGGAAGACATAAGATATAATCAATTACATTTTTTGGTTCTTCATAACTCATTGAGGATTGGTCATATAGCTAATTTGGTTTGGTCATCCAATGATTTATTGCAAAAATTCGTTAAAAACTCATCATTTCCATATGATTCGAAGTGTACTAGGCTGGGAACTTGACCATACTAATAATTTTAAAATCCAACGATTAGGAATGTTTGGTCAATTGTCGTTGAGAATTAGTCACGAACAGGTCACGGATTACCCTCGATATCCCACACAAATTGTCACCAGAAAGCAAACTACCGCAAAAGCCAATCCCAAAAAACAAAATCTCAAATAAAAATAAGCCGGAAAAACATAATCCCAAACAAATTATTAACTTATTTTAAATAGGCGGAAATAAAATAGGCGGAAATAAAATAGGCGGAAATAAAATAGGCGGAAATAAAATATCAAAAAGTATAATCCAATAATATTAATCTCAAAAGTTTTCCAAACAAGACCAAGTTAATCCAAATCTGCGCGCGCAGATTGCGCGGTCTTGATTGGAAAATGTTTGTAAGTGGCGTAGAAGATCATTTACTTTATATACATCCATTATCCTCAATAAAGTAGTATGAGTATTCAATTACTGTGTGGATTGAATAATACGACAGTGGGCCAATACAAATTCTGTAAAGTAAGCACAAATTAAATTACTTTGTTTTGAACGGAATTATGTCGATTCATATTTACTGTTTTGACAATAAAATTAGAATTTAATTTGGCGAATGCATTTTTATTTTTATATAAAACTGTTTTGAGTTGGACAACCAAGTAAATTTTGTATTATTATTATATACATTATTATTATATACAGAGTGTCCCAGAAATAATTATCTTTTGTTTGCCTTGTTTGGTTTGAAAGGCTTCAATTATCACTCTGCTTCGATAGCCTTACGCTTCTAGGACACCCTGTAAAAACATTGTTCAATAAAGAAAAGATAGCTTGAAAATATTTATTAGTTTAGTTTGTTTCTGGAAACTAACCTCTACATAGGCAGAATAATCAGTTAGATAGATCAAATAAAACTTCTATACTCAAACAAGGGAAATCTTAAAATTTGTCTAAATGGTTTCATATACTGTTTGGATTGCAAATCTGATAAAATTAATACCTATTACTGGGGTTGCGATAAAAGAAAGTCAGAGAAATGCCGAGGTTGAGTAATAACAGTATTTTGTGATAATAAACACATAATAAAAAAATCGCCTTCTAATCATAATCACGACCCACTTGTGTACGAAAGTTTAGTGGCAGAAGGCAACCACAAACTAAAATCATTTGCCTTGAATTCTAATTTAGTTCTCGCACAAATAATCAAAACTGTGGTTACTGATTGCGATACGGAATTTCGAGTATATCTGCCCAGTAAAAAACAATAAAATTTAAAAATAAATCGGATAAGAACCAAATTGAATTGGAAGGAGCCATCGAAAATGAATAATTTATCTATGCCAGACGAACTAGTTTATTTAGATAATGAGTTGTTTGTTTTGCCCCTGAAAGAGTTTAAAGGGGGAATAAATTTTAAATAGCTGATAATCATGTGTATCTGTTTTAATTTTTAGGCACCAAATCAAGTTTAAAAATATTATGTAAAGCAAGTTGCTGGTTAGTAGATGGTACTTTTCAAGTAGTCTAAAAAAGTATTTGTCAATTGTTTACAATTCATTCAAAAATTCAAGGAAAAACAGTTCCTCTGATTTTTTGTTTGATGAAAAAGTAAAAGAAAATATCGTATGGGGTGTGGAGCTGAAACCAACGATTATTATATCAGATTTTGAAAAAGCGATACCTCGCTGCAAAAAATTATTTCCCCGACACAGAATTTAGGGGATGTTTATTTCACTTGGGGCAGATAATTTGGCATCAAGCTTAGACTAGTCAAAAAGTATGGTACTTCGGAGGAAATCAGTTTACACATTAGGATGTTGAAACGTTTGGCTTTTGTGCCACATACTGAAATTGAAAAACACTATCGTCAATTAAGAAAAAAATTAAACGATCCTTCTGTTTTGAAATTGTACGAGTGGTTCAAGAAAAATTATAATACGGTTAAGACTCGCCGATATAATCCGGAATTTCGGTGCCAGTTCGATCGAATTAAAAGGAACTTTCCCACAACTAAAAATAGCGTTGAATCATGGCATAGGCGTCTTAATTTACTGGTTGGATGTAAACATTCGGGGTTATTCAAATTAATTAAAGACCTACTAGGCGAGTTAATATTGTCAAAAACAACCATTGAAAAAGTAAAAGCCGGCCATTGTTTCCCGAAAAAAAGGAAAATATTCTTAAATATAAAACTATTAAAATTGTAATCAAGCAACGATCTATGTATCAGACCAGATATAAATACTTGATGTATTTAGCTAAAAGTATAAATTTATTGTGAATTACGCATACAAGAATTAAGTCCTAACATATTTTTTTTTCTTTTTTTATTTGTAATTACAATATGAACATTATACTCTTATACAAAAAAAATCTTGTTTTTTTAAGTTGCTGTAACCCAAAGGGTTGTATGCAACTACTTTTTAATTTTACATTTAAACCAAACTGTTTTTTAGTTGGAGCTAAATATCACAAATAAAAATTTAAATAGATAAATAAATTAAATAAATTATACTATAGTAGTGCATTAATTTAAGTATACTAAAATATTGAATTCAAATTATTCGCTATATTGTTTCATTAAACATATTTTATTTAAATTCATAAAAATTTTTGTTTGTACTTTGAAATTTTTTAAGGTTCTAATATTTTGAATTTCCGTACGCAGCTTGTTATATAACGGAATTCCTCTATATAATAAATTGCTTCTTGTACAGGTATCTCGAGCGAGAAATTCTCTTAACAATAACGACGCATTTCGTAAGTTATAGCCATATGTGTCCCCTGCTTTTACAATGATTAGATTATGTACAATTAAATTGTTTAAAATCTTATACACATACAATATCAATTCGAAATTGTTCATAAATGATAAAGTACCAAATTCTTTGAACAATTCAATTGTTGGGTAACGTATTGGTACACCCTTAATTAACTTTAAAGCCCTCTTGCGGATAATTTCTAATTCATTCAGTTTAAATTTTGCTACTCCACTCCAAAGAGAGTTTAAGTATAATAATCTGGAGTTAATATCCGCATTATATATCAGTTGCAAATGTTCTCGAGTTAAAAAGTTTCTTATTCGTTTAATAACAAACACGTAAGGACTTATCGATTTTGTGATCCAATCTACATGATTCTGCCAATTTAACATGTTATCGATTGACAATCCAAGATAACAATATTTAGTCACTTTATCAATTTTTGTGTTTTTATACAGAATTTGAAGATTGTTATCTAAGTCTTGATTTTAAATATTAAATATTTTGTTTTTTTGGCATTGAGCATCAGACGATTTAAACTTAACCAAGTATCGATTAAGACCAGATCGTTATTAATCATTGAAAATAGACTATGTTTTGAGTCCGCTGCATAAAATATAACACTATCGTCTGCGAAAAGTTGCAAGGTACCTTTAAGTGGCAAATTAAAAATGTCGGTAATATAAATTTTAAATAGGCAAGGTCCCAAAAAAGATCCTTGTGGAACGCCGCACAGCATTGTTAGTTCATCACTTACAGTACCATTAACAACCACCTTCTGTTTCCTACCATGTAAATAGTTTTCAAATAATTTCAATAGCGTCGTGTTAAATTGCAGTTTTTCTAATTTCAGTAGCAGTATTTCATGATTAACACAGTCAAAGGCTTTTTTGAAATCTAGAAACAGACAAGCACATTTCTTTCTAACACCTAATTTTTTTGTAATTAAATGGGATAGATTAAAGCATGCTGATAAAGTACTTGGTTTTTCCTGAAATCCAAACTGATACTGATTTAATATTTGATTGCTAACCAGAAAATTTTCAAGTCTTCTTAGAATTAATTTCTCAAATACCTTGGAGAAAACTGGTAGGATTGATATTGGCCGGTAATTTTCAAAATTTAGTTCATTTCCGTCGCGAGAGATACATTAACCCAAAAGTTTTTTCCCCAAAACATATTAAAAAACTTTCCCAAAAAAACACTTTCCCAAAAATCGTTTCCCCAAATGGAATTTTCCCAAAAAAATAATTGCTCAAACTAATTACCCCAAAAGTTGAATACCCAAAATTATAATTTATTTATGTAACATAAAATAAAGCAACCAACATAACATAATATAACAAAATATAACATAGCAAACATAAATTAACAAATTTAAAATAAAATACTTATTTTGATATATAAAATACTTATCAAAATTAAACGGTCAAATTATACGCGATTGAACGCAAGTATTCAATCTTAGATTAATTCTGTTTTTTTGAAATGATTGATTTTATTTGTTTCTCCCGTTTTACCAGAATATTGGAACGAATACACGTATGACCAGCTGCATGCTTGTCCAACTGATATGCAGCGTGTACATACTCTTTACGGAGATGCTCAATTAGGCAATATGTTCCGACGTGCGCTTTTTCCGTTATTACTGAAGCCGTCTATGCCAAGCTTCGACGTTGTTTGTGGTTTGCGGTAAGCTTTCGCAATTTTGCTCATAAGCGTGGAGGTTTGTTGGTTTGTTTGTCGTTTAATAAACATTAAAAAATTAAAAAATTATTGAATTTCATCAGGATGGATGAACGCCAAGGACCTGATCATTTGAATATCTAGAGCAACAGCCTCATTTGTTCTGCATATAGTTGCAAGCCCTTCTTTCTGTAGGCGGCGCCAGATGATTTGGCCAAGATGAAAAAAACAACCATGAAACCGCGTAGTCGGAAACACAGCCTTTAGAGCAGAGGTGGACGCTTTCTCAAAATCAGCCAATACAAAATTAGGCTTCAAATCGATGAAATGGTCACAAGCAACTTTTAATACTTCATAAATCATTTCGTCATAACATTTCCGCGACTTTGACGTCATCAAACAAAAAAGCGCTGGTATGGCAACGTCGTCAATTTTTGCAAAATTTGTAAATAGTTGACGAAATATGCATGGAACAATGTCAAATGTGCCATCCATCAGCCAACAGTCTGCTTTTTCGAGCATTCGCAATGACTTAATTGTGCCCATAAGTAAGATATACTCACTGCCAAAACGTTTTTCTGATAAAATAAACCCTTCACCCTATGATTCTTAGATCTGGTTGGTTCTTTAACAACAGATTGTCGAACTCGCTTTATCTTGGATTTCTGCGCTTCTTTATTAGGTAAATATATCCTAGATGTTGTTGGGCAGTTGACAATACTGTCCCTTATTATCGCAGCTGGATGTTTGTTTGTAGTGCTGGTGGTTTATTTTATTATTGGCGAAGCGTACTGGCAAGTCGCTCGCTATCGTACCGCGCACATGTGTTGAAGGGGCCTTAACCATAAAATGTTGTCCATTTTCAATTTTTGTTGTTAATCGTGCCTTGCATTGTTTTTTGCGGCGATCCACACAACCCCAATAAAACCGATTTTTATCCATGGCTTTAACATCAATGTAGTAACTGTATCCAACATGGCACAACAAATTTTTGCCTTTGTTAGACTTCATAATATTTAAAGCCATTTAACTTTAATTTTTTTTGTAATATGTGTATATTTTTTGTAAATATGTAATATGTGTAATGGAAGATTTTTTAACTGTCACACATTCACAAAGAAATCAACGCATTCTATTATCATTTTACATTGTATTATTTAACAATATTAAACACTTTAATACTTGTTGCACTTTTGTGCCAAAAAGATCACTAAAAATCCTAAAATTTTAAATTGGATGTTTCGCGCGAAATATCCAATTTAAAATTTTGGGATTTTTGGTGATCTTTTTGGCAAAAAAAAATTTGGCCAAAAAAATTTTTGGGGAAATTTTTTTTGGCCAAACAAACCCAACCCATTTCCGTCTTTAAATACGGGGACAATTTTGGCTGTTTTGAGACAAGCGGGAAATTTACCTGATTGTAAATAATTATTAAAGAATTTGGTAACAGATTCGCCAAATTTTCCACCGAAATATTTAAGAACTTTTGTCGAAATTACGTCCAAACCGTTAGCTGCTCTTGTTTTTAAAGTGTTAATAGTTGTTATTAGCTCGGCTACTTCTATAGGTCAAGACTAAAAGGACTGCGAATATCATAATTTATATTAGCTAAGTTTTCAGGGCGAGGAACACCCATTCTACTCATTAATTTAATTTTTAATTTTTTTTTAATTTAAAATTAAATTATGTAGTTTTTACATAACGAAATATAATTGAAATTAAGTTAAATTGTTTTTGTTTTATTTTACAAATATTGGAAATAGTAGCTGAAAATCAAATGGCCAAAACAGTCATATATTTTGACTGTTTCGATTTTGGAATTACAAATTTTGACTATTTGTGATTTACAGTATATCAAGTTTTGAGAATTTATTTGTCATTTTGTTCATTAAGCCAAATATCAATTGGCATAATGAGTTCGTTACTATTTTGAAAAGAAATAAAAATTAAGATTTGGTTTAAAAAAAATTATGAAATCGAGGGGATCCCAATTTCTCAAACTATAGTCAGAAATGGTTTCGTTGGTCGATCATCGCTCTCGTTAAAACTTATTCGTTTGTGAACGAGTACACAATGGTATTGTAGTGAAGTAAGGAATACATTGATCGGATCTAAAAAGATTGGATTCTAATACGGTTGTATATAAATGACGATCAAAGTGACTAGACTATGGCGCATGCTGGACACCCAACAATGCGGAGAACAAGTTGAATAAAATCGTGGCAAACGTTTTGAAAATGTTTAGTACTATGAAATGTTTAAATAAAACTGGCGGTAATTTCCCTACAATCAACACAGGGGAGCTAAACACGCCCAATACGCTGTAATCGGTGTGGTTGCTGTTTGTGATTGACCGCTACAATTAAGATGCCAGTTTTTGATGTAAAGTCGTTTAATGATTGATAAGCAGTATTATCTGTATTTATAGATAACCTGAATAAACGCAGGTTGGGAGGGATAATTTGTCGTTTTAAATTTTAATTTTAATTATTATTAATTATAATTATTATAGAAACATTTTTCCAACCAAGTGCAAATATTTTCTTTCTATTTATTCTGGTGTTACTTTATATATACTATTATGTTTATGAAATTAGTAAATGTAACTAAAATTATATAACATAAAACATTAAAAAATTACATAAAATTATATATTTATTTTAAAAGCAAAAATATTTATTTATATAAAACAGAAAATTCAAAATATTTTGTTGAATTAGTAGTGATGATGGAAATGGGATAAATTTTGTTTTTGGTGTGGTTTGGTAAACAAAGATCATAAAACTTTTTGACTGAACTTTAATATAAACAAATATAGATTTTGAGGTGATATTATATTATCAAAGCGTATTTTTGAGGGTGCCGACCAAACACGAAAATATTCATATACGAAAATTACTTATGCAAACAATTTGAATAACATCGGGAAACTAACAACAAAAATTTAACAAATATGTCTAACCACAGATGGATTTGTAATGTAATTTCTACATTACTTTACATACCCAGGCCTAGATGTTGTAGTACCATCTGGGCTTGATGATGTTTTAAATATTTTATTATTTTTTGTACAAAAAAGAAAATGTAAATATTTAGATGTACAACTTTGTCTTATAAATAATATACGCAAGAGTTTTTAAGGGATGTGCAATGTACATGCGGCTTACTGGTATGTTTTATTATTTTATTATTTTTTTAATACACCAATTAACAGTTAAATGCTTTTATCATAAATTTGATAATTTTGTAAAAGGGTGGGTTTCAAAAATTGGTTCAGTTGTGTACCTCAGATCGATATATTTCTCTGGCTTTAAATTTATTTTCAATAAATTTTTTGTCAGTCATTTAATGTTTAGTAGAAAACACGATTTTCAAGAAAAGTCAATAAAATATACAATCATCTATTGGGATTTACAAAATATGAAACGACTCATAGAATTGCATAAAAGTAACAGTTTAGAGCTTTAAACAAACATACATATATGCATCTATCAGAACAACGATTCTAGCAGAAATAGCGTTTCTTTTGACATTTGAATCTCGCTTACTCTTTCTATTGCTAATATAATTTCTCATACATTTGTAAAAATGTATTTCAAAGTAGCTTCATAAAGATGTTATTTTAAGGAGCAAAGCATAACGTGAAGAACGTGTCCCACGTTTTATGCGTGTACGCCTATTTCATATTTGCTTTTTTATTGCAATTTTCGTACGAAGTCGTCATCCACTAATTTTCCAGTTTAAATTGGAGTTTACTTTTGAAAGTCAAGACAAAATCAAGATATTTCTAATAATACGAATATAAAAAATTGTCAGCTCCCATTGTTCCCAGCTTTCCTATTGTAACAAATTGTCGCCGATGTGATAGGTATGATGACATAAACATATTTATGTAATTGAGTGAAAATTCAAAAGCGAATAAAATTTGGAGTACTGTATGATGACAGATGCAATCAAATGCTTTACTGCAATCCGTGTGCGCTATACATAATTATTTTACTGGAAAATTCTACCAGTGAAATGTGACGGGGGTCAGCCAGGCATAAATCCATTCTAGTTTATTGATATATGACGTGCAATTGTGAATTTAAAGTTTTTGTATAGGAATTGATGATAACGTTTATATTCCACTTTAGCATGTGATGTCATTTTTTTTAGAGAAAGTTTTTGAAATTTTCCATTTTTTTGGCCGGACGCCGCTGCTTAAAGAATGATTGAGGTAACATAAAGGAATTGTTACAATTTAAGCGTACTCTTTCAGAATAAAACGGCGTGTATTGTCAAAAACACAACCACCTCCAAACCCTTTTAAGGCTGAACAAATGTTGTTCTAAAAATAAACAGAGAAACTTATTTATTTCAAAAGTATTTCTAATGGTTGATTTTAATTTACTTTGATTTTTATTAGATTTTGATCGATCGAAATACAGATTGTAGTTTTTGATTTTAATTAAATTTCAAAATTTAATGCAATGTTGTAGAAAAGTAGTTTTCTCCGCTTCTAACCCGGTTTTCAACCTTTTTTCATACGCTTTTAACATCTAATGTTTTAAGTTAACTTAGCTAGTCTATTATCAAACCAATGAGAGTGAACATTTTGTGGTTTAAGGTACATAGGTAAGTTCGGAGCCTTGCAGCATAATGTGATTAAATTTGTTCACATTTTCGTTTAAATCATTGAAATTGAGTGTTTTTTACCTGTTGATGAAGTCTTGGTAGCTTTTTAGAACAACACGGTTTATTCTTTTTTCGAAGATGGATTTGATTGGTTGTAAGTGTTTCGTACTCACCATATAAATTAAGCCAAATACAATATATAAGGATTTGTGATCGAATTAATTTATGGCGAAACGTAAAAGGGATTTTGAAATTTTTAAAAATATCAATGTCGATGATGCTGAAGACAAAATCCATTAATCTATCATTATTATTATCAATGGTGTTTGTTTGGTTTAGATTATACCCTAACATCACTGCTCTGGCGAAAAATATTTAAATGATTGTGTGTATCGAACAGATCAACTGGTTGAGAATTATGATTATTACACTTATCACATTAGGTGAGGTTAATTTTAATTTTAGAATGGCCGATTACGCATCCTTGAATGAATTTGTCCGCACTGCCGATTGGGACTTTTTACAGCGCAGTGCGGATTTGAATGACATGATTTTGGAACTTCAGTAACAGTAAGAAAAAGGTATGTGGTTTTCCGTCGAATATGTCTTACCAGACCTCCACCGCCAGTCAGCCGTCTGATATTTGTAATTTGTTTGCCAAATTCTTTGCCTCGGTCTACAAGCCGCTTCGGTCAACAGACAACAAGCATCCTACTACTTCCACCTCCATTGTATTTGATCATTTCAAATTTACCGAACAGGAGGTTCTAGATCAACTGCTCGTTCTCGACGTTAGTAAGGGAGCGGGTTACGACGGTCTTCCACCAATCCTATTCAAATATTGTGCTGTAAGCCTGGCCCCTGCAGTTACCTTCTTGTTTAACGAAAGCATACGTCGTGGTGTTTTTCCGGATCTCTGGGAAATCTCATGTATTCATCCAATTCTCAAGGCGGGTAATAGAAGTGAAGTTAGTAATTTTCGTGGGATCACCATCCTCTCTTTCTTACCGAAACTGTTTGAGTCCATGGTTCACAGAGTATTGCACTTTCATACCAAGAGACTTATTTCTCCTTTTCAGCATGTACAGCTGCGAGCAAATGTATTAGACACCCCTTTTGTTTGTCATTGTCTTAACAATTAGTGGTTGAATATGCGTTTTATGGTTTTATGGCTTTACTATTGAAATAAAAAAACACAGAAATAAAAAATAACAAATATTTATGACACCCAGCTGTGTTTTAAGACGGTATTTCTTCGAATTTGCTTTTTTACGTTTAGAGTTTTAGTTTGTTATCAGTGCTTGCAGTGAACATACACGTATTGTAATCAATTATTGCTACCATATTAGTAAAGAATAACATTTATCGTGTTAATTATGCCTAAAAATACTGAACTTAGTGCAGAACAACGCCTAAAAATTCAGATTTTGCATGAACATGGCATGTCTCAAGTGAAAATAGCCCGAGAAGTGAATAGCTCGCGTTGTGCAGTGCAATATGCACTAAATCGCTTCAAAGAGACCGGTGCTCATGAAAATAGGCCAAAAACAGGCAGAAAAAAAATAACTTCAGATCGTGAAGACCAATTGTTAATTAGGCAGTTCCTATAGGATCGCAAGAAAACTGCTTTAGACCTGGCTGCAGCTTTATCTGAAGCAAAAGGCAAATCAGTGAGCGTGCATACTGTGCGAAGAAGGCTTGTTAAAGCTGGATTAAAAGGTTGCAAAGCAAGGAAGAAGCCATGGCTGTCGGAGCACAATAAGAAAAATCGGTTGGAGTGGGCCCTAAAATATAGAGATTGGAAATGGAAGATTGGTCCAATGTACTGTGGTCAGATGAATCTAATTTTGGGGAATTGTTATTTACTTTATATATTACATGAAAACATGTCAATGTCTTTGAAATCACGCTCTGCAAGGAAAATAATTAAATCTTAAACTAAATCTTTATCTTTTTATCTTTTTGCAAAGTTGTTTGGAGCACCTTGTATGACTTATGTCAGGCGAAGAGTGGGAGAAGAATACAACCCAGAATGTGTGGTGCCAATTGTTAAACATGGAGGGGGCTCAATCATGATCTGGGGTTGTATGGCTGCCGATGAAGTGGGCGAAATGGTATTGTGTGAGAGGCGAATGAACAGTGCGAAATACACTGAAGTTCATGAAACAGCTCTAGCGCCATCGATAACGCAAATTTGCGACGGTAAAAACACCGACGGCGTAAAATTACAACAAGACAACGCCACTTGCCACAAATCAGCACACACCATGACATGGATGGCTCAAAACGGAATCAACCTTCTGGACTGGCCGCCACAAACACCAGACCTCAAATTATATTTTAACATTTTTAGTGGACAACCACTTTATTAGAATTCTCGATACTTAATGATCCACACCCAACAAAAAATCTCATTCGATCACGCATCTCAAGCTAATCAAAACACCGTTTTCTTTTATGATCATATTTTTCTCATCTAAAAAAAACTTAACACACGGGTACAAAATATGAATTGCCGTTGCACAATTTTCAAGTTTATTATTAATAAAAAATATGCAATTTTAAAGCAGGTGTAATCAACTGGTTACACTCGTGGGGACGACTCACACCACTGAGATTTCTCAGAAAGCCGGGCTTATCAAATTTTCGAGAATCAAGAAGTAGGTTGTAGGGAGATCTTCGTAATTAGGAATTGTGATATATGTCTTTAATATGATACACCCCCAAAATGTTTCCATATTTATCGAGGCATTCAAAAGATACTTGGCCAACGGGTTTAGAAATAATCGCTGGAATGGCTTTAGGTGCCAATTTAGCATTGAAATTTTTAGAAACATCACTCTGAACAAAATTTTTTATAAAGACCTTTTGACCTGGGTTGAATGACCGAACACGACTACGTAAGTTATAATATTTTATATTCTTAGAATAAGCCTTCTGTAAATGAGCCAAGACAAACTCTCTTGCCAAATTCAGTCGGGTAGGTTTAGACATTACCAGTTTTTCATTATCACCATGTTGGGTCAGTAATTTACGTACAGCATAATCAGATCCATGGTTCCTTTTGTGTTCCCCAAATACCAGATAATGAGGTGAATATCCACTCGAAGTGTGAACAACATTGCGCAACGCCGATGCAATTTCATCTAAATGAAAATCCCATTCTCGTTGATCAGCTTTAATGTACGAGCGAATAGCGGACAAAACACAGCGATTAACTCGTTCTGAGGCGTTGGGTTGTGGAGTTTACTTCGGGGTGGTGAGATGTTTTATGCCATACTTAGCAATCAGGTTTTTAAACTGAACGGACAGAAACTGTTTACCGTTGTCCGTTAGAATGGTTTCCGGTACTGAGAACAGATTAAATATATTACCTTCAACGAATTTAACCACGTTTGCGGCGTTAGCCGTTCTTAACGCCTGCAGAAGAACAAATCGAGAATACTTGTCTAGCACAATCAAAATATACGAGTTACCGCGTTTAGTTCGAGGGTAAGGCCCTAAAAAATCCAAATACAACCATTGAAATGGCTGATCAACCTCACTAAAGGCTCCCATTGGTGGGCGAGTGGCGAAATTTACTGGCTTGCAAGTTTTACAAACATGGCATTCAGATACGAATTGTTTGACGTCTTTAGCCATTCTGTACCAATTAAAGTATCTTTGCAGTCTCTCTAAAGTTTTTGCAACCCCTAAATTCGCAGACAGTGGAGAGGCATGTGCTTGCTCCAATAGGGATCGGGTCAAAGACTGAGGTATAACTAAATTCCATTCTGGTAAATCGGTATCACACACCTTAGAACCGTATGTTGGACAAATTAGTAATTTATTGTCTTCTAATCGCATATTGGTCGAGTAACTATTAATTAAGTTTTTAAATTTTTCTATGTCTTTGAGGTATTCTTCATCCGATACAAATTCAGGGGCATTTAAATGTATGTGCAAAGGCAAATCCATCGTTTGGGAACCGTTGGGTACTATTTCTTCAACATTTACTCGGGATAAAGCATCCGGAACCACGTTTTGAGCACCTTTCCTATGCGGAATCTCAAAATCGAATCCCTGTAGTTTCAAGCTCCAGCGAGCCAATCTTCTCGAAAGATCTTTTTAGGACATTAGCCACTGTAGACTTGAATGATCGGTAATGATCACAAAGTGAAACCCTTCAACATATGCGCGAAATTTTTTAATACTTAAAATAACAGCATAACATTCCAACTCTGTTACAGAGTAGTTTCGTTGGGTCTTATTCAATTTTTTTGACATAAATGCTATGGGAAATTCCTCGTCATTCGTTCCCTTCTGAAACAGCACGCTACCAACCCCCGTGGAGCTAGCGTCGCATTGCACGAAAAAGGTTTTAGCAAAGTTGGGATTTCGCAATACTGGAGCCGTCATCAACGCATTTTTTTAACTCGTCAAAAGCACGTTGAGCCCCTTCAGTCCAGATTAATTTTTTCCCTTTGTCAAGAGATCAGTTAACGGAGTACTGATAGTAGCATACTGAGCGATAAATCTCCTATACCAACCTGTGATACCGAGAAACCTTAGGATTTGCTTAGGCGTTTTGGGAATTGGGTACTTTTCGATTGCCGAGATCTTATCGGGATCGACCTTTAAACACCCATCACCAACAATGTATCCGAGATACTTAATTTGCTTCAGCATAAATTTGCTTTTATTTATGTTAATGGTGAGGTTAGCTTCCTTTAATAGTCTAGCAACTTCTCGAAGCAATGAAAAGTGTTCGTCGATACTGGCGGAGGTAATAAGCAGGTCATCTAAGTATACGAATATACGATCTTGCAAATGAAACGGTATCACTTTGTGCATTAAGCGGCACATACGCTGCGGGGCGTTACATAAACCGAAAGGCATCACGCGAAATTGATAAAGCGGTCGACCTTGTACTGTAAACGCTGTATATTGACGAGAATCTTTATCTAACGGGATTTGCCAGAAGGCATCCTTCAGGTCTAGACTAGATATAAATCTATTTTGATCTAATCTCCCTAATAACCCTTCTATAAGTGGCAGCGGATATGCGTCTTTCATAGTGACCGCATTCAATTTACGCGCGTCTAGGCATAGCCTTACTTTACCATTCGGTTTTTTAATTAGCGTTACCCGCGAGCACCAACTTCTATCGCTTACTTCAATAACCCTGAGATTTAACATACAATCTATTTCTTTATTGATATCGGATTGAATAGCTGGCGAAACTGCGTAATACCGCTGTTTGATAGGAGCAGCTGATCCGACCTCGATAGTGTGTGAAGTAAGCGTAGTCCTCCCTAACCCAAGGGAGTCTGACGAGGGGAAGAGTGTGATAATTTCATTTAGTTCGGACCGAAGCTTGTCAGGTAATTCATGCTGGTTAATATCTACGGAACTTTTGGGAGGCTGATATAAATCATTGACAAGGGAGGGGGATATCCCAAATTCTCTCCAAAAATTCATTCCTAAATATAAACGTTGTTGTAAATCGGGGGCGACATGAAGTCGGATAACTCGTGTTTTGTTCAAATATATGATGGGAAGATTAATATGCCCGAGTATAACATTCTTTTGCCCACTAGCGGAGCAAACGTAAGATGACAAACGATAAAATTTATATGATGAGCTGATAGATTCCAGGAAATCCTGAGAACCTGAGCCCAACACACTAATATTTGCGCCACTGTCCAACAATCCTCGAAGAGTATGACCTGCTATTAGAACATCGGCGTACAGCCTGCCATCAGCTTCATTTGATATAACCGATTCGTAGCATTTGGCCTTGATCTTACGCCTTTTATAAAAATGTTGAGAGGTTCGACTGAACGTAGACCTTGCAACCTGGGTCATGCCCGCAAGAGGATCAAAGGTACTGATTGTGGTGGAATTTGAAGTATGCGAAAACGGAATTATTGAGCTGGACGGTTCGAGGCTTCCGTCTCGGCAGGGGTTATTGTAATCTGCGGGAGGATTCTGGGTGACATATTCTTTTGGAAATGTGGTCGCCCAGTCGCGCGCATTTCCGTATTCAAGTTTCCCGCTCTTCCGGCATTGCATTTACGACAGTTGGGTTTAAGAACATTTTCGCTTCCACAACCATACCAAAAAATATGAGATGACGGAATAGGGCAATTTCGGTAAACGTGACCTATGTCTTGGCAATTCCAACAAATAAAGGTATTATTTGCAGCATCATTAATTTTGACGTTAGGTAGAGGTTTTGGTTTAAGTCCAGATTGGGAAGATGGAACATTAACGTAGGCCGGTCCCTCTGTTTTAGTCAGTTGATACGCCTCAATTTGATTTTCATGGTATGATGAGGCTGCCAACTCAGCCGGATTGCCAACCGAATCAAGTTCATTAATGGATTTCTTATTCAGATGCAGGAAATTTTCAGGACAATATCCATTTCGACTCCAAGTTTGTTCCCAACTGACACAGGCGGCTATGAGTTGATCTATAGAACTTATCTTTTTGTCTGACATCTGCAAATGAAACTGCAGACCGGGGCGCATATTTTTTTTGCGTATCTTAATAGTTCATTTTCAGAAATCGTCGTAGGAGATTTCATTGCAATTTTTAATAATGAGCTATAGAAATCATAAAAGGACTCTTTTGTGAAGCGCTGTTTACGAGTGTCTAATTCTTGAAGAATATCATCTTCAGTTGCGTAACGTTGAAACCTACGTATTAATTCAGTGCGCAATTGGGCCCATGAGACTAATCCATTTCTTTCCAAGAAAAGCCAATACCATTCAAGGGCCTCTCCTTTAAGAAGAGCGCCTAATTCTTCGACCAACGAAACCTAAAAGACACTATATCGCACCGCAGACCGTTCTACCCGATATAGAAATCGGTCTTTATCAGTTTTTTCAGTGACGGAACCGTCGAAACATAAATTCCATTTATGAAGAGACTTATAGGAAGAATTTGAATATCTAAAATCGTCGGTTGTAGAAGGAGGAATTTGGGACCACATATGAGCTTTCGGCACGGCTGATTCAGAGTTACCTGTAATCTCTTTATGACTATGATCATGACAGAAATTAGATGGAACTTCCCCACGGGTTGATTGAGGTTCGGGTACCGTCTTATCCTTCGTTAGCGTATTCTGATTTTTATTAGTTGCGCACTCTTCCGTGAAAGGATTACCATATGTTGCCATACGCTCGTTTATAATTTGGAGCAGCGCATCTAATTGCTCGGGTTCTATACCTGGAATATTCTTCTGTACCCCTTGTGTGAATTCTGCCATAGGAACACTGGTACTGCGATTTTTTGATGACGAAGCTGTATTAAAGTTTACACCAGAGGTAGGAATAGGTGCGGTCGGTTGGAATGAAATTTGTTTGGGTACTATCGATAGCGCTGAAGTTTCAACTGGCATGAGCACCGCGGGCTTTTTCTTCGTAACAACCTCGGTTGAATCGGATTCGGACTCGAGTTCTTCTTCAGTAGGTCCTTGAATATTAATAACTTCTAAGGTTTTGTTAAACGATGTTTCTTCGTCAGCGTCGTCAAATTCGTCAACATACCATTTCTGCAAGCATTCTTTTAACGAAAAAATTATATGTTTTAACTCGGGGATTTCCTCTTTTATGGAGCGCGAACGAGATTATCTAAGTATTCTACCCTCTACATGAAGCATTCGAGACAACATTTTACCATGCTCGTCTTTGTTCGTTGCAGTTTCAAGGTCTTGAATAACGTTTTTGAGACTTTGTAATTTAGCTTTACATTTCATAATTTCTCTTTTCGGGTTTTTACGAGCCGCCTCATGTGCGCGAGTAGGAATTAACACGGGGACTTGTTGTTCTGAATTTAATTGTTCCTGCAGTTTAGTGTAAATCTCCAAGGCTGTTCCATGAAAATTTCGAATTTCACATTCAATGAGAAATTCATCATGCGCCAGGTGATTGATGTCTATCGACATAGTGACTTAAGTTTCGTTTTTAATTAATTAAAACTTGAAATTTAAATAGCACAGAAATTCAATATAATGAATGGAAAATAAATTTATACTAAAATAAATGTACACAATGGATAATTAAAAAAAATATCGGAGAATAAAATAATTTGCGATGCAAAATATGATCACAACAAAAATGTTTTAACCTTTTATAAATGCGGTAAATATGACAACAAAATTTCACCTAAGTTCGAGAATTCAAATAAGATTTATATCAAATGTTACTGTAATAAATAGAGTGAGTGAAGTTCAGCAGATCAAAGTGAGGTAAGGTTGCAAAAAAAAATTCAATGTTATGAAAGAGATGAAAGTAACGAATTCTGGCCAAATGAAACACAAAAGTACTCTAAAACGCTAACAGGCGTATGGAGTTACACGTTTTCACTGCCCCATCAAATACCTAACATAACAAATCGTATTTTGTCACTACAAAAAAAACTCTGAATGAGGTATAATTACGCGAAATTAACATAACCGGAATTTGATAGTCGTTACTAGTAATTAAAGGACTGTCCAATTGCATGTTAACAAACACATTAATCAAAACTTTATTAACAGGAATATATACGCGCATGCAATTGTAGGTCATTACATCAACACAGGATTACCTGACATCGTAATCCAAAGACACCAAGGTCGAATATCGATGCGATCATGTGTTGATGCTTCTGCAAAATAAGTCAACGGTTAGAAAATTAATGTTAAATAATTAGTTAATGTTAAATAGTTCTTAAAATTCAAGGAAATTAACCGTTCTTAGAAAATAGTAATAACTGAAGGTTATCACAATTGATTTGAAAGCCAACTACTTGGGCGCCATTTGTAACGACCGATTAATCGATCGTATACAAAAATCATCGAGTAACATGTCTGAGCACAGCTTTTCCGGCTACGAACTCATGGCAAACGGGGGGATTCTTAAAATTCAGACATATTACAAGACATATTATGCTGTGCACTTCAATTTGGAAACACCTGTCCTCATCACCACCTTCCGAACTTCACTCACACTTATAAAAAAAATTAGCACATGGTGTTTAAAGCGAACCTAAGGTATAGTTATATGCAAAATTCAATGGAAAAAACATATAAATATCTATTGCGTGAAAATCCCTCTACTAAAATTAAATTCTATCAAAAAAATTAAAGAACTTTGATCTTACATTGATAATAACGATAAAAGTAAGAAAAGTAAAATAACATCATCAAGAAACTAATGACTAATTGACTGATTTTAATATTTTTACTTATAAGTACAACAAACACAAACAAAAATTTATTACCAAAGAAACATAAGTTACCGTATGTTCCACGTTGTTGTTGCTGTTGACTGAAATCTCTTGTCCGAATATGCCTTCCAAGCAGGTTGCGGTACCACGCCCAAGAAAAAAACACGGTTAAATACGGCTTTTCCTGTTATCCCGAACCAATATACCCATCAGCTCACAATCCTTTACAGCGTTCACGTTATCAATATGCGTTTATTTTAAAGACAACAAGACTCGAACGCCACAAAATTTATTGTGTAATATTGTAAAATAACGACAGATACACGAGAGTCGTTTCAAAAGTTCCTCTTCACAAAGCGAGGAATACAAGGGTGTTTTTGTAAATCAATAACTACACCAAAAATTTTATGTTCGTTATAAATAAATTTATTTACAAATTGAAGGCTTATTTCGATTTTATAACTTTTCACAAAACATCTTTAGGTACATAGTTTTTAATAATATTTTTTTATACAGGTAAACTTTTAGATTTCTTTTTTAGTTTTTTTAAAGTTTATAAACAATTATTGTAAAAATACTAATGGATAATAACTAGATTTTATTATTTTATACATAGATATTTGGATTATGTTCACGACAAGCGTTTAAATTAATTACTATCCCGAAAACTATACACCATATAATAATTTTAACGATCTTTAGCCTAAGTCGGCCAATATCTATATTTTTTTTCTTTATTTATAATTTTGATTTTTACACGTTTATTAATTTATATTATATTTTAACATTTTTAGTGGACAACCACTTTATTAGAATTCTCGATACTTAATGATCCACACCCAACAAAAAATCTCATTCGATCACGCATCTCAAGCTAATCAAAACACCGTTTTCTTTTATGATCATATTTTTCTCATCTAAAAAAAACTTAACACACGGGTACAAAATATGAATTGCCGTTGCACAATTTTCAAGTTTATTATTAATAAAAAATATGCAATTTAAAAGCAGGTGTAATCAACTGGTTACATATTTTATTTTAATAAATCATAAAATCACGTATTCAGTTTTATTTACATTCCCTATGCTAAATCACCCTAAAACTGGCAGTACTTTAGGGTGCCTAACACTTTTGCTCGTAGCTGTATTTTATTCCGGTAGGTCTACCGTGACTAACTTGTCCTCTTTTTGTGGTAATTATAGTCTAAACTCCAAGCAGCAGCTGGACGTTGTCTATACCGATTTCGCAAAGGCATTCTATGTAATTGATCACTCTATTCTTTTTCGGACGTTGGAAAGTCTCGATTGTCATTTCATCTCCATCGACTGGTTGCGTTCTTACCTCTCAGATCGCTGGCAATCCGTTAGGGTTATGGATTCTTTCTCCCCATTATTTCGGGCGTCATCCGGTGTGCCCTAGGGTAGTCATATCGACCCACTGTTATTTTCATTATTTATTGACGACGTTGTAAAATGTTTTAGGTTTGCCAACTGTCTCCTCTTCGCAGATGACATGAAGATTTTCGCCCGGGTCTCTAGCGTGTTGCACTGCAAATTGTTACAAGATGACTGAAACCGGTTCTGCAGTTGGTCAATTAACAACATACTCTCTTTAAACGTGAGAAAATGCAAAAGTCTTTCTTTCTTCCGTATCCGCTCGCCTGTTTTTTATCAATATCAACTGTACAACGAAACCATTGCAAGGGTTGAGTTCATCTCGGATCTTGGCGTAATCTTTGAATCTGACGCTACATTTACCAGACATGTTAACGCCATTTTTTCAAAATCGTACATTATGCTTGGTTTCATTAAACGAAACTGCAAGGACTTTAGTGTTCCGTTAACTTTGACATTATTATATGTATGCTTTTTCGCTCTATGTTGGAGTATGCGTCTCCTGTTTGGTTACCCTCCTATAGCAATGTTATTCCGAGAGGATTGAGAGTATCCAGAAACAGTTTATTTTGTCCGCGCTACGACGTTTACCATCCATGCGTGCTATGGATTACGTTCTTCCGCCTTATCGGAATCGATGCAATCTTTTGAAACTGCCACGTCTAGCTAATCACCGAAATGTAGCTTCTACGCTATTTGTGCAAGTTACTAGCACGTATCAACTTCTATGCTCCCGAACGTCGGATGCGTCAACACGATGGAGCTTTATTCATCGACCGAGCGGTAACCAACTACGGTCTTTCTGATCCAATTCCGAGGGTATCGCGAGTATTTAATAAGATATACGAAGCTTTTGATTATAACTTGTCGAGAGATTCATTTAAGAAAGCTTTATATAAACTTATGTAATGTATTATAAATTACAGCTATCTGTAATTTATAATCAGGCAATCTTAAATGTGGTGTTCTCCAAGGTTCAGTTTTGGGACCTTTGTTGTTTTAAATTTATTTAAATTCCGTTTTTGAAATTAATCTAACAGGCTCCGCTACAGCATTCGCGGATGATTTTGCATTAACCTATGGGTCGAATGATCACATTGAAATTCTACGCTATATTGAGAGTGACTTATGCATTATGTGTAAATGGTTTTTCTTTCACCGACTTGTTGCTAGTGATAAGTTAAGAGTTATGCATTTGAGCGTCCTAGCATAACATTTGACCAAATCTTTATCAAACATCATGGTCAGAAAAATTGTGATTACAGCAGTGAATAAATTCTATAATCTTCGACCTTTGTGTCTTTCTTATATTTTGCGAAGGTTATATCATGCTCTTGTAGAATGCATCATAATGTATGGGATAACTAGTTGGGGAGGTATTTACTTTGCTAATATTGTTGATCTTTTTATAGCGCAGAAAAGAATTGTTAAATTAATTTACGCTCGTCCGAAAGTTACACCCACAATTCCGCTTTTTCGTGAGTTGAATTTGTTGCCTCTGAAATATCTATGCATCTTTAAAGTATTGAAAATGTTTTTTTTTCGCAGAAATAGTTATCATAATCGAATATATCATGCGTATAATGCGAGAAATCCAAACAATTTTGCCGGCCTTCGTTGTAGTAATGAGAAGTTTAGAAGATTTTATGTATACATGGCGCCGTATTGGTTTCATCTTTTACCGAATCACGTTAAAATGCTTCCATTGGAGCAGAAACACAAATTTTTCAGGGAAGTTCGGATTGGGCTGCTTACCATTGATAATATTGAGCAATACTTTTAGTAATGAAATTAATCATTTATACTATATCCTATAATGAGCCGAAGAATAAATTTACAATACAACTAAAATAAAAATTGACCGTGTATATAAATAGTATTTGTTCATCAAAAATTGTAACCTAATTATTTTTTTTAAATGTTAATTGTAATTTTTATAAATTGCTCCACTACAGACATAACGTCTCAAGGAGCTATACTTTGTCTCAAATTTTATTGAAATAAAGATTATAATAATAATAATAATAATAATAATATAATTAAATGAATAAATTGTATACGTAATTAATATTTGAGAATTAATTGATATTCTTGCGGACGTCCATTTAAAATTATACTGTATAGATTTACCAATGTTTCACAATACTCTTCGTTCTAAATATGTTTTTAAACTAGAGACGTTATTTATTTCCTTATTGTATCTAAAATCCACAGTTGCTGATAAAAACAAGAAAATAATCAAACAAAAAAATTTGATTTCATTTTATAATTACAAAAATTTCTCGTCCACTGATCTATTGCGAAAAAATTGGATTGGAAAAGTTTTTCAATTTTTTGTTACCACAAATTCCAAATTTCACTGTCAAAATAAAAGTAGAAAAAAAATTGTTTAATGTAACAAAGTTAAATAGAAATACTGCTAGTCATTTTATTGATGAAAAGCTTTTAATTATTTTGTATTTTTATTTTATGGCTGTTGCCTTCACGCCACTTTTCCAACTTGATTAATTTACTTCGCTTTTTGTTTATTTTTCCAAAATAACTTTTGTCTAAAATTTGTTTTAGTTGTTGTTTTTGTAATAAAGGGAATGTTGTCTGGTAGGCAAGTAATGCTCCTTTTTATAATGCCTTTGCAAACAAAATTTTCAAATAATTATTATTACTATACATTTTAAGTAATTACTAGTAGTTTATATACAATATAAATATTTATTTTAAATTGTTTTTATTTAATTTATTTAAAAGGCAATTGTTTTTTATTTAAAATTGGTTTTGCAATAAAGCCCGAGGAAAAATTTAAATACCGTATTTAATACTAAAACGAATATGTTTTGCCAAATATTCAAAATGAGGTTATAGAAACCAAACCAAAAAGGATGATTTCATGTGCTAACACTTATTTTTAATCGTTATTAATTTTAATGTAAAATTTATTTGTGCTTTGCTACATTTCAAGAATTTTGGCTTAAACATAAAGCCAAATATAAATCTCTTCCATGCTGGTTAAAAAGTAAATCGCATAATTTAATATTCACATTATCCCATAGGTAAAATTAAAGAGCGTCATAAAAGCTCTTCATATCATAATCTATTCACAATATACATCATAAATCTACAACGTATATGTAAATAAAAAATCGGTAAAAAAATATCCAAGTAAATATAAAAATAATTTTATGCAATTTAATTTTGGTATAAAAATTTTATTTACAAAGATTTTCTTTTATTATTTATAAAAAATCTAAAATTCACAGATCTTCTGGGGATTTTATATATAGGAAAAAAAACAAGGAACAGAGCTACATACACCCGGTAAATATAAATAAATTAATCAAAAGGATCTGTTATACATTTTGTATAACTCTGACAAAATTTTTATTCGTAAAAAATTTTTTCATCTGCCTTGTGCCCATATATGCGATACATTGGATAGTAAATCTCCTACAATAACATAACCATTTACATTTAATGATGATACCCTTAAACGGTTTTAATTAATAATTAAATTATATAGGGAACATTTATTTAGGAAAATAAAATTTTATTATACACACACACATACACTTTAAATAAATATTTTAATAAAGATGAAAATAAAATAATTTTTTGTTTTGAACAATTTTATTTTGTGTTTAATTAAATTTTTGTAATATGTAATAAAATTATCACTTTGTGGTTTTTGGTTGGATGGTGGTGTGCCTCAAGGGATTTTGTGCTTTGAGAATACATTAAAACTGTGTTGGAGGATTGTTTTCTTGTTATTTTAGGACTACATTTCATTTTGAAATTTGTAAATATAAATTGTATACCTTTGACAATAAATTGAAACCAGTAAACGAGTCATGTCTTCAGGCAATGGTAAACATTAATACAATTCAGTTGGAAAATATTTTTTTTGACGTGTTTGATGTGATATACCGATAGATAAGGGTGTGAAGTAAATCCTAACTTTGTCCTAACCCTAAACGATTGCTTTGTATCTAATAAATGGTAATAGGACCATGCTGGATTTATAGGAATTGTGGTTATCAAAAGTAAATATTCTAAATTCTGGGTGATAAAAGCACTAGATATGAACAGACAACATAACTTTTATCTTTAACGTCGAGCCTAACCACCACTTCATTCATCACGTCTTCATTTTTGGATTCTTCTATTAACTCCGTAAGAATTTGATTTATAATTTTTTTCTTGCTTTCATTTTTATTACCTCACATGATACAAAAATATTTTTTTTTTTAAATTGGGTAATCCGTTGGTAGTTAATTTGGTAATGGGTTGTTAAAATGTAGTTAAATTGGTTAGGGTATCTGACAAAATTTATAGATAACTGGATACTATTGTTAAAATTCAATTTTTAAGGCGCTATTAATTTGCTTAATTAAAAATTAGGTAACAGTAAATCGCTAAATTGAGGATGAACTTGGGTTAGTGACAAGGTTAATTTTGGTAATTAGCGTTAATATTCCATCTTACCGGTAAAATTTGATTCACATATGCTTCTATCCATCTCTTACCGTTATACTTAGCCGCGGCTAAAGCCTTACATTTTCTGGATGGTATTTTCTTTTGGTTAAAGTTTCATTTTTGCGTTACTTTAATATAATTTTTTGTTTGTGAATACCCTCCAGAAAACGTTAAATGCTACAAGATGTACTTGAAAATAAGAAAGTCTGTTCAAGCGTCTTCTTGGATGCAGCAGAGGGCTTTGACAGAGTATGGCATAAAAGCTTGGAATGTAAATTACAAAGAGAATTACCAAAGCAGTTTTATGAAATTGTAAAAATTTTACTTATCTGACTGACACTTTCATTTTAAATCAAATGGGGAATACTCAGAAATAAAAATAATATAACCAGGAATACCCCAAGTAAGCGTTCTGGTACCAAGTTTATATATTCTATACTGCATCTCGGACCTGCCAACGCTAGAAGAGACTAACATAGCGAAGTCTGCGGATGATAACACCATCTTAGCACTTGCTGATAGTATGGAAAAATTTACAAGCAAATTGCAAAGAGCTACTTATAGTGTCAGTATCTAGACGAAGAAATGGCGAATAAAAATTGGTTCAAGTAAACCTTTGTTACGGATGGTTCGCCGCCAATCCGCAGTTTGCAACTAAACACGCAGAAGTCTCTGTCACGGAGTAATGACATGAGGGGTAATAGCATGAGTCGTGGGGAAATTAGAGGCTTGTATGCTCCTGGCCTGGAACAAAAACATCAAAATCAAATCAAATAAAAACTGAAATTAAATGAAGATACCATAATTCGTCGAACGAAACTTGAGAAACTAAATAAATTTAATAATAACAGGGTGTGCCCACCCAGAGACTCCTCGATCTCCCCAAATGGCCCATCGACCTCAAAATGCCAATGCCCAGGGACAACAAAGCAGCATTAGAGGGTAGGGACATCTCTTCAACAGACGAACTCTTTTTTTCACCCGGAGAGACCTCCAGCTAAACTCTCACAATTCACACTTCGACAGCATGAGACCGCCGAAGTAACACGGGATGATCGTGTGGATTTAACGGTCGTCTCCAAATATACGACACATACGCTGGACTCACCACTACGACCCTGTGGATGTCCTGCCAAGTGGATGATGTGGAGTGATAAGCGCAACCTGTAAATATAGAACCGATACAGAATGAAAAACCCCTCCCATCATACCTATACCCAAAAAATTATTTAGTAATTCATTTTATTTATATTATGATACACGGAAAAGAATAAATCAAATAACCATGTAAATACGGGGAAGAAGAAAAGAAAAGGAAAATGAGGCCGAATGCCAAGAGTCATACGCCGTGCTGATTTTATTTCATTTTATTTGTATTCAAATACAAAAAAAAAATAGTTTATCAACGGGAAAATCAAAATAAATCGGACCGAAAGCATCACCGTAAAAGAAAAAAAAATCGTAGCGCAAAATAAATACCAACAAAAATACAACGAGAATCCAAACAAAAATATGACCGCCGAACGTAATGATTCGGTATGATACCAATGTGCAACCCCACGCCCATGTCGAACGACCATTGTGACGCTCGTTTACATAAACAGTTTCAAAATTAAATGAAATTGGATTTGAGATGATGAAAAATTCAATATGAATTTGAATTATAAAAGATGCAAAAAATTAAATTCCCTGGGCAACTGTTGATGAATCGGAGGAGTTCAGTGGAAGATATGTTAGAATAGCTAGACAAGCGGATATTGTTTCGTCCTAACTATTATTCGTTAATAAAATTACATATCGTTTTTATAAAGTATTATTTATTCCCATTTGTTTCTATTTCCTTTATTTAAATACTTGTTTTGCTGGAATAATTTCATATATTATATAAATTTCATTTCGTCAGGAGATCGCAATAAATTTAACCTCAATAAATATTTTGACAGCGCCTGCGTTCTGATATGATGATATTTTTAGAAGACGTTATGAATTAAATTTGATCAGAAAATGCGATTCAACTTTCTGGTTTCTCAGTATTTCGAAATGATCGTAATTCTCGTGTCGGTGATGGTGTTTGTATATTTTTAAACTCGAACATAAAGTCAAAAGTTATTTATCAAGCTCTTGATTCATTACGAAATTTTCCTTCTTGGGGTTGGTTATATACCACCAAGCATAAATTGCATTGGCGAATTCGAAAATCTTTTGAATAATCTCACAACCTGATATCAAAACATTTTGTTAACGGGAGATTATAATCACAATATATTATCTAACAATCCCAGAGTTTTAAATTTCTGCAATTTAGTTAAAAAATTTTCCCTTACAATTTTCAATAATAATGCCGCGACCCACTTCTCTATTAATTCTAGTTCTCTGTTAGATTTATTATTAACTAATCTCAATAGCATATCATTTTTCAATCAAATTTCAATACCTGAGTGTCGATTTGGTACTAAAAATTAGAGCGCGAGCTAGCGAGATGACCAATAATTGTGTGTACATATACACTGCATTATATACAATTGTATATTTGTATTGTATTTTGTCTCTCATGTGTCTGTGCATTTTGTTCATCAATTTTTCAAAGGCAAGTAGCAAAATAAAAAGTTTCGGTTGAAACGGTTGAATATTTGTGATGATGACGTATACCTCACCACTTCTGTACCTCAATTTTGTTGCCTTTTCGAGACTACGAGACTACGACAACAAAAATTACCGGAAAATAATAATATTAGTGAATGCGAGTGTAGTAGTGCGCATGCGCTGTTCGTTTTGTTTGTTTTTTTTTTATTTTGTGTTGATAATTTGACATATTGCCAATACAAAACTATTTTATTGGTTATTTCTTTCATATATAAAATCCAAATTAATAAAATAAATAAAATCATACAATTATGCTTCAAAATTATTATAATTTTTTTAATTTCAAATAATTTTAATATCATTTGTGCTATGTGTTTAAATTTGAATTTCAATTCTCCATCAAATTACAACGAGACAAATGGATGTAAGCACCAAAAATTTTACCGATTTAAACCGATTCGACAATTTTTCATGCTTATCGTCATACTCTCTACATTAATACACATAAAAAAAATGAAACCATACAGTAACACAAATTAATACTATACACAGTGTACGTATACAAAATATTTCATAGTCCCGTAGTCTCGTAGTCTCGAAAAGGCAACAAAATTGAGGTACTGTTCGCTTGCTATTGAGCAGTGGAACCGATTGTTTGATATGTGTTTTGATTTTTCATTGACACATCAATCAAAAAAAAATATATAAACAATACGGTTTGCTCACCTCGCGCTGTCATTTTTGGTACAAAATCGACACTCTGGAATATCAGATCACGACTTAATTTTCTAATCAGTAGATGTGTACCAGCCTAGCGTTATACCTGAAATTTACTATAGAGACTATAATAGGATAATTCTTGATGAAATTCCTGTTAAGATAGCAAATCTTCCGTTCCAGAATATCTATCACACATAAAATGTGAACGACCAGATGTTAATTTTCAATGAATCTATTAACTCGTTATTTATTGATTGTGTACCACTTCGGAAAGCCAATATTAAAAAAAATAAACCACCTTGGTTAAACGTAAGGGTCACCGCTTAATTATTTGATAGAGATTGTGCTTATCAACTGTGGAAATACAATCGTACTACTCAAAATTGGAACTGCTATACTAAGACCCTAAGGATTTCTAATTCATCATTCCTTCAAACTAAAGGTGATCCAAATCTACCATCCAAAGTATTATGGAATAATTTAAAAAATCTTGGTGTTGGAAATGCTAAACCGAAGCAAACTATTAATTTCATATTCGCCATCTGAACTAAATAGTTTCTTTGTAAATTCAGTCCAAGCTATACATACTAGCTAAGGGAATTTTTCAAATCCGGCCATTTTCCCAACAGCTCCAGAGTCTGAAGAAGCATTCAAACTCTTTCCAGTTTCTGAAGACGAGCTTCACTCCGCTATACTTCAGGTTAAGTCAATGGCGATTGGTTTGGAAAGTCTGAATCTTAGGTTCATCAAAATTCTACTCCCTTATATAGCTAAGTTTATTCAACATATTTTTAATACAATAATTGGCACGACTTCTTTTTCTAAGGTCTGGAAATTAGCAAAAATCATACCTATAGCCAAGTGTAAAAATCAGAAAACAGGGGGGCTATTATGAAACTATTCGACTTATTTTTACGATATCAGAAAAATTCGCACTATTATGAAATTAAAAATAAAATCCGCCGCGGATTTTTGCGAATTCGCCCTATTATGAAACTAAAAACCAATTCGCTTCGGATTTATCTGAAAATAAAATGTCAAAATCCAACTGATATTTAGTTAACGAATTCTCAATTTGTGAGATGTATTTTGGAGTTTAAAAAAAAAAGTTGAAATATAAAGTGTTGAATAGTTTTAAAATTTATATATATATATATATATATATGTAGGAAAATCGGATTAGCAAAACAACTACAGCTTACAAAATTGCGTATTCTTTATTATCAAATCAGTAATGGAATGAATGATCCAAAACCAAAAATTGCATTCTATCTAGAATATTATATACTACAACAATGACATAATTACACAACACAAGTTAAAAGGTAAAGTATATAATAATTATAACATAATTTACGTCTGGGATCACAGGGTGATACCACTGATCACAGGGTGATACCACTCGGCCGTCCTGCATTATCATCCACCCCGGATGATCCTTCCTCGGAAATGACTATCTCATCCTCTGCAGCACAATCATCGTCCTCATCTGAGATACCGCAATAATATCGCTTCATGAACTCAGCGCAAGTCGAAGTTTGTATTGGACCATCTGAGTTTCCCACCTTCTTGACCTCGTAGCGGTCGAAACCTTTGACATGTATAACTTCATAAGGCCCCACAAATTTGCCCTGCAATTTCAGGCCACTCCCGAACTGAGTTCTTTTTACGACGACCCAATCACCAACGCTATATTTTGGGGCAGGCTTACGTCTCTTATCAAAATAATTTTTATTTTCCTTTTGAATTTTTCCGATGCTTTGCCGTGCCTTATCGCGTAGTATACTTCGCTCTTGATTGAATGCCTCTGCTGCTTCTGATTCAAATGCTTCTTGAATCCTAACGTCTTCAGGATTCCTCATCTTTGTGCCCATGAGCAATTCGAACGGCGACATGTTAATTGCTCTCTGATAGCTGTTGTTAATGTATCTCTGCACACGATCTATGTGCTTCCACCATTCGTCTGGTTTATCTCGAGATAGCTTTGCTAACACCGGTATTACTATTTCGTTGATTCTCTCAACTTGGCCGTTACCCGTATGCGTCCCAGTAGTTATCGTTGTGTGCTGAATATTCTCCCTTTGACAGTATTGTAAAAATTCAGTCGACGTGAATGCTGTCCCTTTATCCGAAATAATATGTTTAGGGTTCCCGAATACAGACTTCTGGACTTCTAGTTTCTGTATCACCTCTTGCGATGTAAGTGATTTAGTCGGGTACAGCCAAACAAACTTGCTAAATCCATCTACAATGCTCAGAACGTACTTGTAGTTCTTCTTCGATTCAGTTAAATGACCAAGGTGGTCTATATGTAAAGTTACCAGTGGTAAATTCCCCTTCGGAATAGGATTAAGTTGACCATCCTGTTTCCCCATTTTCCGATTTAGAAGAATGCAATGAACGCAGTTTTTAATGACAGCAATAACCTTCTCTCGTAAGTTTGGCACGAAAAATTCTCGCTGCACCAGTTCTTCTGACTTTTTGACACCAAAATGACCTTGCTCGTGGCAAGATCGAATGATCTCCGACTGCATTGCTTTGGGCACCACCAAATAGTTTGTACCTTGAATATTTTTGAACAAAATACCATTATTACTAATATAATTATCGTACGCACCTGTTTCTAATAATCGAAATACAACTTTGAGGTGTTCATCGTCTCTCTGGGCAGCTCTAACTCGATTAGTGACATCACCTGATATTACCATGACCATTGGACCTCTTGATAGAGCGTCCACATGACGCATTTTATGTGCTGGCCGATGTTCGAGTTGATAGTCAAACTCTTGCAGGTGAAGAGCCCAACCAGCAATACGTGATGACAATTCCTTACGTTCCATTGTGCCCTTGAACGCGGCACAATCTGTTGCAATTTTGAATTTTAGTCCAAGCAAGTACACACGGAATTTCTTCAACGCCGAAACAATCGCCAAAACCTCCAGCTCGTAGCTGCTATAACGTTCCTCACACGAAGTTGTTTTTCGGCTATAATAGAAAATTGGATGCATCTGTTTATCTTCCAAACTTTCTTGCAGTAGGACAGCACCAATCCCTATTTTGCAGGCATCGGTATGTAGTTCTGTAATCGCCGTCATTGAATAAATTTGCAGAACTGGCGCCTTACTTAACACATCTTTAAGTTTACTGACTGCTGCCTGATGCATCTTGCTGAATTCAAATAGAGTGTTCTTTTTTAGTAGATCCGTCAATGGCTTTGAAATAGTTGCGTATCCTTCCACAAACTTTCTAAAATATCCTGTTAGACCGAGGAATCGCTGCAACTGCTTGACTGTCTGTGGTTCTGGAAACTTCCAAATAGCACGTTGCTTTGTTGAAGATGGCTTAACCATTCCGCCCTGTATCTCGTATCCCAAGTATTCTACCACAGTCACAACGAATTGACATTTCGACCACTTAATTTTTAGTCCGTTTTGCTCGCAAGTTTCTAATACCATTTTAAGCCTCACAATCGCCTCTTCTTCACTTTTTGCTGGTATGATCAAGTCGTCCATGTATACGCATACGACTTTCTCATTACATAATCGTCTAAATATGTTATTAACATACCTTTGGAATACAGCTGGTGAGTTACATAGACCAAAAGGAGCGCGAAGGAACTCATACTGTCCGAATGGGGTTACAAATGACGTGAACTTGATGGAATCCTCTGCTATTTCTATATGAAAAAATCCATTGCGCAAATCGAGGGTTGTGAAGTATTTGGCTCCTTGTAGTTTGTCTATTTGGTCATCTATTAATGGCATTGGATATCTATCTTTTATGACCACTTTATTTAACTTGCGATAGTCCACGCATAGCCTTTTGCTGCCGTCTTTCTTGTTGGCTAAAACAATAGGACTCGCATAGTTCGATGCACTTGGTCTTACAATTCCTTCGTCGATCCAATCATCTATCTGTGTTCTGACTATGTCCAACTCCAACGGTGCAAGTCGTCGAGGTTTCTGGTAAATAGGGTTTTTATCTGATACTATAATATTCATTTTAACGTCTGAGCTCATAGTGTTGGCCTTCGCATTGTAGCCGGTAACCATTCTTCTGATTTGTTCCTTCACGTCCTTATTTACAATATGATCAATGTCGATTTGAATGTCTTCTTGCTCAATTGACATAACCGAAAATTCAGGAATAAACTTGCGAATTGATATAGTTTCAGGCGTTAGAACGGTTATAGCTTGTTTTAATAACTCTTTACCAACTATTATATCACATGGTAGTAAATTATCTGGAACAATGTGAAACGTCGTAGCAAAGTAATCACCGTCCACCTCAACTTCCGTCTTGAAGCGTCCCACCGTAACCAACGCACCCGATCCGATGCCGTGAAATACAGTAGTTTTGCACTCGAAGTTAGGTGAACCAATAAGTAAATATTTTCTTTCACTTATAAAATTAAGATCACTCCCGTTGTCTATCATTGCTAAAGCTTCCTTTCCGTCAATTTTAATTTTCTTTCGGTCCTTTACCGCATGTACTTCTCCTGATCCAGATGCGGCACATAGCTTAGAGTTTTCCAATTTGGGGCACTTTGGAGCAATGTGACCAAATTCGTTACAGCGATAACATTTGGGACCTTTCTCTTTATTTTTGCAATTTTGGTTCACATGCCCTAACTCACCACACGAGTAACACTTCTGATTTTTATATTTTCTATCCTTTCTAAGCTGCGAACTTGTTCGGTTTTGGTTTGAACTCGATGGCATTTTTTTCTTCATTTCCTCATAACATAGCAATTTCTTCTTGAAATCATCCATACCAGTTGCACCATATAAAATTGCCTTATTTGGTTCGTAGTCGTGAATGCCATCTATGCAGTACTGAATTATTGCGCTTTCTTCGATATTAGCCATATTTCCTATTTCTCGCAATGCAATTAAATAACTTTTTAAGGATTCATTAGGGGTTTTCTTTCGATCAGCCATCATACGATGAATCCTAGCGCTATTGTGAACGAGTGCAAACTCTTGTCGCAAAAATGTAGTTAGGCTTGTCCATGTCGTCAAGGATTTGGTTGATTTCAGACTATCTTTAGCTGTTCCTTCTAGTAGCCGCTTTGCATATGTTGTTTTTTGTAGATCCGACCAGCAATAGCTTGCCGAGGCTTCATCTACGTCTGCAATCCATTTATCAAGAAGATAACCGTCATCTCCGTTAAACCTCAGAAGCGATTCTTCTATATCTTTAAATGTGAAAAACGTGGGTTTTGGTTCAGCTGCAGGTGTCGTATTATCTCGGTTCAAAGTTTGTTCGCGCTTGAGCAGCTCGATCTCCTTTGTTTGCAACTCAAGCTGTTTCTTCAGCAATATCATCATAGCTGACTCATGAACGTCTGATTCGATTTGCGACATTCTTGGTTCCCGATCGTCTTTGTTTGCGGAATTATTGGTTTTTTCTCTGAAGTAATTTGTATTCATCGCAGATGATTCAGTTGGTTCGCCGCTATCCTCGTCTGTGTGTTCATTACCGTCGGCAGTGCCAACATTGCGCATAATTTGAGTTGAATTTGCCTGTATACGAGCATGTTCGATTTCCGGAGTTACGTTGTCCTCGTAGATCACAACTTCGTTATTGCACCCCTCACGGACTGAGATCTGGGCCACATTATCACTAACATCTTGATTTACCGCAGTAACTCGCGAATTGTTGTTCCATCGCGTAAAATCTGCGATCGAAGCGAGCATTCCAAAAAAACTCATTTCCGTTTACAATATGGTCGATTACTCTTAGCAATATATTGATTTATTGTTTATAGAAAACACAATCTCGCTTTTTACGGTAACACTGCACAATGCGGTTGTTGCTTACGTGCAATTTTACCGTTCAACCCAAATTAACGTAAACGGGTACAGTTGCGACTCGAACAGTAATATCAATTTCTAAGCACCAATCAGTCCTTCGACCTTGATGCTATATATAACACGTGCACAAAGTTTCAATCGGCCACAATTATTATAATGGACACACACTTTTATATTAATTAATTAAAATTGTTTTCACACCTCCAAATTTCCTTTTTGTTTCGTTAACTGCTACAAATATTTTAATGAGCACCTTCTCATTAAACGATCCCACTATATTACAAAGTCGCGCACACCTTTTTTAGCTCACACTACACCGTTTAGCGTGGCGCACTTTCTCGCGAAAAAATCACCTTTTTTCAATTAACGACTTTAATTGACCACCTTACATATAACGCGAATATAGTTACCACCTTCGGGATCCCGGTTGAGCCCCCATGTAGGAAAATCGGATTAGCAAAACAACTACAGCTTACAAAATTGCGTATTCTTTATTATCAAATCAGTAATGGAATGAATGATCCAAAACCAAAAATTGCATTCTATCTAGAATATTATATACTACAACAATGACATAATTACACAACACAAGTTAAAAGGTAAAGTATATAATAATTATAACATAATTTACGTCTGGGATCACAGGGTGATACCACTTATATATATATATATATATATATATATATATATATATATATATATATATATATATATATATATATATATATATATATATATATATATATATATATATATATATATATATATATATATATATATATATATATATATATATATATATATATATATATATATATATTTAATATAAGTTTTTATATTATAAGATGTAAGTTATTAATTTATGTTGTGTGTTTTAAAAATAATAATTTATGTGTATACTAACAAGGTTACAACAACCAGTCAACAATTTGAATTGCTGGTGTGTTTTATGGAGCAAAACGAGGGGATTGTGAAAAATTACTTAAATGCCCCACAGTTCAAAGAAACTGCAAACAGTTTATGGGAGGAAATCACAAAGGATTTAAATATAGTTGGCCCACTAACCAGAACTGTTGATGGTTGGAAAAAAGTGAGGTTATGTCGTGTTATTGAATTAATAATAATAGAAAATATCATTACCTTTTATTTTCTATATCAAAAGGATTTGAATTCGCACCTTTTCCAATGAATATGAGTCGGCGTAACTTGATCGTCGGATTCCGAGTCACTAGTATCAACAAAAAATCCTGTACTAGTATCCATTATATTTTCCACGTTATTACGTTTTGGTGCAAAATTATTTTTAATTAATTTACAAAATATTTTTATTTTCACAAGTCACAAATTATTCATATTTTCGTTTGCTTAAATGTCAAAATACACACATACAAAAGAAAAAGAAAAGATATATAAAGCCAACTTCATATTTGTATTTCCAAATTCGACCATCTATTTCATAATAGGAAAATTCGTGGCGAATCGGATTTTTCCGATATCGTTAAAATCCGAAGTCATAATAGCCCCCCAGAATCCGACTTCAGACCTATCAGCATCTTGCCGTCACTTTTAAAATTTTTTGAAATCGTTGTATGTAATCAACTCGTGAAATTTTTGGATCATAACAGTCTTCTTTGTCGTTTCTAGTCGGGCTTTAGGGAAGGACATAGCACTACTACCGCTCTAGTTAAAATTCTAAATGATGTTATGCACAATATTGACAAGAGAAGAATGACGATTTTAGTGCTTTTGGACTTTTCTTTCTTATATAAGCTCTCTTATAAATTTTTGTTCTCTGAATCGGCTGTGAGGTTTTTTGCCAGCTATTTGAAGGGTAGGTCTCAAGTTGTCGATGTTGATTGGATTTTATCGGAAAGCTGTAGTTCTCCAATAGGTGTACCACAAAGTTCGGTCCTGGGGCCACTATTTTTTTCCCTTTATGAAAAACGATATTGTGGAGGTTATTGCCAATACTTTCTATCACCTTTTTGCGGATGACCTCCAAATGTATAATACCTGCGAAATTACGTATGTTAATTGTGTAACGAGCATAAATGAAGATCTTTGTCGTATACAGGTGTGGGCAGTTGAAAACAAATTAGTATTAAATCCGAAAAAGTCGCAAGCAATTGTGATATATAAGAATTCGATTGATACCGATAGTATGCCCAAAGTAACTTTGTGTAACTCTTCCCTAGAATATGTAAGTTGTATCCGTAATTTGGGGCTTGTTATAAACAAAACACTGACATGAGATGACCATATTAAGGTTGTTAGATATAGAGTGTATGGTATTTTGAGATTCCTTTGGTCTGTCATAAATTTTGCTGGACTCGAACTTAAAAGAAAAATTTTCATATCGGTAATCTTTCCCCATTTTCTATACTACAATGTTGTTATGTTTGGGATGAGCAGGGGTGTGAACACAAATATGTTATTCTTTTTAATGCTTGTGTTTGTTTCGTTTATGGTCTAAAAAAGTTCGATCGCATATCTCACGTCTCAAACAATCAATTTGGTTGTAGTATTCTAACTTATTTCAAATATCGAGCTGTGGTGTTCCTATTCAAACTAATCAAATTTAAAAAACCGGTGTATATCTTTTTGATGTTCTGTCGTTCGCTAGATCAAGTATAACTTTGAATTTGAACATAACACCTAATTCGTCAGTCCATCTCAATTCATCATTATTCTTCTCGGGAGTAATGCTGTGGAATTCATTGCCTCTGTCGCTAAAAGCAGCAGCACCGGTTTCAATGTTTTATCGGGAGCATTCACGTTTTTAGGGGATCAGTAGGGGGTTTGTGGGTGAGATAATATGATCTTGGGTCTGTCTACTTTTTAATCTTTAATATTTTAATAAATTGACAGACACAGAAATAATTTTTAATGTAATAAAATATTTTTAATAGAACGAAACTAACTTTTATTATTTACTTGTTTAAATAATAAATAATAAGAGTTTAACTGGAGATTTGTGAGTGTTAGTTGAAATTAGAAATTAATCCGTGTCGTCAGTGCTACTGTGCTATTTCAGTGGGGAATGGTAAATAGTCCGACATTATTTTTCAAATTGATAAAAATGGGACAACTCAGTTGGCTTTTATTTATTTTTGTCCACAATTTTGATTATATAGTTTAGAATTTACGTTGGTTTCATTAAGAATGTTGACAACTATATTTTTAAACAGGGTATGATTTAAAAGTAGATTTTTTGGCCATTTTATCTAGTGCAAGCATATTTATTGACTCATATTATAAAACCATAATTACTGGTGCCAGTTCCCACATATGAATAATCCTTGCAAAATACAATAAAATGAACCGTTTTTTCGCCAAAAACCTATACAGCAAACGCACAGGTTATATTTTAGGTCATGACAAAATTATCACCTTTTTATGTCTCTACCAAACGACAAAACAAAAACACCAACCAAAATAAAGCCATATTACCTTATTTTGGTTAATGTACAGAAAATTGAAATACAAAAATATAAAAAAAAAATACCAAAAGGTCATGCTAAAGTGGTTCCATTAAAAATATTATTGTTATTTTTCATGTTTTTAATTTATGGTTGAACTTTTTTTTTTGTCGCTGCTGCTACTCCACTCTACTCTACCACTGTACAACATTTTATTGCCATACTGTTATTTTTTGTGCTTTTTGATCTTACAGGCAGGTATATAAAGCTTTCATTTCATAATGTGTCTTTTTATTAAAACGAGGGAAAATTAAATGTTTTATTGCGTTTCTTGAATATTTCATGTTTTTATTGATTTAAAATATATTCTCATATCGCTATAACGTTCAATATAGTGGTGGCAAGGCATTTTTGGTTCCAGATACCAATCGAAAATTTAAAATATTTTTTTTTTGTATATATAAAGTTTTATAGTTTTATTTCATTTTTTATTATTTCCTGTGATTATTATTTTTTATGTTTTAAGGAAGTAAATTTATTGATATCGGGAAAAGAAACTTTTTGTAACACTACGAATTTGTAGTCAGTTTATATGTAACGTATAGAAAAGTTATATTTTAATGTATTCGCCAACTAAACACAAACAAGTCTCTTATTCCGACCCAAGATATAAAAAATGAAATATCAGGATAAGTATTAGGCTGGATAATTCAGAGCTTTCAAATGAAAAACGACATTCATTAGATCTACAAGGGGCATTTTATCTCAAGCAACCATTCCTTATCAATGGAGTTTAAACAATTAAGCAATACACTTTCCGTTACATTCTCTGTGGCCAATTTACTGCTCAGATCAGCTCTTGGGAAACTTACAACGGGTGTCTTAAGTTTACCAAACAATTGACTGAACATCAATGCGTGGTCAAACTCTGAACCACTCTGCTACTTAATCGCTAGGAAACAGCTACATAAAGAACGATCATAAAATCTGGCATCAAATTCAAATAACAGATGCATTAGCAAAAGGTTGTAGGACTCCAGTACAAGTTTTTCATCATTCTTTCTGGTTTTGACCAACGTAAAATATCACACGGCTCAACGTATAAGTTATGGCGTGAATAAAACTATCTATCCTATATGTTACAAAAAATGTATAATTTTTATCTAGAGCCCATAAAAGTAACCTAATTCACAAAAGTAAAGCTTACGAATGAAATTCTTTAAATAATATCTTACGTGCTAGACCAAAATATTTCAATATTGGTTCGTACGTAACTTTGCACAAAGCTTAAAAATTGTCTTCTATAGATTTATTCCTGGTATAATTTTAAATAAAATCAGTAACGTGTCGGATGAAGTCGGTGATAAGGATATACGCTAAACAATAAAGGATCTTGGTAACATCTAGGTGTAGATGATATGGCCAGAATCCACAAGTAAATTGCATAGAGCTACTAATATTGCCAGTGCCTGGACGAAGAGATGGCGAATAAAACTTAATAAGAGAAAATCTGTTAATGTTAAACAAAATGGTCACCTGAATACCAGCAAAATATCTAGAAATAACTGTAGATACGAAACTAAAATGGAAAGAGCATGTCACAAAAATGGATTGGTTCTTATGATGAAATTCTGAATGGGATTACGTATTCAGCTCTGGGGCTGTGCAAAATAAAAACAATATCAATATCATAAAGTCATTCCAAAGCAAAGTCCTATGTGGATTAGTTAATATATCGTGGTACATAAGAACTGACAACCTCTATAAAAATTTAAAAACACTTGATACGTATTAGCCTACACAAAAATGCTGAGTTAGATCGTATGTTGGATGAGTCAAACTCAGCAAGGAAGGAAGAAACCTATTAATCTACTTGATCCAATCTAGACCTACTAAAAATATATTAAAATTGTAAAGCGAACTAGCCAAAGGGCTAAACCCCTCCAAACGAGAATGTAAATTATGAAAGATAAATTACTAGATGATTTGTAAATCAGTTGTAATAAATAAATATAATTTCAAAAAATATTCTTGAACATTGATTTGAGTTGTACTCAACTGTAGGCTTTAAATTTAACTTTTGTTTTTTTTTACATAAAGCAGAGTTAGCCATCTTCCTAGTTTACTTCCATTTTTCATTAAAGTTTGTATAGTTATTTTAAGCAACACAGTTATCAAATTATTATTTATACGAAATTTTATTTAAATAAATGTAGTTTAAATAAAACATATTCTTAATAAAAAAAAGTATAAAAGTAGTGTCCTGTAAAGTGTTTATAATTTAAAAAAAAAACACTAAAATTGCAAATATGATTTGTACGAAATGTTTATTTCAATCGATAAATCAATGGTTGTCAATATTTTTTAATGAGTATTTCATGTCAATGTTGGTCACGGTTACGTTTTAAGTATAGTCCCTGCAAAATGCCCAATTATTCAATACTTTTACAAGCATTTTTGTTGGTATATAGCTAATGACCTTTTTAATGTTGTCTTCAAATTCTGCTATTGTTGTTAGTTTATTAATATAGACGAGAGACTTTGTGTCGGCCAGATTCAGTTCATGCAATTATGGTCAAAAAAGAAGTCCAAAATCGTCAAAAGGGAGCCGAGTGCCAACAGTGGTTTTTTCTGAGTGGATTGATGTCCAATTATTTGAAAATGGTGCGAAATTTTCTCACAATGATTTGAATTGCTTGTTCAGTAGGTATATTGTGATGACCGTAAAATGGACGAGGTGAGCGAAATACATTTTTCACTGAACACGAATTTTGGTAATAAAAATTAATAATTTGAGAACGTTGTTCAGGTGTAAGACTTTCCATGATGAAATGGCTTTGCATATTGAGAACAATTGGCCTTGACCGTAATCGCAGTATAATCATCTTAGTATTAATCACTCATGAAACCTTGATGTTTTAAGTCATCATTATCTTAATACAATTTGTGTATTTTTAATAAATTCGACTATGATAAATCGATCTATAAAAACAGAACCATCTATAGATAATAGAGTCCCCCGGTTCGAGTTGTTTCCACTACACTTAAAAATTAGTTATACAAATGTATATTTCCGATTGAAAATAATAAAAAACGGACAATTCTTTTTATTAGTTTATGTCTATAGCTCATGGTTCAAGACCTTCATTAAGGACAATTAGAAACATTAGACTTTTATCTGGGAAACTATTAATAAAAAATCAAAGTGTTACGTGTCTGTTATTTATATACTGACTTACTGAAACAGGTAAAATACAGATAAATAATATCAATTAAATATCAAATAATATAAAAAAATAACAAAAATATATTTTGATTTTTATGATTATTCGTCGCTCAAGAACAACTGAGAATATTGCTGCTGCAACCCGTAGGGTTGACGAAAACCCAAGTTTGTTGATTCTTCGTCGATCTTTAGAATTAGAAATTCCACAAACGACATTGCACCGTATTTTGCATAAAGACTTAGGTCTTAAGGCTTTTAAAGTTCAGTTAAAACAAGAACTCAAGCCGGTCGATCACCATATCCGTTGTATCTTTGCTGATTCGGCCCTTCAAATGCATCAAAATGATCCGGATGTTCGTCGAAAAATCATCTTCAGTGATTCTTCAAAAACCAAATATTTAATTCACCTCGGAGGCTAAATTAATAGGCAGATTGCCGCATTTAGGGCTCTAAAAATCCAAGAATGATTGTGGAAAAGCCTTTCGATCCTCAGCGTGTCTTTATTTGGTGCGGTTTTTGGGCTGGCGGTGTGATTGGCTTTATTTATTCGAAAATGGGGTTGGTGCAAAGTTACGGCTACTTGATTGCGCTACCGAGCGAGCTATGATTAATAATTTTTTATGGCCGAAGTTGTAAGATATTGATGTGGCCGATATTTATTTTCAGCAAGACGGCGCTATGTGCCACACAAGCAATGAAACAATCGCAATTTTACAAGAAAAGTTTACTGACCGTGTTATTTCTCGAACAGGTGATCACATTAAGCCACCGAGATCTTGTGATATAACACCTTTAGACTTTTCTCTTTGGGGCCACGTGAAAAATCGGGTCTATGCCAATGCTCAACAATGGATTCAAGACGTTAAAGATGGAATTCGCGAAATTACGGAGGACATACAGCCACAAATGTGCGAATTGGTCATGGAAAATTTCATGAAAAGGATATGGTGCGTAGCCGTGGGTGCCATTTGGCTGATATCGTTTTTAAACGTTAATGGCATACCTTCTTCTTTACAATGAATTATAGGTTTTGCACTTCAAATTCATGATTTTGCAAATCATCTTCAAATTTTTTTTATTTCAATCTCAACTTTTTACAAGTCAACTTCAAGTTTTTACAATTCACCCTCAATTTTTTGCAAAGCAAATTCGAGTTTTTATAAACTAACTTCAATTAAATGCAGGGCAAATTCAAGTTTTAATATTGCAAATTCGTAAATTTTTTGCAACTTCTTGCAAAACAAATTAATTGCTCCCAATCCTTAACCGATTATGATGGGATTGGGCATGTTAGATGGAAAAGGGATTCTTAAAGAATTTTTGGAGGAAATTCTAGAATATAGCCACTTGGGACGGAACTTTATCAATTCTTAACGGATTATGATGGGATTGGGTATGCTGGATAAAAATGGGATTCTTAAATGATTTTTTGAAGAAATTCTGGAATATGGCCATCTGGCACGGAACTCGCTTATTTTTTGACGGATTTTGATGAGATTGGGTATGCTGGATGGAAATGGGATTGTTAAATGATTTTTGGAAGAAATTCTGGAATACGGCTACCTAGAACGGAACTCAAAAATTTTTCAGGTGCCATGAAGCAGACTATATCCAATATTAATTGTGTTGAGGATTTCGCTTTGCAGGATTCAAGTTTTTTCTTTTTTGCAACATGGTTAGTTAAATCATAATCTTATCTTACAAATGTATAAAGAATAAATTTTAGTACTCGATTTAAGTAACGTATATTAATCATGAATAATATAAAAAATATTTGTTCATTGATTTGGTACTTGTTCATAAAATTATTTATTTTTCGGTTTAACAAATCGTGATTTTGTCAGCAGACAGAGCCAACATTTTCAGTAGTATTTTGTCTCATCTTGATTTGGATGATAACTTCTTTTCTGACAATTAATTCCAATTATATTTTATAAAAACATATTAAAATCTTTGTCTTTCTCAGAATTCAAATATCCAACTTTACGAATATGTTGGGAACGATTTGGGAGAATATTACTATGGCACAAAAGGCAGAGTGATAAAAAATTTATCCAATATTTAGCATCGTCTATCGAACACCACCTATCGTCGCTAGCCAACGTAATTATGGAGAAAGAGATTGATCAAAAAACGGGTCGTTTTGTATTGTTTCAATAAAATCACAATATACCCAACACTTTTGCAAAACAGCCCATCGCCTCAGTTTTCAGACAATACAAAAAAGCTTGCTTAATAAATCGTATATTTTTCCACAAATTTTTTTTAAAAATTACAGGCAAAGTATAAGAAAAATTTGTTTCGTGGCAAGTTCCCGAAAATTTCGATTGATTTTTATATAATTTTTCGTCCCGCTAGAATAATTTAAAATTATTTCGCCAAAAATAAAAATATCTCGAATCAGAGCTATACACGATTTTGAAATATATACACTAGTAGCTAAATTTAAGCTAAATTATAAAAAAATCTTTCCGTGGCAAGTTCCCGAAAATGAACTCTGGGTTGAGAATTTCGTTGATTTTTAAATAATGTTTCACCCCTTGAAATTCCTAGCTCATAGTTCATTTTCAGGAACGTGCCACAAAATGATTTTCTGTTAGTTCAGCTAAAAATTAGGTACTAGTGCATTCTTTTTTAGTTTTGGTAAAATAATTTTTATATTTATCGAGCGGGGCGGAAAATTATATAAATATCAACGAAATTCCTAATAACACACACTATATACGCGTGCCGCGGTAGTTGTGAATACTATGGGAATACTATACTCGCATCATTGTCTGTCTAAAAATTTTTAATGGGTTTGAATATATAAGAAAATAATAAATTGGTTTCATCAATTTGTTATTTTAAAATCAAGCTTTGGTTTTTGTGGCTCCGGATTTTATTTCGGATATTATATGGTTGACTTTATCTTGACAATTGATTTACAACGGTTGACTCTTCATTGTTTTTGATTTCATATAGTTTATAATGTCGTTTCTATTTGATTACTTTTTCAAAACATATTGTTGCCTTTCTTATTTTCTTATAAAAATTAGTTTACTATTTCTCTTTTCTATTCAACATCATCAATTTCTCGTATTTTAATTCTTGTTGTTGTACAGCGAAATTCTCATATATTTTCCTTTATTAATTTGTATTATTTGTAGAAAATGAGAAACCCACTGATTGCTTGGTTCAAATGAGATGAAATATTATATCTGTCATCGATTCGTGTAAAAAACAATCAATTTTACAGTATTTTTAATTCACGTTTCATTTAACAAACGTAATGCTATCTCCCATACAAAATGTAAGAAAATTTTAGTTATTTGTTTAAGTTTTATTTCTTGTATTTCAAAGTGTGATTTAATTGGCAAGTTTGATTTATTTAGATTGGCTTTGATAAATAAAACACATTCTATTTAAAAAGCGCATAACACAGCCGCTACAAATTTTGTTTTTTACAATTTTTTATCCATTGTTTCGTCCAATTGAAATTAAGATTTATTTTATAGATTTGTGTACATCCCTCGATCACCATTGTTTTTATAAACAAAATGGATTTTAATTTTTGTTAACCATATAGTTTTTACAAAACATAAAAATTTATAAAACAGCGTGATTAATTTATTTGATTCCACCGGTATATTAGCATGGTGTAAAATTGAATTTCATTTTTCTAAACCATCTATCTAAATTGACGGAATGATTTATTTGGGGTGATTAGATGACAAGGTATACCTATATACCTACACAAAGTTTTGATATACATTTTATAATGTCGATTATCTAATCATTGCGTCTCAATTCGCAATCAATTTCCATTAGACTTTTATTTTGTACTCCTCGTCTGTATTACGTAATCTAATTCAATATTCATCTAAATTAATCGAAATCTCGGCATTTTTGCAATTATATAAACCCTCTTCCCTTTCCGCGTATATACCGCAAAACAAAATTATTTTTATCCGTTCAACACTAAAATGTGATTCATTTGATTGATTGATTAGACAACAATTTTATATTCATATTATGTTATTGCTTTGTTCTTAGTTTTTATTTCTGGTTCGGAAAACCGATTTTCCATTTTTATTTTATTTTGTTTTTTATTGAATTGTCTCAGTATAATTGATTAACCATGAATTGAATTGATAAATTAATATAATTGTATTTCGTTGATATATACGATTTGCTGCAAAATCTTGTGGAAAATTTGTGCTTAACAAAATCAACAGGAAAAATATTCGGTGACGCAACACATTAGGGAAATATTTAATAGTCGATTTTTTTTTTGAAATCATGCTGCGTGTGTGTAAAAATTGTATAACGAAATAGATAACTCGTAACTGTATATCTTCTTTAATAATTCACACTTTTATAGAATCGTATCATCTTAATGTTTTATATCATCTTCTTCTACTTACTTACTTACCTATGTAATACATATACATAATCATCTTCAGACTGTCTTATACGTGTTATTTAAAGATAAAAATCATCAAAATCGTATATGTGTCTTTTTAAACATTAGTATTCTTGACACTGTCTGCATTACAAGAAAAAAATTATTATTATAACCTTTCATTTTATGTTATCTTATTTATCCTGCAGCAGCATAAACATAACAAATCGAAATAAGTTATAAACGCGTTCAGTTTATAGTAAATTTACCACCCTTCAAAATATTCCATCAAATCAAATGCCGATTTTCGACTTTGATTTCCTTAGAAAATCAAAATTACGTGAATTTTCAACTTTACATAATATATCCATATATCTATATACCCATCTGCACGAACATTTTTGTATATGTGTTGTTTACATACCTGAATAAAACAAATAGAAAATTTAATTTAGAAGAAAACAAAACGATTTTTTTTGTGTCTTATCGTCAAATTCAAGATTTTTGTTTTGTTAAGAAAAACAGAAAGCTCAATACGTTCTCGTTTTTCAAATGGATGGAAAAATATGATTAAATTTAAATTGAATTTAAGCGTACTTATATATTTATGAATCAAATGATTGAAAAGATTTCTTTTATTTTATCTCAGTCTTTCTCTCTGTTATTTTGGTATGTAAAATATCGCTTTATCTGCAGTGGAATTTTTGTTATATAACTTAGTTTTTAACCATATTGGGCATGAAGTTGATTCTAGCTGAATAAATCGGGATGTTTTGTCTTAAACAGATTAGTATATTGGCTCTAATGGGTACTATCCCTCTTTATTTGTTCCATCGCCAGTAAATTAGGGTTTTTAAAATATTTTTTTTTAATACTGCGCTTATATATGTATCTAACTAACTAATTATGAAAAAATAAAATTTTATTTTTTCCCGAAAATCCCATCGACATAATCCTGTAATTTCTGAATAAATTCATTCTAAAACAGTGATAATTCTAAAATGTTAATAATAACCAAAACAGTGGAGCTTATCAGACTGGTATATCCACATTAACATGATGGCAAAAGGACTTCAAGTTCAAAACCAGATTAAAGGCTCACAGTCAGCATCAAACTACATACCGACAGACTGATTAGGATCTGAATAACCATATATAAAAGATAGCATAAATCAATTAAAGAATTGGAACAGCTGGGGGCCTATTCTGATTTTTTTTCAATTTCGTAAATTTCGAAAATCGTATAATCCGCCCTATTATGAACCAAAAAAAACGAAATCGTATTTTACGAAAATCAAATGTCAAAATTCGACTGCAGCTGAGTATATGTAATATTTTTTTATTTATTGGGAGTAAAACTTAGTTTTTTGGATTTTTTGCATGCAAAATACGTTTATTTCTAAGAAATGGTAAATTTTATTTTAATTAAAATATTTTGTATCGCTATTTATGACTTCTGACCATCTTTCTGGCAATTTATGGATTCCATCGAAAAAAAAATGTTTGTCTTTTGATGCGATCCATTCGTCGAGCCATTTTTTGATTTCTTCGTCGGTTCTAAAGTGCTGGTCTTGAGGATTGCTTTGCATTGTTCGGAACAAATAGTAATCTGATGGGGGAAAATCTGCTAAATTGGAAGCATGCGGTATAATTTCCCATTTAAGTACTTCTAGCGTAAGTTTTATTTGTTTTGCGAAATGTGGTCGAGCATTGACGTGCAGAAAAATCACTTTACGCTGTTTGTTGGTTAAAATCGGAAGATTTTCGTTCAATACATGGTTGAAATCTATCAATTGTTGTTGGTAACGTTCACCAGTAATAGTTTGTTTCGGTTTTAGCAGCTCAAAGTACGCCATTCCTTTCTGATCCCACCAAATGCACAACATAACCTTACTTCCATGAATGTTTCATTTTGCTGTTGATGTGGATGGTTTTCCTGGATAAACCTATGATTTTTTGCGGTTAGGATTGTGCCATCTTCGGTGTCTTGAAAACAAAGAATTGCAAACCATAAAACGATTTTCAATGTTAGCTTAGTCAGTTCATGTGGTACCCCTTTTCCTCTTTTTTGAATCGTTTTATGGCATGTAAACGTTTGTTTATGGCTGCTTGAGTAACATTTAACTGTTCTGCAAGTTTTTTTTCTGTTTGAGGTGAATTTTCTTTCAATAATGCTTCTAATTCTTCATTTTCTAATTTTGCAGGATGACCAGAACGATCTTTGTCACTGACATCAAAATCACCAGTTTTGAATCGTTTAAACCAGTTTTCCTAAGTTTGTTGACTAAATTTCTTGAAGCAAACGAAAACTTTCATCAGTTTTTTCTATTAATTAAAGCAAAAAAGTAAAGCTTCCCGCCAATGCTGATTTGTTGGTACGAAATTCGACATGTTTTAAAGGGATTACAAAATATGTTGTTTACGCTATCACGAATAATGACAAACAATGACAAATTTTAATGTGGAATGACAATACTTTAAAACAGCGTAGATGTCATTGAAAAAACATATTTAGTACTAAAGTTACGCCATCTCATAGAAAATCCTGAAAACTAAGTTATACACCCAATAAATAAAATACATCAATTACTTTTTAAAATCTAAGTTACTCATATTATCGACTAATTTAATCTATTACAATTTATTTGAAACTTATTTTATTGTGTTTGTAGGTCATTTACCAATAATCATCAATTTGACGTTTTAACTTCTTTTTCTTTAAAAAAGTAAAAATTTGTTAAATGCGCCTCAATATATAGAGGCTGCCCAACATTTGTGGAGAGAAATTACAAACCAATTAAATTCAGTCTGTCCATCCGAAAAAACCTGTTGAAGGTTAGAATTTCAGCTAAAACAACACAAAACAGCAAGCTTCATGCTTTTAAATTTTACGACCAAAAAGTCGCGGCAGATCGAATTTTGCGATTTCTTATTTTACGAAATCGAAAAAAATTCACAATCCGATCTCAGTGGGATTCAAGTTGCCACTGCACGTGAAAACAAAGCCATCAAATCGCTCTTGCAGAATGTTCGTCGTGGCTTGATGCTGTGTCAACACTTGTTGACTATTTATTCTTTATTTTTTTAAATATTCGATGACGTTTCTTTTATAATGACTTTTAAACATCATTGGAAAAATTTAAAAAGATCTCAGAGAAACTGACTTTTCCAGTACACAGTTGTACACCAATTTTAGAAAGGTTCTCCTAATTAATATAAAATGTAGAGTATTAAGTTTTGAAATTAAATCTGAAGAAATTATATGAAGTATGAATTTTCATCAGCAACATCCATTCCATATGTGCTGTACAGGATCACAATTTTTACTGAAAAAGGTTATTGTTGCAAAACTAATTTAAATTCTGTAAGTTCAAATAATCGTTTCACACAAATGATATACTTTTCAAAATATATGCATAAAATTAAAATGGTTGAAAAACCACTTCTTGTGAATCGCTTTCGTCTAAAATCCACTGGTCCAAAATCCCAATTTACGGAAAAATGGGTTTTGTAAAATGGGTTTTGTCAAAAATCGTAATTTCCGCTTAAATTTTGGAAACTGATATAGAAAGGTACGATTGTATATTTAATTAAAAATGTTTCAGTTCACAATCGTTTCTCTCGTAAATAATTTACTTTTGAAAATGAAAAACTCATATGGAATATGCGCCACTTCAGGTTAACCAATTTCGGTTTACCAAAAAACTTCCGTATGACGTATATAACTTAAGTATGACGTAACGATTAGTCAAGGCAAATGGGCTGTTCAAAGGACACACACAGTTTTTAGTTAAAAATCATCATCATTCACAAAACTAGTATTGGAACTATCATTTGGTGGACCTATTTCGGCCAGAATTCACTTGGATCTGCCAATTTTTGGAATAATCTTAAATAAGAAGATTCTGGGCAAAAAATTTGTCTCGGCTGTAAAGAGCCGATTTTTTTTGAACAGTTTTGTCATAAAAATCGTCATTGACGATTTTTATGAAAAAAATTTAAAAAATCACTCGATCGATTTCGACTTGTTAGGTCATCGTCATGATTATCTACTACTCCTAACAGTTTTTTGAAAATTATTCAAAATAATTCTGCGACACAAAAAACAAGTGATTAATAGAAATTTGTTTATTAAGTAAAAAAAATTTAATGCGACTTTTTTGGTAATTAGTAATTTTAAATTTTAAAATGCACAGTTCTAAAACGTGAAAAATATAAGCTTAGCAGGTATAAAGATAACATATTAGAAGAAATCAAATTAACTTTAATAGAACTAAAATAAATAATGTTGAAAGAACTCCAACTTTAAAGCTACAATCTATTGAAAATCGCGAAAGTGTTAACCAAGCCATGGCAGAAAGTTGCGCACAAATTGGCCTAGATTCTCCTGATATTGATACGGAATGTGTGCACAAACTTCTTGCGAAGGTTATGGCGCAGGCGATAACAATTTTAGAGAAGATCTAAGAAATTGAGCCACAGAATTTAGCATCAGGCACCAGGAACTTAATGAATTATTGTCTCTATTAAGAAAAACTAAATCCTCATGATAAACAGCCTTAGGATGCGCGCGGACATTATTAGAAACCCCTAATAAAGTTACATTGAGTACTATTGGTAATCGAAAATATTGGCATCGCAGATTAGAAAGTATTGCTCATTCTCGAATTCGATTGTTACTATACGAAATGTCAAAATGTCAAAACGATGTGCTGTATTTAGTGCTTATAAGGTAGCTCAATAGAGCATGCAGCTCTAAATAAACATCAATTATGTATATTCTAAAGCGACAAAATTATAACGAATACCAATAGAGCTAGGTTGCTCTACAGTAGGGTTACTAATGGTACAAAATAATCTTCAATAGTGTTGATAGTTCTATAAGATAGTAGTATGAAAATAGCAGCTCTTTATCAATGTAATTAGTGATCAGCACCATTTCCACCATTTGCAAACAATGTACTCAAGAAAATTCAACTTAAGGAAAATAATAATTTTGAATAATACTGTTAATAAATGTTAAAGTTTTTGTTTTTATTATTTTAATATTCAGGTGATTTCATTAATAATGACATGCATTCTAAAATATTATATCTTAATATGATATTTTTATTTATTGTAAAAACGCTTCCTTTTAGGGAAACAGTGAATGATTTTTATATTTCATGCATTTTATTTCATTATTTATAATTTAAATATAAATAGTTTTCGAGGCGCATTAAACTTTGGTCAACTATCTTGTACGCTTTCACAGTAAAACGAAAACGGCACTTAAAATCAGAAATTTAAAAATAAATTATTTCCTTTTATAAATATTAAATTTATTTAATTTTATCAACCTAATTTGACATAAAATTATAACACCAAACAAATTTAAAAAAATTTAAGTTAGGAATCCGGACAGAAATATTACCACAATATATTTATTATATAAATACATATACTTAAATATAGAAAATGGTTCAATTATATTATTAATAAGCGCATACATAACTATACTCTTTTAAAGGCAAGAGCTTTACTAAAATAAATGATTATACTTTTCAAAAACATAAAGCTCTATAACAAGAGCTCCAAAAGACTTTCTGTTTTTTCTAAAATAACACTAATTAGCTCTAGAGAAGCTAATGCAACGATCGTTTAAAATGAAAAATATTGCTCTAAAAGTACCTAAAACTGCTTGATATTCGTTTTAAATAAGTTCCAGAAGCCCTGCTACGAGGGCAAATCAAAAAGTCTTGCAATATCATATGAAAAAAAAGAGTGAGTGAGATAGCAATATTTTTATTTTTCGACATAATCTCCTTTAAGGTTTATACATTTGTCACATCGATCAATTAACTTGCCTAAACCCTCTAAAAAAAAAGATTTCTTTTGCTCCATAAAATATTCATTTACAACAGACTGTACTTCATAGTCACTGGAAAATTTCCGGCCCCTTAGTGTTTTTTTCAAATTGGGAAACAGAAAGTAGTCACTGGGTGCCAAGTCTGGACTGTACGATGGATGCGGAATTTCCACGAAGCCGCAGTTTTTTAATGCAGCTTGAGCAATATTAGCCTTGTGCACTGGTGCATTGTCGTGAAGAAGCAAGATTTTTTTCCTAACTTTCCTTTGCCGTTTTTCCCGGATCGCTTTTTTTAATTTTCGCAAAACCTCTGCGTAATATATGCCTGTGATTGTGGTTTTCGGTGGCATATAATCGATTATCAAAATTCCTTCAGCATCCCAAAAAATTGTTGCTAAAACCTTGACAGCAGACGGTTGAGTTTTGAATTTCTTTGGTGGTGGTTCAATACGTTTAATCCATTACATCGATTCTTGTTTGGATTCCGAATCCCAGTGATGAAGCCATGTTTCATCGCCTGTTATTATGTTATCCAAGAAATTTTTTGGATCTTCTTTGTACATATCTAAAATCGCCTTTGAAGTTTGAATACGCATTTTTTTTGTTTTGCATTCAACAAACGGGGAACCCATCGCGCACTTACTTTCGACAAGTGAAGGTGGTCATGTAATACAGTATATGTGGAACCGTATGAAAGAGGAAGTCTCCACGCTAACCGCGGAGCAGAAATACACCGGTCCTCCTATACAATAGAATCGGCCAAAATTACGTTTTCATGGCTAATAGCATCTGCTGGCCGACCCGAACGGTTGTCGTCTTCTAATGTCTCCCGACCACTTTTGAATAATTTTACCCACCTTGTTACTGTGGCATATGATGGTGCAGATTCGCCGTAAGCTTTTGATATATAGTTGAACATATAAATTGCATTTCGTCCATCTTTACAGAAAAATTTAATAACGGCGCGATATTCAATTTCATTCATTTTAAGAAAAATTCAAAACACGTGTTACTAAATTGACAAAAACAAACGAACTGTACAATTTACATCGAAATGTTCTTCTAGAAGTTTCATCGCGACAAAAAATGGTTTTGAAAAATATATTGCTGTCTCACTCACTCTTTTTTTTCATATGATATTGCAAGACTTTTTGATATACCCTCGTAGAACACTATTAATTGCTAATAGCTTTAAAATATAGCTTTATAAGCACTTCTAGAATTTATTTAGAGCCTAAATTGTTACTTGGGAAGTTATTTTTTTGTTTTCTATACGTTTTTTTTCTTTTTTTACGATAAATATATTCAGCTGATCAACTTTGGTCATCAGTTATCATATTGAATGTCAGAAAAAAGGTGGATAAATATGAGATAGGGTACAACGTAGGCAAGCACAAGTTGCTCGGTATAAAATGGTATGGTAAGTAAAAACCGAGTGGTAAGTATACATTTCTTTTTTTTGATTTATTTAAAAAAGTACCTACAAATAAGATACACGATCGAGAGATGGAGCTTAATTACAAAGTCAAATTAGAAGACTTATTTCAATATAAATAAATAAATAAAAAAATAAATAGATATCTTCGCCTCATGATGATTTCTACAGTACAGTTTTTGATACCGGCTTTTGAGTGACTTTCGTCTAAAATTTCAAGCATCAGCTACAATGAGCTAATCTCGTAACTAATGCAGTTCCTAATAGTGTTCATAGAGCAAATATCAATATTTTTCTTTTATCGATTTGTGGACAATTTCGAAACATCTTACAATCTTAACAGTGTAGCTATGTGGTTTTTATTAAAGCACGGAAAAGTTCGAAATTTTTAATATGATTGAAAGCGGTCTTATTTTTAGTACGATGTCTAGTGAATGTAAGCGGAAAACCTCGTTTTAAAACTATTAGAATCACTTTCAATTAAAGATAACAAAATAAAATACTAAAAAATTGCTAATGCTATTTCAAAAACTTTCTGCCTTCTTCATCTAAGTACTTAATAAAAATTGAAAATATTTGATATACCAAACAAAGGAAAGCTAATATAATTTATTCACAAAATAATTTGAATAATGTAACAATCGCAGAACTCAACCGAAAAAAAAAATTACAAGAAAACCACAAAAAAACAGACAAAATACTGTGCTTTTTATGCATTTCTATTAAAATTACAAAAAACTAGACATTTTGATAAATTTTCCGATTTTTTTTTTGTGTAGCTTACAACTTTTCTAGACTATTCCGTATACAGAAAACTAGTCGTGAGCTTTCTGTTTATTATTGTTGTTGGGTTGGTATTTTCAGAATTTATTCGCCTTTTTTTCAGCAAAAATTTATTAGATGACAATGGAATTGAAAATATATATTTGTATTATAATACTTAGTAGAGTTGTTATACGATTTATATTTTTGTTGTATGCGATGTGCAGAGATGTTCACTTTGCACACACAAAAAAAAAACAAATTAAACGGAAAATGGAAAATTTATAAACATAAAATAGGATTGAAGTGAATTGAAAAATGTAATTCATTGCAATACAGCTATCATTGGTTTATTCAGTGTGTCTGTTCAATTTATTTATTTATTTATGTAGATTTGTGAATAGATTTTGGTGTGTTTTGACTAAGATTAACATTTTCTCTTGTTTTATTCAAGTTCTATGGATAAAGATATATACGATATTGACTTTTAATTGGTATTATAACTACTTTTACTAACATTCTAGATATACTTTATACAGACGGTATAAAATTTCGGATGTACACAAGTACATGAACATTTCACCACTACAACAAAGTAAACTGTATAAAAATGTAGAACATGAAAATCATTAATTTTCTTTTATACCGCTTCGCCTTACATGAATATGCTATCCCTACGTGTGTACATAAAAACACCTAGATATTTGCTTTGGAGAAATAGAATAATTGATAAGTGATAACATTGCAGTTAGACAAGAGAATAATACATGAAAAACAACCAGAAAATTTTTCCGTTCGATGGTGATTTGGAAAATATATAAAACATTGTTATTTCTTAATGGGGTAAATTTACTATTTTAATTTAAGATAACAATGCAGGTATTTTGTTATGTTGTTGTTGTTGTAGTTGTATAATACATAATAGGAAAATATTAATTTGCTATTTGTTAAGTTGCAATGTACGGTGTTGAACGATATATGTGTACGGGCAACATGAAATTGTATTTTAAACTGGCATGTACATAATTGTTCTTGTTATATAAAATACGTACATTTTAAATATCATAAAAATGTTTCAGTTTTTTACTATTTGAACAGTATTTTTATTTTGCAATCACATTCAAATAGGATGTATTCAACATTTATTTATTTGTGCATGATTAATTGATTGTTTTAAAATATGTATGCAATCAGCATATATTTTTTTTATATTTGTTTATTTATTTCACATTTGGTTTCACAATAATGGTTGTAATAGTCGGTTATCGCACTTTCGTTCAACATTTTTACAACTAAATGCTATACATCCTGAACAGTGACAAATGTATTCTGAAGTACCATTCAAATCAAGTGCTCGTACAATCAAATTTTTGTTTTCCACTAAAAAATGTTAGCAACTTCCTAACGCTACCTCAGAGACCAATTTTTGCATAGAAATTCAATTAGTACAACAATTTTTAATCTTATCAAAAATAACGCAGTTTTAAAATTTGCATTTACTTAAAGCATTTGTTACTTTGTTCTGCTATGGGGGAACTATAGTGAAAAAGATTTATGCTATAAATCCAAAAACAGCTAACCTACATTGATTTGATAAAACCTTGATTTTTGTAATAAGGAAAATCAGTTTTAACTTGTGTTAAGTTAATTTAGTTTTTATCTTTTGGTCACTTACCGGGTAGCACCTCATTGCAAGAAAATCATAACGGTTTTATTAAATTTCGTAAGGTAATCGTTAGGTCAGGATTGTTCATCACATTTTGACGTTTGGTTACCAAAATTGTATTAATCAAAATCAAAATTGTATTAATTCAATAAAATCAGGTTCGTCGCTTGTTTGGGAATTTCATTTTACAAAATTAATAAAAGTTCATATTGGAATAGACCATTTAGATGTAAATATTTCTTTTTTCAAAGAATTGTATCTAAAGTAGAAGACATAAGATATAATCAATTTTATGGTTTTTGATAACTCGTTAAGAATTGGTCACTACTCACTAGTTGATTTGGTCATCCCATCATAATGATTTATTGCGAAAATTCGTTAAAACTCATCATGTCCACACTATTCGAAGTGGTCGGGGCTGAAAACTTGACAAATAATAATAAATTTATAAATCCAACGATCGGGATCGTTTGGTAAATTGTCACTGACGATTGGTCACTATTTATTTTCGTTGGGTCATCTCTACTTAAAGATTTATTGCAAAATAAAAACTCGTTCGAAATTATGAGTTTTAAAGATTTTTGCAATTAAACCTTATGACCGAAACGAAAATAAATAGTGGTCAATCCTCAGTGACAATTTACCAAAGGATTTCGATCGTTAGATTTATGAATACTAATAAATTGGTGAAGTTTTCAGCCTCGACTACTGCGAATGGTGTGAAAATCATAAGTTTATAATGAACTAGTGAGTAATGATCAATTCTCAACGATTTATGAAAAACCATAAAATTAAAGTGATTAGATATTATGTCTTCTACTTTAGATACAATTCTTAAAAAAAGAAAAAAAATGTTTTCATCCAAACGGCATATTCCAATTGGAATTTTTATTAATTTTGTAAAATAAAATTCCCAAATAAGCGAAGAACCTGATTTTATTGAATTAATACAATTTAGAATTTGTTTCTTCGCAATAAAAACTGACACATTGGTGAACCAACGTCAAAATGTGGTGACCAATCCTGACTAACGATTACCTAACGAAATTTGATAAAAAAAAGTATGATTTTCTTGCAATGCTACCCGGGAAATTCTTTTTTTTAGAATTTTTCAATATTTATTTACCGTTTAGTCGTAAGTGACAAAACGATAAAAACTAGAAACTAATTCTGACCAAACGAAGTCAATTATCACTTTTATCAAAACCTTAAGATGGGGTGCTAAAAAGGCAGATCCGAGTAAATTATCTAAAATTTAAATTTAAATAATTTTATTATGTTTTTTTATATGTTTTATTAAATATTAAAATATTAAAATATTAAAATATTAAAATATTAAAATATTAAAATATTAAAATATTAAAATATTAAAATATTAAAATATTAAAATATTAAAATATTAAAATATTAAAATATTAAAATATTAAAATATTAAAATATTAAAATATTAAAATATTAAAATATTAAAATATTAAAATATTAAAATATTAAAATATTAAAATATTAAAATATTAAAATATTAAAATATTAAAATATTAAAATATTAAAATATTAAAATATTAAAATATTAAAATATTAAAATATTAAAATATTAAAATATTAAAATATTAAAATATTAAAATATTAAAATATTAAAATATTAAAATATTAAAATATTAAAATATTAAAATATTAAAATATTAAAATATTAAAATATTAAAATATTAAAATATTAAAATATTAAAATATCAAAATATTAAAAATATTATTATTATACATTAAAATTTTCGAAATTAAAATTATCAGACAAAAAACAAGTTCTGTGAGCACAGCTGTATACATACAAAATAGTTATCGGATGAAATAAGTTATAATAACAGGATATCGTCATAGAATTTGTATCAATATTCCATAAGGTACTTTTGATACCTTTGAACTTAACCTTCCAAATGACACCGATGGCTTCTCCCACACGAATTGATACTAGACGATATTGGAGCATAACATACTTAATACTCAAAAATCGTCCGGAATAAATCCGATTCGAAATGCCTTCAATGTTTTTATGTGTTTCACTCAACATTTTTAAAAGTAATATTTTAACAGTGTAGAAACGACACTACTATATAGTTTTTCGTAAATTGCCTAATATGTCGTTGGTTTTTGGTTAAGGGTAACTGTTGAGGACTGTGTCCGTGTTCAGTTTCCAATGGTCGATTACTGGAGATATTTTTCCTAGCCTAGAATAAACTATCTTTGTATTAAAGAAACGAATTTCTCCGGGTTTGAAACGAAATCCCGGTTTTTAAAATCCTGGTTTTCACAATCACGGTTTATAAAATCCCGTTTTGTATAAAAAAAAATCTCGATTTTTAGGAAATTCCGGTTTGAATTTTAAAAATTTGATCTGGTGGAAAATGGATCTCTTAAATGATTTTTTGACAAAATTTAAAAATGATTTTGCGGTAAAGTTCTAGAAAATGTCTAACATAATATTTTTAATTTGTTTTAAGGAATATTCTGTAATTTTTATCAAATATTAATAAATTTGCTTAATGAAATTTTCCTAAAAATGTATGAAAATCGGGATTTTGAAAACCGAGATTTCGTAGTACACCAATTTCGCCTCTAATTGTTTTACTGTAAATTAGCTGTAGTTGTGGATCTGGCAGAGGTAGGTAAATTTTTTAACTGTTTGTTTTAGTTTTTGTTTTGAATTGAGATGACAACTATCCTAGTATCTTTTATTATTAACGCGTTGAGGTGTTTCAAACTAAACCGTTTCAATTATTCCATGAAATGTATTTAATTTTGAATAAATAAAAAATTTTAATTTCGTTTTTTCCAAAAAGGTTTAGGAGACGATTTTTGAGTATATCCTCATGGCTAACACCTACTGAGTTTACCAACAATATATTTTTATTTTAAATGGGGTTTCTTACATATTTGAATAGGTAATTTTTACTTGATCCGGCGTCTATTATCAATTTCAAAGTTTTGCTACTCGAAGTGTCCCTTAATCTTAAAAATAGATATTGTCAAGTTGTTTTGTTCATCATTGTAGTTATTATATTAAATTTCGTCTGTTAGGATTATCTGAAAAGTTGTTTTTACTTTATTTGGTGTTATAACCTCATTCGGCCTTTCTAAATGTTCAGCATTACTTCTGTTTTCATCCCATCGTTGATTTCATTTTGTTTTAAACCTTTTAAATGAAATTATTTAATCACAGCACGAAATTAATTTTATTCTCCATATTTAAAAAAAAAAATTGTTTTTACAAAAATTAGCGTTTTAATTTAGGAATTTTACAACAACAATTCCATATAAATTTCATTTCGGAATGAATAATTTTATTCCACCTAAAGTAGTATAATAACACTGTGCTAGTTCAAAAATGTGACAAGCTGGGCACTTGGGGGGTAAACCTAATTCGAGTACGCTGAATTCAATGGTGCTAGTCCCATTTCAAAGTTAGTCCCCATTTTTGAGATATCGCATTCGACATGTTTTTGCTCTGATACCCTCATTTTCACGTTAATAGCTCCTAAACAATTAAGATTTTCGTTATATTATCTTCAGCAAAGTTGTGGCGCAAGCCAAGACAAACAACTTTGCCGAACATATCAAGACCGAAAAACCACATCTAATTTGTTTTTGCTTTTCATTTCGACGAAAAACACTGTTTTTATCATTTTTAATCATTTTGTTGAATTTAAATCGAGTAGAATCGATCGAATAAACATCGCATCGACAAATATAAATACATAGAAACTATTTAAAAGAAAGCTTAATCGATTCAGTTGATTTTATGGTGATTTTTCCTAAAAAAAAAATTCCTGAAAAATTAACATTTTTCTTCTCTTTGACAAAACAATGGCGTGCCGTTGCGATAGTGGATAAAAATCCTGGATTTTTCCATCCCATCGTTTTAACCAATTATATCACATAAATTATCACTTTGGGCGGCAGGCCAAACGAGTGACGTAAGCACCTACTGTGCTGGAAGTCGAACTCGTATATATACAGTACTGGAAAAAAAAATTGGGCAAACGTATTTTATTGCAAATTGGAGTCTTTTTTGCTAAAATTACAAAATTTTTAAACGCAATTGGCTTATTATTTCATTTTAAATACATGTATGACGTAATTTGTACCTGCAAAAAAAATGTACCTGCAATTTAGGGGAAAAACACCGAAAAATGGCAAAATATTCAAAATACGGTGATTGGAGTTAAAGTAATGGAATAAATTAAACACTTACTTTTTAATTTTTTTTTGTTTTTTATTGATTTATAGAAGTTCTATCTTTAATATTAATATTTTGGTGGACTGCCTTTTGTTTTTATTACACCGGTACAACCCCGCAACTGATGTGCAAAAAAATTGGTCAAGCAATTATTTTATTTTAAGCCGATCGTTCTTGGCCGACATTAGCGTGCAGATGTTTTATTGCCTGTAATTTATGTTTTGAGCATAAATAGTGCATATTTTGTAAAATTAAGTTATTTTGTAAGTGATCCTAGTCAAATAAAAAATAAAGTGCAATTTTAGTTTAAAAAGAATGGGAAAAGTTAGTGAGCAGTGTAAAAGCAGTATGTTGGTTTGAGCGCGTGAAAATTTAACCACGCGTAAAATAGCAAAAAGATTAAATATTCCTAAAAGTACTGTCGCGTGGAATATTAAAAATTGCGAGAGATGGGCAGTACACAAAGAAAGAAAGGCGCTGGAAGGCCCAGAAAGACAACGCCAGTGGAAGATCCTTTCATAATATTACAATGTCGTCGGAACCGTTTTAAAACTTCATCGGACATACGACGGGATGTTGAGCGAGCAACAGGAAAAGAAATTTCAGCCAGCTTAGTGAGAAAAAGACTTGTTAAAGCTGGTTCGAGAGCACTTAAACCAGTCCAGAAGTCTGAGTTCACATTACTAGTGAAAAAACAACATTTGCTATGGGCCCAGGAGCATGTTTCCTGGGCTTCAGAGATGTGGAATGATGTAATTTTCCCCGATGAATCAAAATTCAAGCTGTATGTTGGAAATTGAAAAATTCTCGTACGAAAAAAACCGAGCGAGAGGCTTGGCAACGAATGCCTTTTAAGAGTTTTGTCGAAAAATGAAGGAGTTATGGTCTGGAGATGCTTTTGTGGAAATGAAACCGGTCGATTGTGCTTCCTTAGTTCCAACATTACAGCAGCTGTTCATCTGTAGGTCCTACACAACGAATTTGAGCCTTCTATGTTAAAGCTTTTTGGTGAGACTTGCAAATTTATTTTTCAACAGGACAAATTTACGTGCCATACCGCCAAAGTTTTGCGTTATTAAATTTGAACTGTAGATAGAAAAATTGGTTTTCAGATAAACATAAATAATTTGTTAAAAATTGTTTTTTTTCTTATCTTTTCATTTAAATGTAAAAAAGTACTTCGAAGAAAGAAGTATCGATGTGTTGAGCTGGCCCCCGTATAGTCCAGACTTAAATCGAATTGAAAATATTTGGTCTATAATGAAGCTAGAAGTAGCAAGAATGCGCCCAGAATCGATTCAATCTTTAAAAAGTTTGTTGATGACGATTTGGGAATCCATACCTCCTACGACTTTGAAAAATTTGTCAAATTCAATGAATCGGAGGTGTATCGCTGTAATAAAAGCAAATGGCGGTGCACCAAAATATTAATATTAAAGATAGAACTTCTATAAATCAATAAAAAACAAAAAAAAAATTAAAAAGTAAGTGTTTAATTTATTCCATTACTTTAACTCCAATCACCGTATTTTGAATATTTTGGCATTTTTCGGGGTTTTTCCCCTAAATTGCAGGTACATTTTTTTTTCAACAAATTACGTCATACATGTATTTAAAATGAAATAATAAGCCAATTGCGTTCAAAAGTTTTGTAATTTTAGCAAAAAAGACTCCAATTTGCAATAAAATACGTTTGCCCAATTTTTTTTCCCAGTACTGTATATATACGAGTTCGACTTCCAGCACAGTAGGTGCTTACGTCACTCGTTTGGCCTGCCGCCCAAAGTGATAATTTACGTGATATAATTGGTTAAAACGATGGGATGGAAAAATCCAAGATTTTTATCCACTATCGCAACGGCACGCCATTGTTTTGTCAAAGAGAAGAAAAATGTCAATTTTTTAGGATTTTTTTTTTAGGAAAAATCACCACAAAATCAACTGAATCGATTTAGCTTTCTTTTAAATAGTTTTTATTGTATCTATATTTGTCGATGCGATGTTTATTCGATCGATTCTACTCGATTTAAATTCAACAAAATGATTAAAAATGATAAAAACAGTGTTTTTCGTCGAAATGAAAAGCAAAAAAAAATTAGATGTGGTTTTTTGGTCTTGATATGTTCGTTAAAGTTGTTTGTCTTGACCTGCGCAACAACTTTGCTGAAGAAAGTAAGTATAACGAAAATCTTAATGGTTCAAGAGCTATCAACGTGAAAATGAGGGTATATGTATTTTGACGCAGAGCCAAAACATGTCGAATGCGATATCTCAAAAATGGAGACTAACTTTAGAATGGGACTAGCACCGTTGAATTCAGCGTACTCGAATTTGGTTTATCCCCAGGGTGCCCCGCTTGTCACGAAAAAAAAGTTTGCAATTCAAGCACAGTGTAATTATTCCATTGTTCGTTTAGTTCAAATGTTCACCGCCCGGTTAATTAATAAAATAATTTTATTTTTATGAGTTGTCACTCTGGGAGTAATGTTGTATTTTTATCGCATAAAGGATAAGAACCAAATGACATAAAATCAACGATACGCATTTTATATTTACATAAATATTTGGTGTGTGGAAATCGTTTGGCTGTTGCTTTGGGCACAAATTTCATTCGTATTCGAATAGGAATAATATTTCCCAAAGTATAATCACAAATGATTCTAACTAAGAAACTATTCAATCAAATGTCATAACAATTTGACCTCTTTTGCTTAAAAGAAGTTACTTCAAAATAAATGACAGAAGTTTTTACCAGTAACGCATAGATGGCATTATTCTAAACATTTATCAATCTATCTTCGAACTATATAGGGGATTCTAATCGGTTGTAGCCTAAATCTTGGGGAATTTTGATAATAAGTAAATGGGGAATGGTTTAGGAATGATGGAATTTGAAGGTTGTGTAGTAATTGTAGTTAAAAATATCGCTCCTGTGTGCTATTAGAACCACGAATTAAGAATTAAATTATTCTAGATGAAGTTGGTAAAGGTTGGATAAATTGAGGCTATGGAATCTTGGTGTTTCCTTGGCTGTGTTGAATATAATATCGGATGTTTTCTAATTTTAGAATTAGATGTAAAGCTCCCAGTTGGCCTTCTGGGCCTCTGACTTACAATAATTTTGAACATTTTCTTTCAAGCCACTAACGAATGTATCTAATACTTTGTCCAAACTAATATGGTGTCATTGTATCTATTGCTTTTTGACTTATTTCCATAAAAAATAGTTATTTAATGAAAATGGAAGATCTTTAAATTTTTTGGCAGAACTCTGGGATAGAGGGCCTTTGCACTAATGTGGTCATTAGATACTTCCCAGCTTAAAGTATGTTATGTTATTTAAGTGCTGTGTCAGGTAGCCCTGTATGTCTAATTTCTGATATCACATAGTAATCCAAAATATTTTAGAGTGCCGTTACACTTTTGTATATTACTCTCTTTTAAGCCCGAAACAGAACAAGAGCGGCAACGGCGAGCGTGTCAACGAAAATAAAAAATATCGGTGCAATATCGCTGTAGCTAACAGAGCAAGAGCGTCAGCGTATGGCGATAAAAAACAACCACAAATGACATAACGACAACATATTTTATCTATGAAAAAATAGATTCTAAGAGTTAGCATTCTCGGATAATAAAAATTTTACAATTATAAAAATTGTTTATCTTATATGTTTTTGGCACTTGACGTTGGGGCATTACCAACTTATATACTGTGCGGAGAAAAAAATTGGGCAAACATATTTTATTGCAAATTGGAGTCTTTTATTGCTAAAATTGCAAAACTTTTGAAAGCAATTGGCTTATTGTTTCATTTTAAATACATGTATGACGTAATTTTTGCAAAATGGTGTAATGCTGTGCAAAAAAACAGTTGGCAACATTGTTTTGCCGGAGCTTAAAATAGAAATAAACTCTAATTCCTCAACCAGTCACGACTTAAGAGCTTAAGTTACGCGCCACTTGCACCACTTTGGAAAATGCTACAACCACCAAAATTTTATAGCTTCTCGTCACAAATAAACAACTGAATGGAGTACCGCTCTCCTAAGTGGTCCAAACGGAGCACAACTTAAGCTCTTTAGTTTTGACTGGTTGATGTTTAAAGTTTGAAAGAGAACAAGAGCGACAACGACGAGCGTTGACAAATTACAATTATTTCGCCGCGATATCGCTGTAGCTAACAGAAAAAAGGCGTCAGCGTAATAAATTTTTGGAATCGTGAACAATTGCTGTTATTTATAGGCTGTCTACCGCGGGCTATTGAGAGCTGAATGGGTAATTATCTATTTGAGCTTCATCTATTACCCGTATTGTCACTGTACTAATAAGTTTATAAGTAATTGCGTCTAGATTGACTTGGTTATGTGACATTTCGAATTATCAACTAGACTTTTGTGTCTGTCAACCTAACGTTTTGAATCGCAAAAAGTTTCTGTCAATCAGAAATGTGAGAAATTTTCATACGTAACATCTCAACGAAAGATATTATGTCATCGACACATTTTCTACAATTTGGGGAAGGTGCCAACAACTTTCAATTTAATTCCATTTCCATTAAACGTTGACGATCTGAAATATGTCAATTGACATTTAATTTGACATGACGTTATAACCAACAATTCAGCTTGCTGAGTTTTAAATTTTGAAAATAAGAAAAAAATTTCTTTTACATATTTTCCAGCAAGTAGCAACGACCTCCCGAAAATTTAGTCCATAAATCAGAAGGTCCCACTGATTTTTGGTTTAAATCGATCTACTGGAAGTGGCAGGTTGTAAAATAAGTTTCAAAATAAACTTTTTCAGATAATTTTTTAAAATTCTACCAAAAATGAAGAGATTTAATAAAAAAAGCTTTATTTAACATTTTTTATTCTAAATAAAACTTCATACTTAACCTTTTTTCCTTTTCCTTCCAGTTTTTGCAAATTTGTGTACCCGAAATGACAGCTTCTCCTGGTTGCCCTAAAACTCTCTAAAGCTTTTTACAACATTGGGGATTCTTTATAATTCTAATATCCTAAAACATTCTGCTTATAACATTGCAGTTGCAATTTTAGCAGTGAGACAAAATTATTTAAATGCCATTTACTTCTTCAAAATATTTTTTGCAATTGCTTGATCGATCCGAAAATGTGGCAAAACTATCTCCGTATAAAGCCAGATGACTGTTATAGGTGACTTTTATAAGAATTGCTTTACTCGGCATTATAGATTGTTAATTGTAAAAAAAATATTTTTTATTTTGCTTTTACGTTTAAAAGTCTTGTCTTATATTTTTAATTTTAAAATCTTAACTGTAATTTTACTAAATCGATTTGTTTATTGTAAATAAATAAATTGGGAGAGAACATTACCAACAATACACAAATCATGGAAATAACCACTGGTGGTAATAACGAAAGTTTCAACACCATCTTCTTATGGAGCGGAAACAGGAATCATAAACCAGATAAAATATTCAAGAGATACACACTACGGCAACAGCTATAAAACCAGTAATAACAGACGGAGAGTCATGAGCCAGAGTATTACAATATATGTTTCATACATTTGCGACCTCCCAATCGGTAAAGAGAACAATTTTAAAAATCATTATTAAAATTGAAAAATACGAGTTAAACATTAAATGCAGATAAATACAGTGGGTTATAGTCAAATTGGTTGCGGTGGGTTTCTAATAAAAGAATGCCATAATGTCTAGGCACAGCCATTCATGGTTGTAAATTCGTCATATTGTCTAATAATCTTCTACTCTACAAAATCTCGTAAAGAGGAATCTAAAGCTGAAAACGAATATCAAGAAGCGGGAAAACAGATGCTCACATGAAAATGCTGAAAATTAATTGGGAAACAATTGAAATTCGAGCCGAATATTCTGAGAAATACAGATGATCCTTGATTATCACTAATAGTCGGAATAAATTTTACTAAATCGGTGTTTAAGAATTTTTTTTATTACTGAACGCTGAATGCAATAAGAACACTCTTAAATTTTATAATTTAAAATTGATCACACAAGAGGCGTCATTTATTTATTGTAGCAAAGAAAACAAATTACAAGACGAATTATTATTAAAGCCAATTACTTAAAAAAAATTCATGTAAAAGCATGATTAAAAACTTACAAAACAATTAAAAAATAATTTTATTTTTCTCAAAAATTGAAAACAAATATTTTCTTATTATTGTTAGTATTTTATTTTTTTGGCTAAATCTTTAAAAAGCTTTAAAAGTACCAACAAGAAATTGCAAACAAATTTGTTTTGTTCTAATCTGTTTACAAAACTAAATGAATGTTATGTATAATATATCTTGTGTGTGTATGTATAAATATATACAGTTACATGTTTAGAGATAGATACGAGTAGATACAAAGATTTATATACAAAAATATGTTATTATAGAATTCTAATTCTAAGTAAATAAATAATGCATTTAATTTTTGTAAAAAGTTTTTCACTCCTCCCAGTCTTATGTCTTATCGAAAACAAATTAAATTATACAAAATAATATTTATTTATTTATTTATCTTTGAAATTTTTTTGGTTTATTTTTCAGATTGAAATTTTTAATGAAATACTTCTGAAAATTATTTAAATTTTTCGAATGCTTTTAATAATAACAAGAGCGTGTTTCAAGATAAATGTGGTAATTTGAATTTTAGTTTTAATTTCGATATACAAATTGGATAAATTGAATTTTATTACTAAGTATAAGTCTATTACTAAGTGTTACTGCTATTATTTTAAGTCGTCTGTGTTTTAAATAAACTAAAATTATTATTTTGTTCGTTTTAAACAGCACGATGTTAAATTTTTATGTAAGAGGAATTTAAAATTTCGCGTCTAGGTGTTACGAAAAATTTGAGAACTTTCCAAAGCTGCTAATTTTTGAGTCTCTTGAATAAACCACATAGACGGTAATTACGACATACGACTGTAAGTATGCGACCATGCTTAGAGCTTTCATATTTTCTACAAAATAACCATCACATTCTGATATTTCTATTTAGAATCTACCACCCAAGGTTGTACTAATAATATATACGCTAAAACGAAGGAATTGAATGAAAATAAGAAAATGCTTAACCAACAACTCTATTTATACAAAAACGCACACTGAAAAATTCCGGAGTAACATTAACACCAGCAAGCGGATAATGATAATATATTATCCGTTTGGTGTTTATCTTTACAAAAATTACACCGTTGTGTTGGAGTTTTTTTATTTTGATTCCCAATGTAGTGAAAAAATTACTCAACAGTATAATAATATTTATTACCCCTCATAAAAATGGTAAATATTCCCCAATTGTTGTTAAAAGAGCCCGTGAAGTTTCTTACAAAAAATAACACGTATACGTATACGGTTCCAATTAGAAAACATAGCGGAAGCAAAATTCTTATTGGATTAAATTAGATTCCAATAGCCGCCATATTGAATTATTTTAGTATTGGTGATTTACACTGTTAATATTTTATAAATGCAAATTAGTGAAAATTTTAATAAAAAATATTATTATATTAAATAAAATCATAATTTACATAATAAAATTTATAAAAGATAATAAATACAAAAGATAATAGAGAAATATATAAAGAACTTAAAGAAAAAGTTAACAAATAAAAAAATAAAAGCTTTAACAAAAAACAATATCAAATATGTTTATTGATTTTTTTCACTCAAAATATTGAGTATTTTGTCAATCTAGAAATATCCCAATAACAAGCCACTTTCAGAGATTAGGGCAAGATTCCACTATATAGGTCGGATTGGCCTATCTATAGAGAACATTTTTCGGTTAAGATTTTTCCTAGCAGAGAAAATGCAACCTTGTTAATAGCAATTTTCCACTGTTCATTTAGAGTATTTCATCATATGGGCCAATAACAAGCCACTTCCAGAGATTAGGGCAAGATTATTCTATATAGGTCGGATTGACCTGTCTATAGAGAACATTTTCCGATATAAGGTTTTTGCCTAGCGGAGAAAATGCAACCTTGTTAATAGCAGTTTTCCACAGTTAATTTTGAGTATTTTATCATCTGGGCCAATAACAAGCCACTTCCAGAGATTAGGGCAAGATGCCACTATATAGGTCGGATTGGCCTATCTATAGAGAACATTTTCTGGTATAACGTTTTTCCTAGCGGAAAAAGCGTAACCGTGTTAATAGTAACCTCTTAAGAGTTAAACGGAACTTCTTCCAAAAATCATTTACGAATCTCATTTTCATCTAACCTACCCAATCCCCTCATAATCGGTAAAGAATTGATTAAGTTCCGTTCCAGGTGGCCGTATTCCAGAAATTCGTCCAAAAATCATTTAAGAATCACATTTCCTTCCAACATACCAAGCCCCACTCTAATCGGTTAAGAATTGATCGAGTTCCTTCCCAGATTAAATTCGATCGAATAAATTAAATTTAAAAACATTCGGATGGCATTCGGACGGTCAATCTAGTTTAACGGACTCCCCAATTATTCCGATATATCGAGGTTATCTTGTTTAACATTTTACGTTAAAATGTTACGTAATCAACGCAGCCATTTAACGCAACTTTAACATAACAGTATTTAACGCAGCGTGTAATATGAACCCAAAACTAGTCCCCAAAATATTTGACCAAACATAAATAAATCTGTCTCAATAAAACAAAATGAAAAAAAAAATCGCATTTAGTATATAAAGAAATTTTTTCTTAGTTTAATTTCATTGCGTTTTCAGACTTCGTACTAATTTCATTGCGTTTTCAGACTTTCGCTTTACCTGGACTTCTATTTCAAAGTTTCTAGTTTTTGTTGTTGTACTCTCACATAGCACTTTTAAATTGTTTTGTGTTAGCCGTGAAGTTAACCGCGTTAAGTGTTGGTTTCCTTTATTTTTTTTACAAATTAGATTTTTTTTAACTGTAAAAGTAAATGAAGGATTTATTCCTTGAAAATTATTATGAATTTTCCGGCCAAAATTTCTAGATATAATAACTTTATTAATATAAATTTATTCATGTCAATCATTCAAAGAATGGTTGAAAAACCGAAAAGAGGGCAAACATTTAGTAGAACCTCGTTTAAGAAAATTTGTGAAGGATTAAAAATAGTTCACAATCGAAAAAATGAAAAAAAAAATTATCGAGTATTTGCAAAATTGAGCAATGGCCAAAAAAATACCACCTCAAATATCACTAGTCCACCAAACGCGGATATATCTTTGAATCCAAAAATTATTGAAAATCCAAACGTAGATAATTATTCTCCGGTTTCGCTGTCTCCCGTAAATAACAGTAAGCAGAAAATGGAATGGAGGCACAAAATAATTATCGATTTAGGAGAAACGGCCACTACTAATGATTTATCATTACTAAGTAATGAAGGTGTCCGTCTTCTTATAAAAAGAGCGCTCACCTCAGCAGGAGATGGCTGTGTGATTTCATTTGGAGCGGTACATCGAGCATCGATTTTTCAAAAAAATATAATTTGCTACGGACGGTGCAAATACAAAACTCATCATAAAAAATTCAAACTTGAATTAACTCGTTCAGCACTATAGTTGTATTTTCAGATGGTGACGATATTGATGTTCATACTGGTGACAAAACGTTTTATCAGTATCGTGGCAAAGAGCGTGAAGAGGCTACGCAAGAGTTGCGCCACAAATCTGCACACAATTTTAGACTCGAAGTGCTAAAAAATCTAGCCAGGAGTTAGCGAAAAAAGGAAACACCCAATTAATTTCATCAGCAGAGGTAAAATAAAATCCGAATATCTGAAATGGAATGGTTTTACTACAGATTGTGATGTAGCGGACATTTCTTATAAAAGAACCATGCAATCTAAAGAAGATCCATATATATACTCGGTCGCAGAACCGTTCAATGTCGTTATGTTGCGAAAGCAGCAAACGAAACTATTAAAGAAGCATGCTCCTTTAATTGTACACATGGATGCAACTGGAGGTGTTGTTAAAAAACCGATTTGCCACAAGGAGCACAACTACAAAAGAATTGTATAGCATGCGTGTGTAGTGAAAATAAATAGCATCATTGTTCCTGTGGCAGAAATTATATCAAGCCAACATGATGCTTACACCATTTCAAAATTCCTAATGGACTTTCAAAATGTGTGTTATTCTTCGTCAAAATTGGAAAAACCTGTGTGCATTGTTATTGATTGGTCATGGGCGTCAATTTTGTCCGTTCTCCATGCTATTAATAGTATGACTGTTCAATGCTATTTGGAGTATACTTTTAGAGCGCTTCATTCGAATGGAGATATTAATCGATCAATAACACCTGTATTCATTTGTTGCTCGCATTTTATAAATATTGTTGTAATCCAAATTGCAAAAAAATGTTTAAATATAAAAAAAGCAAAAGATTTATTATTAGATTTCTTTTGCTTATTTTTAAATAGCAAGAACATCCAATTAATGGATGATATTTTCAAGCTATTTTGCACAATTTTTTGTAGTCCATACGTATCAAAAAATGTAACTGACGCATTTGATTCATTCAAAAAATACACAGTATTAGTATACAGCTCTGAGACACCAATTACCGAAAATCCTAAAAAGGATAACCCACCCGAATTGGAAGAGCTTGTTTATGAAATAAATGGTGAAACCTCGAGATATTCTCAAAGTCCATTTTATAAAAAATACCGCGATATCTGTAATAGAATAAATTCGGAGATTCTAGCCAATGGAAACGTACCATACGCCCAACAAATGGAATTTTTTTCCAAATTTTGTTTCATTTACGGTAGAAAAATATTAATCATATTTACCATTATGGTCTATTTGTTTTCCTCGCCTTGTTGGAATAAATGGGCGTCTATCTAATTCGAACGTAGAAAATTGGTTTTACATGGTAAAAAATCAATACTTGGAAAACAAATTTGTAAAAGTTGGAAGATTTGTTGACCTGTTAAAGGAGAAAACCAGTTTACTAATGAACTCCATTGAATTTGCAGAAATTTTACACACCCTCAAAAATAGGTCAAAATCAAGTAATAAATTTTTTAATCAAACGGATATGAGCCAAGAGGAAATTTGGAACAAGAAGAGTAGACTTATCCAATCACCTAAACATATCAGCAAGCGAGTGATTCAAAGATATTCCTCCAAAACATTATTTCGAGGACTTTTGGAAAATCAAAAACTTTTTTTAAAAAATAATGAATTTTCTAGCGCGATCAAACCACTTCATTTTTTTCAAAATGGGTTTATTTTCAACAATGACACAAAAAATATTCAAGTTATTAATACGTGCGCCTTTGATGCTCTAAGTCAAATAATTTATTGTTTAGCTAGGGACTCTAATATAATAAAAAGTGCATTCAAATTATCGTCTGCAAATTATATGAAATTTATACTTCAAGTAGAACATCAAGACATTAATCGTTCGATTTATATAGAACGTTCTAAGCTTTTATTAGAATGCTTCCAAAATCGGGCAAATGTAATCGGAAATAACACAATAACACATTAAATTGTGATTGCAATGTAAGTAATTTCATCGAACATTTTTTTTCAAGATCGTGCGGTTTTGAACTATACTGCGAAAAAGATAAAATTGATTTCATTAAAGATTTTTATTATCTACCGATTGATATTGCGCCATTCATTCAAAATTTGTTTGCCAAAATCGAAATGTGGTGTTTGTGGAGAACATATGATTATAAACAAAATTATGGCGGAGAAAAAAATTTTGTTTGTTGATGTTCAACCATACGATGTCGAAGTTAAATTTAATATTAAGCTTTGCGACATCGAACCCACATTTTCCGTATTAAATAAAACGTTTTATTTAAAAGGGGTCATCAACTACATCTTCCCGCCAAACGTTGGTGGTATCGGCCACTACACGTCTTATGTTAGAACACCAGATGACGCGTGGTACTTATACAACGACCTGTTGAAATCGGGGTCTGTAGAAAAATCGTGTGCCACCGCGTTAATCCCCACACACTAATTTATACAACAGATTAATGAAGCAATTTATAATATTCAAATGTATTTAATATAGTAACTGAAATTGGTTTATTATATAAATTTATTGAATTAAAAATTTTTAAAAGTTTTTTTGAATAAATTTTATGAAAAAAATCAAAAAAACACAAAAAAACAAGGGAGCGAAGTCCGAGATTCATACCTCCGCGTAATGCTACCTGGGTAATGCAAAATGAATCAGGCGCCGAAGAAGAGCATACTTGAATAATGCGTAATTTACGTTCAAAGATATTCTGCAAATGGCTTGTTATTGGCCCAGATGATAAAATACTCAAAATTAAAAGTGGAAATTAGCTATTAACAAGGTTGCATTTTCTCCGCTAGGGAAAACCTAATACCGGAAAATGTTCTCTGTAAATAGGTCAATCCGACCTATATAGTGGCATCTTGCCCTAATCTCTGAAAGTGGCTTGTTATTGGCCCAGATGATAAAATACTCAAAATGAATAGTGGAAAATTGCTATTAACAAGGCTGCATTTCCTCCGCTAGGAAAAATTTTATACCGGAAAATGTTCTCTATAGATAGGTCGATCTGACCTATATAGTGGCATCTTGCCCTAATCTCTGAAATTTGCTTGGTGTTGGCCCAGATTGATAAAATATACAGTATCTACCGCGAGAAATGGCAATAACAATTATCATATTTTTTTTTTTGTTAAACCTTTTATTGTTATTTATTTGTAAACTTATTTACACATGATTTTAATTTGATATTTTAGTTATCTGTTTCAATAATTTATATATGTCATTAACATTTTGTAATTTTAAATAAATTCTCTTTTAAAAATTTTAATTTTTAAATGTACTTGATTCTGAGAATAACTTAACAATGTAATAAATTACACTCAATTTATTCTAATAAGAATTTAATAGTGAGTGGTACTAATACATATATAATTTGGATTTTTTGTTATTTTTTGTTAAGAACTTCACATCGGTTGTTAAAACAACGACTTGACGTAACATGTTAACAAATATTATCCATCTGATCCAAAAAAATTCCCGTTCGGTGTTTTTTTCTAACGAATATAGCCGGTCATTAAATATTTAATCGTCGTAAGGAAAAATATTGTATTGCGTTGAAAATTTTAGTTTTGATGGTGGTAAGGTTTTGATTTAGCCTGTCTAAATTTATGGTGCAATTACTCTTAGTTTAATTGAATAGTAATATTTCATAAGTGCAATACAATAAACTTATATTTAATTAAGATGAGTGTGCAAAAATTGTTCAAAGTTCGCTACAACCGAACGCAAAAATTCGTTCTATAGTTGAAAAAGATTTGCAAATTGAAATTTTAGATGTATTTGCAAAATGTGTGTTTAATTAAATTTTAGGTTAAGTTAATAGACTATATAATATTATTTTGATTATTGTGCAGGTGTTACCAAATTTATTATTGTGAATTTTGATTATTGCATTTTAATATTATTTGGCTTAGATCATTTAACAGAGATTGATCCAAAGAAATTCGACTTTATAGTGCAAAATTCGAAATCACTTGACGACCAAATTTTTAATTTACACATTAAATTTCAAGAAGGTATGCTAACTGTTCAAAATATTCTGTAAAAATTTGGTTTAAATTAAATTTGCAATGAATTGAATTTTTTTATAGAGCACTATAAATCTGTTGGCATAATATAAGTGGATTTGAATGATACAGACAGTGACTGCAATATCGAGTATAGGTATGTGAAAAAGTCAAACGCATTTTGTGAGCAATATCCAACTAGCACTAAAACGGATGGTCAATTTATTAAAGAGGTGAAATGAAATAATTTAACTTATTGAAATATTAGATTATTCCAGATAATAGCCAGATAGTCAGTTTTTTTACTAAGAAGGTGAAATAATTAAGAGTTTGCAATTTCAGTTTAGAACAAATGAGATTGAACAATTTATTTACAGGTTTCCAGGTTACAATTTTCTGGACGTTCAATGAATTTTGAGATAAACTTTGAAATTTATTAAAGCAAATATAGTAATTTCCAAAATTATTCTTTTATAGAGATTTTACACCTTGTCATATGTTATATCAAGTATGCCATTTTTAAAAATTCATAACGAGCGATATCTCAATAAAAGATTAATTATAAATTTTTAAACCGTCAAAACTTATTATTAAAAAATAGGTTTTTTAATAAAATAATTGATAATTGTTTTATTACTAATAAATACATTTATTTAACAGGAAATTTTATAATACCTAAATAAATTCGGAAACCATATCTTAAGCGAATACGAATCTGAATTAACTCTCCAAATAATCTAGTTAACTGATGGTTAATTTAGTAGCCGATAAGTTAAGAAACACGCACGGATATTACCCTAGCAAAACTGATTAAATATTGTGGGCGAAAGAAGTTTCATTGATATTTCCTAAGTTGTGCATTGTAAATATTCTGTTTCATTAATTATTATTTGATTAAAGCTATAGTTTGCACCTTAATATTATATTATTAAAAGCAAATCTTTTATGACTCAACCAATGAGGTGGTTATATTGGACATTGACTCCGCACTGTAAACCGATGTAATGGTAATAGTTCACGAAAAACCAGGTCTAAAAATAGTGAAACTGAAAATATAACAGATATAATTAAAATTTCCAAAGACGACTTTTCCGATGATATTATATTTGGCTGAAAAACGCTTGTCCAGTTAATCAGAAAAATTAAATTTTTGAACGCATGAGAAAACCCGCATTTTGTCGAACTGGTTGTGCTGATTTAATTTTAAAATGTATCAGGTTCCTCGACACACGGTCCTGGTAACGACACACGGTCCTGGTAATAATTAATATTTCGAATATAAGGTACGTTGAGTACCAACTGTACAAATTTTAAAACTTATATTTTGGCAGATTATTCAGACAGACTTTGGATTGAACTTTGGATACAACTTTGACTGCTTTCTTACTTTTATTGAAACTTTTACCACCAGTTGGACGACGAATAAATAAACTTGTAGATAAATACAATATAATTAAATTTCAAAATGTTTTGCTTTAAAAATTATTCTTTAGTTATTGTACCTATTTATGTATTTTTTTGTAATTACAGATAATTACGAACTAAACCGGATTCTGGCAATGACCAAACACCCTGTGTGATCGCATATGGAATACACAAAGGGGCCATATCTTGCTTTACTATTATGCTGGATCGAGTTGAAATTCCTATCGAAGAATCAGAGTCTCTTCAAGCGTGGGATACATTGTTCAAATCATTTTTCGTGTTTAATTGCGAATATCCTCACGATTGCTCATCATTTTTAATATTCATATACAAGAAAGCATTTTTGAACTTGGCCTTAAGAGATTGACAGCGAAAATGCTAGATATTCAATCTCGATTGGAATAATTTTTCCTCATTGTAATTTTTTTTAACTATAATTTTTTAATACTGTTTAATTTACTAATACATTACTAAAATGTCTATTGTGTGCAAAATTTGTATAAATACTTGCCTTGATACGAAAATTTTTAAACGACACTTACGAATTCGACGTTTAACCGTCGTATTCACCAAACGAATACCTTGTGGTTTTAATAATTGTCAGTCAATTTGTAAAACAATATCTGGATTACGAAAACATTTGCTTAATTTTCACAAGCTCAGTCACCCAAATCAATTAAATTCAACTCAAATTCGAACACCCTCTGATAATAATCGCGTTGAATCAGAAAAAGAAAAAGTTCTTGATATTTCTAAACATTTCAGTTTTGAAACTTTTAGCTTTGATTCCAGTGAATTAGTCAAGAAATTTGTCGATGAAGTTTGTTCTTTAACTATAGTAGATACTAAAATTAATAAAATATTTGTTAGTGTTATAAATTTAACTGCGAGTATTTCTAGATCTATTGAAAGTAAACTTGTAGATTCATCATTTATAAAAAATGAGCTTATGTTTATGAAAAATCCCTTACAAGATTTTCTAACATCTTTTTATAAGATGTTATAAAGTCTTATGTCCAAGCGTACTGCGGAACTTGTACCATATCATTAGTCGATATCAATTGATAGCAGACGTGATCGATTTTTGGATTCTAATAATAATGTGTACAGTTGTAAACCTATAACTAATACTTTTTCATATATGTATGTACATGAGTTTGAAACAGCAAACCCTTTACGCTCAAAAACAAATATATACAAAATTTCTGCTTTCTATTTTCGGGTATTAAATTTACCTCTAGAAAGTAATAGTTTATTAGAGATAATTTACCTCATAATGTTATGCCATACACAAGACATTAAACAAATCGGTTATAATATAATTTTGGAACCTTTAGTGAAAGATTTGAAAATATTAGAGGATGTTGGAATGGAGATTTGCTTTGAAGGTAAACTTTTGCAAATAAAAGGGTCAATATTTTCTTTATCTCACGATAATTTGAGTGCCAACTCGTTATACGGTCTTTCTGAATCGTTTAATTCTACATATATTATTGTCGTTTCTGTGAATGTTCAAAAACTGACGTACAAAAAATTTTTCATGGTGATTCGGGATCGTTGGTTTATAGAAATTAGATGAATTCTAAAGAAATGAATGATCGTGATATATACGCAACATGTTTATTTAATGAATTAAAGTATTTTAATTGTTTTGAATCAAATAGTGTAGATTGTATGCATGACATATTAGTGGGAATTGCTTAAACAACTATTAAAAAAAATACTTTCAACTAGAGAACTTAATGATAGAATATCAAATTTTAATTTTGGTTTTTATAATAATAATAATAAAACTAGTTCTATAAATTTGAATAAAGTGGGTAATAGTTTGGGTCAAAATGCATCCCAAATGTGGTACTTATTAAGATATATACCATTTATGTTAAAAGAATTACATAATAATGATTTACTTAAACCAAATTATGACCTAGTTTTGATCTTATCAAAATTACGCGTTATACATTTTCACCTCTTCTGCATCATTACCATGCTGAAAAACTAAAAATTTTAATCTCTGAGCATCTCACTAATTTCAAAATTATTTATAACCTGGCACCATTAATACCAATGTACCATTTGCTTATTCATTATCCTCTTATAGCCAGCAAAATGGGTCCTCCTAACATTCATTCTACAATGCGATTCGAAAGCAAACACTAATTTTTTAAACAAGTTGCATGAAATATGAATCATTTTTACAACATTTGTAAATCTCTTAGCAGTAAACATCAAAGTGTATTCTACACTGACTGACAGCTAATAACTTTTGAATTGAATCTAAGGCACAAGGACGGTGGTTTTCTTAAAGTAAATTCATTAAAATTTGCTTTTGAAATAAAGGAAAAATGTAGTGTAAGTAATAATGACCTGAATCTTTTAATTATGACTCTTAAGAATAAAGCTTTGAATATCGAGAAAGGTTTTGCATATGTCTTAATGTTGCAGAAATTATTCCTCATTTCGGGAAAATTGAAAAGATTTTTTTTTTGCAAAAATCTTTATTATTTAATATTTATTTATTTATTTATTTATTTCATTCAAAATTAGCTAACAAACGGAAAAAAAAAATTTCCAATTACTTGCTAGCATAAACACGATTTACAATATTAATTATAATAATATACAACAGAATTAGTATTTCAAATTAAAAATAATTAAAAAGTTTAACAAAATATCACAATTTACATTTAAATTTAGTTTTAAAGGTGATTAGAATTGTCTAAAATGCTAATTACATATTTTTTGTAAATTGCTAAAGAACCAATATTAAATTCTAAATCATTAAAAAAAATATTATGAGCATTTTGCATACGAATTAAAGGAGAGTATTTACAATAATTTGTTTTAAACGGTTTAACATTAAATGTTAGGGGTTTCCTGATGTTAAATGGATTTGTGTTCAGTTTAACTTTCGTTTTTAAATCCGAATAAATTATGTCATTTAAAATTTTATAAACGTAAGCTCGTCATTGATTTTGCGTCTATTTTGAAGCGAATGTAGACAATATCTCTCAAGACGGGAAGGATATGGTTCGTAGGGTAATCTCATTCTAAAGTTAAGTAAGCGAGTGAATTTTCTCTGAATTTTCTCCAAAGCTTTACTATGTACCTCATAATTTGGATTCCAAATTGGTGTTAAATATTCAGTAATCGATCTAACATGAGCACGGTAAAGGGCCAGAAATGATTGATAATTGCAAATATTTGATGTAACTCGCATAATAAAACCAAGCATTCTGAGGGATTTACTAACTATTTTTTGAATGTGGTGGTTGAAGCTCAGTTTATTATCAATAATAATTCCTAGATCATGGGCAAAACTTTTGACTTCAAGTTCAACGCTGTTGATTCGATAAGTGTATGCGGAAGTTATATTTCTGGGTTTGATTTTAAGAACAAAACATTTATTTATATTTAATTCCATATAATTTAGCTGGCACCAGTCAAATAAACTATTAAGATCCATCTGCAACTTCTCACAATCAGATATAGTTTTAATAGCAGCATATATTTTAAGATCATCCGCAAATAATAACATATTATTTTCAAGATTGGTTGAAAGATCATTAATAAAAAGTAGGAATAATAGTGGACCCAAAGTGGAACCTTGTGGAACACCTGATGCGGGAACTATTTTGTTAGATCGAATTCCTTCTATTTCAACATATTGAACGCTATTTCTCAAGTAGGAGGTCAACCAGCTAATATTCTTACCACCTACGCCATAATTTGGTAGTTTACTTAATAAGAGAGAATGATTTACTTAATCAAAAGCCTTTGAAAAATCAGTATATATAACTACAACTGAATGTCCGTTTTCTAACGACTGATAAGCGAATTCAGTAAATTGTAGCAGGTTGGTTAAAGTTGAGCGACCGCGAAAAAACCCGTGCTGATATTTCGATATTTTATCTTTAGTATGATTGAACAATTTAGTATAAAATAGTTTTTCAAAAACTTTAGAAAACACGTTTAAGATACAAATTGGTCTATAATTTGCTACATTGTGGATGTCCCCACTTTTAAAAATAGGCGCAACCTTCGCTGTTTTCCACTCACTGGGAAAAATACCTTCCTGCAAGGATTTGTTGAAAATAATTGTTAGTGGTATATAAATAGAACCAGAAACATTTTTGATAAAAAATGGTGAAAGTGAATCTGGGCCACAACCCTTATTTGTGTCAAGGTTTATCAAATTGGTATAAGTTTCTTCATAAGAAACACAAAAATCGTTTAGTTTCGAGGAACTACTACATTCAACTAGATTGCTTGGATTCGGTATTGGTAAGTTATTATTATTGTAGACTGATTTAAAAAAGATTGAGAATAAATTTGTAATGGTTTTATGATCTGAAGCATGTGTGTTATCATAATACATACTAGATGGAATACAGTTTTTATTTGTTTTTTTGCAATAGGACCAAAATAATTTGGGATTGCTACAAATTGAGCTTTCGATATTATTCAAATATTTCTTATAACATATTTTTTGTTCCTTTTTAACTCGGGATCTTAGTAGTGCAAACATTGAATGATATTCAGAATCCTTGGTTTTATTAAATTTTTTACGAAAGTATTCTTTAACAGATAATAGCTTGAACAATTTAACGGAATACCATTCCGGATAGGAATTATGTGTCTTGCGAATAACAGGCACATTTTTTGAAATTATAGAATTTATCAATTTGTAAAAAAGTCTAACCGACTGCTCAGTATTATAGTTATTGAGCGTATCAACCCAATTTATCGCATTTATTTCGAAATAAATCAAATCATAATTGCATTCTTTGAAATTTAGAATTTGTTTTTTAATTTCTTTTAGGTAATGCATTTTGCTTATTTTTAATATAATTTCAATGGGAGGATGATGTTGATCAATTTTACTTAAAATGTCATTAGCCGACTTAACCAAACATTGAGTAGGAAGGGTATTACAAAGAACTAAATCTAATAAACGGTAGTTACGGTTACGAACTGTATTAAACTGGAATAATCCAGAGAGTTCCATCGCTTCAAGTAACGCTTCACCAGCTTTATCGTAGTATTTAATAGGCGTCATTAAGTTTTCATCTTCATGCAACTGCCAATCAATATATGGTAAATTAAAGTCACCTACAATGATAAAAGTAGAAGACGATTTCTCTATATTAATAAGATTATTAACGTTATCAAAGTATTCTTTATAATCAGTTAGTGAAGCTTGCGGATAAATATATGGTACATTAATATATAGATTATTATTGTTTAGCTGAACACATATCCAAATTTCTTCCTTATATACCTCCCAAGTTGGCATACGGTAAGATTTAATATTATTTTTCACAGCAACGAGACAACCACCTCCGTCAACTTTATCAGGAAACAAATCTAAATTTCTATCTTGTCTATAAACAATGTATTTATCAGAAAATATTTCATTATTATTTATATTTGAATTAAGTCTAGTTTCCGTTAAACAAATTATATCATAATTACTTAGTAACAAATTTAACTTTAATTGATTTAGTTTGGTTTTCAAGCCATTCACATTTTGATAATAAAAGCAAATATTTGACATTAACACAACGAATATATATAAAAAAAAGGGAAAAGTTATTAGAGAAGATATGTTAATCATTAGTTACATTATTAATGAAATTATCAATGAAATATTCCGAGTGAATTTTTGTTATTTTAGAATTAATTGTTTTTCTAATTAAGACATTATTATTTTGTACCCACTCGAAGGCAATCAATTTATTTTCTTTTAATTTTTTTGCCTTCAAAAGTAAATTTTGTTTGTAGGACGACAAGTGTTCTGTTTCAAAAAAATCTAGTTTACCATTATGTTTTTGAAATCCTACATCAGTGATGATCAGTTTACGATTTTTTTCGATTTGTTTGGCCTTGCATGCATCTATAATTTTCTGTTTTGTTGATCCATTGTCGCATTTAACAATTATTGTATTAACAGTTTGAGCATCTTTTTTATGATGATTACGAACGATGTTTATGACCCCTTCTGTACATGATGGAATTCCAAGATTATCAAACACTTGTTTTATTTTGGTTTTCACATTTTCAGCAGGTTCCTCAGGTACCCCGTGGAAGATTAAATTGTTTCTGCGAGAGTCTTCCTCAATTACCCCTAATTTGATATTAAAATCTGCTACTTGTTTTTTTAATTCAACATTTTCAACTTGTAATTGTTTTATTTGATGACCTTGATTTTTAACAACGGTGGATAATTGTACGAATTTTTCAAATTCTTCATTCATAAATTCTAGCGATGCAGTAAATTCGTTTTGTTTTTTTGTTAAAGATTTTAGTTCGGCGGCAAATCTATTTACAGATGTTTTGATATTAGAAAAATCCTCTTCGTTATCATCGACAGCCTCAACAGTAGATGAAAATAATGCAGACGACCTTTTGCATTGCGGACACAACCATTGTAAATCATTTTTAACTATTTCAGCAAGCACTGTTAAAGGAATTTGAACACAACCTGCATGGAAATTTTTATCACACGCCGCACATTTAATACCTTTTTTATTGCGGTTGATTTTTGAGTCACATAATATACACTTCATTTTATTCTTAATTATGCGTCAATGTTAAAACTGTTATTCATGGGTTTGATTTGGTTAAAACAGCTGATAGATTTCGAAGCAAAACACTATTTTACATTAAACTTGACTATTATTCAGTGGTTATTACACTTTATCTATTAGATTTTATTAGATAATATTAACGTTTAACTAAAATACACTGGATATTATTTAAGCAACTATGAAATATTTATGAACAGTTCTTGTGTAAAGATTGTAAAATTTTGTATAATTAAAAGTGTAAAATCAATGTTTTATGATTGATGTTCACAGTTCAACAATCAGTGACAGAATGAAAATGAAATATTAAGAAAATTTAATACTGAAACTTCAAAACATGTTTACAATCATTTTTAGTCATAAACATGTTATTATGGCGATAAATGAAATTAAATACATATAAAGTTCCTTATGATTTGTGTTATTTTGTAAAAAATATTAATTGTTATATTGTTTGTAAGACTGTTATATTTTAGATTTAACTAAAAATGGATAAATATATATGTTTAATGTTTTGTTTGTAAATTCGAGTTACTTTACCAAAAATATTATCCGATAGTTCCAGATCACATACTTAATTATTACCCAAAAAGAAGTTTGAATTGTTCCCCAAATTGAATTTTAAATTTTTATCCAAAAATACAACACATTGCCTTAAGCTGAATAATAAATATAATGTCCAACTGAATAATAAGTTACCCCATAAAAGATATAACCGAAAAGCCCAATTGTAGTTTCGTAGCAACAATAATGTAATACAATTAATTCCTACTGGGGTTTTTAATACACCGAAAGAAATAAATATAATCTTATCCAGTAAAATAATAAATAAAACACCTATTTTGGGTGAAAAAATAACACCGATCGAGGATGGAATCCATTGAACACCGATTTGGTGTTTCAGGAACACCAAATTTTTGAGTGTGTACCACAGAGATTGTAATATCGGCTACATTTTGTTGAAATCTAAAAATACCATGGATGTGTTATTTCTTTTCTAAGACAGCGGAAATTAGCAAGCGCAAAATAAAAAATTAAGCTGCTCGCCACAAAAGGCACCACTTGCACAAAAAAAAAACTCTTGCTATTTTATAAAACCAGGAGGATTTTTAAACATATAACATTAAATATAACATTCCAGCTAAAAGAAATCTAAAAAGTGTTCCTTAAATTGACAAACTGAATGGCCTGCGAAGTAAAATAAAATTCGATATATGGAATTTTACAATGTTCCATATTTTTTGCCATTTCTTAACGAATTATGATAAATTTTGGTTAGTTTATATTAATTTTTCCCTAATTTCCCATGTATAGTATCAGTATGGCCTTAGCTATTAGAAAAATAATCAAAAGTATTTTTTAACAAATATTTTCGATATTTCGATGTCCGATCAAATTCATAATAATAAGAGGTTCTGACACATTTAATTTGTTTTATAATTTGTTATTTCAACAAAAATTTATGACGTTCCTACGTCACTTCTGTTATTAAAATTGAAATGTCAAATGGTTTTTAATTATATGCGAACGAATTATTTATACTATTCCTTCTTTAAAGAGCAAAATCATAATAATGTTGTTTTTATATATTTAATATATTCACTGGAATAATGAACATTTATAATGCAAAATTGTTTAAAAAAAATTATATAGGTTTTATTAATGCAAAAGTTGGAAGCAACATATTAAGGTCAAGATTACCAGAACTAAATATGAAAAACAATCAGATATACGAAATGAAAATTGCTAAGATTACGGGTTTTAATAGGTTGACAAATTAACAAGAATATATACATTTATTAAATGTTTTAGCTTCTGTTAAACCGTATAACTAAGTTATTCCGAGAATGTTAAAAAAAACAAACCACCAAACAAATCGCTTTAAACGTTAAATTAAATTTGTAAAATGGGATGTTTAAAAAATAAATTATTTTAAAATTGAATAAAGAAGCATTCAGTGTTTTAACACAAACGTTCTAAAAATCACATCAACAAAAAATCAAACTTTGCATATATTCATGAGATCCCTAAATTTTCCAATTTACAATTTTTTTTGTGCGAATATAAAATGTTTCCAATAACTTAATTTAATATTCAATCAAAAACAATAACAATAATAATATATAAAAATAATAAACTGATTTTGTTGTAATTTTTTTCCAATTTACTGTCAAAATTGGAATTATCCCCAAAATAAAATTTAGTATACAGCTATACGTTTGTGTATTTAGTTAGGTATGATGTTCATGGTATATTAAATATAACGAGGTGGATGATTGCGAATTTTCCTTTTTTTTTGCAATTGATGTACATTTTTTTATTTATTCCTCGCATGATTTTATTTAAAACAAAAAAATAAATTGCAATATTTTATATTAAATGTCAAGTTTTGGTTATTATTATTTTGTTACATTTCCAGGGAAATTAAATTGTTTGTATGCTCACTTTTTTATTGAATATATAAATTAAAGTAATTTAAAACATTGAAATGAATTCGGAAAAAATAATGTTTTGGTAAATTCCTTATTTTGAATTACCATCTGAGAAGGTTTGATTTTTTAATTTGTTTATTTTCTTGATTTGTGTGACGCTGAAATAATAAAAGCGGGTCAAACGGTTACTAATAAGTTTAAAATTATAATACGCATCAAACCATTATCTAATAATAATATTATTGAGAAGTCTTAGTAGTTAGAAAATTGTTCCCTTAATTGGTAACCTTCTAGTTTGGGGTACAATTTTCTAATATATATTTTATAAAGTTATATAGCTATAAGCTAGTACTCATAAAGTTCCAAAGCTACAGAGAACAACCACTTTCGGTGATAAAATTATTATGATCATCTCAAAATTGTTGATACAATTTAAAATTTGCTAATTGATTGATTGATTAGAATGTGCTGCCAAGACTAAGCAGAGATCCCGGATACGCCGGGCTACCGTACACCCTTTTTTACACATAACAAGATGGTGGGATAGGAAAGGTTGCTAAATATGATAGACTTGACCCGGTTACAGACACCTACGAGTAAGTAGTCAATAGTTAGTAAATTGTTAAGCACAAGACAGCACACTTATTTTTAATTTATACAATTGGAAATTTGCTAAGTATAAAAATTATAAATTCGACATTTGTATATATAATTGTGTTGGTGAACTACTAAATCCAACGACAACCGTACTTTTTTGGGGTAAGAATTTTTTTTTTAGTATTTGTGAATTGTATTCCATTTTGTTCGTGGACTAATCATTTCACTAATCAATTTGTTTATACTGCTTTAAACTTTCTTTACCTGATCATATGTAGACGCCATACATTTTCTCGAAAAATACAAATACAATTGCAAAATAAAATAAATCGAACATGGTTGTGTTGGATCGAACAGCCAAATCTTTTTATCTAGCGTAATTGATATAGTTATTGATACTCTAAAATTTAAACATAGATTTTTGCACCGCTGCATTTCATAAGGTTTTTACAAAAACTGAATTTTTTAATTATTACATTCTCGCTCTCTTTCAAGATAGTCCATATAATTTCTCATTCCACGATTGCTACCTTTTTTTTAACATTCAGTTAATTAGTGCATTTTATTCGATTAAGTCATCGCCTACTTTTTTGTGTGAATGACTCCATATTTTGTTAAGGTATACGTTAAGTAAGTGCATCATATTTGTTTTGTTTTCTATTACTGTTAATAAATGAAATGAAAATTTATGTTATTTACGTTTAAATACATGTTTTAAAGATTAAAAATTATTATTTTTTACATAAGTAATAGAGATAATTTTGGTGTCAATAATTGGTTCGAATTATCTTCTGTATACAGCTATTGACACATAGTGTCAATAATTGTATCCTATTGCAGTACAATAATTGGCACTATGTCAATAGTTGTATTTTAAATGGTGTTAATAATTGTCAAAATTTCAAAATAAATTTCTAGCCTAAAATGCCTAAAATCAAGGGAAACTATTCTGAAGAATTGCTTCAAAAGACACTTGCAGCTATTAAATGTAATGAAATGTCGAAAAATGCTGCATCAAAATATTTTAATATTCCGCGATCAACATTAATTTTTCGTTTAGGCCCAAAATTCACGAAGGTCAGACCTGGCCCGCAAACAAATTTAAACAAATCTGAGAAAGACATGATAGAGGTGTGGATAATCACATCACAAAAAAAAGATTTCCTAAGTGAAAATATATATACGCAGTGCCCTGCGATGATTATATATCCGTACAAAAGGATCCCTGATGATATCAGGAAATCACTGTCAGAGGACTGAGGTTTGGGCGTTAGCGATAATGGGTGGATAACGAAGGAGGTCTTCTACGAATACATTTCAAAAGTTCCCCACCCATATCTAATCAAGATTGGGACAAAGTTTCCGATCATATTTTCTGTTGACGGTTTTATTAATTTTAATTTTTAATTTTAATTGCTTTGTACCCCAACGCAACCCGCATTCTCTAAGCAGCCGATGTAAGTGCATTCAAGCCTCTAAAAAATACGTAAAACAAAAAAGTTTTTGACTGGCGGCGACAAAATCCCTGACCAAACAAAAATTTGCTCCTTTGCTTGCCCAAGTTATAGGTTCCAGTATTGATCCGGTAATAATTAAGCATGAATTTCGAGCATGTGAAATTTTTCCATTCAATTGTAATGCCTTTGATTTTTCCAGATGTTTAGGAAACACATCCAGCCGTCTTCCAGTTCTTGAGCCTATTAAAAAGATAGATAAACATGTGTCTTACCAAACATTTTCACAATTGGTAGGTTCTGACAAACTGAAACAATTTGAAGATGCTAGCAATGGTGTGGGCAATACTGATACTGCAAATTGGTCAGATGAATGCTGGATCCTTTATAAATTTTTTGTTGAATTTCAACCCGACGATTTCATTCCAAATATCAAGGATAAGAGTTCCCTCAACACAACAACTAATTCAGAAGCTGACATTTTATCATTCGAGAATTTTACTAATTCGCACGTTGCTACTGATTTATATCCCATTGATGAATTTTTATTTATAAATGAAAATATTTTCGTCGAAGAAACTGTCGCCGAAGAAACTGTCGCCGAAAAAACTGTAGCCGAAGAAACTGCCATCGCAAACGTTGAAATCATTGAGACGTTTAACCCCGAAGTAAAGCCGCTAAAAGTTGCTCCAATACTAGAGGACTTTATAGATTGGCCAATGACATAACTAATCCATTGTGTAAGAAGAAAAGAAACTGAAAAGATTAAAGAGAAACCTAAAGTTTTAAAACAAAAAATGTCTAGAAGTGGGCCAAAAAAAATATTACCCCCAACGTTAGTAAAAAGTATTAGTAAGATGACAAAAATCGATAATGACTTAAAAATCCAACCGGCTCCTAGAAGTGGGCCAAAAAAAATATTACCTCCAACTTTAGAGAAATGTAGTGATCGAAAAATCCAACCGGCTGCTTCAAATTTCGAGCCCCAAAATGAATTTGGGAATACTCAAGACGAAGGTTAGTATATGATTCCAATAATTTCGGAATTCATTAAATGAAATTTAACTAACCAAATTTTCATTTCAGTTCCAGTTCTCGATTCGATTGATAATCTTTGCGATAATAAGGAAATTTCACCAAAACTAAACAATTCTCACGTAAAGAACTTGTTTCAAGATACTGAGAATTTTGAAAGCATTGGCGAGAATAGGATTGCGGTTGGTTCTATATGCTATGAATGTACATTATCTTTAAAAAAAAAATAGGAATAAAATGTAGGTGAATAAAGCTACATAAAATAAAGTGTACTAGGGAATTCCATATTACGTGCATAGAACAAATGAAACTTCCATATATCCCCAAATTTCTATGCGGCAGTTGTCAATGATCGTTGAAGCTCCAATGGTTAAACAATAATGTTAAGAGCACAATCTGTTCCTATTAAGTTTATTTTTTTCGTAAAAGAATTCGATGTACTAGATTTTTATATATTTATGTTTTTAAGGTATGCGAAAATGAATTACGCTTTATCTATATTTTGGTACGAAGAATAAAGTTCCTTATTTTAAAATAATCAATAAACAATAAGTATTTTCATTCATAAAGCTAACAAATTAGCGAATTAAAAAGCAAATACTAATTAGTATCTGTACATGTCAATAGTTGTATTATATTGCGATGTCAATAAATGTAAAGGTGTGTTAATAATTGTGCTTTTTGATCCCGTTTTAGAAAATCTGAAATTTAACAAAATTGGGGCCGTTAATTAAACTTTTTGAAATTGATAATTATAAAGAAATATCTGAAATTGAATATGAACGTTAAAAATTTTTCTATTTACTTAAATTAAAATTAACTACAGCACTTTTAATACAACTTTTTCTTAAGGGTGTCAATAACTATAACGATTACGCTATATTTTATTAATTGAAAATCATTATGCTAATCAAAAATATACAGCAGAATATTTAATTGTACCTCCGCAAGACGGTAAATGCGGAAAAACAAAACAACAAAAAAAAAAGCAACGTGGTGAAACGAGGGTTAGCGGCAACCTGTACAATCTCTACAGCTGGTAGAATATTTACCGCTGATACCGAATCAACTTGAAGCCGGATTGCAAGTGCAACATAAAAAAGAACCTCGATCGTGTGGTGAAAAAAATAGTTTTCTTTGGAAATTAAGTTTTGAATTGAATGTAGTGATAATCTATTAATTTCTTTATAATTAGATTTTCCGTATTTACATTAATTATAATATTTATTATTTAGTTCAATCGTAGTTTGCATGCTTTAATTATAATTTAATTTGGCAAGAGTGTTAAGTAAATTATTATATAAAAAAATCTGAATGGCCAAAGTTCTAGTGAAAAAATGGTAAATTAAATGTAAAGTGTACAGTAAAAAAAAATCAAAAAAAACTAAATAAATGTGTTGTGCATGTATAAATATAAAAGTTTGTTTTCCAGAAAAGCTTTCTTTGCTGTAGAGCGCTCGGGTGATCGTGGGGAGAGATTTTTGGGTGCGAGTGAATTATATAATTAAATTGTTTGCCTTGATTTTGGTTATGTCTCCTTCATTATATTTGCTTCCCACTTAGCCAGTTTTAATAAGCCATGCAAAACAAAAACCAAAAAAAAATTTAAAATAAATTAATATAACTTTAAACTTTGATTAATTAATATTTGTTCTGTTATGTATCCTTAATTGCTACAATATGTTAAATATAGATTTTGATATCGTCGTTAATTTATTCTAATATGTGCTAGTTTTGGTAAAGTGTGGGAAGACGATGAGAGTAGCCCCTTTGAGTGATGAAGCGAAATTTCGGTTGTTTTATTTAAATTGGTTTTGCTTATTAATTTGCTGCGCATGAAAAAAATATTAATTTTTTTGTTTAGCGGTGTGAATAGCAGTGGAAAAATGGACTTGACCCAACCATGAGTACCTCGGATAATTAATAGAGTATCCAGCATGCTCCAGCAAAACTAAATGCTAGATTCGCTACAAACCCCCTCGGCTTTGTTGATATATTTACATGACGAAATATAAAGAACAATTTTCACTTAAAAATTCTGCGTTCTTTCGAAATTTTCCAAAAAAAAATCAATTGTATTAACATCCAGTGGGTTTTTGAATCTCAATTCAGACGTCTCTAGTAATATTTTAATATGTGCTTAAACGTTCTAACAACTAATACTTATGAAACAATAACAAAAAAAAGCACTTTGGCATTCTTACTCAAAAAAAAGACCTTGTTAAAGTTAGCCGAAAGTTGCCAGCCGAAATTGAAAAAAATCGATAATGCAGATAGTGTATTGACTAGTTCAGCCGAAAGTTAAACAAATTTTATATAATAGGTATCCCAGCCCAAAGTGACTATTCGATAGCCCATGACTATAGGTAGATTCTGAGTATATGGTTGGGGTGGGTCTGATGGGGTTATAGGGGTGAAATTTTGATTTTCCTCATTTTTCGTCGATGTAATCGTTCGTCATTCGAGATTTTGGCATATAGACACCAATCTCACTATGCCGATTCGATAGCCCATGACCGCATAGGTATAATTTGATTATAGGTAAGGCGTGTGTCTATATGCCAAAATCTTAAATGACGAACGATTATATCGACGAAAAACGAGGAAAATAAAAATTTCACCCCTATAACCCGATCAGACCCACCCCAACCATATACTCAGAATCTACCTATGAGCATGGGCTATCGAATTGGCATAGTGAGATATGTGTCTTTATGCCAAAATCTCGAATGACGAACGATTATATCGATGAAAAATGAAGAAAATCAAAATTTCACCTCTATTACCCCATCAGACCCACCCCAACCCTATACTCAGAATCTACCTATGGTCATGGGATATAAAATCGGCATAGTGAGATTGGTGTCTTTATGCCAAAATCTCGAATGACGAACGATTATATCGATGAAAAGTGAGAAAATCAAAATTTTACCCCTATAACCCCATCAGACCCACCCCAATCATATACTCAGAATCTACTTATGGTCATGGGCTATTGAATCGGCATAGTGAAATTTGTGTCTTTATGCCAAAATATCGAATGACGAACGATTATATCGATGAAAAATGGAGAAAATCAAAATTTCACCTCTATAACCCCATCAGACCCACCCAAATCATCCCAACAGTTTGAATATTGAAGTTGGTCTTCTTTATCGATACAATCTACATTACCGACATTTTAAAATATTTTCACAAAATGTATATCTACATTACCATATTTTGTTTATGACGGCAAAGGCACTATCTACATTACCATCTTTCGGCTGGAATAGCAAATACACTATCTGCATTATCATCTATCGGCTGGGAACTTTAACAGTATAAAAAATAGCACGCACCGTTTAGATCTCACCCTAAAATTAATAATGAGGAATGTAAGTTTTCGAAAAAAATCGAAATTAGTAATCAACTAAATAAAAGATCTATTTGTAAACTTTAAAAATTTTTCACAAATCTTATCCTCATATTATAAACCAAAGAGATCACATAAAACCTGTGTGTTAAATAAATTCAATCGACCAGAAATTGTGGTGATAGATACGGCCGACGAGAAGTGACAACGAACTACTTCATATCCATATTGCTATTAAGAATCTATGAACGTAATGAAAACACAACTACCACATAAGTGAATAGATCACATAATGCGAAAGTAGCCGGTATAGCAATTGAACTGGCTTGAGAAAGCGTATTGTAACGGAAACGTCGCTAAAAATCCAGCTACAAAATTTGGAATCCAAACTGATGGCAAACGAGCAGAAAGTGCAGAACTTTGAAGCTTTGTTGGACATAAAAAACCGTGAAACCATACGAAATGACCTCGTTATATTTGGCTTACCTGATGATGCTGGGACCAACGAACGTCATGTCGAGTGCATATTAAAATTGCTTAAGGTTCCAATGCAAATGACAGACGTGCTTTCAATCAAAACTATTAAATATAACAGTGCGAGTGATAGTTCCAATGTACACGTCCTGGTTAGAGTGACCAGCAAGCAATCAAAAGATGCAATCATCAATACATTTCGTAAAAATAACAAAAATATGTGCTTGTCTGAGCTTGAACTAACATCAGCGAATTCTAATCCCAACCAAAAGATCGTTATTACTCATCACTTGTCATCACTACACTCCAAATTGTATGGAGAGGCAAAAAAATTTATACTAAAACATAATTTTCGTTACCTATGGGTTCAGGATAACAATATTTTTTATAAAACCGCCAGCAAAGTGATTCCAAGATATACCGAATTGATTCACTCAACGACATTAGTTATCTTCAACGTATACATGGATAATCCAGTACTACATTATCACAACAGAGCAATAAAGCTAAGTTTTTGTCATTAGTTTCATTTTCTATGGTTTATTTCTTAATAAATTGTTTGCTTATATCCTTCTGATATCTAATTAAGTTCTATCTGCTCACATAATTACTATAGTTCTAGTCTTTTTTCGCCAAAATATTACTATTTTTTATTTTCTCTATTTTGGAATCATCTTAATAGTAACCAAAATTAGTAATTTCATGTTTTATTTGTTTACATTTGAGTTGTCAAGTTTAATGGAATTTTACTTTCTCTCTGTTGGCACCTGTGTAAGTGATGTTCGTAATGACAATATTAGAAAATTAGAAAAAACAAAAATTGTGCAACCTACTCAGTTAATAATCAATTTTATACCTATTAATAATAGGTTTAAAAATTCAATTGTGTGCGAGTTTGTGTCTTCAATTATCAAGGCGCGACTGAAAATTAAATTTATTACTTATAATATAAATAATGTAGATCGAGCTACTTGTTGTCTCGAATTATTTATCTTTTGTTATAGTCACCGCGATGAATGGAGGTAAAGTAAATGTTTCTAATAAGAATATATTTAATCAGTAGTTTTTGAATATTGACGACTATATTAATCAAGCTACAGTATCGACTACGAGTAATTCTAAAGCGAAACTCCTGAATATTATTCAGTTTAACATTCGTAGTATGAATGATTTAAAGAAATTCGACAGTGTTTTTAGTTGTAGGGATGATTGATTGGGTGGCGGTGTAGCAATGTTTATTAGATCCGACATAAAGTATTCTGGTGTATGCATTGAAGATAGTTCGTATGATTTTCAATTAATTCTATTATGATTAAACAATTTTAATACCAAACTATGCGCTGTATATCGCTCAACATCACTCAATTTTTTGATAGGATTGATATTTTACTGAGTGGAAATAGTAATAAATCCGATATGATACTAGTCGGCGATATTAATATACAAATAAATAAAAATAACAACATTACGAAAAATTATTTACACTTATTAAGTAATTTAGATTTAGTGTTATCAAATTCTATTGAAATTCGCTGTTCTAGTGGTAATATCGTTGATCACGTAGCCAGCACATTTACTAATACAGTATCTATTACTAATCTAACCATTTATGCGAACATCAGCGATCATAACATAGTTTTTTTCGAAATTTAAGTACAGAGATAAGTTTCTTGTTAAAAAACTTGAAAAGCACATAATAAATTATAGCAAAAAAAAAATGAATTATTTGCAGCATACTTATCTGAAATTCAGATCTACAATGTTGAGTCAAATATAGTAGTTCTACAATTGATTGACAAGTACAAGCAGCTACTAAACAAATATACTAAAGTTGTATATTTAGATGCTTAACTTAAATCTATCGACTGTCCGTGGATTGATTACGACCTGTAGAAGCTTATTCGGCAAAAAAAAAATCTCTTGAAAAGTTTAAAGAAGAGTAGTTGTAATTTAAATAATGGAACTACCACCGATATACTTGTAAACAAAATTAGTGATATTAGTAAGAAAATAGCTAAGGAAAAGTATTTGGTTAAAAAAGGTATTACCGGAAATTGTTAGTAATCCGTGATGATAATGTTGTGATTTATGATGTTCATAAAGTTGCTGCTAAATTTAACCAATGTTTTGCGCAGTGTGGTTCTTTATTGGCTAATTCGCTTAATAGTGATAAAAATTTTAATAAATTTATTACGGTTCACAGTATATCTAGTTCCATCTTCTTTCAACCTTCAACTCCTACTGAGATAATCAATCTAATCAATGAACTTGAATCATGTAAATGATCTGGACCAGATAATATTTCGGCTGCAGTTCTTAAGACAAATATTCATCAATTTAAGTATCTTCTCTCAGATCTAAAGTTATATGCAGTGGCATTTATGCTGAATGCTTGAAAGTGGCTAAAGTAGTGCCTGTCTTTAAAAGTGTTGACAAGCTAGATGTTCATAGCTACCGTCCAATTTCAATATTGTCCGTTTTCGACAAATTACTAGAGAAAGTTTTAAATAATCGTATAAACAATTTTTTGAAAGAACATAATTTCTTTTAGATATCAATATGGTTTTCGTAGTGGTGTTGGTACTGAAATAGCGTTGATTGAAACGATTGATATGATAAATCTTGCATTAAATAATTCATCGTATATGGGTGTTTTGTTTCTTGATTTACGTAAGACGTTCGATTGTATTGACCATGCTATCCTACTTGAGAAGCTGTATCAATATGGGTTTAGAGGAACTCCATTTAATTTATTGAAGAGTTATCTGGTCAATCGATTGCAATACGTTTCCATTAATGGACATTCTAGTACTCTTCAACCAATCACTTCTGGAGTACCGCAAGGTAGTGTTCTGGGTCCAACACTGTTCCTAATTTTTATAAATGACATTTGTAAATTGAAATTGTATGGTAAAATTCGATTGTTTGCTGGTGACACATCACTTTTTTATAATGTTAATAAGTGTGAGGATATTCCCGCAATGGTACAAGCTGATTTGTTGGTTCTAAATGAATACTTCAATTGCAATATGCTATCCATAAATTTAAGGAAGACAAAATTTATGTTATTTAAATCGGCACATAAAACTGTTAATACCACTTTTAATTTAAGTATAACCAACATAAATATTAAAACAGTTGACAGTTACAAATATCTAGGTTTGATATTTGATTCAAAATTAAATTGGGAAAGCCATATTGATCACATTTGCCAGAAAATAGCCCCTTTGGTTGGCTATATGCGCAAACTTTCTTATTTTATCCCTACATCAGTACTTCGTAATATTTATTTTGCGTTCATTCACTCGCGGCTTAGTTATGGCATTGGTGCTTACGGGCTTTCGGCAAAGTCTAGGTTATGTTAGGTCCAATCTCAACAAAATAAAGCTCTTAAAGCAGAATATAAATTGCCACTTTTGTTTTCAACCTTTGAATTATATTCTTGTGTCGCTAAAGGAGTTCTTCCGCTATTAGCGTTGAACAATTTATCCATTGTGGCATATGTTCATAAGGTTATTAATGTTATTAATAGTGCCGGTACTTTATATAACTTGGAATTTCGTAAGCTGTCCATATGTATCAGACTCGATTTGCACATAATATTTGTAGAGCAGCGTTTAATAATGAATATGGTAGGAAACGGGTATTATATATTGGCCCGCTAAATTATAATAAATTACCAGAACCAGTGAAATTAATACGAGACTTGCATAATTTTAAACAAGCTGTTAAGGAATATTGTCATTCGAATATCTCGCGTTTTCTGCTCTAGGGTGATTGTAAAATTGCATTAAATGTGTACACGTTTCTACTTATTATTGTTTATCTTTGTAAATATATAGTTTATTTATTTATATTTATTATTATACATACTGTTATTTTATGGTCTTAATTAAATTGGGTAAACCCCTTTAAAGGACAATAAATCCACTGGGAAAACTGAAGCTTTTATTAAATTGTTGTAAGTTTAGTTTGTTACCATTAATATTATTTGTAAATATTGTAAACTATTACATAATTATATGTTCAATGAAATAAAGGAATTAATAAAAATAGAAAAAAATAAAAAATGTGAAAATGTACAACTGCTTATGTCTGATTCAAAAGCCACAAGATTTATGTAGCGTTGGCATGAATTGGTGGCAAAAGTAGATTTGCGAGCTTTGATAATATAATTCTTCATGCCCACGTCACTAACATCTAGTCCTCATAAGTACGTAATGTGTTATTATCGGTCATATATATTTGGCAACAACAAAAATGTTTGACAAAAACAAAATTTATACTCTGATTTAAATCTAATTCAATATTAATCCCAATTTGAACCAATTTATATCCAAGTTCAGTAATTATAGACATCTAGTTTTCATAAGTATTTAATCTGATAATTTTGGCCATGTTTATTTTAACAATAACAACATTAATGTTTTACAAAAACAAAAATTTACTTATACTCATAATTCAATATCTATCCCAATTGGAACAAATTTAAATCCGAGCTTAGTACTTATATACAGACATCTTGTCCTTATAATTATTTAATGTTTTATTATCGGCCATGTTTATTTTGACAACAACAACAATGTTTGACAAAAACAAAATTTATACTCTGATTTAAATATAATTCAATATCTATCCCAATTTGGGATCAATAACACTGTGCTTGAATTGCAAACTTTTTTTTTGTGACAAGCTGAGCACCCAAAAGGTAAACCTAATTCAAATAAGCTCAATTTAATGGTGCTAGTCCCATTTCAAAGTTAGTCCCCATTTTTGAAATATCGCTTTCGACATGTTTTGGCTCTGATTCAAAAATGTGTCAAAATATACACTCATATTCACGTTTATAGCACGTTGAACCATTAAGATTTTCGTTATGCTTTTTTCAGCAAAGTTGTTGTGCAAGCCATGACAAACAACTTTGCTGAACATATCAAGGCGGAAAAACGATATTAACATTTTTTTTTTTTGCTTTTCATTTCGACGAAAAACACGTTTTTATAATTTTTTGTCCATTTATTAAATTTATTGAATTTAAATCGATCGTATAAGCATCGCATCGACAAATATAGATAAAATAGAAACTATTTAAAAGAAAATTAAATCTTATCAGATGATTTTATGGTGATTTTTCTTAACTATTTTTATTTTAATTTTCTGATTCGTTCGCGTTGTCTTCGGGGTCTTCTTCCTCTTCCAAATTCTAACAAATGTCACCCAATAGTGCATCTACGTTTCTGCCGCTGTACCATTATTCGAGCTTTGCCGTCACTTGGTGAAAACGCTCGCCGTGCTCATCGGATTCGGCTGTTGATTGTTCGGCGAATTTTTCAATTACATTGAAGCGCCAATCATCGGATCAATTAATTCCGAGAAGATTCTTATTAACTTCTTTTACACATTTCAAATGCCACAAGGTCTCGTTCACTTAGAGCATTTTCAAATACATCATCTTTCATAAGACGACGAATATCTGGTCCATTACGTATTCCTGTTATAAAAAACAAGATGTGAGATGAAATTTTATTTGATCAAAACTTATTTTATTTTATTTTTATTCCACTTAACCGTGGAAAAATGCGATGCATTTAGACGAACGCATTTCCATCTGCACTTATATAAAACTTTCAATTCCCACGCTTGATATGAAGTGGTGGTAGCAATATTTTTTAATTGGTACAAGCAGAGCCTCAACGATGCTATCGTATCACAATCTTATGTTCTCACGTAAAGCCTAGTTCCATTCGTTGTATTGATCGCCTTCAAAACGTGATTTCCCTAAGCACATAAAACACATGTTTTAGTGTAACCCAATTGCATGCCACTTAAAATAGCTATCACTTTTAAATCTGCCAAACTTTCCATTTGTGATCATTGTATTTAATCAGGCCAATGATTTTTTTCATTGATGCATAGGTTTCCTTTGTGTTTTTGCTGAGTGCAAATGGAATGGATTTCTTTGAGTTGTTAACGTGAAGGAGAACTGCCTTCAAGCTGCTTTTAGAGGAATCGATAAACAATCGCCAATCTTCGGGATTAAATGCATTGTGCATTGTGGATATCAAACCTCGGATATCAGTGCAAAAAGCGAGTGAATTATTCTCAATTGATTTGAAAAAATTCGTAAACTGACGATGACGGTTTATTACTCCATATATCCGAATATTTGGAGCCAAAATGTTCACTTGTTTTAAATCCTTTGGCAAAAAAAAGCTTGCCGCTGCGATAGTTTTGCACCATAATATATTTTGATGGTTGATATACTGATACAGATATTTCTTCGCTTTCATGCGATTCAAATGTTGTTGATAAATATTCCTCACTTGGGTTTGATCTTTCCGGAACTGGAATTTCATGTGAATGTGGCAGCGGTAGTTGAGCATTTGTCGTTGCAGTGTACAATATGTCAAAAATCCAATTTTGTTTCTGTTTGTATTAAGAATATAATTCATGTACCCATAACATTGAACTGCATCATATCCTTGTGGATCGATCCATATCATCGGGACACCAAATGGCATTTCGGCTCCAGTGTGCAGATGGAAAATGCACGCCGCACAAACAAAAGACGGCGTCCAATTTACACCACTAATAACATTTTGTGAAAAGTATAGTTGATATAAATCAGCGGTTTCATCACTTAATTTGTGGCAATTATGAGCAATCCATTATTGTAAATTTTCCACACACATAACAAAAGCACTTGAGTTTAAAACACCTATCCTTCCACCTTATTTATTTAGCCAGATAAATAACACAAGCTGATTTTCACTATAATTTTTCTCACTTTATATATTTAAATGAAAAACTTTTTATTTTCAATTTTATATTGTAGTTTTTAGTTCTTAATTATTGTGCCAAATTTTTAACATTTTTAGAAATACGATTTCGAGAATAATCTCGTCTTCGGTTTATTTTTTATTACTATTACATAATTTATTTTGAAGCTCTTTTTATACTATAGCTATAGACGCTGCTGTTTGGTACCTCCTTTGTTTTTAGGTTATGGATAAAAATTCGGAAATTTTATTGGTTTTTGTGTTAATTTCGTTGCTAAGTAAATTGTTGGTGTTTTAGTTTTGTATATTTTCAGGGTGTGAATTTTGGCCGTAATTTGACTCATTACTCATGAGAAATTTGTAACATACAGTTCATGACTCATGAGTCAAACTGTACCCAAAATTTATACAATTGGTATTGGTCTTGTAATCTGCCTAATTTCAGTCCCTTTTTGATTCTGTGCAAAATGGTTACATTTTTATTGAATTTAGTGTACCTATGATTTTCAGTTTTTATGTGTTGTGCGAAACTTGATTTTATGTACTTTTTTAAATTTGGATATGTAATTGATGTGTTCTTTTTATCTGATCTGAAATGAGCGTCCGGTTTGGCCTAAGTATGCCGACTTCCAGTTGTATTTAGCCTTACCTGTATACCCATGTTTCTCTAGACGGCAAGGTAGCAGCTGGAGTCTTCTGTGAGCAGCTTTTGTCAAAACTAACAAGACCCTGCCCTTTCGGGGATCATGCGAGAAGGCTTGGTATACAGACGAATGACGTGAATGTGAGTGTATATTTTGAAAAAAATTTCACTCAGAGCCAAAACATGTCGAAAGCGATATCTCAAAAATGAGAACTAACTTTGAATTGGTACTAGCACCATTGAATTCAGCGTACTCGAACTAGGTTTAGCCTCTGGGTGCCCAGCTTGTCACATTTTTCAAGACATCTATCATAAGTATTTAATCTGATATTTTTGGCCATGTTTATTTTGACAACAACAACAATGTTTTTCAAAGGCAAAAATCCATAACCTGATTTAAATATAATTCAATATCAATCCCAATTTGAAGAAATTTAATTACGACTTTAGTAATTTACTATAGACATCTAGTCCTCATCTAGTCTAAAATTCTTGTATATACCACTAAATTAAAATTCGCATGGCGTAATTATTCAATAATTATAAGGATCTACCAAATCATTTTTTTTTTATTTATTGTGGATTTATTTGCATTTGAAGGTTAATTAAAACCCCTAGAGACACAATCACGTGCTTATTTCTTGCAAAAAACACAAACACATTAAATGCTTTTTTCTTTCAAAAATCATAAACAAAAAGATTTTGTTATATTAAAAATGTCTCTTGGTGTTTTCAAAGGACAACGTATAACGAAACAGCTGTATTAAAACAGTTAAACAAATAATTTTAAAATACAGATCGAAATATTGTCAGCTCCAAGTATTTTCGTTCCAAAACTTATGCTATTAGTATTACCTCTCATTTCAAGAAAGCGCGGTTAAGAACAACAAAATGCAGAAATTAAATTTCTCAACAAAATGACAAAATACTCTACCATATAACATTCCTTCATATCACTTTCATCAAACTTAATAGATTTAACCATTTTCCTAATTTAAAGACTCGATTTTATACACGAGTAGCTATCTACATAATAATAATGTTGGAATATTTAAACGATTTTATGACATGTACGATAAACAGTTGCGGGCAAAATATTTGCAACTATACTGCAAATATAAAAAAAACAATTAGAACAGAATTGACGGAGATTTCAATATATTATTTACAGTATACATATTACAATAATAATAAATACCATTGAATATAAGTAAGATATTATTAATTTTAGTAAAACAATATTATTATTTTTGAAGTACAACAGTTTTTCGCGCTACTGTATTTAACCGGATATAAATGTGGTATTTGTTTAACAAATAACATTCCTTGTACAACGATATGTGTAATTGTGTATGTTTACAAAAATAAATAAAATGTCTTGTTATTCAAAATAAAAATAATAATTTTTAGCATTTTATACGAGATTGCATGTTAAACTTATCACACAATTATTATACGAGTATAGTTTCACGCGAATTGTTTGTGTTCATAAAAAAATTTCTGTTTAATTTTAGCCTTCCCATAAAAATTATATTTATATATCAATGGAGCTTCCAAGCACAGTAAATATTTTTGTTGATTTATGATATTATGGTTTATGTTATGCAAATACTCGTACACCACAATTTTAGGTTATTTTGGAAATTATGTGCAAAACAGTTGTGGTATAAATAAATATTAATATGCAACAATCGTTCAATAAATTAATCAAAAGTAGCACGCCCGCATATTTTCAAAAAAAAAAAAAAATAAGAGGTGACGACAAAAATAAGATTTAGAAACGAGAGCTGAAATATAAAAAAATCCAATTTGCTCCAGCAACTATATATAAACTACCAACACTATATTATGTGAAGTCTTTCTTATTTTCCAATTTGCATTCACCAAACAGGTGAATTCATATATCATGTCGTATATGCTGTAATTTTTTGTGTCAACACGAAAATTTTTCAGTTACAGCCATGCATAAAAAAATACATATACGTCTACTGTATGGTAGCATATAAAATTATGGTTTAGAGCAAAAAAATGTGTACTGTGTGATATGAATAGATAAAAGCTTTTGTGTGATGATAAAAAAGAAAAAGAAACACAAACTCTGCTATCATTTAATGTAATTTAAATTGAGAATATAATTAATGATTTTTTTTTGTGGGTGGGTTTTAAAGTTTTGTAAACAGAATATATATGGAAAGAAATGTAGATTGAAGTAGTGTTAAAGTTTACAAATTATATTTTGTTATGTACGTCTATTTTAAAATGCATATATGAGTGGATGTGTTAGACTGTAAGAATTTGTGATATGTACTTGTCGAATATATGTACGAGCAGCTAATGCTTCGACGCTATTTTGATTGCAACACTATATGAGTGATTCAGAGTCAAAGTGGATCAACTTAAAAAAATGTAAATTCGAGAAAAATTAAGTTAAAGTTTTACTTATTTTTTTAATTCTGGGTATGTTCGACTGCCTTAATTGTATGGCTATACTTTACAAAATACACAAATTTATCTTTGTATGCCAATATAAAATTATTGGTATTGTTTATTGTAAAAAAAATATTTATTGTTGTTAAGAATATGTAGTTGATTCACTTTTACTCCGAAAATATTACAGAAAATATTGTTGTTTCACTTTAGCTCTTAATTCTGAGCTAGAATGAATGAAAATATTTTAAATTTTTATGTATTTTATTTATTATCAGTGCTGTTTATGGAAAATTCCGTTCATCGTTAAATCGGTAAGTGGATCAAAATGATTTATTTGTACAGGTTTAGTAGTTTTTTTTGGATTGTTTTTAAATTAAATTGATAAAAGAAATAATATTATTTCACTTAGGTACAATACAGTATATTTTAATTTAAATTTTTTCAATTTAATTAGGTATTACGAATAATTTGGAACTTATTCCTTGATTATATCTTTATCGTGCATGTGTAATACATCTGTCTATATGTATGAGATTTTATGGTGATGACGAAGATCACTTGCGTAAAAAAGAAGCGATATTTGTATAAAAACCAAACCGCTAAATTAGTTTCACGAGAGACGGACATGAGTAAATATTGTTATACAAAAGCGCAATGAGTGAGATCCAAAGTGAAAATTCAAGCAATTCTAGCGATTGTTCAGGCCACTGGAGCTTATTTTTAGATACTGGTTATATTCCAAACGATAATGAATATACAACAGGTATGTTATCTAAAAAAAATATTTTATTCTAGAGGTAATAAAATCGGTAATTTCAATTAGATGATGACCAAGAAGAACAATCTGCATCAGTGGTCCATAAAACTAGCCATCATAAAATTAATAAAATTTGTATTAATAATTGTACAGGTACTATTTCACTAATACACATAATATTTTTGCATTATTTTTTAACACTATGATTATGATTAGGTAATAAAAAAGATGTGCGAAACGATTCAAAGAATGTCCAGAAACATAAAGATGCTTCGCATAGTATTATTGTGTCTATTCCTCTTGATAAAGTTGATGAATCCGTTTTGCTAGATAATAAAGGTAAAATAAAAGCAAATATGGTTTGTAAGGGCTCATTCTCAACAAATATTTTTTGCAGGTTTATATAAAAATACTATAGAAAAAGTAAATAATAAAATGGTCCACCAAAATTCAATACACTCTACAGATGCACATGAAAAAGTTGCCTCTAGCACAAGTGAAAATGCATGCGATCACTTGAAAATATCTCATCGAGGAAGAAAAAGAAAACCAGAAACCGATAAATGGAAGAAAAACGTCAGAAAACAAGCTCGAAATAGTGGGTTGAAATACACAACCAAAAAAGGTATCGAGTGTCCTGCAGAAAAGTTCATACCAAATTTGGAATGTGGTTGTCCTCGAAAATGCTCAAGATATCAGAAAAAAACAGAGACCATTTTTGATACTTTTTGGAATCTAGGCAGCTTTTTGTTGTTAAACACATACCTTCGAGGCCTAGTCAGTTCGTCTTCAATAAAAGCACAAGTAGGATCTAATATTCATTCTTTCAAAACTGTCACGTTTCATTATAATCTACGGGTTCTATACAATAACGAAAATGTAAGAGTATGCAAAACATATTTCCTTAAAACGCTGCAAATCAGTTTCGGGTGACTTTACAGATGTTTGAAGAAAGACAAGTCTATCGCAACCGATGGTCGAGGAATGGTGAATCCACCCACTAACAAAATTAATAATGTTGAGGTTATAAACACATTAATTCATTTCAAGCATTTCAAAGTCATTATTCAAGAAAAGATAACCCGGAAAGAAAATATTTGAATCCAGATCTAAATGTAAGAAAAATGTATGACTTATACAAAGAAAAATGTGTAATTGAAGCTAAAGTTCCAGTAAAACAGAAGTATTATTATCATGTGTTAAGCACAAAATTTAATCTTTAATTTAAACATCCATATACTGACACTTGTAGAATCTGCGATGAGATAAATACAAGATTAAAAACTATCGAAAATAATGAAGACGAAAAATGTAATTTGATAGCAATGAGAGACAATCATCTTGTAGCAGCTGAGAAGGCTAAAAGTTTCAGACGAATATTATCAGAGCCTCCTAAATATAAGAGCCGTAAGATACCGCCATTTTTTTCCATGAGCTTTCCATAGAGGGGAAGCTTTTTGTTCTTTTTCATACGAACCAGTGTATTTTAGTACTTTTTTAGAAGCTTTTTGTGTATATAAAAACAATAATGCTTCGTTTCAATTTTTAATTTGAATAGTTAGCTCAATATTCAGGAAAAGCATATTTTAAAATTGAGTCATATTATGTCGAATTAACGCAAAAATATTTAAATTAGTCTACCACAAATTTTTTTTTTTTGTTTGAAGAAATAAGAGTTTGTTTATATGTGTATGTAAGAAATTAGTATAGAGTGTTCCATCAAAAATTTCAGCATTTCTTTCCGAAACAAACGTTCGTTAAAAAATGCTATTTGAGTAGCTATGTAATATGGGGGTTATTGTGTTCTGGATTCTATTACAACATTGTTGATGAACCAACTTCGAAAACTGTTTTTTCGTTATTTGTTAAAAATTTCATCGCAACAAATTCGCAGGCTATACTGTTTCATCCTGTAGTATAAACAAACCGGAGCTTCATAAAATAAAAACATTATATTATAGAGCTTTTCGCAATTAATAAACCAACCAAAAGATGTCGCTAAGTATAAATTAAAGCTAAATATTAAAACCTAAATGTTTGTGAACTAAAATTTAACAATTTATTATGTATACTGCCTGGTTCAATAGATTATTGAGATTTCCTGGAACTGAAAATAACCGAATACGAGAGAATTGAAATAAGAAAAGAAAAAATTTGGAAAAATGTGACATTTTTCTATTATTGTTTTTCAGCGCGCAGCAACTACAATGGTAAATATTTTGCAATGAAAAGCGTTATTTATGCCAATCGCATTATAAATAAAAATTAAAATTGTTTTGAGTTTTATTAATTATGCTACATTATTGTATTAAAGATTTCGCGCTTAACTTTCAATAGTAATGGTTTATTTTCGTAAACAGTTATTTAATTATTTTACGCTTTTCTGTAATTTCAAGTAAATTTATTACAGAGACATCTGTAAACGGATTTTCAAATTACAGAAAGCTCGATTTTGCAATCGGATAAAATTTAAGTTTTTTACGTTTTGTTCTGTTTTGTAATAATATTTAATTAAGAAAACCATGACAACGTAGATTTTTTGTATACAAAATAATAATAGATTTTGATGTAAAAATTTTATTATATGAATAATATTATTGTTTCTACATGGTGATTCATAAAATTTCGTTTCAGCTCACGTTTTCTCTTTAATTTTGTTATAAATGGGGAATGTTTAGATTGCTATTAAGTGCATCGTTCATCTCAAAAATTCTGATGTGCATGTGACCAGAATTTACCGAATAAGTTAAATTTTGATAAAACTAAATTTTAGATTGAATGTAAGAGGAATCCGCGGCAGCACCCTTTATTATCTTACTTTATAAACCTACACAACTAAACGGAAAGCTCATTTTAATAGAAAATTAATAAATTTATGCTCCACTTTAGTTTTAATTTACCAAATAAATACTACATTATGATGGCTGATTTTCAAATATGTGTTCTTTGAATAGTTTATTAAAAATATAAAATTATAATTTAGATCATTTGTTTAATTTTTTATTCATAAATTAATGTTCAAAAATTTTCCAATTACCACGGTTTCTTATAGTAATACAAAGCTTCCCCTCTACTGCAAGCTCTCCTTTAAATATTACGGCTCTTCAAAATCATAGATGGCTCTGATATTATGGCTGCACTTTCAACCTACAGAAAGCTTTACCTTTTTCGAAACTACAAACATCTATCGCTTACTACAAGAGAAATATGTACGTTTATAATCTAGATGTTCATTCAATTAATCAAAATGAAGGATTAATGGACATGTGGGATGAAACTAAAGGAGGGCGAGGTTCCGTAGAGATCTCATCTTGCCTTATGAAGCATTTAAAATCTAACGCAAACCAATGCAGATTTATTGTTATGGTGACACCTAGATTAGAATAGAATTAGTTAATTTCATTAATTGTTCAATTGCATTTATGATTTGGTTCAACATTTAGGCGTCATTTTTATACTAATATATTTGCTCGATTATTGATGCGCATTTAGGATTATTCTAGAAACAAATATTTTGGTATATAAAGGCGCGCGTTGACGTGAAATGCTAAGTTTTATTTTAAACGTGATACAGTGAAGGTTAAATAGAAAGATTATTAAAGTAATTATTAAACCGATTATTAAAGTGATAATTAAAAAGTGTGTTATAATTATAATAATTAACTGTGAATTTTGTGTTGTATAATAAATTGTGTTGTGTAAATAAATTGTGTGAGTTCAAATTTGAAGCAGTTGTATTTATTCACAATCCAGCGATTCGAACCTTGAGTGACCAGGCAAAATTGTAACAATTGGTGACAGCGGTGGGATTGTGAATAATAAGGAAAATGATTCTCTAAGAATTAAAGCTTGCGCAATTAAAGGAGCAACTGACACGGCGAGGTTTGGCCAGTGAAGGCACAAAAACTAGTTTGGTGGAGCGACTACGTGAGGCCATGGAGAAGGAAGGTTTAAATCCAGACGTGTATTCGAGGAGGAAAACACGGATGAGATCAGTGTGGACAAGAAAGAAAAGGACGTACAAACGGTAGTCGAAACAACACAAAACCCATCTGGAAGTTTTGATTTATCGCAGTTAATGGCAGCTATGAATCAAATGGTGGGACAACAGTTGGGTGGAATTAAACAATCGATGGAGCAACAAGGGGCGGACATGAAACATCAAATGAAACAGCAGATGTTACAAGTGGAGCAACAAGGGGCGGACATTAAACAATCGAACCAGGAAATGAAGCAGAAGATGGTACAAATAAAGCAACAAGGAGCGGACATTAAAGACCAAATAGAAGTTGGCCAAAAGAAAATGGACGAGAAGTTTCTGTAGTTCTCTTCTACACTACACGGTAAAGTGGAAAAACTGCAAACAGAAGTACACGCAGAAATTCAAAATGTTAAAGGGATGGTTCAACAAAAATTTGAATCGGTTAAACAAGATTTTCAAACGGAAGTTGAACGTCTCGAGAAGGAGCTCCAAGATGTCAAGGCGAATGGAACGACACAACAAGTGATCCAGACGGTTAATACAGTTAAGATAAAACCATCAACATTTGATGGAACAACATCCTTCAGCATTTTTAAGTTCCAATTCGAAACGGCGATTAAGCAAAATCAGTGGACTGAAGAACAATGTGTTGCGGTAATAATTGTGGCTCTTAAAGGCGAAGCGGCAGAAACACTACAAATCATTTCCGAGCAGGAACGGAACGTTTACATGGGAATTATGAAAGCAATATATCGAAAATACGGAAGTGACCACAAACGAGAAATCTATCGCATGGAATTGAAGGGTCGATACCAAAGAGGAGGAGAACCGCTACAGGAATATTCATCGGAAATTGAGCGGCTCGCGCATTTAGCACATTCAAATATGTCGGCCGATTACATGGAGCGAATTAAAATAGATGCATTCATTGACGGTATTCGAGATCCTGAGACGCGCAGAGCGATGATGTTGTCACCTAAGGCAACTTTCACGGAAACCATCGCTTGTGCGTAAACAAACGAAACTGCGCAAACCATCGTCAAACCAGCAATGAAAATTCGCCGAGTGGAGATATATTCCAGAATGGACACCGAGCGGGCTAAACCAAGGTTCAGATATGGAAGTAGCAGGATGAATGCTGGGTATGTAATATAATGGGTCACATCTCACGGGATTGTTGAGAGATTAAGAAGAAATTAAGGAGATCGCCATCTCCTATGAAGCGTAGACCAAACGAACAGCAGAGAGAGTCCAGAAAGGAAAGTCAGTCGACATTGGAGTCGTTAAAAAGAGCCAGTTTGAAGGGGCAGAAGCTGAATCCCACAATTGATTGCCCCATAACCTCCATCCAAGTTTCGAGAGTAGAAATAGGCGGTGACAGCTTGATAAAAGAAGCCAAGGGTAAGGAAAACCTCATCGATATTCGGCCTATGCAAATGCTACCAGATGAGGAATGGACTGATGAAATGATAAAGAAGGAGCAATTACGGGATGCTGATCTGTCATTCATTATGAAACATAAGGAAGAGGAACACCGGCCCACGTGGAGTGAGATAGCCGACAAAACACCCGTTGTAAAAAAGTTATTGGGCTCAATGGGATAGCCTTCACATAGAAAATGGATGTTTAAAAAGAAAGTGGGAAAGCACGAATGGTAAAGTAAAACAATTGCTGGTAGTGGTGCCAAAAGATCGGATAGCGGAAAGGAGTATCATGGAGGAGCAAGTGGAGGTCACTTAGGGATTAATAAAACACTAGCATTATAAATTCGCCAACGTTTCTACTGGTCCGGATGTAGACAGTCAGTAGTAGAATGGTGTCGAAGATGTGACCAATGTGCAGCAGTAAAGGGACCAGCACGAAAAAGCCGTGGAACCATGAAACAATATAATGTCGGGGCACCATTTGAGAGAATTGCAATGGATGTGGCGGGGCCATTTCCGACCACCGAGAGTGGAAATAAATATGTGCTAGTAATAATGGATTATTTCAGCAAATGGCCGGAAGTGTATCCCATACCCAATCAGGAGACAACAACAATAGCTGATGCTGTGGTCAACAATTGGATTAGCAGATTTGGTGTACCGATGGAAATTCACACGGATCAAGGAAGGAATTTCGAATCGGTGGTATTTTAGGAGATATGTCAGATGCTTGGAATCAATAAAACATGAACGACGCCTTTACACCCACAGTCGGACGGTATGGTGGAAAAATTCCACGGTACATTGGAGGAATATCTAGCAAAGGTTGTGGTAAGGAAACAACGCAACTGGGATCGACATATACCGATGTTCCTGATGGCCTACCGATCAGCAGTACATGACACAACAGGAGTGACACCAGCTAAAACTTTATTTGGGAACAACCTGCGATTACCGGGAGATTTAAAGTTTGGAGCTGTTCCATCAGCAGCTCTATGCGGACAGGATTATGTTCACCGAATTAAAGAGGAACTCAATGAAATACATCAATTTGTACGGGAGAAAATTCGGATAACAAGTGATCGAATGAAAGCTCGATATGACATACGAGCAAACAATCAAGGCTTCGAGCAAGGGCAATTGGTATGGCTTCACAACCCGCAACGGCAGAAGGGATTATCACCGAAGTTGCAACCCACATGGGAAGGACCTTACACTATCATTAAAAGGTTGAACGACTTGGTTTATCGCATACATAAAGGACGGAAAGGTAAACCAAAGGTGGTGCATTAAGAGCGCTTGGCGCTCTACAGAGGAGGTGATCTGGATCCTGCTCGGGACGAACAGGCATAAGTGGGGGTAGTGGTACGGTGACACCTGTATTAGAATAGAATAGGTTAATTTCATTAATTGTTCGATTGCATTTATGATTTGGTTCAACATTTAGGCATCGTTTCGATGCTAACATATTTGCTCGATGCGCATTTAGGATTATTCTAGAAACAAATATTTTGGTATATAAAGGCGCGCGTTGACAGTGAAGGTTAAATAGAAAGATTATTAAAGTGATTATTAAAGCAATTATTAAACTGATAATTAAAAAGTGTGTTATAATTGTAATAATTAATTGTTAATTTTGTGTTGTATAATAAATTGTGTTGTGTAAATAAATTGTGTGAGTTCAACTTTGAAGCTGCATGTTGTATTAATTCACAATCCAGTGATTCGAAATCCAGTGATTCGAACCTTGAGTGACAAGGCAAAATCGTAACAATATTATATTCGGATTCTTGCGGTGGACAGAACCGAAATATTAAATTAGCACTGTCATTTTTAAAATTAACGCAAGAGGTTGGTATGAAAGTAACGACTATAGATCACTAGTTTATGGTTTCGACACACTCATACTTGTCCAATGACGCAGAATTTGGAATTATAGAGAACCATAGTAAAAAGTGCCAATATATTTATTCACCAGATGATTGGTATAAAATTGTTGAAAATGCAAAATGCAAGAAACTACAATTTAAAGTAGTAAAAATGCAGAAAGTGTAATCACAAATAGAAAAATAACAGCAGACGGCTATAAAGTAAACCGGCTAAACATAAAATGGCTTCGATATGAAAAAATCTCACCGTTTACAATAAAATTTAAAGAATCTCTAGATGAAACGGCCTCATTTAAGGAAATACATTTGGTGGAAAAAAAACTATAGGAAGGAATTTTACATCATTGCAAAAGATTCCGCAAACATGTTTATATCCTGCTCGACGTCCTGTAACAAGTTCAAATAGAAAAGATTTGATGGATTTATTGCCTTACATTCTTCCTTGTCAACATCAATTTTATAAAAATTTACTCTTCTTAAAACAGAATTGGAGATTCGCTAATGAAGAAGACAACAACGAATATTTTTTTGTATAAGTAATTTTAAAATGTTTATATAAGTATAAAATTTATACCTATACCTACTGTACGTATCATAAATAAATTATAGTTTTGTTACTGAATTAAATTTTGTATTTTCTTTTAAAAAATTTTTGAGCTCAAACGTACGAGTTCACGATTCATTTAGAATACTTTAGAAAACTCAAAAAATTCGGTGCCAAAGTGAATCAAGTAATTGATTCACTTTAGCTCTGAAAAATAAACTATATTCTTCAGTTCAATAGTGAATTACAGAGATTCTGGTAGTATTTAAATAGTACGGCTTTAATAAATATCACAGTTAGATAAAACAAGTTATTTGGATTCAAATAAGAAGATAATCTCACTTTGACTCTGAACCATTCATATAACTATAACCTTGTGTCTGCAATCAGTAATAGTATCAAAATACTTCGAATTTTATTTATTCTTCAGTAAAGCTAACTTTGCATGGCATGTCAGTAAGAAATAGGGATTAGGTTGTAAATTGTATTTCAATATTTTTTCAAAATATTCATTTTAAAGTGAACTTAATGACAATTGTTAAAGTTTACAACAAGGTATATACATACTTTGACGATTTTTATATTAAGGTAAGTAAGGACGATTCGAGATTTGACGATTTTTATATTAAGGTAGGTAAGGTTCAAAATACAGTACAAACTCGAAAATTGCAACCAATTGAAGTTCACTGGTGTGAACAATGAAACATTTAATGAAAAACTGTCGATTTTTCAGCAAACATATGTTTCTTTAAAAAAAAGTCACAGAAAATTAGAACTTCGTATACAATTCTATTTAACTCAGAGACGTTCAGAAAACATCTTCTGCAGGAACTTTGCTTAGTTCTGCACGATCTAAACAAGTTTTAAAACAGTTAACGCCTTTTGCATATTTAATTTGAACATTCTCCAAAATTTTGACTTTTGGATTCCCCCACCTCGTAAATTTCTTAAGGCATGAAATTTTCGGTTGTCCGGAACTCATTAAATTCATGTTCAGAACAATTTGGTGAAATTTTAAATAGTAAAGTCAGTACTGGATTAAAACTTGCCGCTCTTTTTTTGTCGCTCTATTATGGATTAAAATTAATGGGATGTTATGTTCGGAGTCATATAATCATCAATTTCCGGCATTATTCGTTTCCAACACTTAGCAATTTTTGGCTGACTCGAGATTTACCCAGACATTGGAGACGAAACTAACTGCATCGCGCCAGTTAATCCTTTTTAATGCAGTCTCAAAATCGTGTTCACTTGATTTCTTGTGCAAATGATTTAATACATTTTTTATACGTTAACTTGGTTAAATTGATTACATTTTGGTACATTGGCTAAATCAATGCGGTATAGTTTGGCGGAAGGCACATTATAGGTATATTTCATAAAACTGCACAAAACAATTATATAGTGATAACAAAAACATATTTTTTAAGTTTTTGTAAGGAGTAGCAGGTGAATCAAACTCGAATTTCTCGCATCCGTAATGAAATGGATTACCCGAAAATTCTGCAATAATCAATTATGCGACAAACAATTCATCGAAAAACAAATATGAAAACTAGAACAATTTTGGAAAAAACAATTCATCGAAAACACAATTCATCGAAAAAAAAAAAATTCACCTAAAAGTTTCTGTTGAAAATCAGAACTTACAAAAGATTTTCTAAATGAATATTTTACAATTATTCATTAAAATAAAATTATATCGATGTGGAGTAGATTTTGAAAAAGATTATTAAGTTGAGGTGTATAATTTGTTTGAATCAAGCTAAATCATGATGGAAAAAATGTTAAAACAAAAAAAAGCTTGCAAAAATTAGCTGATTATGGGATAATATGCCATTTCTTCAGAAGCAAAATCTGAAATCTGAATCTAAAAGTTATTACATACTAAATGTCGCAAAAAATTGAAAACCTGTGTTAAATTTCTATAAATTCAACTTATCTGGTACTTCAGGGATTCCTATTTCTTGCATAAGAAGGAAATTCGATGCATTTAAATCGATTTTCGTAGATGTGGGCTGTTGTAATAAATTCAGGGATACCTATTTCTTGCATAGAAAGGAATTTCGATACATTACCACACCACGCTTAATATTTTCATACTAAACCCTAAAATGACCCCTAAACATGATCCGATCCGTTAGATCGTTTTATTCTGTTAGATTTGGAGCCAACCACTTGAACCGTAAGTTCCTGAAATGCTCGAATTATTATCGTAATTCATTTTGATTCCAATAAATGATGGATCTGAATCACAATAAAATCACAATATCGATATAATTTTATTTCGATGAATTGTAAAATCTCCATAGTAAATTCCTTTGGGACCGGAAAAATGTGTGAAAATGAATTGTGCGAATATACAATTCATCGAAAATATTCATTATAACTAATATGCTTTAAATTTTGCCTCAGATTTTGTCAGTTTCCCATGATTTGAGGCAAAAATGCAGTTCTGCGTAATCACTCAGCATAGTCTAGAGATTATTCAGGTGGATTTTCATGATGATTGGGCTTATAAAGAAAATGGTTATTTGCTTGGGAAATATATTTTTCAAGCATATTTGTCCATTTTAGAGCATTACTTGGCGAGAATATCCATATTTCAGCTACTACTCAAGAAATCGTGAAGCGGCTTTCTGTTCTCGATAGAAAAAGAGTTATTGCATATCTATGTTAAATTACAAATTTAAGTGAATTACCTGGAATTTACACTGATTTTTTAAAAATGGGCGATCGAACCATTGCGTGCCAGATAAGTTGAATTGATAGAAAATAAACACAGGTTTTCAATTTTTTGCGACATTTGTAGTGTGTAATTGATTCAAATTTTCAAAATTAAACTCAAATCCAATACACTATTTGCCCAAGATGTTCGAATTATTACAACAATTCAATTTGATTTAAATAAATGATGTTCCAAATTCACTTCAAAAATGCTTCATATCGATACAATTTTTTTTTACCTGAAGTTGTCCTGTGGCCATATTATTGAAATTCGTACGAAAAAAATCGTATACGTTTTTTTTCGATTAAAAAATTCGCATGAAAAATTCGATCACTTGTAATTTGTCAAACTCATGAAACTAATCGATTTTTTTATACACCACTCTCATCGCGGTCAATTTCTCGTCGTGTGGTGATTATATGTATATGTCTAAAAAATTTGTTTATCAATAAATTTTAGATTTTTCGTGTCTCAATAATTAAAATTTGTCATCTTGTGTTTTTATAATCAAAGTATTTAAATATATAAATTGAGTATCAAATTATAAAATTATATAAATTGTGAATTAATTTACAAAAATGGCTGTGTTAGACGAATTAGGGATTATTTTATCCCACTTGGCTTTGGAACAGGCGGAAGAGTTCGAAATAAATAGGTTTAAAAGAGAACCTCAAAATTGTTTTGAACTCTCTGATAAAAAATTTATCAAACTGTTCCGAATAAATAAAAATATGGCTGAAGAATTAATCGGTACATTAGAGCCTTATATGGTTGATTTCTCACGAACTAGTGCTTAAACAGTAGAAGAAAAGGTAAGTATACTTTTTATAAAAGGTGCAAAGATTAATTCTCATAAATGATATTTTCGTGTTCGTTTAAGGTGTTTGCTTCTTTGAGATTCTTTGCTGCCGAAAGCTATCAGCAGGATGTTGGTCAAAACTTTAATATATCGATGAGTCAACCATCTGTTTGCAGAAGCATCAATGAAGTTATTAATGCTGTCCACGCCAACGGATTTTTCGAACATAAAGTAAGATTTCATAGAAATCTCAATGAATTGAAAGCTGCAAGACAAAAGTAACTATAGTGTTAACAAATAAAATTTTACTAAATACTAATTAAATACGTTTTTTAGATTTTATGACAATTACGGATTTCCAGGAGTTGTAGGATGTATTGACTGCACTCATGTAGCAATTGTTCCCCCTGTGAAACAGACCAGTGAATATCCAGAGCACGTCTACGTCAACAGGGAAAGTTATCATTCAATAAATGTGCAGCTGGTAAGTAACTATTTATTATAAAACAAATATGACACTAACTAATTTCTTTACAGATATGCGATGCAGATTTAAAAATTATTAACGTCAATGCAAAATATCCTGGCTCAACACATGACAGTTTTATATGGAGTAATTTGCAAGTTCTTCCAGCCCTGGAAAACTTGTACAACAGGTATCCTGGAAGTTTCTATTTGCTAGGTAAACTATTTATTGTTTTGTCGAAATATTTTCATTTTGTAATGGAGTTTTCTTTAAGGTGACTCGGGATATGCTTTAAGACCTTGGATGATGACGCCTATATCGAGGCCAGAAGACGGAACTCCAGTAAGTGACTATAATGAGTGCCACAAGCTCACGAGAAATATCATCGAAAGGGTGAATGGAATATTAAAAATGCGGTTCCGCTGTTTAATAAAACATCGTGCATTGCACTACAAACCCGAAACAGCATCAAAAATTATAAACACTTGCTGTGCGTTACATAATATGTGCATTGAAAACAATATAGACGACATTGCGCCAGAAGAAAATGATGATTTATTGGACGGTATGCTTAATATTGACAACAGCGTTAGCGAAGAGGTTAACAGTGCACAATCAAATCCTCTTTTACTTGCTGGTAGAAAAATACAGCAAACTTTAGTGAGACGGTATTTCACAAATTAAAATGTAACGACAAATAATTTTGTAAAAGCTTATCATTGAAATAAAATAGATAGTTTAAAATGTAATTATGACTTATTTATTTAAATTATTTGAGAACATTTATTTTTTCAATTACTCTTTTTCATTAATTCCACAATTGCATCCATATTGTCTACAATTCGGACCTTTGCCGCACTACTTTCTTGTTTTGCGGCTACAAGTTTTTCAAGTAGTTCCAGTTTTCTAGCATAATCATTTTCCTTGACTTTGTTCTTCTCTTTGATGCTTTGCGTGACTGCATCTACATTACGTTTACGTTCTGAAAATTATAAATAAGAAAATTTATTTCAAAAATTAACTTTCAGTAATAATTAATTGATTACTTTTATTAGAGGGAACATTTCCGCCTGTTTCGCTTAATTTTGCTTCTATGAAGCAAGTTTCGTGATGATGTGGTGTGTCTTCTTGGTGTGGCTCGTTTTCTGTGCAAATGAATGTCAAATCTGGTAGTTCGGATGGTGTAAGGGAAGAGATGGATGTTAAAGGCATATTTATAGGATTAATGTTTATTGCGGTAGGCGTGGAGTTAGAAATAGGCGAAATTTTTATGACCCTGGGCGCGTATTCTTGAATTTTGGTCGAAAAAATCCACCGACGAATTTATTCGATCACAAAATCCACTGAAAAATCCACCGACACTAATATTCACGTATTCTTGGAGTTGATCGAATTTTATTTTCACCACTTTTCAATTGTAACCAACTTCATATGGTGGTAAATAAATGGATGTCAATAAATTATTGTTGTTTTGTGTTTTAATGAGAAAAATATTTGTGAAAAATTAACAATTAAACCGTGTTATCAATTAAAATTATAAGAAATACTGTTTTTCCGTAATAAATTATCATTATGGCCGGATTAGACGAATTGGGTATAATTTTATTTCATTCAGGAATTGAACAGGCAGAAGCAATGGAAACAAGTCGATTCAAAAGACAAAACACAAAACTGTTTTGAATTGTCCGACAAAAAATTTATTAAACTATTCCGATTGAATAAGTTTCTTGTGGATGATTTAATAAGCAGCTTGGAACCGCATATGCCAGATTGCTCACGAACCGGCGCTTTAAGTGTAGAGGAAAAGGTAATAGTTTTCACATCCTACTAAGAAAATAAAAAATAATATATCGTAATTCGAATATGTTCATCAATCTTTTATAGGTATTTGCATCATTAAGATTTTTTGCCGCTGGGAGCTACCAACAAGGCGTTGGTCAAAATGTTAATGTATCTATGAGTCAACCATCTGTGAGCAGAAGCATTAATGATGTTATTAATGCTGTTCATACGAGCGGGTTTTTCGAAGAAAATGTACGGTTCCACAAAAATCTCGACGAGCTCAAAACAGCAAGACAAAAGTAACTATAACGTAAGTTTCGAGTTTAACATCATACTAATTTATTAAATATTTTCTAGATTTTATGATAACTATAAATTTCCCGGAGTTATTGGGTGTATAGACTGCACACATGTTGCAATCGTACCTCCACTTAAAGATAATGAGGAGTGTCCCGAACATGTCTATGTCAACAGAAAACACTACCATTCAATAAATGTCCAGCTGGTAAAATTATTATTCATTAAAATTTAATTACGAACACTTACTATATGTAGTTCCTTACATTTCTCATTTTAGATTTGCGACGCAGATTTAAAAATAATTAATGTGAATGCAAAATATCCTGGCTCCACACACGATAGCTTCATTTGGAATAATTCCAAAGTGCTACCTGCGATGCAGAACTTGTACAGAAAATATCCAGGGAATTATTACTTGTTAGGTAAATTTACTTGTTTTAAATTAATACATTATTAATATAAAAAAAAATCAAAATATCAAGGTGATTCTGGATATGCATTACGTCCGTGGATGATGACGCCTATAACAGATGCCGCAGATGGAACTCCACAGAGCAACTATAACGAATGCCACAAGTTAACTCGAAGTATTATAGAACGAGTGAATGGGATACTAAAAATGAGATTTAGATGCTTATTAAAACATCGAGTATTACATTATCACCCACAAGTAGCATCTAAAATTATAAATACGTGTTGCGCTTTACACAATTTGTGTATAGAAAATAAATTGGACAATATTCCCCCTGAAGAAAATGATGATTTATTGGACGGCATGCTTCCTTATGATGAAATTTATACAGTTAGCACCGAATCAACCAGCAATACTGCAGCAAATCAACTCTTGAATGCGGGTAGGAGGATACAACAAACGATTTTGAGACAATATTTTATAAGATAAGTTGAAGATATGTACTAAAATAAAAAACATACATTTTCTAAAGTTTTAAAAAAAAATTAAAACAAATGGTTTATTAATTATAATGATATAAGTTGTTTTGATTTTCGATGCTTGCTAAAGATTTCGCAATATTTTCTATCCCAGCAGCAATTCTGTTCTTTGCGTCCAAGCTCCTATCTTTAGTTTCAGCAATCCGCACTTTTCTTTGATGCTACTTTTATTATTTATACTCTGTGTTATTTGTACAGCGTGTGTTTGTTTTATACAGCTGTATTTAGTGTTCGTGTTAGCCGCTGACCAGCTACATTACGTCTAAGCCCTTAAAAAAAAATAGAATTTGTTTTAAATATAATCTCACATTTTACCACTGTATTATTATCCGTTACTCATACTTGGTGGTTGGGGCGCAATAGAAGATGTTTCATTAGGAGTATGTTCGTTCGTAATTTCTGCTAATACGGGGTTACTTGTATCTTCTATAGGTGTTATTTGCACCATGGAAATGGGTTCCGAAACATTTGTAATTTCTTCAGCATACTCAACAAGAGAATTATTTTCAGTCAGCGGCAATTCCTAATAATATTATATTGAAATTATTATTTGTATAATAACATAATAAATATATTGTTATACCAAATTAACTACACTCTCTGGTATATCATGATGTCCATAAACGGTAACATTATTTATTAAAACCGAAATTCTTTCTTCAAGGTCACTAAGTATAACATTCGAGGCACCACCTCCTCCCGTTCCATGAGCATGTTTTTTCCCCCTCTCAATTTTTGACGTACATCATTTTTTAGGTCCCGCCAGCACTAGAAAAAAATTCGTTGACAAACAGATTTTTAATTATACATATAATTTATAAGATTACCTTTCTCCAATTCTGCCATGGCTTGTAAGCTTCGGGAATTGCGTTAACAATTCGTGAACACTCTTCCCACAGCTTCGCGGTTTGTTTGTATGATAAACTATTATCGATTCTCTGCCTAAGAAGCTCCGGGTGATTTTCCTCGAAATCAATTAGCGCAATTTTCTGTGGTCGTGAAATATTTATGATGTAGTCTTTGCGTTTTATTTTCCATATTTTTTAAAATTTACAAAAAAATTTATTCAGTTAGCACTATTTGACAGATAATAATGTTGACGAATTCGTAAATCGCCTAATTTTAACTAGACGAAAAAATTCGTCCACTTTTTGAACGAAATTTATCGACGACGAATTTCAAGAATACCACAATTTAAATGTTCGACTGAAATGACGTAATTTGACAGATATTCGTCGGTGGATTTTTTCGACCGAAATTCAAGAATACGCGCCCTGGTGCTATTGTCGACATTTATTAATGATAAAATATTTTTGTCATTAATGTCATTCGGAGGTAATTTCTAAAAAAAACGATAAATTTTGTGAAAATGTATTTACAGGAAATATGACAAAAAAACTATTATACCATATTAATGGGAGCCTCTATCACATTTCTTTGGCCCGAAATAGTGACATCGTCTATTAAAGAAGTAACTCTTGTTTCAAGATCCGTTAAAATTATTGTTGTTTGACCACCTCCACCTGTACCACTAGTATATTTTTTAATGGCGCTTAGTTTCACCTTAACATCCGTTTTAATATCATGCCAACACTAAAAAAAATCATTGTTAGTATGTATTACGTTTGGGTTTAAACTGTTGTTTGTATTACCTTTCTCCTACTTTGTCAAGGTTTATTAGCTCCAGGAATAACATTAAAATTACGTGCAGCATCTTCCCATAACTTAGCCAGTTGTTTGTGAGACAAACTGTTACTTAATTTTTGTTTAGATAATTCGGGGTTAGCCTCGATAAATTCAATTAAACCTTCTTTTTGTGGTTTGGATATGTGTCCTAATCTTTGCTTTTTACGCTCCATATAATTTTAATAATACGCTACTATAAACACTTTCTAATGAACACACAGGACTATACTCGTATGATGTATACTATCAAATGAATGTAAAGGTTTTTCCCATATAAAATTTGATATTTCATTTGTCACAAGAGCAGGATGGTTATATAAAAAATGCATATGGCGGTCTCATATCCCTAGCCCGATAACACAATTGTGTGGGTATGGCACAAGTGCCATGGCAAAAATTAATTTTTGAATGTGTTTTGAACCAACTTACACATTTGTGTTTTCCTTTCAAACTTATTTCGTCCGAAAAAACACTATAACTATACACACAATTGTGTTGGTTGTACTTAAAATCAAGCGATATTTTTCATCATAAACGCCATTACATACTATGATTTTCTACTCACACATTTGTGTGGTGTGGATTTTAATAAAACCATTTTTTTTTTGTTTCCGAAAGCGATATTTCAAAAATAAAACCATAGAACTATATTAATATAGAATCAGGTTACACATGGCTTCAGCTTCTAGCTTCAAACTAAAGCGTAATATATAATGTCTATGAATGTGTGAAAAAATTGACAAAAAAAACTCATTTTTGAAATTTCTTCGCATAGTTCGCATAATATGCTATATAATTTGTTGCAAATATGTTGCTTTTTACACATATTATAAAAAAAATATTGAATTATTAATTTATATATTATATAAATAAAATAATTAGTTATTTAATTATAATATACTATACGAATAAATCAAAAAACAAAATTTTACGCACATACATAAACAAAGAAACGCGCAAAGAAATCAAATGTGGACGGCGATAGATTTTTTGAAATCATTGAATCACGACGAAAGAATCAAAGTGTGGCAAGGCTCAATGAATTATTTTTTCAAAACAATTTTTTTTAAAATCCGGAATTTTTCTATCCCATCGTTTTTACCAATTACATCACGTAAATAATACAACAAACACGCCTCTTTTCATACAAAGAGTTGAACAAAATTGAAAAAAAAATCTCGGATGTTAAAATCCCGGAGTTCCATCTGACGTATGTATACGGCTTGAAAGATAATCGTATGCGAAATTGAAACTCGACGATTTTATACCATACGAAAATTTTCGTCTACTTTTTATTCGAAAATGTTCGCATACGAATTTCAAGAATACAACAATTTAAATTTTCGCATGGGATGACGTATTTTGACAGAAATTCGTATACGTTTTTTTTTTCGTACGAATTTCAAGAATATGGCCGGCCACTGGTTTGGTTTCCGTATATCACAAAATTGAAGAATTAAAGAAAATTGATCAATATTTTTTAATATGCATTACGAGTCTTTTCGATGAATTGTTGCATTCTTTCGCATATTTGATTTTTCGATGAATTGTTCAGTGTATACAATTGTTTCTGTGTACAATTGTTTGTAGTACAATTCTTCTTCTCTGAATTCATTTCGAACAATTGTTTGTCGCACTTTTGTGATTGTGTTAAATTGTGTTACGCATAATTTTCGGGTTGCCAAATTTTTGTAATTTGTCTTTTTTTAAAGATGGTAATTTTGCGATTCTTTTAAACAATATGGAGCGAATTTATAATATGGAATAGTGTGGCTTTAAATATGGGAACTTAGGTCAATATCAAGTGTCGTTTTTCAGTGGTAAATGTGTTGCTTGCTGAAAAACTACGTTATTATACGGTTCATTTATATCGAGCAGTCGGCAAACCAAACCGTGATCGTGAAATGTTATCGAACCGATAATTCTGTTAGCAGCGTTAGGTAATCCAAAATGGAGGCCTTCCGTCTGTTACAGTGGCGTCCAAGCTGATATTAAAGTAAATGTAAATGGCTTATAATTTCCTAGTTTCCGGTATTATGTTTGTTTTAATTTAATTTATTTCTTCATTAAATTTTAATTTGGAGAAAAAAAAAATATCATAGATAGATGCGCTCTAACAACTCCGAAATTTTTTACGCTTTTGATGTTTTGTTCGTCACATCAACTCGACTCTTCGTTTTGAATATGAATGCTGTGTTGAAAGAAAAAGATTTGATAAATGTAAAGTGCGATTTAATCCTACGTTTATAACATTCATTTTAATTTTTCATTTTGTTCTTTTATCATGATGATTGGACAAGTAACTCCTCGGAGGCAGCGATATCATCTAATTCATCAAATCCAATCGAGTGAGATGGCACGGCCACGTTACAAGGTCCCCACAACAACGGATGATAAACAAAGTGTTCCACCAACAACCAGCCAGAGTGCGTCGTAGAGGAAGACCCCGACTACGCTGGCGCGACGACGTCGAACAAGATCTACGAACATTAGGATGTCGAAACTGGAGGACGAGAGCGGTGGATCGAGATGGATAGAAAGCCTTAGTGCAGGCGGTGAAATCCCTTCATGGGATGTAAAAGCCAGAGAGAGAGAGAGAAAAAGATTGGAGAAGTGGATAGCTATAGTAACTCCGTAGATATTCTTACGTTTCACCTTGCTATGGTAGATGCCGCTTTTCCAAATCATAGCGATATTCTATTCTTCATATTACTGCGTTGCTTCCCTGATTTTGGGTTTTGAATACAATGTTTATTTTGTATGAAGAATGTTTTTTTTATGGGATTTCAATGGTTCTATAGATGGAACAAAGACTCCAGCTTGCTGTTTGACCTTTAGTTGTAGAGATGAATCATTGTCATTTCGATGAGAATATTATTATTATTAGTACATTTTGTTATCTTTCATTCCCTTAAAAAGCTAATTTACATTTCTCTTACGCAACCAACTTATTTATGTTTTATGAATTTAGCAATTTGAATACTGCATCGATTTAAGTTCCCAATTTTGAAAAAAAAAACATTTTGAGTTTTTGTTTTTGGATATTTGCTTTGACTTTTTATAATTTATATTTTTTTTTTGTAATTTTGATTTGTTTTTTTTGTCTATCACGTTTTTGGGATTATTGCTTATATTATTTTTGCTTCTTGTTTCCATCACATATTATCATAATCGTTAAACATTTAGTTATTATTATTTATTAATTAATTACTATAGTTTTTGTATATTACATTTTTCTTTGTTTTCTTCATCAATTTTTTTGTGGATTACAACCAATTTTATCATTACCTTTATTCATCCTTTTACATTGATCTTGTTTCTAATTATTCTTATCTAATATTTTAATACTACTATACGTTTTCCGTTTAAAATGGACGCTGAACATCTTGATTACGTCGAATTTCTAGTGGAGTTTTCATTACATTCGAAAATGCTAATAATTCTATCCATCAAAGCACTAATCAAACCCCTCATTTTATATTGTTTGGCCAACGCCATGTGGGACATGGTTTCCACTACCGCCTGTTAGAAACTTTGCACAATCTTGGAGGACAGGATCTGGGAATCTTTACCTATGACCGAATAACGCAAGCTTAGGATAATATTCTGCAACATTGGAAACTAGCTTATGATCGTAATGCAGATTTCTACAATATTCGAAGCTGTCCTAGGGAGTTTCAGTTTGGGCAAAAAGTTTTCGCAAAAGATTTTGTCCAAAGCGATGCCTCCAGGCATTTCTCGGTTTAACTGGCCTCTAAAATCCAGAAAGTTTCTGTAATCCATCCAGTAGGTAACGTTGCTTATGAGCTTGGAGATGAAAGTGGGAATTATTTAGGAATTTGTCATAGTAAAGATATTTAGCACTAAACTAAGGCTTGCGATAGATCAATCTTTTGGGAATGAAATACAAAAAAAATGTCCTCTCCTTCTTTATTAACCCGGCTTGTACGAGACACCTCTAAAATGGGTCGTCCCCACGATTGTAATGCCTCTTCAAATTAGAGAATACGATTGCGAATGAATAGAATTCTAATTGTTCTAGTACTGCACAAAAATTATCCTTTTATTGAATTGTCATGTAAACATGTTAACAAATCATGAAAAGGGATCGTTTTTAATATGTCTATATAGTGGTACGTTTATTGTTTTTGAACAAACAAAATAAATAAATAAAATAATTGTGATGTGACTTAAATAATAATTAATTGTTTCGCTACAAAAAAAAAAACAAAAGTATATTTCTAGTTCAAAGAATAATTCTATCTTAACAAATTCATGCAAATTGTGTAATCTTGTGGCAAAAAGTTGAGTATAAAGTATCTGTATCATTATTTCGAAATGATGCTTCGAGGCCTTCCGTCTGTTATAATTTTTCTGAAACCAAACGCAAGTCAAAATAATTTATCTAAATCTGCTAAATTATACGAATTACAAAATACTTTAGAATAAGAATTATCAAGATAATCAATGAAATGTAATAGTCCAAAATACTTAAAATTGATTGGGTGGATCTGTTTTCAATATAACTGAATACTTTAATACTAAGAACCATAAAATCCTCATATAGCACTAGTCTTACAAATACCTAAAGTGCGTGTCCTTATAAATAAATCCTAATCCAATAAAATATTGTGTTACATAAAATGACACCAGGAACATAATATCCCGTAACCTATGTATCTTCAAAGAAGATGGTAAACAAACAGATAAAACAGACAATCCAGATAGCAAAAAAATACCTTTAATCCTAATCAGATTATCGGGCATTTTTTTACGTATTTCGAATCATTATTATATTCCCCAAGATTTTAATCTCAAAAAAGATTCTGGTGTTCTAAGAAATAATTTTGTTTTGTGTTACAATTCCTTCGTGTGTATATGCTGCTCGCTATTCTCATGATGCGATTGTGAAATGTTTTCACGTAGTTTTGTGTTTTGTTATTTTGAGGGATTTACAGAGTTTTTCAATTCGATTTAAACTTTTTGCGGGGATTCCAAGGTGTTTGTGTGTGTGTGTGTGTTTGTTGTGTGAGCATGATGGTAAAATGTTTTTCCCATGATTTTTATTTTTTACGGTTGAAATGGTTAGTCGAGTATTATCCCAAATCTAATTTATGTGCACAAAAGTAATCAAAATTCACAAAGCTTAAATATGATTTCGTCTGTACAAAGTGTCTGATTTGAGCAAATATTTGCTAGATGCACAAACATTTATAACTTTAAAAGAAAATTTTCTTGATTTCTCTCTGTACATATATAGTTTGATTAAAAAGAAAACTTTAAATCTAACTGCACCGTATATATAGTTTTGCTTGAGTACGCTTTAACTTTCTGATTGCATATATACAAATCCTGTTATTGCCTCCGCACCCCACATCCATATATTCATACACATTTTCAATTATCGTATGCAATCATGAAAATACTAGGAAAAACATAATCAATTTTTATTTAGATTTCCACTTCAATTCAATGCTAAATGATAATATTTCATCCTGGGCCGTCTTTCAAATTATGAACCAAATTAATCATTTCGAAATTTTCTTCGCAATATATATAAAAGAAAATACTCAACTTACCTTTCCATTTGTCTTGGCACACAATAAATAAAATGGAAAACGAAGAATTGAGATAAGAAATACATACAAAAAAAAAATTAATCTTATCTAGATTTTGATTTAATGTGATGTTGGAACATTGAATTTTATATCTATATAGATATACATTTGGTTTGTGTGTGTACGCGTCTATTTCGTCTTCAAATTAAACAGAGTTACTTTTGGTTGAAAATATCTTTGGGTTACGGAGATATACACACTTTGACTTCCAAAAGAACATGAAATAAAAAATAAACCAGAAACTGTAATTTATTGGTTTGCCCTTTTTATTATATATATATACGAACCAAATCTCGCACCCTTATTTTTTATACTCTTACACACAACACAAGGATTGAATGGTTGGCTAGATACCTTAAGACAGTAGTGATGTAAGTGGAAACAAGTAAAAAAAGGAATCACTAGCCATAAAAAAAATTATTTTGTTGGTTGTGGCGTTCGAAGATAAAACGTAATAATCTAATAGCTAATTTTATCTAATCGAGCGACATTAATCTTATATACAGCTACGATAGATCAGAAATATAGATGTTATGATACTTTAATGTTTTCTATTAACATTCGCTGGTCCGAATCTTGTGGTTAAACACGTTTACGGGAAAGCGAAACTAAACTTATCCAGTGGCTGAATGATTGGAGAGAAAAGCTCTAGATTCAAACTTCATCGCGGTGCTCTCTGGGTAAAATCAGATAGTATAGTGGAGATGCGCACAACATGTTTTAACAAACACCAGTTAAAAAACTAATTAACGTTACCAGAATATTTCTGTAGAGGTTAATTAAACTAAAAATTCAGAAATGCGGGCATCAAACATCAACCATCAACCTATACGATTCTAAAATACCCATTCTAGTCAATCCTCCAGCTTCAACTTGATTAAGCCTCTCATGATTTTTTCAATAAACAAGAAGACCAAAAAATTATTTTGAAAAAGTATAAACTGCATATTTTTATTTATAGAAAGAAATGTACTAATCAGAAATAAAATATAACTGTAACAACTAATCTACTTAAACCCCTGCTAGCTAATATCTTAAACTAGTTTTCTTTTTTTGTCTTTTTTTTTTTTTTAAGTAAATACATTTATCAAATTTTTTCTCACGTATCCGAACCGTTTAACAAATTTCTTCAGGTATGGATTTTCTTTCCTCTATGGATTGAGGTCTATATTTCGTTGGGCAGCCGATCCAAATCGCTCTTTTTTTGTCAAAGTATGTCCTACACATAGCGTGTTAGCTGGTTCGATTTGTCTGCTCCTACCAGGATATTATCAATAATAGTATCGCTGGATATGGTCTTCCCGAGTTGCAACTCCAGTTGCGTCCTCACTGTTCCCCATTTCTTGCATGCCATAAACGTGTGTTTGGCATCATCGATGACCCCGTCGTGACAATATATGCACTCAGCGGAGGCTGAGTCACCCATTTTATGCAGATAGGAACTTAAATACCTGTGTCCGCTAAGGAACTGGGCTAGGTAGTAGTCCGTTTCACCGTGCTTCCTACTGATTCACCGACTCAAGGTTGGGATTAGCTTAGCGGTCCAGAACCCTCTTGTTTCCTGGGTCCATGATTAACCCCACTTACGGAGAGTGCGCAATCACCTCTGGGAAGTTAGCGCGAAAAATGATCCCGAAAAACCATTAAAGTTAAATATGGCAAGACTATTATATTTTTAAAGAATATTTTAATACTATCCAGATAGTCAAATATATATAATTAATATTGCTGCATATAAATCAAATATATTACGAGATTAGCCATAATGTATAGTAAATTATTATATAGTTTTGTAATATTAAATTAGTATCACGAAATTTTCAATTACAATTATATGTACAAAATATATTATAATTTAACATTTCGTGATAAATTTTTATATCACCTCGAAAAAATTACACTAAAATAATTAACATCAATATAATCAAAATTAAAAAAATATAAAAAAAATTAATTCAAATATTTAATATTAGAAAAACAACAATTTTTTGAACTAAAATAGAACTATTTAATTTTTGTAAAATGGCATAAAGATATTACAAGTTAAACTTCAGATATAGCTGTGTGAAAGTGCAGTAAATAAATTAACAGAGCAAAGTTGGTATGGAATTTGTAGAGGAAGGATCCACCTTTCAAATGCCCAAAATTTTAAATCAAGTCTATGAGTCAAATTTTAGATATAATCGTGTGAAGTCGTAGTAGATATCAATTAACAGGAGGCTGATCGTAAACTCTACATTGTTAACATTGTTACACTGTCATTGTTAGTATGACGTATGTGCTAAACAATGATTTTGTTACAAATGTCAATGATTTTATAGATGATTGACGATGACCAAAAACAAAATCTACACTGAAAAAAATAGCGCGGAGATATTTACACATTTTGCTGTGTAAACCCAAATTTGCAATTATTACCAATAATGCCTTAATTAAGTACGAGCCTTGTAAAATTTGCAGTGCAATATTTACAGTGCATTTTTAAATATTAAAACTATTGCTGAGCACCGTCTGATGACAAATTAAATTAATGATATTACAATGCTGGTAGGTAAATTTTAGCTGCGCAATTTGAATATATCATTTTCAATGCAAACATATTAAAAATTAAAAAAATTTGTCTTTTTCGTTGAGAATAAATTGCAAAGTGTTTTTAAAATGTTCAAATACTTTTCAAAATTTACTTTGCACTTTGTAAAACAATTTTTGCGGGGAGATTATAACCAATAAAATCATTTATTCTACCCGACTTTGACGTATGTGAAGTTATCCCAGGATTCTATCCCAGAAAATATTTTTTTTAATCAGGCAACACTAACATATCAATAACCAATTTGCTCTTGTATGAAGTTATCCCAGCCCAGGTTTTGATTCATTCCATTCAAATATACTATATTTGTGAAGTTAGCCCAGCCCAGAAATTTTATCAATTTTAATGAAAAAACGAAAAATTATCAAGTTTATTAAATTCGATTTGTTTTTTATATATTAAAAAAAAATTTAAATGTAACGTATAAAAAAACTGTGTAATTTTAAGTTTCATAAAGTAATGGAAAATTTAAGGCAATGTAAGAAAAAATTGGTTCCGTGGCAAGTTCCCGAAAATCAACTCTGGGCTGGGAATTTCATTGATTTTTATATAGTTTTTCGTCCCGCTCGATAAATTAAAAATTATTTCGCCATAACTAAAAATGTCTCGGATCTTACATACTTTATGTGGCTTTACTTATATTTGTTGCTTTCTTGTTTTAATTTCAGAATTTTATAAAGCAACTTAAGAGGACCGGACCAACTCAGTTCCACATTAAATGGTTACTCATCTGAGGAGAATTTAATTATTAGCAACATTTCAATAATTCAATATCTTTTAATGCTGTATAAAGTAAAAATACGTTTGATCAAAATTCACACGTAAGTATATTGTCGATCCCCAGATGTAATTAATTATCATCTTTATTTTAAGAAAAATCGATGGCCTTTTATGAAAAGTGAATAAAAAAGATTAATTATAAAGAATGTGATTCATTAAAATTGGTTTTTAATATGTTAAATATTAAATTCTGTCTCCTCCAATCTAGAAGTTTCGAGTGTTTGCTTCTGTGCAGAGTAAATATTAAGGCGCTGCAATTTTCTCAATCCGCAAATTTTAAAATGCTTTGTAAGTCATTATCCAGTTTGCTGTCATTATTTACCATACGCTCTGTAAAGAATTTCTAAATTATTTTACAAACTGCAGAGTAAATATATCAAAGCAATAGCCAATTTTGCTTATCCACCGTGAAATAAAAATAATAAAATTTACTCAGCAAGATGTTATAATCGATTTGCTAAAATCGCAGTAAATATAAAGCGCTTGTGTGGCTGAATTTTTAATCATTTTTCATTAAATATTACTCCGCTTTTTTGTGAATATCACCGATTATTTTTTTCAGTGTATAATAAAACGCAAAACAGAAAACTATAATAAACACTTATTTCAAGCATCCAATGATAATATTCTCAATTATAATTCCGCAATATTCCAAAAATATATTCCAACATATAATAGTTTACCCTTTAAGCCTAAACCAAACATATGCCATTAAAATCTTATCAAAATACATCCATATCCATAACAAAGTTGCAAAATATTCCAAAACACCCTGAAATAGGATCGAAAACACATACTTCTGCAATAAAGAGAACATTTATGAGACACCAGACACATTTATCGAATACATAGTCTCAAACCAACCGGCAAAATGTGCGCTAATTGAAAGCAGAATTAGCTATTACATCCAACAAGCAGAGCAAAAATGTATCATAGTGAATCAGAATCGTAAATAAGCACCAGAGTATACAACGGATTGCACAAATCACACATCAAAAATGCTTCCTTCGCAATGTTTGATAACCTTCCAAAACTGTACAATCACCATAAAGGGAGTAACATATAACAACGAACATAGAGAATATTCACAAATATACAGCTATGAACCATTTAATGAGATAACCAACAAAACGAAAAAACTGGACCCGGAAATAATCAGCAACATCGCAATAAACAACATGAAGAAATTGAACTACGTTAGTCAAACAACGATAATAGCAAGCACACCATTACACCACATGGAGCATAACAACCATAATAATAGTAAGCATCGTTATATACCTTTGCATATTACGCTACTGCCCCATCTGCTCGCCATGCCAATTGTATAAACCCAGGAATTAAGGACTTCGCACGAGAATTTCAAACAACCAATTCCACTGAGGCCAGTGAAAATCTCGGCAGGGAGGAGTTACGCCAAGCTACACATCCCAAATCATTATTCCAACGGTTTAATAAGCCAACCTCATAGTATTTACATAGTTTAAAATTACATTTATATCTAAAGAAAAATATAATTTTATTTAAATTTAATTAATCAGCAAAAGTCTGTAAATATATAAAAAAATCATATAACGCGGAATCATATTTTAATACCAAGAAAAATACAATTCTATTCTAATTTAAACGATGTAAACTATAATGTAATCGAATAACCAACACCAACATAAAAGAAAAGAAAATATACAGCATTCCACGGTTATCGCAGGAAATGCTTTTCTTGATAAAAACCATACTAACAGTAGAAACGAGGTTCATTTAAGATTAATCGATTGTGTGCATAAGAACTGTTTAATTGCAACCATTAAAAAATAAATAAATTTTGTTATGATAAAACGTTTAGTTTTCTTTAACCTAAGTACACGAAACCCATAACTAGATATTTGTTTCTTCATTCGTAACAAAGTATTGATTATCTTGTTTTGTATTGAGAATGTCAAGTAAAATTACACAAATTAATAAAATGATAATACGTGACGAACCAACGTTCACAGAAAAATAAAAGATTAAATGTGTGAAGATGTTTGATTCAAGAAATTGCCGATTTTAATTTTTGGTAAATCTTTTTCTATTGATGTAAATTCATTCTGTCAAAAAAGTAACGGGAGGTGGTCATTTAAAAAGCCCGCTCGAGCCCGCCACCTGTCATTTAGTATGTATTATATTTTTTCAGTTCATCTCAAGTATGTTTTATGTTTTTTATAATGAATACAAATATCGAAGAAAGAGAAGAGACAAAGAAAAAGAAAAAAGTGGAAAAGTCAGCTGGAGCCATATAAGATAAATATGGAGGTAGTTCAATGACATTTGTTGAGTTCTTGGCCAGAAATTCGTTCACAATGATAGCCTTGTGAGATAATATACGTTGTCATGGTTAGTTCCGATCCATGAGTTTTCTTTCCACAAACCCAAGAATTCCGAGTGCACAACACTGTGTTTTGTTTCAGTTTCGGTTCAGTTGGAAGGCCTCATTCCAAAGTTTATTGACTAGTTTGCATGTCAAGCTCGTAAACCCATGTCTCTGTTTTTGAAGAAAATTCAGGTCTTTCGGAACTACTCGAACGAGAACGCGTTACATGTTCAAACAATCGTGTACAGTAGTACGAATTGATTTGTGAGACATATAAAGTTCAGCGGCTACCTCTTTCGAAGCTAAATAATAATTTTTCTTTATCATTTCCTTCACTTTATTGATGTTAACTGCTTCATTTTTATTCTAAAAAAAATATTTTGAAATGAATTTAAAATTAGATAGATCAAAATTCAAGTAAACAATTATTAAGCAATATTCTTAATAAGCACACGTGCCCAAAATTTCAAAATCCTTACCAAGATGATGTCATTGTAACAATATCGAAAATTTCGAAAATATTTTAATTGATTTATTTGAAAAAGAAAATATTTAAGGATTGGTTTGTCCTATATAAAGAAAACATGCGTCTCCAATCACAATAAAACCGTCTAAATGGTTAAAAAAAATACATATAACTATAACTATATAGACATTTTAATGTATATATGAAGAGCAAGGGGTAAGAAGGAGCCGTATCGCATTTTAATTTAATCAATAAGGTTTCATTTAAAATGTCACCGGTAGACAAATATAATTAAATTAAATCTATATAGTTTTATAGAAAATACATAAAACTAAGCCTTAAACTATCTATAAATATAAATTTTCTTTATTTCATGTTTAATTATAAATCGATAAGAATTTATATTGATTTTAATAGACCTTAAAGCATTTTATTATACGTCTTCGTCTGTACTTTTGGGATGGTATGATACAAAAACAAATATGAAGACAAACTTGAAAGTGTTTTCTTCTTCTGTAAGATAGTTTTGATTTATTTTCTAAAACACTTTATAAAGTTGTGATAGATTTTTCAGATTGATGTGTGTATGGTAAGAGTATGGACGTATAAAGCAGTATTGTTGGAATATTCAAGAAAAAAAAAATAGAATTTGATAAAGGTTAAGGGATTATTTTTTAAGTTAAGTATTACATATAACACTATATGAATATACTGGACATCTATTAAAGAATGGTCATCCATCTCAATTAAGCGGAAATATTTTTTTTATTTTTTTTTTCTCTTTGTTGGTAGAAAGTTTTTCAATCGGAAAGGTTAGAATCTTTTTTATTTGAGTTGTTCTCTATATTAAAAAAGTGTTTGAATGATTGAAATAAATATTACAAAAGTTAAAATTTTTTTTTTGTTAGTACGAGTAAATAAAAATTTGGTGATGAATTTGTAAATAAAGGCCGAAGTTTTATATGAACAAAAAAATTGTAAATAAGAAAACTTAAAATAAAATCCTCAAAATGGTTTTATTTTAATTAACATTTATTTAAAAACTTTCACTATTTATTTTAATTTATATGCTTATAAATATTCAATATTAAGACCGCACTTTGTTAAGCTAGCTCTTTCAATTTGCCAATTAAAAAAAAGGACAGAATTATGAGCGATTTGTGAGATCTGGAAATCCAGAAACAAAAATATTGAGCTCACTTAGTTTAGTAGGAATTTATTTTACTGTGTCATTCATTAGCTTTTAATTTAAGATTACTTCCTTTTTTCGAGCTCATCTAACAACCTTAAGATTACTTCCTATTAATCGTGTAGTAAGTATAAACGATCAATTATTCTACAATTAAATACTTCTATGTTGGACATGATGACCCGATTTATGAGCATCAAATAAAAACGATCAGTTTCAATTTTGGGATGCTAACTCTTCGCACGATTATTACGCCAAATTTTTCAAGTTCGAAAGAGTTTTCTAAAAATTCAAAAATTAAATATTTCAACGGTGGATGATATATTAATTAATAAGCTCACAAAATTACAGTCAGCAAATTCTTTTATAATTGCAAAAATTTGATATTTCATATGATATATCAGCTGACAAAATACGTGAAAGTAACCGCTAATTTATCAAGTAAAAACGACTTTGAACTGCTAACCAATAACCAAACCACCATCCCCAGGGTTTCAAGTAAAAAAAAACGAAATATTCTTTTATAATTATAAAAATTTTAATTTCCAATGTTGGATATGAGGAACCGATCTTAGAGCTACAGAAATACATCCAGTTCAAATTTTGCTGACACCGCTACCCCAATTCTGTTCCAATTTCTCAAGCCAAAACGACCAAAAACTTTTAAAGTTACGAGTACAAAAATTATGTTTGATGAGTTCACGAGGTGCTGTTAAATTTGTTCAAATTGGGATTGATATTGAATTATATTTAAATCAGAGTATAAATTTTGTTTTTGTCTAACATTGTTGTTGTTGTCAAAATAAACATGGCCGAAAATAATACATTAAATATAAGTACTAGATATAATAAGTGAACTCGAATTTTAATTGGTTCAAATTGGGATTGATATTGAATATATTTAAATCAGAAAATAAATTTTGTTTTTGTCAAACATTGTTGTTGTTGTCAAAATAAACATGACCGATAATAACGCATTAAATACTTATAACTAGATATAATTAATGACTCGGATTTAAATTGGTTCAAATTAGGATTTGATATTGAATTATATTTAAATCAGAGTATAAATTTTGTTTTTGTCAAACATTGTTGTTGTTGTCAAAATAAACATGGCGTAAAATAATACATTAAATACTTATAAGGACTAGATATAATTAGTGAACTCGGATTTTAATTGGTTCAAATTGGGATTGATATTGAATTATATTTAAATCAGAGTATAAATTTTGTTTTTGTACAACATTGTTGTTGTTGTCAAAATAAACATGGCGTAAAATAATACATTAAATACTTCTAAGGACTAGATATAATTAGTGAAGTCGAATTTTATTTAGTTCAAATTGGGATTGCTATTGAATTATATTTAAATCAGAGTATACATTTTGTTTTTGTCAAACATTGTTGTTGTTGTCAAAATAAACATGGCCGATAAAACACATATAATACTAATAAGGGCTAGATATAATTTGTGAACTCCAATATAAATTGGTTCAAATTGGGATTGATATTGAATTATATTTAAACCAGAGTATAAATTATGTTTTTGTCAAACATTGTTGTTGTTGTCAAAATAAACATGACCGATAATAACACATTAAATACTTATAAAGACTGGATATACTAAGTGAGCTCGGATTTTAATTGATTCAAATTGGGATTGATATTGAATTATATTTAAATCATAGTATAAATTTTGTTTTTGTCAAACATTGTTGTTGTTGTCAAAATAAACATGGCCGATAATAACACACTGAATTCTTATAAGGACTAGATATAATTAGTAAACTCAGATTTTAACTGGTGCAAATTGGAATTAATATTGAATTATATTTAAATCAGAGTATAAATTTTGTTTTTGTCAAACATTGTTGTTGTTGTCAAAAAAAACATGGCCGATAATAACACACTGAATTCTTATAAGGTTAAGATACAGATAGTAAACTCGGATTTAAATTGGTTCAAATTGGGATTGATATTGAATTATATTTAAATCAGAGTATAAATTTTGTTTTTGTCAAACATTGTTGTTATTGTCATTGTTGTTATATGGGCAAGTTATAATTAGTGGACTCGGATTTAAGTTGGTTAAAATTGGGATTGGTATTGAATTATATTTAAATCAGAGTATAAATTTTGTTTTTGTCAAACATTGTTGTTATTGTCATTGTTGTTATAAGGACTAGATATAATTAGTGGAATCGGATTTAAATTGGTTCAAATTGGGATTGATATTGAATTATACTTAAATCAGAGTATAAATTTTGTTTTTGTCAAACATTGTTGTTGTTGTCAAAATAAACATGGCCGATAATAACACATTAAATACTTATACGGACTATATATAATAAGTGAACTTGGATTTTAATTGGTTCAAATTGCCATTGATATTGAATTATATTTAAATCAGAGTATAAATTTTGTTTTTGTCAAACATTGTTGTTGTTGTCAAAATAAACATGGCCGAAAATATCCCATAAAATATTTATAAGGACTAGATATAATTAGTGAACTCGAATTTTAAATGATTCAAATTGCGATTGATATTGAATTGTATTTAAATTAGAGTATAAAGTTTGTTTTTGTCAAACGTTCTAGTTGTTGTCAAAATAAACATGGCCGATAATAACACATTAAAAATTTATAAAGACTGGATATAATAAGTGAACTCGGATCTTAATTGTTTCAAATTGGGATTGCTATTGAATTATATTTAAATCAGAGTATAAATTTTGTTTTTGTCAAACATTGTTGTTGTTGTCAAAATAAACATGGCCGATAATAACACATTAAATACTTATAAAGACGGGATATACTAAGTGAGCTAGGATTTTAATTGCTTCAAATTGGGATTGATATAGAAATATATTTAAATCATAGAATAAATTTTGTTTTTGTCAAACATTGTTGTTGTTGTCAAAATAAACATGGCCGATAATAACACACTGAATTCTTATAAGGACTAGATATAATTAGTAAACTCGGATTTTAACTGGTGCAAATTGGAATTAATATTGAATTATATTTAAATCAGAGTATAAATTTTGTTTTTGTCAAACATTGTTGTTGTTGTTGTCAAAAAAAACATGGCCAATAATAACACACTGAATTCTTATAAGGTTAAGATACAGATAGTAAACTCGGATTTAAATTGGTTCAAATTGGGATTGATATTGAACTATATTTAAATCAGAGTATAAATTTTGTTTTTGTCAAACATTGTTGTTATTGACATTGTTGTTATAAGGACTAGATATAATTAGTGGAATCGGATTTAAATCAGAGTATAAATTTTGTTTTTGTCAAACATTGTTGTTGTTGTCAAATTAAACATGGCCGATAATAACACACTGAATTCATATAAGGACTAGATACAATTAGTAAACTCGAATTTTAATTGGTTCAAAATGGGATTGATATTGAATTATATTTAAATTATAGTATACATTTTGTTTTTTGTCAAACGTTGTTGTTGTTGTCAAAATAAACATGGCCGATAATAATACATTAAATACTTATAAAGACTGGATATAATTATTGAACTCGGATTTTAATTGGTTCGAATTGGGATTGCTATTGAATTAAATTTAAATCAGAGTATAAATTTTGTTTTTGTCAAACATTGTTGTTGTTGTCAAAATAAACATGGCCGATAATAACACATTAAACACTAATACAGACTAGATATAATTAGTGAACTCTAATTTTAATTGGTTCAAATTGGGATTGATATTGGATTATATTTAAATCATAGTATAAATTTTGTTTTTGTCAAACATTGTTGTTGTTGTCAAAATAAACATGGCCGATAATAACACACTGAATTCTTATAAGGACTAGATATAATTAGTAAACTCGGATTTTAACAGGTGCAAATTGGAATTAATATTGAATTATATTTAAATCAGAGTATAAATTTTGTTTTTGTCAAACATTGTTGTTATTGTCATTGTTGTCATAAGGACTAGATATAATTAGTGAACTCTAATTTTAATTGGTTCAAATTGGGATTGATATTGAATTATACTTAAATCAGAGTATAAATTTTGTTTTTGTCAAACATTGTTGTTGTTGTCAAAATAAACATGGCCGATAATAATACATTTAACACTGATAAGGACTAGATATAATTAGTGAACACTGATTTAATTTGATTCAAATTGGAATTGATATGGAATTATATTTAAATCAGAGTATAAATTTGGTTTTTGTCAAACATTGTTGTTGTTGTCAAAATAAACATGGCCGAAAATATCCCATAAAATATTTATAAGGACTAGATATAATTAGTGAACTCGAATTTTAAATGATTCAAATTGCGATTGATATTGAATTGTATTTAAATTAGAGTATAAAGTTTGTTTTTGTCAAACATTGTTGTTGATGTCAAAATAAACATGGCCGGAAATAACACATTAAACACTTATACAGACTAGATATATTAAGTGAACTTGGATTTTAATTGGTTCAAATTGGGATTGGTATTGAATTATATTTAAATCAGAGTATAAATTTTGTTTTTGTCAAACATTGTTGTTATTGTCATTGTTGTTATAAGGGCAAGTTATAATTAGTGGACTCGGATTTAAATTGGTTAAAATTGGGATTGCTATTGAATTATACTTAAATCAGAGTATAAATTGTGTTTTTGTCAAACATTGTTGTTGTTGTCAAAATAAACATGGCCGATAATAACACACTTAATTTATATAAGGACTAGATACAATTAGTAAACTCGAATTTTAATTGGTTCAGAATGGGATTGCTATTGAATTATATTTAAATTATAGTAAACATTTTGTTTTTTGTCAAACATTGTTGTTGTTGTCAAAATAAACATAGGCCGATAATAATACATTAAATACTTATAAAGACTGGATATAATTATTGAACTCGGCTTTTAATTGGTTCGAATTGAGATTGCTATTGAATTAAATTTAAATCATAGTATAAATTTTGTTTTTGTCAAACATTGTTGTTGTTGTCAAAATAAACATGGCCGATAATAATAAATTAAATACTTATAAGGACTATATATAATTGGTGAACTCGGATTTAAATTGGTTCAAAATGGGATTTATATTGAATTATATTTAAATCATAGTATAAATTTTGTTTTTGTCAAACATTGTTGTTGTTGTCAAAATAAACATGGCCGATAATAACACACTGAATTCTTATAAGGACTAGATATAATTAGTAAACTCGGATTTTAACTGGTGCAAATTGGAATTAATATTGAATTATATTTAAATCAGAGTATAAATTTTGTTTTTGTCAAACATTGTTGTTATAAGGACTAGATATAATTAGTGGAATCGGATTTAAATTGGTTAAAATTGGGATTGCTATTGAATTAAATTTAAATCAGCGTGTACATTTTGTTTTTGTCAAACATTGTTGTTGTTGTCAAAATAAACATGGCCGATAATAACACATTAAATACTTATAAAGACTGGATATATATATTGAACTCGGATTTTAATTGGTTCGAATTGTGATTACTATTGAATTATATTTAAATCAGAGTATAAATTATGTTTTGTCAAACATTGTTGTTGTTGTCAAAATAAACATGGCCGATAGTAACCCATTAAATACTTCTAAAGACTGGATATAATAAGTGAACTCGAATTTTAATTGGTTCAAATTAGGATTTATAATGAATTATATTTAAATCAGAGTATAAATTTTGTTTTTGTCAAACATTGTTGTTGTTGTCAAATAAACATTACCGATAATAACACATTAAATACTTATAAGGACTAGATATAATTATTAAACTCGGATTTATATTGGTTCAAATTGGGATTGATATTGAATTATATTTAAATCAGAGTATAAATTTTGTTTTTGTCAAACATTGTTGTTGTCAATATAAACATGGGCCGATAATCATACATTAAATACTTATAAGGACTAGATATAATTAGTGAACTCGAATTTTATTTGGTTCAAATTGGGATTGATATTGAATTATATTTAAATCAGAGTATAAATTTTGTTTTTGTACAACATTGTTGTTGTTGTCAAAATAAACATGGCCTATAATAACACATTAAATACTTATAAGGACCGGAAATAATTAGTGGACTCGGATTTAAATTTTTTCAAATAGGGATTGATATTGAACTATGTATATTTAAATCAGAGTATAAATTTTGTTTTTGTCAAACATTGTTGTTGTTGTCAAAATAAACTAAGCCAAAAATAACACATTGAATTCTTATAAGGACTAGATATAATAATTGAACTCGAATTTTAATTGGTTCAAATTGGGATTGATATTGAATTATATTTAAATCAGAGTATAAATTTTGTTTTTGTCAAAGATTGTGATTGTTGTCAAAATAAACATGGCCGATAATAACACATTAAATACTTACAAGGATTATATGTCTTTGTGGATGATTGTAGTCTTAATTTTTTTTCGAATAATTGAGTTGCTGCAAATGCATCACATATAATTCCACTCTAAACTTTCCGATACGTAAGTGAGTAATTTCAAGATGCATAATAAAAGATCGGTTTTACAAATAAAATATTTAGTAACATTCTAAAATTGTTTTACAAAAAAAAAACATTAATTTTCAATACTTTTTATGAAATAGAAAAAAATATCCGAATGGTATTATAGGTAATACAAAAAATTTATTTCCTAGCATTAAAAATTCATGAGATTTTATTTTCAAAATTTATAAATAAGAAATAACTTTAGATATATTATTTTGAACTAAAGTAGAAAAAAATATTGATTTATTTCTGTACAAGCAAACAAAGACTTCCATCCATTTTTAATGGAATGAATTTTGAGCTTTAAAATACTTTGTACAGCTGTCATCAAATTCTTAATTCTGCAAAGCATTTAACGCGGAAATAAAATTAAATTATTAATAAACGTCAGATGTGTTAATCCAAAAATGAATTATTTCAGATGAGCGCACGTACAAAAATATACATCTACCTGAAAATGTGTCCAGACCAAAGTTGTTATTAAAATTATCCTTATTAAATTCTGGAGCGCGCGCGGGAGAGAAAATTACGCGAATCAACCCAACCATAAAATTCGTCCGTTTTATCATTTTTTTTTATTTTTAATGAATTGACTTCTTATTAAAATACAAGACGCTGTGTTTGGAATAAAACTAACATTAAAACAAGAAAAAGACGAGAATATTGTCGTCCCCTCAATTAATCAGAACGCCGTAAAGTCAACATAAAAAATAAAAAAATTAAATGTAAAACCAACCCTTTTTCTCTGCTGCGCTGTTTATATTTATTCATTTATTTATTGGTATAAAGCTGTAGTATTTATAAAAAGCTTTTTATACACAAACATATATACACCATAATGATATTATATACGGATAAACACATATACACGTATTAAACTGACTTTACACTTTAAATGTAAATATTTTTTTGTTTGGTTTTGGTGTAACATAATCATAATGAAGAAATAAGGAAAATTAAACATCGGGAAGAAATGTTAGGTGATAAAAGTAAAACAAGGGCTTAACATTTTCTGACATGAACATGACGTTAAGGTGTAATTTTTTTATTTTTGTTTTTATGTTATGATACGATGAAAAGATAGACGTATTATATTTACAAAGGTGTTTGCATTCATTACATAATTGGAATGTCGGTACACATATGACGTAACTTTTTGTATCACTTACTAAACGATATAGTGCAAACTCCTTGTGAGTATACGTACGTAAATATAATTGCATGAGTCTAGTTAAAAACATAAATCTTATCTGTAGACCGTAGATACTCGTACATGTACGCTACGAGTACGTAACCCTATTTTCCATTTATATATACAATTATACATACACAGTACGTTTATCGCTTGCATAATTTTGCACATGTTGGAAATATTAACCCATTTCCCATTATAAACGTGTATATATGTATGTACTGTACAGTTACAGTAAAATGCATTTTTTTCTGCACATAATTTCTATTTTGTAAAATTTACCTCATAAATTTTAATTCTGTTCTAGAATTAAATTTAAAAATGAAAGAAATTACTTACTGTATAGTTAAATAGTTAAAAGCTCCGATATAATATAAATAATCGAACAATTGGACTACGTCTTGCAAAATAATATTCAAACAGGAATAATACACAAATGCTTTTTTACTAGGTCAATGTTTGTCGATGCGAAATATAGGCGGTGGAGGGTCGCACCCAAACCAAAATAGTCGTGGCATGCAAATATATAAATAAAAATAAAATCCTGTTTCATTTTGAAACCTATAATTCCCATTTCCAGTACTATATTTAATTTGTGCTTTTTGTGTGCTTTTCTATTTTAATACTAAACGTGATTTTGCTATTTTACGTTTTATTATTTAAAAGCTTCAATATTAAAATGAACATTTTCTAAATAATAAATTTAATTTCTTTAAAAACGGAATTGTTGTATACGAGTACCTATTATAAAAAAAAGCTTAAATTAAATTAAATTCTATTATATGAGCTTTTTTAGTTTCGTTAATTTATTAGGTTTGGAATAATTATTTCAATAATTTTTTGTTATGCTAACACGCACAGTTTAATAAAATAACATGTGATTTGTATACTTTGTGTTACAATGTTATACAGGAGGGTGGGTATGAATACTATAATGAGTATGCAGGATCAATGAGTTACTTGTACCTTGTACATACAATTTTAACTTGAAAAGTCGTGTAGTATTTAACTGACGTTTCGTTGTGTGTCAAATACAATTATAAATTTTGTTTTAATTTGAAATAGTAATTTCAATTAAATATTTCACATACAAGAAAAATATTATACTATTCTTGGTTAAGTAGCACAGATTCGTAAAGCGTTATAATTTGAGAGAGTTGTTTTGGTACTAATTATGTTTTCCAAAGTCTGAGCCTCCATCATGTGCATTTTGTGTAAAACCAAAATTGCTATTAATTTTGTCACTATATGGAAACCATGGTCAGTTGGTTTCAGAAATTGAGAAGCGATTTTGGTTTTAAATCGCTACCCTAATCAGCATGGATTAAGTCTCGGAAACTCAAGGATTGTCAGACCTTCGAGAAATTTGGAATCCCCTGTTTGATAATGTTTTGTTTATAGCAAGCATGCCTTGTAACAGGTTCTTGCATCTCTTTCAGTACCTAAGATTTGATGATATATCAAGAAGATCAGCCAGAAAAATATATTCCCGAGGAAAACGTTATACACTGACGAGTAGTTGCTGCTTTTTCATGGAACAACATCCTCTAAACATTACATCTCGTCCAAACCAGACAAAAATGGGATGAAAATATGGTGGATCTGCGATAGTTCGCATAGCTATCCTCTAAAAGGTATGACATATTTAGGAAAAGAGGATCAATCAAAGAGGAACCATTTTGGCGTCGAATGTTGTAAATGCATAACATTTTTCTACAGCAATAGAAACGTCACATTTGATAACTATTTCACATGTTTTGAATTGGCACAACGACTACGGATGCTGTGTGCCTCAGGTTGATTTTTTCGTTTTAATCATGAGCTAAACTAAATTGTTCAGTAGTTGACAATAAACATTGGTAGATGGCAGTAACATCAACAAAACATGGAGTGCCTGACAATTCGAAATAATAAATTGTCGACTTTTCGTGGATAAAGGAAATATTAAATTAAATTAAAATACACAAAATAAATAAATTAAGTACACAATAACACATTTGCATTAAATACCAAATAATGACATTTGACTTTTTGTTTTTAACCTTGCGGAGAATAGCGTAAGGTCGCATCAAATTAAGTCCGTAATTTAGCCGCAAAAATCGAACTGAGGAACACAGCAAGAGTGTTTCATTGACATGTGTTGGCACACTTCGTAAAAATAAAAGATCAATGGAGATCAATTTACATTATAATTCAACGAAAGGAGGAGCTGAGACTTTGGACTAGCAATGTCACTTCCAAAATAAAAACCAACCGATGGCCACTTGCCCAATTTTTTATAATAGATGTAACTGGCCTTGCATCGAAAATAATATGGTTGAATAATTATCTAGACTGAAATGCTAACAAAAAAAATACTCGCCGCAAATTGTTTTCACAAAGTCTTATTCAGAAATTGATTATGTCGAACATCCCAAGACGCACTACTACGTCTATCTTCCATTACAAAGAGGTTATTGACATAAGTTCTTTCTATTGTACTTGAGAGTGGCAACCAGGTGAAGCTAAACAAATATCCAATAGGATAGAAAAACGTAGGTGCTATATGTGTAATCCAGCCCTTAGACAAATGAATCGCCGTAGCTTTGTAACATCTGCCAAAAGAATGTACACTCAGAAAAAGGGACTGTCTCTAAGGCTGCTTCAATAAATACTTAATGTCTAAGTTAGCCTTAGTTTTTATGAAATATTATTTTTGTTGTTGAATTTTACAAATAAATAAACATGAAATTTACAAACTTCTTTGAATTTTCTTCTAAAATGGTTTTGTGTTCCCATGCTGCTCAGGGTTAAATATTTTTAAGGTCATTTAAAAATGGGCGCTAAAGGACTCTAAAAACTAATTGATAACACTGTGCTTGAATTGCAAACTTTTTTTTCGTGACAAGCGGGGCACCCGGGGGGTAAACCTAATTCGAGTATGGTGAATTCAACGGTGCTAGTCCCATTTTAAAGTTATTCCCCATTTTTGAGATATCGCATTCGACATGTTTTGGCTCTGAGTCAAAATATACCCTCATTTTCACGTTGATAGCTCTTAACCTATTAAGATTTTCGTTATACTAGCTTCAGCAAAGTTGTTGCGCAGGTCGAGGCCAACAACTTTGCCGAACATATCAAGACCGAAAAACCACATCTAATTTTTTTTTTGCTTTTCATTTCGACGAAAAACACTGTTTTTATCATTTTTTCATTTAAGTTTTCATTCATCTTTTTTGATGAATAATTGTGTGTACATTAAACTACAGAACATTTTCTTATAAACAAATAGTTATCACAACAATTGCCACTTTCATTATGTTCCTATTTTAGAAATAATCAGAACGTTGCTAAAAGATAAAACGTTTTTTAATAATTCCAAACGGAAAAAATACATAAACACGTGTTTAGCGATTACTCCGTCGGTGCAAAAAATGACAAAAAAATAGAAATTTTGCTATTTCAGGATGCATTTGAAACCTGCAGTCCGCTTTGGTCGTCCAAAAAGAAGCACAAATTAATTGGATGATAAATATACCAATGACTTATAGATCCAACATAAAGAAATATTCAATTAGTAATCGTTTGCAAGGAAAAACGTATAAAAAACTTTTGTATTTCATGAAATTTTGAAACAACTTTTAGCAAATATTCAGATATTAGGAGAACAAGGCATAACCATTTTAAGCCCTTTGAGTAATTCTACATGCAAATAATTTGGCGCAGTGTTTGCTGTTATCGGAGACAATTTAGGAAGTCACCAAACTGGTGGATATTCTGAAAATTTCAGTACCTCGCAATTTTTTTGTAGATTTTGCTATTATACTCAAACACTCCTGAAGCAAAAACACCTGAATTTTTGTGAAATTCGGACAGTAGAAACTTATAAGCGTGATTTAGAAATATTGAAATCACTCGATAATCAAAATACATTTGAAAAAGGGATTAAGCATAATTCTTACCTTAATAGTTTAAATTTTTACCATGTTTGTAATCCTGTCCTTCCTCCTTGCATTGCTTATGATCTTTTCCAAGGAATAATTCCCTATAACTTGATGGTGGTAATTAAACATTTTGTATCCTTAAAAACAATTTGTGCCGGCCAACTTGTTCATCAAAAATTTCGCAAGATCAAGTTTCAATGTTTTCATTTTATATAAGATCTTATCTTATGTATAGAAAATTTTGCTTTCCCAATTCCCAATTTCGTCCAAAAAACCATTTCCTACAACACTATCCTTACCTTATTCAACAATTTCCTCCCCTGAAAAATTTATGGACATTGGGATTTGAACAAAAGCATTCTTATTTCAAGTTACTTTTGAAAATAACAAAAAATGTTAAAAATATTACTTTAACTTTATCAGAACTTCACCAAGAACAACAACCTAGTTTATATGGCGATCGTTTTCCGTCTCGAATTATAAGTGAGAAGTTAAATATTGTATCTTTGGAAGTAGTAATTGATGTTATTTTGCCAGAAGAGTTTACTTTTGTAACCAAAAAGATCAATTATCAGAATACAATTTATAAGGAAAACGATTTTATTCTAATCGATTATGATGATTTTGACAATATCGACGTTTTAGTGGTACAGCTAATATTTCTTAATGAATCACACGATAAAGCAATCATGTATTGTAATACAATCAAAATGTGGTATAATGAAAACTTATTCATATATGAAAGTTATAGTGAGGCAAAATCTTACCATTGGTTAATTTAGATGCCATTTTAAATCACAAACCACTGCATGTATTGAAATATAAAGCAACTCTCTACTATTCTTTAGAATATAGTTTTCCAAATTTATTGTAATTTCTTTATAATGCCTCCAGCACGGGTGGGATTTTATCTACATATCATAAATTTATCGATCGTAAATCAACAACAACGTCAACAAAACAACCTATTTTTTAATATATCTAATAACGACCGACGCATAATTAAAACCTTTGCAAGTGCTGCAAGTTTGAAAAAAGTGATAGAAAAAGGTAACCATTATTTTAAATTCCAATGAAAATGTCATGCATTATATTTTTTTTAAACAGCTATTTTATACAAGATCAGAAGATCTAAGCTGTTGCGCTTTCCAATAACGGCGGTGAAATATGTGATGATGAAATATTAGGAATGTTCGTTAAGGAAAAATTTGATTTTATTCTATTGGACATCGACGAAGTCGCATATAATATCCATTGTCAATGAAGCTGGCATTTCTATTGTAGACTCTTCGGAAGTAATAGGTAACGACATTCGTTTACATCAAAATGATCCACAACTAGGCTCACCAATAAACATGAATACAACATTTGGTGGGTCAATAAACAATCTCTCAATAACATCTAGAAAAAATGACAATGCTGCTGCTTATAAAATAAACTGGAATAAACTACCTTCCGAAATAACAGATGCACAAGTAAAGAAAGTCGTATTGGGACATGCGGAAATTATTATATTTCTAATATATTTGTCTCCGAGATGTGCCGGTTTTCAAATTTTGTCCCAATGTCAATTATTCGGAACATTGCAGATTAAGCTGTAGCAACTTTCTAAGAATCATTTATTGAAACGGACACTAGTAAACGAAAAATTTCATCTTTGCCAACGTCGTTTACAAAATTAAAAAATAGAATAAACTTTTTAAATAGAAAGAGAGTTTCGCAGCCCTGGTTAGCGTGTGTAGTACTTAAATTTAGGATATATAAATGAATTAATAAATAAAAATAGTAAATAGGGTTTAAAGTAAGTGAAAATCTATAGTGTTAAGTGCAAGATGCTAAGGAACAGCAACAAAATATAGATTTCGTGGAAAACTGAAAAGAAATTACATAAAATAGTCAAAATCTAAAAACATTCTTAATAAGTATAAACATTCGTAATATATATATATATATATATATATATATATATATATATATATATATATATATATATATATATATATATATATATATATATATATATATATATATATATATATATATATATATATATATATATATATATATAAGTGTCAAATTCAAATACAAAACGTACAGCTAAATCCAGTATTTTATGCAACTCTTGCAACTTATTTATTTTTAAATTAAATTGTCAGTGAAGTTAAACATTTATACTGTTGTGCATGAATTGAATTACAAATTATAATGTCTCAGTGTGAAAAATGTAAGCAAGTGACCGATTCGAGACAAAGAACAACTTTGCGATGTTTTGGTCAATGTAAAAAAGTGTATCATTATACATGTATTGATTGGAATTTCGACAAGTACAAGACATTATTTAAAGAATGTCCCTATGCTAGATTTGTATGTGCAGAATGCCAAAATCATGAGGAGGATACTATATATGAGGAATTTAACAAAATTAACAAGTTCATTGAAGAATTAAAACAACATTTATGCGCAAATCATTTGAAGCTTAATGAACCGATAGGAGTAATTAAAACCCATGTTGAAGAAATCCATAAACCTGATGAGACAAAATCCTTTGCTGCAGTCGTCAAAACCAATCCAACCAAATTAGTTTTGTTACAGCCAAAGAAACCACAAGAGAATATGAAAACCAAAGAAGACATCGTAAGCCAGATTGATCCGAAAAGCATTCCCTTAATGGAATACCGAAACGTTGCGAATGGGGGAATTATATTGCAGTGCGATTCAAATGAAGCAAAGGAAAAACTGAAGCAAATCGCCACAGATAAATTAGGAGCTCAATATGAGGTTAAATTGCCTACAGAGCTAAGGCCTAGAGTGAAAATTTTAGAAATGTTAGAACAACTAGAAAGCGGTGAAATTATATCAGCGTTGAAGCAACAAAATTCGTTTTTAGCTGCTAGCGACATAAAAGTAGTAACAACCTATCGAAGAAGAAATACACAGAAAGTCGATACAATCATTGAAGTTGATGCCACTTGCTTTAAGAAAATAATGGTGGCTGAGAAACTCAATATCAATTTTGATAGATGCCACGTAGTAGAATCAATAGGTTAAACAAGATGTTACAAGTGCAATGGTTATTCACATCACGGCGATAAGTGTACCCGCAGGCTAACGTGTCCAAAATGTAGCGGAGAGCACAAATATAATGAGTGTAAGAGCACAGAAATCAAATGAAGCAACGGCGTTGAAACAAATAAGAAGCTAAATCTAAACATTGATGTAAATCATGCTACGTGGGATAATAATTGCACAGTATATCAGCGCAAGTTGAAAATACTAAGAAACCAAATCAATTACCAATAGCAGTTTCGAAAACAAGACGCCCTACACACCAACATCCGAAGTCTATCGTCAAATTTCATGGAGTTACAGGAAATTGTGTTCAATTTTAAACCAGCCTTAGTATTACTCACTGAAACTAGAACAACTGAAGAAATGTACGATTCGGAGTTTCATATTGATAACTATATATTTATACGCTGCGACTCGGATAGTCGACAAACAGGAGGAGTTGCTATGTACATTCATGAAAACATAAATTTCAAAATAATTTCAAACTATGAGAAGGATCGCACTTGGTTTTTAGCAATACAAATCATAAAAGGATATCATACGACTGGGATATTTGGAGTAGTATACAGATCATTTCAAACAAAGAGAGCAGTTTTCTTAGATAAATTTGACGAATGGATGGAAAATATCATAAACCATAACAAAAGTAATTTCATATTCGGTGATTTTAATATTGATGTCAAATCCAATGAATATTACAGTGTAAAATTAAATCAATTGATAAGTGATCATAGACTAATTCAGGTGGTTAAAGAATATAGTAGAGTTACAGCAACCAGTGAGAGTTTAATAGATTTAGTGATCACTAATTCAAAAAATGTGCAATGTGAAGTAGTTAAAGAGCAACAAATTAGTGACCATTGTATGTTAAGCATTAATCTAAATTGTAAGAAGATAAAAGCAACAAGAAATTGTGACCCGATAGAAATACGTTCGCGAAAAAATTATTCTCATGAATTACTTAACTATGCTTTAAATCAACAATTTCTGGGATGCCAAGATACTAACTTAAACGAAATAGACCAAGAAATAAACGCAGAAGCTGAAGAGTTACTGTTAAAGTTAAAAACTTGTCTGAATGAGTTGACATGTACAAAATTGATTCATAAAACTAGTAAACTACCATGGTTCTCGGAAAATTTGAAATTACTAAAGCAAGATAAACTACGAACTCAAATGAGAGCTGGAATAATTATAAAAGAGCCAGAAATATATATAAACAATCTTTAAGGAAGGAGCAGTCCACTTATTTCAAAAACAAATTCATAGAAAATCATAATAATCCAAAACAACTATGGAGAATGTTAAAATCGATGTATAAAATTAAATCCACAACACAGTGGAATATTCAGTTTAACAATAAAGTAGTAACCGATAAACTAGAATTGGCCGAATCTCTTAATAATACATTTGTATCCAGTGTGATTGACATCCATAACAAAATTCCAAAAGTAAAAAATTTTAATGAATCGAATGCGTATTCCTTCACAGTTCCATTCTGTTTTCAAAATATTACAAGTCAAGAGATAACTAAAATTATTAGTAGTTTGAAGTCGAACGCTGGAATTGATGGTATAAACCGTACTATCATGTAAGATGCTATGAAGAACGAAATATTCTCATCAAAATTTACGAACTTAATCAATAAAAGTTTATATGAAGCTAAAGTCCCGAGATCATGGAAAATATCAACGGTTATTCCAATTCCGAAAAAACTTCTAAGCCAACAACACCAGAAGAACTACGCCCGATAAATATACTACCAACCTACGAAGCTGTGTTAGAACGAGTAGTTAAAAACCAATTAATAAACCACATTAACAACAATAATATACTAGTCGACCAACAATCTGGATTTCGCGAACACCATTTATGTGAAACTGCATTAAACTTAGATAATTGGAAATCTGAAATAGATGACAATAAAGTAGTAGTAACAGTGTTCCTGGATTTTAAACGAGCTTTTGAAACAATCGATAGATAAATTTTACTTTAAACATTAAGTAAATATGGAATACAAGGCGCGGCGTTGCAATGGTTCAATAATTATCTTCAAGAAAGGCAACAATATACAAAAGTTGATAACTGTATCTCTAAGCCAATACCAAATAATCTCGGAGTACCGCAGGGATCTACTTTAGGACCATTACTTTTCATCCTGTACATCAATGATATAGTAGAAGTTATAAATAATTGTAAAGTGAATATGTTTGCTGATGACACCTTGATTACGATTGCAACACCAACCTTTAGTGAAGCTGTTCAGAATATAAATGAAGATTTGGAGAACCTGAGAAAATGGCTGATGTTCCATAAGTTGGCACTTAACATCTTTCAAACAAAGTACATGGTGATGTCAATAAAAACAATACTAGAATGTAATTAAAATATAATAGTAGATACTGAAGTCATTGAACGTGTTAAACAATATAAATACCTTGGTATTATCATAGATGAAAAGTTAAATTTTAATGATCATTTGAATTATGTTGCTAAAAAAATGAATAAAAAGTTACAACGTTTTGAAGTTGATGTTTCGCCTTGAAAACGGAGCTCTACCAAAATACTTGGACTTAATGTTATGCTCTAATAGAGACGTTCATAACTATAATACCAGAAACAAACATTATCGATTACCAATGTATAGTAAATCTTTTTCGCAACGATCCTTATGGTATAATGGAGTCAAATTATATAATTCTCTGAGCAATTTCTATACTTTGGGAGAATTACGAGAGTTACAATACAATCAGTTTTTGGGACTATTGAGTGTATTTATTAAAGATAGAATTAGTATTTAGCTAGTATTAAGTATAATAATTATGTTCTATTTAATTAATTCAAGATAATAATAAGATGAAAAAAAAAATGTCATTACTGATAACTAAATAAATAAATAAAATAAGAAAACCAAACAATAAGTTTATTGAATTGGAGCCGAAACATCCAATAAGCGAGAGGCAAAAAGCATTTGTAATGAAGCAAACCACAACAAACTAGCAACTTTCGCAAACCTATGATTCACAGCAATTTATTAATGAAATGAAACAATATATGATTGACAACCAACATGACAACCAACGGTTAAGGCGGATTCATTGTTGTAGTTCGTTATGTTCGTTCCGTTCCTTTCGTTCGGTATTTTTTCTGCAGTATTATTTTTTAGGTTCATTGTTGATGAAAAAACAAAACATCAAAACACAAAATGAACAACGTACTTGACTACAAAATAAAAATATCGAAAATGTGTCTGTTTGTTTCTACTAGTATACCATATATCGGGGTAGATACTCGATCGGCTAGCAAGCAAGCAATTTGCTAGCCAAAATCCTGGCTACTCAATCAATTTTACCAAGGAAATTTGAATTTCAAATTATATTTTTCAAACAATTTTTGTTTATTTTTCAATTGCACAGTAAAACTACACAAGAATTAGCTGTTCATTTTTTGAAGCCGCAAATGTTACTGTGCGATCGCAAAAATAAACAAAAATTGTTTGACAAATATAATTTGAAATTCAAGTTTCCTTGGTAAAATTGATTGAGCAGCCAGGATTTTGGCTAGCAAATTGCTTGCTTGCTAGCCGATCGAGTATCTACCCCATCATGTCGTTTCTTTCTTGCCATGTTCCTTCGGTAAAAAAGTTGAAGATAGATCAACTAGATGAAAAAAATACCGAAGAAATAAAACGTCATTTGGAACAGATCCTATTGGTTTACAAAAAAGCATAACGAACGGAACGAACGGAATGAACACAACGAGCTACAACAATGAATCCGCCTTTATTCTTCAATAATTTTGAAAACATTCTTTTTATGGCCGTTGTAAAACAGAACAGGCCATTTATGTTCGAAGATAACTATTTACATCAAAATTTTAGGCAATTAATGCAAATTGATTCAAAAAATTGTAAATCGAAATTCAATTTAAATAAATACCATTTGGCATGGTTTCTTAAATGCAATAAATCAGAAAAGGCAATTTTGGAAAATATTTTTAAATATTTTAAAGAGGATATGACATTCCTTCAGACATTTTTCTAGGTAAGATAAAATTTATTTATTAGGTATCGCAATAAATTATTTTTGTCTTTCAGTTTGGTACCAAATTAGCAGACATCACAAATTAAATTCCAATAAATACTTCTTGGATAGCTACTCGGTATGTGTATTTTTTCCCAATAGTTATAATACCAATTATAAAATTAGAATTATGCCTCCTTACAAATGATATTCAGGTGAAAAGTCACCCTGAATGAAATTTAAAATGAATTTATTCATTTTCCAGATTGTGAAACACATGCATCTTATTTGTTTATTGAAAAGAGCTGTATGAAGAAATATGAAGATACTTCCCATTTTAATCTCTCCGTTACAGCATTTGTTTTTTCTACGTCTTCAACATTCAATATCACAAGAACACTTCCCTGATCTGTAAGTTTTTTACACGTTACTATTTGAAATACTACCCGCCAAATGTCAGATGCAGAAAAAATACTATATATATATTTATATATATATATATATATATATATATATATATATATATATATAAAGTATTAACAAAATTAACTCGCCATATTTAAGAAATTAGAAAATTAAAATTAATTATCATACAAAATCCAGTTTCAAATTATCATACAAAGTCCAAGTCTAATTTCTGAAATATGCTTATTGAAAGCTTAATTTATTTTATTTTTGTTTGTATAAAAAGTACTTTACAACTATATTGTTAGTTTTATTGTTTTGAATATATTTACATAATAGCTGTGTTCCAATGGAAACAATTTGCTACTCACAAGTACTTGTGAGTAGATAACCAATGGAACGAGCTAAAAATATAACAGAAGTAAAACATTTAGTGTACAAAGTTGGCTGTGTATAATTTTGCTGTGACGAGTTGACGACCTATTTTGGAAAATTATTTTTTTTTAACTAAAATCTCAGAAATGAGTAAAAACTGGTCTTATAACGAAGGCAAAGCGTTGATTATGATATACGCCGGCCGAAAAGAAGAATATTTCAAAACAAGGAATAAAAAACACTTTTGGAAAAACTTATTGACCGAACTGGAGTCAAAAGATGTGCTGGTAAATTAATTATTATATATATTATATATATATATATATATATATATATATATATATATATATATATATATATATATATATATATATATATATATATATACATATATATATATATATTGACGCATGATAATCTTTTATAGGTTTCTCCAACAACGATAGAGAATGTTGAGACAAAGTGGCGAAGCCTTTATCGGGCATACAAAAACGCGAAAGATCGAGGGACAGGCTCAACACCTACAAAGGTTTTGTACATGGAAGAGATGGTGGAAATTTTCCGTGACAATCCTTTAGTTTGTTCACAAAATTCGGTATCAGTTGGAATTGAGAATCAGCTACCAAAACCAGCATGTATACGAAACGATAGATCAACAGAAAATGTAGGCGACATGGGAATGGATATATCTGTGGTTAATACTTCCAAAACAAACAATAAAAGACAACACAAGGAATGTTTGAAAGAAACAGCATTCTAATTAAAAAGAAAATATTACGAGGCGAAAATTAATGAAAAGAAACAGAAGCGTGAATTACTTGAAAAGTACCTGGCAAAAAAGGAGCAAGATAGAGACAAAAAAATCAATTAACTTCAAGGCTGTTAAATACTTACCAAAACACGTAAAAATTTGCCTTGAAATACAAATCTGTTATTTTTTTGTTGTTTCTTGCATGGAGGCTGTGATTAAATTAAAGATATTATTTTTCCAATGAAATACATTTATTTATCCTATTATTTAAAAACAATTTTTGTTATTTTTATTAATTTAATAAACCATTACTATATCCATATTCGCAAATATTTGGTGTCGTGCTCCGTTTCTAATGAGAGGTTCTGGTTGCGTTACAGTCGGCGTTGAATTTTGATACTCGTCGAGATACTCTATTTCGCAGTAGTCGTTTTCCGAAATGCAGATATTATACAAAACGCAAGCCGCTACAATACAATTAGTAATAAATCCTAGATTAGGACTTTCAAAGAATATCAGCCTTCGAAATCGAGTTTTCAATAATCCAAATGCATTCTCTACTACGATTCGGGTTGCTGAATGTAAGTAGTTAAACTTTAGTTGTTTGGAATTTAAATTGCCAAAATCCTTAAATGGTGGAGCTATATAACTAGCCTCGGCATACGCTGAGTCACCAAGCAAAACACCTTCCGGTATGATTAGTGATGGATCCTCACTGATACGCCTATAAAATGCGGACTTTCGAAGCAGGCGGGCGTCCCGCATTGACCCTGGCTCGCCACAGTGAACATCAATAAAAATTTTTTGGGCGTTTACAATTCCTTGTAACAACAAACTGTAATATTTTTTTCTGTTGTAGTAAGCATCTTTATCTGTTTTTGGAGGATTGATGCGAATATGGCTACCATCTATTGCTCCAATAAACTCGGGGCACTCCCTTCATCATTGCAAACTGAATTTGGTTAGTTTGCTGTTCTAATGCTGTTGGTCACTTAATATAATTATGGCTTTCATTAACCAACCATTTTATTACCTTATACAATACTCGATGTATAGAACTCCGGGTAACATTGAACCTATCTGACAGTTGTCGATAAGTTTCCGTGTTTGCAAGAAACCATAACGTAATATATATTTCTGCGTCAGCACCAATTTTTTTGCGCCCTCCGTGCTCTATTGGTTGCGTGAACACTATTCTATATTGTTCTGAAATAAAAATAAACAGTTATTTTGCATAATATTCTTTGGGCGGATGATTATTTTCATCATGTTATTGAAATATACCTATACATCTCTCCGCAACAATTCTCGACAAGCGAAAATGTTGCTTAAACTGCAAGTCTGTATATTTGGGTATAACTTCAAGAAATCCTGTATTCTCGCTTTTTTAATAAATCTTTCTTCATCTAAATCAGAACTAGATGAAAAAGATTCGGAGCTTGAAGAATCGTAGAGTAAACTCGTGCCACTGCTACTTTCATCAAGCGCCTCAACAAGAACCTAAAACAGATTATAATTAATCAATATATGCATATTTAAATATTTGTATTATAGCACGCACCGCTTCAATACTCGGATCAATTCCTTCCATTTCGTAAATGTATTACACTTCACTAAATTAGTTTTATTTTTTATTTAATTACAATTTAATTATTCCGCAGTGAAAAATCGCTTGGTGTTTCAAAGATATAAACAAAAAAAATGTTTTATTTATGACATTTCAACATAGCCTACCCCTCACAAAGCCATCTATTACAATTTTTTGAACCAAAATACCTACCGTTAATTTTATGCGTAACTACTTTCGATATCTACACCACCATTTGAGCATGGGTAGCTGCGAGTAGATACAAGTACTTGTGAGTAGTTTGCTTTCTCCATTGGAACACAGCTAATATGTAAAAGAAATTGAATTTCTGATTCATCAATCCAAGCAACAAATATATTATGTTACTTTGTCGATATTTTTAAAATTGGCTTAATGTGAAATAAAATGTAAAATATATACTTGATAATTTATTAAATTACTATTATTAACTTTTATTAATTGAAGCTCTTTTCAAAACTTTTAATCATACCAGTCCGCTCCTTATTAAAATCTATGTGGAATTACCAAAATATTATATAGTATACAGATACTTTAAGAATTTCGTTGATTCGTCATTTACCCGATATTCTAGGTGTTTTTTAATAGATATCTGTAAATTTCTAATCTTCAACAATGAAGTGAAAACTGAAGCTTATACAAATTGCATTTACTTTCAAGGAATAAAATATTTAAGCTTACAGAAATTAATATTACTCCGATTTCAAGTAATTCAGATGGATATTGAAAATCAATTTGCTTCAAAATTAAAATGATTGCTAATTTTCGGGGATATTTAATCTTTTATGAATGTAGTTCACCTCGTGATGGTTGAAGTTACACTTCTGTTGAAAAGAAGTAAACTCTACTTCTACAAGAATTTTACATAGTTTACTATGAATATTAATCTTCTGAGAAGTTGATTAAGAAGTAAATTTAGTTTAAATTACAAGAGACAATCAATTATTTTAAGAGGCAATTTAAACATTTTTATAGCTGATTTACCCATTCATAGGTTAAATGAACTGCCTTTTCTAGGGAAAATTACTTTAATTGAATATCAATTTTACACTGTATTAAATTTAAATAACTAGAAAGATAGAGAAGTTCCGCAAGTTGTACCTAATAAAATTTACTCAACTTTTCGATTAATACCATAATAGTAAAAAATTACAATATTTATAGTAGAAAACAAAATAACCTATTATAATAGTAGTAAAAATAATTAAGAATGCAAGTAGATCTCATTGTAGTCACTTTAATTTATTTAAATTATTTCTGATCGAAACGAATATACAATTGCAAACGATTCCGTTACTCGATGACCCAGTTTGAGCAATTCTCCAGAAAAAAGTTGGAGTGATTTTCGAAACTCAAATACAAACATAAAAACATTGGTTTTATTTGGTGCTCATATAATATCTAAAATATAAAATAAATTAATAAGGTATAATTATTTGATCGTGCTGTTGATCTATTTTCGTATAGCATATTCACTAATTCTTAGACATATTTTCAGTTTTAGGAAAAAAATATAGGCCTGTGAAATCCTAAATCCTTCCTAAACTATTCCTAATTTTTTGTTTTAATTTTTAGGATAGATTTAGCAAAATGTTTACGCGCATACTCTCCATTCTTTGATTAGTTTTGTTTGTAGACAAAGCAAGAATTGAAATTCTCTTAAAAATAGACGAAAAATTGTTTTTAAAGTACCTGAAAAATATAAAATATTTTATTTCAAAATTCAATTTCGATTTCTAATAATTTTATGGCTATGATACACTTTCTGCGATTTTATGCACCTGTGTTAACGTTAAAAATTCATATTACACTTTCTATGCGATTTTGTTGCTGAAAATTTATATTACTAATCAGGTCAGTGAACGAATTCAGTAAATATATAAAACAAACAACTGGACCGATTTTTATGATCTTTGTTTTGTTGGATTGGTCTTTGCTTCGAATAGCATAGTAACTATTAAAACATTGGAAAAATTCACAAAAAAATAAACTTATCAAGAAAATTCATTTTCTCATACATTTCATACATTTTGTTTTTTTTATTATGTTCGTCTGAATACAGTAGTGGTTGAGGAAAAAAAGAAAAGTCGGAAAAACTCAGAAGGAAAACCCCAAAAATCTATTAAAAATCTTTTTTTTTATGAATTTTGTATGTGTAGTTTGTATGTGACGAGTGGTGCCGTAGTTAAAGCTTCGGCACTTGGGCTGTAAAGTACTGGATTCGAATCCGACTATATAGGCTGCATGCAAATTTGTATTCTATTTTTTATCCATTTTTTTTTATTTCACCTACTTAGCTATATAATTCATGATGGAAATGGTAGATTATTTTTCTTCAATTCGCCCGGTGGAACTGGAAAGGTATTCCTCATGTTATTGATTTTGGCCACTGTTCATACCAGATCCGATATTGCTGTACCAGTTGCTCAGCGTTGAAATTGTCGTTAAACTCTCAATCGGCTGAAAACCTGACTTGCAAGTAAAATCATCATCGATTATGAATGTATAATGGCGCACAAATCCGCATTGGAAGCACTCAATCGAACTATGAAAGATCTACGCAATGACTCAAGATGTTTTGGAGGAGCAATGATTCAACTGTCCGGCGATTTCCATCAAAAAATACCAGTGATTCCAAGATCGACCGCTGCTGATGAAATAAACGCTTGCCTCAAATCATCGACTCTGCGTGACGCTATGTGATGAAACTGCAGCTGATTTAAAAATTTAAACTGCGAATTCATTTTCTGTAAATAGCTGCAAACAACCAAAAATATTTTGTTTTTTTGCGTATACGTATACGCAGTTTAACGAAAAATGACAGATAGAACGATGACATTGGAATTATCAAAACCATATTTTGTTTTCATTTTTTATCTCGAACGAAAAATTTAATTTGATTGTTTGTGGTTAAACGATCCATCTGCCGAAGATTTCTCCAAGCAATTGTTGACTATCGGTAATGACAGTGTTCTGGTCGACGAATCGAACGGATTGATTTCGTTTCCTCAGAACTTTTGCAATTTTGTCTCAACGAAGGACGAGCTCATCAACAAAGTGTTCCCGAACATCATTACTAACCACAAAAATCACAATTGGGTGAGTGCACGACTAATTTTTGCGGCAAAGAACAAAGATGTGGATCACTTAAATTTCACATTTCAAAATCTAATCGTCGGTTCACTTCTTTCGTTCAAATCTATCGACTGTGTGACAAACAAAAACGAAGCAACCAACTATCCAACTGAACTTAAAACTCATTGGATCTGGCTGGCTTGCCACCGCACAATTTACAACTGAAAGGTGGTGCGGTAATCATCATGCTACGAAACCTGAATCGACCAAAACTATGTAACGGAACGCGTTTGGTTTTGAGAAAACTCAATGAAAGTTCAAAGGTGAGGAAGTTCTCATTCCGAGAATTCTGATGATCCCAACCGATATGCCATTCAAGTTTAAACGAATTCAATTTCCAATTCGTCTTGGATTTGCCATGACGACCAACAAATCACAAGGCCCATCCTTGAGTATTTGTGGCTTTAATCTAGAAAATGAATGTTTATCTCACGGCCAATTGTACGTAGCATGTTCTTGTGTCGGCAAACCATCCGCTTTGTTTGTTCTCGCACCTGACAATAAAACAAAAAATGTCATATATCACAAGATACTTTAATGGTGGGAATTGACCTTATTGCAACCCACCCAGCAAATAGTTTAAAAGAAAGTAGTGCAAACGCGAATCATTTCGAATCAATTAAATAAAACGAAAGCCTTGCTGCCATGACGTAAATTACGTTCATTTCAATGTAATTAAAATTTATTTCATTTTTATTGAATTTAATTAATTTGGAGTATTTATTTTTTCCGCCCTGGAAGTCTCGGGTTCGATCCCGGTTGTGACAAGGAACAAATTGCAGAGCTGGCTTAGGATCAATGAATTAATCACTCACTATCCGAAATGAAAATATGATTATGAAACCTCATTTGAGGCAGCCAAATCTCTTGATGGGATATAGTGCCAGAGAGAGAGAGAGAGAGAGAGAGAGAGAGAGAGAGAGAGAGAGAGAGTGAGAGAGAGAAATAGAGAGAGAAAGAGAGAGAGATGAATTCATTTTATCTTAATAAAAAACTCATTTAAACAACATTTATTGATTTTGAAGCGGTACGAAGTTCGCTGGGTCAGCTAGTACTAAATAAATGCTGGAATAGTTGGATACGAAAATGGTAATTTAAAGCAAACCATTGTTTCAAAAAGTTTGAAGGTAAGATAATTTTCTAAAATATTAAGGTTAAACTAGGGTTTTTGAATGAACATTGTATATCTGGGACATTAATTCAAAAATGTGTATATCACATTTATTTGTATATTAAACATTTTACAGAAAACTACAAATATATTCCCTAATAAATTAAGTACGCCTATAACAATAAAATTCTCAGAAACCCCGTATAATAATTTAATTGTTAATCTCTTTACTATACAATGTAAATACATATGACCCTTATCAAAATGAAAATAACTACTGTACAATATAAATCGAATACAAAAAACTCAAATAAATCCCTGTTTCAAGATGAAGAAATCAAATGTCTTGTTATGAGACAGCAAAATATATGCGAGCTATATCCTCATTTAAAATCCATTTTATATTTTCGAATACCAAAAAAATTCCAATTTTCCAGAATGTAATAATCGTATCATTGTCATTATTACCACGATTATGTTCTAGAAACATTATTGTTTAAAGATATATACACACGACCTTATATACTTATAGTTTGGTTATATCATTGCAATCTTATCTATAATATAATTATAATGACCAAATGACATATACGAGTACATGATGGTACGATCTATATATGGAACATGATGACACTTAAATGTATTAAACGATTCAGTCGACTCCTTCGAGTTGCAGCATGAAAAATATCTACATAATACCATCTTATATATACAAAGTCCAATTTAACACACTCATACATACATAAAATTATAAAAAATGTACACAAAATACCATCAACCTTAATAATAAATTAACCAATTTAATAATTTTCGTATTATTATTTTTTTTTCTAATTTTACTGCTAGAAAATGATATAAAGAAAATTTCATGGTGCGGTATACAATCATACTTGTTGTTGTTGTACAATTATTACTTTTGTATAACCACAATAAAAATGTAATTTAATTCGGTCAATACCTTGTACATAATACGATTCTACAATATATTTGTGTTTCAGTATATATTGGTGAATGTGAAAATATAGCACACACATACAAACTCTTTGATTCCAATTTTTAAGTGGAAAATCTAAAGCAACAATAATAATATTAATATACAATGGAAATTGTTTTGAGTTCCCTTTATACAGTTTTTGTGCCCAATATACTAAGAAATACACACAACGAGAATATAATTTGAAAATCAATAATGAAAATATAATTCATGAAACTAAAAACTTTTTAATGGTGACAAATTAAATCGAAATTGGAAAACTTAATGTATAATTTTTTGTTTGTGTTGTCTTAATTAAATAAAATTTGTAGTATTTATAGGCCACTTCCAAAGCATTATAAACCAACCCTTGGCTTCTTATTCATCAGGAAATTTGTCATGTGAAACGAATTTACTGGTCCTGCATTTTCAACTGGCTTATAATGGGTGTCCGCGTTTTTGAAATTTGACATCAATAATTCCTTTGTTTCTCTCGCTGTGCAGGCTGTGCCGATGTGTTCGAGATTCATTTCAGTGATCCATTTGAGAGGTTCATTCGAGGCCAGATTAATTTGTTTATCATCTCAAGGTAACGAAAGCCGATGACGGTAACCACATTGGCAGCCGTATCCTCAAAGAAGAATTTTCTACTCACTCCTCTAGCCCAAAATGAGCAACGGTCAATGGCTCATGGTGAATGCAAGGAACGATGTATGATCACTATTAGATTACTAAATGTGACAATTTTGTTTGTTGACAGGCAATCAAGTTTATGCGTAAAGTGTATGCCAAAATAACAAAATATTCACCTATAAGTACTTAAAATTGAAAAAATACTCAAAACAGAAATTTTTTAACAAACACAAATATTTTTGCACTATTAAGCAGCAAATATTTCATTTTTTGGGAAAGTTTTTAGTGAATTTGATAAACTGAAATTTTTTAAAACAAAACACACTCTAATGGTTTAGAGGTGATCGACGTGGTTCTGAACTAGTATTTGGTGTACCAAACAAATCTTAGGCCGAATACATACTACTATTTTTTCGGTCGTTCATTCGTTCATTAATTTTGTTTTGGCGATTCATACTACATAAAATTCTAGAACGAATCTCAGAAAGATTTTGCAACCACCTATCAATGAAAAAATTAAGCTTTAGACGTTTTTTTATTGTTCGAGTTGCTTACAAGCATATAATTCAATTTGCGTCGCATTCTTAGATGTAATAACACAAAAAGTGTGCTGTCAAACAAATTTTTTGTTTTATTGTGTGATAAAATTTAAATTTAATTGAACATGAATTAAAATTAATTCAAGTGAATATTTAATAATAAAAGTGGATAAAATCTCTAAAGAAAAAATCAGGAAAGATAAAAACATAATACCAACAGTAAAAAATAATAATTTAATAAAGACATTCAAAAATATAAAAATCGGTGAATTTATAAATTACCAAGATGGCGGGGGCATCAAGCCTTTCGCATTTGGAAAAAAATTTAACAATTTAGGACGATTTTAAAGGATACGAAGAGAAAATTATCAAAATTAAAAGAAAATTAGAAATTAAAATTGATAAAAGGGAAAGTGATAAAAAAAATAAAAAAAAAGTTTATAATTACAAATAAAATAGAAACCACACCAAATATGGATTGTGAAAATGTAGCGAGCACATCTATTCAAAATAATCAAAAAATCTTTCCAATTAATTACTAATACGGATAAAGGAAAATTGTATGTTATGATCGAAACAAAATATCCAAAAGTTATGATGTCAATAATGCCTCTATTCCACCAAGAAATATTTACTGTCAGTAAAAAATACTGAAAAACCAGAAAAAGAAAAATTATATAAAATTACATTAGAGTGAGCAAGACAAATTTTTCATTTTTTTTATTGTTATAGCAAAATTTTATAGTTAAGTTTTGACACCTACAAAAAACATAACCAAACAAATATTTTTTTTTTCGTTTATTGTGTATTCTGCTGTAAGACTGTGTTATAATTTAATTGTGTATATTTGATAATCTGTTATTAATAATTTGTGTATTACGTGTATTGTGACAAAAAGTGATTTGACGATTTAATATTTTTTTAAATAAAAAATACAATTCGTATAATAAAGTACAATTGTATATAAATGAATAAATTCAAGTGCGATATTATGAATATAATATTCACAAGCAGCGACGAGGAGGAGGAAGTAAATATCCCTCGTAAGAAACGAAAATGTTGGGTACGTCCGTATTATTTGGAGCGGGATTCAACTGGCGGCTATAACTGTATATTCAAGCAGTTAAAAGAAGACCCGCAACTCTTTTATGCCTACACTCGCATGAATTGGGCTAAATTTGAAGAGCTCTTAGCTATGGTTGGTCCATTAATTGAAAAAGAAACTCTACTTAGAGAGCCTTTGAGCCCCAGTCTAAGATTGGCGGTAACGTTAAGGTATATATCATATAAACAATTTATCTTTAAAATAAACCTGTACAGAAATGAGTACAAATATTGCTCGTTCATGAATATATTAACGTAAACATTTATTCATATAGATACCTCGCCACTGGTGAATCTCAAACGAGTTTGGCGCTTTCATATAAATGTTCGCAAACTAGCGTTCATAGAATACTATGCGAGACCACTAAAGCCATTACCACCGTGTTAAAATGCAAAGTGTTCCCTGATTTGACGGTACCCTATTTTAAGAAAGTAGCAGCGGGGTTTAATAAAAGATGGAATTTTCCAAATTGCATAGGAGCAATTGACGGGAAGCACGTTAAGATCCAAGTAAGTTAACAAAAGTGGTAAATCTCTACTTTTTATTAATTTTATTTTAATTCAGGCACCAAGTAATTCGGGATCGGAATTCTTTAATTATAAGAAAACGTCTTCTATTATCTTAATGGCGATTAGCGACGACGACTATAATTTTATTTGGTGTGATATTGGCGCTGCCTGCCGGCAAAGTGATGGGGGTGTTTTCAGAGAGAGCAAATTTGGACAACGGTTTTATGAAAATGCTCTACCGTAAGTAATAATTAGAATGATACACACAAACGTACATACATATATATTTATATATATATATATATATATATATATATATATATATATATATATATATATATATATTTTATTAATTTTAAATTATACTATAGGATTCCCGAACCATCCAACGTGACTGCGAATTTCCTTTCTGTTCCATTTGTGTTTGTAGCCGATGATGCATTTGCATTACATCCGAATATGTTAAAGCCATACAAAACAATGCAGACCACAAAACAAAAAATTTTTAACTATCGACTAAGTCGCGCCCGCCGAATTATTGAAAATTGTTTTGGTATCCTGTCTGCTAAATGGCGAGTCTTTAGATCACCCATAATAGCCAATGTGAGTTTGGTAGATGATATTGTCCAGTGCTGTGTTTGCCTACATAATTGGCTAAGACAGAATACTGCCAATTATGTTACACCTGACCTTATCACACAGGACTTAAGAGGAGTCATCGTACCAGGTACATTTTATTATCTCCAAGTAATATTTAAATGAAAATTATAATAAATATATTTACAGGTTCTTGGCACAATCAGGAAACTAATTTGTTGCCGCTTCAACCAATGAACCGAAATTCAACAACGGCTGCAAAAAACAATCGCGATAAATTTGCAGAATATTTCACTGGGGAGGGACAAGTGGAGTGGCAGCACACCAAAATTTAAGGGCCAGTGGAAAAGCGGATGTAATGTTTGGAAGAAATTTATTAAAAGATGAGTATTGTTTCATATGTTAAATAATGTGTTTTAGTTGCTTTAGTTTGGTTTAATTTTTTTTTTTTTTTAGGTGACGGCACAAGATTCGCATAGGGTGTTGAATGGTAATTCAACATACTATGTATAGTTATAAATTTATCAAATATGTTTTTATCTACATTTGATTTTTACAGTCCGTAAGGTTTTTATGCCTAATGGAAGTTTATATATTATTTAGTCGATTTGAAGAACTTCCATATGTGCTTTTCCTTCATAAATGAATTAAAAATTATTTATATTGTTTTATTTATGTTATTGTGAGAATTATGCTAACTTGTCGAACCACGTCACAAAAGGTCAAGTATGCCTCTAGAATGAAGCGTTTACTTAATTTACGGAGTCAATCGAATGAAATCGCAGTGTAGAATGTAGTTACTTCACGAAGCTGTACTGTTCATAGTGAGTCTGTGTTCCTTGAATTCTAGGTGTTATTAAAAAAAAATATTAAAATTTCTTATTTTGGGTGACATTTTGATATCATGAATCCAGTCTAATATTTTGAACAATTTATTGAAGCCACTAAATTTAATTAATTTAGTTAAGTTAATTAATTTAAATAATTCATTGTCAATCTTTAATTATTTTAACTGAAAGCAAATTAAAAATATATTCATAAAATCAATTATTGTACAATGTACCGGTTTTTGATGTCTTGTTCCGTGCCATATGCCTTGTGATGTCCTGTTTTGTTACATCTTGTTTTGAAACGTGCCATAGTGAACGGATTCGAATCAGAAGATAACCGATTATGAAATATCAAATACGAGGTGGTCAACTCACATGGGACGAAGCGCGAGCAAAATAAATAAAGAAGAAGTAACGGAGGGGCTTACCATATTTCCTCTTTCACACAGCAATTTTGGAATTGATAAAAACACAGATTTCTAGATTTTATAATTTATTAAGGAAAAGCCTTATGGAAGATTAAGGAAAATTCAGTAAAAAATCTTCCATTAGGCATAAAAACCTCAAAAAACATAAAAAACTCAAATTCACACAGTCAAAATATAAAATTTTAATATTTTTATTAATTCACGTCCTTGATTGACCCATGACGACTGTCCCTGGAAGACTAGCCCTGAAAAAAAAGAAATTTAAATCGCAAAATAAAAATATTTGGAACGATACTTCCTCTTATTGAATTTGCAATCGGCTAAAAGACGCGTTTTCCGGCTCCATAGTTTAGGTATTTTCCTGTAACAAAATAAAATAAAATTAAAGAACTGATATCTTTAAATTTGTATTTAGTCAGGTACCTGCTTTTTTAATACATCGCTAACCACTTTCATCATATCTTGCTGTGCTTGAAGCCGGGATAGCATGCGCAATCTTTTAAGATATGGTTTAATCATCCCACAAAATGATTCCAGCTCATTATCGACCGAGTCTCCTTGCTGTCCTTCTAACGCGCTGACGTAACGATGTTTCAATGCTAGGTTCTCCTCCTGATAGCTCTGGTGCCTTTTTCTTTTATTATTTGTTGGACTCTCGTTCGCTATTAGTGGTGGTGGTGACGGGGTATAATTGCCACAAATCTCTGTTGACCTAAAAATTTATAATAATTTAATCATTCAAATTGTACATCAATTTGTACATTGTACAACAATGAATTACACTTACTCTCTTGGCGCTGCGGTGTCATCAAGGAAGGACAGCTGCTTTGAAAATTTATACTCCTTTACAGAGCCTCCTGCAGAACCACTTGCTATCCTTTTTTTGGCTCGAGTATAAGTGGCTTTCAGGGAATCCCACTGCTTGCGGACCATTAAAACATTTAATGGGTTTACATCAATATCTGTTAACATTTATAAAATTTTGTTAAATCGAAATAAAGTATGAGTTTATAAAACCTAATTACTTACTCGCATCGGTCGTTACTTCCTCCCACAATCTATTTTTATAATTTGTATCCTTAAATTCGATGCACCGAATGTTCCACAGTGCCTGTCTCGATCTTACGGCCTCAATTATCATCTCTAGGTTAATAAATAAATTTATTTGTTGTATATCCCAAAAAAACAAATCATAAAAATAAAGATTATACCTTGCTGTAATTCGGTGAATTTCGACTCGGTGCTATTTACCGATCCAGATGAGTTGGCATCTTGAGTAACCTCTTCGCATCCAACCTCTTCCAAACTAAAATCATTGTAGTTCGAGAAGTAATGCGACAGTGATCCGTCGTTCGTATAACTTCCACAGCTGTTCTCGAATAACGCATCGACACGAATATCCTCGAGAACAATAATTTTGCTACTGTCTAAAATTTAAAAAAAACAAACATGACATTAAAGAATTGGTCAACTAATCCAATTACATTAGTAGCTTTCCAATCGACCACCGCAAGTACTTGTAAGCGCGAAAATGTGTATTGGCTAAAGTGTCGATTGGAAAGCACAAAAAATTGCAAAAGCAAAACATAACCTACAAATGTGTAGTTTATTTGTGATAAATTTTTAATAAAAAATATCTATTCTGGAATTTTATTAGTGCTTCACATACGACATTCAATTATATTTTAGAAAGAAAAATACTACACAAATCACCTATGGTGGTCGATTTTAAAGCAACTATTATTATTTAATATAAAATAATTCTACCAAACTTACCATTTACAGCCATATTAAAAGTTGTTTATACTTATATGTATATTGTAATCAAAAAAATAAATACAATATACTCGTATGTACACTACACGTATTTCACTTGTTAATAATTAAATTTTAAGTATATCCACTGAATTTTATGTTTTTTTCGTAATTGTTATAAATTCAATTTTATTTCACATACAAAATGACAGAAAAGAACGTTACTATAAAATAACTATAAAAAGAACGAGTATATGTGTGAGAAAAATATTTCCTATCGCTACACAACACATCTTTAGATGTATTGTAATGTTGCCATAAAAAGTACTTTGGTTAGATATTTTTTAAATTTTTTATGGCAACAACACGACCACATATATACAAATATTTTGTCAGTAAATTTTACTGTTTTTATTTTCTCTTTCATTCTATTACGTAGGTTATCTATATTTTTATCTCATTTCGTTTTTACTGACAGTAAATATTTCTTGGTGGAATAGAGGCATAATACTTTCAAAAATGTTTATAACTATTTTGGCTATTGGATCGTTGAACAGTCAACTTCGAAAAATAATTGTGAGCAAAAATAAAAGAAATAAAATTTAATTGAAAGTAAATGTTAATTACAAAATAAGTGATGGAGTGTGCAAGTAGGGAGTGTGTTAGTAAGAGTAGAACTGAAACACTAGAAGTAGCTTGTGGAGGCTTCTGTAATAGGAGATACTACAGTAAATGTGTGCAATTGACAGAACTCTCATGATCAAATTGCATCAAATAAAGGATGAAGCTGATGTGAATCAGGCAGATCTTGTTGAGGCAATTGTAAAGCAAAATAGGCTAGATAAGGCGAAGAGCGGATTTTGCTTAAGAATAGTAAAGGTGGTGAAGAATAAAAGATTTCGGGACATAGACTTGGTTCTGGAAGTAGATCCAGAGACGCACAAATGGATGATGAATACAGACGGGGTATACTGTGTCAGGTGCAGGACTATGTGTTTGTGAGCGGGAGCTATAATTGTTCGGGTCTAATGCATATAGCCAGAGAATGTCCCATTAAAGGAATGGCAGTGTGTTAGAAGTGTGGAGAAGAGGTACACTTGGCTAGTAATTGTAACAGGGAGCAAAAGTGTATAAATTACGCGGAACCGGCGGAGAAAATGAAGTTAAATGTTAAAGTTAAAACTACAAGCAGTCAGCATGGGATGATAAGTGTTCAGCGTATGTAGAGGGAATAAGGAGAGTAGTGAAGTGGATGACAAAATTGGATTAACGTGGGAGGCATATTTAGTAGATTGGATGAGATTGATGAGGTTGTTTTACTTTTTTTTAACAGATGATGGGGATGGTATTTGGCGAATTAATGGGTATAGTCATTATAGATGTGACTCTAGCTCCAGGCACACAGGTGGAGTTCTAGTGTATTTGTCTGAAAAACTGGGGAGTAGGCTGATAAGTCAAGTTAGTAAACCAATGGAGTACTGGATGATAGCGGTAAAAGTAGGAAGAGCAAAGAGAATTGATGATATGGTAATGATAATATGCTGTTGCAGGTCACCAAGTGCTAGCGTAGCGCAATTCTTAACTGTCTTTAGTGAGTGGCTAGAAGGATTGATGTTGTTAGTAGCAATGAAGATAATAATTATGGGTGATTTCAATCTAGACTGAGAGAGATCGGAAGAAGTATTATGTTAAGAGTCTTAAAGAAATTACAGAATCTTTTGGGCTTAAACTGTTCGTGAAGGAACATACCAGAGTAACGGATGCATCAAGAACGACGATTAATTTAGTATTTTCAAAGAAGGACGTGAATTGTATTGTTGTAGATACAACAAAATTTACAGACCATGCGCTTATAATGATCAAGGGGAGGATGTAAATGGAAAAAGGTGATCAAAGGAAAGACAGATCTAAATGTTGTGGAAGAGGAACTTATAAAAACAGAGGATGGTGTACGAAAAATCATGGGGGGCATTGAGAAGGAGCGTGGAAAATTAAATTTATGGGTGGAAGAAGCAGTGAAAATGGGAATATGCGAGTTAAGGATAGTAGACATAGTAAGAAGTTGTCCATAATTTACCAACAGAGTGAAGGAGGTTAGGAAGGCAAGCGATGATTCGTATTAGAAATTTGGAGTGATGAAGGGAGGGAGAGGGAGAGTTCGGGACTGAGACAGTAAAGGAAGGGTGGGTGGAGTATCAAAGGAAAATTAAAAATTATTTATTGAGGTAATGGTTAAGGGCTCGTTTTTATTTTAAATAAAATAAAACAATTTAAGGACTGAGCTTTTGATGTCTCATCGACATCATTTTCAAAGTTAATGAAAATTTTTATATAAATTTTTTAAAAACAAATATAAAAAGCCTATACAGTAAATACAATTTTTTCAAATAGCAAATGCCAATGTAGGCGCAATCATTATTTATATTTATATAATTAATACTAGATTTAATATATAGTATCTCTAAAATTGATCTTTTCCTAAATTTTCGTTCTTTTTCTAATATTTTAACATTATTTAGGCTAATTATGTGACCTGAATTCTATAAATGTGTAGAAAGTGCACTAGTACCTTGTTCTTCATCTTTATTTACACCATTTTTATGTTGATAAATCCTTTTTTCCAAAAATTGTTTTGTTTGACCCGTATAAACCACATTACATTCACATTTAACTTCATAAATTAAATTTGACTGCATATTGAGTGGTATCTTTAAGTTTAGAAAAAAGACAATCATTTAAACAAGATGAAGAATTACCGACAATTTTGAAATTATAATTTTTGAACAAGTGTTTTATTTTTTCAAATAAATGTTTAACATAAGGAATTGAAAAATAATTTTTATCATTGTTAATGGGCCGAATTTCAAAACTTGTAATAAAATTTTTTTGTTTCCCAATACACCGATTCATTAATTTGGCGGGATAATGATTAGTTAACAATGTTTCTTTTAATATGTTAAAATTTTTATTGTGAAATTTGAGATCTGAAAGTTTTAAAATTTTTTGAGCCAAAATGTTTACTGTATTAATTTTATAGGAAGTAGGAAGCCAAGAATGAAAATTTAAGTATCTACCAAACCAACTATCTTTGTACTACCAATCACAATGTTTGACAAAAGGAATTGAAAAATAATTTTTATCATTGTTAATGGGCCGAATTTAAAAACTTGTAATACAAATTTTAAATTTGGAAACAAAAAAATTTTATTACAATTTTTGAAATTCGGCCCATTAACAATGATAAAAATTATTTTTCAATTACTTATGTTAAACATTTATTTGAAAAAATAAAACACTTGTTCAAAAATTATAATTTCAAAATTGTCGGTAATTCATCATCTTGTTTAAATAATGTTAAAATATTAGAAAAAGAACGAAGCTTTAGGAAAAGATCAATTTTAGAGATGCTATTTATTAAATCTAGCATTAATTCTATAAATATAAATAATGATTGCGCCTACATTGGCAATTGCCACAATTATTTTGTCTAATTTCGTTTTTTGTCTGCTTTATTTCTTTGCCAAATTTATTTCATTGTTTAATTTATATATACAATTTTCATTTATATTTTTTTAATAATTTTAAAATCATATTCATATTTTATATACTTGTTTGTAAAATTTACTTTAAAATTTACTTTGTATTTGCTATTTGAAAAAATTGTATTTACTGTATAGGCTTTTAATATTTGTTTTTAAAAAATGTATATGAAAATTTTCATTAGCCTTGCAAATGTTGTCGATGAGACATCGAAAGAGCCCTAAACCATTACCAACTTTATTATAATCAAAGGAAAAGGAACAGATTTGTTGCTGTGATTAGGAGTGAGAGGAAAGATGTAGAAAATATTAAAATCTAAGATCTAAGGGAAGGAGTGATATAAATGGAGTGAAATTTAATGGAGTGATGGTGTACGAAAAGATGGACATTGCGAACAGGTTAAACAAGTATTTCGTAGATAATGTAGAGGATTTTATAAGGGTGACACCGTAGGAGCAAGATAATGTGGATGTAGCATATGATGGAGGAGAAATTGAGCATGTTGACATGCTGCAGGAGGTCTACCTAGATAAAATATTTAAAATGTTAAAGTTGGCAGGATGTGAGAGTGTTAAGCTGTAAAATGTTTAAGGATTTATGGGGGATTTTAAGAGGATATGTGAGCCGCATAGTAAATATGTCTTTGGAATATGCAGTAGGTCCTACAAGTTCGAAAGTATCATTTGTAGTTCCTGTCCCTAAAGTTATGAATAAATGTCGGATGTCGGACTATCGTCCTATAACTATTTTGCCAATTTTGGACAAGGTATTGGAATCAATAATTTTGGATAAGCTGCTCGTATAAATCGTTGAGAATAATATGCTATCTGGGCACCAATCTGGTTGCAGAGAACAGCAATCTACAAAGACAGCTGTTCAGATGGTGGTGGAGGATTAGAAAAGAGAAGGATGGAAAAGTGTTTTATGGAAAATCGACGGAAGCCGTTTTCCTTGATTTTAAAAGGGCATTTGAAACAATAGATAGGGCAAGGTTGGCTAGGAAAATTAAGCAAATATGATGTGGGGGCAAATTGATAAGCTGGTTGAATAGTTATTTAAGTAATAGAAAGCAGTATGTAAAAATAAATGATGTATTCTCTGATCCTGTAGATGTAAATTATGGAGTGCCACAAGGAAGTAAACTGGGATCATTGCAATTTATAGTATATATAAATGATATGCCACAGATTCTAAATAGACGCAAAATCCACTTGTTTGCTGATGAAATGTTGCTGTATTTGTCGGAAGGTAATGTGGGCGAAATCATAAGTAGTATGAATGGAGAGTTAGGTGAAGTTTCAAAATGGCTTCGTATAAATATTGTAATATCAAAATGTATCGTTGTTGTTTGGGAAACATTTACAGTGAACAAATGCATAAGTCTGCGTACGCCTGGTCTGTTTATTAGAAATCAATATAAAGACTATCTAAACATATTTTGTATCTCATTCTTTATTAACAAAAATAATGTTAATTCTTAATTAAAACCATTCAAACAAGAGTTATACTAAAAATTCATAAAATTAAAAAAAATATATATTTTTTTTATCTTTGAACTACAAAATTCATTGCAAAAAAAGTCTGCGTACGTTTGAAATAATATTAAAAATTCAACAAAATAGATTTCACATTAGTATTTCGTTGGGTTCCCTTTAGCTCAAATAAAGGCCTCAAGCTTCCTTTTCATTGACCCAACTATGTTTGAAGTCATCTGTGGTCATATATTAGCCCATTCCTCTAAAATTGGATTCCAGAACAGATTTAGAAGATATATGGTGTGTGCGCACTTGCCGATCGAGTAACTCCGATCGAGATTAGGGTTTTTTTTTCTTGGAACACGAACTCTTAATCCATTTTTATCCAACAAATTGCGAACTGTTTTGAGTCGTCATTCTTTTTTGGTAGTTTTATCAGCTATTGACACGATTTCAGATTTCCGTCAGCTTCTTTGGTCGTCCTGGTCGAGGTTTAGAAAGAATCGATCCCGTGTTATTATAATTTTAAACAACCCGTTGAATGGTGGATTTGAACCCTTTTGTTATTTAGGCAATGTTTTCGAGAGATTTGTTTTGATTTCTTCGTTCACAGTTACGACGTGACATTATACTCATTTTAAATATTTTATTGATGATACGTTTCAAAACAACGTAAAATACTAAAAAAGGAGTTGTATTTCATCAAGGTGTTTTAAACTAAAACAAAGACATATGTACAAATAAAATAAAATATAATAACCTAGGGATGTACCAAGTCGTGAAACAGTTTGCAGTCGGCAAACAGTTTCAAAAATAATATCCCTATTCACATTACCTCCAAGCGGCATTAGCCCGTAGCTCAAAGGGTAGAGGTATGTATGGTCGTGGGGGATGGAGGTGTGAACAGAGCCTAGTATACCGCTAACATTTTTGATGTTGAGAGAAAGACGTCTCGCCCAATCGCGAGGCAACTAAGAAGGGGGAACCGTGAGTACCATCACTAGCAGATGGCCTACTCATTTGGCATGAGCCACACAAGATCCGCTGATTATTCGGCCCTTACCACATTATTATTGGCAAGGTGTCCGATTAATCAAAACAAAAAAAATATCTATAGTTAAGTAACGGCGCGTGGCCGCGGGTTAGTAATAAGAAAGGTGCTTGGCCATGCACCTTGTTACTATACTAGTCAACAGCGGTAATTTTCGACGAAAAACGCCACACGAAATTCCTTGTTTACTAGTACAGCCTAGACCGGTTGTATCTTAATTCCTTTTTTTCTGTTTCCTGTGATTAAAAAATATTGCTTAATTCATACTTACCACGTTAATCCAAACCCCAAAAATAAAAATAAACGAACTTTTCTTAAAATTTTGCGCCTTTATTGTCCTCTCAAATTAAAATTTTTTTTATGTTCAAATACAATACGACTTAGTCCAACAATGGTCTCAAACGATTTGATGAAGACTGCCACCGTCTGCCTTCCAAATCCGAATCCCTCTGTAACGAGTACGCTGATTAAGCCTACTGTTATAGAAATTTATGAGGGGAAATAATGAGACAGAGCCCTTGAGCGGTCACCTCTTGCGCGGCTAAGGGTCAGGAGTCATGGGGTGGGGTTTTCAAAGGATGGCTCAGTCTTGCTAAACCGCTAAAAAAAATTTATTTAAATAAAGGAAAATTAAATTGATAGCAACTATGGTATTAACGAAGCAAGAATAAATTTTACCAGAGTGGTTAAAATTTGTAGGCAGAAAAAAATAATTAAATAATTTTATAAAAGACGAAGGAGAAATTTTGTTTAAAACTAATTGGAGTTCTGACCTGCGTGAGGAAAGGAAGCAACAAAAAAAACTAAAATAACCAAAATGGCTGGAAATCCAATCATCAATAATCCAAAACATCAAGATAATTTACGTCAACCCAAAGAAAATTTTAAATAACGAACCCAATGAAAACAAGTGCTCGCGTCTACTGCCATACTTACCATGGTCTCACTTTAAAACTTAACGTCTCATATTTAGGTACTCACAATCGACAACGGAAAAAAAATAAAAAAAATATAAAAATTGATTTGATGAATTTCATAATTATTAACAAAAAAAAAATTCGAATTTATTACATTAACAGAAAATTAAAAAATATTAAATTACTGCAGGTATCTATATACCAATTTATATGTAGGTGTATATATATATATATATATATATATATATATATATATATATATATATACATATATATACATATATATATATATATATATATATATATATATATATATATATATATATATATATATATATATATATATATATATATATATATGTATATGATAGAGCACATACAGAAATTAATTTTACAGCCTATCCTAAACCCTAAGCTACCCTATGCTAAATTAAAGCTTAATTCCTAACTTATCTTAACTAAAAAAAATTTAACTAAATTAATTATTAAGAAAAATTATCATAAAAATGAAATTTAATACATAAAAAAAAATATACTAAAGTAATAATAATGAGAGAGAAACATTACTTTACTTGATCATGATACGATGAGGCCTTGTTGATGATGAGATGAAAGTTGATAGATGAACACCAAGATTGTTGCATGCCATATTGCATGAAATTGTTCGAAGTTTATGCAGCACTCGCTTTTTGTAACTAATGACGTAGTCACACTCAAATTTTTAATTAGATTTTCAAATGTTTAGTTATTTAGAATAGAATTAATTATTTATTTCAGTGTTATTTATTTGTAATTATTAATTGTTTATTGTCGTAAAATATTCTTATTTAATTGAAGATTATTTTATTGTATTATAAGTATTCTATTAATAGTATTTATTTTTTCTATAAACTATTAATTATTAATGAGCGAGTCGGTTATTACGTATATGTAACGGGTGATTTTTTAAGAGCTTGAGAACTTTTTTTAAAAAAAAAACGCATAAAATTTGCAAAATCTCATCGGTTCTTTATTTGAAACGTTAGATTGGTCCATGACATTTACTTTTTGAAGATAATTTCATTTAAATGTTGACCGCGGCTGCGTCTTAGGTGGTCCATTCGGAAAGTCCAATTTTGGGCAACTTTTTCGAGCATTTCGGCCGGAATAGCCCGAATTTCTTCGGAAATGTTGTCTTCCAAAACTGGAATAGTTGCTGGCTTATTTCTGTAGACTTTAGACTTGACGTAGCCCCACAAAAAATAGTCTAAAGGCGTCAAATCGCATGATCTTGGTGGCCAACTTACCGGGCCATTTCTTGAGATGAATTGTTCTCCGAAGTTTTCCCTCAAAATGGCCATAGAATCGCGAGCTGTGTGGCATGTAGCGCCATCTTGTTGAAACCACATGTCAACTAAGTTCAGTTCTTCCATTTTTGGCAACAAAAAGTTTGTTAGCATCGAACGATAGCGATCGCCATTCACCGTAACGTTGCGTCCAACAGCATCTTTGAAAAAATACGGTCCAATGATTCCACCAGCGTACAAACCACACCAAACAGTGCATTTTTCGGGATGCATGGGCAGTTCTTGAACGGCTTCTGGTTGCTCTTCACTCCAAATGCGGCAATTTTGCTTATTTACGTAGCCATTCAACCAGAAATGAGCCTCATCGCTGAACAAAATTTGTCGATAAAAAAGCGGATTTTCTGCCAACTTTTCTAGGGCCCATTCACTGAAAATTCGACGTTGTGGCAGATCGTTCGGCTTCAGTTCTTGCAGGAGCTGTATTTTATACGGTTTTACACCAAGATCTTTGCGTAAAATCTTCCATGTCGTCGAATAACACAAACCCAATTGCTGCGAACGGCGACGAATCGACATTTCACGGTCTTCAGCAACACTCTCAGAAACAGACGCGATATTCTCTTCTGTACGCACTGTACGCATTCGTGTGGTTGGTTTAATGTCCAATAAAGTAAACTGAGTGCGAAACTTGGTCACAATCGCATTAATTGTTTGCTCACTTGGTCGATTATGTAGACCATAAATCGGACGTAAATCGCGAAACACTTTTCGAACCGAACACTGATTTTTGTAATATAATTCAATTATTTGCAAGCGTTGCTCGTTAGTAAGTCTATTCATTATGAAATGTCAAAGCATACTGAGCATCTTTCTCTTTGACACCTTGTCTGAAATCCCGCGTGATCTGTCAAATACTAATGCATGAAAATCCTAACCACAAAAAAATCACCCTTTACTAAATTTTTAATTTTTATCCGAAAATGCACAATCGTTCATATTATGTTGGTTTTTAAGTACCGCAAAATCAAGGCACAGCTTTGTATTTTATGCGAGACATTTACACATGGTACCGTTTATGGTTTATAAATTTTCACTAGGAAATTTACATTTCCGGTAAATTAAATGTTAGTTCACCGATAATTTAATGTTTTTATCTTTTTATTTTATTTTTCACGTAATATTATATTACACCACTTATTTTATCTTAGATAACTTTATTCGGGCAAATTACTTTAAAAAAAACGTCCGCCATTAGGTTAAATAAATTACACAATGCTCGATATTCGTATAAAAGCACATTTTAATAATCTTACACTAATAATTTTATACTTGTAGTTTATATTATAAATACACAATTTAGTTTAATCAATTTATGATAAGATTAAGAACGATTTGCAAAAGTAAGTTCTTACTGTTTGCGCTAATATATATATTTATTAATTTAATAACACGCGAAACATTCACTGACTCGAAAACGAAGCCAATTTTTTAAACACTGTTTTGGCTTTATAAGTTAAATTTAATAAATTTTCAATTTTATTTATTGATCTCACTCGATCTAGATTATAACACCGACTACCCAAATCAATCTTTTTATTTTTCCTCCTTCTTCGATAATCACCTCGTAACCACCTGTTATTTTTCGAAGGTTTTTCAAATTAATAAAAAAAATATTCTAATTGGTAATATTGGTATTGTCAAAATGTACCAAAATTAATTTTTCAACCGAACGTCAACAGTAGGGCGTAAAAATAGTTGGACAACCGAATTGTTAACTCTGTGGTGGACACCGCGCGTTACACCTCTCTCAAACCAAAATAAGACTATTTAAATGATTGAAACCACCTCTAAATAGCCCCCCCCCCCCCCCCCCCCCCATTTCCGTTTATAATCCACATAGAAATTCAGGGTTTCGGATATCACCAATAATCGCATACATATATTTTGTTGATTAAGCAACATGTGCCAAAAATCAGAAATTTCCATGTGATTATTACTTGAACGACATTACAATTAAATTTACTGCAAACGTGGGAAATTGAGTGCAGTGTACCTACTTATATTCAATCTTTACGAACAACAACCTTCAACGTTGTTGTAATACACACACTGGGTAAACTCATATAAAAATGGTTTATTCAGGTAAAATGTAAATACATTTATTATGTTATTTGAGTAACATAAACAATTTGTATACATTTAGAAAAATTACATTAGTATTTAAGGAATATTGTGCAGGTCATGATTAACACTGCAAATATGTATACAATTGTATCGGGTAGTTTAGATAGGTTGAAAGTGGTAACGAGATTTCGATTTGTCTAAAGACAATTCGTTACAATCGTACGCAGACTTTTTTTGCAATGAATTTTGTAGTTCAAAGATAAGAAAAATATATTTTTTTTTATTATTTCATGAATTTTTAAACTAACTCTTGTTTGAATGGTTTTAATTAAGAATAAATATTATTTTTGTTAAAAAAGAATGAGATTCAAAATATGTTTAGATAGTCTTTATATTGATTTTTAATAAACAGACCGGGCGTTCGCAGACTTATTTTGGTCACTGTATGAATTTTTATAAAATGGAATGTTTTTTTATTATTAAGTTTTTTGTCTCTGAGTGTATTGTTAAATTTTTCACACGTTCATCGTTCAGACGAAAGGTTAAAGTTAAACCATCTGTGAAAAAATGCACAAGAAAGAAATTGTGATTTCGCTCGGAACCATGCTCGGAAACCTCTGAGATTTTTGTTATTTGAGAAAGTATATCGCTGAGTGTAATATAACAATTATTAAATTTATTTAATTATGTAGATCACTCTCTACGGCCCCTAGAATTATTTTGACGCAATTTGAAAGGTTTAAAAATGTTTGTATTACAATCAGTGATATTCTCACTCGAATAACAAAAATTTCAAAGATTTCCGAGCACGTTGTTAGGTATGATTGATTTCTTACATCAAATACTAATTCAAAACCACCTCGGTCACATTTGTTTGATCCGTAAAGGCCAAGTTCATTAATTTAAAATATTTCAGAATTGTTGTATTACACTCTATTATATTCTCTCGCAAATAACAAACATTTTAGAGATTTCGGAGCATTTAGTTAGGGGCCGGGCTATACAATTTGAAATCTTTACACCATTGAGTGTCGAATTTTTACACCATCGAATTTTCGTATTACACTCAATGATGTTCTCTCTCAAATAACAAAAATCTCAGAGATTTCCGAGAATGTAAACAATATTTGTTTGTTATATCAAATACTAATTTAGAACCACTTCGATCACATAATGTCGTAGTTTGTTTTAAAAAAAATCATTTTATAAAATTCACTCAAAACTATTCGCAAAAATTAAATGTTTCTACTTAATAGTGTAGAAATGTTTGTGTTTATTAAAATAATTTCAAATATTATTATGAAAGTTCAATTTTTAAGCAATTTTTCAATTCTAATTACTTAAAGGCTCATTTTGTTAATTTGGCATAAGCTTCCCTCCGACCCATCAAATTCGAAATCCACCCCATCGAAGAAGATAAATTTCTTCGAAAATTTCAGTTTGTTCATTTTGTTCAAGACCTGTTCATTTTGTTCAGGACCGTTTGTTCAAGACGTGAGTACAATAAATATAGTCCTAGACACGACCAAGTTTCAATTAATAAATCATATTTTAGGATAATTAAATGATAATGCATAGTCTCAAGATTTTGCATTAAAATATTATCTGATTTAAAACCTCAATTTACATATGACGGTTAACAATGACTATTCTTATAAAAATAATCATGAAAATTTTTCAGTTTGTTAAAACATATTTTAGGAGTAGAAACGTTTTAATAATTTTATAAAGTTTCATAACCTTTTTTATAAGAACAAATTATTATTATGCTGGAGTAAAGAGGTAACACCGTTTTATTATAATTTTATTAAGCCCAACGTTCATTGTTGTGCCGTAAGAACGGAGTGTAAGTGAACTGTGCGTGTCAAATTAAATATAATTCTAGTAGCATTATACCCGAATGCTACTAGAATTTTACAACCGGCCTATGTCGCTACCTTTAAACCACTGAAAACTGGATGGAACAATACGGTAACAGAATGGCGAAAAAATAATCCGAAAAAATCACTGACCAAAGAAAAATTTGCCCCACTTTTATTTGAAGTTGTAGAAAAGAGTATAACTAAAGAGACTATTCAAAATGGTTTCAGAGCAAGTGGTCTTTATAAATTTGATAAACAAGCCATTAAAATGTCTAAATGTCTAGAAAGATCCTCAACCAAATCGTATGGCAATTATAATATTACCATTCAAGATGATGCTTTCAAAACATTTTGTACGACGTTGGGTGATAAAAAGGTTAAATTACTTGCAAGTATAGACACAGGTGAAATTGAAAAAAAAACTTCGATGAAGATTTTATTCTTTTATTTCATTTTTACCAACAACTGAAGTGGAAAGCTAATTTAAATCTAACGGTTAGTGAAAATTCAACACAAACAGTGCTAAAAGACCAATATTTAGATAATTCATATATTGATATTAATTTAATTAATGAATTTATAATAGTCAATGATTCTGTAATCAAGCGGAACCAAGATAGATGTTAGTTCAGTTAGTACGAATTCGACATATACCGAAGCAAACAATATGTCATGCATAACTTTGCCTTCACAAACAACTGTAACCATCGGCGATTACCTAACTTTTCGGGAGACTCCTTTACGAAAGGGATGTAAACTAAATAAATTGAAGAAACCATTTGTAATCACCTCGCCACTTTGGATTAAGCAGGAACAAATAAAAAAGGAACAACAAACAAAAATTGCATCGGATAAAGAAAATCGAAAAACCGAACGAATAAAAATAATAAACTGAAAAATGCAGAAAAAACATTTAAAAAAAGCGTCCGAGAAAGGAGAATCCAAAAATACGTAAATCTTTAAAGCCTAATACCCTATCGAAATTACGTCTTTTAACGAACACGTTAGTAGGTATACTATGAGAGTTCCAGCGCAAAATCCCATGTATTTTTATATGGTGGTTGAAATTTGCAAATTTTGGCTCACGTAGTATGAAAAGTTCTTTATAGATGGCAGCACTAAAAAAACTTTTTCGAGAAAGCTCGAAATTTTAAGTTGCAATGATTTTTTCGTTAGATGGCAGCACTATTTTATGTAAGTTTCCGTACTTTTCGCTAGATGGCAGCACTTTAAAAGATATTTGGTTTGTGTTTAGGATAAACTTTTGGTTTTAAATTTCTATTTGATTTATTACTTTTAAAATTATTTCACACAAAAGTGTTCAAAAGCGGTGCGGGGTGCGACGTCCGACGTCCGACGTGCGATTTACAATATTTAATTTAGTAACTGTAACAAATATTAAATTTAAATGATAGTAAATGATTGTTGTTGTTATTGTGTTCGCAAAATATATAAAGATTAAGAAAATTGCATTTTATTTTTTATGTAGGTTAAAGATAAGAAAAGATCAGTTTTCATTTCTTTTACCAAAAATCATGAGAAGTACAGAATTGTTATTATTATTATATTTTATTTGTATGTACATATGTCGAAATGCATAATATTAGTAGATGCGCGCGCACATTTAGGAATTATTTTTAAGTAATCGGAAATAAGAAAGATAAAACTAAACTTGATCTTGAAAATGTATTGCTATACATATCATAACAACAGCAAATCTGATGGATGCAAATGAGAATTGAAAGTTTTAATACAATCAAAATATAGGTTAAATAATATTTTTTATCATATTTTTTTTATAATTGTTATTGTTATAATCGGATTTCGGATATTTTCGTAACAATTATAAAAAAGTAAACCAATCAGGAAGTAATTCTTAAAAATATATTTCATGTTTAAACTGATCAGAGTATCATCAAAGATATTAACTATTCTACAACAATATAAATGGCAACGACCTGCGCAACTATATTATCGCTATACAGTACAAAACTGATAAATAAAACGCAGTGCAAAGCTGACAACTTTAAATAAAGTTAATGTTAATTACACGTAATTTATAAACTTTTTGATATGATATTCAAAAGTTGAATGCCATAAAGTTACATCATTTATTTTTTACACAACCGAAATGAAATTTAATATACATTTAAAATTATTTAAAAATGTGACGTAGTCAGTATTGGGTCTAACCACATTATCGAAGAAATTGAAGAACACTTTGATGACAGTGATAACAAATCACAGGCTTTAATATTAAAAATCAAGATATTTAAAAAAGAAAAGAGCTGATAGAAATATTATTTTATTTTATTAGGCTAATGTCAATCATTGTTCAGTTAATTCGTAAATTGTGCTATAAGTATTATATGTAGTAGTATACAGCTTTATCTAGATCAATGTAACAAAAAAATGATATCAAGTTTATAAAGTATGTTTAAAAAATTATAAAAGTAATTAAATGTTGTAAAAATAGCATTTTTTTTTTTAATTATGTAAATTTAATGAAAAGTGGCAAAAATATATAAAACTTATAGTACCTTAGTTAAAACAATATAACAATTATATTATAAAATAAAGAGACATTTAAAGATATAAAAAGTTATGAAATTTATTAAAATTTATAAAAATTAGTTATATATTGTTATTGTTATGAAAAGTTATAAACTTTGAACAAAAAATATGTTAAAAGTTATAATAACATTAAAAGTTATAAAAGAAATACCTGAAAAGTTATACATAATAAGTTATAAAAATTATTAAAAAGTTATAAAAAATAATAATAAATTTTAAAAATTATAAAAAACGTTATTAAGTTTATAAAATATTTGTACGTTGAGTTTGGATTTGTTTATTTTTAAGTATTACATGAAACTATACTTGTACCGACTCGGCCGATCATTTATTCTGTTGTCTGCTATTTAAAAAGTAGAATAACAAATTTAAAATTTATAAAATTAAAATAAAAACCTACCTGAAAATAAAAAAATAAAAACAAAAAATTTAAACATACAAAAAATAATTACAAACGAATTATGAAAATTAAAAAATTGAAATCTAAAAATTTATTAAAAAAATAAAAAAAAATATTCGATCTAATATTCATTTCCTTGTGTAGTGTTCTTATTATTTGATTATCATAATTTATTTTGTCGGCGGACAATCAAAAATAAACAAAAACCTTAAGAAATCTTAAACGAACATTCAAATAAAAGCAGGATAGTAAATTATTTAAATAGTTTAAATGCAGTAAAGTTATGACATTTTTTTTTTATATAAAACGAGAAATGAATAATAAAAATGCGTTGTTACTTGTCTATAAAAGATGATAAAGAAGAAGTTTCACATACATAACTATATTTCGAGTCTTATTGGCCTGACCACATTATCGAATAAATTGAAGAACACTTTGATGACAGCGATAACAAAGCACATGCTTTAATATTAAAAATGATTATATTTAAAAAAGAAAACTAGGCTAATGTACTACTATATTTATCATTGTTCAGTTATTTCGTAAATTTTGCCAAGTATTACAGTAGTATACAGCTTTACTCTAGATCAATGTAACACAAAATGTTTACAAGTTTATAAAGTATGTTTAAAAAATCATAAAATATAAAAGTAATTAAATGGTGTAAAAATTGCAATTTTTTATAAATTATACAAATTTAACGAAAAGTGGCAAAAATGTATAAAATTTATAGTACATAAGTTAAAACAATATAACAATTATATTATAAAATATAAAGACATTTAAAGATATAAAAAGTTATAAAATTTATTAAAAATTATAAAGATTAGTTGTAAGAGTTATGAAAAGTTATAAACTTTGAACAAAAAATATGTTAAATGTTATAATAACGTTAAAAGTTATAAAAGAAATACATGAAAAAACAGAATTAGTTATAAAAATTATTAAAAAGTTATAAAAAATAATAATAAATTTTAAAAATTATAAAAAATCTTATTAAAAGTTATTTTAGTAACAAAAAATGTTATTAAGTTTATAAAGTATTTGTACATTGAGTTTGAAGATTTGTTGTAATACTTAAATTACATAAAATTATACTTGCTCCGACTCGGAAGATCTTTTATTCTGTTGTCCTCTATTTAAAAAGTAAAATAACAAATTTAAATTTTATAAAATTAAAATAAAAACCTGAAAATAAAAAAATATAAAATTTAAACATAAAAAATATTAATTACAAACGAATTTTGAAAATTAAAAAACTTAAAATCTAAAAATTTATTAAAAAATAAAAAAAAAATATTAATTGAAAAATGCGTGCAACAATTACTGGTGAAAGTACTGCGTTCTAGTGGTGAGAAGTGGTATTGCATTAATTAAGCGTAATAAAGTTTGTGACATATAGTTGTGAGATCTGGCCACGAGAAGTTTAACTAGTTAGTAGTACTAATAATCATTTTACTGATAGAAAGCAGCGCTCTTAGTAGTGAGAATTGGTGTGTATTTTATGCACTAATTTACTATACTAAAGTAAGTTACTACTACTAGTGGTGTCTAATTAAATGTAATTAAAGTATATAAAACTTTTAATGTTTTTTAAAAACTATACAAATTTAATGAAAAGTGGCATAAATGTATGAAACTTGTAGTATCTAAATTAATACAGTTATTAAAAGTTATATAAAGACATTTAAAGCTATAGAAACTTATGAAATGTATTAAAAGTTATAAAAAATTAGTTGTAAGAGTTATGAAAAATTGTAAACTTTGAACAAAAAATATGATGTTGAAAGTTATAATGACTTTAAGAATTATAAAAAAAAATACGCAAAAAGTTATAATAAGATATAAAAATTATAAAAAGTTATAAAAAATGATAAATTTTAAAAATTATAAAAAATGTTATTTAAAGATATAATAAGTAACAAAAAACGTTATTAAGTTTATAAAGTATTTCTAAAAAATTATAAAAAATAAGCTACCTTTAAAATGGTATCAAAAATTATAAATTTTTTAAAAACTACGGATCAAAAATTATAAAGTTTAAGAGTTATAAAGAGTTGTAAAATTTGTATAAAAAATATGCATAAGTTATAAAAGTTATTAAAACGTAATAAAAACAGTAATAATAAATTTTAGAAAATAAAAAAATGTTATTAAAATTATAATAAGTAACAAAAAATTAATAAATTTATAAAAAGGTAACAAAACAGTTATCAAATTTATAAAATTTGTTTAAAAAATCATAAAAAGTAGTAAAATGGTATAAAAATTATAAATTTTTTAAAAACATAATAGTGACAATATTGAATAGTAAATTATAGTAGATAATTAAAATAGAGTTATTAAATATAATAAAAAGTTAAAAAAACTATTGTTGATAAAGATTGGTTGTTGCTATTTATAATTGCACGATCTATGTACTTATGTAGCGAGAAAAAAGTTACAGCATTTATTTTTTATATAACCGAGAGCTATTAATCAAATTTGATATAAATTAAAAATTATTTAAGATTTAATTTAGCATCTCAAATATGTTATAAAAAATATAAGGTGAACCATCTTAAATTCATATCAACATAAATACGATATTTTAATATTTCAATAATAAATATTTAATATTTTAATAATAAAACGAAAGAATATTTCGTTTTTATACTTCTTAATTGCCACTAAGCATTTTAGTTAGTACAAATATTATGAATATTTGTTATTTTATTATAATGGAAAACGTTGGATTAATAAAAATAACAAATAAAATATTGGTTGAAGAATTTTCAATTGAAAATATTCAATGTTTTCGTGTTGCAGTCAAAATAAGTATGCAAACTCAATTCGAACGGGTTTTCTTACTTATTTAAGATGGCGGCAAATAAGTAAATAAGTTTGAAATAAGTATCCGTTTCGAAAAGGGCCTTATTATTTTATAGTTGAATATAACCATAGAGTAAGTAATGTTATGAAGAGTAACGAAACAGAGGAAAAAATTTCATCAAAAATGCGTGGGTTATGAAATTTAAATGGATTATACAATACACTTACACAATCGTGGCGGTTGTATTAAATAAATTGGAAATGTATTTCAACAAACCAATATTTGTTGAATATGTACAATATGTTGGGATGTGCATATTAGATCTAGTTAAAACTACATTATATTATTTTCATTATGACTAATGGTGCCGAAGTTGGATAAAAATTTGTAATACTGAAACAGATAGTTTAGTTTACGAAGTGTTTTGTCCAGATGTATATGAACCCATCATAAAAGATTGTTATAAGTATCTCGATACAAGTGGTCTAATGAAGAATGAAAATTATGGAAAAATAATGGGTGAATTTATTGGATTAAGATCGAAAATGTATACTTTCAAAGTTGTTGATGCTAATGATATAAAAAAAATAAAGGAGTAAAGAGACAAGTTGTGAAATCTAGAATAACGTTTAAAGAATTCAAAGAATGTTTAATTAATGACTCATCATAAATTCGTTCAAGAAATCAAGCAGTAAGCTCTGTTAGACAATTGAAAACCGCACCTAATCCACACGATGATAAAATATATTTGATTTAAGATAGCTATGAAACACTACCTTTATAAAATAATGGAATATGATTATTGATTTCTGTGTAAATAGTTTTATATAAGAATGCTATTATAATAGCAAACAACTTTCTTACTTTTAACGCTTTCATTTTTTAAGTTAAGTAAAGTAACAAATTAAAAACTTAAAAAATTAAAACTAAATTTAAAACTTACAAAATTAATTACAAAATGGTTAATGAAAATCAAAAAAATTAAATAAAAATATAAATAAAAACTTTAAAATATTTTAACCTTTCTAAAATTTTACATAATTGAAAAAATTGAAATTTAAAATTAGCAATAAAAAGAAGTTATGAAATGTATTAAAAACGATCCAAATTGGCTATAAGAGCTATGAAAAGTTATAAAATTTGAATAAAAATATGATATTTAAATATTTAAAAAATGCGCATTTGAACACGCCATTACCTCGCAAGTTTTAAAAAGTTTTAGAGTTTTAAAAAAGAGTTTTAAAAAGTTTAAAAAGTTTTAGAGTTTTAAAAAAGAGTTTTAAAAAGTTAAAAAAGTTTTAAAAAGTTTTAGAATAAATTAAAAAAGTTTTAAAAACTTTTCAAAAGTTTTTAAAAGTTTTAAATAGTTTTAGAGTTTTAAAAAAAAGCTTTAAAAAGTTTAAAAAGTTTTAAAAAGTTATAAAAAATTTAAAAAAGTTTTAAAAACTTTTTAAAAGTTTTAAAAAGTTTTAGAAGTTTTAAAAAAAATTTAAAAAAGTTTTAAAAAAATTTAAAAAGTTTTAAAGGTGTAAAAAAGTTTCAAAAACATTTAAAAGTTTCAAAAAGTTTTAAAAAGTTTTAGATTTTTAAAAAAAAGTTTTAAAAAGTTTTAAAAAAATTTTAAAAAGTTTTAAAAAGTTTTAAATTTTTTAAAATTTAAAAAAGTTTTAAAAAGTGTTAAATGTTTAAAAAAGTTTTAAAAACTTTTTAAAAGTTTTAAAAAGGTTTAAAAAGTTTTAAAGTTTTGAAGTTTTAAAGTTTTTAAATGTTTAAAAATTTATTTATTTTTATAGCTCCATAAGTAAAATTTATGTAATCGTCTATGATTTATATAGAAAATGCGGTAAAACGTACCCGCGCGTTTTCGAGTTTGATTTTTTTAGTTTGGGCGAAAAATACGTAGACACAAGCGGCTATAACTTAAAAAATTAATCATTTTACATATGCTAATTACCTTATTTTTAATTGCATCATGAGAAAAAATGACGTAAACGTTTATGACTGATAAAGAAAACTGCTATGTTTAATTGCATCATAAGAAAAATTGGCGTAATCGTCTATGATTTATATAGAAAATGCGCTAAAGCGCGGATTCGATATTCACCGCATTTTCTATATAAATCATAGACGATTACGCCAATTTTTCTTATGATGCAATTAAACATAGCAGTTTTCTTTATCAGTCATAAACGTTTACGTCATTTTTTCTCATGATGCAATTAAAAATAAGGTAATTAGCATATGTAAAATGATTAATTTTTTAAGTTATAGCCGCTTGTGTCTACGTATTTTTCGCCCAAACTAAAAAAATCAAACTCGAAAACGCGCGGGTACGTTTTACCGCATTTTCTATATAAATCATAGACGATTACATAAATTTTACTTATGGAGCTATAAAAATAAATAAATTTTTAAACATTTAAAAACTTTAAAACTTCAAAACTTTAAAACTTTTTAAACCTTTTTAAAACTTTTAAAAAGTTTTTAAAACTTTTTTAAACATTTAACACTTTTTAAAACTTTTTTAAATTTTAAAAAATTTAAAACTTTTTAAAACTTTTTAAAATTTTTTTAAAACTTTTTAAAACTTTTTTTTAAAAATCTAAAACTTTTTAAAACTTTTTGAAACTTTTAAATGTTTTTGAAACTTTTTTACACCTTTAAAACTTTTTAAATTTTTTTAAAACTTTTAAATTTTTTTTAAAACTTCTAAAACTTTTTAAAACTTTTAAAAAGTTTTTAAAACTTTTTTAAATTTTTTATAACTTTTTAAAACTTTTTAAACTTTTTAAAGCTTTTTTTTAAAACTCTAAAACTATTTAAAACTTTTAAAAACTTTTGAAAAGTTTTTAAAACTTTTTTAATTTATTCTAAAACTTTTTAAAACTTTTTTAACTTTTTAAAACTCTTTTTTAAAACTCTAAAACTTTTTAAACTTTTTAAAACTCTTTTTTAAAACTCTAAAACTTTTTAAAACTTGCGAGGTAATGGCGTGTTCAAATGCGCATTTTTTAAATATTTAAATATCATATTTTTATTCAAATTTTATAACTTTTCATAGCTCTTATAGCCAATTTGGATCGTTTTTAATACATTTCATAACTTCTTTTTATTGCTAATTTTAAATTTCAATTTTTTCAATTATGTAAAATTTTAGAAAGGTTAAAATATTTTAAAGTTTTTATTTATATTTTTATTTAATTTTTTTGATTTTCATTAACCATTTTGTAATTAATTTTGTAAGTTTTAAATTTAGTTTTAATTTTTTAAGTTTTTAATTTGTTACTTTACTTAACTTAAAAAATGAAAGCGTTAAAAGTAAGAAAGTTGTTTGCTATTATAATAGCATTCTTATATAAAACTATTTACACAGAAATCAATAATCATATTCCATTATTTTATAAAGGTAGTGTTTCATAGCTATCTTAAATCAAATATATTTTATCATCGTGTGGATTAGGTGCGGTTTTCAATTGTCTAACAGAGCTTACTGCTTGATTTCTTGAACGAATTTATGATGAGTCATTAATTAAACATTCTTTGAATTCTTTAAACGTTATTCTAGATTTCACAACTTGTCTCTTTACTCCTTTATTTTTTTTATATCATTAGCATCAACAACTTTGAAAGTATACATTTTCGATCTTAATCCAATAAATTCACCCATTATTTTTCCATAATTTTCATTCTTCATTAGACCACTTGTATCGAGATACTTATAACAATCTTTTATGATGGGTTCATATACATCTGGACAAAACACTTCGTAAACTAAACTATCTGTTTCAGTATTACAAATTTTTATCCAACTTCGGCACCATTAGTCATAATGAAAATAATATAATGTAGTTTTAACTAGATCTAATATGCACATCCCAACATATTGTACATATTCAACAAATATTGGTTTGTTGAAATACATTTCCAATTTATTTAATACAACCGCCACGATTGTGTAAGTGTATTGTATAATCCATTTAAATTTCATAACCCACGCATTTTTGATGAAATTTTTTCCTCTGTTTCGTTACTCTTCATAACATTACTTACTCTATGGTTATATTCAACTATAAAATAATAAGGCCCTTTTCGAAACGGATACTTATTTCAAACTTATTTACTTATTTGCCGCCATCTTAAATAAGTAAAAAAACCCGTTCGAATTGAGTTTGCATACTTATTTTGACTGCAACACGAAAACATTGAATATTTTCAATTGAAAATTCTTCAACCAATATTTTATTTGTTATTTTTATTAATCCAACGTTTTCCATTATAATAAAATAACAAATATTCATAATATTTGTACTAACTAAAATGCTTAGTGGCAATTAAGAAGTATAAAAACGAAATATTCTTTCGTTTTATTATTAAAATATTAAATATTTATTATTGAAATATTAAAATATCGTATTTATGTTGATATGAATTTTAGATGGTTCACCTTATATTTTTTATAACATATTTGAGATGCTAAATTAAATCTTAAATAATTTTTAATTTATATCAAATTTGATTAATAGCTCTCGGTTATATAAAAAATAAATGCTGTAACTTTTTTCTCGCTACATAAGTACATAGATCGTGCAATTATAAATAGCAACAACCAATCTTTATCAACAATAGTTTTTTTAACTTTTTATTATATTTAATAACTCTATTTTAATTATCTACTATAATTTACTATTCAATATTGTCACTATTATGTTTTTAAAAAATTTATAATTTTTATACCATTTTACTACTTTTTATGATTTTTTAAACAAATTTTATAAATTTGATAACTGGTTTGTTACCTTTTTATAAATTTATTAATTTTTTGTTACTTATTATAATTTTAATAACATTTTTTTATTTTCTAAAATTTATTATTACTGTTTTTATTACGTTTTAATAACTTTTATAACTTATGCATATTTTTTATACAAATTTTACAACTCTTTATAACTCTTAAACTTTATAATTTTTGATCCGTAGTTTTTAAAAAATTTATAATTTTTGATACCATTTTAAAGGTAGCTTATTTTTTATAATTTTTTAGAAATACTTTATAAACTTAATAACGTTTTTTGTTACTTATTATATCTTTAAATAACATTTTTTATAATTTTTAAAATTTATCATTTTTTATAACTTTTTATAATTTTTATATCTTATTATAACTTTTTGCGTATTTTTTTTTATAATTCTTAAAGTCATTATAACTTTCAACATCATATTTTTTGTTCAAAGTTTACAATTTTTCATAACTCTTACAACTAATTTTTTATAACTTTTAATACATTTCATAAGTTTCTATAGCTTTAAATGTCTTTATATAACTTTTAATAACTGTATTAATTTAGATACTACAAGTTTTATACATTTATGCCACTTTTCATTAAATTTGTATAGTTTTTAAAAAACATTAAAAGTTTTATATACTTTAATTACATTTAATTAGACACCACTAGTAGTAGTAACTTACTTTAGTATAGTAAATTAGTGCATAAAATACACACCAATTCTCACTACTAAGAGCGCTGCTTTCTATCAGTAAAATGATTATTAGTACTACTAACTAGTTAAGCTTCTCGTGGCCAGATCTCACAACTATATGTCACAAACTTTATTACGCTTAATTAATGCAATACCACTTCTCACCACTAGAACGCAGTACTTTCACCAGTAATTGTTGCACGCATTTTTCAATTAATATTTTTTTTTTATTTTTTAATAAATTTTTAGATTTTAATTTTTTTAATTTTCAAAATTCGTTTGTAATTAATATTTTTTATGTTTAAATTTTATATTTTTTTATTTTCAGGTTTTTATTTTAATTTTATAAAATTTAAATTTGTTATTTTACTTTTTAAATAGAGGACAACAGAATAAAAGATCTTCCGAGTCGGAGCAAGTATAATTTTATGTAATTTAAGTATTACAACAAATCTTCAAACTCAATGTACAAATACTTTATAAACTTAATAACATTTTTTGTTACTAAAATAACTTTTAATAAGATTTTTTATAATTTTTAAAATTTATTATTATTTTTTATAACTTTTTAATAATTTTTATAACTAATTCTGTTTTTTCATGTATTTCTTTTATAACTTTTAACGTTATTATAACATTTAACATATTTTTTGTTCAAAGTTTATAACTTTTCATAACTCTTACAACTAATCTTTATAATTTTTAATAAATTTTATAACTTTTTATATCTTTAAATGTCTTTATATTTTATAATATAATTGTTATATTGTTTTAACTTATGTACTATAAATTTTATACATTTTTACCACTTTTCGTTAAATTTGTATAATTTATAAAAAATTGCAATTTTTACACCATTTAATTACTTTTATATTTTATGATTTTTTAAACATACTTTATAAACTTGTAAACATTTTGTGTTACATTGATCTACAGTAAAGCTGTATACTACTATAATACTTAGCAAAATTTACGAAATAACTGAACAATGATAAATATAGTAGTACATTAGCCTAGTTTTCTTTTTTAAATATAATCATTTTTAATATTAAAGCATGTGCTTTGTTATCGCTGTCATCAAAGTGTTCTTCAATTTATTCGATAATGTGGTCAGGCCAATAAGACTCGAAATATAGTTATGTATGTGAAACTTCTTCTTTATCATCTTTTATAGACAAGTAACAACGCATTTTTATTATTCATTTCTCGTTTTATATAAAAAAAAATGTCATAACTTTACTGCATTTAAACTATTTAAATAATTTACTATCCTGCTTTTATTTGAATGTTCGTTTAAGATTTCTTAAGGTTTTTGTTTATTTTTGATTGTCCGCCGACAAAATAAATTATGATAATCAAATAATAAGAACACTACACAAGGAAATGAATATTAGATCGAATATTTTTTTTTATTTTTTTAATAAATTTTTAGATTTCAATTTTTTAATTTTCATAATTCGTTTGTAATTATTTTTTGTATGTTTAAATTTTTTGTTTTTATTTTTTTATTTTCAGGTAGGTTTTTATTTTAATTTTATAAATTTTAAATTTGTTATTCTACTTTTTAAATAGCAGACAACAGAATAAATGATCGGCCGAGTCGGTACAAGTATAGTTTCATGTAATACTTAAAAATAAACAAATCCAAACTCAACGTACAAATATTTTATAAACTTAATAACGTTTTTTATAATTTTTAAAATTTATTATTATTTTTTATAACTTTTTAATAATTTTTATAACTTATTATGTATAACTTTTCAGGTATTTCTTTTATAACTTTTAATGTTATTATAACTTTTAACATATTTTTTGTTCAAAGTTTATAACTTTTCATAACAATAACAATATATAACTAATTTTTATAAATTTTAATAAATTTCATAACTTTTTATATCTTTAAATGTCTCTTTATTTTATAATATAATTGTTATATTGTTTTAACTAAGGTACTATAAGTTTTATATATTTTTGCCACTTTTCATTAAATTTACATAATTAAAAAAAAAAAATGCTATTTTTACAACATTTAATTACTTTTATAATTTTTTAAACATACTTTATAAACTTGATATCATTTTTTTGTTACATTAATCTAGATAAAGCTGTATACTACTACATATAATACTTATAGCACAATTTACGAATTAACTGAACAATGATTGACATTAGCCTAATAAAATAAAATAATATTTCTATCAGCTCTTTTCTTTTTTAAATATCTTGATTTTTAATATTAAAGCCTGTGATTTGTTATCACTGTCATCAAAGTGTTCTTCAATTTCTTCGATAATGTGGTTAGACCCAATACTGACTACGTCACATTTTTAAATAATTTTAAATGTATATTAAATTTCATTTCGGTTGTGTAAAAAATAAATGATGTAACTTTATGGCATTCAACTTTTGAATATCATATCAAAAAGTTTATAAATTACGTGTAATTAACATTAACTTTATTTAAAGTTGTCAGCTTTGCACTGCGTTTTATTTATCAGTTTTGTACTGTATAGCGATAATATAGTTGCGCAGGTCGTTGCCATTTATATTGTTGTAGAATAGTTAATATCTTTGATGATACTCTGATCAGTTTAAACATGAAATATATTTTTAAGAATTACTTCCTGATTGGTTTACTTTTTTATAATTGTTACGAAAATATCCGAAATCCGATTATAACAATAACAATTATAAAAAAAATATGATAAAAAATATTATTTAACCTATATTTTGATTGTATTAAAACTTTCAATTCTCATTTGCATCCATCAGATTTGTTGTTGTTATGATATGTATAGCAATACATTTTCAAGATCAAGTTTAGTTTTATCTTTCTTATTTCCGATTACTTAAAAATAATTCCTAAATGTGCGCGCGCATCTACTAATATTATGCATTTCGACATATGTACATACAAATAAAATATAATAATAATAACCATTCTGTACTTCTCATGATTTTTGGTAAAAGAAATGAAAACTGATCTTTTCTTATCTTTAACCTACATAAAAAATAAAATGCAATTTTCTTAATCTTTATATATTTTGCGAACACAATAACAACAACAATCATTTACTATCATTTAAATTTAATATTTGTTACAGTTACTAAATTAAATATTGTAAATCGCACGTCGGACGTCGGACGTCGCACCCCGCGCCGCTTTTGAACACTTTTGTGTGAAATAATTTTAAAAGTAATAAATCAAATAGAAATTTAAAACCAAAAGTTTTCCAAAGTTTATCCTAAACACAAACCAAATATCTTTTAAAGTGCTGCCATCTAGCGAAAAGTACGGAAACTTACATAAAATAGTGCTGCCATCTAACGAAAAAATCATTGCAACTTAAAATTTCGAGCTTTCTCGAAAACGTTTTTTAGTGCTGCCATCTATAAAGAACTTTTCATACTACGTGAGCCAAAATTTGCAAATTTCAACCTCCATATAAAAATACATGGGATTTTGCGCTGGAACTCTCATAGTATACCTACTCACGTTCATGGACGTACAGATACGCAGGCAAATACCCGTACCAATCATATTACGTTACTTGAAGAGACTGTTTGCGCAACTGAAAGCAACACTAAACTGTATTTATTAATGACACGTCACCAAAAGGCAATTTAGCTACTGGCGGTAAAAATTACAATAGACAAGTTACCGCTTCATCCGTTAAGGAATACGGAAAGATTCTCACTGATCAACCGCCGAAGGATCATTAAGCTCGTAATCTTTTCTCAAGTGACACAATACTCAATATTGGCAATATAGCTCCGGCAAATGGTAAACTTTGTTACTATTGTACTTTTGCCCGTTTTGGAATTGCAAATTAAAAATCCAGTATATTGCCAAATTTACATGCAATGAGTGCAAAATATCATTGTGATTAAATAATAAAAACTGATTGTTATAATTTTTATAATAGTAGGATTATATTTTATTCTTCAATAGACAACATTTTTGTTTCTTTTTTCATATCCCAGCTATTTTATAAGTGTGCCAATAGTTATACTTAAGCACAGGGGCAATTATTGTAGAACAGTACCAATAATTGTACTTAAATTTGTGCCAATTATTATGGAACTGGGTCAATAACTATGGTGGCATTCAGCAGCTATGGATAGGCATTTGAATTTTACTAAATTTGGCGCAATTTCCATAGTTTATTTAAAAATTAAGGCTTCAATTTTGAAAGCCAACTAATTATTTTATTGAGATTTTTTGAATACCTATCATAAAATGGCCCCAAAACAAACAACGACACATTGAACATAAAAATTCCTTAACAATGCAAATAATTGTAATAGTTACGCTACATTTAATAAAATTATTTATCCAAAAAGTAAAAAGTTGCAATAATATGTCCCCCCCCCCCCAACCCGATGATTCCGGTGTTTTGATACCAATTTAGTTTAATCACCAATTTGATGTATTTATAATTGAATCGTTTGTACAATATTAGGACCATCATACTGCGACAAAAAAAATATATTTAGAATCACTCGTATAATTAAGTTACTGCAGAGTAGATATTGCTATGTTGATACCGATTATACATTAAAAAAAAAGGATAAACATTTTTTAAAGAAAATTTTATCGGTCCCATGTTTCCAAATTTAGTGATTGTTACTTGTATATTATCCATTGTATGGAAGAAACTAATCCGATTTTCCTCTTACGTATACATAACAAAAAAATAAAATACTTGCGATTAGTTTATCGTTTATGTATTATATATAACATAGTTCGCTAATAAAATTATTACAGTTTCACACTATGTACCGTTTTTATTTGATCAGTTTCCAATCATATTTTTTAGTTGAAAAATGAAAGATGCTAAACAAATACGAATTTCCTCTTTTTTATACGTAAACATCCATAAAATACGTGTATTGCCTCTAGTCACATTCTTTTTGCTTAACACTTTGCTTATTTTTTTGGGTAGACGAGCAGCGCATCGCTAACATTAAAAAGGAACCAGAATATATACGGTGAAAATATACCATGTATCTAGATATATGGAAATTCCGTTTAAAAATAATCAAACGAGCTTTTTTAAACTTTTTTTTTGCCGATTTAAAAAAAACAAAATTCTATTTTATTATTCTTAAACCGTTAGAATGAGTAAAGATAGCGGAACGTTTCACGATATAGTCTATAATTTATACCGTTTTTCGTTTGTACATATATAGCTAGCTAGCTAGCTAGCTAGCTGCTATACATTTGCTTATGTACAGATTTTTGGGAATATTATGTTCTGTTTATTTTTCTTTTTGGGTATAGACGAGAGTTTATTGGAGGAAAATAAGATAACATTTTGTTGCTGTTGTTGTTTTCTTTGGATTCGTTCTGTAATTTAAGCGCAACTAATTTTAATTCTTTGTTGTAACGATTTTAAAAATTATGGAAATTAATGGAAAGCTATGTAAGACTGTACACAACAAAATTTAAATATAAGAATCTTTAGTCTCTGATATACAGTTGCATGCTTCTGTTAAATTACGAATTTGAATATTGTTTCCATATAGATTTTTTTTCTTATTTATATGCTGCTGAAATTTTATACAAAGAAAGGTCCAGATTACATAGAAACTAAGAACATATATTTCGTTCTACAAATTTTTTTTTACTTATTCGATATAAAAATATTTTATGTCAGACCATTCATTACGAGAGCAACAATAAAACCTATTGTGAACTAAATACCTAAAAAAAATTCTGACATGTCATTCCATAAAAATGTTCCACCAATAAATCAACATAATCGTACACATAAAAATGAAATCAGTCATGTTCCATAATAAAATAAAATGAAAAAGTTATTTTCAATGAAAAGCACAACATAAAAGAACGAATTTGTATTTACTTATTTATTTACTTATTGTATTTTATGCTAAGAATATTTATAATAACAAAAAACCTAAATATTGAATTTAATTCAACCCCTATAAACATTGTTAGAAAACAATCGGGAAAAATTTGAGGAATGCTTAACTTTAACGCGTTTAAAGTACTTTGAAAATATATGTTATCGATTTCAAGAATTAATTTAGTATACGAATACGAGTATCTATATAACAATTTGATGTTTGGATGATTCATGGAATACATTTAGAAAAGTTAGTGGTTTTTGAATATACCATGTTGCTTAGAAATAAATGTATAGTATTAAATTTGATATTGAGTAACATACTTAAAAATGTAACAGTAGCTCTGAATAAACAAAGCTTTTAAGAATTTTGTGTGTTCGTAATTTTAAAAGATTTTGTAAATGACATACTTGGCTTGTCAACAAATGTCAAATCTGAAGTATTCGATCGTATAGGGAAAATAAAAAGCACCGAGGAATCATACTGGCATAAATTCGAGCTGCAGATGCGGAAGCAAAGCAACCAAATCCGTTTAGCCAAAAAAAGACGATTAGTTGGCATTCCCAAAAGGCGCTTGCGTTATTTAACTATGATCCACATCTAGACTACCAAAATTATTGTAATGTTCTGATTGGCAAAATGTACAAGATATGTGGTCACTGCTGTGCCAAAAAAAAGGCTTCTACTACTAGATTCACCACCTGATAAATTCATGTCATATATAACCGCAATAACTGCGAAATCGAGACATTTCCTACGAAATTACCAAAAATATAACTCCTGTTTTTCGATGACATCATTCGGCGCAAGTTCTATAGTTGATATACCAAGTTTTATGATCACATTCAAAATCCAAGGAAGAATTTATCACCGAATAGGCTCACTTCTGCCATGCCCAAATGAATCGCCACAATTTGTAAATTTATTTTACGAGGAACGAACCTGATCAAATGATGTATAAGATAGTGGAATTTTGACAGCGGAAAATAAGAGATTGCGTTACTCACCGCAAGTGGCAGCACTATCACTAAAGAGAATTAATATCGAAAATTTTTCATTCAATATGTTTCACTAAATAAAATGTCTCAGCGGAATAAAATATTAAAAGTGATCCTTAAAATGGTAAATTGATTGATATCCGAAATAAAAGAACTCGGTATATGAAATCTTGAAATTTAACAAAAATCCGTCTATCCGCCACACTCTTCATTACAGCGGCCATCAAAACGGAGGAGAATTTGGAGTTGGCTTCCTCATACATCGGCGCGTGAAGCACCATATCATCGATTTCCGCCCTATCAACATGCGGATATGCACGGTCAGACTTCGCACTAATAAATTTAACATCACGATCGTTAATGTGCATGCACCCACCGAAGATAAATCAGATGACATCAAAGATCTCTCCTTTGTCGAGCTCGAGGAAGTCATCAATAACATACCGCACCACGACATTAAAATCATCGTGGGCGACTTTAATGCAAAAATCGGTAGAAGTGCAGAAAATACAACGCACATCGGTCCTAACAGCCTGCACCTAACTAGTAACAACAACGGCCAACGCGTCACCGACCTGGCAATAACGTACAACTTAGTTGTATCAAGTACGTTTTTTCCACATAAGAGAATTCACAAAATAACGTGGAGATCGAATGAGGGAAGAACGGAAAACCAAATCGATCACGTCATGGTGTCCAAGAGACACTCCACCAGCATATCTGACGTTAGATCTTACAGAGGTGCAGATATGGACAGCGATCATGTGCTTGTCATATTTAAATATAAGTGCAAACTGTCATCAACCTTCAATAGACAAGCACAAAAAACCGTTCGATGGAATGTCGATGCTCTAAAAGACCAAGCGTCACTGCAGAGTTACCAATCAGCTGTCACTAACTATTTAGAGCGGCCCAGCGACAACGAAGGAGCTCCTCCTAATATCCAGGAGCAGTGGCACGCTATACAGTCAGCCATAACCACCGCGGCGCAAAACACTATCGGCAGAAGACCGCCGAGATCCCGCAATGATTGGTTCGATGATCAATGCCGCCTGGTCGTCGAAAATAAACGAAAGCTTCGTGAAAAATGGTTGGCTCGCAACATCAGAAGCACTCAGGCAGAATATCTACGCGCAAGGAAAGCCACGATTAAATTCCTTCGACAAAAGAAACGCGATCATATGAGGTCATGCATCGAAAACATCAGCTTCCAAGCGGAAGTAGGATATTCAAGGGACTGTTTTGCTAATGCCAGGAATCTCACTAAAGACTTCCACCCAAGAAGTACAGCCATAAAAGATGGGAATGGAGAATTGAGAACAAACGTGGCTGATGTTCTCTCAGTATGGCAAACCTACTTTCAAAGTCTGCTAAACCGGAATGACGAAGTGACCCCCATTAGAGCAATAGCTCCTCCAGGTGACGAGGTCTTCGTCGAATATCCCACAGCAGAGGAAGTAGACGCAGCTATTAGTCGATTGAAAAACGGCAAGGCACCCGGTCTCGATGGAATCCCCGCAGAATTAATCAAACTCGGAGGCGCTACTCTTGCAACAAGTTTATACGATCTCGTCGTTTGTATTTGGGACCAAGAAGAGTTGCCGGAGAATTGGAAGACCGCACTCATATGTCCGTTTCATAAAAAAGGCGACCGTCTTAAATGTGAAAACTTTCGTGGCATAGCTCTATTGAACACTGCTTACAAAGTGTTGGCTAATGTTGTACTTGCCAGACTCATCCCTTTCGCCGAAAACATCATTGGCGACTATCAGTGTGGTTTTCGTCCCAACCGATCGACCACTGACCAGTGTTTCACCATGAGGATGATCTTGGAAAAATGTTGGGAGTACAACATAACCATACATCAATTATATAAAGACTTCCGGCAGGCATATGACAGTATAAACCGCGACAACCTTTGGGCCGCGCTCATATGCCTAGGTATTCCAGAGAAACTTGTTTCTCTGTGTAAATTAACAACGTCTGGATCTGCATGTAGAATTGTAATTGAAGGATCTGTGTCAGACTCCTTTCAAATAACATCTGGTGTTCGACAGGGAGATGCACTCGCGCCGGTGCTGTTCAATTTGGCGCTTGAGTACATAGTGAGGAAAAGCAACATTGCAACTTCGCGCTGTATATTCAATAAATCAGGCCAAATTCTTGGATATGCAGATGATATCGTGCTTCTTGGCCAAAGACCTAGCGACATCAAGGACAGTTTCATACCGCTCAATCGCTGCGCAAGAAGACTTGGTTTGGAGGTGAACAGTACCAAAACGAAATTTTAACAACACCCAGGAACATCTCTATGGCAAATCTCGAAATTGGCGACCATAATTTTGATAGCGTCGAAAACTTTAAATACCTCGGGTCACTTATAACATCATCAAACGACATGCAGGAAGAAATAAAAGCCCGAATCGCTGCCGGACAACGAGTTTTCTACGCGCAATCAAAATTATTGCGATCTAAACACCTATCGCAGTCGTGCAAGCTCGCACTTTATAAAGCACTGATAAGACCTGTGCTGACTTTCGGAAGCGAGAGCTGGACCATGACCTCTAACGACTGTAGATTATTATCTACCTTCGAAAGGAAGGTCATCCGTTCAATTTTTGGTCCTATTAAAGTTGCGAACAATGAATATCGGATTCGCATGAACCACGAAATAAAGCAACTTCTCGGAGGTAGCGATATTATCGGCTTCATCAAATCTAATCGAGTGAGATGGCTCGGCCACGTTGCAAGATCGCCACAACAACGAATGGTTTACAAAGTGTTCCATCAACAACCAGCCGGAGTACGTCGTAGAGGAAGACCCCGACTGCGCTGGCGTGACAAAGTCGAACAAGACCTACTCGAATTAGGATGTCGAAATTGGAGGACGAGAGCGATGGACCGAGAAGGATATGGAGGACCATTGTGCGGGCGGCAAAATCCCTTCATGGGATGTAAATGCTAGAGAGAGAGAGAGAGAGAGAGTCTATCCGCCATTTCTTCCACTAGTAACCAATACTTTCGGTTATTTTTCTAATAGCGTAGGTCATACTGAGACTATATCAAACATTTAGAGAAAATTCATGGACTAAAATTTTTACTAGAATTTTTTGATTTTCTGTGGCCATGCAAGTTATTTTCAGTTTTTGGCCAATTTCTCAAAAACTTCAAGTATAGTAACCAATACTTTCGGCTGTTTTTCTAATAGCTTAGGTCACACTGAGACTGTTCTTTTTCATGAATTTTCCCTAAATTTTACATATAGTCTCAGTATGACCAAGGCTATTAGAAAAACAACCAAAAGTATTGGTTACTAGTGGAAGTTTTTGAGGTAATGGTCAAAAACTGAAAATCACTTATATGGCCGCAGAAAGTCAAAAAATTCTAGTCCATTAATTTTCCCCAATTTTTCCATATAGTCTTAGTATGACCTAAGCTATTAGATAATTAACCGAAAGTATTGGTTACTAGTTGAAAAAATGGCGGATAGACGGATTATTGTTAAATTTCCAGATTTCATGTATACCGAGTTCCTTTACTTCGGAGATCAATCAATTTGCCATTTTAAGGATCACTTTTTATATTCTATTCCGCTGAGATATTTTATTTAGTGAAAAAAGTTGTACATAATGAATAAAAAATTTCCGGTGCTAATTATATAACAAAATTATTTCCATTTAGTGATAGTGCTGCTACTTGCGGCCAGTAACGCAATCTCTTATTTTCCACTGTCAAAATTCCGCTATCTTATACAGCATCCAGATCAAGCAGATCAGCAGTATCAGAATATTCCCGGGACAAGACGTTAAATTACTGAACATTATTAACTGCGCGATATCATTATTCAGCGACGTGATGAAGTGCTGCAACTGATCTCTGAGATGCATCGATTCTATGATGCCCTGCAATACGCGTTGATGGGCGAGATGAGGATGCTTATTATTTCAACGACATGTAAACCAACTCTACTACAGGCAAACCAAATCCACAGAAAAATTCTCTGCTATGGACGATATGTACGCCACGGAAGTGAGCGTCTACCAATTTGTGAAATGCCATGGCCGATGGGAATGTAGCTGGTATTGGCAAACTAGTAATTTTACCATCCAGTTTTGCAGGTGGCCCGAGACATATGATAAATGTGCCAAAGATGCCATGATATATTTTCGATTCGAGATTATGGGCGTCCGGACTTCTTTATATAACGTTCACTTGCAATCCCACTTGACCTGAGATTAAAGAAGAGCTCATATTCAGCCAGACATCAGTGGATCGTCATGATTTAACAGCGATGGTGTTTCAACAAAAGCTATCAAAGTTGATGGACATTTTAACAAAGAAAAAGCGCAACATATTTGGAAAAGCTCGCTGTTGGATGTACTTACTCTGTCGAGCGGCAAAAGAGAAGAATGCCACACGCTAATATACTCCTGGTTGAAGAACAGGAAATGCACGAACCAATATCCCAGAGACTTGATTCACGAAACTCAGACCAGCGACTATGGATATCCTCAGTATAAGAGACGAGGACTGGACTATGGAGGGTTTACGGCCACATTATTAATGCATGAAAATCAAGAAATTGAAGTAGAGATATGTGAACAATGGCAGCGCTATGGCTATGGTTGGGCTGGCAAATGAAAACAGACTTATTGAGATCACAAGCTATAAAAGGGCCAGACACATCAGTAGCCACACCACCGAACTCAACGTTGACAGCGTTTCTTCAACTTTGTCAACAAAATCCCTTCGCAAGGACGTAGACGTAACCAGAAGTGCCAAAGTATTATACTGCTTCGAGGAAATTATTTTGCAAACGAAAACAAGGCATGAAGGTTCCTGGGCAAGCGATGCATTAGGACGCATTTTACTATCCATCCTAATGGCGAGTGTTATTTTCCGAAAATGTTGCTCTATACTGTTCGAGAACCAACATCTTTCCTGGCTTTGAGGACTGTTGACGGTGAAGTTTGTGAAACATTCAGAGATGCCAAACGCTTGGTTAGCTCTAGAATGGCCGACACTGAGAAATGGCACTTTCTGAAGTAGCTTTAACGTGTTTGCCAGTGCAAATTAGAAACCTCTTTGCCAGTGTGTTAATAACATGCAACTCTCAAATCCTAACAATCTATGAGCGATACATGAAGATGTACTCCTTGATATCCATTGGAACCACGCTGATCCGAACTTTAACATTTTACCACAAATATTTAATGAGGCATTACTCCTTTTAGCAGACAGACAAGTGCATATAGTGATGAACGGTAAGACATTGCTAAAGATCGAAGTGGAAGCTGTAAAGAGAAGTGACTCCGATATTCTTCACGACGAAGTCATAAGGGAGCGCAATTACAACGTCGAAGAGCAGGCGCACCACGTTCAAACGAAAAAGTCACTTTTGGTGGATGATCATAGAACATATACATACGAAGTAGTAGCATCTAAATGTACCTAGCGTTACAGGAAAAACATTCTATACAAATCTCATACTGGCTACGATACGTGTGAGACAAGAAGTGACGTTTGCTATTAGATCATCTGGCATAGCAGCTACCCTAATGTCTGGAGGGGAACACTCCATTCAGCTTTGAAGTTACATCTCAATATTGCTACAGAAAATGAAAACCTATCTGAAATATAAGCAAGAGTGCTGGTCAAACTCAAATGTTGAAATTGTGCAAACTCATCGTATAGGACGAGTGCACGATGGCACACAGAAAAACATTGGAAGCTCCTAACAGTACATTACAAGATCTAAAAGGGAGTAGTGAACTGGTGGCAGAGGTATCAGGGGTTCTGGCTTGTGATTTTCACCAAACGCTGCCCGTAATTATCCGCGGTCAACACCTGCTGATGAACTTAACGCCTGCCTGAAAGCTTTAGATCTGTGAATAAAAGTAAAGAAACTCCAATTGTCAACAAATATGCGAATTCACATTCAGAAAGAAACAAAAGCGCAGCAATTTGCAAAAAAACTGTTGCAGATTGGCGGTTGCACTTGCCCCATCGATAAACTGACAGGCAAAATCGCACATTCTCTGAAAATCTGTGCCAGTTAGGGTCGTTCATTAAGCAGCTGATTTAGGTAATATATATCCAAAAATTGACAGAAACTTCAACAATCATGATTGGCTATGCGAGAGAGCCATCCTTGCACCAAAAAATGAAAGCGTGAATCAAATTAACGAAGAGATACAGAGGCAAATATCAGGCACTGCTACAACATAGAAGTCATTTGAAAATGGAGTATACATCGGTGATGCTGTTAATTACCCGCTGGAATTTCTGAAAACGCTGAGGAGCCACCTGGAATGCCTTTTCATACCTCGAAAATGAAGAAAGGATCATTAATAATGCTTGTGAGGAATTTGGCCCACCAAAACTATATATGCAGTGGAACAAAGTCTTTTGCCAAATGTCATCGAAGCCACTGTACTGACGTAGATTACAATAAGGGAGGACGTATTGCGAGGTATGACATACAAAGGTCAAAGCTGGGTACTTCAGCTAGTAACTTAATATTTTAAGCACACAACCTACATCAAGATGCTTAGGTTATTGGTTAATTTAACCTTTTTGCATGAGTTTCCTTGTGGATACTTTTGCATAGTTCCTCGTACGCACTATGAGCGGCTATATAGGTACCCTATTTTACAGTTGGAGATGTAGGACTGGTAGGCCCTAAAATGATATAGTGTTTATTTAACAGTTCGAATTGTTGTTGTAAGAGGGGATAGCACGGTTCATTAAGCGTTTAATGATGCCCTTAATAGCAGAGTTAGAAGAGCGCTTATTCTGTTTTTTGAGGATCCCGGGTTCAGTTCGTAGTGGTTATCAGACAAAAAGTTACAACCGGGTGTTTTTAATGTATGCATTATTTTTTAGGCATTTTTCTAGAAATTAAAATAAAATGCTTAACTGAGGGGATTTTAATGAGAAATTTTGATCAGTTCTCTAAACAATGAGTGTAATCTTTCAACAGGGGCTTCCAAATTAACAAATTTGATGAAATGTGGTTTAATCGAGTGATCTTCTAAGAAGGCTTCTAATGAGGGTCTATTCATATTTCGTTCGGTATCAGTATTAATTTTTGTGGGCCTACCACGTATATGATAACGAATCCCTCAATTGTCCTTTGAATTTTTTTTTATTGCTGCGAGCCTTCATGTTGAATGGGCCAAATTTCGTAACTTTTTAGAGTAACGAGCGAAATGCGTGCCATTTGAACAAATTGAAATCTATATGAACGATTTCCACCGATCTTTTAGGCATTTTTCATACGCTCTGCCCTTCATATTCGGGAAATAGTGAGTCCATTTGATGACCTCAGGAAAAAATTTCTGAATTTCTTTTGATAAGCTGCAGTAGGTATTTTGAATCGTCATACATTATTTCTGCTGCACAATGTCTCATTACCTATGTTCCTGGTCGGCTTATGGTCGGTATATGATTTCTGGTCATATTTAAATTCGCCATAGTTTAATATTCCAACCTTGCATTTCGCGATCATTCGTTATGATTAGTTTAAAACTAAAATGATTTATAGTTGTATTGATAATTGGTTTAATGTTTAAATTCTTTAAGGAATCCTTTAGTTATTCATTCATCTCAGGACCATGCCTTCCAATGTAAAGTAAAAGACAATAACATTCAATAATTCAAAATTACAAAGAGTATTGCTGAATTAACGTTAAAACAAGAGACATAGCCAAAATAAATGAACATTAATCTGCTGGTTTTACCAAACATAACTTCAAATCTATCATCATTAAGCTCCATTATCAAATTAAGCTCCACAAATATATCTAGCTGATCAACAATATTATAAACCGAATAAAATCGATAACTAGTTGGGGCACGTTATTCGGCTGGATGCTTTATCGGATTCGTGATACTCAATCGTAATGTTTCAGAGATATTGAGAAGAACATTAAAAATCAATTTATACGTTGAGATTTTGGGAACTGACGAAAGGTTCGAGATCAATTTTCATTTAACAAAAATAGAATGGACTTTGGAAATTCAGTACAAATTTCAAAATGAAGGCTTCGCTGGAAGCAACGCCGTTTTCTAAATAATAATAAGCTGTAAGAAGAGTATATAGATTGTTCATGAAGCCACATCAATGGATCAATGGAAGAGCATCGAACGTTATTTAAATCAAAACTTAATAAAACATCTTTGCCTTATAAGTTAAATCGCGATGAACTATTGATGGACAGCAACTGAAGCAGCTTATAAGTTGAAAATTTGTTGAACAGAGCTTAAGGGGTGTAAGAGGCAAAAAATAACTCGATGCTTCTATGTGATGCCAGTGAGAGAGCTTATGTTGCTGTGTTATAAAGTAGAATCACGATGAATATTTGATCAGTTATATAGTCAAGTTCATTACTGGAAAATTTAAAGCTGAGCTTCTCAACATCAAGTCTCGAGTAATGTGACGCAGTTTTACTAAAATTAACTAGATTCGTTATACAACATTTCTTTTACATCAAGGAAATCACTACATGAACAAACTCAAAAATTCTACCATGACTCACGGTCCGCCACAAAATCAATAGAAAACATATGTTTCCAATCGAACATCAGAAGTGATCCACTTATAATGCCTTGCGATAAATGGAGGTATTTTCAGGCCACAGAGAATTCGCTGATTGCGGCTCTCGAAACTTGTTTGTCCTAAAAAGGTTTAAGAAACATAAGAGATCAGTAACAGCAAATAATATTAGTAGTACTGCTAAAAAATTGCGTTATCAATATTTATTAATTTTCACTTAAAGGATTGTCCAAACCCAATTAAAGAAGTTGCGCCAAACATGAAATTCCTTTAGTAAAGAAGAGCTTTGCAAAAGGCAAAAAAAATTGGTGAAATTCTGTAAACAATTTATGGACAGATCGCAGCAAATTCACTGAAGAATTTTAATGACTGATAAACTGCTGCATCGCAAATACAGAAGTGACTAAAGGCGGTAAGATGCTGAGATAATGCGAGGACGACCTTCTTAATACTCATCGCAAATTAAGCCTGTAGAATATATTGGATTTCAAACGCAACACAATAAGTGGTCGGCACGACATTCCGATGCGGCAACTCACCGCGACTAGCACCAAAATTACAACGCAGTGACTTTAACTGTCATTTTCGAAGCATGGGTAAGGTAACGTGGTCATAGTAATTGGTACTTATACTTCTCTGCTTCAGCTTAAAATTTAACAGTATAGTCACCAGGAAATAGCTCGGGGGCAATTAAGATATACCACCCGCACACCGCGAAATTCATAACACACAAGTTCGAAGTTGCGACAGCAAATCGCAAATAACTAAAACAAAAGTCTGAATTCACTGACTTCAAGCCAGCTAACGACTCGCGTCTAAGAACCATAGTAGGAGCATTAGTACTCGGGTGCTTTGTTACGAGAGAAAAACACAGCGGCGGGAATTAGAAATTGATTCGTTTCATCGTGAGCAAGAATTTATGGAAACTTCCTTTACGCAAGTCATTGATGAACTAGTCGATATTGATTGGGACCATGATGATGAATTACCATTGTGAAGGTTTCTAAAAGACAATGTAGCGTGGACAACAGATGTTAGGTATAGCACTCTAGTGCAGCCGTTTTACGAACCAGTTTTACGAAAAATTTCAAACTACTTGGAATATCCAGTAGACATGTTTCTCAAGTTGTTTTCCAAAAATTTGTTGGAAACGATAGTGGTTCGAACTAATTTACATACAATTCAGAGATATGGTGAAAACATCACACCAACTACATTTGAAAAAATACAATATTTGTTGGCTTTAAATTTTCTTATGCGGGCATAAAAAAGCAACCCAGCTATCATAGTTATTGGTCATCAAAATTTGAATTGTGACTTTGATTGGTTTATACAAATTAACATACTTCAGTCAAATAAAGTAGAGCCAACTTATCAAGCTATACAAATCAGGCATATGTTACATGAACTGTCTCCAACATACAAGGAATTTTACCATCTATCAAAATATCAATCAATTGGCGAATTTATGATGAATTATACAGGAAGAAGTAGCCTTTGTCAATATATGCCTATGAAACCGAATAAAAGGGGCTACAAAATATGGGTTCGTGCTAACCAAAATAGATTTGCTTCGAAATTTCAAATAAATATTGGCCAAATTTCAGATATTGCTGAAACAAAATAGGAGCCAGAGTAATCAAAGATTTGATAGAAGATTTAGTAGGGAAACATTATGAATTATATTTTGATAATTATTTTTACTCAGTACAGTTACAACGCGATTTATAAAAAGATGGTATGGCCAACTGATTTCATGGTAGGCTATAAAAGTTCAAGGGACTAATACGACTGCAAACTAACTAAAGATGGAATATTATGGGCTTGATTTGGATGGATGAAAAACCTATTTTATTTATTAGCAATTTTCATAGCCCTGAAGATGAAGAAGTTAAAAAGATGGAACTTACGCTGATGCGATATTTATAAACTTATTTATTTTATTTATTTTATTTATTTATTTATTTATTTAAAGAAATCTATTTTGTAATATACATGTATGATTTCAGATTATTTACAGTTATAGTTAAAATTATATTAAAACAACAAAAAACTTTAAAACAGAATAAAAAAAAAAAATATAAACCAAATTTTGGTTTAAATAATTAAAAATTTAGAAAAAAGTCTTTAAGGATATTTTTAAAGTAGTCCTTTGATAAGTTGAAGTCAAATACATCGTCAATTAAGTTGAAAGATTTAGACATCCTATTAATTGGGTTGTTTTCTCCATAGTTGGTGGAATGGTGTTCAAGTGCTAAAAATTTATGGTTTCTAAATGTTCTGCATGGCACGTGAATTGATATGTTTTCCAAGATGTAAGCTGAATCTACGTGACCAAGCAAAACGTTACCAATAAAAGCTGCTCCCAAGAGAAGTCGTCTATTTTCAAGCGTGCATATTTTGTAATCTGTGCATCTTGTTGTGTATGGAGGTAAGCGAGCCACATTTTCATGGAATGGTAAGTTGTGGTCGTAATCCCAGTCACTTTTCTTTAACAAAAAAATCAGGAACTTCTTTTGAATGCTTTCAATTCTTTTTATGTGTACAGCATAGTATGGATTCCAGACCGTTACAGCGTATTCCAGTTGAGATCGAACATAAGCGAAATAGAGTGAACATAAGGTTTGGATATCCTTAAATTCACCTGTCCATCTTTTAACAAATCCGAACATGGCATTCGCTTTCGCAATACAATTTTCAATATGCCTATTGAAACTGGCGTTTTCGACAAATGTAACACCTAAGTCTATAACCTCATTGACTCTTTGCAGTACTTCGTTGTTGACTTTGTATGAAGTAATTATTGGATTTCGTTTACGATGGAAAGACATGATTTTGCATTTCTTAATATTTAAGTATAGTGAGTTCCGATCACACCACTCACTTAATCTATCTAAGTCTTCTTGAAGTTTCTCCGTATCTAACAATCCATTAATAGTACGAAAAATTTTCACATCATCTGCAAATATGAGCACGTCTGAGTTTTTGATTATCTCGGTTATTCGGTCTATGAAAACAATAAAAATCCAAGGCCCGAGGTGTGATCCTTGGGGAACACCAGATGTAACTTTAATACAGTTTGATTTTTCATTTCCCATTATCACAAATTGGCACCGGTTTGATAGATATGATTTAAACCAATTTATGTAATCGAGAGAAAACCCAAAATTGAATAAACTCTGGAGTGCTTTATGATGACAGATAGAATCAAATGCTTTACTAAAATCCGTGTACGCTACATCAACTTGACGGTGTTTTTCTATCTCGTTAATTAGTTTACTGGTGAATTCAACCAGATTAGTCGATGTGGATCGGCCAGGCATAAACCCATGCTGGTTTATTGATATATGACGTGCAATTGTGGATTTAAAACTGTTGCATAATACTAACTCAAATAATTTTGGAATTGATGATGTAGTTGATATTCCTCTGTAGCATGAGATATCCTCACGTTTACCCGATTTAAAAATTGGAGTAATTTTTGAAATTTTCCATTTTTCAGGAAACACGCCGGTGTTTAAGGAATGATTGAATAGATAACATAATGGAGTTGTTAAAATTTCAGCGTACTCCTTCAGAATAGAGGAGGGAATACCGTCAAGACCGCAACCATCCCCAAACCCCCTTAAAGCCGATAAAATGTTGTCCTCAAAAATAATAGGAGTAGTTATTGATGTGTTGTTGTTGCTGGGTTGTTCGTACAATCCACTAGTAACGCTTGGTCTATAGACTGATTGAAAAAACGACGCGAACATGTTAGCTATATCTTTGGCGTTTGAAGAGCAGGTATTGTTGTACGTCATATTTGCAGGGTATCCTTCAATTTCGCGTTTATTCCTAAAGTATTTCCAAAATTGTTTTGGATTTACTTTAATTTTGTCTTGAATTTGATTAAGATACGACCTGTATTTAGATTTGAAATAAATTTCAAATTCATTACTATGTTGTAGAAACGTAGTTTTGTCCGCTTCTAACCCGCTTTTCAACATTTTGGCATACGCTTTCGACTTCCGATTTTTTAAGTTTACTAGTCTATCATCAAACCAATGAGGGTGAGCATTTTGTGGTTTACAGCACATAGGTACATACATTTCGAAGCCTTGAAGCATGATGTCATTAAATTTGTCCACATTTTCGTTTATATCATTGGAATTGAGAGTTATTTGCCAGTTGATGGATTCCAGGTAACTTTGTAGCCCCACACGGTTAGTTTTTTTAAAGTTGTATTTCATTGGTTGTAGGTGTTCTGATCTCGCCATTTTAGTTAAGTCAAATACAATATCCAAAGATTTGTGATTAACATCATTTATGACAAAAGGTAATAGGGATTCAGAAATTTTAAAGGTGTCAATGTCGTTGCTGAAGACAAGATCCAATAATCTATCACGATTATTAGCAATTGTGTTTATTTGGTTCAAATTATAACCAAGCATGGCGTCCACAAATAAAGATTCCGCATCTGTTGTTATATTGCAAGGTAAAATACAGTTTAGTTCTGGGTCCAAGTTCCAAGTTATATTTGGAAGATTAAAATCACCAAGCACAAGAACTAAATCTGACGAGTTTGTTGTATTAATAACTTCATCAATCGCATCGATGCAAGTTGCATAATGATCACTATTTGATTGAGGTGGTATATATGCTGCGTAGATGATTAGATTGGTTTGGTTGATTTTGATTTTTACACCGATCTGTTCGACTCTCGATGGGGCTAAAGTTACTGGAGCATTCCAGAGTTTAGAATGTACTGCTATCAGTACGCCACCACCCGATTTCTTTGAACTAGTTTCAGGAGACCGATCGCATCTATAAACAACGTAGTCATGGCCAAAAAATTCGCTGCTCCGTATGTCTGGTTTTAATGAAGTTTCACAAATTACATAAATAAGGAAGTTTGATTTTAAAACGAATTGGTAGAATTTAGATGCTTTTGATGCCATTTTGTTTACGTTTTGATAGTAAATTGCACATTTCTCATATACCGATCTTTTTTTGGACTTTATGGGCTGATTTACCTTTTGAGTAATAGTATAAGTTCGAGCTTTCATTAAAAGTGAGTGTAGTCTATCATTGGCCACCGGAGAAAAATATTTAAATGCTTTTGTGTGTCTAGAGATTGCAACTATGGCATGCGGTACACTATCGAACAGCTCAAGAGGTTGAGAATTGGTTCTTATACATATTACATTTGGTGAGGTTAAACCTTGTGCTTCATGGATCGTCAAGACTTTACTGGTTTCTGGTATCTTAAGCTGAGAGATTAATTGTTTATCAGCTCTGGTAAAAGTTAGATAGAAAGCGTTCTCTAACACAGGTAATGATGATAGATTTGGTGGCAGGTTTATAAATTCGGCGGAACATTCCACTGTGTTCATACTAGTGATGTTAGGGTAGTATTCTTTGAGAGCAGAAGTAACATCAGCTGGGCATCGATACGTTACATTCAAGTATTCAGTCTTTGTTACAAAAGCACTTGCATCGGAAAATTTCATATTGACATGATGTAATCTGTCAATATATGGTATTTGATTTTTGTCACCTAGAAGATATATTTTAGAACATTTACTCTTGATAACCACAAGTCCTATATATCCAGCATGCACCATCATGTACTCATCAACAAAAACTGTATCGTAGGTCCGGTTACCATTTATTAGGTATGAGGCAATCGTTTTGTAGTTTAATTTGATGTTATTAAAGTTAGTGTTTTTGTGCTCGCAACGTGATGTTACCTTTAATTTTATATCTGCAAGTCCTTCTTTTGTAGCACATAGAACAAGATCAGTGCCCAGATTATGGTTGTTTATAATCCATGTTGATTTACCACACCCAGGTACACCTTGAATATTTGTAATATCCGGCATCTTTATGTTTGTTTTAAGATAGATATTGTTTAACGAGTTGTAAGTCTGATGATCTAACATAATTACCGTACCCGATGAACAAAAAATGTATCTGTTTGGGGTAATAAATGTGTTTGTGTCTTCACACAGTTGCACCAGATTATTCCCATCGAAGCCAAACTGATGTTTTGTGTTCGGTTCTTCGAGATATTGTTTGGTAGCGTTGTCAAATATAAATATGTTTAATTGTCGTAAGGAAGCAGCGGAGAAAGGTAATAGATTTATGTTCTTAATGTAATGATCCTTTAAGTGGCTTTTTATTAGGCTGTTTGAGTGTTTCATGTAAAACATTATTTCTATGATCGAATTCTTATAGCTGGACTCTGCAGACAACACCTTGTGAAAAGTCGGAGATGTGGATGGAAAATCCGTACAGTTTCCATATGAGAACTTCGAGGGATCACCTGTAATCCAACGGGAAGATAACATTCTCTCATACTGCAGTGACATATTGAAAGGAATATTTAAAACCCATTTGATGTTGTTAAATGGAGAGTTTGTAACATAATCCAACACTGGCAAAACCTTGTAGACATGATGGCTAACATCCAAGGTAATTATGAAAGGCTCATTTTTTCGATGCTGCAAGTAGGATGTTAAAGTTTCTAAAGCGTAGATTAGATCACTGCAATCAGTTTTAGATTGATGAGTAACTACAATAACGTAGTTACCTCCGATTTTATAAACTTTTGTAACTTCATTAACTGATTTAATGTAGAAGTTATGTAGTATAAGTCCATTTCGGGATAGATATTTTTTAAGATTGCAATTATCCAATTTTTCTTCAAAAGCAACACAAATAAAAATAGATGATTTTATTAAGTGTTTGCCATTTAGCCAGGTTGAAATCTGTGGTTCGGTATGCATGAATTTTTCAGATGGGATATTTTTAACAAACTCATATCCGTTTATATAATCTTCTTGGTGGTTGTTACTTATGCTTCTTGTTAACATAAGTTTAAATTTCAATGAGGAGATGATTGATTTGTTGTATGTTGATTTGATGTCAATATCAGTTTGAGTTTCGCAGTGTTTAGATGTGCACTTATTACCCAGTCTTGGAGTCTTTGAGTAGTTTTCTGAAGATGAAAAATGAAATAAGCCTCCATTTGAATCGCACACAGCATCTCTCATTTTGATGGTTTTAACTCTCGCTGTCTTGACGAGGTTTTCATAGCGTGAAAAATTCATCAAGTCAGCATTGACTTCATCAACCTCATTCATAGTACGTATATTAAAACCACCATTGAAGTTGCAGGCAGAGTTGCTCGTTTTGGAAGTTTTTAAGTTATTTGGTTGTGGTTTATTGAATTCCGAAAATCCTTAGTAAAGGATTATAACAAACATATGGGTTATGTCGATCTTTCTGACATGTTTAAATTTTGCTATGAGCTAGACAGAAAATCAAAGAAATGGTGGCATCGAATTTTATTCCACTTCGTCGAATTAACTAAATGCATTTATTTTATACAAAATTGGAACAGAAGGCACTGGCTTGATTTTGAAACAATTCCAAATAGCTGATAAATGGATTGATTGGAACTAACCCTGTAAAGACCGCAAAAAAGTAGAAAATTCATCATTGAAAAGTCGATAAATAGGTTCAAATTTCAAGTTTCGTTAAAGCAAAGAACGGATAAAGTGCATCTACTCGTTCATGGTAATAAGGTGTGATGTACCAACTGCAGCACAAAAAAAGAACCACATCGTACCAGAAGGCATTGTTAATCTTGCAATGCTGGGTTATGCCTTACAGCAACCCAAAACTGTTTTTTGAAGTTTTACCAAAAATAAACGAATTGTAATGAATTTCAATGATTAACGGAACTGTTTCTTAAAAAATTAAGAATATTAAATTTCATATATAAACCGTTAGAAAAAAAAATATGTATTTATGATATGTCTGACTGCCTTTACGCAATTCTTAATTCAGAACTCTCTATCCTGAAAAAAAATCCGGCAGAAAAGAGTTAATAGATCATAGCTGTCCAGCAGTTGGGGGTTACCGAATTGCTTGTCAGCTATGGCCTGTCAGTTTAGCTAACGTAAAATAAAGAGAAAATAATGGGGACAATGTTGACATCAACGCCGCAAAAAATTCCGCTATCTAATATAAATAATAGATTACGTGTCGACAACCACATGATAACATATTGTAATTTTCTTTTCCCATCCCTACTGACAAAGACTTTAAACATGCATTAGACAGCATCAATCGGGAGGAGATTAGAAGACATCTGTCCCCCGATGTACGATAAAATTATCTGGGGCTCAAAGAATAATATAGTGGAAATGGCATTATAAAATCCCTTTGAAATAACATATGAGTACGCAATAAGGAAATGTGTTATTAAAACTTTGCGTTGAAATGAAATCAGGGAATTTTACCATGTATAACTGTTGCGTCCCAGTACCAATGACTTGAATTGAAAAACAGCATTTTTTTTAAAGCGTGGGAGCACTCCTACAGCAAATCTCGGAGAAAACGATTATCCAGACAAATATAAAAATCCCTATAGAACTCTTGTATCGAATTTTCTATGCTCAATAAGAGTTGTTACCATCAAAATATCTTTCTAACCCGTGTATGTTCGTTCTTTACAAAACACTTATTAGACCTTTGCTAACTTTCGGAAGTGAGAGTTGGAGCTTAACTACCAACGACTGTTGATTACTATCTAGAAGTTCAATTGATTTATTTGTGGCCCAAATAAGGTTACCAACAACAAATGTCGAATTCGAATGAATATGGCTACGTTAAAACATCCCCATTAATCCGTATGATAAGAAAAGCATTTTATAAATAACCAGTTGGCGAATGTCTTCGTCAATCTAATATAACGACCGTTAATATTCCAAATTATCGAGAAGGGGTTCAAACGAAATATCCATAGAGATTATTTTGAGAAAAAATAGTTGGAAAAAACTATTAATTTTAGGATTACGGATTAGAAATTTTTAAAGCCAGCCAAAATAACTTTTATACTTATTTGCTTTTCACAACTTGAGACTAAGATAATTAAGGAACCTTCGCAAAAATTCTACATCTATTACGTAGGGGACTTGGTATATAAAATTTAGTTTTATGACCAAATTTGTTGATAATTAGGCCAGCTGAAATGTCAGTTTAGATTTTGATACAGTTTCTGGAATATACGTATTTAGTTTGGCACCATGTTAATTAATAAAAAAACCTGCAGCTGCCCATTTAGGTTTAGGTAGTCAGTTGTCGAAATAAGAATTGGGAATAACATATATTTTTAAAACTAAATTAGACGTTTTTTTAGAGATCTTATAAAACTTATGAAATGTACCAAATAAGACTAAAGAGCAACCACTTTTCAAATTATTTATGCGATCTGATTTACCAGAATCAAATCATTTACCAAACATTTCATCGATGATTATCAAAGTGGCTTTCGCTCCTAGTCGATTAACAAACTACCAATGTTCGCGTTATGAAAGAATTTAGAAAAACTTTATCAGTAAAATATACGAATATCTCCAATTCACTAATTCCTATTTTATTCCCCTGAAGGGGAATAAAATAGGATGTTTATGTTGTTATAATGTTGTTATAATAGGATGTTTATGTTTTTTAATTGAAAAAGTCATCAGCTTATCCTTTATTTATTTCAGATAGTGGTGGTCTCATTTGAATCAGCTCATTGATGGTTATCGCTGAGAAATTTGCCGGGTCAAGTTTCGTGTTGAAATTTCAGAAACATTGGTGGTAGCGAAATCACGTGCAAACTTCAAAATTAGCAAAGTATCGACCAAACGGCAGAGTGGTTAGAGCTTTGGCGTTTGGTTCGGGATAGTCCGGGTTCGAATCCAGATAAGGGCAGGATGCAAAAGGAATTTTTTACTGTCACTAACTTTGGGCTGACCCATCTTCCATACCGGTATTTTAGGCTGGCATACAGATTGATTGACTGAAAAACGGTAAAAAAGTATGAACGGGAAAAGCAAACCACGAAAGAGTTAGTTGGGGTGCTAGACACCAGATAACAAATTACTTAACATTTGAATTGTTATGTCTGGAAAAGATCTGTTTACGGAGAATTGGGGAGAGTGAATTAAACGATCAAACTTAAAAAATTTGTCAAAAACTAAATGTTTAAAATGTTTTGTCTCCAAAGGTTCTCATTTGAAGCAGTGCGTCGATGGTTATCGATGAAAAATTTTCAACATCAAGCTTGATCGAAATATAGTCAATGTTGGGTGGTTAAGAAAATTAGTTGAGTTAAATACATGTACAAGCTTCAAAAATATGTAAAATCTTAGCGATTAAAGCGCTACGTGTTAAAAGGTCTCATTTTAATCGATTCGTCGAGTTAACACTGGAAAATTTTCCACGTAAAATTTAATGTTGGGAGATCAAGGAAATTTGGGGGACTGAAATATTCATCGCAATTTTAAAAATTTGTAAAGGTTTAACAAAAAAAAAGTTATATCTGAAAAACGTCTCATTTTAAAAAGTTCATTGATGCTTCACTCACGGTTGAAAATTTGCCAGGTCAAGTTTCTTGTTGAAGTTCGGCAAAACTAAACGACTGATATACAAGTGCAAATTTTTTAAATTTGTAGAAGCTTAAAGTTTAAAGTGTTGCGGTGGAAAAATTCCACGGTCAAGTTTCAAGTTGAGATATCAACAAAATTGACGGAAGTGTAATATTCTTATATTTGTCAAACTTAACATTCAAAGTTATGTTAGGAAAAGGTCACATTTCAAACGGTTCGCTGAACAAATAGGTGAAAAATTTTCGAGATCGAGTATCATGTCGGGAATTTGGGTAAACTTGTGAGAGTGAAGAACTTGTGCCTTAATAGTGCAAAACTCGAAAAATATTAAAATCTGAACGCTGGAATACAGCTCACCTGAAGCGGTTCGTCGATGATTATCGGTGAAAAATTGCCTGGTTCCAGTTTCAATTTTGGTGTTGGAGAAAATTGGGGGACTGAGATACATGTGAAAATTTCTTAAATTTATTGAAACTTAAGGTTTAAGGTTTTATGTCTAGAATAGGTTTCATGTGAAGCGTTAGTGGTAGAGGTCTCATTTAAAACAGTTCATCAATTGTAAATTTTTCAGGTCAAGTTTTTACGAGTTCCAGAAAATTTGTGAGAGTGAAATATACGACGAAACTTGAAGATTTTTTATAAACTTAAGTTTCAAGTGTTATGTCTATTAACAGCTTTATTTGAAGAAATTCGCCGATGGTCATATGTGGAAAAATTTTTAGGACAGGTTTCTAGTAAGTAATTTAGAAAAAATGTGGAGAGTTCCCTACAGAATATAATTTATCGTCAAAATCTAAAATAAAATATTTTTCAAAACTCGTACAGCATTCAAAAGTTTGGCAACCGATTAATAATACTCGAGTCGGACATTATGAATATCCAGAATTTGGTTTATAAATCATAATTAAGTTTAAAATTATTAAATTAGGAAAAACTAATTTAAGAACATTGTCACACTGTAATCCTAATCACATGTCACAACCTAAACACGGTTAATGAACTGTCAAGATAACTTAAGTAAGAACATATTCCACAATGCCATGTCAGTATGTACTGAATATCATATCAGTAAGAAGTAGTCCAGTTAAACTTATACCAAGACAAAATTTTGCAATATCATTCCAGTTAGAATTCCAATCGCCCAATTTTGATCAAAAACTATTGCAAAGTGACTAAATATTTACAAAGTATAAAATTAAAGTTAGAATCACCAATCGAGTTAAGCTATACCCCTTTTACACTTTTTGAGAAACCCATTGTAAAACATGTCAGACAGTATTGTGTTACATAAAAATTATAAAATTAACAAAACATTTAAATAGAAAAATAAACATTTAAGTTTAGGAAAATTCTGATTTGTTTAACTGGAAGACTATACAACAATTTGCATTATAATTGCGTTATAAAATTCTATTTGAGTATCTTGATTTCAATATTTACGCTCCATTTAAATTTGTTTTCGGAATTTGCGTTAGAATGAATCGCTTTAAAAAACAAAACCAAATTTAACATTCAACTTTTCTTAGAAAAAGTATATTTCTGTAAAATATACAGACATAATATTTTGATGTATTATCAAAAAATGGCATTTATCTGAAATATTTATGATGCACGCTAGACTCTTTAAAAACAAACAGTTTACCAGTACTTGCCTACACAAAATTTCCACTACCCCAATACTAGGCGTGAAATCAATAAGCTCTAGTTTATATTATATACGCCAGCAATATCAAACAATAATATTCATTTTTGATAAATTTACCATGAAATGGAAAAAAGCATGCAAACATCACATCATTAACGGCTTTCATATTTCTATGTAAACATTTTGTAAACAAAACTTTGTATATTAAAGCTCTTGTATATGCCAAAATGATGAAATTAAAATTCGATTTGGTCTAATTTTATGTTACCTACATATACGTTTAAAGTCGCCTTCACGTCCTATATTTCGATATATCACCTTTAATTTCACCAATAGTAAATATTTATGTAGCACAAAATTTATGCAGACACTCACACAAGTACGAAAAAGCTCTTCATTATTTAAATTCACTAAACAGATAACTAAATACAACAAAAACATCTTTTTATTTATTTATTTATTCAAAGTTGAATTTTCATTTTGTTTTAGTAAAGCGCGCAAAAATATTAAAACTTTCAGGATATATTTGGCTGTGTTAATACGTTCCAAAACGAAAATAGAAAATTTACTTCTAAAGCTTTTATAATCTTTACGATATAACATTGTTACTCATGTTCTTCTTCTAACGTACACAAATAAACATATTTTAACGTAATGATTCGTCTATTTGTGTAAACTTACACGCACAATAAAATGAGGAAAAGCTTATTTCTTGTAGTTTTCACTTTTCGCAAAACAGATTAAATGATAATGAATTAAATATTATACACCGGCGAACAGGAAAACGTGCTGTGTTTATTGACCCATTTATACATGAGAAATTAATTGGGGTTAAGTATGATGAAAGCAAATTCCTAAACATGTACACACACAGTGTACACGATTAAATCAGTCAAATTATTTATTATGTACCTGAACGTCCCGTTAAAGTTGATGGCGATGATGGTAACGTTGTTGTTGTAGGCAATGCTGGAGGCATTGGTTCAGGTTCTGGAAAAATTGGATCACAACACTCGCGCTCCGGAAATTCACTACATTTTACGACATTCATATAATACAATAGGATAATGATAAACGTGCATTTCCAATTAAAAATTTTCATCATTTTCTTGATTATTTTCATAATTATAACACTTAAATTTAATTCAAAAATTAACACTTTATAAGACCGCACACAAAAATTACAATATATATATAAACACTATTCGGTACACAAAATCACTCAACTAACTATATTCTCGTATATATTTTATGATTTTTCACTCAAACACAACCAAACAAATCATTTTTCACTAAACTTTTGTACAAAAAATATTTTTTAACAATAAAACTGTTGTTTGTATTTATTTTTCCCGTTAAAACAGTAAAAAGAACGCGCGACGGGTTTTATTTAGATAATTCTCAATATAAAATAGAAAAAACACTTTACCACTTCAAATCAAACATTTTTTTTAATTAATTTTATTTAAAAAAAATTAAAACCCAAACTTTCGTCTTCTGTAGACACTTTTATATCGAGATAAACAAAATTTAGATACGCAAAAAAATTTACACACGAATCATGTTCACCCGTGAACCATTCGAGAACGACTAACAAATAATATGCTCGAAAAACCGAATGAAGAACACAGAAAATGTTGTAATTTTTTTTTATTTTACTGTTTTCCACAAACCGGATAATTTCATTCAGCCAATTTTGTTGTTGGAGCAAAATACAAAAAATAAATATTTTTTGTAACGGAAAATGTGAAAAAGGAGAAACAACACATTTTTGTGCTTTCTCTGAGTGCTTTTTGATATTAAGAACGAGTATCTTGTACGATTTGAAACGAACGAATATATCGGTGGCGTAAAATTGGTTTCCCGCGCGTTCAAAATTATTAGTTTTTTTTTTCATAATATTTTACTGTAGCCAATATTGGTACGGAAGAGATAACAACAACAACACACGATTTTGTCAGGCTTGTTTACAATTTGTACAAATTGAAACAGGTTGGTGCACCATGTGATGTCATTTATGGATATCTATAAACATTTTTATGCATTTTTGTAGAAAGCGAACAATTTTAGTAAAGTTTTTTTTGATTTACTGTCAGTTTATCGTGAACAATTTATCGTAGAACAGTTTTTTTTTCTTAACCGATTATGATGGGATTGGGTATGTTGGATGAAAATGGGATTCATAAACGATTTTTGGAAGAAGTTCTGGAATATGGCCACTTGGGATGGAACTCGGTTATTTATTAACCGATTCTGATGGGATTGGTTATGTTGGATGAAAATGAGATTCTTAAATGATTTTTGGAAGAAGTTCTGGAATATGGCCCCATGGGACGGAACTCATAGGTATTAAGTATGTTGGATGGAAATCTAATTTTTTATTGATTTATGGGAGAAGTTCTGGTATAAAGTAACCACTTGATTGATTGAACGAAAGTCGATGATAAATTGCTGTACTCGCTTTTTTTGGATAAAAAAGTCATACTTTGTGATTTTTTTTAATAAATTTTCTTGTAAAATGTGTAACCATCGATGAAGTTACGTATTCAACTCCTAGACCATTTAAGCTCTTGTAGTATAACTACGTACAGAGTGCAAATTTCCGCTTGGTTTAAAAGGTTCTGAAGATCTCATGTCTTAAATGGCTTAGTATGTTCCATATTCCCGGGTGTACTACGAAACCTCGATATTCAAAATCTCGCTTTTCTTTTCTTTTAGTTCTTATTAATTGCACAAAATAAATAATATAGTTTTTTATTGCAAAATTTGGTACTTGCAACATTTTGTAATTGCAACATTTTGTAGTTGCTAGATTAAAAAAAAACAACATTTTGTTAAGGCAACATTTTGAAATGTAATAATTGTAGAGGCTGACCACTTCGAAAACTCTCACAGACACTGAGCCCTTCATCTAAATTCCAACTATATTAGCCAGTTTCTAGAACTCAATCGCAAACTCATTTTTGAATTTTGTCACCATTTAAGAGTCCCATTTTCCCACATCGTCATGCCAGTGCTATCTTGCTGTATCTCCAAAATTAGCGACAAAGCACGCTCTTTCCGAATATCTGATCAAAATTGGTGTATCTCCATTAGTTTTCTTGATTTTGAGAGGTAATTTTGGCGTATCACCAAAAATTGCAAAGCATTTTGATGTAACTGACATCGAGTTTTATTTTGTACTCGATTGAATAAATTGCTATGATTTTCTATATGTGGAATTATCTTGGAAATTTGTTCAATCTCCCAAAAAATAATTTCTATTTTGGTGTATATCCTTTACCAAACGAAATATTTTGTTTAGTTTATCTCCCAAATTAAACCAATGAGCAGCATATACTTAAGTCACGTGATGAAATAATATAAATAAAAGCAAAGGTGGTCTGCATTACTATAGCATATTACGTAATAATTTTTTGTTGTACTGAAATTCCTAGAAAAATAGATGCACGTGCAATACAAAATATTGTTTTGCTTCGTGTATGTAATCGAATGAGTGATAACTACAACGATAAAATGAGTTCTTCGCCGCCTAGAGAAATTTCTGATGAGGTGTAAGTAATAACACGTTAAAATACTTTATTGTTATTTTTAATCAGATATAAAGTTATGAATGAAATTTTTGAAGGAGATTCAGAAAGTGATATAATTGACACCCTTTTCTATGATTCAGATGCGGATCCCGATTTTGTACCCCTACACTCCCTGAAAACGCCTTCACGAAAAAGGAAACGAAACATTTTAAATTGGAAAAGAAATGTAACAAAACGGGAACGTAATAGAGGAAATAAATATAACAATCAACGAGGGGTAAAGCATCCTGCAACAGCTGTAAAACCTGCTTGCAGAGAACACTGCAAGCATAAGTGTAATACTAATTTTAATGCTCAAGATCGATAAATCATTCATTCTGATTTTTGGAAGCTAACTGAAAACGGGAAGTTATGTTTCTTTTCAAAATTTATCTTTAAGAAAAGCACAACTATAAGTGGAACAACTCTTTTATAAGAGGAAATTTAATGTTTATAATCAGGCCATTGCAATAGAAACAATATTACATATCGCGCATTATGGCATGAAGCGCGTCTGAGACGACAATCTAAAAACCGAATAACTTCATAAGCACTAATCAAATTACTTGAGGCCAACCCACACTTATTGCAAATAAAACAAAAATTTTCGAAACGGCCACTCGGAGATTCAAGAAGTCGATGCAGTTCATAGCAGCATTGACAGAAACTTAAAATATTTGGAGATTTATAGTCCGGTTTCGTTGTTGAGACACATGACATCAATCAATTCAAATAAAGTGAATTTGAAGCTCATTCATCTGAAACCGGCCGATTTTTGGAAGTATAATGCAGCTTCTATTTCATTAAACCTCCCACCATTTTTATCCGTAAAATATTTTTTGTACGAATCACAAAACGTACATCAGTTGAAGTACCGGAAAGGTTTTAATGAAGAACTAATTCCAACAAATTTGTTTTTGGTTAAAACCAGAAAGTCACGAAATGCGAATTTGACTGAACTATTCACTGTTAAGAACGTTGGCCAATTTAATAACAAGATAGGTCCAGCCAAATTAAGAGATTTATTGTCTCTCATGGATTTTATACCGGAAATTGATAAGGCTTTCTACCGGATATATTTAAAGTAAAATTTTAAACGGGATCTGATTTTTTACAGTTTTTATTACAAGTATATTACTTTATTTTTTTTATTTTATTGAAATATTCTGTAATGTTTATTATTTGCTGTGATTAATAAATTAAATTTTGTTATTATATTTTGTGAAGTTTGTTTTATAAAGATTTTCCATATAATATTGATTCAGCGTGGAGTTGACATGAAAATTTCTCTAGACGTTTGAAAGTCAGCATTGTTGTATCTCCAAGTATTTAGAATACTTTCATTATATATGTAATAAAGTGCATTTTAGTGCAACTCCCGTTTTTGGTGTAAGTCCCATTTTTCTTCAATACACCCAAAATACATGAAATCAATGAACTGATTGTGAATTTGCCGGAGAAATGGAAATATTTTCCAGAATATGCCATATTGTGATAGTTAATTTATAAAACTGGTTGTTAAAGTGGCCAAAAAAGTTGATAATAAAAGTGTAAATGAAATTCAAAGTTTAAATTATGTTTTCTCGAATTAGGAACATATAACAAGAAAGCACTGGCATGACGATATGCCAAATTTTGAAAAAAGCAAGAGGGATTTCCTAAAAATCGGGGTTTTTTTTATACAAAACCGGGATTTTCAAAACCGGTACTTATTTGTAAACCGAGATTTTGAAAACCGAGATTTCGTTACACACCCCTAATTCCCGTATACATTTTCGGAGGTTGTACTTATTGTCAAAACGTTTAATTTATTTGAGGCCTTTAGGTATATTTTATAACCAGATCTTTCTGAGAGCAGATAGTTGGCTTGCCGCTCAACCCTCTTATTGAGTTGAAACGTGTGTGGGTTACGGACTAGCGATTTACATGTAATATCAAGCACCTTGCTATAAGACAAACGCTTACTTCAGCCACCCCTAGCCTAGAAAACATACGCTGATGTGGTATTGGATTGGTGGCGCCCATAACTAACCCTGACATGTGGTGTCAAAGGCCACAACCAAAATTCGTCCTGCATCACTTTCTCTAGATTTCAATATTCGATTAGAACTAACCAGCCTGCACCGCAAAGAGTTAAAAACCTAGATCTGTGATCCCAAACGTTATCATCACATATGAAGATATAGGACAGAAACTTATCTATCAATGGTTTCACAGTTAAATAGAATTTTTTTTAGAAAAAATAAGAAAACCGAAATTGACCATTTCATCAAATATCAAATACCGCAATATATCATCGACTTTGGTTCAATCAATCAGGTGGCCATTCCAAAACTGTTTCTAAAATCATTTAAGAATCCCATTTTCATCCAACATACAAAATCCCATCTTAATTTATTAATCAAAAAAATGGGAAAGGCCGAATTCAATAAAATTTTATGAACCGCCGACACTAATTTTTATTTACAAATCATACCGTTAATTTTACAAACTACGATAAACTGGCATACGATGAATTGTCCACATGATAAATTGTATCCACTGTAAATTGTTTACGATAAATAACCCGTCGTCCGGTTTTTTAAAGCTTTGTGCGTTTTGAGATATTTGATGCGCAGATTACCGTACATAAAACCATACAGTTAATAAATACTGACGCATATTGAATAAAACGCTTATGTGTGTAAATGAAGAATATATGAGTCAAATATTTTTTTTAAAGAACCGTAGCCCCATTTTTCAAATCATTACAAATTAATAAGATCTGAGAATACTTTTACAACCTTATTTTTATTTGTAATGCACGCTGTAAATAATATTTCTTCTAAAAAACTGCTCTTTCGTTTTTGCCTACAGTGGCTGAGGCAACCATTAAAAATTTGCAGTATATGATATTAATTCGACTGTCCGATTTTATGATTTAAAGCTTAATGTTTTCTATGTAACTACATCGAAAGGCTGCTGGAGTCCGTCGAAAAGATAAATTTTTCTTGCAATTTCTGCAATATGTCAGACCATGTCTACATTATGGTGAATGTGTTAATAAAAAGGATTATAATTGGCTTTTCAATTAAATTTCCAAAATCGCTTATGTCTGGAACGATTTCAAACTGGTGGTCAGTGAAACTCCGATCGTATATTCGTCAGGATCATTCGTCATCGGACACACTGGCCACGAGTTAAGGCATGCCTCGATCTGGCACAACAGCTTCGTCAACTCCTCGAACATGAGTCATGAATCGCCCATATGATACGCCGTAAATGATGCATTACCGATTTAACGCCTGCTTCCCACAAACCAGGTCGACCCATACTGAGCTAATAATGTAGTGATCTCCGGAGTGACATCTTTCGTGCTCTGCTAATGCAGGGAGGTAGTTGGCGACTAGCTCTAACAAAGTTGGTTGCAAGTGTGTCAGCATCAACTGTTGACCACCATATAGCGTTGTGCGATGAGCTTGGAAGATGAGCAGGTTGGTAAGTTGACCATTCGAGGGAAAAATGGTCGGATGCTTCGCGTGTATGTAATATTCAATTCATTAAGCTGCCCTCTGACCCGTAGTATGCCATCGCTGTCGATGAAAGGGTTCAGAGATCGGAGTGGGCTCTGCGAAGTGTGATTTCTGTATCAGCCTGATCTTAAATTCGAGTGTACAATGAAGCTCGGGCACGGTGATGAAGTTTCTCGAATGTGATGTTGTGTTGAGATGACGGCTTTGGATGAAACGCCTACAGTATGCCATGACACGAAGTAATTTTCCAAGTGATGCGAGTATCGAGCGAGTAGGTGAGATAATTCATTGCGAGACTTCACCGTTTCTGCATATATTGCGATTATTGATTTTATGCGGCGTTCGTCGATGTTGGGGTATGGATTACTCGTTCCTTGGCGTAGCCATTGACCGTGTAACAGTGTAGGATCAACACCACGAGATGCCCAAACTACAGGGTTCTGCTTGGTGTCGACGTAGTTCTAATCGGTTGGTTGAGTGAAGTCCAAGATCTCCGAAACGCGATAGGCCACAAAAGTCTTCCAGCAATGAGGCGAGCTGCGTAGCCATTCTATTGCTACTTGCGAGACGCTCTATGCATAGCACAACTAGCACAAAGCTCCAGATATGGCAGGCTAACTGTTTTCAGTGGTGCAACTTTGGTCTTAGATACCAGCATGGTGATTTTTGCGGATGCATCTGTTGACGTTGTTTTGAGCATAAGTCACCGCTGCGTTTGCATTTTTAGGGGCACTGCTGAATCCGTGAAGTTGTAGACCATTGCGAGTTATCTCGATATTTGAGCCATTTTTGAATAATTGATTTTGGGACCGCTTCATCCCACGATATGCCGAGTACCCCCAATTCTTGTAGTATGATTTTTGTGATGATTGTAGTAGGAGATACCCAGCCGAGCGGATCGAATATCTTTGATGCCTGCGACACTATTGTTCATTTGGTGAATGTACGAACATCCAACGACGCGATGATGTTGAATCCAAAACAATCAGCCGCAGGAAACCAATGTAGCCCGAGTATTTGTACTGAATTGTCCCAGTTTAGCTTAGGTTGACCCTGATGTTCGCGGAATTCACTTGGTATCTCGTTGAGAAGTTGCTGACTGTTTGAAGAACACTTTATCGTGATGTTAGAGATAACACGTCTGCCCCGGCGAATTGTTGTGGTCTTCGGTCATTTGCTCCATGTAACCCGATTCCAGATAATCCTGCATAACACTTTTATACTCAAAATGTAGTTGATCGTTCTTGGCGAATCGGCGTTCCATATATTGTAGTCGCAGAACTGCATCCTTTCGTGATCTTGAGTGGTGATGAGTTCTACTTGAATGACACATCTATCTTCATTGCGATATTGGGTCGATTTGTAGGGTCGTCGGTTGATGACGTCAGCTCCGAGTAAAATGAATATAAGAACATTCTTGACGGGCCCAGTGCCAATTTCTATTATTCCCAAATATTTAAATTTCGTATTTTGATGTTTTTCCGCATTTTGATGATACTCCCAGTTGAAGTTCTAGGTTTTGGACATGCAACATTCATATAGCTCGTCTTTATTTGTTTTGGTAATTTTATACATCAATCAAGAACGCTGGTAAGCATTTACACGAGTCGAGTTCGGATTTTCTAAACTTCAATATTGCTTGTACGAACTATTAATTTCATCCCATTAAAAAAAATCTGATTTTATCGTATTTCAAAATTATTTTGCCCTTGGAAAAAACTTGACGGAAAATTTTAGTAAATGAATCGTTTGTTAACGATTTCCTATATATTGGAAAATTATTACTGAGTATGTCAAACCCAGTTTCCATTATACCGAATATGAACTATCATTTCAATGATTTAGGAGCAGTTATATATTAAAAATGTTTTATTATCTTAAACGGTAGTTCAAATTTTGAAGTAATCGTATTTTGTCATAAAACCACAATTTATCAAAATGCTCCACCAACTGCTGCATATTCAGCATAAATGTGAAAAAAGTATTTACCCTTATTCATGATTTGAACATAAGATTTGCAACAAACTACTTTTTTATACGAGTACTCGTAAATTATGGCAAAAGTTATAATTTACATGTGTAAGAACACAGACGTCCACGTCACCTTACTATAAGGAAAATGTAACACTCCGCAAATAATTTTTTATTCTTAGGTGTAAAAACGTTTATTTCTTTTTAATATTTAGTGATTTGGAAATTAATTTTACGGTACCCTGATATTCTTGTATGAATATGTAACGTACATAGCTATATATTCCTATAACACATACATTTTGTACATCCAAATTGGAGCTCCAACTATACAAAATACAATTAAACTTAATAGAATTCTTTTCAATTTTCAAAATCTATTTTATATGAAATTCAATTCCTTCTTAACTTTTCTTTTTTATCGTTTCAAACATTTTTATTCGTTCTGTGCTGTGATGCTAAGCTTTTGTTTTTATTTTATTTTCCACCTTGGAATATCTTCGTTGTTTTTATATTTTACTATACTGTGCACGATAATACCCAGCTATATACACTCAGGTGGTGTTTGGTTTATCGATATGTGACAACTTTATTGCACACATAACATCGTACAGTGAAGAAAAATAAATTCCTAAGATTATTGAATATGTGTATAAAGGTGGCACATGATTGTCTTCTATGCCACCGTATGTAATAAAGCAGTAGTTGTTCTTGAATTTTTATTCAATTATTCTGCAATAATTTAGTGTTAGATCATGTCAGAACACAAGAAGAATTTTATTTAAATTCTTTGTTTTATTGAAAGAAAATCCTATATTCGTCTGGAACGTATACTGGAAATTATGACCGGAAACGTAATTTTTAGTTTGCATGCATATCCATTTTATAATCTCAGTTGAAAATAAAAAAGGTGCGTAGGGCAATATTATCAGATGTGCAAGTAGATACCCTGCTTTTTTGGCCAAATTCAACTTTGTTGAAAATATAATTGGTAAAAAGATTATTTTTCGAAATATTTGTTTTTACTTTCTATGGTATTTTACCATTTATCTGGTAGATGATGAACACCTTCGCGATAGAAACTTGGTGGATTCAAAACAAAATCGTCATCGAGCACGTTTCTTGTACATTGTGAATTAATTTCGTGAACCGCTGGTCTTGCAAATATGATGTCATCGATCTAAATAAGTGGTAATAAGAGGGAAGCTAACTTCCCAGTTTAAGGATAAGATGAGTTCCAGGGATGATTTTGCTGTATGCGGACAAGCGTTGACATGCAGCAATTGCACTTTCCGCTTTCTTTGGCACCTTGATGGCCCGGATCAACCAATGGTTTTCTGCATTAAGGATTATCGTATAAAATCCACTTTCTTATACAATAATCCTTAATGCATCATCCCACCACATCACCCGTAATGATTTTGTGCTTAATGAAGTGTGTTTAATGAAGTTTTTCATTATCGACATTCATATCTTAAAATTAATGTACACGGAACGACAGCTTGTAAATGGCTTAAACTTATATCATAAAAACAGCAATGACTAAACAACATATATCCAAAATGGCGTGCGATTTGGGCGCGTTCATGTACATTTTAATGCAACCAATAACAGAGCCGAGTTTTTACTTTTAACACCTAATAAAATCAAAAGAAAATATTTTTAAATTTGGTTTTTTATTACACACAAAAAAATAAGCGGTGCTAATAGATTTTTTATCCTAAAGACTAGTTTATTTTTATCCAATCGGATAATTATTTTAGAATCTAACACCGCATCATCGGATAAATATTTCAGTTTATCCGATGGGATAACTATTTTTGAAAATAAAATTTGTTACCTCTTTTAGTGTTAAGGAATTTTCAACCTTATGTTAATATGTTTTATATTGCAAGGGAAACCCCCAAAAACTCAGGGAAACTCTCTTTGGATAAAATTTATACCTTTTTTGGTGTTTTTTGTAAAAAAAGTTTTCAAGGATTAACGTTTTTAAATATTACATTTCAGTCTTAATTTGGATTTTGTGGATATCACTTCAAAATTTCATTACTTTTTTGTAAATTTAACATAAAAAGTTGTAATACTGTATTTGTGAATTGTGGAAATATTTATGTGAAATCATCATTGTTAAGAATCTATTAAAATGGTAAAAAAATAAATTAATGAAAAAATGTGTGAATGAAAAATTAATTCTAATTTTGTTTCTTTTAATTTATTTAGAATTTGATGACAATTTCAGTGCGCTACTTTTCATCTTTGCCATACTTAGAGGAAAAAATGTATGAACGACTGACGTAAAACAACAGCTATAATCATTTTTAGTGTTTGAAAAAGTAAGTGTACTAGTAATTCATATTTATAAATTAAAAACTAAAATAAAATAATAACATATATTTTTAGAATGGAACAACTATCACAGATGTAATAACGCAGCCACACATGGTTCTTCGAGATATGTGAGGAAATTCCGCTATCATTGATATTATAAGCATTAATGCCTTTACAACGTTATTCAAGGCATTCACCAAATTGTAAACCATATATTATTTACAAATATAAAATAAAAAGAATTATAAAATTAAAATTTATGTTATTTACTTATTTCAAAAATGCCCAATTTGGGTATTTAAAATGCCAAAGAGGATATTTCCAAAAGATAAAAGAGGTGTTACGAAGTTCATCGAATCGGTGTTAATATAATAATTATTTTAATGGATATAATTTCTAAACAAATTCGGTGTAAAAGTTTTTATCCAATAATATTTTTTGTCATTTTTATTATAACATCCGATTGGATTCAAATTATACATATCCGATCGGTGGGACACTATGTAACACCGATTTGGTGTTGTGGTGACCTTTTATTTTTTTGTGTGTACCTAGTGTCACCCAAAGTTAACACTATCTTATCTTTTAAAAGATATTATACACCAATGAAAAGAAGTCAAGTTTTTTCTCCACAAAAACAAAATAATTTTTTTAAAGACTAACAAGATGGAATGTATCCTGGTTACGTCAGATATCATTCTTTTTGTGGTGTCGAAAAATTTGTTATATCTATTATAATCGTTTATAAAAGTTCACTTTACTATGTTTAATTATAGTCTTTAACTTAAAGATGTTATTTGCAAATATTATAACGGAAGCCCGTGGGAAAATTGCTGGAAAACATAAATAATCTTATAACTTTTTGTAACCTGCTGTCCAAAATATAATCATTCAGTTTATTGTGGAACGTATTTTTATTTCAGCACAGCATCTGCCACTGACATCTGTTTATTTGTCTCACGTTTAATACATGTCTTGAAATAAGCTTGTTTCATCTGATTTTGTATGAGGCATTGCTCGATAAAAATCCGACTCAAACGCAAGAAGAGCTTGTCGGTACATTGAAGGTGACCAAATAAACGGTTTCCGTATGATTGAAATCTATGGGCATGAATCAAAAACAAGGCAAATGTATCCCTTATTGAAACCAAAAGACGTCAATATGCCTTTTTTTCCTATGATCAACTGCTTCAAAAAGGTGACTGGTGACGGGAAGTGAATCTTCTACGATAACCCGAAGGAAAAAAAACTACGCTTTAACCAGCCAATCGTTGCCATCAACCTCAACATCAACTCCAAAGACGTACGTTCATGGTTCGAAGGTTATGCTGTGTCTGCTGAGACTAAAGGGGCGTTCTGTACTACGAGCTGCTATAGCCTGGCAATTCCATTACAAGCGAGCGGTTCAGATTACAATTAATTCGCTCTTTCTAATTACTGATCGTTCCGACGGATGCAACACGATTTGGCAGATCACCTGTTCAATCCTCTCGAAGAAATTTAAAATTGGCTTCCAACTTGGATCGTCTCAATAGACGAAACGTTTTTCCGAGATTTGATTCGAAAATTACCTGAGAGGTGGGAAGAAGTCGTAAGCAGCGGGGATAATAAAAATAATATGTATATAATATGTTCATTCATTTTATTTTAAGATAAATCCATTTTTAAAATTAAAAAAACGGACCGAAATTAATTCGGTACTACCAATATTTATTAATGGAATCTAAGGGCAATTTGAAATATTATTGGTTTTAAAAAATTTCCAATTGCCCTCAGAATCTATATCAAGTGCATTTTGGACACCTGTGGCCCTATTCTGTCTTTCGCTGGACTAAGGAATGGGGAAAAATATGTTCATAGCATTTTTGTCTTAATTGTATTTTTCTGGTCTACCTACTGAGGGAACATGTTTGGTGTTAATATTTTTGAAACAAAGTTAAATGGGAAAATATTCTTCCCAATAAAAATTTTGTGGAACAAAAGTTTCCCAATTCTCTTTGTTTTGAAAATTTTTGCACTAAACTTATTCTTTCAGTAGGCCAGAAAAATACAATTTAGACAAAAATGCTATGAAAATATTTATGCCATTTCCCTATTCCCAGAGAAAGATAGAATAGGGCCACTGGGCGCGTATTCTTGAAATCGGTGAATATTTCCGTCTACCGATTAAAATTTGCATTGATTCTTTATATTATTCGATTTTTACACCGGCTACTTTAATCGTTTTTTCAAATTAGCTGGCAAGTTTCCTATTATTTGGGGGAATAAATCCGCATTGATTTACCCAATCGGAAATTTGCACTGTAGTGAAATAAATAATAGAAGACTTCCAAACAAAATTGGAAAAACGATTAAAGTAACCGGCGAAAAATTCGAATAATATAAACCCCCCAATTCTTATGTACAGTCAAAGACGTATTTTCAGTGTTAGCAAGTACTTTTGTCTTAGCGAAGACTTTAAACTTTCAATTCTTATTCTGCACTTAGTCTTATCTGTCAGTAGTCTTAAAAAATTGTCTTCGTTAATATCAGCGAAAAAGGTGGTCTAAGGAGGCATAATTTTGACATATAAATAGAAACAATAATTATATATATTTCGATTTAAACTGTTGCTTTTCGTTCATACATTTGAAACAATATGGTTCTAAACCAAATTTAGTTTGGCATCTCTACAAAAGTGTATGGAGAGTTTATCATATATTATTTAAGACTACTGCCTTCAGAATTTCTTTTTTTAAAGACTTTAGTATAAAGAAAAAGTCTTTACAATAAAGTGTTAGCTAAGATAATCTTAGTAGTCTTATCGTTAGAATCGTGGGGAAAGAGTCAATATAATTTATAATCCATAGACGGAAATATCTACCGATTTCAAGAATATGCGCCCTGGGGCGGTTTATTGTACTATATCACTTCGAATCGAAATTCGAAAAAAGTCGAATGACTGTAATATGTTATATCAGTTTCGAATCGCGATAAACGAAAAAATTTTGTCATGTAAAACCAAAATAATAATAAATGTAGCTGACATTTCATTATAGAAAAAATATTGCAAAATTAAAATACGATAAATTCGAAAATAATACAACATGCCGACAATCACTTTTTCGATTCGACCTTTTTCGAATTTCGATTCGTAGTGATAGTACTACATACCGGCCTTGATAGAAGAAATTTCAAAATAAACAGTGATACCGATAAGGTCGATCGCAAACTCCATTTTTGGTCGATATCACTGAATTATTTATTTTATAATAATTAAATATTTCCAAAAAAACCAAAAATTGTGTTTCCATTGGTATGTCTATAAAATCCAAAGTCACCATCAAAGCTATAGTTTATTATAAATTATCGAGGTTGACGATATTTAGCCTAATTGTTTATCCTTTCATTGGATGATTCCAAATTCACCAAGTTTTGTTAACATGTTGAGTAAAATCATTATGGTTTGTACCGTAGAACCATATATGAATAATTAGAGGATGATGACTTTTGGCTGATGGTTTTATTTTTTTTAACAATAGGTGAAATCTAAAATTGCAAGGTAAGCTAGGCCGATTCACTAAATCGAAGAATCTAAATTTGAGATAAGTTGTTCTGCGTACCTACCGAATTTAAAGGACAATTTGATATAAAAATATTAAGAAAACGTTTGAAAAACGTATTACCCATTGACCTTACAATTTCAAATAAATTTAAGGGATCATTTATTTTTAAACTATTCATCTGACATAAAATGGTATCTAGAAACAAAGTTATTTAAAATTAAAAACAACTTAAAATTTAAAATAATAACAGCCTTATTTTAGCAGTACTCGTCAATAGAAACTTAGGCCACGCAAGAAAATGTGCGTGAAACTTACATTATCATTTTGGATATACTAGTAGAACACTGGTCAGTTCGATTTTTAACGTAGATCTCTTGCAAAAATTAGTGGGCAACACAGCTATGTTCCTGTGTATTCATGTGCGTGAACTTTTTCCTAAAAACAAAAACAATATACACGATGAACGATTGATTCAATGATGATCCAAAACATGTTCAACAAATCTGATCAACGGCTACCCGAATAAAGAAAAGTTTCTTAATGAAAGTGTTTTTTCTGAACTTAAAAAAATGTTTTTAATTGATTGATGACTTAAGAAAAGTTGATAAAAATGAAATAATAAAAGTTGATTTAATATGTGTGTTTCTTAATTAATTTTCAAAACATTTTAATAAAATTAAAAAAAATAAAATAAAATGCTTTTTTTAAATTATTTAGGAAATGATTTTAGAAAACTATTCAAAAAATATGTAATTAAATTTTTCTAGGAAATTTTTTTTTACTTAATAGTTTAAAATAATAAATAGTAAAATTTGACACTTAAAGAATTGTATAAATTCTGGAAAAGCGGGGATTTAAGGTGGGAAGTGAAAAATTTTTAAGGTGGGAACTGAAAAATTTAGCTTTAGTAAATAAACAATTCTACATTTATAATTTTTTTGAAAATATATAATTTTCTAGATGTTCACAAAAAAATTCAAGAAAATCTCTTGACGCTTTGGTGTTCAAATTTAAATAAAACTCCAATAATTGAATTGCAGATCAATTGAATCGTTTTGCATTCATAATTTGCTTCCCTAAACCACCTTAGAGTTCGAAGGCATCAATAAGCGGATATTCGTAGATAGATATTGGTTAGTTTAAGCTATGCAACAAGTTTCAAGAAAATCGCTTGAGGCTATGGGGGTCAAATTAAGCGATCAATTAATCTGCAATTCAATTATTGGAGTTTTATTCAAATTTGACTCCCATAGCCCCAAGCAATTTTCTTGAAAGTTTTTGCATAGCTTAAACTGAAATATCTATTTACAAATATTCGCTTATTAATGCCTTCGAACTCTAAAATGGTTTAGGAAAGCAAATTATGAATTCAAAACAATTCAATTGTACTACATATTTTAGTTCTTCGGTGCTGTTTTAGTTTGAATAGTAATTTTAGAATAAAAATGATATTGTTTATTTTTTATTATTATTTTTTAGTTGTTACAATATTTCTTCTTTACTAAAGCTCTCGCTTGGTAATAATAAATTGTGTTATTTTTATTATTGTTATTTTCAATTATTTTGTTCAATGCTTTATTATGAGCAATAATTGAAAGTTTCACTAATACTATCAAATGATTTTAAATTTAGGAAGATTTTAGGAAAACCTTCATCACCGTGTGTATTCTAAATCCTAATCTATATATATATATATATAAATGAATTCCTGTTTGTTTGTTCCGAATGGGCGTCTCAGCCGCTCAACCGATCGCCATGAAATTTTTACCATGTACAATTCGCATGTCCAGAACCAACAAATGAGTTTATGGTGCTGGTTATATGAAATTACTGACATGTTCGAATCCGAGGGGCCCAGCCATGGATCAAAAATTATTTTTTCATGTATAGCGTAAATTTTGTTATTTTTAACATCAGTGTAAATTTACCTTTATCAAAATTTATAATAAAGGTAAAATTACACGATTTTTTGTTTTATAGTGTATATAGATACAAATATTTGATTATTCAAAAATGACTTCTCAGTCGCTCAACCGATCGCCATGAAATGTTTACCATGCAAATGTTGCATGTTCAGGACCAATCTTACGAAATTGTGAAAGGGGATGGACCCCGGGGTCTAGGGGTCATGGTAATTTTTTTTCAAAAATTTAAATTATTTTACGAGGATGAGTTTTGGAAAGGGGTTATATGAAATAAGAGACATGTTCGAGTTCGGAGGGTCCACCCCTGGATCAAAAATTAGTTTTTACATGTAAAGATACAATTATTTGATTGTTCTGAAATAAAGCCTTAGCCCCTTTACCGATCGCCATGAAATTTTTACCTTGTATATGTTGCATATTCAGGACAAAGCCCACGATACTTTTGAAGGGGCTGGACGCCGGGGTCTAGGAGCTGTGGTACAAATTTTTTCTCAAATTTCCACTTTTTTAAGATTTTTTGACGGAAATGACTAACGAAAGGGGTTATGTGAAATTAGTGACATGCTCCAATCCGGAAGTTTGCCCTGGATCAAGAATTCATTTTTACATGTATAGATACAATTATTTAAATGTTCCGAAATTGCGCCTTACCCGCAAATTTAGACGGATATATAGCGTGCGATTGTTATATACACAAATCATGCCTCTACTATAATTGATTTAATTATTCAAATTAATTTTATTAATTTAAATTTAAGAAAATCTTTCATCACTTTAACTGAAGACAAATCTCTGAACACTTATATTATCCATACTAATAATCCATTTTTACTGGTTTGACATGTACGGTTTAGTGATATCCTATTTATCATATCCTGTTTTGAAATGTACCATAGTCAGCGAGTTCTAATTTCCACATAACTTCAGAAATAATTAACATTCTATTTAATGAAAATAGTAGTTTCATACTAAACGTTAATAGTTTATTACTTAAATAATCAATGATTGTTTCATCTGATTTACTTTTATATAAGAAAATACCATCTTCTACAAGAAACATCCTTGGATTCAAATTATTGTACGTGTAAAATTGCCTTAGTTTGAAAAAACTACTTTTGTTTTTCGAAATGTCATTTTCAACCACAGTTCGCGGTAAAAGTGGACGTAGTTTTAATCGTTTTGAATAAATTAATATTAATTTGTGTTTCGGATGCCGTTGTTCTCGATTAGTTAGCTATATTGCAATAAAATAATTGTTGGTGATCATTTTCCAGGTATTAAATATTATTTCATATGAATATACATTCTTATTAGATTTTAGTTTTCAGTTTATAATCGTGTTAATCTATGATTACTTTTTGACTGTAGATAACATTTGATTTTGCTTAAAAAAATTCCGTAAAGACATTTTCAAACACAGTTCGCGGTGAAACGTATCGAAGGGAACATAAAAACCGTTTTGATAAATTAATACTAATTTCAGCAAGGGTGGCTGAATCAAGCGAACAGTATGAAACACGACATGCAAACGTTCGAAGCAGTACATCTTCTTCTAGAGCTAATGAAACAACTGAACAGCGTGAAACACGACTTGAAAATGTTCGAAGCAGGATGTCTTCTTCTAGAGCTACTGAGACCATAGAACATCGTGAGGCATGGCTGGAAGTCGATCGGTTACGATATGAACGATTAATAGAAACTTTTAGAGGTGATTTAAAGTTAGCAGCATTCAATTACGAGAAAGACTATGATTACAATGTTTCAATTGGGCAAATGGAAAACATTTGTTTGTATTGTCATGCTTTAAAGTTTCACAATAAATCGCCTGGAATGTGTTGTTCAAATGGAAAACTGAATTTGCATCTGGATGATCCACCTGAACCTCTTCTAGCTTACGTCTCCGGAACTACTGAGTTATCCAGACATTTTCTACAAAATATTCGAAAAAACAACTCATGCTTATATAAATCCCGTGCAACGCCGGGTAACTCAGCTAGTAATTTGATAAAATTGAAAGAAACATCAGTTTATCAAACTCAAATTTTTGAATTTTATTTTCCATTGTATATGGATTTTTGAATAGTGTCGGATTACTCTGAAAATATTATTTTGGCAATTGTGCTTTTCGGCTATAATTAGCGTATAACTTTTAAGCCTGGTACTATTTTTAACGACAAAATTACTGACCAAACTAATTTCATGTTAATTCATAGAAGTTGTTAATAGATGGCGTAACAGGTAAGTTTTGTCAATTGTAGGAGTTGCTTTTTTTTAATATTGGAGCAATATCCGGCGCAGAAGGGAAATTTTCTACTGAAACTGCTGCAGCTATTATTCACTGGTGTCGCTACTAATCAAAAATTAAATTGTACTTAGCTTCATGCAGTCGAATGACAGTTCCTATTTTCTTGTTGCTTGAAAAAAATGTATAAACGTTTTAAAACCCAAACAAATTGCGAAATAAATAATAAATTAGATAAATTTAACAAAAAAAATGTATTAATATTTAGTTGTACACAGTAATAAATATAGTGAATAAGTGCTAAGTTTAAAATTTGAGTGCTGTGCCTGTGTGATACTTATAAATATGTATAATGGTTACTCTAACGAAAGTCTCAACGTCATTAATATTCAAACGTCATATTCAAAACACGGTTGCCCGCAGTTGTAAACGAGCTAAAATTGATTGTGAATTTCATGAACTATTCTAATTTGTTTTGTGTTCCTTTTTTAGAATGACGATGAAGATGAAAGACGACGAAGTATAGATCAGTGACTAGTAGTACGAGTAGTGTAATTGTTTCGGTACTGGAAGATACTGAAGAGTTGAAAGTTTGTTTGCAACAGTTCATGAACAATGTAAGTCGTGATGTTTGAAGATCGATTGGCCAATCTTTTAAATTAATCTGTGTTTTATATATTTGTAGAATATCAATACACATAATGCATTTCAAACTTATTCGTTACATTGACTAATTCGGTTACTGGTCATCGTAAATATGCCAAACATTTTAATTTTCAAGTAGTTGGAAGCATCGTGTAAAATTTATGGTTACTGGGCCGATATCGTGCACAACGAAGTGATTTGAATGTCTGGTGATTTATGTCGTAAGAATGTCGGCGATAAAGGAAATTAGAATGAAGGGGAACCGAAAAGGATAGTTCAATTGCTGAGGGTAGTAATGATGTGCAGGATCCAAAAACAAAGGCCAAGGCTAAAGCAAAAAAGAGCGACGTCTACAAAGTTGAACCGTAACAAAACATAACGGAACGATAAGTGGTAAATTAGATAGGGTACCTTTCTTGGATCCCGTATTTGCCGATATAAAATCGAATTTAAGCGATATAGATAGTTCGAATCAAGCTTTTCTAAATACGCTGGAATCGAATAATTCGGAAATTTTATTTGATTTCGATAATCCGTACTTGCATAATAAGCACCAAATGAATTTTTACTCAATGAAGACACCCGTTGAAAATGAGAAATTTTATTTTATGAATTACAAAAAGCTGTTAAAATTATCACAATATTTACAGTATACAATATTAGTTATAAGCCATGCAACATAAATAAGTACGTACTTGGCTGGACACATCTAAGTAAGGAATCGCTCTATAACGATCTTTTTAATTTCAGAATGCTGCAATCAACCGCAGGTGATAGTAACATAAATATCCCTTTAGTGATTTACTAACACAATTGTGCGGGTAGGGCAAAAGTACCATGTCAAAAATTTAGTTTTGTATGTTTTTTGAACCAACTTACACTTTTGTGAATTCCTTTTTAACTTATTTTCGTCCGAAAAAAAACACTATTTCTATACACACAATTGTGTTGATTTTACTTCAAATCAAGCGAAATTTTTGATCAACAACGCCATTACATACTATGGTTTTTTACTCACACATTTATGTGGGTTGGACTAAAACTGAGCCGATTTTTTTGTTTTCTTGGTTGATAAGGGATATAGTCGAAACGGTGGTGCACCCATTTATGCTATAATTCGCAACTTAAAAACCGTATGATCCATTATTTCACATTTCCAAAGAATGAGGATTAGTAAGAAACTAAACTAAACAGTCGCGAGATGTTGAATCTGCACTTTTAACGTCCGAACCGGATGACGAACTCGAAAAGCGCCTTGAAGAATATGACGATACACCAAATGAAAACTCACATGCTTCGAAAAGTATTTTATAAAAGATGAACATTCCCAAACTTCGACGCAACCCAAATATTTTCTGGATAAACAAGACGAAAATGGTCAGTTTCCATGTCGTCTACGTGCAAATGAATTTTTCGGAGAGCAATTACTATTTTTTCACGAAGATGCTCACCTGATCGAACTAATAAATAGTGTTACAGCGATCAGCAATCCAGTCCGTCGACTACTTACCACAACAAATATGTATACCATGCCTAAAAAGGGTTCAACAATGCGTGAAATGAACGATTTCGATGCGGTTCAGGAAAAACTAATGAACAGTTGAAATCGTGTTTATTAATTTAATAATTTTCTTATCAATATACAAAATATTTTTGATTTGTAAACACAATTTATTAAAGTTTTCCTTATTTTTCACGATTTTATTATGTATTTTAAATCCTTATAAAAATGAAAAAATTAAATAAAAATAATTAAATTAAATTATACAATTAAAATCTTATTTTTATAAAACGGCAATTTAGTTGGTACTTTATATTTAACATGTTTTACCTCGACTCTAACGCCCAAGCAACCCTCGAGATGATTTTCCAATTCATTACGGATCATTCGAGTTTGACACAGGGGGCATTGAAACCATATTATTTTCCGTTACGCATATAACATCACTGTTCCGGGATGTTGATGTTGTTTGATACCGACGTAAAAGCGTATCCTCGCCAAATAAATCATCCATAACATTTTTATCGATTAATTCGTTGGTACCTCCTGTAATCATGTCATCGAAATCACCGTCGATTAAATCAATTACATCATCGTCTGTTTCTCCATCTTCACAATAATCATTGGTGTTATGTTCAATTTCCTTCAGTAGATCGTCTTACATTACTTGAATCTGGTCGCTCGTGGTCGAAATCTGTTGTAGTTTGCGGAACTTTATCGCCAAATCGTTTCGACCACAAGTCGCGAACTGTGTGATTAACATTATCATCTGGTTTAGCGACAGGTGAATCAGAAAAACTTCTACCTTTCCCAAAAAAAGGTTGAATTGCTGAGGATGATTTAGTAGAATGTGGAGTATCTTCACTAGTCGGAAAATCTGTAATACGAACTACATTGGTTAAGTTGCCACCCAGTCGATCAGAATAATTATGATGTTTAGTTTTTGTAGTAGTTTGGCCATTTTGGGTCGCGCTAACTTGATTTGTTTGAAAATATTTTCGTATGTCTCGCACATTATTTGCTTTAACTTTGCGCTGCGATAAAGTGAGAGTTCGTTGTGGAGCTTTTCGTTTTAATGAATTTTGAGGTTCTTTAATTTTTTTCAAAAGTTCCGCTGCACGAATCATCATGTGCTCTCCGCCAAGTAACATGTGGCCGAGGAGCTCGATTTTGAACCCACTTAACAAATCCATAAAATGGTTTACGATGCTGACAAATACCATTACCACGCCACCAGTAAGTTTTGTAATTATTTACTTCATCATAGAATGTGTGAATTAAAATTAGTTCCCGCTAGCCCATGTCCATCGTTTCCTTCCCGGATACCCCGAATAAACAAATACGCATAAATCATTTTGTGTAGAAGAGTTTCTCAAACCACTCAATCGAATTGTGCACTGCATATCAAAATTTTGCGCGAATAGCATATCCCAGCACAACTATACATGCGTGTGCTCCATTCTAGTGAAACACATTGCAGCTTGCCCTGAAAAAATTGCAAATCAAATGCTCAAAACATTGTGAAGATGTCTGGCGTGGGGTCGATTGTCTCCCAATTTGAATGCACTAAATTATGTGTGGTATTTAAACCATCTCTCTCGTGGCTGGAACCATAACCGTCCTTCCTCTTCCGTTTAGGTGACTTGTTCTTGTTCATGTTGTGTGCTTGTGACACATTATTAATAGAATTTAATTCTTCAGATAGTTTTAATGGTAATAAATAATCACTATTCATTTTACGTGAAATTTTATTTAACAAGACATTAACAACATTTTTTCTACAGGTGTGCGCGCGTTCATCGAAGTCGAAGTACTTTTAAAATTAAAATGTATATAAATTAAAAATTATTTTAAATTATTAAAAATCTATTAATTTTTTTTTCTTTTTTTATAATTTTTTTTTAAATACAAAATCATTTTTTACTAAAACAATTTTGAATATATTTTTCTGCACTACAAAAGAAAAAGAAAAATTTAATTGAATGAATGAAGTTTGCTTTGATTTAAGGGTTGTACAAAACAAGGGAAATTTAAAGTTTCCTCCTGAAATGGACAGTGCTCTCAATAGGGGCTCACGATAAATAGGTAGAGCAAGATATTTTTTATCGATTTTTAACTAAAAAGTTGAATAAAAAATCTTAGTTTAGAGTTAAATAAATTAATTATATGCAATAATAGCGCGCTAAATATAAGTTTTGACATAGAAAATTGGCTGCTCCGGATACAGCTATCGGGCACTTATAAAAACACAGCAAGTATTACATATGGTGGTGAACTAACTAATTAGGATACAATTGAGGGCAAAATATTACGCCCAATACCTTTTGTGGGTACATTAACAACTAAAAACTACTAGTACAAACTAACAGTAATTCAGTTTATTGAGTAATTTAGACTGTGCCCTCCAAACAGATTTTTAGTGTGTAAATTTATTAACATAATTGTGGCGAAATTAAAGTATACACTTTTGTAAGCTACAATCAATCCATAGTCTGGATAATATTACATAAGAATAGAATAAATGCGGGCGTGATACCCCGAATATCAATGTTATGAATATGCACGGTAGCATAACAGGTGGTTGCAGTACGGTTTACTTGAGTTCCATCATGAGTTAATGATACAAGGATTGATTATTTGATGTCCATAGTAATAAGACGCACAAACCGGCTTCTATTTTTAAACTATAGCAAAACTTCAAATTAAGTACAATAATATAGATAGTTTATAGTAATCGTATTGTAAGGAACAACATTAAATTACATTTCAAAATAATTGTAAAGTACATTATTATGTCGTGAATAAGGTAAATTTTAAATCACGACAAATTTCACTGCGACGCGATACAAACGACAAACTTTGACTATCTCCCGTTTAAATAAATAAGTTTCCTCTGTATATTTTATCAACTATACGCTATAAAATTAAAATAAATCGAACAAGAGTTGGTATTTAAAAAAAAAAGTTCATTTAAACTTTTTAGTATCGAATTTATTCAACTATCTTCGAATCTATTTATACGACTAGAAGAAAAATCTCCAGTGAAATCGAAACAAATACCTGAAAATGAATTGCATAGTATAGTATATAAAAATTGGTCTGTAGGTGGTATACAGTATATATCGTACAAACGAACAACTTTAATAGTTGTACAAAACTATACTCGTATTCACCATAAACAAAAATGTTTGCGAGAAGTTTGAAAGTGCATTTTATAGCAGAAGGAATTCAGTGAAGGAAAATATAGCACAATACAAAAAATCTTTGCTATGTAACGTAATAAATCACTAAATTGATATATTTTTATTTTTAAGCAGCTTTAATTTTCAATACAGAATGTTTCAAATATCATTTGGGATGCGCTGTACGAGTAAAGGTACAGTAGAAATCTTTCCTGATTCGTGATTTCCTCTCATTTTTGTGCTAAGATTTTAATAAAATCGATTTCAGGAATAGTTTAGTTAGGTTGGGCAACTTTTTTTTCATGTGCTGCTTTAATAATGTACCCAAAAACTAAACAAAATATTATTAAGGAACTTGCTTTATTAGTTTTTTAAAATTACATCTAATATTTTCGATTTCCGATTAAAATAAAATAAATATGTTTTATTCACACAAATTGCATTTAATATTTAAACTGATTTAGATTTCTTAATTCTTTGTCATTTCTGTTCAACATCATTGCAACAATTCTGGGGATCACATAGAACTAGTCCCAATGGAAGTGAGCTATTTGAAGCAGGCATGACATTAAAATGTGAGTTTCACTCCAGTAGAAAGCCAACCTACTGACCTACGGACCCAAATAAAATTCCTGACCTTCTGGATTTCTATTTGTCAAAAGATATCTCCGAAAAATGCTTAGCAGTTGAAAATGAAGAGCCCCTGAAGACAAAACAATCCTAAAGAACTTGTGCAAAAAACTTGTAATCTGACAGGTAATCCTGACACAGACGATTCCCTGTGGAAAGCCACCAAAGGTTTAAAAAGGCCTAAAATGCAAGTGCTGCCCATTAAAATGGATGATAGAACCTGGGCTCGCAGCGAAAAACCAAAATCTGGTCTGTTTGTCGAAAATACCTTAAAATCACCAACTGAACAAGCGAATAATGAATATCTAACATCTATAAACAAAATAGACGAGGCATCTGTGCTACCAGTTAACACGCGTTTCAGTACTCTGAAACAAATCAAACAAGAAGTAAAAAATCTCAAAGATAAAAAAGCCCCTGGATACGACTTGATAACGGAGTAAATAATCAAAGCTCTACTAGAAAAAGCACTTAGGAAACTACTGCACATAATCAATGCTATCTTTAGACTACGTTATGTTCCGAGACAGTGGAAAGTAGTGGAAATCATAATGATTCCAAAGCCTAATAAATCACTAAATTACAAAACATCGTATAGGCCTATTTCTTTGTTAACAACATCATCAAATAATTTTTGAGAGACTGTTTCTCAAGAGATTAAAGCCAATTATAGATAGTAGAAATCTGATACCTGAACATCAATTTGGGTTTCGAGAAAGGTAATCAACGATAGAACAGGTACGTAGCATTAGTGGTACAATTGAGGAGGCGCTGGAAAAAAGGAAGTATGTTCAGCAATATTCTTAGACGTAGTCCAAGCGTTTGATAAGGTTTGACACCGTGCGAGAGAGGAAGGGGAATACTTTAAACTGAAAAAAATATTTTGGCAGGGGTTCCACAAGGCAGTGTTCTAGGCCCCGGATTATACCTCTTGTATATTCAAATGATCTACCAAACATAAAAAAAGCTAGAATAGGAACGTCTGCTGATGACACAGCTGGTATGACCACCGATGCTAGTATAGTTGAGTTCACTAGAAAACTACAAAATGCTGTTGATATGGTGAATAACTGGACTGGACAAAACAATGAAAATTAACACTTAACGAATTAAAATCAACACAAATCAACTTTATAAATAGGAAATTAGCATATATTCCGATTAGACTGAATTCACAACAAATACCATATTGTGACAATACTAAGCATGACGCTATATTCGGCATGACGCTATACTCTAAACTCAGGTAGAAAGCACATGCTAAAAAGAAAAGGCAAGAACTGAATTTAAAATTCAGAAAAATGCACTGGCTTATTGGAATAAACTCCGAACTGACAACGCACAACAAACTGCTGTTATATAAACAAATCTTAAAACCTATCTCTAGACGTATGGTATTCAGGTTTGGGGCTGCACAAGGAAAACTACAGTAAAGATTATTCAAACATTTCAAAATAAAGCACTACGTAGCATTGCTCCTTGGTACATTAGAAACGACAGTCTCCATCGAGACTTAAACATGGAAAACGGCAGCGATGAAATACAAAAATTTACAAGGGGTCATGTACTGCGATTGCAGCAGCATGACAACAAAGAGCTGCGGAACCTACTGGATCGCACCAATGGACCAAATTGCCTAAAAAGAACAAAGCTTTTAGATTTAGTGGTTATTGTAGCCGCTTAAATCAAAGGAATGACAGAACTGGGATGAACCGATAGGTCTCATCCCACAAGAATGGACTACTTAACTTATAAAACAATTACTAGATTATCCATATGATTAGTTGTAATATTATACAGAAATAAAGATTTCTTAAAGAAAAAAATGCAATTGAAACGATTCCATTGAAGCTGATATTTCTAATACACAGGTTTCTATCAAATTTCGTTAGAATCTCCCAACTAATGAAAGCAAGCTAAGTATGAAGTTTAATTTCCTACATTCAATCTGCCTTGGCTGTAGAGAAGCCGAATATTTGGCAAAATAAAGTTTTGTTTTTGAAAACTCGTTATTTCTAGTAAATTTAAAAAATGATATGAACTAATTTTGATGCCAATTTAATTTCCGATCTTTCACACTTTTCAGAATATTTACTAAAACCGAAAATCTCATATGAAAGCCATTACTTTCACGAGAGCAATAGCGACCAAGCATCACTGAGTTCTCCCAATTTATGGAGGTTCTTTAGTATGTAGTTTCATCCCCATCAATCAGTCCGTATATGGGCTGTTTTTCATCAAAAATTCAGATATCGAATTTGTGATGAAAAACCTTTTTTTTTATCAAAACTTTTAATTTCTGCTAAAATTTTGGAAAATCGGTGGTGTAAGTCACAATAACGTATTACACGATAAAACCACATTTTTTAAATGAACTGCATTTTTAAATTACAATTTAAAATTCGCAGTAAAAACCTACAAAATCAATTATGTAAATTTATAAAAGTATTAGTACACTCATGTAAAATTATATATAATATTTTATGGTAGAAAATCTATTACGATCTAAAATCATTATCTCAATCTAGTACATTGTTATTAAGTTTGTTTTAGATACAGAAAACAGAGTCAGTGTAAAAATAATATTTGTGACAGCTGCACCAATTCAAATAAAATAAATAAATAAATTAAAAATTCAGCGAATTGTGTTTGATAAAACTAGAAAATCTTGGTTCATGCTAAACAATTTAATGGTCCTTTGAGCCGGATGGCGGGATAGTAGAAAGCAGTAACGTTGTTAAATTAAATCTGTAAGCAAGGATCGAAAATACTATTTTTCAGCCATTTAAAATATATAACGGAAACAGTGTAAGTTGTATTCCAAACAAACGGTACCAAAAAAGATTTCGAGCGGTGTTTTATAGTGTCCTCACACAATAACTACAAGGACAAAGTAGTACGCTAACATTTTTTCGAGTTTTGACAAAGTGTAAATGCGTGTGCATAAGTATATACAGTGAGATAGCGTGGTACGCCGATAAGATTTGGAGCACTTTCATCTCGCAATTATGAAAATAATATCCAATAAGTATCGTGTTACGCCGACAAATCATTTCGAACGTTTTTCATCGTATGACTGTTAGCAGCGTTATACGCCAACATTTCTCGAGCGTTTTTTCGTCGGGTAATTACATGTATATAATTACATAAGCATTTGGAGTGAGCATCGTGTGACCTTGACCATAGTGGTACGCCAAACTTTCGAGCGTTTTTATCACGTGATTATACGGATACAATTACAAGTGTATACAACTAGTAACACTGAGCATCGTGTGACCCTGAGTAAAGTGGTACGCCTACATTTCGAGAGTTTTACCATAGCGTAATTATACGTACATAATTACATAAATATACAGTAAGCATCGGGTGAGCAGCAAGCTTCGTCGTATGCCGACAAGTTATATCGAGCGAGTTATTGTCGCGTAATTATACGAATAATATTATCACATAAGTTTATACAGTGAACATATGGAGTACATATATAGTCACCCTTTTAGGAACATCGAGTGGATTTCAAGGGATTTCTTCGATCGTGCAATTACGTATATAATGACATACAGTGGGTGACGTGTGAACAGTGATTAACATAACACGACGACAGTATTTCGAGTGATATCAGTTAATTATACTACAACGCCAGAGATTGACCGAGTATCGTGATCTCGTGTGAATAATCGAGCAACGTGTGAGCAGTGAGTATCTAATATCTATTACCATCAACGCAATTGCTGAGGGTTGCTTCAGTAATTGGTGGCATCGCGGGAGTGACATTTCAAGTGTGAGTAGTGAGCAGAATAGCTATTATTATCAACACAAGCTGAGGCCTACTTCAGTAATTGGTTGCAACGTGGGAGTGACATTGCGGGACCAGTCTGTGACCTTAAAATTAAAAGTTAATCCAACATCGGGATATCAACAAAAACACCAATAACTGTAACTTATTTTAAATTGTATTATTAGAAAAAACCACTGGCAATTATTCGTTCGGTATATGAAAATAATTTTCTTCCAAACTCATTGGTGGAATTAGTGATTGGATCGTGTAACAAAACAATATAACCTTATTCGATCGAAGTCGTAACCTAATTTATAATTAAGCATATAAGTAAGTTTGTGTATAAGGGAGCTTGAACCAAGAAATATGACGGATCAAGTTAAAGAGTTTATGGGACGAAGGGGAATGGCGAAAGGGAGTATCACTAGGTTAGTGCTATATGCCGATAGTATCACTGACCGGACATCAGTTTAAAATATCAAGACTAGATTAGAGTTGTTAAAGCGATCATTTAGTGAGTTTATGGAATGTGAAATGAAGTTAGCAGCGTTCGATGTAGCATCTGATATGGCAGACTACGAGATAAAATATTTAAATATAAAAACAAAATTGTCACAAGCATTGACTGTACCGACAATGAAGGAAGAGGCGACCCAAGTAGAGAAATCGATGTCACGCATGTTTTAGGAACAAAACGAATTTCTAACGAGCCTACCCGCGACATTTACCAGTTCACTAAATCAAACTGTCAGTCAATCATTTGATGAGCCGACCCACTGTTCTTTAAGGCTTCCACGACTAAACATTCCAACGTTTAGAAGAGATTACAAGGATTTTTCTTGCTTGAAGGATTTATTTATTGCTTCCGTTCATAGTAAATTAGGACTTAATTTCAATATTTAAAAGGGTATTTGTGCGATGAAGCGTCAGATCTAATAAATCATATAACGGTCTCGGAAGCAAATTATACACAAGCTTGGAACAAATTGTGCGAGCGCTATGACAAGAAACGGTACGTTTTAAATAATTTTATAAGGTTATTCTTAGAACAACCAAACAATCACCACAGCTCGGCAAAGGGATTACGGCGATTATATAATGTATCTGATGAAGTTATTCGAGGGCTTACAGCATTGGATAGTGAAGAAATTTCAAAGGATGCTTGGTTGATCTATACATTACTGCGCAAAACATACAATGAAACACAAGTAGCTTGGGCACACAAAACAGTATCAAATGATTTTCCGTCTTTTGAAGAAGTTCTTAAATTCTCAAATCTAGCACAACGAAGGCTCACCAACTAAACTCATGAGAGGACACTTCGGAAGATGAAAAATCAATTCCTGTGAAATGTTTGATTTGTGGTGAATCACATCGAATCTACCTTTTGTATCGAATTTAAGAAATTGGATGTTACACAACGGAGAGAAAAGGCGGCCAAGTTACGAATGTGCTTTAATTGTCTATCGTCCAACCATCGAGCTATGCAATGCCTAAGCCAAGCAAATTGTATGAAGTGTGGACGTAGACACCACACATTACTACACGAAAATGTAAACTCAAGCACGCTAGCGAACAAAAATTCAAGCACAGTAGCGAACATAATAACTACATCATCAACTATTCCTGGCAACGACTTAGCTGCAAGAGAACTACCAAAAGGAACAACTACCAATTCAAGTCTGTTCAGCAATGGAAACACGTTTTTACCAACAGCAGAAGTGTAGTTAAAAACACAATACGGGCAATCAGTCAAATTATTAATGGATTCAGGCTCACAGTCGTCCTTCATTGCAGAGAAATATGAACGTAGGCTTGGAGTATCTAGGGAAAAGGGAAGAATATTAGTGGAAGGACTTGCAACAAATAATGTGTCAACAACAGGACGGACACCAATTTACATTCAATCCTGGTAGGATCATTCCAAATATTTAATAGTAAACGTTTATATACTCCCAAACTTAACAAAGTTATGTACCAATGCGATGTTAAAAGAAGAGCAAGAGTGTACAATTCGAAGTTTAAGGTTGGCCGATCCAAATTTTAGTAACAAAATGGAAATCGATATTCTGTTAGGGGCTGATTATTTTTTTGAGGCTTTGGCAGCCACTCAAATTCAATTATCACCGCATATAATCGCACAAGAAACATTGTTTGGGTACGTGATTGCTTGTAGAAGAGAGGATGCCGGGCAGAAGGAAACAGACTGGAAATCTTACAAAAATTTCAACATACTAATTTCGAATGATCAAGGTTTAGAGAAATTACTGAGAAAATTTTGGGAACAAGAATCGTTATTGGACGAGGCACCAAAGATAGTAGAAGAAGAATTATGTAAAAATCATTTTCGAGCAACAACCACCAAATTCAAAGATGGTAGATTTGTGGTTTAACTACCATTCAAATCAAATCGGATAAGACTCGGCAACTCGTATAAATTAGCCTTACAACGTTTTATTTCAATGGAAAGAAAAATGAGTAAAAATCCTGAATTCTGGAAACTGTATATCGAGTTTATGAATGAGTATAAAACTCTTAGACACATGCGATTATTACAGCCGCTTCAGATTCATATAGATGCAAGAGAAATATATTATTTGCCTCACCATGGAGTTGACCGTGAAAATAGTTCAACAACAAATATATAATACGCGTCGTGTTTGGGTCAGCTGTTAGTTCCAATGGTGAAAGCTTAAAACAAAACCTTCTGAATGGACCCACATTACAAGACACATTGTGGACAATATTATTACGATTCCGATCATTTAAAATTGCAATGTGTGCTGATATTGCAAAAATATATCGCCAGACACTAATTGAACCATCACAAACATCAATGCATCGCATCCTATTGCGAGAATCTCCATCTGAATTAATTCATCATTATGAGTTATTAACAGTAACATACGGTACCTCACCTGCACCATTCCTAGCTATAAGAGTGTTATATCAAATTGCCAATGAATGTGAAGAGACACACCCTGAAGTCGCCAGAGTAATAAGGGAAAACTTTGTAAATCTAATTGTTCACAATTAAGTGAAGATAACAATTCAATCCAAATAACAGGAGATTTTCAAGGAATTCATGTTTTGGGATTGTACTGGGATCCAATAAACGACATGTATTCATTCAAGAATACCAATATACCAGACAAAGTGACTACTAAGCGAGGCATACTATTAGTAGCGTCACGGATCTTTGATCCATTGGGACGGTTGAGTCCATTTACGGTATTGGTGAAAGTTTTTTACAGGGCTTGTGGCTCAAGGGATTATCTTGGGATGAGAAACTCCCAATAAATGTACAAGAAGGATGGACCGGTATTCAAGGTCTATTTAAGTTTTTAAAAATGTACAAGTTCCAAGATATGTGTCTAATTGCAAAAACAATTGCCAAATTCACGGATTTAGTGACGCGAGCAAAGTGGCATACTCAGCAACTATTTATGTTCGAATGGAACGGGATAAATCTATTAGAACATCATTGCTTACGTCAAAGACCAAGGTAGCTCTAATACAGCAAGTAAGTTTACCACGGTTACAACTATGTGGCGCACATCTACTTGCCAAATTAGTCAAACGAGTACTTACATCCCTCGACGTGCTCAACATTGAAGTCTATGGTAGACTGACTCTATGGTAGTTCTGTCATGGCTTGCAAGCCACCCTCAAAAATGGAAGACATATGTTGCCAATCGTGTTGCATCGATTCACCAATTACTTCCGGATTCTAAATGGAGATATGTCAGTGGAAGGGACAATCATGCAGATTTAGCAACTCGCGGAATCATGGTAGACAATATAACCAAAAATGATTTATGATGGAAAGGACCCCAATGATTGTCGAGATCTGTAAGTAATTGGCCAATCAATCCATCAGGCAATGAAACAGAACAGGAGCGCCACGAAGAGAGAAGGTCAAAGATCTGTCTAATGAATACAGTTTGTGAGACAACTGCAATTCATTCTATAAACAGACTATTACAAAATGTATCCCGCTGGATTAAAGTTATTCGAGTGATGACATATATGTTAAGGGTTGTGCATATTGCTAAGAAGACCATCAACTTCCCAAGTTATATAACTGTGTCTGAGTTAGAAGACGCTGAAATTCGAATAATTCAATTTGTTCAATCACACGAATTTTCAGAGGACATAAAAAATCTTAACAAATATAACCGGTTATAATCAAATTCGAAATTAACGTTATTAGCGCCATTCATTGATTCCGAAGGTACATTAAGAGTAGGCGGTCGATTACAAAATCTAAAATGTGCCTATAATATAAAACATCCCATAATACTACCACGGCGACATATAATTGTAACTTTAATTCTAGAATACTAGCACAAAAGATATTTACATCCTGGGCCATCGTTACTAACAGACATTTTTCGACAGAAACTTTGGATATTAGGTGTACGTGAAGCAAGTCGTAGTCGAATCCAGAATAACTCCAAACCGTCCATTCTCCATAACCGGAATTGACTATGCTGGTTCAATATCATTGTTATCCAGGAAAGGGAAGGGGTGCAACACTTATTAAAGGATTTATAGTTATTTTCGTATGCTTTGTCATGAAAGTATTACACTTGTTGCATCAGACTTGACTACGGATGCTTTTTTAGCCGCTTTTGATTGGTTCATAGCACGGAGGGGAGCACCCGCAGAAATATATTCGGAAAATGGCTCAAACTTCTTAGGTGCAAAACGAAGACTCTACGAGTGTTCCAGCTTTGTCACATCCACTCGTTAAAAAATCAAATTTAAAATCTTCTTGTGCGTTTAATCGATTGTCGTGTAAATGCCGTTCTTCATTTCAAAAATCTCTTATGTTGGCTGCCATTTCCGATGAACCAATTTCAGCCAACAATTATTGATATCTCTCAATTTAATAAAAAACTGAAGTTTAAAGTACGCTCCATTTTTTAAAGCATTATAAACAAGACCATATAGTCTTAGAATAAGGGAAATAAAAATTGGAAGTTTACGGAATATTGGCGTTAAATTAACATGTGTATTAACATCTGGCGGGACCACTATGGTATAGTAAAGAAGGAACAATACCAACAATTAGGAGATCCCATTGATTTTTGGCCGATATCGTTCCACCAGAATTGGCAGTTTATAGGACCTTTTTCGTTGTTTGCAAATATTTTCAAAAAATAATCATTTATGAGAAAAATAACAATGGACTAATAGATTGTAAATTAATTTTTCAACAATACCGGTTCAGATCAGTTTTCCAAAATTTAAGTGAAAATGAAGTTTTTTTCAATAATTGGAAGTAGAAGAACCTTGAAAAATTTGGTGAAAATCTGTGACCCAAAACTGGCCGCTATAAAAGAAGTTTTTTTAATTTTTGACAATGATGTTGAACTTATAGAAGAAACGTCATTTGATCAAATACTAAAAAGACAAATAAATTTAAAGATTAAATTTTCAACCACGGTTTTTGTTTGACCTTGTTGCTTTAATTAATTATAATTTAGTTTTACGACTACAAAATTTGAAATAGACCACTGTCTTGAATTTTTTACTTTGTTTTGTAAGCATAGTCTATTTCATCAGCCTGAATATCAAGATAAAGTCCTTGATTTGTTTGTTTTAAAACGATTTCAGATATGTTTTCATGGTTCACATAATTAACTATATTACACTAGAGTGGAGTTATCATGCTGTGATTGATCGTCTATATCAAACGAGACCACTAATATTTTTGAGGGATCTTATTTTTTGCAACAGTTTAATAGTGTTATATTTTCTTGTTCATTCCAGGAGGTCACCTAGAAAAATCGGGGAAAGTACGCTAACAGCACTGTTTTTGATAGACTTGGTTGCTTGCAGACACTCACACCACTTTCAACATTTCTGTTCCTTCTGAAAAACCAATCAGGCACACAAAATCTTAACCAATACAATTGTATTAAAAAACCAAACCAAATCACATTTCAGTACACTCCCGACAGAATCAAGCTCTATATAGACATAAATAGGTACATAATATAGCCAGAAGTATTATAAAACTCCAAAACAACAAAAATAAAATTTAATTGAACTTTCTTTTTGACATTTATACGTTTATTTTTTTCTTCTTCTTCGTTGTCGCCTTCATTTTATTTCGACAAAAAGCTCAAATAAAAAACAAAAATTATGCCGAATGAAAGTTGAAAATGAAAATAATGAGCCTGTGCGATAAAAAGGTTGAAAAATAAAATATCTCACGTTTTATGATATCGTCTTTGTCGTTAACATGCGACTGTGAAATGGATGACTCAATAAAATACGTACGAGGGGGTGAGACCATATCTATCTTCTGTATACCCCAAATTTAGATTTTTATTGGTGTATGCGTTTATTACATCGTGTTTTGGTAATCATTAATCGATGTTTGTTGTTTTTTTTTTGTTTAATGACAGCAATGTACCCGCCGTATATAAAATGTGATTTGCGGTACGAGAAATAATATAAATTGACAGCTATTAATAGTTTAATTGTTTTGATGGCAATTGCGTAACGTGATTTAATTTAAACACCATAGTTTGTTGTTTAAGTTTAATCGTTGTTCATTTTAGGCATTAATCGTTTTGTATCCTAAATAAATATATCATGGTGGTAACTACTCTCTGAAGTTTTGGCAAAACATTGAAGCGTGATTGCGATTTTATACGCATTAACAGAGCTCTGAAATGTAAAATAAATAATAAAATTCGTCCTTTTATTTTTCTCGTGTGTATTCAAAATAATGTGAAAATTGTTCGAGAGCTTTCATTAAAAAACAATGAAAATAATACAATAACAATAAAAACCAAAAATATGGTAATATAAATTTATTGCAGCAATCTCCCTCCTTCGTTCAACAGGAAAGCAAAACCAAAATTATTAATGAAAATTCAATTATGGGATAATAAATTTATGTTTCAAGTGGATAATAAAAGCTTTAAACTGTGAACAAAAAATAATTGTTTCTGATACAATTAAATTGCTTGTACTTTCGAACCACATACAAACAATTAAGGGTGGTTCTTTGAAATAAATCTTATTAAAATATTTAGTGATTTGATATTGAATTTTGAACGAATTAGAAATATTATTAGGAAATATAAATCTGACATACTCTAAAGCCTATGTATGTTTTATTGGAAGTCTAAATTTGTTGATTATTGTTGGTTTTTCTATAAAGACCACGGTTAGTTTAACCCTTTGCTGCATTTTGTATTATTATATGATATGTCCGTTAAATTAATCAAAAATTTTCATAATAAAACAAAAAGTACTACATTTTGGGTTTTTTTCAATTGCAGCAACCTTCATTTTGTTCTAAATGTTCATTTTTGAAGCGTACGTTGAATCACCTTTTGAATAATCATCAAAAAATTTAACCTGTTAAGTTGAGCGCGAGTTACGTCATCCAACGACGTCACAACCCAAATGCCAACCTCATTACAAGCAATAAGATCACAATTTCCTGTCAACAGTAATAAATAAGTTCATTTAGCACATTTCGCAATTAAAATGTTAACAAAAAATTTAATAAGTTTATTTTTCAAAAAAACAAAATGCGAATTTTGCAGTTCTATAAAAAATTACTAACAAAAATTATAATAAGTTCAATTTTATGCAAAATGCACATTTTACATTTTGCACAACATAAAATTACCTAAATGTAAATTTAATATTCAGATTGTATTTTGATTTAGAGAACATAAAACCTACATTACGAAAAAATAAATTCATTATATTTAAAAAGAAAAATTGAAGTGAAGATTTTTTTTTCCACAACTGCCACCTCATAAAATATAATTGGCGCAGTTCGGTAGTGGATATTTTTAAATATCCGTAAAGAAAATTCAGTGAATATCGAAAATCGAAAGTAAAGTCGAAGTATTTTGACATCTTTTTAACATAAGTTAGCATCAACGGGTTATTGGTGTATAGTGCCGTGTTAATAGGAACGACAATATTGTGTAATAATAAAAGTGAAATAATCCTGATGGTATATCAGAACAACATCACGACATCCTCCTGATCTACTAGACCTACATCGTAATGCAACTATTCATCGTTCTTCTAATCATCGGGTAAGTGATAAATTTATGTTCATTTTATCCATTCCACCTAAATAAATACATCTCACCCGCATCCATTCACGGCTTATGAGTAATATTAATGTCGCGGTTTACGAGAATAATAAATTAATTAATACTAGTTGTAGTGATAATAGTGATAGTTTAAAAAATTTCGCGAAAATTGATGAAATTGACCTTTTAATTTTAAAATTTTTAAAAATACCAGACTCTATTAAAGATCTACCTCATTTTGAAGGTAATCGTCACACATTGTACGATTTTATAGACAATGTCGATGAAATTATCGAACAATGTTACCAGATAATCGGGGATAAGCAGATTCCCAAATCTTTTATTTTACGGTACCTCAATGCCATGGGTAACAATAAAAGAAAATCTTATAAATCACTACGCCGATAAACGAAATGAAACAAGTCTCATTCGAGACTTGCATTTGATTTACCAGGGTAGTGAAACAATCGACAGGTATTTCTCAAAAGTAATTGACATTCAGACGAAAATACTCACACACGTCAGACTGAAAACCAAGAAAATGTTTTAATAGCTAAAGAAAATCTCTACAAAGAAATGTGTTTATCCACGTTTTTAGCTGGGTTGAGAGAACCCATGGGATCCATGATACGTGCATGGCAACCAAAAACCATAAACGATGCATTTTCGCTTTGTATGAAAGAGCAAAATATGCATTGCATGAAACCCAAAGTTAATGCATTTCAAAAACCTCAATTACCGCCTAGAGCGATTCATTATGAACCATTAAACACACACGTAAAACAGCATCAAAACGTTTTCCAGCCTAGATGACAAATTTGACAAGCTTTTGGGAGACCAACTAACCAGTACTATAATAATAAACCCTTTCCAAATCAAAATTTACCATATCGAAATAATTTTCAACAACTATCACCTAATCGGTATAATCTCCCTCAAATTTTACCGCCTAAACCTCAATATCATAAAACATAACCAATGGGTACGACTTCAAATCCTTACAAATTCGCACAACCTATACGGTTCTCTAATATAAATCTTGGATATAATAACCCATATCCATTTCAACGAAATAATACCCCTAAATTCCAAAGTCAAGAACTATTCAATATGGAAGTAGCTACTCAAGTCAATTCCAATATGAATCACCCATATGAATTAGCTGATGATGAAAACTTTTTCCCAAATCTCGACTACGTAGTAGAGGAACCCCAAGTTGATCCTCGAGATCACGAAATAAATCATTCAGAAACAGATGATACGGTTTTTCAGGAACAAGCCTCATCAATCTTTTCTTTTGCCGTACATTCATATAAAACTTAACCTCAAAACAACTCTAAAAATGTTGATAGACACTGGTGCCAATAGATCATTTATTGACCCCAAACATGTACACCCTTCACGGATTCAGAAAATTCCCGAAGTAAAAGTTAAAACCCTTTTTCAAATGCATGAAATAACTAAACAAGTGACAGTAAATGGTCTCATGGAGTTAAAAACAAACGAACCTATTCAGTTCCTAGTTTTTAAATTCCACAATTACTTCGATGGTCTAATTGGACTAGAGCTTATGTAAAAATTAAAATTAAAACTAGACTTTAAAAAACCCATAATAGAAGTCAACAACACATCAATTCCATTATTATTTAAACCGAACTTTATATCTAAAGACTATTCCACCTCGAACAACAATGAATATTAGTATTCCTGTCGACACACAAAACGGAGATGTTTATATACAACTTGTACATGTACAAGAAAAACTTGTCATTCCCGAAGGAATTTATAAAGTTAAAGATTGTTGCTCTCTAGTCGAAATCGTTAATTTTTCTAATGAAGAAAAACAATGCCTGATAGAACAATCTATATTAGAACAGAAAAATTAAACGAAAAATATTCAATCGAAATCAACCATTCCAAAATCATGTCCGAAATTTCAGATAAATCACAAGACATATCTGAGTTGATTAGGACATCCCACTTAAACTCGGAGGAAACCAAAGCAATCAAACAACTTTGCAAAACTGACGAACAAATATTCTTTAAAGATTCACATAAACTAAGTTTTACAAATCAGGTAAAACATGAGATCAATTTATCAAACGAAAAACCTATCTTTACTCGTAGCTATCGATACCCTTACATACATAAGGATGAGGTACGCATGCATGGTGGTCGATTATCGAGAAGCTCAACGAGCAAACGATATAGATGATAGGTATCCGTTACCAAACATAACGGAAATTCTCGATAAATTGGGTAAGTGTATGTTTTACTACACTTGATTCAGCCTCCGGATTTCATCAAATTGAGGTTAATCCCAGAGATATTCCAAAAACTGCCTTCACCGTCGACAATGGTCACTACGAATACTTCCAACGTGTGATGGATAATGTCCTCAAAGATTTACAAGGCAAAATATACCTGTGCTACATAGACGACAATATCGTTTTTTCAACCTCGCTGCAAGAACATATCACTCAGAGAAAAACTTGGGTCAAAAGAAACAAAAATCTGAGTCTATTTTGCCAAAATCTTGGTGGTTTTCGATCTACAAAATTTCTTAGTTAAAAAACGAACAAGATCTTTTTTTTTTTTTTTTTTTTTTTTTTTTTTTTTTATTTATTTATTTGGCACTGGCTCCAAAAATAGATGCCATTTGGCCCAGTTTACAAATTACAATTTTATTTTACAGTTTTTTTTTTTTTTTTATTTTTTTTTGGGTTTTCAGTCATTCACCTTTCACTCATCGATCCCCTTTCATACTTCTATCTGATTCATTCTAATAAATTCATACACATTCTTATACACGTTCATTCCCATTCGTAATAACTCTGTCAAATTCTGTGCACTCAAGATAACATCGAACATTTGTCTAGTCTGCTCAAATGCTGAGCATTTTAGGATCAAATGCTCTATGTTCTCCACAACCATGCAGCTGTCACATAATTCACACTCAATCAATTTGCGTTTCTTCAAGCATTCTTTCCAATTTCCATGATTCAGTCTCACACGTTCCATTGTTCGTATCATTCTAGTATCTCCCTTGAGTACCTTAAAGAAAGGTTGACTCAAAGGAGACCTAACCAACTCAAAGTACTTCCTACCTTTCATCTGACATTTTTCAACAAATTCTCTCTCCCATTTTCTCCACAGATTCACCTGAAACATGCGAAGTACATCTCTTGCATCCATGCATTCATATTCATTTACCTCCTCAACCAAACAACCCCTTTTTGCAAGCATATCGGCTCTTTCATTACCTTCAATCTGTAGGTGTGAAGGTATCCATTGAAGAATGACCTCACTCCCACAAGATTGAAGGTACTCATACAACATTTCTACATACACATTACCATGAGTTCCCCCACCCTTACTAATTAATTCCAACCCACTCCGGGAGTCGGAGAATAACACTACTCTCCTCCTCCCTTGTGTCATTGCAAACTTGATCCCTTCCATAATTCCAATCAACTCTGCATTCATTATACAGATACTGGCATTCAATCGTAGCATTTTCTCTTTTCTTATTGATGGAATAAAAATTCCTACACCTACTCGATCATCATTCACACTCGCATCTGTATACACTTCCACATGCGCAAAATAATTCATTCGCATTTTTAGAAACTCACTCTTAACCGACAACTCATTCATCATCGCTTTTGTTGTATCACCAAAATTCAAACTCACCATTAGATTGCTCGGAGGGACTTTCGGATTTACCGGTCGAATCTTGGAAAATACATTAATATTCTCCAGGATCACCCGTGATCTTTGTGTCTTTTGGTAGTCCGTCCCTCTTTGCAATCTCTCTTTCATTTCATTCACCAATTTATTGTCCTTAGTCAACATTCGCACAGTCTCTCGCACGGTGATCCACTCCCTCTTATAATTAAGAGGTGAATCACCCAATTCAGACCACAAAGTGTGTATTGGGGTTGAGTTAATCGCCCCCAATACCACTCTAGCACATGCATTCTCCACATTCATCAACTTTTTAAAACCGACTTTGGACCCATCACCATATACACTCAGTCCATACGCAATTTTTGATGACACTAGCGCCTTTCGTAACATATCAGTCACTCCAGGATGAGCTCCCCATTTCGGTTTGCTCACCCTTTTGATTACATTCAACCTACTCTTGCAATTATCGGCAACTTTTCCCATATGCACTTTAAAACTCAATCGCTTATCAATCCAGATTCCCAAATACCTATTCAAATTTACACACTCAATTTGCTCGTTATACACTTGCACATCAACCCTACGATTCGTGCGAAACGTCATACAACAACATTTTCTCGAATTAACGTGCAAATTCATTTCAGCCAAACATTCTGTTACTTGGTTCACACATTCTTGAGCCCGATTCAAGGCCTCCTCGATGGACCTCCCCTTGCCCATCAGGACAAAGTCATCTGCAAATTGCAAAATGACTTTGTCCGAGGAGTTTAACCTATGTATCGAACTCGTGTAAAGGTTAAAGAGAGTCGGCGAAATTTTACTACCTTGGGGGAGGCCCATATTCACCGCTCCCTCCAACCTGTACCCTCTACCACACACAACTAATTTTCTTTCATTCACAAACTCATATACCCATTTGCAAATTTTCCAAGGAAACCCCAGACCCATAAGGATCTGATAAAGTTTCCCCGGAACCACGTAGTCATATGCTCTTTCAATATCCAAAAATACCGCCACAACATGCTTATTTTCCTTCCGTACTTCCCACACAAACTTTTCTACACATTCATTAGCAGAGTGGTTGCGACGGAATCCAAAGGTGGTTTCCGGCAACAAATTACCCTCATTCACAAATTTGTCTATACGAGCTTTCATCATACCATTCACTATTTTGACAAATACATTCAACATACATATTCCCCTGTAATTTGTTGCCAGATTTTGGTCCCGATCTCTTTTTGGAATGGGTACCACCCTGCTTTCCTTCCATTTTTCCGGTATCTGAATACTCATCCATGCTCGATTGAGAATTCGAAGCAAAGCCACTTTGGCTTCGAATTCCAATCTGCCAATCATTTTATAACTCACTCTGTTAGTTCCGGGAGTAGTAGATTTTGATGTTTCTAAAACCCCTCGGAACTCCTCCCATTCGAACTCCTTACACATATCGTTCATCAATTCGCTTCCATTGTCAAGTAACAAAATTTCATATCTATCGCTCAAGTTACTACGTGCATCCATCATCATTTGTAAAAAGACACCTCCATTCTCTCTGTCATCTAACACTGCATTTCTGCCTTGCGCTCTATAACCTCTCACTCTATTAAATTTATCCCATACATCCTTAGTTGTGGTTCTATGTGTCATTTTGGCCACGTAGTCCCGCCAACTTTTCCTTTTCGCTCTACGGATAGCCTTTTTCAATTTTGCATTCATCCTTCCATAATTTATTCTGCATTCATGACATATACACCTATTGAACTCTCTCAAAGCTATCCGTTTCCTTTCATACCAATACTGGATTTCATTATTCCACCAACCATTCACCTTGAATTCATTCCCTCTGACTTTTATAGTGCACATTTCATTCACTCTCTCTATTTCATCCTCAAGTTGGTTAACCTCATTTGCTTCATTCGTTATGAGAATCTCATTCATACGTTCGACCCATTTCTTCCCATTCATAATGTCCTTACGGTCTATTTCAACATTTATACCACCTAACCACATCTTGATCAAATAATGATCACTACCCAAATTCTCATCCGTAACGTTCCAAGTGACTTGGGCCGCCAACCCGCTAGACATTAAAGTTAAGTCTATCGCACTGGCTGTCGACCTCACGCACGCCATCCTAGTTGGCCCACCATCATTCAAGATTACGAGATCGGAATCCAGAATGAGGTGAGTCAACAAGTTTCCCCAAGCATCATTTCTTTCACACCCCCATACTCTCGAATGCGCATTCATATCACCCCCTAGAATCACGTCACTTTTCCCTTCCACCCAGTCAAACAAAATTTGAAAATCTCTCAGGTTCTTTTCTCTATCTCTCACTGATTCAAAAGGAGCTGCATATACACTCACAAATAACAAATTTCTGTCCAGATTTCGAGTTTTGGCAGCGATGACTTCGATACGCTCGAATGTCGGCATGCCACAACGGACAAGACTGATATTGTTCCGTGCCAATATCGCCACTCCGCCGAAGCCATCGGCCCTCGGTCTGGACAGAAGGTTGTACCCACTTACACGAAACGTCTTACCCTCACGCTCCCAAGTTTCACACAAAAGCATCACATTCACATCATTTTTGGCCAGATAAGTTCGCAACATATCGCCATTAGCATATATGCTGCGAATATTTATCTGACCAATTATCATACATTCATTGGATCTTATCATTCGCTCTACCATTCAAAGGAAAAGAGTAAGGGAAAAACCCTTTAAAGCAAAGGTAACGGTTGTTCCCTCTCTCCTTCTAATATTCATCCTCACTCATACCTTGATCCTTGTTCTGTATAGTCTGCGTCTCGTTGGGGTTGATAACTACATATCTTCTTGTTAATACAGCTTCACTGTTCTTTTCTGCCACTGCTCTGATGACAATTTTAGTGCTGCTTTGTCCCGGCTCTTGTGTTGTAATTGTTTTTGTTTTTTCCTGCTCCGTTTGTATTGAGTTATTAATATTCTTCTTATTGTTATTATTATTGTTACTGTTATTATTATTATTATTGTTGTTATTGTTGTTTTTATTATTGTTGTTATTATTATTACTGTTATTATTGTTATTTTTACAGTTGTTGTTTTGCTGTGTACTATTATTTGGTTGTCTGTTTATTGTATTTAATGTGATGTTTTTTTCGTTCTCTTGTCCAATTATTTCGCTATATAAACGTTTTGTTTGCGCTCCCGTGGTGTTTGCATTCATTCGGTAATAAACCTCTTTTGCTTTGAAATACGTTGTCCTTTCGTCTGTTTTAATTTTAATTATCGCCTTCTCCATTTGAAACACTGGGCATTTCTGGTCAAGCGTGGTGTGTTCACTTTTGCAATTAGCACAACTTATGGGTTCACATGCGATGTTGTCATGTCCGTTTGGTAAACACTTTGCACATTTTGGGCATACTGGAATCCTCTCACACCTAGCTTTTGTGTGCCCATATCGCTGGCAATTATGACATCTCATTGGATTGGGATAATACGTCCTTACATCCAATCTTAAGAACCCAGCTCTTATGTTCAAAGGCAACTCGGTAGTGTTAAAAGTTATTATTAACAGTGGTGTTTCTTTTAGTTCGTTGTTAATTTTCCTTTTAATTCTTTCTACTTTAACTACTTTCTGACTTTCTAGTTCTTTTGCGATCTCTTCCTCTTTCATCATAAGTAGGTCTCTACAGTATACAACGCCTTTTGTTTGGTTTAAAAACTGGTGCTCTGTTACTTTAACTGGCATGTCCCCAAGTCTTGTAGCACTTAATATTTTGTTAAACGCCTCCTCCTTGTCCAAGAGTACCAACAGCTCGCCGTTTCTCGTTCGTTGCGTCTCTTTGATCTGCGTTGTAATCATAGATAGACCCTTCTCTATGTAAAATGGTGATACACCGTTAAAGGTTTTGTTTCCTTCGTCGATCCTTTTTATTACGACATACTTATGTGTCAACTTTGGATCGTCGAAAAAATTTCGCCGCCTTTTCTTGTTTTCGTCCATCCTTGCATACCCTCTCGCATCCACGAGAGGCGAGAATCTATTTTCAAACTGTCCCGGCATCCTGCCCGCAGGCAGTTACCGCCTTAAAATATAAACTTTGGTGTCTTAGTATGGGACACCCTGTCACGGTAAAAACAAAAAATTGGTGTCTTGGTACGGGACACTCTGTCAAAGCAAAAAAAAAGTACTGTTTTTTTTTTGTTATTGTTGCCACACACAACACAATTCACTTAAAATATTACTCTTAATTTATTGTCCACCACCTTTTACTAACTATTGCACTAAAACTAATTGTTTGCCACACCAATTACACTAAATTATATTTAAATCCACACAAAAAACTTAAATTTATCGCAAAAGATAAAGTTTATGTTTATTCGCTGTCAAAATTGTTACGTTCACTATGAGGTTGCAATTCGGAACAAGATCTTAGTTGAATAAAATTTTAATTTAAAATAACCAAATCCTGCTTATTTAATTTATAACTTAGTTAATATAACCAAAAACATATGGTTAATTTAATGGATAGAAATGGAAAATAATTGGTAACAGTGACTATCTATTTTGTTAAATTAACCAAGGGAAAAATTATTTTACTAATAATTAGTTATTATTATTTTACTAGTTTAATTCTACCAAATTTTCTTAGTAATTGTAACAAAAATGGCGGTAAATGTTGCAAACGTTTAAGGTTAAACACATTATATCAAGGTGGGGTTACCAAACCAACACGTTGGAAGTTTGATTTCGAACTAATGAAAAATTGAATTTTTTACATTAAAAAAATCGAGCGTCTCATCATAATGCAGTGATCAAACTACAAAAATAATGAAAATACTTTGAACTTACATTCAAAGTATAATCACAATGATTTAGCGAATTTTATTGATTCACTGGAATTTAAGTCTTAGTTTATATGACAAAACTTATAGGTTAAAATAACTAATTAAGATAAACCAAAATATTTGGTTAGTTATAACAAGAATATTGTTCACCTAACAATTTTTTTTTTGGTTAAATTAAACAAAACTACGTACCAACATCCTGGTAACTCAAATTTCACTCACTTTTTGTAGTAACCAAGTAAGAAAATACCATCTTTCTAATTTAAACAAGAGATTTGGTTTATCTAGCTCAGAATTTTGTGTTAAAACAACCAAATTAATTTAACTAAGTATTTGATAGAAATATTTTTTCTGAGTGATCGAGAGCCTAAATCAAGTATTTACAAAATTAGGAGAAGCCAACTTGAAGATCCATTTGGATAAATCAGAATTCCTCCACAAGGAAGTAGCTTTCCTTCACACAGAAAAATATTTTGTCCATAATTGAGAATAACCAATCTTATGTGTGGATTTTTTCAAATAGAAGATTTTATTTTAAAATATAGCTTATAATTTTATTAGAAAAAATACTTACACTTGCATTTAGTACAATAAAACATAACATTTTATTTCAAGTATTCTTAAAATATAAATAATACTCTTACTACAAGAGTGGCTGAGAAAACTTTCCCTAAGCATATCTATCTGAAATATAATATAACCATACTTTGTGTTAGATATGAAATCTTTAAATAAGCATTTTGTTTTTAGAAAAAAGTGAACTTCTGGGAATTGTTCTCTCTTGATGCAAAAAAAAACTATTAAAAGAAAGAAGTTTATTCTTGGGTCTAGCACATTACTGATTTACATTCTTAAAAAAAGGTTTTTTTTCCCTAAACAAATTTCTAGGCTTAATGGAAATTTCTTGCGCTCTCATCGAGAATTTATTGCAAAAATGAATAATGACAAATTTTTGGGAATTTAAAACGTTAAAAATTCAAGAACAACCATTCTTATTTCTCTGTTGGTTTTTTGAAAGATATTCTTAAGCTACAGAAAAATCAAATTCTAATCGCCTCTTCTTTAGTTGTGGCTTGTGCTTCTCAATGATTACGTCGCCTCATTTAAATCGTGTCATTTAAATTCAGTGAATCAGTGGACATTTTTAATTTGTGATTTTAGTTGTGTAGAAAAAAGAAAAATAATTTTGAAAACCAATCATTTAATTTAAGTGAAACTAAAATAGTAGTGACATATAAGAATATTTATGATAAGTTAATATTCTTTGTTTTAAAGCAGTGTATTAAAAAATGGTTTTGCTTGTGAATCTAAAATTAAAAATGGCGCCGCACTAGCGTCGTTTTAATTGAAAAAAATAATTGAAACTTTGTGCAAGGTGATTCATTTGTTTTTAATAATTTTTACAATTTAAGTTATTAAGTTAGTATCGAGTTTAAAAAATTTAATTTTGTGTTTTTTTTCATTATTTTAATTTAACAGAAAATGGAAAGAAAATTGAGTGGAGCGTCATTACAATATTATCGAATTTTAATAATTTCATATTTTAACTTTGTTTTTTTTTTTTATATATATTAAAATATTTTTTAGCTATGTATAATTGCACTTTTTGTAAAAATATATATACTTGGTAATAACTAATTTTAATAAGTTCTAATAACTAAGTTAATCTTAAAAATATACTAAAATTTAATTATATGAAATTACGAGGTTGAATATAAGTTATGTAAATATTGTATGTATGGAATGCTGGTAATGTATTTGGATTATAAATATAATATGCGAAAGATATCGTTTTATTTATCTTTTTGATTGTAGTTTTAATGAAAATTTTATTTTGATGTTCTTAGAATGCAGAATGATAAAGTTTATGTGTTTATGTCAGTTTTTTTATATAATACCAATAAATTTTCAATAATTCAATTCTTCCAAAAAATTTTGTTTTATTTTACGCTTAAAATTATTTCAGTTTGAGAATTTTTATTTTATATGTAAGTATGGTGTAAATCAAATGGGCTTAAGTGAAGAGTAATATGATGTTCCAATGCACATATCAAGTTCTTAATAGAAGATACATTGAAATAAATGAAAGAATCAAATTTTTCTAGTAATATTAGTTTATGGATTAAGCACGTATGTAATGTGTCTAAGGGCATACAAATTGTATGTTAAACTGAACGTTTTTGATTGAAATATTGTGGTTCTACGTGGAATTGTTTCAGTTTTTCATATACAAAAGTTTGTCTTAACTGTAGCAAATGTTTTGCTTTTAGTATCCTTTTATATGTTTATTTAAAGAAAAATCATCTTCTATTAAAATTATGTAAATTTATTACTCTTATTGGAAGAATATTTTGCCATCAAAATACTATTGATAAACTTTCATTTGCTTATGGGACGTTTAAAATTTTCTACTTCTTAGTATTGCATTTCTTTTATAAAGAATTACAGTGTCATTATGCATAATATAAGAATTACACTAAAGAAAGGACCTCGAGAGGACCTCGGTGCTGTTTTGTCACAAGGTGATATCGGCTTTGATAAACCAATCTGTTATGCCAGTAGAACACTGACACAGACAGAACAAAATTACTCGACGATCGAAAAGGAGTTATTAGCGATAGTGTGGGCTGCAACCATAAACCACTGACGTGGTTGTTCTCACTTAAAGAACCAAACTCAAAATTAGTCAGATGGAGGTAAAAACTGGAAGAATATGTTTACGAGATAGTGTACAAAAAAGGTGTAAAAAATAATAATGCTGACGCCCTATCTCGCATGGAACCAGAACAAGTAGAGGCTAATGTCCATTCTTGTAATGAGTCTACGATGTCGAGAGAAACGAAATCTACCTTGAGTAATAATTCCAAAACAATCCCAACCTCAACCTTGAATTGGTCTTAAACCAATTCAATACTCAGATCATATTTGAGTTGAATGACCAATTCGATACCTTGGAAACTACCTGCAAAATTATTTTCCAAAAAACAATTAAATACCACATTAAATGTAGAGAATTCGATGAATCTCAAATATTACAAATATATAAGGAATATATTTCACCTCATAAACTGACCGGCATCGCATGCAGTGACGAAACCTTTAGATTAATTAATGAAGTTTATTTGAAACATTTTTCAAACTCAAAAATAAAGTTAGTCAGATGTAAATATATAGCCCAAGATATAACCGATGAAACATTACAACGAGAAATAATTACAAAACAACACGATAAACGTAACCATCGTGGAATATCCGAAAATCTTTTACAGTTAAAGCGAAAATACTATTTCCCCAAAATGAAAAACATGATAAACCAAATAATAAAAAAATGTGATACTTGCCAGACCCTCAAATACAATAGAAATCAGAAACAAATCAAGTTCGAAATTACAGAGAATCCTTCTAAACCTTAAGAAATTTTACATATAGATGTCTATTTTATTAATGGCAACAAATTTTTAACAATACTCGATAAATTTTCTAAATTTGCTGCAGCTTATCATATGATAGCAACCAATGCACTGAAAATAGTGAAACTCATGAAAAATTTCATAGCCAGCCATGGCGTCCGCTCTAAAATAGTTACTGACCAAGGAGTCGAATTTACTTCCAAACTATTTAAACAATTTTGCGAAATGTATGATATAGAACTACATCTCACATCCGCTAAATCATCTACCGGAAACTCCCCTGTAGAGCGGTTACATGCTAACATCACGGAAATTTATAGAATTTTTTACGCAAAGGATAATAATAAAGATCCTGTAGAAATAATGCAAGACTCTATCATATCGTATAATAGTTCCATACATTTCGTAACAAAGTTTACACCGTTTGAACTTAAAAATGGGCATTTTTCAAAACCAGAAATATTTCCTAATAAAACTCCAGTTAAAGACCACAATCAATATTTAACTAAACACAAAATGGAATACAATGAATTATGTAATCTCATACATATGCGTAACTCTAAACAGAAGGAAAATCTAATAAATAAATTAAACGAAAAACGAGTTGAGCCACCAGACTATCAGGAAAACGATACGATTTATGAGCAAAATAATAGACGAGACAACTCAGTCCTAAATTCCAAAAGCATTGCGTTGAGAGGAATAATAAAGGTACTCTAACAACCAACAAACGCAAAGTACACAATTCTAAAATCAAACGTTTATTGCAGGTGCGGTAACCCAATAACTACACAGGACATGGACATGGACATATGACCAAAATAAGGGCATAATACCTCTCAAACTAGGCAACACAAGGATAATAACGAGTAACAATAGACTTATACATATAATAAACTTAAATAGCTACAAACATAATCTACAAATCATCAAGGCCAATATAGCTAATTTAGGACCCGTCATTAGAGAAAAACCAGACCTAAAATTAATATATAGAATAAAATTAGACATACTTGAGATGAAAGTTTAAAACTTAGACGAAACATTAGACTATTTACGACCTAGGACGAGAAATAAAAGAGGACTACTAAATGGCTTAGGTACTGTTGTAAAATCTATAACCGGAAATATGGATCCAAACAGAAACCAGGATATTCTAGCTAGTTAATACAACGACCAAATAAATATCAACACCAAAATGATCGATCGGTTCAATGAAATCCAAAAATTTGTGAACGATCAAACAAGAAAAATAGAATTCAAGATTAGTATCTCAATCCAACCTGTACGCATACCAAAAAAACATTATTAATTCCTATAATATGACAGTCATAGATCTTCAAAAGTTAATTGGAATTTGTTTACTAACGTCGGTCGTCCATATTTTAAACACCAGAAAATATTGAAGTCAACCCATCGGAAATCAGCTAATCCAACTAACCATATATCTGTTAATAAAAACAACAATAATAAAATGCTTCCTAGAACGCATGTAAATCACGGCAGAATTCATAAAATTAGGCCACTTGTGAAAATGCTGCAAAAAAAAAAAAAAAATTGAACAAGTTCCATACGAACAATACGTTTGTGTAGACGAGCAAATGTGCTCCACTAAAGCTAGACATTACATCAAGCAATACATGCCAGCAAAACTACACAAATGGGGACACAAGTTTTTTATTTTAGCCGGAATTTCTGGTTATTGCTACAATGTTGAACTGTTCACCGGACAGGTAAATCATTTATCAAAGCGATAAATAAACGAAACCAATATTGGCTCGAGCGGAAACGTTGCCATCCAACTAACCAGAAATATTCCCAAATAGCAAAATTACAAATGCTCTTTCGATAATTACTATAGCAGTGTTCCTTCAGTTATGGAATTAGCAAAAAATGGAATTTTAAGTTTGGGAACATTAAGAAAGAATAGAATATCCAATTACAAACTTCCTGATCAAAAAACTTGGAAATCGAAACCTCGTGGCGCTTCAATAGAATTAACTACCAAAATAGACAATACCAACCTTTGTATTGTTTGCTGGAAAGTTGTGAAAATTGTAAGTTTAATTTCAAATTTTATTGGAAAACAACCACTTAATTCCGCCCAACGACGTAATAAGAAAAATGGTCCTGTGTCTGGGAGGAGTTGACCTATTGGACAGCGTTTAGGAAGATATAAAACAAAAATAAAATGAAATAAATGGTACCTCCGAATAATTTTTCATTTGCTTGACTTAACCGTAAGCAAAAGCTGGATTTTGTGTAGGTGAGTCAACAAATTAGTAGCTAAATTTTTCGTCATAATATATATTGTTTTCTGGTTTTAGAAAAGTAGAAAGGCCAAAAGGCCCACCCGAAACAGCACTTTTGACCTTGGCCAAATTTAAAGTTTTGACAGCGGAAACCCTTTGCATGTTCGGGGAACGGACTACAGTTGGAAGACCTTCAACTATTAGTAAACAAATTGAGCTGAAACGGAAAAACTGAACACGACGCACATTCCACCGAAAAAAATCAGAAATGATCTAGTGGCTCATTATCCAGAGTGGATGAAATCTCGCCTTGGCTGAAAAATACCGGGCTGTGGAAAATTAAGCTTTATTAGATGCTCAAAATGCAGTGCTTCTGTGTGCCTCAACAAAGATCGAAATTGTTACGTCAATTTTCACAAATGAAATGTTGCCTTTTTTAATTCTTATATGTAAAAATTGCGATACCTGTTTGAATTTTTAAGTGATAAATGTGTGATTTTAATACTTATCAGATTAATTATATTTTTTTTTGAGAATTATTATTTTTTATTATTTTTTTTTATGAAAATAAATTTTTGAATAAACCGAAATACTTTTTCTTTCAATTTTGCATTGAATACCATAAATGATTGATATACAGATATGGAAATTGTGGAAAATCCATGAAAATTTAAATATTTGTTTAGTGAAATTTCCACATTAACCCTTATGTGAGTGACGAGGTACCCGGTACCTTTTGCACTTTTAAACGTCTAGCTTTGTATGTTCCAGTCATAATAAAAAGTTTTAATTTTATGAACTTCTAGTTCAATTGATAGATTACGATCATACTTAAAAATGAGAAATTTTACAACTTGGACGCACGTGAGAGCAAAAAGTAGTTTAGTTGTACGAATTAGAGTAACAAAGGTACTCGGATACCTTTATATATTTTACACTATATTTGAAAGAAATAGTATGCAAATATTTTATAGATTTGTGTTATATGTCGTTGTATTTTATTGTTTGTATTTCTGTTTAAATATTTCATTTAATTTATGTTTGTATTTTTATTTATTTCAAAAAAACAAGCCAACATTTTTTATTACTATCGATCACTTTTTTCACTGATGTGATATGTTGGATTATTTACGTTCTTTTACAAAATGTTCTTCGAAAACTGACAAGTTGCAGCTAGTGCAAAATTGTTTTCAATTTAAGTAATTTTTGCAAAATCCGTTGTACATTTCGAAATTGCAAAAAAAATTTAAAAAAAAAATAGTTTTAAGAAAAATTGCATGTAGGGTACCCGGGTACCTTAGTCACTCAAATTAAGATATTTTTTCTTCACTCACATTTGGGTTAAACAATATTTTGCATCCAAAAATAATTTTTATAAAAAAAAGAAGTTATGCAGCAAAGGGTTAAAATGATGAATGTTTTATTAACAACTGATAAACTGGAATGGGTACAAAGGGCCGAATGTCGAAGGGCCGAATGTCAAAGGGCCGAATGTGTTGAAGGGCCAAATGTGTCGAATGGCCGAATGTCGAAGGGCCGAATGTGTCAAAGGGCCGAATGTGTCGATTGGCCGAATGTATCGAAGGGCCGATTGTCGAAGGGCCGAATGGGTCGAAGGGCCGAATTTCTTTTTTTTGTTTTTAGAAATATAATTTTTTAAATTTGTTGTTTTATGGAATATTTTGTAATTTTTTTTTTTATTAAGCATAAATGAATTTCTTATGTATTTTACTATTTTTCATCTTTGGATATTCATGAAACTATACGTATACAGTCAGCGATACATTTTGGTGAAGGAATCCATTCGGCCCTTCGACCCATTCGGCTCTTCGACATTCGGCCCTTCGACATTCGGCCCTTTGACACATTCGGCCCTTCGACACATTTGGCCCTTCGACATTCGGCCCTTCCAGATTCGGCCCTTTGACACATTCGGCCCTTTGAAATTCGGATCTTTGACATTCGGTCCTTCGACATTCGGCCCTTTGATATCATACCAAAATTTTAAGTGGTCTGAGACCTTTAAGTGGTCTGAGATATTTTTTTCACACACACTTGCAGTCGTTTTGTTTTTAATAGTTTTTTGTAAGTTCTATAGTGCGAAGATATTTGCAAATATCTGGAAAGCTTTTATGGAAGCTGCGACTTCCGGTGAACCGATTAGTGCAAAAAATATCTGGTTACTCCTAAGTTATAGAAAAAGCTTAAGTTTGAAGTTTCTCCCTAATCAGAATGTTTTTCAATTTAAGTCGTTATTTACGCTTAAATTTTGAAAAACTGATATGGACAGGGTTTTTTCGCATAATTAATAGAAATCATTTTTGTTGTAAATTTTAATTTTTTTTTATAACAACTTTATTGATATGGCTACTACAATCTAAAACATTATTAATTCATTAGTAAGGTTGATTAGTACTTATGAGATAAGCATAAACTTGTGTGGGTCTGCTGGACCAGTGTCCAGTTCCCTTGGTTTATAATCTTCATACGGTTAGCTCATGTAGTTTGATTCGTTTGAGCCGCCTTACTTCGTTTGTACTTTCCAGTAGTTGTACGGCCTCAAGATTGGTGTGGGTAAGAAGTCTCTTTTCATGTTTTATGGCACATTCGCGGATAACGTCGTCTATCAGTTCTATTTCTAAATCATTGTGGATTTCCTTGTTAGTCACAAATCGGTAGGCGTTGGTGACCATTCAAAGAAATTTATTTTGGCTTCGTTGTATAATGTCTCTATTGGATTTATGTGTACAACCCCATAGCTGTGCACCATACATCCATATTGGTTTGCAGATATACTGTTATACCAGTCTGTTGCAATACAGGTTCATTTTGGAATGATGTCTAATTAACCAGTACATTTGACGTTGTTTCAATCGTATCTGTTCAACATTTTGTCTCACGTGATGTTTCCAGTTAAGCCTTGAATCTAAATGCAGACCGAGGTATTTTGTCGTTTCAGCCTGCGGCACTTGCACCCTTTGAGGTATATATGAAGAGTGTTATTTTTATGTCAGAGCGTAAATGTCACATAGGTTGATTTGAGCTCATTCAGTGCGATTTTCCAGTCAATTGTCCATTTAGTAACGTTATCCATTGCTCGTTGAAGATTTTCCACTGCTCTTGGTTGAGATTCGTCTACTGACATAATTACAGTGTAGTCTGCGAAGGTGCCAATGAATGTTTTATTCGTCGTAGGTATGTCCGCAGTATAAAGAAGGTGGAGGAGGGGAACCAATACGCTTCCTTGCGGAACTCCCGCAATCGCTGGATAAAAGTTCGAACATGTTTCTTCATGAATGACTCTGAATTGGCGATCAGAGAGGTATGATTCAAGCAGCTGGCAATAGATTTCTGGTAGCATTTTGCTCATCTTGAATGTCAATCCCTCATGCCAAACCCTATCAAAGGCCTGGGATACATCCAGAAATACGGCGGGCAATATTTCTTTTCTTCTAGCGCTTGCTCTATTACCGCAGTTATACGATGGTCTTGATATATTGTGGAGTGGTTATTCCTGAATCAAAATTGAAAATAAAGAACGTTTACCATTGGCTTTAGACGTTTTAGTAGCAGTTTCTCGAACAGCTTTGATAAGGTCGGAAGCAGTGAGATTGGTCTGTATGATGTTACTTCTTCATCTGGTTTACCTGGTTTCTTTAGCATAATTATTTGGGCCATTTTGAAGCATTTGGGTACATACTTGAATCTCATACAGGCATTAAATAAGTATGTGATCAAGATGATTGCTTTACGTGGAAGTTCCTTGAATAGACCCGGTGATATTTCATCAATTCCTGGTGCTTTTTTATTATTAAGGTTTGGTCGATTTCTTCAGCAATTTCCATTTTCGTGACCCTTTTAAAGTCCTGGTTTGGTTGATAAACAGGTGTTACATCAATGTTGGGTTGAATGTCATGGGGTTGGAACACTACTGCTTAATGTTGAGCAAAGAGTTCCGCTTTTTCTTTGTCTTATCGAACCCAACTGCCTTGAGCATTCCTTAAAGGTGGTACACGAACTACAGGTCGTTTAAATCTTCTGGTTGCTTTCCATAACGAGTAGTCCTTATCCATTTCTGGACCTAGCCCGTTTAAGTAGTTGTCGAGGCAATTCTGTTTGAAATTTTTGATTAGCCTATTGACTTTGTTACTTATTCGATTAAAAGTGGTCTTGTCAGCGGGATTCCTGGTGAGATGCCACATTCTCCTCGCCCTTCTTGCCTTGATTTGTTCCCTGATTTCAGCCGGGTTCTTGATTTCAATCTCCGCTTTGTCTTTTAATTCAGGAGTAGCTAGTCTGGCAGCTATTCGAGTGTATTCAATGAAAATGTTTATTTGTTGTTCCAATTCTTCATTGCTTTTAATACTAACTTTTAATTCAACTAGCTCTTCCAATTTTTCTCTGAAGATGTCCCAATCCGTGAATCTATTAGTAACTATAGCGCTTACTGACAACAGTACAGGAATGTGGTCAGATGTTAGGTCGTTAATTCCTTCGACTCTAGTGTAACTTAGAGGAATACGTTTTATGATGAAGAAATCCAGTAGATCAGGTATTTTTCCTGCATTCGTTGGCCAATAGGTTGGCCCCCTGGGGACAGATATTCGCATTTGTTTTCATGAATGGCATTGAACAAGGTGTTTCCTTTCCCAGGACAAATAAGCCTGGAACCCCAAGCTGTATGTTTTATATTGTAGTCCCCTCCAATAATAAATCTTGGACCGAGCTTATTTAAGACGTTATTAAATTGTAACTTCGTTGGTGTTTTGCCGTGGAGGACAGTACGCTGCTGCAATATTTCGATCTGCGCCATTATATTGGATTGAGATAACAGTTGCTTGCAAATAATTTTCACGAATGTCCTCTTGTTGATTATGTTTGATATTATTTTTAATTAGTACAGCTGAACCACCTCTGGCTCTTTCACTAGGATAGGTTGTCCAGTAGGAATTAAAACCCCTTATTCTGATAAAGCTTTTGTTGGAGAAGTGTGTCTCTGAAATCAGCGCAATATCAGTGTTGTTTGTATGGAGAAATATTTCCAGTTCTTGGGCTCGTTGGTTGAGCCCATTAGCGTTAATCATTTGTGATTATATTGACTTTTTCGCTTGGTGGGTAGATATAGATTTTTAGTTTTTCCACCCTCTCTGCTAAATGACCAAGTGACTGTTGAATTTGGCTAAGCATTTTAATAATTTCAATGTTATTAGACTCGATGGTGATTTGCGCATAGGATAATCCGACTGTGGATGGTGTGATTGTTGTTTGTGGTTTAGCAACTTTGGTTTGTAATCGCTGCACTGTGCTTGTACTATTATTCTGTTGATTTTTAGTTTTGTTCTGATATACACGGCATCCTTTATAATTTGCAGTATGTCCTTGTTGTTGAAAAAGACCACAAGAAGGCGCAATATCTGGTGTTTTCTTGCATTTTGTCGTGAGGTGATTTTCCGCGCATTTAACGCATTTGGTTTGACGATAGCAAAAGCTCTTGGTATGTCCAAGTTGTTGACAATTCGTACATTGTGGAATTCCTCTTGTCTTGTAAGGTGGCTCAATTTTAATTATACAGTACGCAAGTTTCTTGATATTGTTTCTTTATTGTTGTCTTTTTGTTTTAAGTCGATGTAAAGCAATGGAAAGTGTATCCTGTCTTTTACATGATCAATTGTGACCATTTTGTATATGTTGGTAATACCTGCGACTTCATGTCCCAATTTTTCTAAGTCTGCTTTAATTTCATCGTGACTAATAGAAGAAGGTAAGCCTCTGATAACCACTCTATAGGCCTTTTTACTCGTCAGCTGGTAGGTGTGGTATTGGATATTTTCTAGTTGGTTGCTAGATTCATTTTTAAAATTCTTCCAGTCATTTTTTGACATTTCTGAAATCATTTTCATTTTGAAAGGTAATTCTAATGTCACTATTTGAGAGCGCCTTAAAATTAGTTGATTCACTAGTGTTTTTTTATTATTTTTTGTCGAAAAAGTTCGAAATTGTTGATATTGCTCACATTAATGTTTGGAGTCAGTGGTATTTTTGTTTTTTCTGTTCAGTGTTACTGTTCACACTTTGTGTATTATTTTTTAAGGGGGTTTTCGTTTTTGTGTGCCTACGTTTCTTAGGATTTCTATTACTAGCTCTGGAAACTTCTTCTTCCAGTTCTTCCTCATCTGTAAAATAATCCTCCGTACGCAGAGCATTAAATCTATTATTTTGTTGAGAGACTGGAAATTGCTGCAGCAGCCAGTTGGAATTATTTGAATGATGTTGACTAGTTGATGGCTGAATATGGTTGACAGGCAGGTTGTTAGCTCGTGCAAAATCCTCAGCTTTACTATTTTTTACCTCTTTTTTATTTTTTAGTGTAGAGTTTTCACTCTTAAGTTCAGCAACTTCATTGCTCAGCTTCGCGATTAGTTTCTAAATTTTCTGGAACTTGGTTAACAGATCCTCGCTGTTTATAATGTTTGTTGATGCACTTGGTATTTGTAATGAAGTTTTTTTTCAGTGGAGACCGCGTCTTTTGCAGTTACTATGGACGCAGTCACTGTTGGCTCAATTGTCTCTAACTGTAGTGTACGTCTACTTACATGTGGAGGTGGTGATCTCAACATTTGCATGCTCTGAGGAAAGTTGTTCCCTTTATTTGCCAAGGGTTGGTTACCCTCAGAATCTATGGTACTAGCATCCGAAGAATATATGGAGCGGCTTGGTTGATTTGATGCTTCTATAGACGCATCCGTCTCGTTTCCTAATGTTATTAGGCTATTATTTTCATCATCATTTTTCATCTTTAATTTTTATTCTATTCCCACGAGTAACATGGGAAATTAACGGTCTTCTATGACAGAGCTCTGCGTTATCATAGGAAGGTTATGGGTTTAAACCGAATGACGCCAAATTCGGAGTTCACATACTAACAACTAAGCACCCTCTTAGCCACACAACCATCGGCGTATGTAGTACCACCTTAGCTTTGGTGTGCTAGTTTTTGGTCCGCCCCGAGTATTTAATTTTCCTGGCACCTACTATATCTGGCAGGCATTCCCCTATCCGCCACCTGGGGAGGCGCTTGATGGGGGTACTAGCAAACCCCACACAGATGATGTAAATAATATACTTTTTAAAATATTTACAAAAACTAATAGCTATTACGGAAGCTGGTACTTGCGGTGAACCGATTTTGTCTAAATATCACTGGGATGCCCCAGATTTTATACAAAATGTTTAAGTATGAAGATTAAAAGTTAAAATAATTTCTATGATAGATAAAAGCTATAACTTGATAAAGTAGGGTTAATACTATCTTTTTGTATTTTTTTTTAAATATTTAAATCAATATTTTTGCCAAATTAATTTGGATTGCTCTATTACTCACATAAAGCAACGTTCCGCAAAACATATAAAATTTGGGGTGCCGCTGAATATTGATTTTTATGCTAGACGAATACGTAAAAATTAGTTTATTTTCTAAATTCATAATAAACATTTAATTTGCCGATAAACCAAAAATAATATAAATTAAACATATAACACTTAATTGATTTTTATTACAAAATAAATTAGTAAAATGTCCAAAAATTTTATTAATTTTTTATATAAAATCTAAAAATGGTAAATAGCTTTAACCAATGCACTAATTTGAATAATTTGTATTTTATTGAGTAAATGTTTGGTTTTGGTTCACCCTGCCCATTTAATACAAATTGATTTGGTTTGGGGATTGATTGACTGGTTTTAATTGTTAATTAGTAGGTTAAATTTTGAATAATTGATGAGAAATGTTTTAATTAGTAACGTATTGATCGCCGTTTCGGGTACATTCCCAATTGTCCATTTACAATGTAGTACAACATACAAATAATAAATCGATTATATTTTTACATGTACCGCATGGTTGTTGATTGTCAAAAAGCACACGAACTATGTACATATTTGTATTCATATCACATAGTCGATTTGATGTCAAGTTTTACATTTTTATCGTCTTGCATCGAAAAAATAAAATGAAAATAAAATTTGTTGGTTTATGGTGATAGCAAGTTAATATAAGACATGACGTACGAATTTACCTGTTAGAAAAAAACCATGCGAGTTTTCAAATTTACAGATTGAAGCAAAATTTAATTTATTTTGTCACTGTATATGGTTCATGATGCTGATAATGGAATGGAATTATTGGTATAATTTTCGTGATAAATTTAATCTATATTTTTTGTGATTTAATGGTTTTTCAATATTGAATATTGATGTATATACTCGTATCTAACTTATACAAAAAAAATTATTTTGAAAGGATTACCATCATATTGTTCTGTAATTTATCTACAATGTGGCAAATTTAACATGATAACGGATTTTTAGAGAACGTGTTGCCTTTAGAACTTAATGAAAATTGGTTGCTTATATTTCTGAAATCATATACACTTTTCGAAAAATTAAATTTTTAATTATAGTTTTGTCTTTTTTATTAAACCGCTAGTGTATACATATTATTTGTATTTTAAAATCATGGAGCCATAATCTGAGACATTTTTAGTTTTGGCGAAATAATTTAAAATTTTTCGAGTAAGATAATCATTTAAATAAAAACCAATGAAATTCCTAGGAGTTCATTTTCGGGAGCATGCGCCAGAAAACGTTTATTTTTTCTAACTGACCACAAAATAACATACGGGTATATTTATCTCTAAATGATCTAGTCTTAACTGAGACGTTTTCTGTTTCGATGAAATAGTTTTAGATTAAACGAGCCAAATAAAAATTCATTTTTGGGATATTTCCACAATACGATTTTTTCTAACTTAACCTCAATAGTGTGGATAACTGCAGCATGAAAACCCTTGAATTTCAAAATGAGATTTTGTATACCAATTAATCTCCATTTGTGCTAATTAGTGCTCCCAGGAAAAATTACTGCTAGTCCAGGAGCAGATAAAATGGGAAAAGACAATTTCAAATTTTGCCTGAAAGACGAAACAGATAAAACCCAATTTCTAAAAATAACCAAAAATAATTTAAGGCTAAATTTAAAAATTTCCAAAAGCGACTACAGCGACAAAATTTGAGCTTATCATAGATATATGATTTTCATAAATTTCATAAATTTTGAATCATAATTTGAGGAAAAACAAACTATGTAGCCTCTAAAAAATACTATATTAAATAAACAAATACATTGGTATATTGTTCAAAAATATTTTTGTTGAAGAACAAATTAAAACATAGAAATGAAATATAAAAATCTAAGAATAAGCAATTAAGATAGAATACTATATACCTGCCAGGCATGTTCATTACCATCCAAAATATATAAAGGCTGAATTTGTGCTAATCCATAATTGGCCCAGTTCCATTGAACTAACAAAAACCATTGAATGAACATTTTTCTGACAAAAAGTGTTCTAGAAACCAATGAAGTGGGCACTGTTGTCAGAAAATCGTTAATTAAACGGTCTTTGTTGTCCAACCAATTCTGGATTAGCACAAATTAAGCCATTATATTATTCGGATGACAATGACTTGCCTGACACGTATATGCTGTCTGGATTGCTTATTCTTGGATTTTTTTTATATGTTATTTCTATTTTTGAATTTGTTGTTCAACAAAAATATTATTGATTGGTATATCTCTGTATTTTGTTTATTTAATATAATATCTTTTAGAAGCTTGTTTATTTTTTCCCAATTTATGAATGAAAATTTATGAAAATCATATTTCTATAAAAAGCACAATTTCGTCAGTGTATAGTCGCCTTTGGAAAGTTTTAAAATTAGCATTAAATTATTTCTGTTTTTTTCTAGAAATTTTGGTTTGATTTGTTTCGTCTTTTAGACAACACTTGAAGTTTTGTTTTTCGTTTTTTTCGGTTCATGTACTAGCACTAATTTTTTCCTGTAAGCACTAATTAGCACAAATTTAGCTTAATCAGTATGCAAAGTTTATTTTTGAAATTCGAAAGTTTCCCTGCTGCAGTTACTCACACCCTAAAATAGGCTGCTAGTGTATATGATACATTTTAAGTCCAAAATCTACGATTGTTAACATTTACCGGGAAATTTGTAAATTTACTAAAACTCTTGGTAAGTGTGAAGATATAACTAAAATTATTTAATTATACTTGCATTTCCCGGTATATGTATGTGCACATTTCAAATATGATACATTTTTGTAAATGTAAACATTTCCCAAAATTTTTATTTTAATACATTGAATTTACGCAGGTGTACATTTTAAAAATAAAACTCACTTCTAGATGGTACTATTTATAGTTACGAATAGTGTTTTTAATTTAAATAGCCAAATTGCAATTTTATAGTTTTCAAGTATACTACTTATTCTAAAATCATTGACATTAAAATTATATCAATATGGAGGCAAATATTGTTTATAAGAAATCCAGGTAAAAATTTGTCACATTAACTCAGGAGTAAACGTCAACTGTGGCTCTTATTCAATTACCACCATTTCCGTTTGACTATGGGTGGTAATTTTTTCTCTCCAATAATCTTCTATTTTACGATCCATATATACATTTTCCTATTTTACTTTGGTTGGTTTTTTCGATTGTAATGGTGTTTTTGTGATTGTTCCATATACTGGTCTGTTTCCAGTAGGTATTCTCGAATAAAATACACAATCGTACGGAATTCTTCCATTTAGCGTCACAATCTGTGTGACAACAACTATGCTAATCGACACTTATACACAATCAACTTCCAAACTACCCATACTTCTTTCCGTTAACGCTGGATCGCGGATAAATTTGAATTTTAGACTAATCAAGACTCTTAGTAAGTTTGAATATATCAAATCGTGGCCTACTTGGAGGTCGAAGCAATATGTCATATTGTCGGCGAGAAATTCAGAATGAGTAAGTTCAAAATCGTAAATTATCAAGACACAGTTAAAACGTACTTACTCTCATCTTTGCAATTAAATAATTTATTTTTTTGATAGAAATTTTATTAAAACAGGCTACTTAGGTTTTAAGAAAATTTATTTATTAATTGTTGGCGTTTTAACTGAGTCTTCAAAATTTACGATTTTGGACTTACTCATTCTGAATTTGTCGCCGACGATGCGTATTCTGCCGGACAGCAAAAATAACGATATTGAAAAATAAAAGAATTGCAACATGGAATATATTAAGTCCTTGGACACCAAAAACTCCCACAGTCCAATAGTCGATATCCTGAAAAAGTCGCTCATAACTAAAAAATAAAAAATACGAGACTAAGAAACTTGTCGCGCCTATCTAGAAATTAAATCGACACAGTCTTGTGTAACCTTCTCACAAATAATATTCTTCTAATCTAGGACGAGATATCAATTAAGCAAATGTTATCATCAAACAGAAGCAGACATTAATGGCATCGCGAAAACGATCGCATTTAAAAGTCAACACATTTAAAATTCCCGTTTATGAAAACATCGCATTTTTATTGATTGTATGGTACTTTAGTTTTGTGAAATATTTGAGTTACCAACTTATTTTGGTGGGATAGTTCTTCAAACTCTTCTAATTCAACATCGTAATATTGCATTACACAATCTCTACCCGTCCCACGATTTCTATATATCAATGTTAAAAGAACTCCTAAATCAAATAACGTTGGTAGTACTTATTTAACGATTTTCCGTGTTGCAAGTAGGTTTCGGTATGTATAATGTATTCTTTACACATAACCCGGTGAAACTATCCGATCCCTTCGAACTAAAATTTTCAATGGGTTTTAAAATATTACCAAATTATAAGTACCCCATCGGCTTGATAGACTTCACCTGCAACTGATGAGTCTTTAGCGGCGTTAACCATGCTTTGACCATCATTAACGTAGACTTAAGATTATCGCGTAACATTTTATAACCATCCTCTTGGCCATAGATGCAACTGGTCGAATAATAACCGAACGAAAGAATTCAACACAGTAAAGCCCACTTCCTTAAATATTGTAAATTTACTTCTCAGATAGTTCAAAATTGGTTGATGATCTAGAATCGCAATTAAAGGTGAATAACCGGCATTTCACGACAAGAGGCAAGCGAAGGTGCTCCATCAACATATTGTACCTACTGCTTGGTGATTAAAATAAAACTGTTCTCTATGGGTCAATTTTATGACCAGCTAAAACAATTTCATCATAATTTCCAAGAAGTAGGCACATGTCGATGGAGCAAGCCGTCTTGCCCGGATTTGTTGTGAAACGGGGGCCTAATACATCAACCAGTTTCGAGCGATGGTAAATTTGATATATTTTTGGGAGTGGGCTGTGCCTTGAATTCTCTGATTCGGTTGTTGTTAGAGATATGAAAATTACAGTTTACGTCAGGAATGTTGCAGGGTATTTGTATTGCCGCTACAGACTGATTTGTTGCAGAAGGTCTATCAAGCCTTGGATACTTGTATTTAGTTGGTTGACATTTTAATAACTACCTTTTAAAATTTTTGCCCGATAAGTAAAGTGTGTAAAGATGTTAAACTTTGGAGTTACGATTTAAGATTTGATTCAACTTGTTTATTGGAAGTAAAACGGAAAAAATCTTGCCTTAAAAAATTAGTTAGGCGAATTGTAGTTCCGCAAAGAGCGCAAATTTCGTCGGTTGCGTCAAAAAGGAGCACTTACCTTAGACGATTTAGGAGTTATTTTTACATTGATGAAAAAATAAATTTGATTATTAATAAGATTATTAATATTTGATTGATTATAATAAGAAATATTATAATCAATCAAATATTCCTTTTGCAGAATATATTCAAACGAAGGGTTGCTTTGAATCCCAAGTTCGACACGATTTGCTTAAGGCGCACATTTTTAATGAATTAAATCAACGAATTTAAATAATTTAATTATAAAATTACTATTGCTGATTTATTTCATTTTTGGAAATGAATTAAGGTTGCCATTCAAAATTATTCCGAGGAATAATTCCTCGGAATTTATTAGACCCCCATTGACAGGGCCGATTGAGGGTTAAATTATCTTTTGTGTTATGTTATCTTTGTGTTTTCCACAAAAAAATCAATAGAAAGCGTGGCAATACAATAACATAACAGACATTTGATACAATGAGAATTAGTTAGTTTATTCAACTAACAACATAATGGTTCCGATTCTGATGCAAAAGTTATGTTATTTTTCTGTTTCCTCCATACCAAACCAAAAGGGAGGGTGGGTGGTTGGGGTGACATAACATAACAGGTTCTTAAAAAAAGATAACAAACATCTTAATTTTTGGGCTGCGAAAATCAGCACAGGATTTTGATAGTTATGTTATTATTTAGGCTGTGACTTTTTAGTACCTCAACTAAAGATTCTAACAAAAGTGATGATTGAATTTGTTTGGCCAACGTTTGGTCAGGATTTTTTACTAGTTTTTATCCTTTGATCATTTACGATTATATGGTAGTTAAATAATGAAAATTTAAAAAAGAAATTCCGGGTAGCACCTCATTGCAAGAAAATTATACCGTTTTTATCAAATTTCGTTAGGTAATCCTTAGGTCACAATAAGTCACCACATTTTGACGTTTTTGGCGGTCACCACATTTTAGCGTTTGGTCACCAATGGTTCATTGCAAAAAAAACAAAATCAAAATTGTATTAATTCAATAAAATCAGGTTCGTCGCTTATTTGGGAATTTCATTTTACAAAATTAATCAAAAATCTAATTGGAATATACCATTTAGACAAAAATGTTTATTTTTTCAAAAAACTTAGTCATCTAAAGTGAAAGACGCATATAATATTATCAATGCAATTTTTTAGTTATTCGTAACATCGTTGAGGATTGGTCACTCACTAGTGACTTTCGTTTGGTCATCCAATACGAATAATTTTATAAATTCAACGATCGGAATCATTTGGTCAATATTTTTGGAAAATTAGCCCAAAAAACTAGCCCGAAAACCGTTATAGTTAAATATGGCAACACTATTTTATATTTACTTTTATATTTATATTTACGAATATTTTAATACTAACCTGATAGCCAAGTATATATAATTATTATTGCTGCATACGAAATAAATATATCTCGAGATTAGCTATAATATCATATGCACTATATAACTTCACGATAATTTTTTATATCCCCTCGAAAACAATTAGACAAATATAATTCTAATCTAATAGAAGCAAAACCTATTTTATTGTTGTTAAAAAGCAAAAAGATACAGCAAGTTGAACTTTAGCTATAGCCGTTTGAAGTCGTAGGAGATATTAATCTTGCCAATCTTGCTCTGATAATTAATTAATTAATTAAAATTAATTAATATCTACCACGACATCACACGGCTTTATCAAAAAACTCATAGACTCGAGTCACAATTTTCACAATAATTGTTTTACTTACTAACAACCAGAATGATTGATTTTGCATTTTTGGATTAACCTTGCCAGTAAATTATTTATTATATGATAATTATTTGTAATATAAATTTATGCTCTTTACCTTTTTTTTTGGCTAGGGGATGGTACGAACACCTTTCACGACTTTTGTTTACTGAAATTTGTTGTTTTGGAATTTTTTTTAAGATACTAAAAAAAACTTGTCATGATAGTAAAAATGTCATGATATGATAGTACAAATTTATAGTAAATTTTTCGGGATGACACTGAAAATACCGTGATATTTGTTTTGTAGTGTTTGTTGCTATTGCATTTCTTCGCGATATTCTTCGGGCTAACTTCACAGACATTTGGTCAATTGCCACTGAAGATTTAACACGCCCTTTTTTCGTTTTTTCATCCTTAGATAATGATTTATTGCGAATATTCGTTAAAAACTCATTGGATATCATGAGTTTTTAACGAAATTTCGCAATAAATTGTTACGTAGAGGGATGACCAAACGAAAACAACTAGTGACCATTCCACAATGACAGTCGACCAAACGATTTTGATCGTTGGATTCATAAAATTATTAGTTTTGGTCAAGTTTCCAGCCCCAGAATCGTGTTTAGTTTATGAGTTTTTAGCGATTCTCGTAGGGATAACCAAATGAAATTTACTAGTGACCAATCCTCAACGATGTTTGGAAGAACTATAAAATTGCATTGATAACATTTTATGTCTTCCACTTTAGATGACACTTCTTTGAAAAAAGAAATATTTTTGTTTAAATGGTATATTCCAATTGGAGTTTTGATTAATTTTGTAAAATTAAATTCCCAAATAAGCGACGAACCTGATTTTATTGAATTAACACAATTTTGTTTTTTCGGAATAAAAATTGATCCCCCCAAAATGTTTTGACCAATTCTGACCTAACGATTTCCTAACGAATTTGATAAAAACGGAATGATTTTCTTGAAATTAGGACCCGTGAATTTTTTTTTTTAATTTTCAATTATTTATTTACCATTTAATTGTAAATGACCAACTGATAAAAACTAGTGACCAATCCCGACCAAACGATGACCGAACGAATTCAATCATCACTTTTGTTAAAACCTTTAGACATGGTTCAAAAAAGGCGGAGTTTATTATTTGATTAGTTTTATTTAGATTGCCATCAGTTGTTTTATTTTTTATTTTTTATTATATGATTGACGTCAAATCAAATTCAATAAGTTTTGATAATTTTTTGTTTTTACGTAATTTTTGATACTTTTTCTGGACTCGGTTAACTTCATACAATAGCAAATTGTTTATCATATGTTAGTGCAACATGAATAAAAAATTTATTTTATGGGATAGGATGCTGAGATAAATCAATGCCTTCTAAACTACTGGCCGCTTACACCAACTGATGACGACACGCTAAGTCGACGGTTCAACTAGATGGCAGATAAACTATAAAAAGGAAAATAAGATCACAAAATATATTTAGTTGCAATTATTACATCGAAGTAGAAGGTTATTCATTTTTTATTTCCGTTTTCCAGTTTTTTCTAGTTTTTGGCTCCGCCTCGTTCTCATAAAACGAAAATAAATTTCGTCATACAAAATTACAAAACAATAAAAATATTATTTCTCTCTCTCCAGTTGTTTTGTAATTTTGTTAATTTGTTTAGTTTCGAACAAACTGTTGAAGCCGAAGGATATTCGTTTTTTAATTTTTCTAGTAATGCATGTACATTTTTATTTTAGATTTTGGCATTTTTTTGTCATTTTTATCCAACATAAGTCGATTTGTAATATCATCTAATTCAAAATTGTTGTAATTGGTACGTAGATTCAATAAAAATAGGAAAAGAAGTACGGATATCATGTAAAATACAGAAAAATACATCGTGCCGCATGGCTTTGACTAATTATGTGACACTAAATGAAAATGACAATAAAATACAAAAATGAAATGACAAAATAGAAACAAAATGATCACATAATATTCTCTGCTCTCACGGTTTTATTTATATTTTTGTAGGGGAATACACTAGAACTTTGTATTACGTTATCTAAATAGGCGCATTTCTTTAAATTCTCATTAACTTCTTGAATGTAGATCGAAAAAATTCAATTTATGAATTAAGAAAATCAATTACACTAAAATTGTTCATAATTTATTAATTTATTGTATAATAATTCAGATTTTTATTTGTTAAGTTTGTGAAATTTATTGCCGTCGTAATAAGAAGGCAAAGTGTATTATTTTTACTTAATTATGCTGACATCTGGTTGTCGACTTACGTTGTTGTCATCAGCAAAAAATGAATGTTGTCACAGGCCAGTACTATAGAAGGCATTGGATAAATTCATATAATTTTTTTCAATATCACGTTTATAAAATTGCTTAAGCAATGCATATTTTAAAGCAACTTTGTCAAAGTTAACAGAAATTAAAATAGATAATACAGAATAAACAATTGAATCACTCACCCTGATTCTGAAGCACCAATGACTAAAAAATGGTCTTACGTAAGACTTTTTGCCTTTACTTTTAATCATGAGACATATCGTTCACCAAATGTGTATGTCTTACGCAAGACTTTTTTTAAACCAATGCCAGCTGAGACTATGCATAGAATCGAAAAGTGTCGCAAATACATATAACACAAAATTTAAATCAAATTCAAAAGTCTTATGTAAGATCATTTTTCAGTAAGTGACTGTGCTTCAACATCGGCGTTACTTTGAAGTAATTAAAGAGGATAACTTAACACGACTTAAATTGGCTTGGGAAAGTATCAGTGTGGTCTATATACAGCTAAAACTGGAAAAATCACGCATCATACTAACGGAAATGCACATCTTTTTCCATCATTTTAAACAAATTTAAATAATTCTGTTTCTTATCTTGAGACCTTCGAAGAAACCTTATCTGCACCCAAACAATTAATTGGGCGGAAGAGCAATATATGATAAGAATATTTTTGTACAACTTACCTGTATTTTGAATTTCCTACATGGAGTGAACCATTCATATTTATTAATGTTTTGTTGGCACACAAAATTTATTTAAATATTTTGAAAGACTAGGAGAACCCCCGCTTTAAAATTAAACGGTTCAGCATAGTTCCATTCCAGTCATATTAATAATCTTCTGAATAATTTTGGTTTATTTTTCTGCATAAAGTATAAATTCATAAATAATATTTAAGTACATAGAAATGTTTCAATTTTATTTAAAATTTATAAATTTTTTCGAAGCTCATATGAATATATATACAATGTGGAGTATGAAATATCGATTACATTTTAAATAGTTTGGAAATTGTAAAATATTTCTTTTTTAGTTACGAAAGCAACATGTAGTTTCTACACATATTTATACGTGTAATATCTGGAGACAATCTGTATCTTTACTATTCGTTTCTATGTTAAACAGAAATAAGATAAGGAAAATTATAAAACTTTTGTATGAATAAATTGTAAAATAATAAATTTTTAAGAAATTCGAATACCCATGTTATGTATGCACATTGCACAAGTATATGCTTTGAGCAGATCTAATAAAATATTTAAAAGATTTTTAAATTATAACTCAGATGCAATTATTTTTATCTTCATTTTAATTATTTTCATAAGAACCAGATTGAAAATTTTTTGAATCTGATTCATCATACATCAATGTAGTATAAATAAATTTAATTTTATAGAATGGGAAAATGGTAGTATTTAAAAAAACGTTGATTGCGCACACCATGAAGCAATTAGTAATTAAGCAAGTAGCTGTGTGTATTGACATTACAATTAGTTAATAATTTTGTCAATCCAAAAGCACTCCAAAAGTTTGTAAATTGGAACGTAATTGCAATCAATTTATTTTTGCTTCCATTATTTGTTCTGGTTGAGTTATTAATTGGAATGTAGGTTGAGATCTGACCATGTGTGCAAAGGGGTTATAAAAATAAATATTAAATATTAATAATACCTACAATCAGTTGTTGTGAACAATTCATACGAATTATTATATTATATACGAATTGAAGCTTTTTATTTTTGAAAAGTTAAATGGCATTTTAACTTACAGAAACCAGTAAAATGAGACAATCACTTTAATATAAAACTATGTTCACAAGGAAAAAGGGAATATTTTTTTCTGGTGGTTTCCAAGAAGGCACTATAACATTATTTTTATTTATTTTAAAAAAATACTGACAGCAACTAGTGAAGGAGATTATCAAGTAAAATTGCAGCAACTTATTAGATTGAAGTCGTGATTAATTAAGGATAAATATTTCTAGTTTGTAATGCATTTTTGACAGTATTTAACCCGTTCCCGCAAATGACAGCTATAGCCGTCCTGTATATTTTAATTAATAAAAAAAGGAACATCATTCGTACGAATTTTACTAATACATTTATTTGTTAATTATTCAGTAATACATCGAAGAAAAGAAAACGTAACATTCCAGATAACATATCAATTGTTTTTGTTGTTTTGATTTTTCATATTTAACAATTCGATATATATCCACCTACAGAGACAAATGACAAATGACAGATATTTGCTCTGGGAAGAGAAAAAAATGTTGTGACGAGCAAATGACGGTTATGACCGTCGAGAGTTTTCATGGAAAAACTATGAGAAAAAGTGATAATTAACACTTCCAAACATATAAATAACGCTCAATTTCACATGGCAGGCATACACAATTGAAAACAAAAAGTATGTTTCCGAGCACGGTCATCAATTTAAAAGTTTGCGCCACCGGGTTAATCTAATTAAATAAAATATCCGATCTTTGAATACGATTTGTCTCAAAATAACCAAATTAATTATTTTTGTTTTACAAATTTTTTTTGTAAAGCGTTTGGTTTCCGAGATCAGAAAAAATTTGCCTGCATGAAAGCGAAACGTAAAGTTATCTGTAAGTTCCACTATGGTATCATTGTAAGGAGAAGTCAAAATAAACAAAATCAATTCTTTTTGCCTTTATAAGTACATTTTAAATTTAGGTACTGCTAAGATAAAGAATTTCTAATGTTATTACACATTATATATCAATTAAACAGCTCAATTAGACGTTATTTTTTACTTTTAGTTAAATACAGTCACTAGAAAAAATCTATTTATCGATGTACAATGCCATCTGTTTTCGTTTTGAATAAGCTCTAAATATTTGCTGACATTTGTGAAAGAAAATAATTTAAAAGTCTAAATAATTTTTTGGAAGCACGCATTTGTTATAAAATTTGCAGCACTTTATACAGTGTTTTCATATATGCCAAGTAATCTAGTAAATCAAGTACTTGACGAGGATAAACTAAATTACAGTTAAAGTTCAAACAGCTAAATACATTAGTATGTACTCGTGCACTGCCACGACAGGGAAGCCACACGAAACGTTTTTGTAATGATGAATAAAGTCGACAATTTTCTCAAAGTAGAATGTGGCATAATAGATTAGTCCAACGATGGCATGTCAAGTCAACTTTCACGACACTTTTTATAATTTAAAGTCACTATTATTTCTGCCGACCTACATGCTTATGAATTCTTCGTGGGACTTACGCGCCTCTAGTGTAAAATTTTATCAGACTCTGTTCACTTAGAATTGCTATTATAGATAAACTCCAATTTGTTGAAAACCTGAATATCAACTCTTAGCAATGTAAACGAGCATCATAGATGCTAAAGTTGTAAAGAAAACGAGTTTCATTTCTCTCGCATCTGTTGTATCGGCTTGCAGACTTTAGATGTAGAATACTAAAATACGAAATTAGGAGATCTTTTCTAAATACCTTATGCTATACGAGAAAAGGGTAATTTTTATGATACCCGGCATCTCATGGTACACCGTAGACTTCGTCAAGATTCCAATATAATGTATAAGGAATAAATACATATCAAAGATTTGAAAAATTTAAAACAAAATTGATCAGTACAATATAAATAATTCACTAGGTAAATAATAACAAAAATAAATAAATTCAAAAATTATTAAATTTAATGGAATTTTTGCTTTAAAAGTTTTGTGGTTCAGATCTTAAGTGGCGATAAATTTTGACAGATATAAAGCCCCTTCGAAATCACGTCAGTTTCTAGTTTATTCCAAATTAAACCGTTGGTTGAAAAAATATTTCAATTGAAGCCGAGCTTGCGGGGCAGTTCATTAGTGATACAAAAAAATTACAAAAAATTTCATGCAACTTTGAAGATTTTTCGTTTACCATCTGTAATATTTTCAACCATTTTTTCACTTAATTTTCGAGACCTTCCGGTTTGAATATAGGTTTTGGGAAGTATTTTTTATCGTTAACTTTAAATGCCAAACAGATATGCCAAAAAGGTAGGGAGTTTTGGACTTATCCACCAAGTATCAAAATTGGGAATTTTTCCCGCGTTTAGTGTAATATGTGTTATTTAAGTCGAACTTAGATAATATTTTGCTTATTTTCCACTATTAAGTAGTTTCTCCATATTTGTAAAATAATAAGGAAACATTTCAAAAATTCTACTTCGTTTTTCTACATTAAACCGATGTTTACCTTATAGTGGAATAACAAGAAATTTTAACCTAATTTACACCATAAAAATGTGCTTAAAGTTGAAAAGTCTTTATTGTTGAACTTTAGAAATGATAAAGAGAACTTTTCTCAAATAAAATTTTAACAATATTCGACATGGCAAGGACTATCCATTAAAAACGATAAATAAGGATTTTTACTTATATTTTTACCAATTTTCTGACGTATGCTTAAGTTTCTTTAAAGACTATCTAGGTAGAAATCTTGCTTCACATTGATTCTTCTTGGAACGTAGCTAATTGTTAGTTAATTTTATAATTGCATTTTAGTACTTGAATAAAAAACCCTAAAACAATCCATCCAAAAAATCCGAAAAAACCAACCGGGTCGGGTTTTTTCTTTAACCATCATCCGTCCCTCAAAATTAATAACACTAAAGTTCCTCGAGGCCAAAATGGACCCATATGTATTTGCTTAAAAAAACCATCAGAAAATATTTTTCAAATTTTATTTCAAGTTTTATTAATAAAAGAAAAGAATGAATTTAATATAGATTAATTAAATTTTTTTAATTATAGTTGCTAAATTTAGTTTTTGGTACACTGTTGCCATATATGGTTGGTATGAGCCTTACATATAAATTTAGTACAAATAAAACATTTAGATGTATGATTGTTGTCCGATTTAAGGCAGAGGTAACAGCGTCCCTGTTTTCGGTCACCCACCGTACTAGCTGACGTTCCTGGTGATGTTTGTTCCGCGTGTGAGGCTGCAATATCCGTGATTAAATTGCGGCTTCCTATGGAGCGTGGGAGATAAACTCTTCTCGCAATTTCACCTTTTATCAATGCGTCACCAAGTATTTCAATAAAAAGGCGTCTTCTATGGTGTTTTTGTACATTCCATTCAGGGCAAACGGTGGTGAACAACACGAATGCATTGATAACAGATATATCTAAAATGTTGGTGAACACAACTATCGGCCATCTATTCGTTTTTCTTTTAGAGGTATAGCAAGCAATCTTTTTATCGACAGTGTCGACTCCGCCTTTTGTCTCGTTGTAGTCCAAAATTATAATTGGTTTTTTCTCGGCGTCATTAGTGACTTCATTACGGTTATGGAATGTGCTTTGCAAAACAACGCACTTGTTCTTCTCGGGATATAAGACACCATAGCTGTGTCTTTGGTAAATGCAAATACTGATGAAAATACAGGTTTGCCCTTTACATCTAGAAGTACTGGCGGAATCGATGTTTTGATTTTTCTTATCGTTCCAATCATCGTCATATGTCGTTTCAGCCATATTTCGTACGACATCAGCTATATTCCAGTCCAAGTTCGTACGACGTGAAAAAATTATCAATCGTTACATTTCTGCTCTTCAGTTGAGTTGTACACAAATCAAGTACTACGCGTAATCCTTGATTTCTTTCCGGAGCCGCGTTAGCTGCCTTTCCTGTATAAACTTGTATATTCCAAACGTACGTGTTTTTGTTATCGCAAAGTATCCAAAATTTGATACCGTACTTTGCAGGTTTGTTTGGCATATATTGACGAAATGGGCACCTTCCACGAAACCCGACTAATTGTTCATCGACAGTCACATTCTCACCTGGGTTGTATAAGTTCGGGAATATTTCCACCCGTTTATCCCACAACTCTCGAATTGGGGCCATTTTATCCGTGATTCTGCGAGTAGCTCGTGTGCTGCGATCATCAAATCTTATTACTCTTGAAATGATTTTGAATCGTTTCAACGACATAGTGGCCCGAAAAACATGACGACCTTTGTGCTCATGCCACAAATTTTCCAGCGCTTCATTATTTGATTTATACACGCCAGCTAATATCAACAGGCCAATATACGCTTCAAGTTCTATGTAATCCAATGCTTTCCAATCGGCTCCATATACTCGTATTCCGTCCAAGTTCGTATTATCAATAACACATTTTTCAATCCCTTTTGTGATTAGTAGTTGAAAGGCTGACAGTTCATTCGAAATACGTGTAATTGCATATCTAGTAATTCCCGGAGTAAGGACTATTATATTCGAGGATGAAGTTCGGCCACTCTGAGGAAACGAACTAGATTTCCATTGAATATGCTTATCTTTTGATAAGTATGACGACTGCGGCTCTCCAAGACAAACATCGTCCAAACTATCGTCTGAATCTTGATCAAATTTCACATGATCGGACAATTGAGAACACGTATCATCGTCAGAGAATTCAGCACTGGAAGCCATTTTGTACTCGTGTGTTCGTATCACCTTACAAAGTATATCGTTTTCCAAATCGCAGGTTATACAAATTTATATTATAAATACCACTTACCTTTCTTTATATAATTATGTATGTTTCGTTTTCGAAATTACTTGCTTAGTTTATCAAGCTAAAACTATACACAATCAAAAAAAAACTGGACGACTAATTTATTCCAAACAAATAACTTCGCAAAGGAGAAAATTACAAAATCGCAGAGTATAGTTTTCGACACGGACATACTATACATAAAATCGTCGAAAACTCAAGGAATAAAACAAAATATAAATAACACAAATATTATTCTGTGATTTCCCTAAATATATGAAATATGTTTGTAAAGAATATAATATAATTATATTAATACAAGTAACAACTAAAAATTTATAAATTACCATGGGTCATTTTGGACCCCGAGGATACTTAGTGTTCTTTTTTTTATACCAGTGTAACGGTACATCGCAGATTATTAAATTTTTGTATAATGCGTATTTATACTAAAACAAACAAAGTCACTAAGTCACAAGTTAGAGACTTTTATATTTATCCGAATATTTAAAAATATAAGTTCATTTGGGTCAAAATGGACCCGAGGGACGGAAGAAGGTTAAACCCGGATTTTTTAACCTTGGTACTATACCACAATCATTCAGTCCACTATCATCAACAGATATCATTAATTAATTATATAAGAGACGTGCATCAAGATTTAGGGCTTGTTAGGTGTTCACCCTCATTTGCTAGAAACCGTTTTGACCTTGGTATAATTTCACGATGATTGGTTGTACAATTTCTTCTAGTTCTTTCATTTGTTTTTAAATTCTTCCGAATCAGCAACTTGATTTTCTCCGAGCCATTTAATTTTGTTTTTTACTGTGTTCCAATGGAAACAATTTACTACTCACAAGTACTTGTGAGTAGATGCTCAATGGAACGTTAATTTATATGACAGCAGTAAAACAAAACCTAACATATTTTTGTGTTGTTTTCGTGATTTAATAGTGAAGTTTCGTGATTTGATAGCCAATTTTTCAAAAAAAAAAGTTAAAATTTGATCCAATTATAAAATAAAAATAAAAAAATTTCTAAAAATGGGACTTATAACTATGGGAAAGCATTAATCAGTGTGTATGGCAGTATGGCAGTAGGAACGAGGAATATTTTAAAACTGGCGACAAAAAACCTTTCAAGTAACATGCTATAACAGATTTCACTGAAAGAAACGGCGCGAAGATATTTACACATTTTGCTGTGTTAACCCAAATTTGTAATTATTACGAATTATGTCTTAATAAACTACGAGCCTTGTAAAATTTGCAGTGCAATATTTACAGTGCATTTCTAAATATTAAAATTATTGCTGAGCAGCGTCTGATGACAAAGTAGATAACGATATTGCAATGCTGCCAGGCAAAATTGAGCTGCGCAACTTGATGTTTATCATTTTCAATGCTAACATATTAAAAATGAGAAAATTTTGTTTTTTTCGTTGAGAATAAATTACAAAGTGTTTTTAAGATGTTCAAATACTTTTCAAAATTTACTTTGAACTTTGTAAAACAATTTTTGTAGTGAGATTATAACCAATCAAATTATTTATTCTATCCGACTTCTCATTAAGTTTTCCAAATTTTCGATTAGAAAATCCCAATTACTAGAAAATTTCTCCCTTTGACTCATACTGTACACAATTGCGTACATGAACTTTAAACCTTATTTTTTGGGATACAAAGCAATTATAATGCATCTTTTATGTGTTATTATGTTGGCTGTTTTGATCGTTACAATAAAACGAACAAATTTGGCGCAAAAAAATAATATTAAACGTCACTCGTCACTCGTCAGTATCACTCTGATAGTGATGAAAGGTAAAAGGCGTATAAATTATTCATGGTAAGTGTTTTAAAAATGATAATTTAAATACGATGAATATTACCGTATCATCATTTTATTTATGTAATTATAAACAAAACTAGTTATTTTAAATAATTATGCATAAAAATGTCTGAAAATGTAAGATTTTATTATTAAAATTCCATCTAAATAACAGTGTACATAATTGTGTACATATACAGAGTGATTAACAATTTACACATTTGAGTACATGAACTCAATTGCGTACAAATGTAGACAATCGTTTAATTTTTGTAGAATACGGCAACAAGATCTAAAAAAACATATACACTTGCCGAGTTGGAAGTACTCTTAACCCTTAAAAGCACACATATGGAACTCATATGGAATTTAATCAACAAAATAAAAGAATAATAAGATTTTTTTTTTTTTTAAGTTTTCCAGAAAATGAGGAAAAACCAAGTGTATGAATTTCCATACAATGTGCACCAAAGTATATATTTATAAAAAATAAAATTCCTTCATATAATAAAAAATATTATTGATAAGTTCAAATATATTATTGTACTTCGTTACTTCATATCACAATTTATCACGATTGTTTAAATTATAAAATAATAATTATATATAAAAATATAAAACATATGTAAAAAAAAATAAATATAATAATTCAATCAGAGGATAATAGTTCAATCACCTGGCATGAAATTGAAGAAAGCAATTTCTGTTTTTATTTAAACAAAGAAACACTTGATATTTCATGTACTTCCAGTCTGTAAAATATTTACAAGACCCGTTTTTGCATCGGCTTTTAGATCTAGTTGATTTTTGGGTGTTGTATACTGGAAAATGCTGAATTTGGTCAGTTCTCACATCACGCGGAGGAATGGCAGAGACAGTAGCTTTCTTTCTCTTATGTTCCAAAATTTTGTGATTTCTAGGAGAGGAGCTTACTGGGCCTGATGAATTGTGTTTACAAAGAGATTGTGCCAGTTCGATACGATATTTAGGTAGAGTTTGGGGAGATTCTCCTTTTAGCTTGCAAGCTCTTCGATATACGATCTAGCTGTTTACTACTGCGATGTAAATCAAATTGAAAAAGATTCGCATATACCATTTTTTCAATTTGATGGTAATTCTCTGACGTCCATTAAAAGAATCCATCAAATCAACTCCCCCCATATGTTTGTTGGATTATTTTATGATAATGGGGCCGGATTGTTGTTTCTAGTGGAACGGGTTGTTGTTTCTAGTGGATTAATGCCTAGGAAACTCGATGCAAGTGTCTCCACTTTATCATCTTTCCAAGAAATTAGACATATGGGTGTATCTTCAACATTGGCACTGCGCTCCTCACAAGGGCCACGATTCATCTTTTCCATATTTGGAAGTTTATTATTAGGAATACGATCTATTCGTATAATGTCGATACATCTCATACCCATTTTATCCAGCTCAACTATATGTGGGATTGATGTCTAGTAATTGTCAAAATATATTTGATGATTAACATGCCGTGGTACATCACGCAACAAGCGCATTACTACAATTGACCAAGCACCTACATTTTTTTCCATCCCAAGTCGCTTTTTGTTCTCCAAACCAGTAAACGCCTCAAAATTGTACATGTACCCGGAAATTCCCAATAATTTTGTAACAACTATTTTTTGGTGTTTGTTAATCCCAGAAATCCACATAAAGCGGATTCAGAAAGCGGCTTCAAGAAGAGGCTTCAAAAAGAGGCTTCAAAAAGTGGCTTCAACAAGCGGCTTAAAAAAACGTCTTCAAAAAGCGGCTTTAAAAACCGGCTTTACAAAACGGCTTCCGATCTTTAATTTTATATTTTGTTACAAATTCACATAAAGCGGCTTCAAAAAGTAGCTTCAAAAACCGGCTTCAAGAAGCGGCTTCAAGAAGCGGCTTTAAAAAGCGGCTTTAAAAAGCGGCTTCAAAAAGCGGCTTCAAAAATCGGCCTTAAGAATCGGCTTCAGAAAACTTCCTAACGTTAATTTTATATTTTGTTACGACTTTTTGTGCGTAACAACTATTTTTTGGTGTTTGTTAATCCCAGAAATCCACATAAAGCGGCTTCAGAAAGCGGCTTCAAAAAGCGGCTTCAAAAAGCGGCGTCAAAAAGCGGCTTCAAAAAGTGGCTTCAAGAAGCGCCTTCAAAAAGCAGCTTCAAGAAGCGGCTTCAAAAAGCGGTTTCAAGAAGCGGCTTCAAGAACCGGCTTCAAGAAGCGGCTTCAAGAAACTTTAATTTTATATTTTGTTACGACTTTTTTGGCGTAACAACTATTTTTTGGTGTTTTTTAATCCCACATAAAGCGGCTTCAAAAAGCGGCTTCAATAAGCGGCTTCTATAAGCGGCTTTAAATAGCTGCTTCAAAAAGCGGCTTCAAGAAGCGGTTTCAAAAAGCGGCTTCAAGAAGCAGCTTCAAGAAGCGGCTTCAAAAAGCGGCTTCAAGAAGCAGCTTCAAGAAATCCGGTGTTTGTTAATCCCAGAAATCTACATAAAGCGGCTTCAGAAAGGCGCTTCAAAGAGCGGCGTCAAAAACGGCTTCAAAAAGTGGCTTCAAGAGGCGGCTTCAAAAAGCAGCTTCAAAAAGCAGTTTCAAGAAGCGGTTTCAAAAATCGGCTTCAAAAATCGGCTTCAGAAAACTTCCGAACTATAATTTTATATTTTGTTACGATTTTTTTGGCGTAACGACTATTTTTTGGTGTTTGTTAATCCCAGAAATCCACATTAAGCGGCTTAAAAAAGGGCCTCCAAATAGCGGCTTCAAATAGCTGCTTCAAATAGCGGCTTCAAGAAGCGGCTTCAAAAATCGGCTTCAAAAATCGGCTTCCGAACTAAATTTTATATTTTGTTACGACTTTTTTGGCGTAACAACTATTTTTTGGTGTTTGTTAATCCCAGAAATCCACATAAAGCGGCTTCAGAAAGGGGCTTCAAGAAGCGGCTTCAAAAAGCGGCTTCAAATAGCTGCTTCAAAAAGCAACTTCAAAAAGCGGCTTCAAGAAGCGGCTTCAAAAAGCGGTTTCAAGAAGCAGTTTTAAGAAGCGGCTTCAAAAAGCGGCTTTAATAAGGGGCTTCAAAAAGCGGCTTCAAGAAGCGACTTCAGAAAACTTCTGAACTATAATTTTATATTTTGTTATGACTTTTTTGGCGTAACAACTATTTTTTTGGTGTTTGTTAATCCCAGAAATCCACATAAAGCGGCTTCAGAAAGTGGCTTCAAAAAGCGGCTTCAAAAAACGGCTTCAAGAAGCGGCTTCAAGAAGCGGCTTAAAAAAGCGGCTTCAAAAAGCGGCTTAAAGAAGCGGCTTCAAGAAGCAGCTTCACAAATCGGCTTCCGAACTAAATTTTATATTTTGTTACGACTTTTTTGGTGTAACAACTATTTTTTATTGTTTGTTAATCCCAGAAATCCACATAAAGCGGCTTCAAAAAGCGGTTTTAATTATCGGGTTGAAAAAGCGGCTTCAAGAAGTGGTTTCAAAAAGCGGCTTCAAAAAGCGGCTTCAAGAATCGGGTTCAGAAAACTTCCGAACTTTAATTTTATATTTTGTTCCGACTTTTTTGGCGTAACAACTATTTTTTGGTGTTTGTTAATCCCAGAAATCCACATAAAGCGTCTTCAGAAAGCGGCTTAAATTATCGGATTCAAAAAGCGGCTTCAATAAGCGGTTTCAAAAAGAGGCTTCAAAAAGCGCCTTCAAGAATCGGCTTCAGAAAACTTCCGAACTTTAATTTTATATTTTGTTACGACTTTTTTGGCGTAACAACTATTTTTTGGTGTTTGTTAATCCCAGAAATCCACATAAAGCGGCTTCAGAAAGCGGCTTCAGGAAGCGGTTTCAAAAAGCGGCTTCAAGAATCGGCTTCAAAAAACTTCCGAACTTTAATTTTATATTTTATTACGACTTTTTGGCGTAACAACAGAAAGCGGCTTCAGAAAGCGGTTTCAGAAAGTGGCTTCAACAAAAGCGGCTTCAAAAAGCGGCTTCAAGAAGCGGCTTCACAAGGGGGCTTCAAGAAGTGGCTTGGTGTTTGATGTTTGTTAATCCCAGAAATCCACATAAAGCGGCTTCAGAAAGCGGCTTTAAAAAGAGGCTTCAAAAAGCGGCTTCAAAAAGCGGCGTCACAAAACGGCTTCCGAACTTAAATTTTATATTTTGTTACGACTTTTTGTTAATCCAAGAAATCTAGAATGAAAATTTTATAGCCCCACTTTTTAGGTTTTGCCGGATTATATTGACGCAGACTATGCTTGATTTTGGTGGCACATACTTGTTCGTCAACGGATAGGTACTGTTCACACCGTATTTTTTTTAATTTTCTACAAGTTGCCGAATTTTGTAGAGTTTATCAAAATTTTCCGAATCCTTTGGTGGAGCTTTGTCGTTCTGATTGAAATTAAAAATTCGTTTAATGTTCTTAAATTTTCTGATACTCATAGTACTTTGAATAAGATTAGTCCCCACAACCGATGACCTATAGCTCCGCACTTTGTTAAGTTTATAAACGGAAGACAACACACACATTCTAATAAATTGTAAATATCAGTCTTGTCAATATTTATTCCAAAATTTTTTTCAGTGCTGTAATAGTGGGACTGTTCTACGATTTGTGCCACAATCGATTCCGTCAAAAAATATTTAAAACAATGCAATGGTGAATTCAATTTAAGAACTGTTGTTGGAAGATTTTGATCACCGATGTATTGAGTTTTCGACCGATGTATTTCAAACGGGTTTTTTTTTTCTCCATATAATTTTTTTATAGCAATTTTTAACGTCGCTCACTTCCTCGTATATATTTGGTAAGGTGATGCAAGTATTATTTTCAAAAATGACATCAACGGGAAGGTTTTCCAAATCAAAAATTTCCTCCGGATCATCTATAACGGCTGGTATAAGCTCTCCATCCAAAATTTGTTCAACTGTAGCATCTTCTATGGTTTCTTCGTCGTCCCCTTCACTGAAATTATCCTGTGAATCAGACCAACTTTCAATAATTTCGAGAAGCTCCTTTTCCGTTAATCTTTCAGTTTTGCGACTCAAACTGCAAATATAAATTCGGAGTAGGTAATTGAAATAAAATGAGTAGTGTGTTTATAAGAATTTAGTTAAAAATAATTATATTTTTCAAAACGGAAACTGACAATTCATATTAACATCAACAATATGCGTATGAAAATGAATATTTGTATGAAATTCCATTCACAGTAAAAACAGTGTAAATGCACATTGTATGGAATTTCATACACATTTATATTTTGCTCCACCTATTCAATATTTAAATAACTTGGTAAATTTAACCATTGTAAACGATTTTATTGTGTATTCCCGATTAAGAATATACCAAATTTAATATAAAATTAGTGTTACTTACCCCGGTTTACCACAATAATTCAACACACCACTTTCGCCGATCATGATTGCACTGACACAGACTACTAAACCGTTGAATATATTAAATAATGGCGTTGCAATTTGTCAAATGAAAACAAATGCAAATTACAGTAGTACCATATTAGTGATTTATTTTGGTTTCATCCAAATAAATTATATCAACGTGATATAAATTAAGTTTAAGTTTTATGTATGGAATTTCATACACTGTGCTTTTAAGGGTTAAATGAGACCTCTCCGTCATTTTCAACTAACCTAAATGTGCCTAAGAAGACTACATTAATCGAGGAAGTAATGAATGACAAGATAATACAAGAAATAGAGAACGTTCAGACCGTAATTCTCGGAGATGATGCTGTTGTTTTTGAATTTGTTGACGAATTTTCTAAATACAATATTACCGAGAAAAAGGATATACAATACAGAAGGCAGAAGTTTGGCAACAGAATTGAATTTTATGATCCGTCTTCACACCAATTACCCAGTGATACTGAATTTGATGAGTCAACTAAAACTTAATTGCTATTTTACAAAATTTGTTCCAAACGAATTGTATGTGAGAATGGCTAGATATACAAACCTGTGTGCAGAACAAAAACAACAAACTACCAGAGTATTCAAACGCACCACTCCAGATGAGATAATGCAATTTATTGGTATGCATTTGCTTATGGGAACGATGAAGTTACCACAGGTAAAAATGTATACTGGAGCAAATTTTTAAGCATCGAATCAATAGCGTCGATAATGTCGTGTGATCGTTTTTATCAGCTTCGAACAAATCTGCATTTGATAAACAACATGGAAATACCGAATAATTTCACAGACAAATTTATTAAAATACGGCCACTCATTAATAGTATTTTAAGCTACTGCAGGGAATTACCAGTTGAAGAAGTTATTTCGATCGACGAACAAATATTTCCGTTTAGAGGAAACTTAAACATTAAACAGTATGTAAAAGGTAAACCGAATTCATGGGAGGTAAAATTGAATTTTTTTTGTTGTAAAAAGCGGTTTCTCCTACGATTTTTTTTATACCAAGGGAAAAACACAGAACTGTCCACTTATGAAAGTAGCCGGTTTGGACATGGTGCTGCTACTGTATTACACTTAAGCAAGAGACTCATTTTACCAGGTAACCAGCTGCATTTTGATAATTGTTTCAGTACCTACCAGCTTTTCGAAATTCTTGATGAACGGAAAATAAACACAGTAGGAACTCTCCGAATAAATCGGTTTTAGCAATCCTAAATTTCTGAGTGATGCAGCACTAAAAAAGAAATGACGAGGAAGTATTGACCAATTTGTAAGCCACGATGGAAAAATTGTTTTATAATTAAATGGCAAGATAATCGATCCGCCCACCTCGCATCCAATTTTGTTGGTCGGGAGGAAGAAATAATTGTTCAGCGATTTGACAATCAAGGCATACATAGACATCAAACAGCCTCACATAGTGCAACATAATAACAATGGGATAGGTGGTGTCGATTTATTCGACCAACTTATCATACTATCGAATATTTATAAAATCCAAGAAGTGGACTCTCCGTATCATATTCCACTTTATCGATGTTGCAGGTCATATTAACATAAGCTGAAATTTGCGAAAGAGAGGTAGACCATAGGAAGGCTTAAAAATCAAGACCACTGCAGGAGCATCTCAGCCGTTTTCAAAAGGCGAATTTCGGCAATTAACTGAAGTGCGGATCGATGGTGTAAATCACTTACATTCACATGATGACACTAAAAAAGCTATGAAATGTAAGATTCATCTCTGTCTCAACAAGGATAGAAATTGCTTCGCAGAATTCCACACAAAGTAAAAGTTTAAAAGAATTAGTATAATGAAATAATTTTTTTAGTTCCTTTTTTGTTAACAGAAAGCTTTATTTATTTATTTTTAATTTTTATTTAATTTTATTTTTATACATATGTATTTTGTTTTTTATTATATATTTTGAATTTGTAACAAGAATATCAATAAAACAAATCCTTGAAGGAAAATCAATAAAATATTTCGAAATTACCCATTAATACGGTGTTCTACAACAGTTGACTATGGATGTACAAACTTAGGTACATGACCCCACAAGACCCCCGGTTGCGAAATTTTTCTGAAACTTTAATTTTTGAGTTTTACTACCCAAACTTAATAGGAAAACAGCTAGGAATATTTTAACCCGTGTTTTCAAATTAATTACGAGTCAAAGGGTTAAAAATTCAAACAAAATTAGTCTTAAAGTTAAATTAAAGCAGAGCACAAATTGCCACAAAAATGCCAGTTCGCCTAGTTTCCGGATTTGTTGGGAGAAATGGTAATTATTTCAAATTAAAATAAAATATAAATTATATTTATTTTTATCCTTCATTTGCAATATTTTTTGTAATTTTACTTCGCGTCAGAAGAATTGGCCGCAAACCTTGAGGATTAAACTATAAAAGTGCTGAAACGATATATGGTAAACACAAATTTAATTTACAAAACTTTATGTGCAATAACTAATATTTGTTGCTTTCATGTTTTACTTTCAGAGTTTTATAAAGCAATTTTAGAGAACCGGACCAACTCAGTTCCCTGAACATTAAATTTTTGCTTATATGAGGAAAATTTAATTATTTGCAACATTACAACAATTCAATTTCTTTCAAGGCTGTGAAGGAAAAATATGTTTGATCAAAATTCACACGTAAGTTTATTGTCAATCCGGAGATGTAATTAATTATCATCTTTATGTTAAGAAAAATCGATGGCCTTTTGAGTAAAGTGAATAAATAAAATTAGTAATAAAATTAGTAGTTTCATTTAAATTGGTTTTTAATATGTTAAATATTAAATTCTGTCTGCTCCAACCTAGAAGTTTCGAGTGTTTGCTTCTGTGCAGAGTAAATATTAATGCACTGCAATTTTCTCGATAACCAAATTTTAAAATGCATTGTAAACCAATTGCCTCCTTGCTGTCATTATTTACCATGCGCTCTGTAAAAAATTTCTATATTATTTTACAAACTGCCGAGTAAATTAATCAAAGCAATAGCAAATATTCCCCAGTTGGGAAGTTGAAGCTTTAAAACATTGTTATCAATCGGGCCGGACTGATAAACTAAAAGTCCTGGGCCAATTCATGACAATGCAGTTCTGTTTTCTCGATTGCTTCGTTTGATTGATGTCGTTTAATAATTTAATTGCTCCTTCAAAAATTAGTTTCATTCTTTAAGCGAGTGTTAACAATTTGTTGTCTAATTGTCGAAGATTTGTGAAAAATTACGACAGTAAGCCAAGTTCAGCCAAGTTTCTTGTTTTTAGTGTGAAATGTGATAGACGAAACTAATTTCTTTACAAAACGATAAATGGATTATAAATTCATTTCGCTGGTAGCAAAGAAGAGTCCACAAAAAATTGCAAAGAGCTATTAATTTTGTCAGCACCTGGACGAAGAAATGATGAATAAAATTTAATGAAACAAAATCTGTTCACGTAAGCTTTACCAACAAAAACGTCATCTGAATATCAGTAGAACTGAACTCTCAGAAAATTCTCCATGCAAACACGGCAAAATATCTAGACGCAAAACTAAAATGGAAAGATAAAAAAAACAGGAGTTAAACATTAAATACAAAACGGTTGATTTGGCTCTTAGAAAGAAACTCTGAGGTAACTTTATATAATAAATTGCTACTACACGACAATTTCCAAAACTTGTGTGGACTTACGGTATTCAGCTTTAAGGCTGTACAAAGAAACCGAATGTCAATACCATCCAGTCATTCCAAAACAAAGTCCTATGGTACGAGTACATAAGAAATGACGACCTTTATAGAAATCTGAAGATAGATGAAACTAGATGAATGATATATTACGATTCCACAACGGATATTTCTTTAATTCAAATTTAAAGTAAATATAGAAAAAATCATAAGATAAACTTCTTTAGATGGTAAGGTTTTGACTTCATTTATTACTTCATAACAATGGCCAATCGGTCAATCTTAGGTTCCTTAGTAAGCCAAGCCACAAATTCAATTTACTACTAAATATTGCAAATGAGCATAACTCATGAATTATTTCAATGCACAGAATCAAAGGCGGCAAGCACACTTTCCATAATCATTAGAAACATTATTTACCTCTTAATAAATATACTACAGACTAAAAAAATGTAAACTACAATAATTTTAACCAGAAAACTACAATAAAATTTGTGTTTCCCGTTATTATCATTGGCAAACGACAAACCAAATAAACATAAAACCAACCAATAACTGTAGTACAAAAATAATAAATAAATAGAAATACTCTTTGTTGTATAAAGCACATACTCGTACAAACAAAAAACTTTTTTCTCAAAAACATCTTTTTATTTTCTTTTTCAATTTATTTAGCAAAGAAAAACTTTTTCTTTTCTATGTGCGGGACGACAAACTTCAGACAGAATTGACTTTCCTTTTATAGATGTAACAGAAGCAAGCAAACAACTTTATAAAAATCAAAACAAACTAACTATAAGCAATGAAGCATAAACACTTTGTAATTAGAACATTATGTGTCCTAATTCAAAGTATTACACATTATGTGAGTGGTTATTGTGGTAATAAAAGTTTGTTTACGGTCTGTCTAATCGATATACTTAAGCATGCCAAACTTTTCTTTTCTTAAATTATGTTGGTATTTTTTTTTTGTTGCTTCTGTGCCAGACATAAAGCAAAACGTACTTATTTTTATATCTAGAAAGCTAGTGGTGAAAATTTTTCAACAACACTAACAAAAAGTTTTTTCTCTTTTGGATAGAAAATCATCTTGAATGGATTTTATAAATTTTGCATTCGGAATTAAAGATGCAGTGTTATAAAATGGTGTTATTACAGTGAAATTTTTTAAATTTCCATAAAACTGTAACAGCGACAAAATTTGTTGGTCGGTTGGCAAGTTAAAAGGATTTAAAATAATATTAATATCCTAGGCTGAATCGAAATATGGCAAGCGGTAGAAATTTGGCTAACTTATTTACATTACTATTAAAAATTAAAATTTGTTCAGGTTATGATATTTAGAGAGACAACTGAATAAGTTGTAATACATGTATTCTTGACTCTGGTATAAGCACTAAAAGTGATTCCTCTACTTGATCACGCTGTCTTAGAGATTAATTATCAATACATACAGATAAATAAAAACTGAGACAATAAACAATTTGAAAAATACAAGAACATACTTTTTACACTATTTGCCGTAGGCACTTGGCGAAACACACTTACACTTAATAAACACATTTTTTATTAAACACCGTGTAATTTTAATTTTTTGAATATTTTCAAAAAGTTTAAAAAATCACTCGATCAATTTCGACTTGTTAGGTCAATATCAGGAGTATCTACGCAAGCATTTCTCTATGTGGAGATATAACAGTCAATGTTTATTTAATTAATTATCATTACAATAATGTAGTAGTAACCTAGAAACATTAAGGAAGTAAATTGTGTTGGAATGTGGATCACATGTGAGTCACAGGAATGTGACTTTATTTGAAAAATAATTTCATGTTGCCATTGAATGAATATGATTTTGGACATGTGGCCGCCACCATCTCCTTTCTTTAATTTGCTAATAAATAATTAAGTTATAAGCAATGTGCAGTAGATTCCGTTAAATATTGATCATCTTAAATAAGATATCAAATAAATAGATTATTTATTTTAACTTAAACTAAAAACATATGTGGACGTATCAATGCAAGTATTCACTTCCTGCGTGTAATAATTGTAACCTAGTTTTATTTGTGGAGATATTATTGTTATTGCTTCAGTAAAATTTAAGCATATTAATTGGGTTTACTCGAGGTTATTTAAATAAATTCTACTAAATGAATAAAAATATTCACTTTGTGCATGTAATAATTTTTTTTTCTAATAAGCAAATTATACCTAATGTGCAGTATATTCCAATAATTTATCCATTTGAATTTTGATATTAAATAAATATATTTTGAAGTTTAATTTAAATTTAAAACATATATGACTGAAACAATAAAAATATTCACTTCTTGCATGTAAAATTGTACCCAAAATTTATTTCTGCAAATATTATTATTATTGCTTGAGTGGAATTTAAATATATAAATTCTGTTTACTTGTAAATAATTTAATAATTGTTACTAAATGAAAATTAATATTCACTTCGTGCATGTAATAATCGGTGTTTCTTATTTACTAATAACTAGATAGGTTATAAGCAATGTCCAACATATTCCATGAGCTATTGACCTACTTAAGATAACAAATAAATGCGTTTTGGATTTTAATTTAACCTGTAAACATATATGATTCTAACAATTGAAATATTTACTTCTTGCATGTAATAGTTGAAATCTAATATTATTTGATGACATATTATTGATTATACGTGAGTGAAACTTAGGTACATAAACTGTGTCTATTTTAATTAATTCTACTAAATGAATATTAATAATAACTTCGTGATATTCTGTTTTTCTACTTAGCAAATAAATATTAAGGTTATAACTAATGTGCAGTATATTCTGTGAAGAATTGTACCCTTTCCATATAGATATTAAATAGATACATTTGTAATTTAGTTTAAACTTAAAAAACAAAAATTAGCTATATCTGTTATAATAAAAATTTTCACTTCCTGCATGAAATAATTGTAATCTAAATTTATTTCTGGAAATATTATTGCTATTGTTTGATTGCACTCAAGTATATAAATTTTATTTACTTGGGATTATTTTAATAAATTCTACTAAATTAATATTACTATGCACTTCGAGCAAGTAATAATCTGTTTTTCTAATTAGCAAAAAATTTTAAAGGTTATAACTAATGCGCACATATTCCGTGAAAAATTTAAACAATTTAAACTTCAAACATATTTGCGACTGTTACGATGGAAATTTTCACTTCCTGCTTGTAATAATTGAAGTCAAATTTTATTTGAGGGTACATGATTACTATTGCTTGAGGGAAATTTAAATTTATAAATTCTGTTAACTTGAGGATATTTTGACTAATGCTACTAAATGAATATTAATATTCACTTCGTGCATATAATAATCTATTTTTCTAATTAGCAAATAACCATTAAGGTATATAAGGGAACAATTAAGGTTAATTTGCAGTTTATTCTGTGAACAATAGAACCATTCTAATTTAGATACTAAATATATAAATTTTGTATTTTAATTTAAACTTAAACATTGTTACGACTATCACAATAGAAATATTCACTTTCTACGTGTAATAATAAAATTCAAATTTTATTTGAAGATATATTACTACTTGTGGTTATTATAATAAATTCTACTAGGTGAAAATTAATTGGCACTTGCATGTACTATTAAGGTTTTTAATTAAGATTTAAGATTTTAATTAAGATATAATTAAGATAATTAAGATATAAATAAAATAAGTGTTTAATTAAGATATAAATAAAATAAGTGCTTTTTGTGTTTTAATTTAAACTTAAAACATATTCGACTTTAGCAATGAAGTATTCACTTCCTGCATGTAATTAAAGTAATAATTTTATTTTTGGAAATATTTGGAGTGAAATTTTAGTATATAAATTGTGTTTAGTTATGGATATTTATTTAAATTATACTTAATGAATATTAATATTCAGTTCATGCATGTTAGAATTTCTTTTTCTAATTATAACTATTAAATGATAACAATTTCAATTAGGTAACCCGCAAAAATTTTAAAAATTTATGGGAAAATGTATGCGAAAGTTTAGATAAGATTAGATAGTAAAGATAATTAAGTATGAAAGTAATAAAATAATTTAATTATAATGTTATTACTCTTCGATTAATCTAAAGATGAAAACAAAATAGAGCAGTCGAGGTGTTACCACCAGGGTAATACATAAGGAATACGGAGCATATCGTTTTACGTCGCAGTTAAAAAAGTTATCGAAATGGAATTCAATTACAACAGTGTTATTACTTTGGAAAATTGCAACCTGCCATTATTAATGAGCTACGACATTAACGATGCTTACCTTCGGCACGTAAACAATTTGGTATAAACCATTGCACGTTTCAAAAAGACTCGGTACCCCTAAAGTTTGTGAAACTCTTCGCTTTTTAAAAGAAAAAGTTTCCAAGTTTATTTCTTTATAACAATCTCCACCATATATTAGATCAATTGCCGCACTTAAGCGCAATGGCTTTTTCCATATGGTCCATTGTGGAGTTCAAAGCATTAATTAAAAATATCAGACCACATTCGAGCAGCATGTGAAGCTAAAGGATTTCAAAAACAATCAAAAATTTGAAATGTTTTAACGATATACTGAAATTTTGAAATAAAAAAAACCAAAACTGACAAATTTAAAAATCATAAGTAAACATGTAAGAAATTGTGAAATTTGCATAAAGAGTTAAATAGACTCAATAAATAATATTTAGAAATTATAGATCCGTAATTATAGTTACATTACAATTCATTAATTATTTTTAGGTATATATTGATATTGAAAATGCAATAAACAAAATTTGTGATAACATTACTTGTGAGGAATAATATTAACAGCATTCATCTGTTTAAATATAATTCGCTCCATTAAACTCCATTAAAGTAACAATGTAGCGTGGATTTCATGCCAGAAGTAGGATTAGACCATATTTTTTCGTCGATGATAATGTTCTCCGTTTTACGGTCAATGTAGTTGGCTATTGTGTCATGTTGGAAGACTAATTTTGGCCAGAATTGGATGGACTTGACATCAGTGATATGTGATCACACATCAGTCAAACAATTGATCTTTTGAAGCTTTATTCAATTTAACGTTGTTGGATTTCTTTTTATGGAGTTACGTTAAGCCATATGGTTTATGCCAACAAGTGAACAATGTTAGAAAAGCTCAGGGACAACATCGAAAGCGAAATTGCCAACATTCCGGCGGATATGTGTAAAAGAGTGGTGGAAAATTGACTCCAATGAACCGATCCCTGAAAACGGGCTCGCAGTGGTTTTATGATAGGGATCGAATTCCATAATTAAATTTAACATGTGCCTAGAATAAATTTTAGCCCAATAATTCAATTATTCTGTGTTTTAATTAAATACAAAATTGTTTTTGGGTAATTAACCAAATAGCTTTGCCCTGTTTTTGTTTCTAGTCATCTATTCTGTCTAAAACGTTTGATCATAGAGGTCCAAGCCGTTATTTCTTTGTGTTTCAGATTTAGTGTCCCAGGGTCGTTCAAAGATTATGTACTTTGATGTCTTTGATTTGTATAGGTGGGATTTACATTTCCATTTTCCTTCCATTTCCTTTTCCAAAGTTTCTTTGCTCTTTCCGATTATCTTTGACAATATCCTTCTCATTTCACATCTACTGAAATTCTTTGGCAACTTTACAGCCTCGCATTTGCAGTATCTTGGATCTCTTTTGCAAAAATTCCTTTTGTATTTTGTGTTATATGACATCTTTTGCGTAATGAGATTTCTATCATCATATTCAACATATTATATGTATTTAATTTCATAAACCTTTTTATAAATTATTCTTTCCATTTTTTAATTATACAAGAAATTTCTAACCAAAACACAACGTGGCCATAACACATTAAACTCTCCATTTTTTTAAATCAAAATTTGTTATTTTTGTTTAAATTAGGGATAATTAATTGAACCAATATTTTATATATAATTTCCTTGTTCTTAATTGAGTTTTTTGTAATTGTTATACAGTTTAACACTAGAAAGACTGAAACTTAGTGTATACCTATATTGCCCAAAAGCAGACAAAATGAATGCTTTGTGAAAGAATACGTATGCCTAAAATAATTTATATAAAATTAACTTTTAATATTCTTTTATAATATTTCAAGTAATATAGGATGTTATTTTGAATATAGAAAATTTTCTTTATATGAAAAACAAAAAAAGCACTTTATGCATTATTATCTGTACATTTTTTGCAAATAAAAGTGGAAATTTTTTCATACGAACGTTTTCCACAAACATACTTTTGACATTTTTCATAAATATTATTTGATATGTTATTGTGGCAAAGTCGTACTTGACAAATTCTGCGTTTGGTAGGATGGTTTACATTTGATGATGTTGCAACTGACCTTTGTTAGTGTTCAGGGTCTGGTAAAATTTTTTGTCTTACATTTATTTATTCGATAAAAAGGTAGCTGTTCTGTTAATTGAAAGAAGAACTCTTTTAGTTGTATTTCCAATTTCTGTCGCTTCTTTGTAAAAGATCTTATCATTTCTAGCAGCCAAATCTAAAAATTTGAAAAACATTTGTAGGGTTCATCTTGGAGAACAAGCTGTATATTACAACTGTATATTTTCTGGCAATTTGATCAGCCATATCAATTTCAAATTTTGTGCTGTTATAAAAATGAACAGATTCCGGTAAAAGTTTTTTATTACTTTTATCAATTTTCACAAATTTATGCTTAGAACTTAGAACAGCCAATCTTTTTTTTGGTTTGTTTTTATAATATATTTTAATAACTCAATTCTTTGATTTATATAGCAGAAAGGAAAAACAAGGCATGCTATCTTTCTTTTGTTTGGCTGCTTTTGGTAGTTCTTTTTTGTTTCCTCTAATAGTTCCAACTATGTAGAGTTATTTTTTAGCTAATAATTTTGTCGCTAGCGACATGCTGTATATGGCTGGACTGGTTTCAGAATATCGTATTCACTTAGAAGCATTGATGATGGTCGTTGTTCATTTTTCCCCAAATAAGGAAAACCTTATTTAAAACATATTTGCTGCTGTCATCTCGGGCAAGCCAAAATTTGATGCCAAATTTATTGGGTTTATTAGACATACACTGCGTAAACTGGCACCTAGCTTTTGAAGTAAATATTTGCTCGTCAACTGTTATATCTTGCCCTAGTTTATACCAAGCTTCACTGATTTCAATGAATTTATTCCATATTTCTGTAACCAAGACAAATTTTTCTGTTTTTAGGCGCCTACGTCTTTCGATTCTTTTTTGCCAAACAAATAAGTCGTAAGAATTGCTTAAACTTTTTTCTGGTGATAGTTTTTCTAAAAAATTCGGGACCAGACTTTGGTCACAATAAATAACTCAATTTAAAATTTTTTGCCCCGTAAGCTCCACTAGCAAATAAAATTCCAAAACATGTACGTATTTCCGGTAATGGGATTATAGAATATTTTTTTTTTTAAATTCGGCGTCCTTCTTCTGTGCATATTCTTATATTCTTCATATTTTGGTCATCTACTATCAACGAAAATGCACTGGTAAAATTATTTGCTGTAATATTCCTTTTTGCGTAGCTTGTTGGTCATTCCACATCCTTGAAAATACGAGGAGATGGTAAACTGCCAGGAAACCAGCTTCTCCAAATTTTGACCTCACCATACCTCCAAAGGCTTGTTTTGGTCTCCTGATAGGTGTTTACAGTTTTTCATCAGAGTCTGAAATTATTCGCATCGTGTACCTTTTTCTGGGCATGTTGATGACATTTTCATTTTCATCATCACTCATCGATTCTTCATCGCTATCTTCAGTTTCAGGTGCGAATGTGAACCGTTTCATCTTCATATGATACTTCAGAACTTATTGCATCTGATTCAATATCGGAGCACTCTTCAGTTATGTTCGTTAGCTTTTTAAATAAATCACTTCTATTCGACATTTCTTACGGGTGTAAAGTATGTCCTAAGTTTGTCCTAACCTTTTGAAATGAGTATGTTTTGGTTAAACTCTTGTTATAACGAATTTATAAATTTAAAATAATATTATATGCAAATTGGGTATAAAGGTATCGTACCTTTTTAATTGCAGAAATATATTTAATGACCTAAATATGGTATTGTGCGTAAAATTAAATTAATATACAAATAAATTTCGTGATTCAACAAATATTGAAACTATTGATATTGAACGAATAAGAACTTTCTACATTGAAATTTTGGGCATTGCCAACAGTTTTTAGGAAAATCCGAAGACGTAATCTTTCAAAAACACAAAACGATTAATGGTGACATATATCGTTAAACTTGTTGGGGTGTTTTCTAGCTTCTGACCAACATATAAAGAACTTCTTTGATTTTTACGGAAACATCTGATTTTTAGTAATATACCTTCCGTGTGATTTTTGTATAATAGATTGAACGGATTGCAGTTTGTGCTGATTTTAATATTAGAAACGATTTTGAAACTGAGACCCAAATCAATTTATTTTTGGTGCTCGAAAGTGCACATTCAGCGATTAATAGAAAATTAAAATGGAACTAGGGTTCCGACTAAGCACCTTATAGATTAGTTTTCTCGAAACAATCGATTCCTGGTATTTGAAACCTCATTTTTTTAGCAATTTTTATTAAAACCGTAAGACGATGATAAAATTTAAGAAGGAAAATAGGCCCCGACGGTGTACCTTAAAAACAAGTTTACCCGAATTTGAGACTAAACGCAATCGATTAGTGTTCCACGAAAACCCTTTTGCAGCAATTCCATTGTCTTACTCAGAAAAAATTAAAAACGGAATCCGGGCCACGCGCTTCGATGGTGGGCCCAGTAAACGCGCCCAGTAAAGTTGAAAAACGACGATGGCTTTCAAAAATGATTGTTTCCGCTTGATATTGTCGTACATGACCCATTTCTCGTAGCCAGTTACCACCCGCTTTAGAAATGGCTCGATTTCCATCCGTTTGGCTACGTATTCGCAGTTGGTATTACAAACCCTTCAAGTTCTATTGCGTCAACTCGTTCTTTTGCGTCAACTCGTCAACCCGTCAAGGTTCGTTTTGAAGGACGACCTTTAGCTCCTGAGCGATGCTACGACAGCTGGCATGCCAGTCTACTACGATTTCCATGGTTTTATCAACATTTTCGAAGATGGGCATTCCTGTGCGTGGTACATTTTTAATATTAAAATTACCGGAACGGAATCAACGAAACAAAAATTGCGCATAATTAGCTGTGATCAGTATCAAGACCACAGACACCATTTACAATTTCAACGGCCTGACTTGCGTCTTCGCCTTTATCGAAGCAAAATTGTAAAATACATACAAACCTCTTTTATCCGGAAATCTATTATCCGGAATAACGTCTTACATCCGGAAAGAGATTTTTTTCTTATTCTTTCATTTTCTCTTTTATTTATCTTATATTCCAAAAATGAAATCATTTTTTTTACTATGCAATTAACTAAAACAAATTTAAAATCTTAATAAATGACTCTGAAGTTTAAAAATATTAAAATATGCTATTTTACTATGAAAATATTAAAAAAATCTTTCATCCGGAAAAATCTATTATCCGGAATTGTCTGCCCAGTCGTTCCGGATAAAAGAGGTTGTACTGTATAGCGAATTTTCTTTTTGTTTACCTCCAGCCGTGACACGCTATAACTCACAACGGAAACGATCAATCAAAACCATGATAAAATATTTTTTTAGTGCATGAATCCCTCTTTTTAACGAGTATAAGTATGGTATAAGACGACACATACATCATGAGATATATGTCACTAAAGCCATCTAGCGAAAACATAATTGATTTTTCCCCCAACCCAATATTTTTCCAATAAGCGAAAAGAGTCTATATGGAAAACGTAGAGATCACATAGAAGCGGCCCCAAATCAGGGGGACGTTCAATTTATGAGAAAAGCTTAAGTCCGCAATTTAAAACCGCTCAGGCTCAGTCAATCCTTACGACAGACTCATAGAGAGCTTTTTCAAGAGCAAATTTTTGATCATCGCCGATAAAACGAATGGTACATCTGCAAAAATATCAAGGTCCTTAATCGCAGCCTTGTTAATCACTTGAAAAATTGAGGCTGAAGGAAATTTTGATTAGTCGCATTTTGGTAGTTAAAGGAGCCAAATTTCTTTCGCTGGAGATTTTTTTGAGGTCTGCAAACAAGTAATAATCGCTGGGGTTCAATTTTCGCGAGTATGGCGGATGCGGAAGCAATTTATAGTGAAATTCGTACATTTTTGTTATTGTTGCTATCGACTTGTGACGTGGTGCTTTTTCTTGGTGAAAGAGGAATTTTTCTTCTTCATTTGTGATCGTTTGTCGGCGATTTTTTCCTTCCAATAACCCGATATAATATTCGCTGTTTATTTTCTTTTCCGTTCACAAGGTAGTCAACAAATATTAGGCCATATGTACACTAAAATACAGACGCTATAACCTTTCCAGCCGACAGCTGTGCTTTTGGTTGCTTTGGACGATCCACGTTTCATCCATCACGACGCGTTATCGTTGTTGATCCATTGTGACCAAACGCGGTACCCACTTCTAACACTCCTTTCTCATGGACAAATGTTCTTGCAAAATATAACCAACACGTTTCAATGATATCTTTACAATGTCAGCTATCTCAAGTAACTTCACTTTACGGTCAACAAAAATATTTTCGTAGATTTTTTTATGTTTTCTAGGCGTCTAGATCGTGGTGCATCATCGGTGGTTGTACGACCACGTTTAAATTCAGTATACGTTCATATTCTTGAAAAGGGAATGTAACGGAATTCTATTTAATTCCGTTACTAACTTATCCCAAACAAAAAACTAATAATTTTCTTATCTGCATGACTTTGGAGATAATTCTCTAACTATATCTAACTTATGTACCAGTCATGCTACGTCTTCACATTTTCTTTTTTACGTTTATTTACTACAAGGCCATTTAATTAATTCATGTTAGAAATTTTTTTTAATGAGTTTCTGTGGGGTAAGCGTAAATAGTTTATGTAATTCGACATCTCTACATTTTTCAAGTACACGATAAATGCAAGTGGTTTATTTATGTATAGCGTTGACATATTTACGAATACGTCAACCTATGTGAAAATCAAAACCATCTGTATTTGTTGTTGTACAAACTTCCGCTAGTAGCAAATACGAGCCGGAAATTCACAACATGCGCGGTTTATAAAAGTTTTCTGGATTGTCATCAAAAATAAAATGTAAGTTGATTGAGAGAACAATTTTAATCACTGGGTTAAAATGTAAATTCTCTCTCTCAACAAGTAATTAATTTGGAATAAATACCGCGAAATTTTCTTAGTTAAGGGGAGTCAGTGAACATTAATTATCCGTCTAGTAGCTCAGCTCGGCGGATAATTAAGTTAAATACATAGTTTTTTTTGTTTTTGTTTTGTTTTTTTGGTGAATAAAGTTTCCTGTGTAGTCTAACGTAAAGTAAAATATTGTGTGTTTTATTTGGGGTTTTTGTTGCGGTGAAGAACAAAGCGGTAAATTGGTAAGTATACCGGGCTCACCATACTAACTCTTACGGCCCAGGTAGCAGGGTGTTCTTTTGGCTGTCTCTCGGGACGGGAATGTTGTGACATAGGCACTCTTTTCCCTTCTGCCAAAACCGCCATGGTACCCAAAATATACTTACTAACTTCTGTTGTGGGCCCGAGGCCAATATATTTTCGTTTTCGTATTAGTTGATCTAATATGGTGGTGTAAACACCATAATATACAATCGCGGTCGACTCGATCCGCATAACGGGTCGACGACACTGCCACTATGTAGGGGTCCGTTACCCCACTCAACTGTTCCCTCTTTCTTCTGCGGCTAGCAAGGCCGCTATCCATGCACTCCAATACCCACGCCATTTTCCTCTAAAAGACTGAGCTGCGGGAATAAATGCCGCAAGGAGTGCGAACATAGGTAGTGGCAAATTCTGTGAAACCGGGCTGGCCTCAATAGGTAAGAGGCTAACCCGCTTCAGGAAGTTTGATATAAGCCACAATATAAACACATTTTCATATTTTTAAAATCATTTACAATATTGTTGTTTGGTCAATAAATAAGTCGCTTAATTAGAAATGATAGTTAACGATTTTTTCGCTAAACCTTTATTTCAAATTAGTTTATATATACGTATGTTCAAATATTACAAATATGATAATTCATTATAACAAGAGATTAACTAATACATACTCATAATAAAATAGTCAGGACAATTTTAGGACACACTTCACGTTCGTATCGACAGCTCGATTGGCTCAAGCTTGTCTATCAATATTCATAAGGATTAAGTAGATAAACCAATAATCCTGCAGCTCATTGCAACTTCCATGTCATCTAAGACATGTGATAATTTCATAAGTATTTTCTGTTATCTGCTGTAATTCCTTTGCGTTTGAGTATTAACAAGGTTTCTGACTGAAAATGATTTATGAAGAAAATTTACTGTAAGATTTTGCTTATTGTACCTTTTGCAAAGCAAACCCCAAGTTGCTTCAGAATTGATGAAGCTGCTCGTCTTTTAGAAATTTAAATAAAATATGAAATTTTTGTACGGTATTTAGATCATTATGATTTCGCACCATGATTGTGTATATGACACGAAGAATGTTGGCCATTATTGATTATTTTCAGTAAAAGTTTTGATAAGTATTGCAGAAAAGCATGGTTTGTATTTTGAATTAAGGACTCCGTAACAAGTGGGCGGTTGCCAATAATATAGTTCTCGAAATTTGAAGGTTGGTAAAGAATATCAAGATTCTAAGTTAATCGTAATTTCTTCGATCGTTGTGTTATTTGGAATTGTTTGAGAGAATTTTAAAATACTACTCATAGATAACAACAATACTTTTTTTGAGTGCTTTTCTTCATATTGGTTTAAGTTTCATGATAGTATATACTGCGTCATTAGCCAGGATCACTCGTTATATTAAGCCTGGAGTCAAAAGATAATTTGTAAAAAAATTCTATGGCTGATTTCCGAAAATTTTACCTCTTAGTTTTGAAATCACTTTAACTGGATGTACTGATCATACTGCTTATGGTTCATGATTGTTTCTAATAATGAACTTATGGTTGAAATAAGGAGTTTCTGTACTTGTGATTCTGGCTTATGGGGAGTAAACATAATCACAAAATTTGATCAGAATGTTCATTACAACTAATTTGAGTGAAATTAATGATAAAGCTGGGGATTACCAAAATCACACATAAAATATTTTCAGAATAATCTTGTAAAATAAGAAATGAAATCAGGGCTTTCTAAGGGTGATTCTGGCTGATAGGTGATTTGCACAAGAATTACTATAACTCTATTTGTGATGTAAATGAAACGATAACTACTGCTTTCGGCATAAAATTAATGAAAGTTGAGGGCACATTATTCAATACTAAATTAATTTAAAAACTTTAATCCGCACCCGTTTGTCGCGTTTACACGAACTAAATTGATAAGCGAAAAATACCCACATAAGTCTTTTTATAATCACAGTTTTATGCGCCAAAAAATTGTATAGTGCGTGATATCATAAACCCGGATTACCAATAATCACCATCTAATCCTATTTAATTCAATAAATTAACAAACACATATACTTACACAAGTAAAATAAATGTTTAATTTTTCAATATTTAATTTCACTTAATCCTTTATTACCATGTTGTTGTTGTCGTATTTTTATTATACTGCTTCTTGAATCTATTTAATTCTATTTTTAAAGACATTAAAATTTATTATGTTAAAATCGTTTTATTAGTAGAACACAAAATTTTCCATGAAATTGTTGTTGGTTCTCGTCATAGGAATTTTATTTTTTCAACTTTTCTTTTTTTTTTGGAAAAGCAAAATCACGTATTTTTAACGTTTAAAGCACACAAAAAAAAAAGAAAATCAGTTTTGAAAATAACAAGAACGTTTTTGTATGTTTGGCTTGGCTGGCAAAATACATAATGTTACGTGTGTTATATGTATTGCATGTTTATGTTGCCTTGAATAATTTTCATTGTAGCAAATTTCGATAAACACACATGCGGATAAAACTGGTGTAATAAAATTTTTCGATTTACGTTTAAGAATGGTAAAAACTAAATAAATTCCAGGTTTGTTTGAAATTTGCAAATCGTAAAATAGCGGGCTAAAAAAATATTTATAATAGGGCTTTGTGCTAAAATTTTATCAGTTTCAAAGTCACGTAAATGACATTAATTATTACGATGACCTAGTTAAGTTATGCGTTGTTCAATATATATCTACTGGAAGTTTGTGTGAATAAAATTTCTTTCAATTAAAATAGTGATACAAAACGGGCGGCACCGTTACAGTTTTTTATGGCGTATATACGAACGATATATATATATACATATATATTGAACATATAAAAAGTGTTCGCATTGTTTAAAATTTTCTATTATCCTCTTGTCGCAAAGAATTTTCTGATGAATGAGAATATTTAAATTTAATATGCTAAGTAGTTTACCTTTTTTATTATGTTAACCAGTTTTTTTTTTCGTAATTCAATTACGGTGAGTTTTCTTATACGTTTGACATTTTTTGTCGTCAGTCCTTTCGTTCAAAAATATTTTAATATAATTAATAAAAAATAAGTCTTGTACAAGATAGTTTAATGCATACAGCTATAGACAGATACGCTGAGTAGTATGTCAATAGGTTCGCTTTTGAATATCCCTAGTATTAGATTGATGCAGCGTTTACATTTTTTTAATGAATATTACTCCCGTGATTCATTTAAAATTAGCTTGCATTGGGACCAGGGTATTCCCATCATAGTCATAGAAAACGATAATGTACCTTTCTTAAAGTAAATAATTGTTGTTTTGAATTTTCTTTTTCGCAAAATATGTTGACTTCATGTCAATTACAAGACCGTAAACTCTCGTTTTTAAGAAATTTAATATATCTGCATAGCTAAATTGAAATCAATGTTGGTAAAAATTTGGTTTTCTATTAAACATGAAGTAAGTAATAAACAACGACTAAACCATTTTTTCTTTCCTCTTCTTCTTCCTGCTGGTACTATATTCTATGATCTAGATGTCCCAACAATTTGGATTTGGCTGTCTCAACAATGCTCTTCCAGAAATTCGATCGACAACTAAAGCAATCGTGTTGCGTGATATCCCAGCATTGATGATTTATGTTCCTGTAGATTTCATTATCCTTGACAGGTAAGCAATTATATCATACGTATATTAATATTTACTTCGTGCATGTAATAATTTGATATTTTAGTTAACTAATAAATATTAAGATAAACAGCAATATATGATAGTATACCAAAATTTTTTCTCGTTACTCTTAAACAACAGGAACATGTTCTTGAGCATTACATTACAGATGCAATATCAACCAGGTGCCTTATATTTATTCGTTTTGGATATGACACCTCACACTTTATCGTTTGCAGATTGATGCAATGATGTTGGCTTTTTATTTGAGGGTAACATCTGTTGTTTAAGAGTAACGAGAAAAAATTTTGGTATACTATCATATATTGCTTTTTATCTTAATATTTATTAGTTAACTAAAATATCAAATTATTACATGCACGAAGTAAATATTAATATACGTATGATATAATTGCTTACCTGTCAAGGATAATGAAATCTACAGGAACATTAATTTGTACTCAAAACTACAGATTGCAGGTCAGCCGCAATAAGGGGTTGGCGTTCAAGACTGGCTATCAAAAGTAAATAGTCTCATAAGCACTTATTGGATTAATTTTTTTTCCACAACGGTATATTGCGAGACTGGAAAATCTTAATGATAGCGTAGAATGCTCGGTAACCTGCTGCGATCCTTGATGCTATATCTGCAGACTGAATTGGGCACATTTATCATCGATCCCAGGTATTTGAACTTATCCTTTCTTACTACTGTATGTCAATTGTTAAAATGCTCCACGTGTTGCCCTTTCTACGATAGCCATGTATTTGGATTTTACTTCGTTGATTTGGAGTCCAATTTGTTTGGCTGTTGTTTCTAACGGGAGCAGAACCTCTTTGAGGCAAGTAACATATTCAAATGACATGCTGAATATAGTTTGAGCTATTGGGTATTCTTGCCGTAGTCTTGATGTCATTTCGAGAGTCTACGAGAGCTTGCCTTCCTCTAAAAGCAAGATGACTGCTAGAGTCATCATTAACATTTTACACATGTTATCAATTTTGAAGGAACGCCCAATTGTATACACATGTAGCATATCTATAAATATAAAATATACAGGGATGTCTTTCAGGTACTATAAGAATATCCTCAGAGAAATAGTGTAAACAGTTGTTGCCCTGCCTGAAAGTAGTTATTACAATGCGAAACAAATCGATGAAATTACCTAAATCATGCGGCAAAAGAAGTTATTGCCGCCGTTCTTGAGCATTACATTACAGATGCAATATCAACCAGGTGCCTTATATTTATTCGTTTTGGATATGACACCTCACACTTTATCGTTTGCAGATTGATGCAATGATGTTGGCTTTTTATTTGAGGGTAACATCTGTTGTTTAAGAGTAACGAGAAAAAATTTTGGTATACTATCATATATTGCTTTTTATCTTAATATTTATTAGTTAACTAAAATATCAAATTATTACATGCACGAAGTAAATATTAATGATATTTTACAAAATGAAATAGATTGGACACAATATAAGAGAATTAAGATATTTTTAATAACGTCCAACACTATTTACAACAAAATATTTTTAATAATTATTACATGCAGGAAGGGATTACTTGTAATTTATTGTTACATCCTTATGTGTATTTGAGTATTAAATGAAAATTCAAATGCACCCATTTTGCATTTACACACAATTTGACCATTCTACGCAATTTTGGTAAATGATCTTTATTATTCACTTCGTGCATGTAATAATTTTATAGATACCAATAAATATTTTGGTAAATGAAAACATTTAGTGTGTTATTTATTGCTTGTAATCTTAATATTTAAAAGTTAAATAAATTATAAAATTATTACATGCACGAAGTAAATATAAACGATATTTTACAAAAAGAGACAAAATGGATACAACATATGAGAATTAAGATATTTTGAATAACGTACAACAATATTTACAACAAAATATTTTGATTAAAATTATTACAAGAAGGAAGGGATTACTTGTAATTTATTGTTACACCCTTATGTGTATTTTAGTATTAAATGAAAAATGAAATGCAACCATTTTTCATTTACACACAATTTGACCAATCTACGTAATTTTGGTTAATGATCTATATTATTCACTTCGTGCATGTAATGATTTTATTGATACCAATTATATTTTGGTAAATAAAAACATTTAGTGCTTTATTTATTGCTTGTATTGTAAATATTTATTAGTTAAACAAAATATAAAATTATTACATGCACGAAGTAAATATAAATGATATTTTACAAAATGAAACAAAATGGACACAATATAAGAGATTAAGATATTTTGAATAACGTACAACAATATTTACAACAAAATATTTAGACTATTATTATTACATGCAGGAAGGGATTACTTGTAATTTATTGTTACACTCTTATGTGTATTTGAGTATAAAATGAAAATTCAACTGCACCTATTTTGCATTTACACACAATTTGACCATTCAATGTAATTTTGGTAAATGATCTTCATTATTCACTTCGTGCATGTAATAATTTTTTTGATACCAATTAATATTTTTGTATATCGAAACATTTAGTGTGTTATTTATTGTTTGTAACCATAATATTTATTAGTTAAATAAAATATAAAATTATTACACGCACGAAGTAAATATAAATGATATTTTACAAAATGAAACAAAATGGACACAATATACGAGAATTAAGATATTTTGATTAACGTACAACAATATTTACAACAAAATTAATTTTGACGTAAATTATTACATGCAGGAAAGGATTACTTGTAATTTATTGTTAAACTCTTATGTGTATTAGAGTATTAAATCAAAATTCAAATGCACCCATTTTGCATTTACACACAATTTAACCATTCTACGTAATTTTGGTAAATGATCTTTATTATTCACTTCGTGCATGTAAAAATTTTATAGATACCAATATATATTTTAATAAATCAAAACATTTAATGGGTTATTTATTGCTTGTAATCTTAATATTTACTAGTTAAATAAATTATAAAATTATTACATGCACGAAGTAAATATAAATGATATTTTAAGAAATGAAACAAAATGGACACAATGTACGAGAATTAAGATATTTTTAATAATGTACAACAATATTTACAACAAAATATTTTGATTAAAATTATTACATGTAGGAAGGGATTAAGTGTAATTTATTGTAACACCCTTATGTGTATTTGAGTATTAATTGTAAATTCAAAGGCACTCATTTTGCATTTACACACAATTTGACCATTCTACGTAATTTTGGTAAATGATCTGTATTATTCACTTCGTGCATGTAATAATTTTATTAATACCATTATATATTTTGGTAAATAAAAACATTTATTGTGTTATTTATTGCTTGTATTCTTAATATTTATTAGTTAAACAAAATATAAAATTATTACATGCACGAAGTAAATATAAATGATATTTTACAAAATGAAACAAAATGGACACAATATAAGAGATTAAGATATTTTGAATAACGTACAACACTATTTACAAAAAAATATTTTGATTAAAATTATTACATGCAGGAAGGGAATACTTGTAATTTATTATTAACTAATTTTAAATTCAAAATGCACCCATTTTGCATTTAAACACAATTAGACCTGTCTACTTAATTTTGATAATTGATCTTTATTATTCACTTCGTGCATGTAATAATTTTATAGGTTTCAATAAATATTTTAGTAAATAAAAACATTTATTGTGTTATTTATCGCTTGTAATCTTACTAGTTTTTAGTTAATATAAATATCATATTATTACATGTGCGAAGTAAATATAAATGATCTTTTACAAAATGAAATAAAATAGACACCATATACCAGAATCAAAATATAATTAGTGACGTACAACACACAAAACACCATCAGAAAATAAATCATTCTAGTTAATTGTGGTGCAGTTAGATTCTTTTCATCTTATCATCTCAGATAGGTATCGACCGAGTAGTTCAGAGGCGCAACAGGATACAAGTAATTTATTTTGTGTTTCTCGATTAATGACTTATAAAATTCTTAAAAGCTGTGTGAGTTCAGATCAAATTTATTTTGTTTCGCAATCGTTATAACCGAGCTTAATTTCTAAATAAAATTAAGTTAATAACTAAAATCTAGCAATGTGTAGGGAAGGATAATTTGTTACAATAAAGATAAACTAGCAGGAAACAATTTTTCAACTGTTTTTTCGACACGTTTGCTGTTATTTAACTCTTTCGACGCAACCTTTGCGGGTTTCATCGCGTTAAAAAAAAATTGAACAAAACCGTTGGTTATAGGAAGTGGTGATGTAAGCAAGATGCGATATGGTACCATTGAACTTTGCTCAAATAGGAAGAAAGAGTAATATGTATGGTGCAGCTATTTTCTTGCTATGTTTGCTTGGATTGATATTAATATTTGGAAACATCCATAAAAGTCCATTCAAATAGTTGATCATTTTTTGATAATTTGTATAAAGCGGGGTCTTAGTGTATTAAGTGGCTCAAATCTTCAGTTGTTTGGTTACGGTTTAAAAAATATCTGTGAGGCTTTCCAACTGTGGTGTTTAACCTTTTGTCAGTCACGAGATGTTTTATCTCATCAAATGCTTTCATAGGTAATTATAATTTACCATTTTACCAAAATTTGGAAATTGGGGAAAATCAAATGTTATTGGACGATAAGGTCAACGGCAATTTTCAATGACCAAAGTTAGATTTGGCTTGTTATTGAGTTATTAACTATCGACTACTTTGTTATTAGAAGCTGAAAACTCAATTATTTGTTTGTTATATGAGAAAATGAGCCATTAGCTCGACGTATTGATGAAGAACCTCCTATTAATTGTTACTATCACATCACTTTATAGGTCCTAAATAGCTGTTTTTACTTCTAAGTAGTTTTTTCGGGAAATTCTCCCTAACATACATACTTGGATGTTCAACGCCCAATCAATCAAATAAAAAATGACAAACTTTATACCATCTGTTCTCATCCTATATATTGTTGCTGAATGAAGGGTTAAATTAAAACGTTCGACCAATATACAACAACAAAATAATGACAGACTCTAATTTAACTAAATTATCGTTTATTAGTAGACATATTATAAAGTGCATCAAAATTAGAACCATTTCATAAAGGTTTACATAACCTTATGGACTGGTTGTGCAACTATGTCTATCTATCTCACATAACCTAAGGCGATGGCAATAATAACAAAAATTAATAAAAATGTAATAATATTTATTTTGCCTCAGAAATAATTTCCCGAGTAGAAACTTCACCAATAAACCCTATATAACAATTAATATCGAGTGCGTGACTAAATCGAAAAATCACTTTTTTCAAGAAAACAGATCCATTACTCAACCGCGAGCAAGAAAAAAAAAATACAAATACGTTTTCCTTAATACATTTTTCTTATCGTTTGCCTAACAATTTCTTATTTATTATCGCGTACACCTATAAAACGAGAAAAACAGATAAAAGTCAAATAAAATCAAATAATTAAACTTTTCTACCGAGTTTTATTAGTACTTAGCCATTTTAGGATATTCAGAGATAAATTTTTATGTTTGTCGAACTTTATTGGGTCACTGCCACATTTTTAATTAAAGAAACGTGATTAAGCGTATTCCCAATATAACACAAAAAAAAAACAATTTAATTCGTTTCATCATTAACAACGTAACCATTCCAATTATAAATTGTAGAGCATTGAATTTTAAAATAAAATATTTTGTGCTTTATATCCGCAGTAAGTCTTATCGATCCAACTGAAAGCACCAAACGTAGAAAGCTCACGATTTTTCACCTACTTTTAGTACCACAGATTTGATAAAAAGTTTCTCAAAACTTATTAACAAAAATGTGGAAATCTGAAAGCTAAAGCATAGACCTATTTCTAAAATTTAAGTAAAGTATACATACTTTTGAAATTTCCTCTATTAAAAATTATATTCTGGAGATCATCCAATTTACTTGGTCTAATGTGAATGGGGTTAAACTATGATGGGTTTTACAAAGTTTTAAAGATGTTAGAAACTTTACAATTTTGATGCATATTATTCAAGTTAAATAAAGGCGAGGTATCAACATTATAAATAGATCAGACAAACCATTAGACACCAGATAACCAATACGGTAACGGTTTCATAACATTTGCCTATGTTTAATTTTTACCGTGGATCCTACAGATGTCCACGGCATTACACTTATGTTTTTAGATAGCTAAAAATATTTTCAAAACGTATGTCAACTAAACTTAATTCCTAATGAACTGTGCCAATTTATTTGGAAATTTAAAACATTAAACGGAATTTGATTATTTTCAATAATTTGTACCGTCAATTCTGGAGGTATTTACGGGTTTTGTTGAGATTTGCTTTGGTTAGTAAAAAACAGATGTCTACAGATTCTCACCCACATTTTCGAATAAATTACACTAGAGATTTTATTAGTGATTGTCATCCAATTCTAATGAACTATCCTATGTGTATAATGGAATTCATATTTTCATTTGTACTGCCATTACCAGAGGTGTCCACAGAATCCCATCTGCATTTTCCGACAGCTTATAATACTTTCTATGTGTTGGCCAAGTATGGCTCAATTGTAATAAGTCCAACAGTTATTTTTGGAATTAGAAGTTTCGTGATTTTTGCAAAATATTATTATTTCTTTCTACAGGATTTTAGCAAATTTCTCAAATTTGATTCTAATTTCCAGACAAGTGACGAACCCGTTTGAATCAAATTATCTTACCTTCGATTTGACATGAGTATTTTTCTCTGTTCGTCAACACGAACACACCTGGATGTGAATTAAAATCCAAGTGGTCAAATTATTTGCTTGGTTATAAACGTGGTTTGAACGCTTTTAAACCAAAAAAATAAACCAGAATAAACCACCGAACCTTTCTGGTTTAAATCTATTTGGTTTATTTTGGTCTTTTTCGCTTTGGTTTATTTTCTATACCAGTTTAACGTCCATGAAATGACAGATTTGCTCGATTTAACAACCATTTGAAAGCCATTTGTTATTTCACTTTCCATATTAATCTCGCATCATTCGTGTAAGGTAAGTTGCTTAATAAATTGGTGTTTATGAAACAACAAAATCAATGATCAAACAAAAATTCACGTGACATAAGGGAAGCAATGACGCTGCTAAATATATAAAAACAATCACGCTCCAACATGAGAATCGGGAAATGCCTGACATGAAAATCGGGAAGTGTCGTTTCAGCGGTTCACAAGAGCGTTCGAGGACTTTGTGTGTAGTGAGTATCGCTCTGCAAAAAGGAAACAAAATAAAGAGGGACGGGTAAAGAAATACGTTGGACTGATGATTTTAATAAAATAAAATAATTGCATTCACCATTAATACGGCTTTTCAGCATCACTTCTCGCACACAGAAATACTAATCAAGATGGAACAATGAGCGAAATGAATGAAAACCTGAAAAATCATAAAATCTCTACCGGGCGTAAAATATTGGCTATTAATTGTTGGCTGGGAAATGCCAATGTAATCGGATATCGTTTGCTCAATGTTGCCGCAGGCCAGTATACGGAGTATAGCGAGCAATTTGTGATCTGCGGTCAACTCACGTGAATTGAAGGAATACCGAAAATATATCTTAAGTTATATGGGCATTTTTTGTGTATAACATTCAGATATCCATACGTTTTTAGTCGAAAAGTCGTACCCAATTTATTTAATGGCGAGATTTCGTTTAGCAGACGATTTGAGCGAGACGCACAAAAAAAAAGTTATGGATGACAGATGACAGCAGTTCGAACAAAACTGGATGGAATCCCGCCAATATCCAAATTAGGTAATAAGACTTCTCGATTAAAAACGTAAGGATTTATGGCATGGAATGAACCGAAAAATTGAATGATACATGCGGGCATGACATACCGAACTAGATCGCCATCGATACTGTTGCGAACCATTAGACCGCTTGTGTCGCACTTGTTTTCCAACTATTTCTTCCTCTGACAACGACGTAGAGGACATCAAAATGTCGTCATTTTCACGTAATATATCCATTTCTGAATTATGACAATAAATAGAGTGATAGATTTTTTTCTCGATTTTTTTCTAGATTGTGTCCATGCACCAAAAAAGGCCGCGAAAATGACGAAATCAAACGATGAACTAACATTCAACAAAAAATGAGTTAATTTGCCAAAATTTACAACACGATTGCCCTGGTTGAATTGAAAAAGGAGTGAATAATATCAAAACAAGGATTAAATCAATGGAAGTGTTTATAAATCGGCCGTCGGAGTGCCCTTTAAAATCGGCGTGGTTTATCGTGGTTTTTCAGCTATTTGGCTTAACAATTTTGGTGTAAATTTTTTAAACCAAGTGATTAATAAGAAATTTTAGAAAAAGTGGTTTTAAAACGATTCAAACCATGGTCTAAAATAACCCAAAATTAAACCGATTAACGTATGCACCGACATAAAAATTTGTATATAGAGAAGTTTAGAAACATACCAACAATAAACTAACGTCCAGTCCTAACTACAGAAAATCAGAAGCTCATTTCAAAGAATTCTTCGAAGACAATACTGTAACGGTAGAATATTGTATCAGCTACTCGTAGGTGTGGGTGAGAACCTATAGACATTTCAACGATCGGCCGTATAAAAAAGTGGAAATTTGTTGAAAATTTTATTTACCAAAACATGGTTCGTCAGAACCGAGTAATGTTTATCCTTTTTCCGATTCGCGATCACAATTGTGTATGCAAAAATCGCGTACGAAAGAGAATAATGAAAAAAACGCTATTACAAACTATGGTTATTTACCACGATATCTGTTTAATCGATTTCCACAAAAAGTTTAGTGAAATTGCCAACAAGCGTAGTAAATGGATAGTTCACCGTGAAAACAAGTTAACGGTTGAAAACTTTTAAACTACTGCTTATTTAGAACGTCGAACGAAACTGGACCCTACAAGCTTGTAGTTCACAGAACATTCTCGAAGATACGGTGTTTGACCACATTCGGCGGTCTTGGACGTTCTGATGTAACTTATTTTAAAATTCATATTTAATTTTCAAATTATTAGTTAATTGTTAACTGTTTATTTTAGTGATCAAGAGAGAATACTTTTACTGAACGAAATTGAATCGCTGAAAATGGAAATTGAAAACATTCGCAAGGAGAATAACATTGAAAACTCCAAATTAAAGGAATATAAAGAAATGTTGCTTGGACAAATTTAAGAAATGAAAACAAAAGAAAAACTGTCAAATAAATTACAGGAAAGTGTTCAGAAAATTTTCTCTCCCGGCCACATAAAAAGAATGCTAAATCCCGCTGGTAGAAAACTCCATTGGGATGTAAAAGACATTGCACATGCGATAGCTTTACATGTAGCTGGACCCAGAGCATACAGGTGGATGCAAAGATTTATGCATTTGCTGACGTGCCACATTAGGTAAAACTTTTACGCCTTCACTTTTTAGGTTCCGTATTTTTAATACATGGCAAAACAGTAACCAAGAAACCTCTGTCTCTGTCTCTTAAATATTTAAATGTAGCCCACAAGTTAAGAACTCACCATTTAACCATCAAAAACACTGGCAGACAGAAAATAAAATTTGCAACATAACTCTTGTCTCATACTAGGGCTTTTGCTGAGTGAAGACTGGCAGGAATGTGCAAATTTATTCAAAACCGTAAGCTAATTAGAAAAAAAAAATTTAATATGTAATACCATAATTTTATTTCTTAGGCTAACGATTGCTTTGATATCTTTAATACTAGACTGCCAAAAAAAATTCCCAAGAAAGAATTAAAGCATATGGTCTTGCTAAAGATATTCAGAATCAAATTATAGACGAGATGAAAAATGTATTTTCTAATCTTAAAGTAAAAAATTTAAAATCTAAACTGCCATTCCACAAAGGAATTTTGATCAGTTCAAATGCTCTACAGATACTATTTTTTAATAGTATCTCTTAAAGAAATGCGATATAAAATATCCAGTTGACATACCGATTAAATCAGGACTCTTTAGAACGATTTTTGGAATTCTGCGTGCAATCGGTGGACTACACGATCATCCTACGGGGCTGAAATTTAAATGAATGTCACGTCGGACGATAGCGAAAATAATACAATTTTTTCAAAAATTTGCCGCCTAATTTTGAACGTGCGAACCATTTTGAAACTAAAGAAGGGCATACAACAAGTACAAGTAATTTGTTGGAATATAATACTGAAGCTAAAAATCCCTAAATTAGCCATACTGAGTTTGAAAGTACATTTTCAGAATTGAAATGTGATGGTATTGAAAACATTGCATTCAAACTACTTACCAAGGAAAGCCTAGGAGTTCCAACCAGTCAACAATTGGTTTCCAGTATATCGTGGTGCATAAATTTGTCAGAAGGAGGACTATATAAACCAAACGATGACTTTCTAAAACACATTTATACATTGGAGAAAATCATTTTTAATCTCAACGGAACTGAATTAAAATATGGGCCCAAATATATTAAAACTCTAGTTGAGAGTTCACAACATGGTAATTATAGCTTTAAAGTAAAAAATTTATACTTTCGTTGCAAAATGTTATTTAAGATTAGAATTTTTAATCGAAATATGATCGAATCTCAAAAGGCAAAAAAAAAGAAAATTGAAACAAAATTATTAACTAAGAATGATAAAAAATTACTTTGAAATCATAATAAATATATTTTATTTACTAAAACTTAAATAAATGGCTTTATGTTATGTTAAAATTTAAAGTATGTATAAGCATAATCGTTCTATTATGTGTAAATATAAACGTATTAATTTGATGTATTTTAGTTTTGTAAAAGAATTGAGCATACCTTTATCTTTCTCTATATCGTGGTTATTTACATGCCACTTTGGGTATATGGTAGACTTAAATTGAAGCATACACTTTTTTTTTTCTTGCGGGAAAAAGAATATGCTACAAATCTATTAAAGTAGGTTTGTCGTTTCTTTTAAATGTCATTTTAAAATTCAATTGAAGTTAATGTTAAAATCTTGTAGAAGAAAATTTTAATATTTTCAAAACTTCAAAACTTCAAAAATCATTTTTACGCTCATTACAATTGGACCATATTCGGCTTATACATAGAAAATATTATAAGCTGTTGAAAAATGTAGACGAAATTTCATGGACACTTCTGGTAATGTCAGTACAAATTATAACATGAATTCCATTATAGACATCGCAAAGTCCATTAGAATGGGATGCCAATCATTATAACGGTAGAATATAGTGTATTCTATTCGAAAATGTGATTAAGATCCTGTGGATATCTCTATTTTATTAAACAAAAAAAGGTTCATCACAACCCGCACACATCTCCAAAATTGACGCTTCACTTTTTTGACAATAATCAAATTCCGTTTAATGTTTTAAATGGTCAAATACATAGAAAAGCTCATTAGGAACTAAATTCAGTTTATACACGGTTTGAGAATATTTTTGGCTATCTAAAAACATAAGTGTAATGCCGTGAACATCGCTAGGACCCGCGGTATAAAAAATTAAACATTAAAAAAAAATTAAGTTAAAAATTAATCAATTAATTAAGCTCGCTCTATATAAAACTTGAAATTCATCAAAATTGTGAAGTTTCTAACAACTTTAGTAAAACCTTGCTAAGTTTTACCCCATTCACATCTGACCCAGTAGATTGGATAATGTATTTTAAAATGTTATTGAAACCCTGAGAATAGGTCTATGCTTTAACTTCTCAAAAATGTCAGCTTGAATCTGAAGATATTTCCAAATTCGACGGCACAACAATTAGAATCGTGCCCAATTTTACAATTTTTTTTGGAAAATAAATTCCAATTGGAAAATATCAAATTTATCAGTGTAATTATTAATTAATTTTTTAAGCACAATTTCATTAAAATTGTGTTTTTAGTATTTGAAAGCAATGAAACTACACTAATAATTTTAATATAAAAACATTACCCTGTACAATTTATGCGTGCTTGAAAGAACGGAAATAATTAATCATAAAACCATTTTAAAATGATGTTGGCATTCGGATTAACATTTTCTATTAAAAATAAATTGCAGGAAAATTAATTAGTGGTATATATTACAAAAGTGACGTTTAATTATAGATAAGCATATAGATTTTGGTTTGCATATAAAAATGTTTACATACATCAAGAAATCTTTATACACCAAAGTAAAAATTTGCCAAAATCCGGTTCTTGAAATTTTTACATGCGAACCGATTCAATATCATCCTGACATAACACTCGACTCACCGTTTTATAAGGGTGGGCAATCGCTAATACTTTGCAAATTGGTCACTAAAATAGACACCGTCTTTCAGAACGACGTTGTCTCTCATAATTTTCGAGTCCAAATTGCGAATTTCTATTGTAATATTGTGAAAGTTATAGTTAAAGGATACTAAACAAATTGGAGAGATTAGGTTTAATATTGTTCAAGATATTTTTATTCCTTTTCAATTGTTTTATTTGAATTGTCATATGGTTTTTCATTGCTGAGCTCTTGCGCAACATATTGAATGCATTACTGGACAAATAGTTTACTTTTTTCTCTTAACAGAAAAATTTATTTTTGTTCACCATTTTCCAGATCACATTTCTTCTAGAAAAAATAATAATTTCGAAAATACTCCTACAAAAACTGTTTTTGGATTCCATCATGAGTACAGTACGACTTGACGTTGACTGCGGTACCTCCTTGAGTTCCAGTAAACTTAAATAATAATAAAACCGTTAAAACTTTGTATTAAAATTGAAAGTTTCAACCGTCACAATAAAAAATGTTTATGAATTTTTGTATCAGTTATGGGTTAAGAAATCATAATAAAGTGATTTAAAAAGTTTTGTTGCTTGTCCGTCTTCATTAGTTTCGTTGTCCAAATTTCACACTGCAGTGCACTAATCTTAGTCTGGCTTAATTAGTTGTCAATTGCAAAAGCAATCTGCCTTTTGATCTACTTGCATACGTTTTTCGAGTTTCAGGTTATAAGATAAAACATAAAAACTTAGTCTGGGGCGAGTGAAGTGTTTTGTAGGTTCGTTTTTAGGATCAAGATTAACTAACCCCCTCATAAAATAAATTTATGTATTGCTGTCAAAAACCCAGCCAGGAAACAGGTCAACTTGCAATTTACAAAACGAAAAGAAAAAAACTAATATTTTTGTCTCACACTGATTATATAGGGTGTCTAAGTTTGACGTATCTTTTTAAATTTTTAATAAAAAATATAAATTGTTCGGCTACTTAAATTATTTTTATTGAAAATTGAAGTACATTTGTTCCGGAAAATAATGAAAAAAAAGTCGTTCAAGTGACATCCTCTGCTAGATTGCCAGGCTGCCAAACTTTTATTAAAATTTTGAATAACTTTTTCGCATAATGATAGTTCAGGTGGTAATATTATGCTTGATGATGTTTTTGAGGTGTTGAACAGTTTAAGGATTACCCGTATAAATTTTACTCTTCCAGAAACCCCTTAGGTAGAAGTCCAACGACTGTTCTTCGAAACGTTATTCGATTATTAACCTTTTCTTTCAAAAGATCGATAGATACCGTTATGGCATGTTGCACCGTCCTGTTGAAACCACATACTCTGCAATCTGCACATCGCTATTTTCCAATTAACTCCAAAACAATTTACTTATCATCTCTGAAAAAAGCTTTGTTCACAGTAGTTGCATTGCCATTTGGTTTTCGCAAAAATATGGACGAATTACGCCACCACACCAAAATAACACCACAAAGTATTTTTTTTTCTTTTCATTTTATTTCAAAACAAGTCTAGAGGATTTTGTTCAGCCAAAATGTTTATCAGATTTATTGACGAAATTACCATTTCGTTTTGCTTATGTCGATGATGTTCTATAGTCACGAGTAAAGTGCCCGAGAAACACACCTACAAATAATATTCAATTGTTTATCAGATAACGGAGTTACAACTTGCTTATCAAAATGTGAGTTTTGGTGTTTCTAAATTAAAATTCCTGTGTCACGCATTTGCTCAAATTGAAATTCAGCCCTCAATGTATAGAGTCATTGAAATCAGAGAATTCTTACACTGCACTATACAGTACAACAGGTGCAGTAAATTGTTTGGATGCTAAGTTATGACCACAAATTTGTACCCAACTTGGCAGATCAACTGTCGCGAGTGAGGTTGCAACAAGAAAACGGAGCTTATTTTAAAATATAATTTAATTTTTCTGTGCGTGGCTCAAGGTTTTTCTAGAATGTTTTGTGTGTTTAAATTAAATTTTTGCCTTCTATAAATTGAAATTTTGCCGAAAGTCCTGACTTTAAAAAAACAATAAAGTAGTCGGCAAATATAATTCAATTTATTTTATTATTATTATTATTTATTGTTTTTTGAACATACCGGAAGGTCACGGAAGATTGTGATTGCAACATCAGGGGGTCTATTTAATTACTTACGCTTTGAGGATAAACTCAATACATTCAAATATGTTAACGATCCAAAGACCTTTTGCTATAGAATGTGGTTTTTCGACGATCTTTCTGGTTGATTTCAGGTTATGTTTTAGTGAAGTGTGTAAATGTTAGATATAAATCAACCCTGCTTTTAGTTGAATGAATTTAAATATAGGTAGCTAATTGACAATACCGAATTTAAATTTAATTTTTTTTTTACAATATAAACGGAATATTTAGGTCATCATATGTATGATAATGCTGTCGAGTCATTACGAACATAAAGTCCCTCGGTTAGATGATGTCGGGTGGGAAGATAGGGCAAAATAAGGTTACAAACAGCATATGATGAGATGACCCGTAGATGTGAATTAAATAACCTAACCACGCCGAACACATATGATGATTATTAGTATCCTTTACCTCAACCACAACTAACCCAAATTAATAAACTAACAAAATCTAATCTAGAGTGTGAATTTAATTGAGAATAACATTTTAATATATTTATGTAGTTAGATAACGACTTTACTGCGGTTCGCCCTAGTTGTTTCTGTGACTAACATCCTTTCCTAAATAACCTTATCTGTTAAGGATGCAAGCGGGGCCTGGGCCCGCATGATGCTGAAATATTATTCGCATTCAGATATAATTTGATATTTGACTGTGGATATTTCAGGATTATTGTAACGTACCTAGGATCGCCGTTATGGCTGGCCTGTACGCCTCTATCATATCATCGTATCAACTTGGCAGATCAACTGTCGCCAAGTAACAATCAAATAAATTCTCTGTTCAAGCAAGGTAAAAAAGCTTTATTCTCCTGGCCATCAAAATATCAAGTGGCTCTGCAGACAGCAAAGAACAATCACGCTAACACGCACCTTCCCATCGATAATACAACGTAATGTATTAGAACTGATGAAGCATAGCGTGTGGTGATGTCTTAAAACAGAATAACGGTTCCAATTAGGAACCTTTATGATACTTTTCTAAAAAATTCTCGACCGCAATTTTCACATAAATAAAAAAAAACGTTATTTTCTGGAAGGTCGTAAATTTCGCGAGTCACGACCACAAACACTAGAGGATGTAAATCATAAAGCTTATTAGATGGCAGAATTCCACTAAATAAAATATTAAAACTAGAAAAGATCTCACCAGTTAATGACCCGCGGTCAACATGGCGTGAAAAGTCAACCACATTTCCTCGACCTTATATTCGGGAACCGATGAGGCGTCAAAATGTTAATAACATTCACAAACTTACACATCCTGGAATAAAGGAAAACGATAACCTCGACAATTTTTGGAAATCAATGAACAAGGATAGTTCCAATTTGGTAGAAATTTGCATTGACTGCCAAAAATCAAAAATATCAAGACGAACTCGGTCTGAATTCCAGAGGTTCGAATTACCATCGGGACGATTAAAAAAAATCCATATATAAATGTGGTAGGTTCAATAGCATCATCGTATGGAAATGTTTATAACCTTGCTCCAGTTCAGGATTCCACCACTCAAGCTTCAGCAAAAACGGTACTATTTAACTTCCTCGTCAGAATCAGGATCACATTGATATTTACTAGTGATCAAGGGTTTCAATTCGAATCGAGCCTATTTCAGAAATTCACAAAATAAAATCTACTTTTTACCATCTGCAATCGAATCGGCTTATAGAACGATTTCATCGCAATCAAAATTATTCTTATTAGCTCGCCAGCAACACAGAAAGTTAGAGTGAAAAATTGTTACGAGTTGGCACCGCATTTGAGGAAGAAATTGTTCCCGTCTCGAGGCATGAGTTAGTCTACGGACAAACACCAGTGTTGTGCGTTTACACGTAATTAGGGATTGTCGACATGTTGGTGTCGAAATTAATGTAGACAATTAATTTTAGAAATTAATTTCGAAAATTCGTAAAGTATGTAGAATATTCGTATATAATGTAGTATACTCGTTTTGTTATTTTCAGGTTGTTTTTTCAGTACGAGGTTGCCAACTGGCACTGACTGTTTTACAGTTCAAATTGCGAATTTCCAATATTGCGAAGTTATAATTAAATGTTGACAAAATAAATATGTCAGATTGGTCTGTGTTTAAAATAATTCAAGTTATTTTATTTCAATTACAAATTTTTTATTTGCAATGCCAAAGATTTTTTCATCAACACAAACTCAAGCTCACTCTCACAAACAGTTCGTTTTATATTGCATTACTCGGCAGAAGGTTGCGTTTTTCTTTTAACTGAAAAATTTAATTTTTTACCTGCACTTTGTAGTTGTTACCATTTTGACATTTCATTCTTGGGACATTTCTCATGTTTTCTATGATAATTTTAAAAACAGACTTGAACTTAACTAAACTTCTAAAAGTTTTATTATGAAACTGTCAACACCACCTGCAAAAAAAAATTTCTGGCAGATTAGTTCTAAATTTTTGTGGTGAAATTTATTTAATAGGCTGTTCGGCTTAGATCTCTCTAAAAATTCCTTAACCACCTAATCTTTCAATATTGTTATGGTATCTGTTATGCGTGTTATTATATGGAGCATCTTTTCCAGGAACTTTCGATTTCGAACATCTGTACGCAATATTTAACAAAAATTTTCATAGATAACTATGTACTAAAATTTGCTTTATTCTATTGAAATGCACGTTCAATAAGCTCAAATGATCACCCTTGTACATAAAATTATATCTAGCTATATAAATAGTATACCTCTCGCTGGCAACAATTAATTTCTATTGATTGTTAAATAGGTGCATTGTCCAAGCTTGTCCACCATTATCCACCCGAATAATAACCCCCTTCGGCTATCTTGGTCAAAACCTCGTGCAGTTCAAGTATTTTCTAATATGATTTTTCTCCAAGCGATGCTCCAAAATCGAAAAGTACTCTTGAATATTTTCCCATACAAATGACCATTTATTAAAAATGTCCTAATCGTCTGGAAAATATTCATAATAACAAAAATGCCTTAATTGATGACCTAGATTTGCTAGTAATAGTAGTAGTTTAAAATGATGTTTAATGAAATTGCTCAGCATGGTGTATAGAATACTCATGCGAATTTCCTTTACGATACGATTGGATCATTTTTCAAAAGTGGTCATTTGTATGGGAAAATATATTGTTGAAGAGCACTTTTCGATTTTGGAGCTATAATTGTTAAATTTATATTGATTTTAAAAAAATGTGAGATTGAGCCGATGATGAAAGATAATTTGAATTTATTGCTGAATTTGAATCAGTCATAATAAAATATTAAAGAAACGTTCCGCAACCAGCAAATTTCTGCAAACTTTTTGCATGTTTTGAAATTTGTTTCTATTTTTTTTCAACCATCACTTTTCTAGTGGGATTTGATATCCGCAAACTCACGTATTTACGAATAAATAAATTTTGTAATATTTTTTACCGAAGAAATGGTACCAGGCGATCCCTTAATCATCTAATAATTGGGGCGAATGACAGATGAAAAATGACCAGGGAGTATCTATAAACCTGATCAATTCATTATCTGTCATTGGTTTTAGTAGTGAGAGTGCTGAACTTCGAATGGAGTGATAAAAATCGAGAAAAGGTTCCTTAAATTTTTGTTTCCTTCGTTCCATTTCTTGTCTGACATCGTCATCTGTTTTTCTTGTTCGGAAGCGATCGACCATGGCTGCACTGAGTACTTCCCAGCTCACTATTCCATACGTCTCTTGGTATTCCCAATACCAGTTGAGTGCCGGTCCTTTTAGCAGCACGCTAAGGTTGGCTACTAATCTCTCATTAGGTAACCCGTTGTCTGCAGCCATTCGCTGAACTCTATAAATGAACCTCTCTATCGGCAGCCCATCTCTTTCATCCCCACGGTACTCCAACTTCCAATTGTATATCTCCAACCATTGTTTGGGTAATCTTCCATACTGAAATTGAGGTGTGCTATGCTGATCTGGGTGAATTCCGAAAAATGGTGGTGGTACAGTAGGATCAAAATGGCCTTGAACCTGTTTGTTATTTCTACTACCTGGAAATTTACAATTTTCCTCGTTGTACTTGGTATTTGAACCCATTTTATTGAGGTTTTCCTGTGATGGTCCTACCGTAAGATTTAGCTTTCGACAAATTTGATCAGCAATCCTATTTATCCTTTCTTCATCGGCTGTCTCAGTAGCTAGTTTTTCTATTGATGTTGGTTTTGGTAATATAAGATTATTACATTGGATGGAGGTTGACGGTTGATGTTGCACCATCTGTTTTAGCGCTGGGTCTTCATCACTACTCTCATTTGAAGCATTTTCTTCCATTAAGATCCCTTCGAATACTTGTCTTAAAGAATTTTCTGTATTTGTTGACAAGGTTTGTTCTGCTTGAATATCTTGCAGACAAACTAACAGTTTTTGACATGCATCAATTAATTGCAATGACGTGTCCGACACAGATTTCGAGTTATTAATTCGAATTAATCGATCTCTCACATGTATTACGCCAGTCGTTAGCTCTAATAATTTGTTTGCTTCAATGTTTTGTGATTTGGAGAGCTTATGTAGCTGTCCTTCGATATTCCTTAACTTGTCACTACACAGTTTGACCTCACGTTTTGGCGATTTTAAAGCTGCTTTGTGTGCACGAGTGGGTGGGTCTGGATGTTGGTCCTTCTCCTCTTCTAACATTTCCTGCAGTTTTAACATTTTATTTGACACGTTTCCTGTTATTTTACGGATTTGGCATTCTACCTCCAACTCGTCACAATCCAAATATTTCACTTCCATTTTTACTAGTCTTGAACAATGAAACACGTCACTTGAAATAATTTTGCAATTTTTAAAAAAAAATTGTGCTTAAAAAAAAACGCTTTGCTTGACGATATCTACGATACTGAATAAGAAAATTAAGAATTGGTTTTGTTTTAAAGATTGATCGATAGCTGGACTAACATATTATTATTATTACAAAGTTAAACTGATTAGTATCTAACAGACGGAAATTCATAAGATATATAATAAGGTCCCATGTTTGTATAAAATTAAATATGACCCCACATTTCTGATTAGCATGACGTCATTATGAACAGGATTGTCCTAAAACGCTATTTGCGGAATTCATACTCTGGAATGCGGAAAAAAAACGGATGTGTATACTACACCAAAAGAACAATATCGTCAAAAGCTCGAAGGGCGAATTATATTGAAAGGTGAAATATAGTATACACAATCTTCTTACATCTATTATCTGAACAAATCTATAAATATGAAATAATACAGATGCTAAAAATCCTTTGTCACCACATAACAAATATTTTCTAATAGAAAACAGAATTTAGCAATTTATTTCAAATATAAATATCTGGGGTTTTGAACTACATCCTAACACTACCATCAAAACACGAAAGTGGAAAATAGCGCGGCAATTCAAAACTCCTAACAGACATCAACTAAATTATAAAAATTACCAAAAAGAAAGAAAAAAAAATAAGTTAAATATTACCAACATTAAATCGTCATTGTGAATATAATACCTTAATTTCCATGGATATAAAAAAAATTAGGTCTGAGTTAATTACCGTTTGGGCGCCACTGTAACGAAACGACTCGGTGCAAACTAAGGTGCGACAGCGACGCAACAACAAAGTAGCCTATTTATCGCTTCATTAGCAGAATTTCTCCGTGATTCTATAGGTGTGACTTGCAGCACGTTTGCCGGCTAGAGTGAAGAAGGTGGGCGGAGTTCTTGTCACGAGAACCACAGAAAACTAGAAGTGCTGCTTTACTTTATTCACACGTTGTACGATCCTCTTGCTGATAATAATTATGCAAACATGGAACACGTTAGAGGGAAAGTTAAATTGTAATTGAATAAATACAATTATGGATGAACTACTATACAAGATTATACAATGCCAACATGATAACGGAATATTCATTATTGAAAAGAAAAGGTGCTGTTAGATACAACCGTTTTTGCGTGGTCGAGATATTATGAACACATGCTCACCACCCTCCCTTTTGGCTATACCGCGCATCTATTTTGGTATGCCCCTAATAGAACTAATATGTTAACCCATGCTATCTAATAAACTATTCACACATAGTGATGCCCCTCATTTGATAAGAACATATGCGTTGTCATGATTTGAATGAAATTTGAATAAAAATTACACAACGAGATCGTAAAATAAATAATAAGATTGGAAGTATAAATTTTATAGTTTCGGAAATAATTATTGGTATAAAATTGTACTTTTTCTTAACATTTCTAATAAATACAAAAATTAAAGTTACACAATAAATTTATAATCATAATCAGGCATGCAATTTTAGATGTATATGTATAATTGTAAATCGTTACATTTTTAATAACTAGTTATAATTATAATTGTATGAATATATAGTAAATATAATAAATATAGTTTAATAAATAAATAAATAAATATTTAGTGAAATATAGTTCAAAGCAATATAGTTTAAGAAATATAGTTTAAAGAAATTTAAAAATTGTGGGTTAGCCACATGTTAAAAACTTATCCTGTTATGTGATGCGATGGTGCAGCATGGTATCGAAAATGGCGGTAAAATTTCATGCGATGCCAAATTTTCCACTACACCCGGTAAATACAAGTAATAATTCTTCCAAAGGCTATTGCTTTGTTTGGCCTTGTGATTCGCCCGTTTTCCCAAAGTACGAATATGGCAGTAAAATCCGGTAAATTTTTCAGGGACAAATATAAATTCCGGATAAATTAAGGTCGCTCGGTAATAAAATACTGTCGCGGAAATGCCGGTAGCGCAACCAAATATCACGCACAACGGTGACGCCTCGTATCGTTTTGTTTGGTTCTATTAAAACAAGAAATAATATTTTTATGTTTTATGTTTAATCAAACAAACATTTTTGGGCATACACTTTGCACAAATTAAAACAAGATCATACCTCACGTCTTCTGTATTTCCGCGACCACAAATCAATTTTTGATACACAATCAATATTAAATATACGCAAAATTACTTTAAAAAAAAAAACAAAATGAAAAATAATTTAACTTCTTAAAAATAACACAAAACAATAATTAGGACATACTTTTGTTTTTGTATGATCGAACTTACAGTGCCAATGGCGAATGTAAATAATAATTATTTTACTTTTATTAACACTTTGTTACCGCACTGTATTCTAATTAGAATGTATTACTGGCACAACACAAAACAGAATGAACAATTGGAAAAATTATTTCAATTATTTGGGATCGATAATTGTTGTTGTTGTTGTTCAAAGAGGGGAAGTAACCAAACAAGATTAACAATAAAAAGATTCATTTCGATAACCATTACCGCACCATCTATGAATTATCGATTAGGTTACAAATATTATACCAATAAATAATTAAGTTCCACTTATTAATTTCGACAAGATAAACAAATTTTTAATTCAAATTTTCACCCCATGAACTCATCATTCACAGATTACGTATAAACAAATGAAAATCAACCAAGAGTACGTTCTTATCCGCCGTGGAACATTACCAATGTTACATTCACCACGACAATGCGAGCTCTCACACATCGGCTCAAATAACTGCATTTTTGAGCACTCAAAACATCGATTTGATGAGTCATCCGCCGTATAGTCCTGACTTGTCACCAAATTTTTTTTTTCAATTATTTTTATTTATTGAATCTTTCAAAACATGAAAATAACAATAAGTTTTCAAATCTTAAAAACTAAGTTAATAATGTAAATCTGCGGGAGCAGAATCTACTTATGTTCAATAAGTAAACTTAATAATTTATTAATTTAAGCTATTACAGCCATCGTTTTCTTCTTTAATCGCGAAGACGTAGGTATATCTTGTAGGTTTAGCGGAAGCAAATTCGGATGAGATACCAGTTTCCCTGCATAGCTGATCCGCATCTTTTTCAATTCATCTTTGACAGTTAGGATGCTAAAGTCCTTATGTATATTTTTGTTTTTTACGAACCAGGGTGCTCCTGTAATCATTCTCAGAATTTTTGACTGTGTTCGTTGGACAATGTCGATATTCGAATTTGAGGTTGATTGCCATAATTGTCACCAAATGACTTCTTTTTATTCCCGTACGTAAAAAACAAACTGAGAGGTCAACGTTTTTCGAAAACTGAAAAAGCGGTTGCTGCGTTCAAAATGCATGTTTTGGAGATACCTCAATCGGAGTGGAAAAAGTGCTTCGACAATTGGTTCAAACGCATACAAAAGTGTATAGATCTTCATGGGGAATATTTTGAAAAACAATAATGCGATTTTCGATAATTAATATTTGTTTTTGCTCTCTAATCCCGAAATATAAAAGGCAGCCCTTGTAAACAAAATAATTTATATTTTTAAGATGTTTTATTAGAATGTTAGGGAATTTTTTTATAATTTAAAAATAAAAAAATATATCATTTCATAATCTAGAACTAAAATCGATTCAATTAAAAAACAAAATAATAAAAAATATCTGATTTTACTTATAGAACTAAAATTGATTCAGTTTGATTGTCAAGTTCTTCTGTGAGATTTAGATAAATGTTTGGTAGATCTTCAGACGGCAAATTTCGATAGAAGGAATGAAAAGTAGTATTTATTAGTGGCAGCATTTCTATAAAATCTTTTTTCTTCGCTTTACTAATTTTGATTAGCTCATTGTAACACGGTTTCAAATCAGCTGAACCAGCAAATATTCTACGGCGAAATGGTTCTCTGGAATACAAAGCTGTTTTATACTGAATCAAACCAAAGTCTTTGGTAAATCTCAACCATTTTACTGCATTCCAGTAAAATTAATCTCCATCCGTGTTTGTTTTACGCCATGTAATTTTTTTTAGTATGTCGAAAAAATTAAACACCCGGTCTTGCGTCATTTCTTGAACGGCTAACTTTTTTTTCACACTATAACTCTCCTTATAAAATGCATCCAATCTCGAGGGTGATGTACTATATGTACGTCGATATTGGTTCTCTTCTCTTTTTTTAATCATTACGAGATTCGAATTACATTCCAAATGTATGACCAGAAACTAGCAATTTATGATCGATTATTTGAATGTTCGAATTGGACGATTATAAGAATAAATAAAACATTATCGCTACGAATGAATTTTTGTTCTGACCTGAACAATTATCACTATAAAGTGTTAAATGTAAAACATTCTGTAGTAAACACTTAATGTCAGAAAAAAGGCATGAAGTAATCTTATTTTCTCCTCGGCGAGCAACACTAATTTATGAACCGCCAAGTTGAAAGTCTATAATGGTCTTTATAAAAGCTGACAGAAGATTTTAACAGAGGTGTTGCCAGACATTGCTGAAGATCAAATGTTAAAACTCGTTTAGTGGAATAAATTTCTGTGTCAGTTTTGTCCATGGCTTTGCTGTCATATGCTTTCTTACCTTAATCGTTGTTTTTGTTCTTCTAATAACCCTGCTATTTCTTTATCAGATATAACAGCTAATTTCATTTTAATTGTATCACATCAGCTACATGTATCGACTTTAGGAGACTTAAATTTTAAATTTAAACTATTAAAAATTAGTCGATTCACAGTACAATCTATGCATGGTAGAATGGTTCAAATCACTTGTTAAATATTTAACTGAAGAGTCTCTTCGATCATAGTGACTTTCATAGGAAGGTAGGCTATCAATATGCTCTTTTATTGCTTTTTCGTTTCTTTCAGCCAGTTTATGAGAAGGAGCATAGCAACCTCGTTTGCCTTTGGTAATAATGATTGTCGAGAAACTTGTTCATTTTCACAAAACGTGTAAGAAAAACATTTTTGGCAAACTTGTGTCCGTTTTCCGTGCAGGTCAAGAAAATATTTGTAAGAATGGCTTCGAATTATTGGAGCTACGGCACTTTTAAACTTAAGGTCAGTTTTTTTGGATACACTTCAATTAATCCGGACAAATATGCTTGCCTAAGGTTATAATCTCCAAGACCCCAATACTGTTCAAGTATTTTCTTTTGGTCATTAGGTTTAGTTTAACCTTCGATGTAACGTATTCATTCCCCAAATTCTTTTTTTCCTTCCTACTTCCTTTGGCTGTTGAGTTGGTCAATGTGGAGCTCACTTGTTGAATTTAAAACAATGTTTTCATTTTCTCTTAAACCCATCCCCTCTTTGTCTTCATCTATTTGACGATTTTCTAATGGATTACTTAATTAACTGCTTTCAATTTGGAGTCCACATTTTTGTATGTCAATATCATTTTCATAACCATCAAAATCCATTTCAGAATTTGTTGGAATATAGTGTGGATCGGCGTCACTATCGTGAAAACCTTCGGAATCAATTTCTACTGCTGGACTTCCATAGTTTATTTTTATGGTTTTTTATTGTTTTGCATATGTTCTTTGCAACAAATTCAAATCAATTTCAGCAAACAAACTACATTATGTTTCATTTTGCACTATCGGCTCAAATACATCACTTTCGTTATATAAAACATTTCCCATGAAACTGACATTTCCTGTAACTATTATTGAATTAAGATAAAATGTTTAAAATTAAATTGTTACGTTAACTGTAAGTTCTTCAGCAGAGTACAGATTTTGTTCGAAAACTGAAACTTGAGAGTTGTGAGTTTTGCACCTGTTTCTCCAACCTAACATTAATATTAATGTTGATTGCAGTAAATAATAATAAAATTTTATATTTACATCTATAGTGTGCTTATGAAACAACAGAAAAACTCCCAACTCTCAGGTCACGGGTTTCGAACAAAATTCTTCTTCTTTTCTTGACTTGGAAAAGTATTATTTTGAATCGAAGCAAGTTCCTCATTTGTTGAGAGTGTGGAATTATCTGGAAAATATAATAAATATGTAGTGGGTAAGCAGCATTTCTAGCATTTTACGTGAACGATTCAATTCCTTAAAAATAATTAATTTAACAAAAAAAAATTTTGATTTAACTATTAAATTTACTGATATGAATATTATTTTCATCACACACTGGCACTTTTCAATTTTAATTCAAGGCATCCATACAATATTTACGTTTTTCGTGTATTGCAATATGTTGAGTTTTATTGGGGTAGATTAAATTGTAGATTTTAATTAGGTTAAAATTTTTAAACTTCAATTAAGTGTAAGAAAGTACTCTTTGATTAATTTTTGACTAGGAGAAGTATAATCAATTTAACAGTTTCATTCAAGATTGAAAATTTCTGCCTCTGTAAGAAAACGTGAATATTAAACGTGAAATGTTACCAAACACCTTTAAAATAAGAATATTATTTACCGCGAATTACATCGTATTATGAGGTTCGTCACTTACATTTTAGTTATACATCTTGAACCAAGAGTCTATGACGAGTTAATTTAAAGCGACGACATCTCGCATGCAAATAATATAACAAAAATATTTAGTTTTTATTCGGTTAAAATTAATTAAATTTCAGAATAATTTTTATAGGAAATAAAAAGAAAATTAGTCACTCCTCTTCCTTGTCATCTCTCTTTCACCAATCAAATACAATTTGTATTCGAAAAAAATTCTTTATTTTAGGGGAAAATTTCTATTTATAGAATTCAACTTTGCGTGAGTGGTTTTTATGAGAAATGAAGCTTTGGGGAAAATATATGATAAATTTTCCCCAAAATGCACGAACACTTTTCGAAAATGGAGAAAATGTGTTTATAGAATTACCCCAGCAACAAGAAAATTTAGTTTGTACCGCATCGAGTAGACCAGTCGGATTTAAATCGTTCTACATGGAAGTATGGTTAGCATTTCCATGTGTACGTGCTTATAAAAAAATAATACTGTTTTGGATGGATATATTTTCGCTTGGATAACCATTGAGTAATATTTGGAGTGAAATACAAAAAACATCTTTAAAATTATTAGGATGGTGTTATTTTAACAAATGGACATCTGTATAATTAAACAGGTAAAAATATAAATTAAATTAAGTGATATTTGTGTTATAGAGTGTTTACAATGTATGAAAATTATTTTTTCTAATTTGGTTTTAGAGAGTTTAGAGAGTTTGATAAATGTTACAAATGTTATCGTGAATCACGTTCTTTATTAATTTTTTTTAATAATAATTTTAATCAACCAATTTTTTTTTTTTTTTAATTTTGTGTCAGTACTAGATCTCTAATACAAAATTTAGAAAAGTACAAAAATATTAATTTTGATCCACCTTACAAACAATCTAAAAACTGGCATATTACTTAAGTTTTCATGATCCCATAAAGTTTTTAGTAAAACTAAATGTTTTCGAAATTTCAATTATTGTGCGGTTGTTTGTATTTTTATTTGTTGTTCGGCAGAGTTATGATTTTAACTTGTAAGAGATAATAGTCATTGTGGCAATATTATGGAACTATGACTCCATTATTTAAATAGTTAATAGTTTTATACTTCATCTCATAATATTTCAGACCCGGACTTAAAGATTCGATTCGATGCTTTACAAGGCACAATAAACAATTAGTACGGGGATCATGAAATTAATTTATTATTTTGCTATACACAATGAAAAAAAAATTATTATTCCGCCAAGCCTACAACATTGTTTAAATCATTTTTACAAAATCACTAGACAGACGTAAATTGGTATACACAATACAATAACATAAATAGAATCCAATTAACTAAAATGAAAACGCAATTTTAAAAGGAGTATATAATACAACTAAAGTCAACATATCATTCTCACACAGCAAATACAATTTATCACGTCTAACACCTTAGCGTTTAACATTAATTTCAACTATTCAGACTGTACGACCATATAAAATCCACATTGAAGCAAAATGTATATAATACGGAAGGTAAAAATGTTCCACTCTTTCTATTTACTATTCAACCGTATTTTTTTTTGTAAAGTAAATAAGGATAAACTACAGTTTGTTTAAGTTTTTGCAATGGTACTTAAAGATGGCAATTAAATTTGATACATGACCACGTAAAAATATTTTTCTTTTCATTATTAAATGAAATCCTTTAAGTTTGTGTTTTTTTCTCGAAAGAAAGATATATGGAGCTTTTTTAGTGTTCTTTTGTAAACAACTTAAACAAGCTGCTTATATTGAAAAGGTGTAAATCTTAAAATAAACAACAGTAGTATACGAGTTGTGAGAGTACGTGACTATACTTAGTAATCTCTTATGGTGAAAATGGATAATGAGTTAAGGAACTTTTTTAATAAAGTTCTTGTTTTGTTGAAACTAAACGAACTTTTTCAATACCCTCGTAATCCTGAATTTTTAAACCTCGAAAATCAAATTTGAGGAAATTAAAATCTTGGAACTCAAAAATCGAGTTTAAATAAAATGAATCCTGGTTTTAAAAATTCACGGTTAGAGTCCAATTCCTGATATCAGTGGGGATTCTAAAATTAATTTTGAACCAAGTTGCAAAAAGTTGAGTGTTATTCGAATTTTTCTGGCCGCTGTGGTCTAATCCAGCACTAAGATAATGACTGGCATTACAACACGAATTTAGAATTAAATGCAAAACTTTCGTCAAATGATGCAACGATGATAACTATAATCCAACCATTTCATAACCAACTATATTTATTTTGAATTGCGGTTCTGTAGTTTTGACAATTTTAGATTCCGCATGAATATAGATGACATTAGGCCATGATAAGAAGAGTACGAATATATGTCTGACTGTGATCAAATTTGGTGTGTGGAATCTGGACACATTTAGATTGTAGGATCTAATTAAAAAATTAACTTTAGTTTTAGTTGAAATTTTTAAACGAAGCCATGCTGAATATTGGAACTTGACTATTTTCTAGCCAAGTTTGGCCAAATTTTAAACGCAGAATATGTGATTAGGATTTTTATATAAATTTTCAACGAAATTGTGCATGTCAGGATTTCTGAGTGTAACTTCGTTTTTTCCTATACGATGCTAGTAAAATATCTGTGTGTATTGGAACAGAATTTTAATGTTATCTTCAGAATGAGTTCTTAAATATGTGAAAATTGTTAATTTCACATACGATTTTAGACGAAATTATTTTTGAGTGCATTATTGCATTTGCAATCTGTGGATTGATTCGGAACTATAAAATTAATTCTAATCGAAATTCTAAATATTGCCTTGCAGATGGCCGTTAGCAATCAATGTGTTAACCTGTTAATAAACAATAATAATATACGAGAATATATGAGTTGTGAAAGTATGTGACTACACTTAGTAAAATCTTGGTGAAAATTGATAATGAGTAAAATATTTTTTTTTTTAATTCTTGTTTTGCTTAAAATAAACGAAGACTTTTTTTAAACTAAACCTAATTAGTTTCAATTTTGTTGACTTGATTTTTTAAATTAATTGTTATCCACTTAATCCTGAATTATAAAACCCCGAAGACCAAATCGAGAAAATGAAAAATCCGAAAATCAAAATCCCAGATTTCGAAACATCGAGCTTAAATAAAATGGATTCTCGTTTTAAAATCCACGGTTCGGGTCAAAATTCTGATATCTTCTTTAAACCCTTTATTTTGAAAATCTTGAGCTAAACTAATTCATAACAAATAATGTTCAAATTTAAAAAGATGATTGACAAGTATTAAAAGTTTTAGACGTGTTTCTTTAAAATTTGGCATTGCTTTCGTACAGTCAATGAGAGGATTATAAAATAAATGTTGAATGAAGTTTCATAATGCTGAACGAAAATCAAAGATTTCTGGCCATTGTGGTCTGTTTCAGTATTAAGTGAGTTATTGATATTTTAACATGAATTTTGTATAGAATTCAAATCTTACGTCAGATTTTAATTTTTTGATGCGACGATATTTACTAATTTTGGAATTTGGCTTTTATAACTGTAATTCAACCATTTCTTGAACTTGATTATGGATGATTTCTTAAAAATTGGCTTTGATATAAGTAGAGCTCTAATATGACCATATTTTGAGTGTCAGACATTATTAGGAATATTACATGAATTTTTGATGGATATCTGAAATAAGACCATGCTTAATGAATCTTTAATTCTTACTTCTAATTAATTTTAATTTTAGTTGAAACTTTGAAATTTAGCCATCCCGATTACATGAAGTGGAATTTAAAACGTATAATATTTGATTTTGATTTTTCATTTAAATTTTAAACGATGGAGGTGAACTTGTTTGATGTTGCGATCATTACACAAAGTTCTAACCAAAAGTAAACGAAATTCTGCTATTAAGATGTATTTGTGACTATAAAATTAATTGTGTTTAAGAAGTTCTAAATGATGCCTTTCTGAGAGCATTTTTTGAAAAAGATTATGACAGTTTTTGGGTAATGTTATGAAACTATATACTATGCTGAATGACTCAACCATTTCGTATTCGATAATATTCGTATTTTTCGTGTAGGATAGAGTTGGGTTTCTAACAGATAGTTCGTTTGAGGTTCTCGAATGTGGCTCTTTACCAGCTAAAAAACCCAAAAATATTCAAAATTCTAAATTTCGGCAATGATGAATGAAACTTGATCAATTTTAACACTTTAGTTATACTTCGAAATTTCAATATTTTTTTTGTTTGAATTGAAATATTTTTACCTTTTCAGTGGTGGCATAAGCATTTCAATAAATGTACCTCGTATAAATTTTGGGTTGCCCTCCAAACTTTTTATTCAAATTTCAATTAATTTGATTGTTTTTCAATGCTAGACGAGGTAGTTATATTCGCAACCAATTTACATTAAAGATGTCTGAAACTCTTTGAAATTAAGCTCCACAATAAATTGGCTAAACAATCCCTAGTTCAGTTTTATCGAAATTTGGAATTTTGAGAACTCATTGCTTGGTCAAATCAAATTGATTATCTTTCAGAATCGATTAATTTTTTCATTAAGATATTGAGAACTTCTAGAGCCACATTCGGAACTCATAATAGAATAAAAAAAAATTAAACAAACTTGAAATATATTTCTTCCACACTGGGCGTTTAATAGATAATTTTTTAGTAAAAATCACAATGGAGTTTTTGGCCTAGATACACGAATATTTAGTATATAACTTCTAAAATTTCTTTGACTTTTTCTTTAACTGTTACAATAAGGAAATAAATCATTATCACATGATAAGTTTTCAAAAAAATGAAAACGTAGATAAGCAAAATGTTCATCATACAATAAACTAAGTTTCATCGCACTCAGCTGTGATCGCTCAATTCAAACAAGTCGTTCTACTTTATTTTGCGTAATATTCACGTACGTGGTTCCATGCGGATTAAATGTCTGGTGGCGCTGCAAAGCCCAGAGGAAGAGAGTTTCATATTTAAGCTAATTTATAAAATGAAAGATCCCAGTAACTTTAGCCAAAGTGTCAGTCAAATCAGAGATTTTTTTTTTTTAATTTTGAAAAGTAGATCATTTACAAGAAAACAATTATAATCTCAATGGTTCTATATTGCTGTTGAAACAATATCGACACAGATCAGTTTTCCAAAATTTAAATGGAAATAACGATTTTGGACAAGACACAGTTCTTCAATAAAAATTCGGTCATGCCCAGACGGATTAATTGATCCGAGAGGTCCGAGTGATATTTGGTCGAAATCAGTCGATCATGAATGGCAGCTTTCAAAGCAGTTTTCTAGTTTTATGAAATAGTACCAGGGGACCGGACTTGCTCGGTGAAAAGAAAGTCAATTTTTTTAATCTTTTTCGCAAAACCACATTAATTTCATTTTATTTTATTGGGCTGAGACATAAAATCGATGTTGCCGAGGTAACTGTTGTCGCTGTCATCATAAAGACTTAATAGAAGTTTTATCAGAACCGTTCAATGCTTCTTTCCACACAACATTATACGTGCGACGTTCATTTTCAGGTGGTAACAGAAGTTTCAGGTGATATTGTCGTTTAACACGGGAAAATGCTACGACAAAGGTCGACACCAACAAATTCAAACGTTTGCTCTTGAGATTTATGCACAATAATCGCAAACGCTGGTCGAAGCGGAAATTAATGTCGTTGTATGGTATTGGGTGTATAACGAAATTTTTTAAATTTTCTAAAAGATGGCGTCAATCTTTTACAATTACACCTACGGCGTTTTAAAGTGTTGACATTCCACATTAAAGTTTAGTTTATCATTATTCACATATTTTTTATTCCCGTTTAAATATGTCGATTTTAATCACAGCAAAACAGTATTGGCGGGGAGCATTACTTTTTTGCTTTAATCAAGAGAAAAAGCTGCTGAAAGTTTTCGTTTGCATCAAGAAATTTATAGTAACCATGCACCAATACAACAAACCTGCGAAAACTGGTTTAAATTATTAAAAAGTATTGATTTTGATGTCAGTGACAAATAATGTTCTGGTCAACCAAAAAAAATCGAAGTAGAAGAATTAAAAGCATTATTGAAGGAAAACTCAGCTCAAAGATTCAAGCAGCCATAAAAGCAAACGCATACATGCCCTGCAAATTATTCAAAAAGGAAGAAAATGGGTACCACATGAACTGACTGAAGCCAACATTCAAAATCGTTTAATGGTTTGCAATTCTTTGCTTACAAGACACTGAAGTTTTCATTTTTTGTCTCAAATTGTGACTGGCGATGAAAAATGGATTTACTACAATAACCCTAACCGCAAAAATCATGAGTTCATCCAGGTGTACCATATACATCAACAGCACAACGAAACATTCATGAAAGTAAGGATATGTTATACATTTGGTGGGATCAGAAAGGAATGGTGTAATATGAGCTGCTAAAACTTAATGAAACTATTACTGATGAATGTCACCAACAACAATTGATAGATTTGAACCAGGCATTGAACGAAAATCATCCGTTTCCAGTCAACAAACAGCGTAAATTGATTTTCCTGCACGACAATGCTCGCAAAACAAGTAAAAAATTCGCTGGAAGTAGTTAAATGGGAAATTCTATCGCATGCTCCTTATTCACCAAATTGTGCTCCATCAGAATACTATTTGTTCCGATCAATGCAAAGCGATCTTCAAGACTAGCACTTCAGAACCCACGAGGAAATCAAAAAATGGCTCAACGAATGGATCGCATCAAAAGACAAACAATTTATTTTTCGATGGAATCCATAAATTGCCAGAAAGTTGGTGAAAATTAAAGTCATAAATAACGATAGAAAATATTCAGATTAAAAAAAAATTTAGATTTCTTAGAAATAAATGTGTTTTTTCTGCAAAAAAATCCAAAAAACTAAGTTATACTCCCTAATACTAAAACTCGAGGACTACTAATAACTCGAGGATTATTTGCGCTTTATTTGTACTTTAACTACGTTTTTACATAATTCGGTAACAATCAGGCATGTTCCATTGCACACACCCTCCGAAATATCTAAATTAGGCATTTGTAAAATTTTGTTTATTTTAAATTTAAGTTTTTTATCACGATTTTTATTCCTTGGCAAATTATTATTTATTTTTATTTCACAAACGTTATTATTTTTCGGTTTTTGATATACAATAATTTCCGACGAACAACTAAATGTCAAATTAAGTGCAAGAAATATTTTGTTTCCATGTTTATAATAAAACTTTTATTTTAATATAACAGGTCTTGATTTACATATGTGCAAGATTTTGACCAGCTTTCGGAGACCAACAATTTTGAATCACAGAGGATAAAATTGCATTTATTTTCAACACAGATCGTAATCTGATGATGAAAAATCCATGTTGCATCCTTTTTGCCAGGTGGATATATGACGATTTTTGACAAAAAAACTGCTTTTTTTGTTTTTTGTATACATATTTTAAAAAGCATTTCACTTTTAAGAAAAATGATTATGAAAATTTTAGCCGAGTTGGCGATTTTTGACACAAAACTGTCTTTCAACTAAAATTCGGCCTCTGTACAGCCCAGATTGTAAAAAAATCGTGAAGAAACATCGTACATCAGCTTTTTTCATTGAATTGGGGATTTTACTGATTTTTGGACAAAGTAGGTTTCCCAAAAGCTGTAGATTAGACAAAAAGAATAACATTTACAAGGTACATTTGTCGTAAAAGGAATTATTGACCCGTGTTTTATCTGAAAAGCGTCATCTGTGATGAGCGTTATTATAACATTAAAATCCAAATGTTAATACTCCACATTAGAAACTTACTTTGAGATTTTGAACTTCCTTTACAAAGATATTAACTTAAACACGCAAATAAGGGATGAAGTGGGTATATAAATTTAGTGAGAAAGAGTCGGTGAAACGAATTTTATCACAACAAATTATGAAATTTTAGTTTAAACGACCAGCATTTTGATACGAATAAGGACGTGGAAACCGAACTGCGAAAAAGTTGGAAGTGCTTCGGGCCTATTTACAAACGAACCACAGTTTTCAATTCGCTAAAATCATACAAGATGTTGATTCATTTTTTATTTTATTTTTTCAAATATAAATAATTTATAATTAATCAGCAAAGCTTTCCAATATAAGTAAAGAAAAATTCTAATCACTAATTTGTTTAAGTTTTTTCAGCAGAGTTTAGTTTGCTGGTCGGCCATTTTTTAAACATTTATAACTTGATATGCGGCATCTACGTGCGCAGTGGTAATTGTAAAGTCAATTTCGATATTTCAAATCCGACTATTAAAGTTAGCTGATAGTATCCAGTCGAAAGTAAAAAAATCGATAATGTAGATAATGTCTTTTCTATCACAGCCAAAAATATAATCACGTCGATTATAGAACTCGCCGGATTTACTGCGGCGGGAATCCAAACTACATGTAAAAAAATAAAATCATTAATTTCAATCAAGGTTGCGTTGAAAATTGGGTTTATTTTCATATAATTCAAAAGTAAAACATTTCAACTGAAACAGATAAATCTAAAACTCTAAACTATACTTTTATTAGCAAAATTTAATGTTCGTTAAAATTAATTTTACAATTGGGAAACCGTATGAATATATCATAGAACTAAATTGGGAAATATCTAAAAATTTACAATTTCAAGTGTCATGATTGGAAACTAATTTAAGTTAAAGGCTTTAGTCTCTGGAAAAATTTCATATCACTTTTCATGTGGAAAGTCTGGAAAAACTCGTTTGAATTTATCGTATGTACAAAATTTGAAAATTTTTTAAAATTCAAGTATCATGGTCAAGTTTCAGTGAAATAAACAAAATTTGAAAACTTCTAAAAATTGTACAGTTAAAGTGTCTTGGCTTGAAAGTAAATAAATTAAACCTGTTATTATTGGTTGTTTTTGGAAAAAGTACCATGTCCATATTTACGTGGAAACTCGTTTGAATATATCATTCATACAAATCTTCTAAAAATTTCTAAAAATTCAACATTTTCAGTATCGCAGCAGATTAAATGAAATGTTTTTTTGGTTACCCATGAAAAAACTTTCAATTCACTTTTCATATGGAAAGCTTGGGAAAATTTATTTGAATCCTGTCGTATGTAATAAATTAGAAAATTTCCAAAAACTTAATGTTTAAAATGTTATGTTGAAAAGTAAATGAAATGAAAGATCTTAGTCAATGTTCATGAGAAAATCCTTGGAAAACTGGTTTTGATATATCATACATACAAAATTTAAATGATTTTAAGAATAGGGATTAGAGTTATCCCAGACTTTTCACATGAAAAGTGAATTGACATTTTTTGCATGGGTAACCATCACTAAAACCATGACGATGTTGCAATTTAAGATCATTTTCAAACATGTTCAACTTTTAACGTTCAATTTTTAGAAAAATTCAAATTTGGTAGATACGATGTATTCAAGCGAGCTTTTCCAAGCTTTCCAGATATATTTTTTTTGCATCATAATGTTTGTTTAACCCTCCCAAATGTTTTGGTAAATAAGTAATTAATTTTAAATTATTTGCGCTTCCACCTATTAGAAAATAAGTGGAATAACATAAAATCTCAAAAAGTGTCTATTTCACGGAAGGCCGCGAGGTGCTGTTCAACGACAATGAATTAAAAAAATGATACAGGATTCTGAATCTGATTCGGAGGACGACGTAGTTTTGAGCGCTAATATAATAAATTTGCTCAAAATATTGAGGGAGAGGACTAAGAAGGCACCACCGATACGGAGATGGATGAGAAATGTCTAAATGAATTTGCTGGTACCGACGAGCAACATAACACATTAAATGTCTGGTTTCCCGCCCGATTTAATCCGCTTTATTAGCAAATTGATGAGAATGAACTACCACATTCGAATAATTCTCGGTTTAATTTCCAGATTACCATTTTATCGACACAGACACAAATATATACATGTGTCACATAAAACTCGTGGGACTAGGCTTAAAACTATAGCTGACGAATTAAAAAAAAATCCTCGGCATTTGCCTAATTATGGGCTGTATTGGAAATCCTTTAAAGGAACTTTGTTGGACGAGCGGTGTTCTATTTGAGGCACTATCAAACGCTATGCCAAAAAATTGATTTAAAACTCTTCGCCACTCTTACGAGTATATAAACCTATCTGAAAATTTAGGTGATTCTACAAATTTGTTTTGAATAAAATGCCACTTATCAAAATGGTGACAGTCAAGTGTAAAATCTTGGCAAAGAAAGTGAATTTGTATGCGCCTGAAATATTTACTAAATCTATCCTAAGTGTAAAATTTTTTTAGGAATGGTTTAGGAAAAATTTCACACACCTACAGTACAGACAGCCGTGAAATATTTCCTAACGAAATCCTATGTATACTAGTGTTAGTGAAAATAGTCTTAAAAGCGAACATTTAGGCGAGAAGATATTTTAGAGAAACTCCTATTTTAAAAATATGGAAATTAGCTGATACAAACGAATTAAAAAATTTAAATTAAATTTAAACATAAAAAACATTTACAACTAAATTCTGCGGAACTTTTGCGAAGTACTCATCGAGTCCACTATGTTTCTATGTTAGCCGTATAAAATATCAATTTAATTTGTTGACCATTCACCATCAAATTTTCTTTTTACCAATATAATAATTTTATTGAATCATCAAACACCATCTAATTACAAATGGAGAAAAAAAATATGGTGATGGTGCAAGAGAAGAACTAAAGCAAAAGTTCACTCAGATATGATAAACGATAGTAATTTAGATAGAATTTACAATCCTTTTCCAAATAAGAATTGACAACAGATTCAATACTGTAGAAACATATATTAAATGACAATGTCCATGTTAATTTTCAGAATTTTGTCATAGTTCTAGTATGGGCAAATATGGCCCCGAAACGTGTGAGTTAAAATTTATAGTATTTTTGCCATTCAAACGATTACTAATCAAAATTTTGCCCAGTTCTCATCGATACCGTTATGTTTTCCAGAAAGATATATCAAATGCCAAAGTCCATGTTAATTTTCAGAATTTCGTCATAGTTCTGGCATGAGCAAATATGGCCCCGAAACGTGTGAGTTATAATTTACAGTATTTTTGCCATTCAACCGATTACTAATCGAGATTTTGCCCGGTTCTCATCGATCCCGTTATATTTTCCAGAAATACATATCAAATTCCAATGTCCAAGTTAATTTTCAGAATTTTGTCATAGTTCTGGCATGGGCAAATATGGCCCCGAAACGTGTGAGTTATAATTTTCAGTATTTTTGCCATTCAAACGATTACTTATCGAGATTTTGCCTGGTTCTCATCAATCCCGTTATATTTTCCAGAAATATATATCAAATTCCAATGTCCAAGTTAATTTTCAGAATTTTGTCATAGTTCTGGCATGGGCAAATATGGCCTCGAAACGTGTGAGTTATAATTGACAGTATTTTTGCCATTCAAACGATTACTAATCGAGATTTTGCTCATTTCTCATCAAAACTGTTATATTTTCCAGAAAGATATATCAAATGCTAATGTCCATGTAAATTTTCAGAATTTTGTCATAGTTCTGGCATGGGCAAATATTGCCCCGAAACGTGTGAGTTATAATTTATAGTATTTTTGAAAATCAAATGATTACTAATCGAGATTTTTCCCGTTTCTAATCGATCTCGTTATGATTTTCAGAAAGATATATCAAATGCCAATGTCCATGTTAATTTTCAGAATTTTTTCATAGTTCTGGCATGGGCAAATGTGGCCCCGAAACGTGTGAGTTTTAATTTACAGTATTTTTGCCATTCAAACGATTACTAATCGAGATATTGCCCGGTTCTCATCGATTCCGTTATGTTTTCCTGAAAGATATATCAAATGCCAATGTCCATGTTAATTTTCAGAATTTTGTCATAGTTCTGGCATGGGCAAATGTGGCCCCGAAACGTGTGAGTTATAATTTACAGTATTTTTGCCATTCAAACGACTACTAATTGAGATTTTGTTCGGTTCTCATCGATCATGTTATGTTTTTCAGAAAGATATATCAAATTCCAATGTCCATGCTAATTTTCAGAATTTTGTCGTAGTTCTGGCATGGGCAAATGTGGCCCCGAAACGTGTAAGTTATAATTTACAGTATTTTTGCCATTCAAACGATTACTAATTGAGATTTTGCCCAGTTCTCATCGATCCCGTTATGTTTTTCAGAAAGATATATCAAATTCCAATGTCCATGTTAATTTTCAGAATTTTGTCATAGTTCTGGCATGGGCAAATATGGCCTCGAAACGTGTGAGTTATAATTTACAGTATTTTTGCCATTCAAACGATTACTAATCGAGATTTTGCCCGGTTCTCATCAATCCCGTTATATTTTCCAGAAATATATATTAAATTCGAATGTCCAAGTTAATTTTCAGAATTTTGTCATAGTTCTGGCATGGGCAAATATGGCCCCGAAACGTGTGAGTTATAATTTTCAGTATTTTTGCCATTCAAACGATTACTTATCGAGATATTGCCCGGTTCTCATCAATCCCGTTATATTTTCCAGAAATATATATCAAATTCCAATGTCCAAGTTAATTTTCAGAATTTTGTCATAGTTCTGGCATGGGCAAATATTGCCCCGAACGTGTGAGTTATAATTGACAGTATTTTTGCCATTCAAACGATTACTAATCAAGATTTTGCTCATTTCTCATCAAAACTGTTATATTTTCCTGAAAGATATATCAAATGCTAATGTCCATGTAAATTTTCAGAATTTTGTCATAGTTCTGGCATGGGCAAATGTTGCCCCGAAACGTGTGAGTTATAATTTACAGTATTTTTGCCATTCGAACGATTACTAATTGAGATTTTGCCCGGTTCTCATCGATCCCGTTATGTTTTTCAGAAATATATATCAAATGCCAATGTCCATGTAAATTTTCAGAATTTTGTCATAGTTCTGGCATGGGCAAATGTTGCCCCAAAACGTGTGAGTTATAATTTACAGTATTTTTGCCATTCGAACGATTACTAATTGAGATTTTGCCCAGTTCTCATCGATCCCGTTATGTTTTTCAGAAAGATATATCAAATGCCAATGTCCATGTTAATTTTCAGAATTTTGTCATAGTTCTGGCATGGGCAAATGTGGCCCCGAAACTTGTGAGTTATAATTGACAGTATTTTTGCCATTCAAACGATTACTAATCAAGATTTTGCTCATTTCTCATCAAAACTGTTATATTTTCCAGAAAGATATATCAAATGCTAATGTCCATGTAAATTTTCAGAATTTTGTCATAGTTCTGGCATGGGCAAATGTTGCCCCGAAACGTGTGAGTTATAATTTACAGTATTTTTGCCATTCGAACGATTACTAATTGAGATTTTGCCCGGTTCTCATCGATCCCGTTATGTTTTTCAGAAATATATATCAAATGTCAATGTCCATGTAAATTTTCAGAATTTTGTCATAGTTCTGGCATGGGCAAATGTTGCCCCAAAACGTGTGAGTTATAATTTACAGTATTTTTGCCATTCGAACGATTACTAATTGAGATTTTGCCCAGTTCTCATCGATCCCGTTATGTTTTTCAGAAAGATATATCAAATGCCAATGTCCATGTTAATTTTCAGAATTTTGTCATAGTTCTGGCATGGGTAAATGTGGCCCCGAAACGTGTGAGTTATAATTTACAGTATTTTTGCCATTCAAACGATTACTAATTGAGATTTTGCCTGGTTCTAATCGATCCCGTTATATTTTTCAGAAAGACATATCAAATTCCAATGTCCATTTTAATTTTCAGAATTTTGTCGTAGTTCTGGCATGGGCAAATGTTGCCCCGAAACGTGTGAGTTATAATTTACAGTATTTTTGCCATTCAAACGATTACTAATTGAGATTTTGCCCGGTTCTCATCGATCCCGTTATGATTTTCAGAAAGATATATCAAATGCCAATGTCTATGTTAATTTTCAGAATTTTGTCATAGTTCTGGCATGGGCAAATGTTGCCACGAAACGTGTGAGTTATAATTTACAGTATTTTTCCCATGCCAGAACTATGACATGCCGCCCCGGTGGCAAAGTGGTTAGCATGCTTGCTCCAGCGACCGGAGATCCTGGGTTCGATTCCCGATGGTGACAAGGAAAAAATTTCACGGCTGGTTTAGGATCAATGAATTAATCACGCATTATCCGAAATGAAAAAATGATTATGTAACCTCATATGAGGCGGCCAAATCCCTTGATGGGATATAGTGCCAGAGAGAGAGAGAGAGAGAGAAAATATCAAATGCCAATGTCCATGTTAATTTTCAGAATTTTGTCATAGTTCTGGCATGGGCAAATGTGGCCCCGAAACGTGTGAGTTATAATTTACAGTATTTTTGCCATTCAAACGATTACTAATTGAGATTTTGCCCGGATCTAATCGATCCCGTTATGTTTTTCAGAAAGACATATCAAATTCCAATGTCCATGTTAATTTTCAGAATTTTGTCATAATTCTGGCTTGGGCAAATGTTGCCACGAAACGTGTGAGTTATAATTTACAGTTTTTTTGCCATTCAAACGATTACTAATCGAGATTTTGCCCGGTTCTCATCGATCTTGTTATGTTTTCCAGAAAGATATATCAAATGCCAATGTCTATGTTAATTTTCAGAATTTTGTCATAGTTCTGGCATGGGAAAATATGGCCCCGAAACGTGTGAGTTATAATTTATAGTATTTTTGAAAATCAAACGATTACTAATCGAGATTTTGCCCGGTTCTCATCGATCCCGTTATGTTTTACAGAAAGATATGTATATTAAATGCCAATGTCCATGTTAATTTTCAGAATTTTGTCATAGTTCTGGCATGGGAAAAATACTGTAAATTATAACTCACACGTTTCGAGGCCACATTTGCCCATGCCAGAACTATGACAAAATTCTGAAAATTAACATGGACATTGGCATTTGATATATCTTTCTGGAAAACATAACGAGATCGATGAGAACCGGGAAAAATCTCGATTAGTAATCGTTTGAATGGCAAAAAAACTGTAAATTATAACTCGCACGTTTCGGGGCAATATTTGCCCATGCCAGAACTATGACAAAATTCTGAAAATTAACATGGACATTGGCATTTAATATACATATCTTTCTGTAAAACATAACGGGATCGATGAGAACCGGGCAAAATCTCGATTAGTAATCGTTTGATTTTCAAAAATACTATAAATTATAACTCACACGTTTCGGGGCCATATTTTCCCATGCCAGAACTATGACAAAATTCTTAAAATCATTACGTTAATTGGATTTTATTATCATAAATGCATGGCGAGATTGATGAGCATTTTTCTAAATTTTGACTAGTGTATCTATGAAATCTAAAAATTCAACAAACTTTAATTTAATTTTAAGTTTATCTTGTTACGATATACTCGTATAGCATAATGATTTTATATCACATTATTAATTGTTTTATAATTAATGGTATTTTAAGCATATTGGTAAGGTAGAATTTGGTGATATACGTATTGAAAATTTACAATATGTTTACTTTATGGTGAAATTTTCTAAACAATTTTAAAAAATTATTTACGCCTAAATGTTTGTTTTTGTGTATATCCACTAATACACACACACAATTTTTACTTAGGATTTTTTTAGTAAATATTTCACGTCAGTGAATTTGTACGGTACTGACGAACAAATGATACATTAAACCGGCCGTTGCGCTGCTCCACAATATGTCAAAAATAAACCTTAGCTTAAAACAATTTAGATGCACGACATTCACAGAACTTTCCTAAAAATAATTTTGTATACTTCGTCCGATATTTTACCACGGTACCCTATATGTTTAAATTACTTGATTTGGGATATCGAGCAACTAGTAAGTAATTCTGAACATATTTAGGCTTTCTTAATTATATTTTGAATTAATTTTAGGAACAATAATGACGTTCCGGTTGAAAAACATTATATGCAAAATCAATCGCAAAATGGAACGAGAAAACGACCAAATCTTTTAATTTAAAGAAGTTAATGTTTCATTAATCAAAACTAGACGTCCAACGTATTGGCAACCTCTTTATGTAAAAATATAATCTGGCTATCACCCAGAATAACCAAAAATTTTGAATTTTTAATTCTTTTGGCTGGAACTATCGGGCAACGTTAACACAGTGATAAGATGATTTTTCGTGTCAGTTTGTGGGACACTTTGTATTTAACATCCGGGCGCGTATTGTTATGTTACTTTTATTTAATTAGAAACAACCTGTTCTTCTTCTGTCCAAAATGATTCTACTTTATTTTCCTTACTATAGTTCTTACAATGTTTTTGCGCGTTGCTTTCATTGCGCTTAATAGGCATAATCGCCGGTCATTCACAGTTACATATTATAATTATTGTTTGGTCTTTATTTGCTTATCGTTAGGTGTTATATTATGTTGCATGCAGTATAGTGGGGTACATTGTATTTTAAGTAATTTGCTGAGCGTTACTGTTACGTGCCATGTGTGTATATTATAATATAATATGGACTTATTGTAGCAAACTGATACTAAGGTCGTTGTACCTTAAAACTTACACTAGAGTATTCTTGAAATCGGTGGATATTAATTTGCATTAAAATTTGCATTTAAATATTATTCGAATTTTTCGCCGGCTACTTTAATCGTTTTTTAAATTTGCTTACAAGTTTTCTATTATTTGGAGGAATAAATCCACATTGATTTTTTTTTTATGTTTTAATCTATGCAATCTGTTTCAAGGCCGAAGCACTACCAACTCTTTCGCGGTTCGCTTTTCACGTCTTACTTTACGCATTGCTTGCTATTTCAAGGACGTACGGCTATAGGTCCGATTTTATCACCATCTGCACATTGCATAGCTCCTTCCAGGATATACTGGCATGGAAGATCGGTCGGCCCATGAGTCTTGCACTCTGACAGGAGATCATACATGTGTTCCCTTTCACTAAAGACCGTAATCTGTTGATTAAAATTCCCTATGGAATGATCGAAGCTTTAACTATTATGTGCTTTTTGGTCGGCTTGATTTACATTGATTTACCAGGAGGAAATTTCCACTGATTTTTGATAAGTAGTGAAATAAATAATAGAAGAATCCGAATAATATAACGAATTTTAAAGTAAATTAAAATCCACCGATTTCAAGAATACACGCCCTGAATCGAAATTTTATCATAAACAACCTAACAGAAACACCTTCTGATAAGGTGCTGATAGTATAAATACCCTAGCAAATTTGCTCTTTGTCCCAGTAAAAAACAGTAAAAAAATATTAGGATCGATTTTTATTATATTCATAAGTATTTCTACATTAGACATTTTATTGCAGATAAAGGGTGATTTTTTTGTGGTTAGGATTTTCATGCATTAGTATTTGACAGATCACGCGGGATTTCAGACAAAGTGTCAAAGAGAAAGATGCTCAGTATGCTTTGACATTTCATAATGAATAGACTTACTAACGAGCAACGCTTGCAAATAATTGAATTATATTACAAAAATCAGTGTTCGGTTCGAAAAGTGTTTCGCGATTTACGTCCGATTTATGGTCTACATAATCGACCAAGTGAGCAAACAATTAATGCGATTGTGACCAAGTTTCGCACTCAGTTTACTTTATTGGACATTAAACCAACCACACGAATGCGTACAGTGCGTACAGAAGAGAATATTGCGTCTGTTTCTGAGAGTGTTGCTGAAGACCGTGAAATGTCGATTCGTCGCCGTTCGCAGCAATTGGGTTTGTGTTATTCGACGACATGGAAGATTTTACGCAAAGATCTTGGTGTAAAACCGTATAAAATACAGCTCCTGCAAGAACTGAAGCCGAACGATCTGCCACAACGTCGAATTTTCAGTGAATGGGCCCTAGAAAAGTTGGCAGAAAATCCGCTTTTTTATCGACAAATTTTGTTCAGCGATGAGGCTCATTTCTGGTTGAATGGCTACGTAAATAAGCAAAATTGCCGCATTTGGAGTGAAGAGCAACCAGAAGCCGTTCAAGAACTGCCCATGCATCCCGAAAAATGCACTGTTTGGGGTGGTTTGTACGCTGGTGGAATCATTGGACCGTATTTTTTCAAAGATGCTGTTGGACGCAACGTTACGGTGAATGGCGATCGCTATCGTTCGATGCTAACAAACTTTTTGTTGCCAAAAATGGAAGAACTGAACTTAGTTGACATGTGGTTTCAACAAGATGGCGCTACATGCCACACAGCTCGCGATTCTATGGCCATTTTGAGGGAAAAGTTCGGAGAACAATTCATCTCAAGAAATGGCCCGGTAAGTTGGCCACCAAGATCATGCGATTTGACGCCTTTAGACTATTTTTTGTGGGGCTACGTCAAGTCTAAAGTCTACAGAAATAAGCCAGCAACTATATCAGTTTTGGAAGACAACATTTCCGAAGAAATTCGGGCTATTCCGGCCGAAATGCTCGAAAAAGTTGCCCAAAATTGGACTTTCCGAATGGACCACCTAAGACGCAGCCGCGGTCAACATTTAAATGAAATTATCTTCAAAAAGTAAATGTCATGGACCAATCTAACGTTTCAAATAAGGAACCGATGAGATTTTGCAAATTTTATGCGTTTTTTTTAAAAAAAAAGTTCTCAAGCTCTTAAAAAATCACCCGTTATTTCAAATAATTGTTCTAAAACTTTTAAAATTTTGCTTTAACTTTAATTCCGATTTAAATCACTTTACTAACACTTATTTTAAATCACAGGTACTTCTCTATGTAACCGTGACCTAATTTAAATAAAATATTTGTTTATTTACAATTTCATAATCGTGAATAAATCGTCTGAATATATCGCTCTTTTTCATAAACTGTCACGTTCATATACAGACAATTTTCCATCCCACTAAAATATTAAACTCGGTACTCAGTACAAAAGAAATATAAAGATGTGAAATAGAAAATACTGAATATTTAATACATTTTAAAATGAAAATCTTGTAACGTAATAAAATTTATAAATAAAAAACTTTTCCGTGGCATTATTTTTCCATTCGCTTTGAGAGCTTTAACAAATTATATATTTTCATCTCAAAACTCGAATATAGTATTTTGTTCTATGCTAGTATAGTGCACTATATACAAATTAAATATAGGGTAAATTGCACGTAAATAGCAATTACAGTTTTTTGTATTTTATATATTTTTTTTTTGAGGTGACTATTAATGTTATTATAACATGACGCAAAAATTTGCCCTGAATTCAACACTTTGGCATATACCGCGCTATTATTTTTTGTTATTGTTGCAATTTTAAAACACAAAATTTACTCTACACCGAACTCAAAAATTCCACAAACGATTTATTTTTAATGGAAAAATGAAAAGTTTTTCATAGGCAGTTTTCGGTTTTTTTTTTTTCATACATTAATGGTGATTTTCTATGGTTCGGATTGTGGCTTACATACACATACATTTCGAAATGAAAATTAGTTGCGAACTTTAAAATTTTGTTTAACACTGAAAAGCGTTTTTATTTTTAAAATTTAAAATAGTCATGCAATATTAAATGTAAAGCACAGATTTTCCACACTTCTCTGTGTTCGTAAAGCTTTGTGATGGTACATTTTTTTTTATAAATAATAGTTGAATAGTTTTAATTAACTTACGGCGCCAGATTAATATTAAAATATTTTTAAAATCGGTAAAAACAGTGCATACAATACATACTATATATACACAGACGCAACACCATCAAAAATATTTTAAATTGATTACATAAATATTATCTTTAACCATTAAAATATTTTTATTTAATTTAATGATTTTTATATCTCTTACTTGAATACCATTTTTGATAAATTTAAAAATAATATTTTATCAACCCAAATTTAAATTTTTTTTTTTTTGCTGTCAAGTCTATACCGTGAAATATATTATAAATCCCGGTATTATACATACCTATCCTATATACCTTTTACAGCATATTCATAATATCATGAATGAAAATTTTTATCTCGTATTTTCCTTTTTCCATGAAAAAATTAAAATTATTTATAAAGTCGTTTAAGATGAATAAAATTGGGGGAAGATTTTTAAACTGAAGTGAGCAATGCATATAAACGGGAGGAGTAATAAAAAAGGACAACTTTCAGAAGTCGTTACTTGTAGTATATTCTTTACATTTCGAATTTAAAATTTAACACATTATTAATAAATTTCGAAAATAATGGGGCCTACTATGGAAATCGACCGCCGTCAATTTTTGTTCGTTGTTTATGTTCAGCAATAGTAATTACTATTGCTGAATATAAACAACGAACAAAAATCGACATAGCCTCAATAATCAATATTATTTAGTTAAAAATTATCTGTCTAAAAGTGTTTTTTCTTATGCATTCCAAATATTCCGGACGTTCCGAACATGACATATTATGTTTTTTTATTCATCCTATTCCTTCTATTCCTTTTCTTTGCTATTTTTTTTATTTATTCTAGACGTTCTGGACGTATTCTTTTCATACTAAATGAAAAGGTAGAACGAAAGGAATATTTTTAATATTAGTCGCCATATTATTTGTTTTGTTGAATGTACATTACCACTCAAAAGTGTTAGGTACTCCTTCTTTCGTGTTTTATTGATACAGTATTATGTTAACGAAACAACTTGTTGATGATATAGGGTTTATTTTACTACCCTCTACGTGCGCTTGGTTGGATTGTCGTAAACTGGAAATTACGGTACAATTACAATAATAATCTGTAGGAATTTCCAGAAAAATTTATCAGTCTGGTTTATTTTAGGTAATGATATTTAAATTGATTTTTTGAAAAGATTTCATTGAAATGCGTCAAATATGATCAGTTGCAGTCTGATATTTACCCTGTTGACATCGTAAGCAAAATATCGAGTGACAATTATTTAAAACCTCCAAGAAAAGAACCAAGTACTGAAACACTTGCGTTTTCAAAAGCGTATACCATACATCTGGCATAAGTAATTGACAGATTGTGAAAAAATGGAATAAGACCACGCTACGGTCGATTGTGATGTTAAAAAATAGCGGGAAAATGACAGATTTTTTGATAAAAGACGTAGTGGAAGACAATGAGCGACAACATCTGTAGATGATCATAGAACAGTGATTACTAGCAAAACGAATAGACACAAAACAGCCCTGGATATAACCGCAGAATTAAATGATGGTTACCCAAAACTAGTTAGTCTTTCTAAGGTTAATCGTCTTCTTCAGGAATCCGGACTTCATGGCCGTGTTGCAAATAAAAAACCATTTCTAGTAAAAAAAAAAAAAAAATAAATAAATAAATAAGCAAAAGCGAGTTAAATGGGCCGGTGAACACCAAGATTGAACGATAGAAGATTTGCAACACGGTTTTATGGGCGGATGAGTCCCAATTTGAATTTCTGTCAACAAAATAATGATCCAAAACATTTATGTAAACTATGTAACGGCTATCTTTATTTATTTATTTATTATTCTATCATAGGGAAACACACAGAAAAAAATCCATTTATGTGTCCCACAATATTACAGAAAAAAATAACAAGTTTTAATATATTTTTATACATGGCAGAAATATTCAACAATATAAAAAATAAAATATTTACTAGCAAAAAACAAAATAGAAACAGACTGAAGTAACAACCTAGGAAACAAAAACTAGCGGAAACTGTCAAGGTACCCAGCAATTAAACATTGAGTTACTTGAACTAACTGTAAAATAAGGCACTAATTCAAATCGACATGCCGCGGAGATGTAATCTGTATTGACGAAGTGACAGTAAGAACAAATCCAAAGAACTGAAGAACTCATTGTGAAATAGCTGAATTCTGGTTATAGGATTAGCTAGACCTAAATTAGTTCTAGATCTTCTAGGCAGGAAAAGTTGGTTACTACGAATATTATAGGCAGGGATATAGAACATAATCTCGGATAAAACAGTTGTTTCAATTTTAAAATTTACGATTTTATATAGTAACATTTCATCTAGAATTAATCTTCTATTATCCAAGGTTAACAAACTGAAAATCTTCAATCTTATACCATACGAAATGTGCCCAACGTGCGGCATAGACTTATAAACTAGGTAACGAGTAAATTTTCTTTGTATGCGCTCAATTTGGTCTGAGTGTTTGTCATAGAAAGGATTCCAGATTTGTGATGCGTATTCAAGTAAGCTTCTTACCAAACAGTTAAAGAGACTTATAAGTAGATTAGGGTCACGAAATTCCTTTCCTCTACGAAAAATAAAACCAAGTATTTTATTTGCTTTGCAGCATTACTTGTCAATATGCGTATCGAAAGATAATTTAGAATCAAAGATAACACCTAAATCGTTAATCTGATTTACTCTACATAATATTGTGTCAGATATATCATAAGAATACTGCAAAGGAGAAATTTTTTTCGTAAAGGAAATAACATTGCATTTCTTTATGTTTAAATTAAGTTCATTTACTATACACCATGAGTGCAGTTTATAAACATCAGATTGCAATAAAAAAGCATCGGAGTGGCTAGTAATTAGTTTATAAATTTTTAAATCATCAGCATAAAATAGGTGAGGACACTGTAACAAATTAGAAATATCATTAATGAAAATGATAAATAGCAATGGTCCTAAAGTTGATCCTTGTGGAACGCCAGAAGTAGGTGAAAATGGCACAGAAAAAGAACCATTAAATTTAACACTCAAAATTCTATTTCGTAGATAGGAAGATAACCATTTACATATTTGTGATGACAATCCAATTTTATAACATTTAGCAATTAAAATGTCATGCGACACAGAGTCAAAAACTTTCTCAAAATCAGTGTAAATACAATCAACTTGAAGACCCATGTCAACTTTGCTGAAAATGTAATTTGAAAATTCTAACAGGTTAGTTAGTACCGATCGCTTTGCAAAAAATCCGTGTTGTACATTTGTTATCTTGTTACTAACTAAATTGAAAATAATTTTATGGACTAACTTTTCAAATATTTTGCTAAACGCATTTAGAATTGATATCGGCCTATAATTTACAACGTCGCTTTTGTCACCTTTTTTGAATACGGGAATGAGATATGCCGATTTCCATGTGGTCGGAAAAACTCCAGAATTTAACGATAAGTTGAAAATTATTGACAATGGTAACACTAATTGCTCCTTCAAGTGAAAAATAAAATAATTTGGAATTTGATCTGGGCCAGGACCTTTACAAATGTCAAGCGAATTAAGAACAGAATAAACATCATCATATGTAAAGTATGCCACCTTACTATAATAATCTAGATTTGTATTTATCACTGATGAAATACTACCTGAGATACTATTAGGCGTATATACCGAATCAAAATATTTAGCAAAGAGGTTACAAATAACATCGCTATTATGGGAAACTATGGTCCCATATTTCATAGTGGCAGGGAAACCCGTTCTGGATGTTAGAGAATGAGAAAAGCTCCAAAGTAATTTAGGATTATCCTTAAGCTGTTGCTCAATACTTCTTAAATAATGATTATAGCAGGTTCGAATTTCAGATTTAACCTGCCTACGAAACTGGGAAAAAATCTTATAATCATGCTCGTTCCTATATAACTTATACAGTTTATGAAACTTATGTTTTCGAGTAATTAGGTATCTCAGATTATTTGAGTACCAGATGGGGAATTTAGATGAGGGGTTATTCTTAAGTAGCTTCGGTTTTAAAAAATTATTCAACTTTGAATAAAATATATTGGTCACACTATTAACATCCATATTGGCGTTAATGAATTCGTGGTTCCAATCAATACCAGCTAGTTGACTTCTAATATGGTCATAATTAAGTTGTCTTACATTGATAGATTGAAAGCTTATTTGTGATAAATTTTTATGAACAAGGCTTATTAAATCAATAAGCATAGGTGGGTGATACCTATCAACCTTAGAAAGGGGATCTAAGCAGGGCTTGATTTCAATAGAACCAGTTCTTAGATTCGAGAGTACTAAATCCAACACTTTATTAGTGCAGTTAAGCGTACTATTATGTTGAGTTAAGTTGGCAAGCATTAATGTTTCTACCAGATATTGAGCAGTGCGTCCTTCGTATAACGAAGGCCATAGGCCATCATGATTATAACTCCAGGTTATACAAGGCAAATTAAAATCACCAACAGTTAAGTAATTATAATTGGTAGGTGAGTTTATTATATAATCAGATATATGATCGAAAAATTGTTTATAATTATCAAAAGTTGTATTATTTGACCTGAAGTAAACTACACAGAGAATTAGTACCTTCCCGTTATTCAAATTAATTTTTAGTCAAACGTCATCGTAGCCCATATTAAGACTGGATATGTCGCTAAATACAAAAGATTTTTTTATAGCGATTAAAGAACCCCCACCGTCTAATAAGCCGGTAAGTGCCAAATCGCGATCTTTGCGGATAACGTAATAGCGATCATCAATAAGCCCTCTTTTATTAATGGATTCGTTCAGCCACGTTTCAGTCAAACAGATTATATCGAAATTATTTGCCATTACATTAAGTTTAAAGTTTAATAATTTAGTTTTTAATCCATTGCAGTTTTGGTAATAAATCTCCATGTTGAATCCCTGGGTAGCTTAAACAATATGCGCTTGTTACAGCAGATAAAACTAAAATTAAAAGAAAAGAAAATGTAAATAGATTGAAAAAGCGGAAAAAAAAGAAAACAATAAGTAATGAAAATTAATATAATAATAACAAATAATACAGAAAAAAAAAAACAATTATTGCTTAAACTTATCTAAATCAGACGACGAGAGTATTTTAATAACATCGCTATCCTCATTTTTCTTGGCGTAGATAATCCCATGGTTAGCCCAAACGAACTTAAAATTATTCGGGTTTGCTCGAAGAAGTGCCTTAGCGTCATACAGTAAGGATTTTTTGGCTGGTGAAAGGTAATCAGTAACTACAAGACTACAGTTGATACCACATAAATTGATGTTGGTCATAGTTGATTTTAATTGTTTAGCGACGGTCAAGAATCTCGTGTGAAGCAAACGAGTACTCCATTCAACAACCACAGGTTTCAGCTTGAGTTTTGATTTGGCACGATAAATATTACGTATATCGCTAGCAGTAAAATGAAAATCCAATACGGTACACAAGTTGTTTACCAAATCAATTAAATTTAAACTGTCATCGCCAGGCAATCCATATATTAACAGTTTAGTCCGGTTTATTTCTTGCTCAAGAAAACAACATTGATTAGAAACAGCAGATAATTGAGATTTTAAGTTAGCATTATCTAACTGAATAGCCGTTATTTAATCTGTGTTTGATTTAATTTCATTTTCAAGCCGAAGAAAATTATCGCACTGCTTTACCATTTTGGCTAAAGACGTCTGCATCAGCACCATGTCGTTTTTCAGAGATTCCCAGTTGGAGCAGGCCATTAGAAGATCACCATTAGAAGATGAAGGAACAATTAAAATTATGGAATAGTCTCCCCAGAGCATTGATTTAAACCCTATTCAGTTACTGTAGGAAGAATTGGACCGGAAAGTAAAGCAATCAGCTCTAACATCAGCTTTTGTTATGTGGAACAAACTTCAATCAATTTGGAAGTCAATAACGCCAGGAAACTCTGGCAAAACTTATTTCGAGAATGCCTCCAGTGTGCGCTGCGATTGTTCAATCAAAGGGTAGTCACATAAATGAATTAAAATTTAAATTGAGCATTTTAATTTTGACATTTATTTAGTATAATGTGTTACGGTAACTTTCGGAGTCATTACACGGTTTCGTCTCGGGTAGACTTCAGTGGAAAAATGGGGGGTTCTTTTACTCCAAAATAACATACACCGTAAAATATACGTGTAATGTAAAGGGTGATTTTTTGTGGTTAGGATTTTCATGCATTAGTATTTGACAGATCACGCGGGATTTCAGACAAGGTGTCAAAGAGAAAGATGCTCAGTATGCTTTGACATTTCATAATGAATAGACTTACTAACGAGCAACGCTTGCAAATAATTGAATTATATTACAAAAATCAGTGTTCGGTTCGAAAAGTGTTTCGCGATTTACGTCCGATTTATGGTCTACATAATCGACCAAGTGAGCAAACAATTAATGCGATTGTGACCAAGTTTCGCACTCAGTTTACTTTATTGGACATTAAACCAACCACACGAATGCGTACAGTGCGTACAGAAGAGAATATTGCGTCTGTTTCTGAGAGTGTTGCTGAAGACCGTGAAATGTCGATTCGTCGCCGTTCGCAGCAATTGGGTTTGTGTTATTCGACGACATGGAAGATTTTACGCAAAGATCTTGGTGTAAAACCGTATAAAATACAGCTCCTGCAAGAACTGAAGCCGAACGATCTGCCACAACGTCGAATTTTCAGTGAATGGGCCCTAGAAAAGTTGGCAGAAAATCCGCTTTTTTATCGACAAATTTTGTTCAGCGATGAGGCTCATTTCTGGTTGAATGGCTACGTAAATAAGCAAAATTGCCGCATTTGGAGTGAAGAGCAACCAGAAGCCGTTCAAGAACTGCCCATGCATCCCGAAAAATGCACTGTTTGGGGTGGTTTGTACGCTGGTGGAATCATTGGACCGTATTTTTTCAAAGATGCTGTTGGACGCAACGTTACGGTGAATGGCGATCGCTATCGTTCGATGCTAACAAACTTTTTCTTGCCAAAAATGGAAGAACTGAACTTAGTTGACATGTGGTTTCAACAAGATGGCGCTACATGCCACACAGCTCGCGATTCTATGGCCATTTTGAGGGAAAACTTCGGAGAACAATTCATCTCAAGAAATGGCCCGGTAAGTTGGCCACCAAGATCATGCGATTTGACGCCTTTAGACTATTTTTTGTGGGGCTACGTCAAGTCTAAAGTCTACAGAAATAAGCCAGCAACTATTCCAGTTTTGGAAGACAACATTTCCGAAGAAATTCGGGCTATTCCGGCCGAAATGCTCGAAAAAGTTGCCCAAAATTGGACTTTCCGAATGGACCACCTAAGACGCAGCCGTGGTCAACATTTAAATGAAATTATCTTCAAAAAGTAAATGTCATGGACCAATCTAACGTTTTAAATAAAGAACCGATGAGATTTTGCAAATTTTATGCGTTTTTTTTTAAAAAAAAGTTCTCAAGCTCTTAAAAAATCACCCGTTATAACCTAGTTGTGAAACAGCACTTGAATGGACTCATCATCATCCGTAAAATATCGAACTAATTAAAACATCTTATTTTCAGTAATTCCCATTAGATAGGGTTACATAATTTTAAAAACATGAGCAATATATTTAATTTGCTAATATGATATAAACTATTAATATATATAAGATACTTTGAATTTATAGCTAAGCTAATTATGTATAAGCAATCACTTTTAAGAAAATTGGATATCAAAGTTATACTCGATGTTATTACGATGAAATGACAAAGTGAAATTTCCTATTGTAGTTGATGTTATTACACACCATAAAAAAAATATAAATAAAATTTATCAAAAAAACTTACCACGATCTCCTTTGAAGCGCTTCAATATAAGATGATGGTTGTACCTAAAATGCGGAATATCCTGGTTTTTGGTTATAGGAGTTTTCACTGCAGATTATAATTTTTATGAATGCGCGGTTATCGATACGTATAACTTTCATATGATTAAGCACTTTAACTAAAATGTAATTAGGCTAACAGATTAATTGCCCAAAAATATTGATTTAATATTTGACATGCACTTTATATTACAATTGATATTACGAAAGCAAAACTAATTCAACTAGATTAGAAACTGCAGAAAATAAAAAAAATTAAGCTATGAAATTTAACACATGCACTGCTGCATAGAGTGATTCACAAGAAAACTGTTAGTTGGAAAAAACTATATATATATATATATATAGAAATAATAAAAAAAAAAGATATAACACTTGTTAAAACAATTAGAATAAACGTCCGTGGCCTCTATTCTTTCTCTGAGGAATTGTTACTTCCCATGTGATAGCATTTTTTTTGGTTTCACGCCTTTCCAAAAAAACGTATGCAAACATTCAACCTATGCAGGACGTTACGCTGTAAATTCCACTAGTTTCCCCAAAACGAAATATCTTACTAGTAGTAAGTTTACTAGACGTGCCACTAACTAGAACACGTAGCCACTAGTCGTTTTAAAAAAACGAGGAAAAGCACTGATTTTAATTCGGATATTTTAAAGTTAATATGGCCACGGCACTTAATATATTCTTTATTATTATTATTTTTTTTTTCAGTTCCACGAGAATTAATGTAATTCGCTTGAGCTGGCTTGGTACCCTGGCTTAGGTATAGCAAACGGACTTTTATGTTAATAATTTGGTACTCGAATAATATGCACGATACCGAAGATAATATATAGCACAATGTATGTATATATATATATATATATATATATATATATATATATATATATATATATATATATATATATATATATATATATACATAATATACAAGTAATGGTCGGTTACCATTATCACCACACAAACACCAATTAATGTGCCCCACCCTTACGTACGATGACTCTTCAGATATACCGAAGATATCTGTACTTAGGGAATATACAAATGCAAATACGTAAATTGTATACAATTCTTGACCATATCATTTAATGCGAATATATACGACCACTTGATTATAAAGATATGCATTAAGCTCTCATTGGTGGTAGTATTTTGTTGATACTGGGTCTATTTTTTAATTCAACCCGAGCAAGCAGGCTTACCCCGGGTAGTGTACACCGAGCAACGGTTGTACTGGGTAAAATTATCCAGTGTGCATAGAGTAAAAAATTGTTTTTTACTTTGCACACTCTTCGTACACTGACATTAATTTCAGAGTAAAATTTGAAGAACCGAGTAAGCTCGGTGTAAGCACAGTTCACAAATAAAAACGCAGTGTGCAGAGTAAAATTACCCAGGTTGAATAAAAAAATATGGAGTATTTTTTGTCAGCGCACTGCCTGCTCGGGATGAATTAAAAAATAGACCCACTATTGGAATTAAAATTTCAGAATACCATCATCACATAAAACGATTACTCGTACCAATATACCTTTTCGAATATCCATCTCGGTATATAACCAACGATAAATGCATTTACATTTATATAAATGTTAGTATATAAATAAACACATAGACTGCGAGTGCTCCTCATTGCCGTATGCGTCAACATACCTTTCAACATCATTTGTTACAAATGCTATTAATATATGTGTGTATGTATAAAAAAAAATAAATATTTTCATGTTTTTACTGCCTGTGTGGGGTTTGCTAGTACCCCATCACGCGCCTCCCCGGGTGACGGATAGAGGAATGCTTGCCAGATATGGTAGGTACCGGTGAAATTAAATACTTGGGTGGACCAAAAACTAGCACACCAAAGCTAAGGTGATACTACATACACCGATGGCTGCGTGGCTAAGAGAGTGCTTAGTCGTTAGTATGTGAACTCCGAATTTGGCGTCATTCGGTTTAAACCCATAGCCTTCCTAAAATAACGCAGAGCTCTGTCATTGGCGACCGTTAATTTATCGTGCTACTCGTGGGAATAAAATAAAAATTTAAGATGAAAAATAATGATGAAAATAATAGCCTAATAATATTAGGAAACGAGACGGATGCATCTATAGAAGCATCAAATCAACCGGGCCGCTCCATATCTTCTTCGGTTGCTAGTACAATAGATTCTGGGGGGAACCAACCCTTGGCAAATAAAGGAAACAACTTGCCTAAGAGCATGAAAATGTTGAGATCACCACCTCCACATGTAAGTAGACGTACACTACAATTAGAGACAATTCTGCCAACAGCGACTGCCTCCACAGTAACTGAAAAAGACGCAGTCTCAACTGAAAAAGGAACTTCATTACAAATGCCGAGTGCATCAACAAACATTATAAACAGCGAGGATCTGTTAACCAAGTTTCAGAAAATGGAGAAGCTAATCGCAGCGCAGTTGAGCAATAAAGTTGCTGAACTGAAGAGAGAAAACTCTACACTAACAAAATTAAAAAAAAAAAACAAGTTAAAAATAGTAAAGCTGAGGATTCAGTACGCTAACAACCATATTCAGCCATCAACTAGTCAACATCATTCAAATAATTCGAACTGGCTGCTGCAGCAATTTCCATTCTCTCAACAAAATAGATTTAATGCTCTGAGTATAAAGGATTATTTCACAGATGAGGAAAAACTGGAAGAAGAAATTTCCAGAGCTAATAACAGAAATCCTAAGAAACGTAGGCGCACAAAAACGAAAACTCCCCCAAAAAATAATACACAAAGTGTGAACAGTAACACTGAACAGAAAAACCCAAAAATACCACTGCCTCCATCCATTAATGTGAGCAATATCAACAATTTCGAACTTTTTCGACAAAAAATAATAAAAAACACTAGTGAATCAACTAATTTTAAGGCGCTCTCAAATAGTGACATTAGAATTACCTTTCAAAATGAAAATGATTACAGAAATGTCAAAAAATTACTGGAAGAATTAAAAAATGAATCGAGCAACCAATTAGAAAATATTCAATATCACACCTACCAGCTGAAGAGTGAAAAGGCCTATGCTTACCTTCTTCTATTAGTCACGATGAAATTAAAGCAGACTTAGAAAAAATGGGACATGAAGTCGCAGGTATTATCAACATATACAATATGGTCACAATTGATGGTGTTAAAGTCAGGAAACACTTTCCATTGGTTTACATCGACGTAAAACAAAAAGACAACAATAAAGAAGTATACAATATCAAGAAACTTGCGTACTGTATAGTTAAAATTGAGCCACGTTACAAGACAAGAGGGATTCCATAATGTACGAATTGTCAACAACTTGGACATACCAAGAGCTTTTGCTATTGTCAAACCAAATGCGTTAAATGTGCGGAAAATCACCACACTACAACATGCAAGAAAACTCCAGATATCGCGGCGTCTTGTGCTCTTTGTCAACAACAAGGGCATACTGCAAATTATAAAGGATGCAGAGTATATCAGAACAAAATTAAAAGTAAACAGAATAATAGAACAAGCGCATTGTAGCGATTACAAACCAAAGTTGCTAAACCACAAACATCAATCACACCATCCACAGTTGAATTATCCTATGCGCAAATCACCAAAGAGTCTAATAACATTGATATTATTAAAATGCTTAGCCAAATTCAACAGTCACTTGGTCATTTAGCAGAGAGGATGGCAAAACTGGAAATGTATATCTATCCACCAAGCGAAAAAGTCAACATACTCACAAATGATTATCTCGTTCCTACGCATTGCAGCTTGGAACGCTAATGGGCTCAACCAACGAGCCCAAGAACTGGAAATATTTCTCCATACAAACAACATTGATATTGCGTTGATTTCAGAGACACACTTCTCCAACAAAAGCTTTATCAGAATAAGGGGTTTTAATTCCTACTGGACAACCTATCCTAGTGAAAGAGCCAGATGTGGTTCAGTTGTACTAATTAAAAATAATATCAAACATAATCAACAAGAGGATATTCATGAAAACTATTTGCAAGCAACTGTTATCTCAATCCAATGTAATGGCGCAGATCTGAATTTTGCAGCAGGGTACTCTCCTCCACGGCATACACCAACGAAGTTACAATTTAATAACGTATTCAATAAGCTCGGTCCAAGATTTATTATTGGTGGGGACTACAATATAAAACATACAGCTTGGTGTTCCAGGCGTTTTTCTCCTGGGAAAGGTAACACCTTGTTCAATGCCATTCATGAAAACAAATGCGAATATCTGTCCCCAGGGGGGCCAACGGATACAGGAAAAATACCAGATCTACTGGATTTCTTCATCATAAAAGGTATTCCCCTAAGTTACACTTGCCCCGCTCAAAAGAGGTAACATAAATGAAACAAAGATTCAAACATTCGAAATCGCTGGCTTCAGAGCCCTTGTCAAACATTTTGATGAAGCTGGTAAAAAATATTACACATACCAGCTAAAAAGTCAAAAAGGGCTGACTGTTGTGATAAGAGGAATTGAAAGCTACGTAGATGTTAGCGACATACAAGCTGCGCTTGCTGCGGAAGGTTTCCATGTCAAATCTATTGGTAATATAGTAAACCGTGAGAAGGTACCTCAACCAATGTTCCGTTTGGAACTAGAGCCAGAGGAACAAAAATCAAACGGAGTTCACAAGATTTACAAATTAAAATATTTGTTTCGTAAAATAGTAATTGAAGAACCTAAGAAGAGGTCTGGACCAGTCCAATGTATAAAGTGCCAAGAATATGGACACACGAAAGCATACTGTACCTTAAATGAAGTTTGTGTTATTTGCGGTGAACTCCACGACTCCAAACAGTGTGACAAGTCTCGCAATGACCCATCTGTGTTACGTTGTAATAACTGCGGCGAAAATCATACTGCAAACTATAGGGGCTGCGCAGTGTATCTGGACTTAGAACGAAAAATAAACCCTAAAATGAGAGCTGAGCAACGAATGCTCAACATGCAATTTAATCAGAGGGCCGTGTTTCCAAAAAATACAATAGTCACCAAACCAACGAATGCAAACACACAAAATGATAACTTGGAGAGGTTTGCCAGCAGTTTTGCACAGCCAGGTGTTTCTTACGCAAGTATTCTAAAAGGTAACAAACCGAAACCAAAAGTTCATGTTAATGAGGAGGAAATAAACATTCATACCATGGTAAATAAATTAACCGAGACCATTCGAAGTTTCATGATGATGATGAAAAGACAAATGAGCATGATGATGCAAAATACGAATACGCTTATGCAAATTATAGTCAAAAATCAAAAATGACATTTCTAAAAATAGCTATTTGGAATGCCAACGGGCTCTCGCAACATAAAGCTGAGGTACAAACCTTTCTTATCGAACAAAATATAGACATCATGTTAATATCTGAAACACACTTCACAAAACAAAATTTTTTTAATATTACCGGCTATTCCGTTTATGACACCAAACATCCGGATGGAAAAGCACACGGCGGCACTGCAGTCTTTAAAAAGAAGATTAAAGCACTACGAGCTCCAGAAATATGCTAAAGATCACATTCAAGCTACAACTATCAGTTTGGAAGAATGGCCTGGGAAATTTTTAATATCGGCTGTCTAGTGCCCACCGAAACACGCAATTAAAAAACAACAATTTATCGATTACTTCAATCAGTTGGGAATCAAATTTCTAGCAGAGGGGTGATTACAACGCTAAACATGTGCAATGGGGTTCGAGGTTGACGTCACCCAAGGGCAAGCAACTTTACGAAGCAATAAACGAGAAAAACCTAGATTATTTATCATCTGGACACCCCACATATTGGCCTACAGATAGAAAGAAAATTCCTGATTTAATAGATTTCTGTGTAATACGAGGAATAGCACGCAACAATGCTCAAGTCGTTGACTGTTATGATTTATCATCAGATCACTCACCAATAATAGTAACACTAAGTACCCAAGCATTAAAAACTGAACCACCCCAACGTTTAACAAACAAACTAACGAAATGGGTTCTCTATAGAAACATAGTAAATGTGAATTGTCATCTCAATGTTCCACTTCGCAAGACATTGATGCCGCGATAGAAAACTTAAGTCAAATAATGGAAATGGCTGCAAAAAAAGCTACTCCGGTTAACAAAAATTCCGAAAATAATACAAGGCTTTCAAGTAACATTCAAAAATTATTGGCAGATAAGCGAGCAATTCGGCGGCTGTGGCAGCTCCACCGATCTCCTTTGCATAAATGGAAATTAAATAGAGCTATTAAAGCTCTGAGAGAAGCAATTCGGGAAGAACAAAATTTAGGAATACAGAATTACCTAAGTGAGCTCACAGCAACAGAAAAAACCGATTACTCACTGTGGAAGGCAGCAAGAAATTTAAAAAGGCCAGAGATATCGAACCCACCGATAAGGAAACCAGATGGTCACTGGGCCAGAAGTGACTTAGAAAAGGCCATCGCTTTCTCTAACCATCTACAAAAAGTGTTCACCCAAACGAACAAAATAACGATTGCGTACTACCACAGTTTACGAGGGACGAGTCGAACCCAAACCCAGTAAAATTTAAATGGAAATGCGTCCAAACGGTTATCAAAAACAGTATAAATCCTAAGAAAGCGCCAGGTCATGACCTAATAACTGGAAAAATGATCAAAGAATTACCAGATAGATGCATAAAATATATAACATATATTTTTAACGCGATTATGAGATGTGGAGACTTTCCCCAAAAATGGAAAATATCTCAAATTATCATGATTCGTAAGCCAGGTAAAGACGAAACCCAAGTCTCGTCGTACCGGCCAATAAGTCTACTTCCGATAATTTCAAAGCTTTTTGAAAAGATGCTACTACAACAACTAATACCTATACTAACTGCAGGTCACATTATACCAGATCACCAATTTGGATTTAGAGAGCAACACGGCACAATAGAACAGGTGCACAGAATTGTAAATACAATTAAATTTTCCTTAGAAGAAAAGAAATATTGCTCGGCAGTTTTCTTGGATATTGCGCAAGCTTTCGACAAAGTATGGCATGAAGGATTAATTTACAAAATTAAAACTCTTCTGCCTAGCCAATTTCATTCAATTCTTGAAAACTACTTAGCCCAAAGGATGTTCCAGGTGAAACAAAATACGGCCACTACTGATCTAGCCGAGATAAAGGCAGGAGTACCGCAAGGTAGTGTATCGGGACCTGTGCTATACTTGCTATTCACAGCTGACTTACCAATAACTGAAAAAATTGTCACTTCAACTTTTGCTGATGACACAGCTATATTATTTTCGCACAAAAATCCTCAAACAGCATCGAGAGAATTACAAGAACATCTACACAAAATAGAAGATTGGTTAAAAACTTGGCGGATAAGGACGAATGAATGTAAATCAACTCATGTAACATTCACATTGAATAAACGTACATGTCCAGGAGTAAAATTAAACAATATCACAATTCCTCAACAAACAAACGTCAAATATCTCGGTCTTCATCTCGATAGAAGATTGACATGGAAAAAGCACATTGAAACAAAACGCAATCAATTAAAAATAAAATTTTCTAAAATGTACTGGATAATCGGTAGAAAATCGAAACTCTCTCTAGACTGCAAGGTTCTACTATACAAAGCGATCCTAATCCCCATATGGATATATGGTATCCAACTATGGGGCTCAACTAGTGCATCAAATATAGATATTGTACAAAGAACGCAAGCGAAGATACTTCGTAGCATTACAAATGCCCCTTGGTATATTCGAAACAGCAACATCCATAGAGATTTAGGAATCAGAACTGTTAAAGAGACAATTAAATCATGCAGTCTAAAGTACCAACTGAAACTGGAATCACACCCTAACGAATTGGCTAGAGCACTACTAAAGCAACCGAAATACAGACGGCTGCGCAGGGCAGATCCTCTAGATTAAATTAACTAAGAAATATAATCTAATAATTACGTGCATGATGAGCTAACACACTAAAATTAAGTAAATAATAATAATTTAATAATAATAATGCATAATGATATTAAGTATTAACATAGGTAAAGGCTTAATTTAAAATAAAATATAGTTTTTAAGAATTTCACACTTCTTGTTAGTTTCGTATAAAGAAAAATTCTTATTCTTGATAAAGCCTTTGGCAATAGTTACAAAAAAAACTTAGCTACTAGTGTAGTGTAGATTACAGCTTTCTGCTATTTAACAGACAAAATGTGTTCAATTGCGAAATTCAGCGGAGATGCAGAAGTAACTCTAAAAACGACTATATACTCGGGAGGAATGTTGGCTCTGCGGAAAAAACGAGAATGACTCAAAAGAAATGCTACCGACCTCCACTGACGTCGAGATCTCGTCATTTATATAAAGGGCACTATCATTATGTTTTTGTTGTGACTGCACTATTTTTACCCACGATTATCTACAACGTTAATAGTATAGGGAAGTTTAATATGGGAAGCCTTATCGCCATTTCTTCAATGCTGGTATTTATTTGTAAATTATTAGAGAACTGCATTTTAATGTGACGTTATTATTGATCATAAGTGTTTGTCCTCCTTCCTTCAAAAGTTTAATGTATTTCAAAGTCAAACGATTTCGAGTGTGTCATCTGTCAACGTCGAACATATTAATCGACAACTAAAACCGAATCAAACTCCAGGTATACGATTAATTAAACAAAGCAATAACATGATGAATTGATTGCAGAGAACTTACAGAACGAAAATTTAAATATTTGGAGTCATTAATAATAAATGATGAAAACTGGATGTTTCCTTCGATTTTGGGGACACATAAGGTCATCTCAAAGTTTGTTGCAACTAAGCATAAATCAAATCGAATGCTTGGTCTAATTTAGAAAGAAGATGCAAATAAAATGGTAAATAATTACGTGGTCAGAAATTGCGGATCATTCATAGAATCCGAATAACTGAAATGGGTGGGTTTAAATCACAAAATCGAACCATTCGAGGTAGACCTTTTAGAGAACCATTTAAAGTATACTTTGCAAGTTCTTGTCACATGAGATATATTTCAAATCCATTTGATAGTGCGTATTACAATTCAGTTGTACTTATAGAACATTCTGCCATTTCCATTATCAGAAGAAATATTGCAATTTAAAAAAAACTCTAAGCCGATCCATTGCCTTGTTGACTTGTGCTTGAATTTTGGCTTTACATAATGTGTACTTCTGGAAATTGTACAAAATTTAATTGCATTAAAAAATCTAACACTATCATTCGCGTCTTACAAATTAGATTGGACTTTGTTTCTGTCGATATTTTCCAATAGTTGACGGCAATCAGCTTAATAAAAACAAGCCAACCTCTCTTATCTTTGACGTTTGTGAAGTTTATCCTAAATCTGTCCTAAAAACAACAATAACAAAATATGTGTATATGTGTTTGTATAATGTCTCGATAGAACGAATTTTACAATAAAAGGTTACATACAAATATTTTCTAACAAAAATTTTAATTTTTCTGAATGTTTTCGGGAATCTCATATAAACCAGTATTAATTAAAGTAACTATTGAGATGTTACTAGGCCCTATCTAGTAGAAAAACTAGTTTATTATATTAAAATTGAGATTTTAGGGTGTTAAGGACAGTGAAGTTGGCATCTACTCTTTATAAATTACTTGTAAGGATTTAAAAAGTTTTCTCGGAAAATCCCAGGAACCCAACACCAAAATGACTTATAGTTTAAGAATCTCCTAGGTCACATTAAACATCAAAACACCTCAATTTTGACCAAATTTTGGGATGAGGGTGTTTAGGACAGCAATGTGGGCATCTGCTCTCTGTAAATCACTTGAAAGGTTTTCCTAAGTTTTCTCGGAAAATCCTAGGAACCCAACATAAAAATGACTTATTATTTAAGAGTCTTCTAGGCCACATTAAACATAAAAACACCTTAATTTTGACCGAATTGGTGGATTAGGGTGTTTAGGACAGAGAAAATGGCATCTTTTCTCTTTAAATCATTTGTAAGGTTTTCCTAAGTTTTATCGGTTTTTTGTCTGAGGTGGCCATAATACAGAACTTCGAAAAATTGAAAAATTTTCGAAATTTTTGAAATTTTCCGGTTTCACTCGTTCTTCGTAAATTCATTTAAATTAAATCTAGTAGACGAGAGTAGGACCAAATCTGAAATTAAAACGCTAAACAAGACGTATTACGCATATAAATAATTTTAATCTCATTATGGCATAATCGACAATTTGCGACTTTCTCATGAGAAATTGATACATTTAAAATAAGTAATGACAATAGTTACATTTAACACAAAATTTTAATCTTATAATATAAAAATATTGTTCTCTTAAAAAAGTATTCGTTCTAAAGTACGAGTAAATTCAACAACATTATACTTAAAATATTTAAAACCAACGGTGCACATCATAAAAAACAACCCTGAAAATTAACCCAGGGATTTATTAAAATTAAAAAATAGTGTTGGGTCTCACATTACGAAATAACATAATTAGTGATTCAATTCTACACAATGCTCGATCTGATCAAACTTTGTGACTCGACAAAAAGATACAATAACAGGTGTTTCCGTCTAATTCCAACAACATGTTTAGCCAATTTTTTTAATCTTAAACCAAATCAATTTATACCGTGTCGTGGGAAAGTCATCTAAATCCCTCTCTAAGACTTCTTTTAATAGTCGTTTAGGCGTCACACGTCTTATGTGTTGGATGCAAAATATCTCAATAATAAACATAGATATTCTCATTATTGCAGCTCAAAAAAATTTTCACAACTTTGACATGACAAGCGATTGTCTAAGACATTTTATTGGGATCCTTATTTATAGCGGATACAACAGTCTACCACAAGAAAAACTGTACTGGTCAGAAGATGAGGATATATCGATAGACAAATAGTACGCAAGTTTTATTAAATTTGGAGTATTCTCCGAAAAAATATTCATCGATGAGCAAATGGTACGTTATTATGGACACCACTTTATGAAGCAATTTATAAGAAGGAAACCAATAAGATTTGGCTTAAAACAGTGGGTTATGGCCTGTGAAGAAACTGGATACTATTTCAAAATGACTGTTTATCAAGGAAAGGAACAAAGTGAATACCAAAAAAGCCAAAAATTGCAATCACTACATTGACTAGGCGAGAGAGTTGTCTTGAATTTAATTGAAGCTATTACTGAACCAACAGAACACGAGATTTATATTGATAATTTTTTTGCCAGTTACAAGTTGATGGCCTAACTGTCCAAGAAAGGGATACGTTGTACCGGATATGCCAGATATAACAGGATGGGGATGAAAAACGCAGGTTCGAATATTTTGAAAAACGATCAAAATTTGAAAAAGAAAACCGTGGATTTTACGACTATTTGTTTGACAAAGAAAATGAAATTTTAGCACTTATTTAGAAGGACAATAATGCTGTCAAAATGTTATCCAATCATCAAGCGGTTGAGCCTGTTGTGTCTGTGAAAAAATATAGTAAAACAAAAAAGGCGTATGTAGATATAAAAGGGGAGGTGTGGATAAATTAGACTGGCATGTGCAAAAGTACAGAATAAAAATACGTGGAAAAAATGGTATTTTTCGGCTACCCGAATTAAGAAAAGTTGAATTAAGAAAAGTGTTTTTTGTGAATTTAAATAAGTGAAAATGATTATGAAAATGATTTAAGAAAAGTTGATAGAAATGAAATAACAAAAGTTGATTTAATATGTGCACTTCTTAATTCATTTTCAAAATATTTTAAAAAAGTAAAAAAAACTGAAATAAAATATGTTTTTTTTTAAATTATTTAGGAAATGGTTTTAGAAAAGTATTCAAAAAATATGTAATTAATTTTTTCCTGGAAAATTTTGAAATTATTTAAATTTTTTTTACTTTGTTTAAAATTACAAATATGTAAGTAATTTTAAAAATGAAATAAAATGTGTATTTAAAATCGAAATAAAACGTAAAAATGTGCTACAGTAAAAACCCGATTATTTGGCATACAATTAACCGGAACACTTAGTTAACCGGAATTTTAATTTTTAGGAATTCGTTTGCTTTTTTCTTTCGTTTCTTTCATATTAATTTTTTAATTCATTTTGAAAATTGCAATTGTTATATGCATATTTTCATTAATGATAGCATTAGTTGAAAATTTTGAATGGCTTTAATTTTCATATTACAGTTAAAGCCTGATTATCCGGCATCAAATTAACTGGAACACTCAGTTAACTGTAATTTAGTTTTTAGGAATTTTTTTGCTCTTTTCTCTTTCATATCATTTTTTAACTAATTTTGAAATTTGCAATATTGTTTTTTGCACATTTTCACTAATGAGAGCATTAGTTAAAAATTTTGAATGGCTTTAATTTTCATATTACAGTGAAAGACTGATTATCCAGCATCCAATTAACGGGAACCCTCAGTTAACCGAAATTTCAATTTTTAGGAAATTTTTTTGTATTTCTCTTACACAAGGGAAATTATTTTTTTTATTATTCGAGAATTTACAGAAAATATAATTCCCATTACTGTTTTTTCTATTTTATTCTATTTGAATTGAATGTCTAAAGTTGTATTATAGTTAGGTTAGTAAAATATTGAATATATTATAAAATTTTTGGTACTTATGGGCTTACTCGTATACATATATGTATGTATTTATTATTTGAAATAAATTCAATGAACTGATGTATGAAAGAATTTTTTCTGGTACATAATTTGAAAATAAATAAACGAGAATCCTAAAAAAAATGAAATCAAGCGAAGTTTTTGTAAAATTTCTAGTTTTAATGAAACATCAAATTATCCGGAATACTCTCATCCCTAAGTATTCCGGATAACAGAGCTTTTACTAAAGTATATTTTCTGTGAATTCCCGAATAATAGCAAAAATAATTTCCCTTGTGAAAGAGAATTATCCCTTGCAAAAAAAATTCCTAAAAATTATAAATCCGGTTAACTGATTGTTCCGGTTAATTGGATGCCGGATAATCAAATAATGCTTTCATTAATGAAAATGTGCATAAAACAATTGCTAATTTGAAAATGAATCAAAAAATGTATATGAAAGAGAAAAAAGAAAACGAATTCCTAAAAATTCAGGTTAACTGAGTGTTCCGGTTAATTGAATGCCGGATAATCGGGATTCTACTGTAGTATGAAAATTAAAGCCATTTAAAATTTTCTGTTAACGCTTTAATAAATGAAAATGTGCAAAAACAATTGCTAATTTGAAAATGAATTAAATAATGCATATTAAAGAGAAAAAAGCAAAAAAAAATCTAAAAATTAAAACTCCAGTTAAAAGAGTGTTCCGATTAATTGAATACCGAATAATCGGGCTTTTACTGTAATATGAAAATTAAAGCCATTAAAACTTTTCAACTAATCCTTTCATTAATAAAATGTGTAACGCAAATTTCTAAATGAATTAAAAAATGCATATTTTAATTCACAATTAACACACAAATAATAATTCATAAATGAAATTTATGAAATGCATGTGATTTATCTTTCTCACAATACAACCAAAAAACTGTAAGAAGGAAGATTTTCTTAAAAACATTAAATTTAGCGTGCAAATGTAAACAAAAACAAATGTAAATTTTATGTTTATAAAGTGAAATAAAATACACCAAAACCTTTTTTAACACGGTGATACTTGCAAACCATGAAAAAAAATCACCGTTCGTACAAGTACCACTTTTTTAATTCACTTTTCTTATTTCAACTTTTCTTAATTTGAGGAGCCTGACGAAGCAATTATTATCAATAAAAATTAATAAAACAAAACAAAAATATTGAAAAAATAAAAAAAAATAAAAATTTTCCGGAAAATCAAAAAAAAATCCGGAAAAATTTAGCTTTTCCTTCTAATAACTAGTAATAAACAATCCTGCACTTAAAATTTTTAAAAATGTATACATCATACCTGTTTTTATAGATATATACGTAAAGTAAACTTTAGCCTAATAATCTTCCATTAATTTTGAAAATGAATTAAGAAAAGTGGCAAAACATGAAATAAAATAAATGTATTTTAAACCAATTTGAAAATGAATTAAGATAAATTTTCTAAAAAATGAAATAAGATGTGCATTTTTTAATTCATTTTGAATTGAGTTTTTTTTTGTTGTAATTACTTTTTTAAATTCATGAAATTTGTTTAAAATACGATTTAAAATAAGTGGAATTTTTTCATACAAATACCACTTTTTTTAATTCACCTTTCTTAATTCAACTTTTCTTAATTCGGGTAGCCGTATTTTCCATTGTTTACAAATGCAGTTGATGTTGCTATTTATAACGCCTTTGTTTTTTATTCAAAGTCGCATGGCAACCTTCCAATTTTAAATTGTAAAAGAATGCGTGCAACTGACTAACAAAAGAGGAAATCTATTTCTAATCCGAAAAATATGGGGAGACCTTCAAGTGCATCAGTTACTAAAAGAATTTTATCGTCATCTAAAACTGGTCCAGGTCACATTATAGAAAGGACGCCTGAAGGAAAACAACGCAAATGCGCCCTAAAACAATGTCGGGTATGTAATGTGGGAATGCATGTCGATTGTTTTGAACAATTCCATTTTATGTAGGACAGAACACTCATAAATGGTATTTTATATTTTTAAATGAATTTTTTAAATTTTGTTTATGTTATTTTATGTTATATTTTTATGTATTTGAACCTCTATTTTTGTTTGTGTACTACTATAATAAGATTAAATTTAGACAAATAAAATTGAATTTTTTTTAGATGCTATTTAATTTTTTTCTATGTGAAATTTTCTTACACTGATGTGCCCATGGTTCCCAAATGGGGATCAATAAAAAAAGTTCAACAAAAGCTACACAATCATGTTTTTTTTTTCATAAAAGTGTTTTTAGTCGTTGTTTTTATATACAATCTATGTATTAACCGCGAATTTATTTAAAAAAAAGGGTTAAAAAAGCATTAAATTTTAGTTTTTAGCCATAATATGTTAATTTTTTTTGATGAGTTAGTCGAAAATTTAAAACTATACATAACACTTAAATCGTGTTAATTGTATATATGTGTCTGCCAAAATAAAAGCTTTTATCGTTTGCGGTTTTGATATTGTAAAAGGTCACGGATAGTCGATGTTTGGTTATTAGTTATTGACGCTTAAATCGTTATGTTGAAACTATCCACGTCAAGTTTTTTTCTGATACAAATCTATGAGGATTCCAAACCGATCGATGTATTTAATGGAGCATTCGGTTTGTTAACTTAAACTATAATCCTCTTCATTTATAATTAACATTATTTATTACAACGCGTCATCTATGCCAGCATAACCCATTTCAAAAACATGACAAAGGTATCTTTATTAGTGTACACAGTAATAATCTAAAATCAAATTTTAAATTTTCTGTCACTCAACCTATCATCAATCATAAATGGATTTTCTACCCGAAGTGAGGTATATCAGCAACAACAACAATACAATATATAATAATGAAGTGCTATTTCAATAATGTGACACAATTTGCAAGGAAATCTGATGACATTTTCATTTCAAAAATTTTTTTCATTCATTTCCCACATAAATTCACGAATCCATTATATTTATCTAAATATTATGAATAAGTGCGAAAATAATACCATTTTCACTAACTCGTTACGTGGAAAATAAGGTTAAATATTTAAAAGAAGTTGATAGAATTTTAAAGCTACTTTTATATCACTTTGAAAAGTTTTCATTATCAATTAAATATTTATGAAATTATTTTCCGTTAAAGTTTTACAATTTTTAAAGCATATTTGTGCCGTACATTCTTAAAGCTCGCACACTGTGCTTTAAAACAAAGCGAAAAGGGGTTTTTGTTCGTTTAGCATATTTAAAACATAATAATATTTTATTTTTGAATTTTGATTAATGGGAATTAATTTTGCGTTCCGAATTTCAAATTCGCTTTCATCTAGTAATAAAAAAAACTCAACGCTGTGCTGAAACAGAAGCGCAAATTATTTAGGAAATGTTTTTAAACAAATTGTTTCGAGGGATGACAGATTTTTATTTTTTAAACTATAAGTGGAAATCCTTTGTAACACATACTGTGCGTGTGTAGCATTTTTGAAAGGAATAAATATGCGACGACGACAAGCAGCACACAAAGCGTATATAGCAAAAAAAAAGGAAATTCCTATTTAACCACAACCTGTTGTTGTTGGTTTTTATTTAACTTGCTGTACGGTTTTACACAAAGAATTTTTATGTTTTTGTGGGTTGGTGAAAAATCTGTTGTATATATGTCTTTTATGTATCATTTAGGGTTTTTTTTTGTGTGTGTGTGTGTACATTGTATGTATTTATTATATTGTTAGTGGGTACTTGTTGATTTAATGTGATTGTGATGAGATGAATGAATGGAAGTTATTACTTTATTATACACATTTTTATTAGTGTTTAAATGGTTGGAATGTGAAACCGAAGAGTCGTTAGGATCTAATGTTATTTTTTTATTGTTATATTTACAGGCAGCAAATTACCAATTTAATGGATTATTAATGATTTATTGGAATATGCGGGAACGGCCGAACAACATACTATCATTTTGAAAACAGATAATTGATTTGGACGAATCAGTGCGGCCTAAAGTATTTAAAAAAAAACGAATTCAAAGGAAAATTTAAAATTAACTGACAGAGTTTTATTTGCCCTTCTATTACCGAATTTAACATCTACAGCAAAATAAGAAACTTTGAAGAAAACGTCAGATTCTAATACTACTAAACTACTAATTCTCATCGTTGTACATTGAATCACTATCTTCGAGGTCCAATGTGGAATTAATTTTAACTGAAATTTTGTAGTTGTTAAACAAACTTGTTTCGATAAAATATAAAGATTTGGTTGGAACCAAGTCATCAGACTTACCAATCTATTAGTTTTTAAATAATACAAAATTATTAATCTTTAATCCTTTTTTGACACTTTTTTCTCCTTAACAACGGCTCGTTATTATATCCTTAAAAACAAAAAATTATATATTGATCTTGAAAGGATGAAATACGAACATAAAAACGTAAAATAAAATCAAAATTGAATGCTTCAATCAATTCACCTTTCATCATCTTAAATTGCATGCTAAATATCATGATGGCGTAATTACAAATAATTAAAAGTTTAACCATCAATCAACAAGTACTTTAGAAATAAATGAAACGATTATGCTACGGTAATAATTTGTGTAGAATTTAATAAAACTTGCATTAGCAAGGAATGTCGTTTTACTTTGTAACATTTGAATTTAGAAGAACAACATGCTAGCCAGAGCTTTAGAAACAATCTGTAACTATAACAACCAAAAGCACTCAATAGGCAGCGATCAATAAAACCGAAGGTAGCAAGTATAAATTTCCGTTATCATTGAAGAGATATTTGAAGTCTTCCATGTTGTCAAAGGTAAGGTCGCCCATTCCGATTTTGTTGATAAATGGCTGTTCTTGCCGTTGGATAAGAAAGCCAACTCCAAAAGCCTGTTTGTTTTGATGACCATGTTGGTGAAGAATGTTACCATTGGTGATATTATGAATCCCATTCCCAGACCATTTAAGCTCTAGTAGTGCAGGCACGTCCAATGTATAAATTTCCTCCAGTTTCGAGAGGATCTGAACATCTCTAAGTTCTAAGATGCTTAGCACGTTTCATGTTTCATGTTTCCTCCTGTAAGGCTGATTTCATAGCAATTTTTTTTCGCAAATTCGAACCCAGTACCACCGGGTCCAAGTGCCGAAGTTTTAACCACTGCACCACTTGTCCGGTGATGATATTACATATCAGGGCTACATATCGGTGATACATTTTTAGGCATTTAGTCCTACCAGAAACTCGTTAATGAAGCGCGCTGCTTGCAACAAGACAGGCAGTCGCTTCAGCCGCCTTTTTGGCGTGACACTTAGTGTCACTGACTATACCAAGAATTTCGCCTACACCTCATCGCCTGATTCATTTATTGTTATATAAAGAGCTGCACGAAGAGGTATGCATCTGCTGCTTTAAATTAATAAACACTGTAATTGTAAATTGAATGTGACAGTTGACAAATAAATAAAAAGAAGTATGCAATGTCAAGGTGTATATAGAAATTCTTCATCATCTTAACTAAGTTTATTTGATAAAAGATGTTTGCAACGTCAATATTCTATTAAAATATATTTTATTGTTAGTAGATATTGCGGCTGGGATCCAAGATGTGTAAAATGTTCAGGTATGTACAATAAGGAGAGATGTGTCAGCCAAGTGTTTACATTGGAAAGGCCAAGATCCGGCTGATTACACTGTGCTAGTTGAAAAATGCGCCGAACTGGGTACCCGGGGGGTAAACCTAATTTGAGTACGCTGAGTTCAATGGTGCTAGTCCCATTTTAAAGTTAGTCCCCATTTTTGAGAAATTGCATTCGACATGTTTTAGCCCTGAGTCAAAATATACCCTCATTTTCATGTTGATAGCTCTTGAACCATTAAGATTGTCGTTATGCTTTCTTCAGCAAGACCAATTACATCACGTAAATTATCACTTTGGACGTCAGTCCAAACGAGTGACGAAAGCACCTACTGTGCTGGAAGTCGAACTCGTATATATACAGCTAGTTTCGAACTTTTTCCCTTTGATACCGCCAGGATCATGTTATGTTCCATTGGAAAGGTCTTGAAAATTAGACCCAAATAATTTATAAAAACTGGAATTTCTACTAACATTGAGTGGAGAAATGACCTTCCGAAAATTGCCCCAAAAATTTAGTTTTTCAGGTATAACTGCCCCAAAAAGTGCTCCAATTATTTTTTAACTAACAAATTATGATTTGCAAATTATGAGACATCAATACCAATTCAACGACACCTCAAACATCTAAAACGGATGATTTTGACCAAAGTTATCACATTTGGAAATTTTTCTATGACGTCACCAATCTTGGTTTGGCATATATGTTTGTTTGTTCAACAACAACGTTAGTGCTGAATGCACTAACATTCCAAAAAATCGTTGACAAATCGAATGCAATTGTTTTTTTCGGCACAAATTTGATATCAGAAATTTTGTGAATTGAATTCGGCTTTCGTCACTCGACCATTTACCTCGTACAACACATGCGCCTTTTTGCATACAAAAGAGTTGAAAAAATTGAAAAATAATCTGGGATAGAAAAATCCGAGGTTTTTATCCGTTGTATGTTTCTGTGATTGAATGGCGCAGTGACATTTGATGGTTGATATATTGATGCAGATGTTTCTTAATTTACGTGTATTATTTACGTGATGTAATTGGTTAAAACAATGGGGTGGAAAAATCCAGGATTTTTATCCACTATCGCCTTGACCTGCGCAATAATTTTGCTAAAGAAAGCATAACGAAAATCTTAATGGTTCAAGAGCTATCAACATGAAAATGAGAGTATATTTTAACTCAGGGCCAAAACATGTCGAATGCGATATCTCAAAAATGAGGACTAACTTAAAAATGGGACTAGCACCGTTGAGTTCAGCATGCTCGAATTAGATTTACTCCCCGGGTGCCCAGTTTGTCACGAAAAAAAAGTTTGAAATTCAAGCACAGTGTTATCGACGCTATAAGGTTGCTAAACAACCACTAAGGTTAAGAGATAAAATAAGAAATCAACCGCAAAATCACGAAAACCAAAGGGATCAAATAAAAAATTAGATGGATCAAAACCCACCACCAGGCAACACAGGGAATTTCTCCATACATAGTGAAAGATTTAGATTTAAACAAATATAAATGGGCTACAAAAATAACAGAATTATGGAAAACATTATGAACAACATTGAAGGTATTATAAAGCGGCTAGATGACCAAAGTAATCTGATCAACATGATACTTGATCAACTGAAGAAAATGTAACTTCCAAAAATGTTATATAAGAACACAACTTTCAAAATAGCAATCTGGAATGCGGATGGAAATGCAACAAATTCCAGAATCAGAAATATTTATAAATTCAGAAAAAATCGACATTTTCTTAATATCTGTAAGCCATTTAGTTAAGTATATTGTCCTCCCTGGCATAAATTGAAAAGAAAGGACTACCATAAACTATAAATCGCTTGGGTGTGATTTTATTACTGAAGGTAACTTTAATGCGAAAAGCACCTATTAGGAATTGCTAAAAGAGGGCAGACAACAAAATGGAATTTTACTCTTGTGGTTCCCCAACATACCGGGGCCCAGTGACGGAACGATACTACATAATAGACTTCTATGTAGCAAGAGGTATATCCCAAAACTAAATTCACATTGAAGACAGTAATTCTCTAGTATCGGATCATTCCCCAGGTATCATGAGAGTCAGTGAAATGGTATTTCAAAGGGAGAGAGAGTGCACCCAGATTTAAAAATTCAAAAATAAACTGGGATCTCTTTCGTGAAGTAATGGAGGAAAAAATCAGTCTTCCGGTACCGACCAGAAATTCTCAACAGTTGGAAGATGAATTAGAACAACTCAATGAAACAATTCACTATGATGCTTTTTCAAGTACCCCATTATACAAAATTATAAAAAGCGTATAACATATATCCCAACCAATGGAAATTAGAGATGTGGTATGAGAAAAACAACGGGCACATAAAATCAGGCAAAACATATGCCAATGAAGTTTATCCTAAATTAATCCTAAACAGTAAAAATGGCGGTTAGTACTATTTTAGGAAAAACTTCACACTTCTACTGAGAAGTATGAAGTTTATACTATACTTCAAAATAAAATAAAATGTGAAGGTGTATTAGTGATTTGCGAACATTTAGGCGATTTTACAAAATCGTTAGGTTTACAAATAAATTAAATTCACAACGTTTATTTAGGTTCTATTTGATTAAAATTCATTATTCTAATAACAGCGAAATTGTGGAGAAATTATTAATTATTATTATTAAGTAACTGAACATCGTTCACAGATTTAAAAAAATAAAATAAAAGTAGGGTCAAATAACAGTTGGAATTTTCGGAAAATAATAATCGTTAAGTCATTGCGCATTTTATTCCTTCAAAGTGCTCAAAAAAAAGATAGACGATTTAAATTCCTACACAGGTACTCTACTAGTGCGAACCAAAATAAAATTCTAATGAATATTAAATAGATAAAACCACATTCTAGTGAAACCTGGCAAGAAATCTTAATTCTTAATAATTTCATATCCGCATATCTAAAACGATATTGAATTAAAGATCGGAATTTCTTAGTAAATTTGATTCGAAGAAAATTCATATCTCAAGATTTTCACCGATTGCCAAACTTGCCACTATAATATTTTGGTAGACCTATATGTGTACTCTACTTGGGCTAACCCGATTAAAATTCTAATGGGGCTCGCATATCTAAAAGAACATTTAATTGAAGATCGGAATTTCTTAGTAAATTTGATTATTCAGATTAGCCCAAGTAGAGTACACATTTCAGTCTAACAAAATATTATAGTGGCAAGTTTGCCGATCGGTGAAAATCTAGAGATATGAATTTTCTTAGAAACAAATTTACTAAGAAAATCCGTTCTTCAATTGAATGTCGTTTTAGATACGCGAGTTCCATCAGAATTTTAGTCGGGTCGTTACGTGTCGAGTATACTTGTAGGTCTACCAAAACATTATACTGACATGTTTTTCGATCGTTCAAAGTATTATGATTCGGAAAATATTTCAACATTTTTTAATTAATATAATTTAATATAGAGTTTTATTGTAAATTTTTTATTTGATTTTAGACTTTTATAAACGTCTTCAATTTTATGTTAACATTATTGTTTTTAATTTAAAACTTTGAATTAATTAAACAAATAAATATTTAAATAATTATTTCAATATAAATGTTTGTTGCGTTCCGCCTTTGCCTAAATGACTACTTTAAACCAATACACTCTCATTAATTTTTGTTTTTGTTGGTTTAGGATTAATTTAGTATAAACTTTAATTGGGTCAAATCATTAGAATTTAGGTAACATAACAGTCTCAAATCTCTTCTTAAAGAAGTTAAAAATGCATCAATCAACAGATATCCAGTTAGCCTACGACAAAAGGACTCAAAAGACTAAAAATGCAAGTGCCTTCACTAAAAAAGGAAGATGGAACCTGTAAAGTATCTCGAGAATTCCTTCCAACTATACCAACAAGGCAAACGGCCAATGAAAATATAATATCAATCTACAAGCTAGATGATTTTAATATACACCCTGTAACTCTCAAAGAATTAAAAGAAGAAGTAAAAAGCAACGAATGTTAAAAAAATGCCCAGGGTATGACTTGATTACTTGCCAAATAATCAAGGCTCTACCAGATAAAGGATTTCGTATGCTATTACACATAATCAAACTTTCATTTAAAATATACTCCGTGCCAATGAAAAGTAGCAGAACTAATCAAGATAGCAAAACCTGATAAACCATCTAACGATAAAAAATCATACAGGCCAATTTCACTGCTGCCAATTATGTCAAAAGTTTTTGAAAAATTATTACTAAAAAGACTTAAACGAATAATTGAAATCGACAACTAATTCCTCCAAATATCAATTTGGATTCACAAAAAAACATTCCACAATTGAACAGGTGCATAGAATCACCAACATTATTCAAAGAACGTTAGAACGTAACAAAATATGTTCCAGCATATTTCTGAACGTCGCCCAAACATTCGATAAAGTCTGGCATATGCATAAAAATATGCCGAGGTAATTCTATGCCATACTAAGATCTTATTTATCCAATAGACATGTTTGTTTGAAATATGAGGAAGGATACTTCGAAATAAAGAATATCTCTGCCGGTGTCCCACAGAGGAGTGTCTTAGGATCAATACTGTATTTATTATATACAAGGGATGTATATCACGGCCGCTGCCATATGCAAACAAATCTAAATATCTTGGCATGACCGTCGTTGTCAAACTCAACTGGAGAGAGCATGTAAAAAAAGAAAATTTTACATTAATTTCAGAAAATGTATTGGCTCATAGGTAGAGGCTCTGAGTTTACAATTCACAACAAGGTGCAGCTATATCGGCAAATACTGAAGCCGATATAGACCTACGTTATTCAACTCTGTGGATGTACTAAGCAATACAAACGTTTCAAAACGAGGTTCTTCGAAGCATCGTAAATGCTCCGTGGTACACAAGAAATGAAGACCTTCACAGGAACTTACAGATGAAATATACATCAAAGATGAAATAAATTTAGTATTTTAAATAGGTTTAATTAATTTTGAGACTAACCACTGGGTTTCACCCCATCAAATCAGAATGGTTTAAGAAATGTAAAATTTGTGAACATTTGAAAAATAAATTGTTAGGTGAGAACAACCTCAGTTGTAATTAATAAAGGAAAAAAGTAGCTGTTTCATATTTTTAGATTGATTAATTTAGTAAATTAATGATTTTAAAGGTTTAATTTCAAAAATCCTTAGAAATGTATTGTGCACAACTTACGTTATAATGTTGAAGAGAATCGAGTGAAAAACAATTCCGGTGCTCCACTAAGATTAGGTCACCTTAAGAGTTGTTCATTACCTAGTCAATTATAAATGCTTACAAAAGTATTATTTCCAAGGCTGTCGACGATTGCTTCATTGTTGACGTAAGAGACGCAAAAATCACTATTTAATTTACGTAACAGATTGCGTGTCGTCCACCGGGTAGGATACTTTGCGTAATCTACCTCGCGCATTCCTGCATACAGTCATTTAAATTACAAATTTGTCAGATATAACCTGTATGGTTTTATGATAACCAGACCCATAAAATAATCGATATTCATTTTTGGTCGGATGGACGGAGTTTCACATTTACAGCCGAAAAATTTATCAATTTTGGATACTTCTATAAAAGTTTCACATATTTATTAGGATTAAGAATCGATGATCTTGTAGGATGATTAAAAATTTACTGGTCTGACAAATATTTCTGTGCCTTAACCGTTTTGAGCATGGTGAGGATATCATTGTACAGAATACATTTAAATTTGTATCGTTGTTTTGCGCGATTACCAACAAAATCGAGAGCAACAGAAAACGAAAATTTTTACACAACCTTACTTATAAGCTACAAGATGCTAAAAGCTAAGATACAAAAATACTAAAAATCACAGATTGAAAAATATCGGACATCACGGATCAAATAAATGCCAATCAAATTCTTCGTACATAGATTTTAATGCCAAATGGCACAATAAAAAAAAAATTAGAATATCTTTGAATTGAAATCTGTTAATAAACTTTATTTATTATTCTCAAACTGTAATGGAAATTGTACACTACCCATGTGTTCTTGAATTCAAAGCAAACTAAAAATTTACATAAACTCCATCTTTGTAACAAATCATATATGGCGAAAAACATTTAAAGAGATCTTTTTATGTTCCTGATCGATTTTGTTTGGCCGCCATTTCGTTTTGGATGACATTTGTAATTTCAGATTTGACAGTTGTAGAGAGTGGTTCATAACAAATGTGTATTGGAGTTATTGAAACATTTTATTAAAAAAATTATTTAATTGAAAATACACCAATAAAGCTCACTACACCCTCGTAGCGTAATTTTACAGTACGCTATTTAGGTCAACTGCATCATTGTGCCATTTTCTTTGCTAGAGGCAATACTAGAAAAGTTACTATAGTTATCCCTATCAGAATGTTGGAAAATTTTCTTGTGACTGAATTATACCAATTACTATAGAAATACTAATAACAAGACGATACTCCATTATAGATGGCTTGTCTTACGATGCAAATTTTTAGATAATTTTTTCACGGCTGAATAATCTCAAAACATGACGATAACGACTGACCCCTAGGATCCCCTGATTTGTGCTCTGTTGATTTCTTCCTATGTTTGGATACTTGAAGGAAAAAGTAGACACCAATAAAACGACTACAACCTCGATGCGTACGAATAACATTAGAAACGAAATTGCTGAAAAAACAACAGAAGTCTGCGCTACTTGACTGACATTAGATTCCACATTATATATTAAAAATTATTAAAAAAGCATCGACCTGGAACACAAAAAAGCACCATGTATTTTGTAAATGTAGAAGAAGTAAAAAATGAAAGAACCGTAGCGTTCGAACAAACAGAAACAACCATTTCAATACAGGTGCCTACTGGCTTGGGTATGGAAGATGTGTTTTATCTTAAGTGAGTGGACCTTAAATTTGATTAGCTACCTACAAATCATGACATCAAATTGCATCAACTCCGCATAGAACAAGAACTAAGAGTGGAGCAAGGAAGTCAAATTGCTCCACTACAGCTTGACGATCGATTCAGAAAACTAAGTACTAAGTATTTACTTCAGAAAGTAAAATAAGAGAAGTAAAGGCACGTATGGTAGTGATTCCGCACAACCTATTGGAGACAACAGGTTAATTAAACGTTTTTAAGAAAGCCAGTAAGCTGTCAAAAACTTAAGAGGAATTTTAGAACTTCTGACAATTGATTATTAGAACTTTATAGTTCAGTTTCAAGCGGCAGCAAAGCACAAAGGTTGTGCCGGAGAATAGCAGCTCAACTCACACACTATGGTTCTCTGTTAGAAAGTTGCAAATGTTCTGCAAACATAAACTGTATTTGCAACAGAAAGAAGCTATGACCAGGTTATGGCGGAGTTCGATCTATGATATGTCTATCTTATATCTATGATAAGAGTTGCCTTTTATATTTCGGGATTGGACAACCCTAGTGTTGCAATCTGGCAACTGACAGCTCTGTCGTAAAGTTTGACATTTTTGAGATTATACGTACTCAGAACGTTTTGACATTCGAGCGCTATTTGTGTTGTTTACAGTACTCATTAACTCAACATCTCGGCGAAAAAATGCAATTAAATCGTGAACATTTTCGTGCGATTATTTTTTACAACTTTCGACGTGGATTAAGGCAGCAAGAGTGCATGGATGAACTTAATTCAATTTTTGGCGATGAAGCTCCATCAAAGACCAGTATTTTTCGATGGTATGGTGAATTCAATCGAGGTCGTAGTTCACTCCAAGACGAATTTCGTGAAGGTCGTCCAGAATCAGTTGTTGTTCCGGAAACCATTGATGCTGTGCGCGAACTGATATTGCAAGATCGTCATGTGACCTATGTTGAGATTGAGACAACCTTAGGCATTAGTGGGACCAGCATACATTCAATATTGCATAAACATTTGAATGTCAAAAAAATTTGTTCGCGCTGGATCGCACACAATTTGTCAATCGCTCAAAAAAAGGCTCGTGTCGATTGGTCGAAAGAAAAGCTCAAAAATTCAATCGCGGTGCTTCAAAACACGTCTATGACATAGTGACAGGTGATGAATCGTGGATTAACGCGTATAAGCCCGAAAGTAAACAGTAGTCGACTGTATGGGTGTTTCAAGATGAGCCGAATCTAACAAAAGTTGTTCGCGCACGAAGCACTTGCAAGCAAATGATCGATTGTTTTTTCGGAAAAAATCGATACGTCGCAAATGTACCACTAGAACAACGCAGAACAGTCAATTCTGAGTGGTACGCACAACCATTTGTTTGCCAGTTGTCTTCCAAGAAATCAGGAAAACCAACTGCCGAAGACAGATCACTCTTCACCACGACAATGCGAGCTCTCACACATCGGCTCAAACAACTGCATTTTTGTGCACTCAAAACATCGATTTGATAAGTCATCCGCCGTATTTATCATTGCAGTCAAGGACGATTATTTGAATCTTCATTTGAGACTCAAAGGTAAAACTACTGACACAGATGAGTTACGCAAGCAGGTATCGAAAGATATCACGCAAATCAAGGCACTAATAAAAGAGGAGCCCGATGTGCTAAATCGTCATCTTCGCGGAAATGGACCGTGACCTTGGAGATACCAAGATGAGAATTGTAGAGCTTAATAATGTCAAAAATAGAAGGTTGCTATACGCGAGAACCTTGTAGTGAAGTTCCAGCAAAAAATACCAATAGTGTTTTGAACTTGAACTTGCCAACAAATGGAATCAGGAAAGAGGAGGCTATCGGTAAAAGGAAACTAATTATATTTCCTACTCCGTGCAGGCATCTTCCAGCCGAACAGTTATATGTCGCAGATGCACTGGTTAAATTAGCTGAAGTTTTTGATCTCAATGATGGCGAATTAGGAAAAACTAATATTTAGAAAAATGTTGCCGATTACCAATCGCGTTGCTGCATGAGACAGCTGAATTAACTAAAAAAACGAACAAGACGCATTTTAGATTATATCAGCCCATGGGGTTTGCCATTGGCTCTTGTGCAGAAAAACGATGGACAACAAGATTATGCGTTGATTATTGATTGATTACACCTTAAACACGCTACCAGGGGAATCTGAGAAGCGCATATCGGCATAAACAATCCATCCTGATGATAAAGGGAAAACGGTATTTTCACCAGGAAACGGTCTTTATCAATTTTAGATCTAAATTAAAAACATGTCTGGCTTATTTATATGTCATAATTGTACAAGACGGCACATTTGATGAATACGTCACTAATCTAAGAAAAGTACCACAAGCGTCCAGGATTAAAGTTAAGGGAAACAAAATGTAGTGTGTTCTAGGAAGATGTTAACTCTTTAGGTCATATTGTTTCACTCATTGGTATGCGAACAGATCCAAAGAAGCTAGTATTAGAAATGGATTATCCTGCACTCAAGAATATTACCCACTAAGAAGTTCCCATATAGGTACTATTGTATAACACGCTGAAAACTGTTGGCTGTGGTGAAAATTATTAAACATTTCCACAAATATCTGAATTGGTAAGAGTTTGTTTTTGGAACATCTTTAACATCGTCGATGTGCACAACAACTCAGACGGATATTGCATAATAATTAATATGGATAATCCAGAAGGTCCTGCGTAGTACACTCGGATCAAGGTAGAGATTTCGAGTGTTTCAAGAACTGTGCAAAAACACAACATAAAGAAGGCTTATACTACAGCATTAGAAAGGTTAACCGGAGACTTGATGATCATCTGCGGAAGTCTATGCCAACCGCAAGATAACTGGGATCGTTGGGATTGCTGCGTGCCTCACGGTCAAGGCTGGGTTTTATGTTAATGTGGTTATCTGGACTTTATTATTTTAATCAAACTGCAATATATTTTTATTATTATTTCATAATTTTTATTGTTTTAAAGTTAATATTTCGAGGTACACAACAGACTGATCTTTTTATTTACATATTTTATTTGGTCAATACAATAAAAGATACTTTCTAAATGGTTGTAATCCAGGGATGCACAACTACTATTTCCTACAACTCCCTGCTTAAATCAAAAGTTACCCTAAAGAAAATTTTTTGATAGACTTACAAATGCATAACTATGATAATAATAGTTAATAATAATTAGCTATGCATTTGTCTAAAATTTAATAATAAATAAATTCAAATGCATATCATTTCTTTGATATACTTCATTTAAAGATTTGTACATTTTTGCTTAGATTCATATTATTTACTTATACATTATTACAAATTTATTATTATTATTATTATTAATTTTTTATATTTTTTATTTTTTTTTATACAAAATTTCATGAAAGATTACATTTATGCATATATACATATTTCAATCAATTATTTTATTCAATCCTTAAATAATTAATATAAATGTTTTACTCGTTTTGGAAAATTTTTAATCTGTTGTTATGAACTATCTTTGATAATTTTCCAATTTTAATGAAGGAATTTTCTGGAGATATTATTTCGTCTATCTCGAAAGGACCAAGCCACAGACGAGATAATTTACTTTGGATGCTCTCGTTTTTTAGTAATACGTAATTTCCCTTTTGAAATTGATCAGGGATAATAGTACGATCATAATAGGATTTAGCTTTTAACTTCTTTCTACTAAGTTCTGTTTTGCAGTTGTCAAGGAAGTTTGCAGACGAAATTTAAGGTCATGATAATAATCATCAAAAGTATAAACAGGATCAGGTTCTTTGGAAATTGACGAAGGAATATTGGGTTTAAATCCGAATACAAGCTCATAGAGCATAAATCCAGTTGAACTGTGTGGTGTAGTGTTGATACGAAAATGTAAAGTAAGGTAACCACAAGTCCCAATTCAAAACATCAGTTTGAGAAAAGTTACGCAAGTACTCACCAAGAGTTCTGTGAAATCTTTCTAGAGCACCATTACTCTGAGGGTGGTAAGCTGTTGTAGCAATTTTTTTTTTATTTTCAGTAACTTGCAAACTTGTGTGAACAATTTACTCATGAAATTGGTACCCTGATCAGTTAAGATCTCATCAGGTATACCATACACACATATGAATTGTTCAACAAATGTCTGAGCTACAATATTTGCGTCTTGTGAAGGGATAGGAAAGGCAAGGGAGTATTTTGTAAGGTCATCTTCAAGAGTAAGTATATATTTTTTATTTTTATATGAAGATGACATAGGGCCAACGATGTCTAGGAAAATTTTTTGGAAGGATTTGGAGGACGTTGTTGATATTTTTAGAGCTTCTTTAGTAGGTCTGCTATGTTTATTAATTTGGCAAAGTTTGCAATTTAATATAAATTTTTTAATTTTCGAGTGCATATTGGGGAAATTATAATATTGCCGCATTCGAATAAAAGTGTGATACACACCTTGGTGTCCACCAAGAGGTGATGTATGAAATTCGTTTATCAGTTGATTAACTTCAGATTCGTCTGTTATATATTTAATTTTACTATTTTCCTAGTTTATTAAGGTATCATTATTTTTGTTTTCAAATGTAATTTCTGGAGAAGTATCTTCACTTTCAAATTCACGCTGATCATTTGACTCTCGTTTTCTTGAAAGTAAATTTAACGTATCGATATTGTCATTATCAGAATTAGGTTTTGATGACATCAATCGGGTAATAATATTACAATTATTAATGGATGATGTTGGCTCAGTAGGCAATTTTATTCGACTTAGAGAATCCGCGTTTTGTATAAGTCTGCCAGGCTTATGTTCAATTGTAAAATCATAATCTTCAAGACAAATTTGCCAACGAATTTCACGAGATTTCGGCGATTCTAAATTATGCAACCATATAAGTACTCTGTGATCAGTTACAAGACGGAATTTATGGCCATATAAGTATGGTCGAAAATGCGACATTGACCATATTACTGCCAACAATTCTTTATAGTCGGGGAATAATTAGATTCCGCTTTATTTAGAACGCGACTTGCGTAAGCGATTGGGAGTTCAGAATCATTAACTTCTTGGGACAAAACAGAACCAATTGCAATATCGCTAGCATCACAAGTCAAAATAAACGGCTTTCTAAAATTAGGCATTTGAAGAATAGGAGGAGTAGTAAGTGATTTCTTAAGCGAATCAAAGGACTCTTGACACTCTGAAGTCCATGTGAAAGGAGCGTTTTTCTTTAAGAGATTTGTCATAGGTTTTGCTATTCCTGAGAATTGGGGGATACATTTTCGGTAATATCCGGCTAACCCTAAAAATGATTTTATTTCCGTTGGGTTGTGAGTTACAGGAAAGTTTTTAAGGGCTGAAATTTTAATCTCGTCAGGTTTAATACCGTTTGGTGTTACAATATGTCCAAGATACCTAATTTCTTGTTTTAAAAATTGACACTTGCTAGGGTTTAATTTTAAATTTGAAACAACAAGTTCAAACTCATTTGAAAAAAAAACTTATTGGTTTAATCTACACGGTACTTCTGTTTATAGTTTCGTTTACACGTTTTTAGGAAAAAAATTTGTTTTTGTGCACTCGCTATTTAATATCTTATGATTTTGATTTCCGCAATTAACACTTTCATCACTTCATGATTGAATGTGATTTAGAATCGTTTTTTTTAATCACTTTAATTTTTTTTTTTCACGAATGAATCGTATCACGAATGAATGCAACAGATTTTTTTTTAGAAAACTGTTTAAAAAAAAACTATCCCACCGCTGTCACCACTGTTGCGTGCCTCACGGTCAAGGCTGGGTTTTATGTTAATGTGGTTATCTGGACTTTATTATTTTAATCAAACTGCAATATATTTTTATTATTATTTAATAATTTTTATTGTTTTAAAGTTAATATTTCGAGGTACACAACAGACTGATCTTTTTGTTGATTTTTTAGCCAATTTACAATTTTATTATTTAAGAGTAATAAATTCATATTACATATTTTATTTGGTCAATACAATAAAAGATACTTTCTAAATGGTTGTAATCCAGGGATGTACAACTACTTTTTCCTACAGGATGTAGGGCTATCGTAGTGTATTGCATGACACGACAGGTAATTAAACTAGCATGGTGTTGTTTGGAAGAGAGCCTCGCCTACCATGAGATATTATGTTTAGATTACCAGAAGCAAAATCAGCTACACAGCATGAATACGAAGTCGATTTAATACGGAGAATGATTCAACAGGATTCAAAATGAAGTAAGAAGCAAATCGCAAAAAATATTGACAAAATGAAAACGAGATTTCATCTAAGAACGGTAAGTTAGGGATTCTTATAGAGAGAGAGATTTGGTTTGGTCATACAATACCAAAAGAAGAAATGGGATATCCTCAAAGCGATAATAAAGTTTGAAAAGGCCTTTTAAAATAATCAAAAGGATTAACGATGTTGTATTGGGACTACAAATTAGTTCGGTCCGTTTTCAAAAAGTCACTCTGACTATTTGAATTTATTTTAAAGTGATAGCTGATTTCCGTTGTTTCAGACAGATGAGATATCTGCCGTTAACATTCAGTTTGTATTGATATAAGTTTCATAAAAATCGTGTTTTTTACTGTGTTGAATATGTCGGATTATGTGATAACTAAACCGCATTTACGGGAAGTGTTAATGTTTTATTTGAAAAAAGTGCAGTGTTTCAATTTTGATAATAATGTTGAAGTTTACTCATATTAAAAGGAACTTTTACTTAAATTGTTGTTGTTGAATATAAATTATTATTCATTACTTTCCCTTAAGTTATAAGAGAAACAACTGCGGTCACCAGCTCAAAGTAAAATTTTCCAAAATTTTGAAATCAATATTCTGTTAAAAGTTAAATATTGCGGTTGGACCACTTTGCTTCTGAACGCCTCAACTATGAAAACAAACTAAATGTAAAATTATAATTTTCTTGTTTTATTTTTATTTTAAGTTTGAGTTGTTGTTTTGTAGTTGAAACCGATGCTCGGTTAATTTAGGTTGTTGTTTTTGTAATTGTTACCGTGTGACGATATTTTTTAGCCCGTAATGTTGTTATAGGTACTGAAGTGTTTGTCGAGCCTCGGGCATTCTAGATCTCACTGCTTTACAGCCATGACATTGATGAACTAAATATGCAAATTATACGTTGCCGATGGAATCAGTTCGAAACCGCATTAAATGATATACCATCATGAATATCGATAATCTACTCGAAGTTTAATGTTCAAACATTAAAATATTAAAATCATGTTCTTATACTTAACATAAAAATCGATTTTATACCATCAATATCAATAATTTATCCACATTTAAATTAATAACTTGTTACAACTTAATTTTTGGTATTATGTGTACCACACCACCCCAACCAAAATAAAAGAAATATTTTCATTTCAATCAGATAACGATAAATTACTAAACCGAAAAGAAAACTTTTATGATTTTTCTTCTTTTCCTGTGCGCTTTCCATCCTACATAATCTCCGTATTAATGTTATTTCTTCTGTCGTCTTGAACACATTATACGAGTACTTTGCGCAGTTGTGCTTTCTTTTTTGTTTTGTTATTGGTTGAAAATAATATTTTCTTATGTTTATGTTTCTTGGGAAAACTAGGGAAACAAAATAAATGTAATGTAAAACGTTTTTAATACAACACTAAACGACAACAACAACACGAATAATCTAAATCGGGAAATTGAAAACATAAGTTTTATGGTGTACAGCATAAATAAATATGTTCTATAGATTGTGTATGGTTGAAAAGATTTTGTGTATGGTGTGCTGTTTTTTGCAACAAATCAACATCGATTATTAGAAATAAATCGAGAAAAAATTGAAGTTCAGTTTAATTTATTGTAAATTATTTTAATACAATAAATTAAAATTTAAATTAAGTAATAATCCCTAAAAATGGGGCGACCGAATATAAATCTTAGGCAATTTTCATAGGCATAGATACGAGCTATCTACGATAATACCATACCAACAATTAATTACTAAACTGCAGTTAAGTACTATTATCGTTGTAAAACATAGAAGCGTGTACTTTACTTACAAACTTTTGACTGCATTGACAGGCCCCCGAGTAATATTTTTTTTTTTCAATTATCTTTGATTTAAAAAAACAACATCTTATTTTTTTAACTTAATATTCTTTTAAAGTAGTATTACAACTTCAGACACTTATAATAAATGGATTAGGTAATAGATAAACAGTAAAATTATATAAAAAGTTAATATTTTTCTGTAAGATTCTACTGAGAAAATCTCATAAGCAAAAAAAAAATATATTTTTAATAAAAGTTTCTTAAGTTTTTGATCTTCCGTGTTTTTGTTTCAGGAAACATTGGTACGAGGATTCTGAAATATGAAAGGATAATATTTTTTATTTTCGCAGTGTTTTATAAGTTGTTCTATTTATCAAAGTTTAATATTTTTCGAATTTTTTTCTATATGAATTCGTACTGGATTCTGCAAATGAAACACTTGACGATTTAAGATACAAAATTTATTTCTTAACATCTTTAATTTCTTCAGCAATTTACTAATTTCATTCTTTATTACTCAAATCACTATTTAAATTACAATTATCCCCCTCCATCCCTATTTCTTTCTGTAAATCGCAAATTGTAAATCACTTGCATGTATTTGGATTAACGAATATTTCGCATCATTAATTCCCATGTTTTGGTGATACCTCGTTGCTTTCAATATCTCAATATTCCGCTCTGTGTTAAGAATAACAATTGCCCGAATAAAATTATGGACTTGCACTTGATTCGAGCTCGAAACTTTTGGATTAGTAACACTTGGTGGTCCATACCCTAGCCACTCGATCACGTTGTATTACACGCGATTACGCACGACAATACATACACACACAAAGAGATTTTTTAAACACCTTTTTTTGAATTCTGCGATATTCGAATAGTAAATGTGGCAAAACTGTGAGTTCAAAATTTTTCATGATTACATATACTTGATTTCGATTGATATTTTCCTACTCTAAAAATAGTATACCCTCATTTTCTATCAATGGAACAGAAATGAACGACACCGCTTTTAAATGTTAAAACAATATATTTTTTTATCATTTTTTTCATGCCAACAACAAAGAATGGGCTACTCGATCAAAAAACCTGGATTAGAGAAAATTACCCTGCGTGTAGCAAAATATTACCCTTGTTGTATTTTCTCAGTGTAACATTTTTCGTTCAATCGAAATCAACATAAGAAAGCAAAACTCAACAAAAATTCGGCCCTGAGCCGATTTATTGATCGAAATGAAATTTCATACTTAATTTATTACTATATATTGCGAAGTGCAAGTGATATTTAGCGGAATTTGGTTAACCGAAAGTGACATATACCATAGTAGCTTGTCTGATTTGTGCAAATATATTGAAATGCTTATCATTCATGAGAAAAACGACTATGATCTAAAAGATTGTAAATGAAGTTTGCAATAATGCCAGCCTACATCTGTTTTCCAAAAATTATGCGAAAATGATGATTTTTGTGAAAAAACTTTTTTTCAGTAAGAATTTTGTACCTATACGCATTAATTTATCTCACTGGAGTGAAACTTTGTAGTTAAGCTTTTTCCATAATTTAGAAAGTCTTAGTGCTTCTGGCCGAAATCGGTTTACAGGAAATGGCTATTTTCAAAAGAGCTTTTTGAATTTTGCAAATCTTTTTTAAAAGCATATACCAATTTTTTTTTTTTTATTTTACCGTAAATTTTATGAGTTTGGACAAAAAAAAAATATATCACCAAAATTCCAAACCTCTACACAGTTCCGAATATTCGAAATAAAACTTCTTCCTGCATTTGTTTCATTAATTGGGAGATCCATGAGAAAATTGGTGGAACTCCGTGTACCGGAAGTACAGAAAGCTTCACTGTAGCTTTTAATTTTTGCAATAGAAGTATTTTTTTGCACAAAAAGACAAAAACTTAAATAAATTTTAGGTTTAAGTTTTTCATCAACGAGGATTAAACTAGTTGGTTTTCTGGTCAAATTCAAGTCTCAAGTATACGAAATCTATTTATACAATCGTGGCAAAAAAGCCGGGTATGAGCTACTACATATTCAACTATTAATTTTTCTAAAGTTTAACCCTTAAAGGCTATTTTAGAAAAGTACAAGAGAAACCGTTTGAATTTACAAAAATTGTGAAGCATACGAGTATATACATACAGGAATAACACATGGCACAATCATTTTTGCGCATATCGACTTATCGGCAGATGCACTTCATGATACCCATAGCTGGAGAAAACAGAAAACCAATGCAATATGAATAACAAGAGGTGATGGAAAGTACAGGGAGTGGAAATTGAATTGAATTTTGACATATATGAAGCTCATATGAAGCTCATGAATCCTCAATTTTTTTAATACGTATCAGAATAAAATAGTTGTTAACTGCCTAAAAATACGGAATCATTTCTAAGCTTAAATTTTATTTTGTATTCAGTGGTGCGAACTAATATGTCCTCTGTAAAAATTTGTCTGAACCATTTATTTTTAAGATTGGTCGAATATTTTAAACCAATTGGAAATTTGTCAAAAAATTTACTATTTTTGATTTTGAAAGCCCACATCCATAAAACAAAAGTAGCTAGAAAAATAAAAAATACATTTAATCGACAACCAAAGCTTTTGGCTGTGTTTTAATAAAATAATTTAAATTAAAATTAAGTTATTTTTCCATAGAATTTTCTCATTCACAATTCTTAGTAAAATTTTCATTACCATTTTAAATTAACAATAAAAATCTATTACGACTTAGTTTGAAACCAGAAACTGAAATCGTGTGTAGCTTGGCTGAGTAAGACCATCGAGCAATAAATATAAGAGAAATCAAGTAGTGCAAATTTTATAAGCAGGTATTTTAAATTTTGACAAATATTATGCTAATGTACACTGATTAAATTTAAATATGGAAACTATTTTCTCTTTTCTTCACTTATTTTTGTATAATTTATTGTAAATTGTTGTTTGATATAAATTTTTACAAACCTACACTTTTTAACGTCAGAATCTTACAAACATTACACTTTTATGTTGCCACTTTTATATTGCCACTTTTTGTGTACCTACACTTTTTCTAACGTTCGAAACTTTACACCGGTTGCGTAAATTAATAAATAATTAATGCGGCCTTCGATTAAAATATATTCCACGACAATGCAAGGTGGCCGATAAACCAGTAAACAATAAAAAAACTTATAGACCGATACCACTACTATCAAAAATATTTGAAAAACTGTTGAAGAGACTCACGCCTATAATAGAAGAGAGAAGCTTACTCTAGTTGAACAAGTTCACAAATTAATGGATGTCATTGAGGATGCATTTGACAATAAGTAGATACACCTCAAGCTTTCGACATAGTTTGGCACCAAGAGCACCTGCCTAAGCAATTTTATCAAATTCTTAAATCCTACAAAACTGATAGACACTTCAGAGTAAAATCTGAGGCATAACTATTGAATTCGACGTTCATTTTCGAAGGCTATCGTTTTCCTATCGTAGACAAAAGAAGAAAAAAAGAAAAATGTATGAAATTTTTACTATTCTTTTCTCTTTTGTTTCTACGCTTGCTATAGGAAAACGATAGCGGTCGAAAATAAACGTCGAATTCAATAGTTAGGCCCCTGAAAATGAGTACTATTAAATAAAAAGGATATCAGCAGGTATACCACAAAATAGCGTACTTGGACCAATTTCGTTTATTCTTTATACGAGAGACCTACCGAATATTCAAGGTACCAATTCACTAATGGACAAAAAGACATATAAATGAATTTTTTAAGTTTCTAGTGTAAAAAATCGTAAAAAAACTAAACCGCGTAAAAAATTGTAAAATAATGCAAAAAAAGTAAAATAAGTAAAAAATGGGGAAAAAGATCTTGTTATAAAATAATTAGTATACTTGTATAATTGTTATTAGTAATAAAAATAAATACTGCTAAATAATTATGAATATATGTTCATATAAGTATAAATGAACATGTTATTCTAATTGAAAGAGAGAAATTAGATAAATTAGTGGCACAATTTTTTTATGGTTGTAATATCTCTTTTAGCAACATCGAATCTCCACATTTTAAAAAATTAGTAAAAGATTTTAAACTATCTTATGAGCCAATTATTCCCAGCCGGATGATTTTGCCGGGTAGACTATAGCACATACGAAAATTGTTTAAAAGAAATCCGTTTATCCTTAACGTCTGATTCTGTGCTGTTAATTGATGGACCGAACAAGCAACAGCAAAACAGTGGTCGTCAAACGATTTGGTGAAAAGCTTGTACGGCACAAATGTGTATACCATATAGTTTCGGGCAATGCGAGTAACATGATTAGAATTGGGAAACAGGTCAATCGTTTGGCATTCAACTTGCAACAGCCACACGGAGAATCTACTCGCAAAGGACATCGTTGACGTGCATTTATCGGGTCAAGTAAATTCAATTTTAAAGGAATTTTAGAACACCGAGTTCGAGAGGGCTGTGTTGAATAAAGGTGGCAAACGAATGAAGTTGGCGTGTGAAACTAGATGGTCACACATAGAGATGCACACGGATTTGCAATTCATAAAACAAATATTTTTAGACGAAAAACGTTAAAAAGTTAAGTCTTCCACATTAAAATTAGTCTTCGATGATGACTTCATAGAAAAGATAAAAGAGGAAAAAGGTATGCAGGACCCCATCTGCAAATTAATTAATTTTTGCCAAATGCCAGATTCTTCGTTGCTCGATGCAGCATTTACGTGGCTTTCATTTCAAATTAAAGATAAATACAAACACAAAATGCAAGATTATTACAAACGGCGAGGTGATATGACATTGACTCATTATGCGTGTGTTGGGTACTATCTACGTTTTACGACAACTCACTGCTTACAGGTAATTATTTAAAATGCATTTACATATTAGTATTCATAAATAACTTCATTAAAAATATTAATTAGGCTTTTTAATAGGAGACTACGACAACAGAATAAACCACTTCCTTCTAAATAAACTTGTCAGGTGATGGAATAGAGTAATGGAATTTTTTTTAAAAACAAACTATGTAAGTTTATTTGAAATTCGTTACAATAAAGGTACTAAAAAACCCCATATATTTTGGAGCACTGCGGAAATAAATTATACGGAACTTTCCAAGTTAGCTTTACAAATTTTAAATCTTTCTGCTTCGTCTGCTCAAATAGAGCGGATTATTTCAAACTGGAGTCAAATACACACCGCAATTAGAAACCACCTAACGTTTCATAGATTTAAGAAATTAATCCATGCCTATTTCGCTCTTAATAATAAGGACCATATGATTGATTATTTTTAACTATAACTGAAATTTGAAAAATGTATTTTTTTATGTTAAAAAATAAAATTGAATTACAGTTTGAACATAAAATTTATTTATTTTTGTAGTATTTTTACAAGACCAACTTGCTGAATATACCACGACTCAACCAATTTGAACTGTATCATGTAGCATTTAAAACTGCTTTCCTTCGATGGAACTTCGACTTTGGACTAAAAATTATAAATATCGGTGAAGTAATGTAAAGCGTGAAATACACCAAGCAGTAGCGAGCAGCAGGTTTAATTAGATGCTATGGTATGTTTTTACAAAAAATGGTTTTATCAAACTATTGATTTTAGTTATTCCATAAACAAATTAACGTTTAGTTAATTTTGTTCTTTGCTTCGGCTGCTTCATTTATTTCAGGCCTAAAGCAATAAAAAACAAATTTTTTATGTTAACGTTATACGTTTAAAACAATTATTTTACTTTATTTACATTTTTTCACATTTTTACGTTTTTTCTGTGGTTAAAATTCTAATGTAAAAAAATAAGTTTTTTACACGTAAAAACCCGCGTAAAAAAACGTTGTAAAAAATCAGCACATCACTGGCGTGCCATACAGTAGTAGTATTTGCAGACAATACAGCTATAAGCTATAAGGTGAAGAAAGTACACCATCAAAAATAAAAAAAGAAGAGTTATACGTCAAATATAGGAAAATGTACTGAATCATGGGTTTAGAAATTCTGAGTTCTCAATACACCACAACTTGCTTCTATACAGGCACGTGCTTAAACTAGTATGGACCTAAGGTATCCAACTTTGGGGTTGTGCGGCGAAAACCAATGTATACAAATGATACAATGCTTCCAAAATAAAGTGCTGCATGGGATTGTGAATGCCCCATGGAGCAGTAGGAAAGACAATTTTCATAGAGACTTGAAGACGGAATACGTTACCAATGAAATAAAGAGCTGTTAAGAAATGTGCAAATCATATTGTATAAATAAAACAACAGATTACAATTTGGGGTCAGTCATATTAAAACGTTTCATTTATCAACATGGTAGCAGGGCGTAGTTCTTACTGCTTATTCGTCTTTTGAATAAATGAAAAATATCAAATTATGTTTTAATATTTTTTGGTGTACGTGACTGATCACATTCCTGTATGCGCTGTGTGAATTAAACCTTGGTGGAAAAGTAGAATTCTGTGTGAATTGAACATTTGTGTATAAGTGTTAAGCAATTGTTCATTTTTTTCTGTTTGAACTAGTAGTGCAAAATGTCAAAAGAATACGAAATTGAGAAGCTCAAGGGTCATGATAATTATCATACTTGGAAATTTGGGATTACAAATCTAATAGCTTTAAAGGGGTTATCAAATTGTGTTGGCGAAACAGTCAACGAAACAAAAGCGGATAAATTAGCCCAATGCAAAGCTATGATATCTCTGAGTGTTGATCCGAGTATTTATGTGTACATATATTCAATCCTGTGAATCTGCACAAGCGATTTTCACAAAACTAGCGAAAACATATGAAGATACGGGGTTAACACGAAAGATAAGCATCCTCACAAAATTGATTTCGACTAGATTAGAGGATTGCGATGGAATGCAGGCTTATACGTCGACCAGATAATAGGGTGTTCGAAGAACCTTGAAGTTATTGGTTTCTCCATTAGCAACGAATAGAAAACAACTATTTTATTATCCGGTTTTAATGAACATTTCCAGCCGGTCATCATGAGTGTTGGTTGAAGCATCTGACAATACTTGTACTCCGGATGTTCTAATAACAAAATTACTGTTGCGAAAAATTGTGCGAACGGTCAGTTTTTTTTTTGAAAAATAAGCCAGACAAGGAGAAAGAGAATACTGGTTTAGCAAAAGAATGCATTTGTTGCACTTTTGGGCAAAAATACACAAGCATGTGAATGGTATATCGACAGCGGAGCGTCGAGTCATATGACATCACATGAAGGTTTACTTAGTGAATTAAAACATTTCACCACAAAGGGCATAATCAGCGCAAACAATTCAAAAATGAATGTGAATAAAGTAGGAAATGCAACGATAAAATAAAGTGAAGGCAATGTACAAGTAAATGATGTTGACTTAGTCGCTAATTTGTTGTCGGTGCACAAAATAGTTGAGTAAGGAGTCAGCGTTTGTTTTAATAAAAACGGTTGTGTCATCAGAAACATCGAAAATGATATTATTGCGAAGTGTTATAACTGATAATGGAGTATACAAACTCAACGCAAGTGAAGAAATGTACATGATAGCAAAAAATAATGAGAGTGTATATATACATAGCATCGGTGATTAGGGCATATCAATTTCCAGTCATGAAAAAAAATGAGCGATGGAGCGTCATTGGTATCAACTTTAAAGATGACGATAGCGGAATAAAAAAATTTGATACGTGCGCGAGAGGAAAACAAGCGCGTTTACCGTTCAAGGCAAGTGAAACTTTATCATCAAACATCTTAGCAATAGTGCACTCGGATTTAATGGGACCGATGGAGACCATATGTCTATAGGAAAAGCTAAGTATATTTTAACCGATCGATGACTTTTCCAGAAAAACGTTTATTTATTTTTTGAAAACAAAATCTGAAGTTTTAAGCACAATTATGTAGATTAGAATCAAAAACGATCTATTCCGTTTTTCAAGTTTTCAAGATAATTGGAAAAAACTTGTTATTTTTAAATTATTTTAAAAAACCTAATTTTTATTTTTGCCGCCCCGGTGGCAAAGTGGTCAGCATGCTTGCTCCAGCGACCGGAGGTCCCGGGTTCGATTCCCGGTGGTGACAAGGAAAAAATTTCACGGCTGGTTTAGGATCAATGAATTAATCACTCATTATCCGAAATGAAAATACGATTATGAAACCTCATTTGAGGCGGCCAAATCCCTGTATGGGATATATAGTGCCAGAGAGAGAGAGAGAAATTTTTATTATTTCGCTAATTTCTTTAGCCCTATTTTTCCACATATTACATCATTAAATTTACGTCACTATCCAAATTAAGCTTTTATTTTAAAAACAATTATGGAATAGAGTTACTTTGAAAGTTGGATGGAATAGATTTATTTTGATTCTCATATTTGATTCTCTATTGAAAATAAAATATAAAATAAAATAAAAATCACAATTAAACACAAAATGAAAGTATTGAATTCAATTCAATTGCTAAAATATTCTTAAAACTTAAATTCTTAGGACATCTTTCTCTGCGTGGTTAGTACAGCTATCCGTGTTTTCATACTCTTCTTCCATCTGATGTTGATTATCATCTATTATCACCTACCATCTATGACCAAACCATTCAGGACCAAAATGTTTTTGGAGCAATTTATCTACATCGTTTAGTTTAGCCTCTTTTACTTTAATGCCATTGGTCAGTCTTATAAATTTCAAATTAGCGATATTTTCACCTCGTTTATTATTTGTCTTAGAAGCTTCGATATCTGATTTGAAAAAAGGTTCACCTCGAATTTGAACAATCGTGTTGTTCTGAGTTTTAGTTAAAATAAATCTTTTGGATTCGTTAAACTTAAAATGCCAATTCGATGGCGGCTTTAGTATTTTATAAATTTCGGTTTTAAAATCGAAAGCAGGGCACTCATTACTTCCCAGATTTATTATTGTTCCCCGTTCCTTATATATTTCTAAATATTCGTCGACATCTATAATAGTTTCTTTTGATCGAAATTGCTTCTCAATTTGGGCGAAAACTCTATCAGGTGGAATATAAGAATGTCTTGGCACTGGGAAAATCAACTCAACGGATATCACGTTTCTGGGAGCAACTTTTAACAACCAGTATTGACACATTCCAACAAAGGTAGAATTTTTATTTTGGCCGCCGCATCCATCAACCACTAAACGAACCGTGTGTATTTTGTTCAATTCTAAATTACAAAGTCTATGATAAACTTCTAAAGCGATCTGGTTCGATCCTTTAGCCAAACAATTTTCCGTCCAATAGTATAAGAAAACATTATGGGGAGTTAAAGGTGAGTGCCCGGTGCCAACAACCATTCCAAATAAATATAAATATAGCTGACGACTCTAATACGCAGCTTGATTGGCAACTTGATCTTTGAATCGAAGACACGTTGAACACATATCGGTGGCAGGGGATTTGAATCCCAAATTAAAATTAGTATTGAAAACAAATCTAAAATAGTTGGATTTGATTTTCGTTTCGGGATTTTTCTTTTTAAATTGAAGCCACATTTTATTGATGAACAGGTCACCAGCCAAATATTGTCGATGATAAATTTGGTTGCGACAATAGTGCGTCTCAATTGTTTTGTATTTTTTAATAAAATAGATAACGCTTTGTTTTTGTACTTCGTATTTACGAGATTTGCGATCGCCGCCTCGTCGTTCCACCGGACCCTTACCTGTCTCAAAATACGCCTTGCATATATTCCGAACACGGCTCTTTGTTACTCTCAGTATATTTAAAAACGTATTTTGGCATACTTTAGGTGATTATTTAGAATGTGTTCGTAGAATATAATCAACCGAAAACCCTTTTCGGACTCCTTGTTTTGCAATGCGATCAGTTCGTTTGGGTTTTGAAACTATGCAATGTTTAAGTATAAACGTATCTTGCGCTGCCTTCGATTTATCACAACTAATTGAGTTAGAAAACTCTAGCGCATCATACGTTCTTATTAAATTGCATTTAAAGAGGCTGACCGCACTGTGGCTGCATTTCGGCATTTCCGGCATATCCTTTCTTTTGTATCTGTAAATAAATTTAATTAAATCGTTACCGAATTCTTTACAAGAATAACTTACTTTTCAATTTTCACCAAAGATCTTATCTATTTTTAATATTGACGTTTCTTTTAAGAGGGTGGTCAGTAATAATGGGCAATTCAAACGAGTCCATTATCTACACAACATAATGTCTGTGAAGTTAGCCCAGGATTTCATCTCAGAAAAATAAAAAATGTCATCAGGCAACACTAAAACTGCATTATCAACCCAGCCCAGGATTTGTTTATAATTTCTGTTAAATGTGATTAAATATGTAGAGCATCGCAAAAAAAATAATATAATGTGAATACTTATCCCAGAAAACAAAAAAAAATTACAGAATATTGTACATTAAAAAAATAATAAAAAATTTTAATAACTTTTAATTAGTGTTTAACTTTATAATATTCGTACTGTTATAGCGCCAATCTCAACATACGGATCGACTTGTGATTTTAACTGTGAATAGTGGTCATCATTTCGAGTCGATACGGCTTGCTTCAGTTTCCGGAACTCGTGGTTCCTGGGAACCATAAATTGAATTCCGTCATCCTTGGGCCACACAGATAAGAGCCTATTGAGCCAATCTCAACATGCAAATCAATTCAGAATTTTTAGGGTAGGCAACAGTCATTATGACAAGCCGATATGAACTGATTCGATTTCCGGAACTCGTGGTTCCTAGGAACCATTAATAAAAAACTAGTTCTCATATACTGGGCCATACACATATGGGCCTATTGCGCCAATCTCAACATACGGATCGACTTGGGATTTTTATTATGAATAGTGGTCATCATTACAAGTCGGTGCGGCTTACTTCAGTTTTCGGAACTTGTGGTTCCTGGGAACCATAAATTAAAATCTGTTATTAAATTCTGTCTTAGGGTAACCAACAGTCGGCAAGCCGATACGATTTGGTTCGATTTCCGGAATTCGTGGTTCCTGGGAACCATTAATAAAAAACTGGTTCTCATCTACTGGGACACATATAGGCCTCTAGCGCAGCAAAATTGCGCGATTTTTGATTTTTATGGTATTTGTAGTCATTACTTCAAACCGACACCGCTTGGTTTGGTTTCCGTAACTTATAGTTTTAATTAGTTAAATAATTACGGTCTTACTTTGGTACAAGCTAAATCCATTCTGGAATAGAATAAATATTGTGCTCAAAGTAACAACCAAAAATTGTATTTACTTATTTTTATTAGTTCGGAACAATTACATTTTGAAGTAAAAGAAACGTGAAAACACAAATCGTAACTTATTTACAACCGGTTAGAATAGAATTATTCTATACCAGAATTATTATTTATACCGGGTGAGTTTTTTAAGCTGAAACTTTCAAATATCTCGGAAAGAAGCCCTCTATACGATAAAAATGACCATAATCAAAATTAAATCATTCTGGAGGGGAAATACATTAGTGCTAAAATTAGGACCCCACCCCTGATTGTAAGGGGGGTGGCGGCAACTTGGAAACTAAGATAGGAACCCCTATTTTTTATTGCAGATTCGGATTCCACGACTAAAAGTACGTAGGATTTCCTTGAAACATTTTTTTCGATTCATGATAGATGGCGCTGTAATAGGCGATATTAAATTTTTTAGATTTCTTCTACTGAGAACATTATGCATACGATTCTGCAATATGTTTGCATTAAAATTAACACGTTTTCAATGTAAATACTTGAAATTAGTTTTAAACAAATTGTATTTCTTAAATTAAAAAAAAAACTACTTTTAGCGTAACCCAGGAACAACGACGGCGATGATTTTGCATAAGAACATGCGACTAAATTTGTTTTCAAATAAATAATATTTTTTGTTTTAAAAATATCGATTCAGTTCAAAGATTATTTCGAAAACAATAATACCTGTTTGCGTAAGGCTATTACAATTCAAAATGGAGTATTTAACTGTACAAGAAAAAATTGAAATGGTCCTGATTTATGGAGAAGCTGGTCGTAGTCTTGATAGTGCGGTCAATCTCTACGCTTCGCGTTTTCCAGATAAGATTCGGTCACGTGTTTCATTTTACCAGACTATCAAACAATTCACTGCTGATGGAAGTGTTCGACCGAAGAAAAGGCAACAGTCCAGCAACAGTCACTGGGGAAAATAAAGAAATTGCTGTATTAGCTACAGTAGCTTATAATCCTCATATAAGTACACAGATTATCCTAGAGCAGTGTTTGCAAAATTTTGACCCGAATCGACTCGTAATGATGACCAATATTCATAATAAAAATCCCAAGTCGATCCGTATGTTGAGATTGGCGCAATAAGCCCATATCTGTATGGCCCAGTATATGAGAACCAGTTTTTTTTATTAATGGTTCCCAGGAACCACGAGTTCCGGAAATCGAATCAGTTCATATCGGCTTGTCATAATGACTGTTGCCTACCCTAAAAATCCTGAGTTGATTTGCATGTTGAGATTGGCACAATAGGCTGTTATCTGTATGGCCCAAGGATGACGGAATTTAATTTATGGTTGACCGGAGCCCCGAGTTCCGGAAACTTAATTAAGCCGTATCGACTCTTATTGATGACCACTATTCATGATAAAAATCCCAAGTCGATCCGTATGTGGAGATTGGCGCAATAGGCCCATACGTGTATGGCCCAGTATATGAGAACCAGTTTTTTATTAATGGTTCCTAGGAACCACGAGTTCCGGAAATCGAATCAGTTCATATCGGCTTTTCATAATGACTGTTGCCTACCCTAAAAATCCTGAGTTGATTTGCATGTTGAGATTGGCACAATAGGCTGTTATCTGTATGGCCCAAGGATGACGGAATTTAATTTATGGTTGACAGGAGCCCCGAGTTCCGGAAACTTAATTAAGCCGTATCGACTCTTATTGATGACCACTATTCATAATAAAAATCCCAAGTCGATCCCTATGTGGAGATTGGCGCAATAGGCCCATACGTGTACGGCCCAGTATATGAGAACCAGTTTTTTATTAATGGTTCCTAGGAACCACGAGTTCCGGAAATCGAATCAGTTCATATCGGCTTGTCATAATGACTGTTGCCTACCCTAAAAATCCTGAGTTGATTTGCATGTTGAGATTGGCGCAATAGGCTCTTATCTGTGTGGCCCAAGGATGACGGAATTTAATTTATGGTTCCCAGGAACCATGAGTTCCGGAAACTGAAGCAAGCCGTATCGACTCGAAATGATGACCACTATTCACAGTTAAAATCACAAGTCGATCCGTATGTTGAGATTGGCGCTATAACAGTACGAATATTATAAAGTTAAACACTTATTAAAAGTTATTAAATTTTTTTATTATCTTTTTAATGTACAATATTCTGTATATTTTTTTTGTTTTCTGGGATAAGTATTCACATTATATTTTTTTTTGCGATGCTCTACATATTTAATCATATTTAACAGAAATAATAAATAAATCCTGGGCTGGGATGATAATGCAGTGTTAGTGTTGCCTGATGAAATTTTTTATTTTTCTGGGATGAAATCCTGGGCTAACTTCACAGACATCACAACATACACAATAAGTTAAAATTCACTGTCAGTATTATTTTTAATAAAATAGTTAGCCACTTACTAGAAAACGCAGGAACTTTTGAAACACGAACCACTTTACTATGATCAATAAGAGCAACTGATTTATTAAGGTTAATATTTTGACGTATTATAATTTCGCGCCAAATTTGGAATATATGTTTTTCGTTTTTTAGTTACATTTTTCTTATTGGAATAGATGATTTTTGATTGGGAATTTTATTGGAATAGTATTGTTTTGTTTGTGAAGTTGTATTGGAATAGGTCTTGTTTGAATCGTATAGAATATTTTTAAGTCAATTTTTTTGGGAATACAGCCATTTTGCAAAAGTTTATTTATATAGTTAAATCAAGTTCAACAAAAGAAAGCAAAATCAAGTACTAACTGATTTATTTAAAAAAGTGGAATAGATTGTTTTTGATTCTAAACTACACAATTATAGATTTCAAAGTATTCATTGAGAATCAGACCGAGGGAAAAATCAAAGTTTTTAGGACTGATAATGGGACGGAATACTGTTCCAACGAAAAGGCGAGATGTCTTCTATTTGATGCCGACTTGCCAAAAACTTAGTGGGCAGAGGCATGCAACATGACAGTCCATATTCTAAATAGAACTATCACTTCAGTTCACGGCCAAGTACCAGAGGAGGTGTCCAATAAAAAAAAGGTAGATTTGACTAGTCTAAAAATCTTCGGATCCAAGATAATCGGTGTATGTAGCGAAAGAGAAAAAACAGAAGTGGCATTTAAAATCGACTAAAACGATTTTCGTGGGATGTGACAACGACACAAATGGTTTGCGATGAATCGACAAGGCAACTCATAAATTGCACGTAAGTCGAGACGCAAAATTTTTTGAGAATATTATGGTTAATACAAGTGGGTCCATTGACACGCCAACTGAACAAGAGGATTCATCGAATTTTTCTCGCGGAGATAAACGCAATCGAAGAAGAATCAAACAACGACAATAGTAGAAAACGTGATGCTGAAATGACCAAGGATGAAGTTGGCACCATCGAAGTTGATGCCGTGGATGATCCCAAGGACCCAGAATACGTGCCCAAGAGAAATATTGGCAAAATCTAAAAACCAGACATCACTACTCGTAATAAAGGTTAGCTCCATTCATTACAATTAAATAATTTTGCGATCGCTCTTGCTGTTCTCGATCCTATTTCAGTGAAACAAGCCATTGACTGTCCTGAGTAGGGACAAGCAATGACGGAGGAAATAGAATCACACAAGGTCAGCAACAGTTGGACTCTCATGGATTTCCCGCTAAAAAATAAAACGATTAAGGTCAAATGGGTCTTCAAAGCCAAGAGAGACGGTAAATGTGCTATAATATGTTATAAGACACGTCTAGTGGCTACGGGTTGCGCTCAAAAAATGGGTGCGTCGATTATACAGAGACGTACTCCCTAGTCGTATGGTATACATCCATTAGATTACTCATGGCTCTGGCTGTGAGAGAAAATCTGAAAATACATCAAATGGACGTGATTACGGCATTCCTGCAAGGAGATCTCAATGAAGAGATTTATATGATTCAACCGGAATCATTCGAAGACGCGACCAATCGTGTATGCAAGTTGAACCGCTCAGTGTACGGTTTGAAACAGGCCGGGCGACAGTGGAATATTAAATTAGATGCTGCTCTAAAGAAATTTGGTTTCAAGAGACGTCGAGAAAATCTGAATTTGATAATAGCAATCTATGTGGATGATTTTCTGATTTTTTACAAAGATAAAAAGGCATTGGAGAAATCTAAAGATTTTCTTAAACCATATATTCCTTATGAAAAACCTGGGTGAGGCAAAAAGCTGCGTAGGAATCAAAGTCACGCAAGAAAATGGTTACATTGAGCTTGACCAGAACCGTTATATCAAGGACATATTGAAAAAGTTCAATATGCATGAGTGTTAACCGAGTGGGATGCCAACCAACACGATAAAATTATCTGTTAAAGATGTTACAATGCCATATCAGGAGGCTGTGGGCAGCTTATTATTTCCAACCAGTGTTGTTAAGTAGTTTTAGGAGGTAAAAACTACCTCAAAAACTACGTGTAGTTAATCCATAAACTACGTAGGCGAAAATCATGAATTAACTACATATTAACTACATGCATTAACTACATTCGTTAACTACAATCAGCCTTCCTTCATTCATTTAAATTATAATATATGTATATCCGTATGAGTATGTATGAATGACACAAAAACAAATTAGTTTTTATTATATTCATATATATTTCTATGTATTATTTAGAGAGTAAAAAACAAAATTTTAACCAAAATAACAGAAATGCGCATGCGTATAAAAAACTATATTGACGTCATTAACTACATTAACTACACTGAACTACATTAACTACTTTAACTACATTAACTACATAAACTACATGGCAAATGTAGTTAATGTAGTTTTTAAAAAATTACATGTAATTTAACAACTCTGTTTCCAACACAGGCAACCACGCCAGACATCGCATTTCCTGTTAACGATGTAAGCAGATTTTTATCTAATGCGTTTACTGCACCAACTGATATTCCCATATTAGATGATAGTCTAATGGGGCTATTAGTTGGTGCAGTAAACGCCAACCGATTTTCGCGTTGTCAAGAACTGAAGCAGAGTATATCGCACTGTCAACAACAACATGCGTATCGAACTCGCACTAATCACATCGACATCCGTCATCATTTTTTGCGTCAACATGTTGAAAATGGTGTGTTAAGTATACATACAGTACATCAGTACTGTACATCAGTGTTAAGTATACATAATTCAACACAACGAATGACTGCTGACTCGCTTACAAAAGCGGTCACTAAAGAAAAACACCGATATTGCAAAAATACAAGAATTCGTACCGATAGTGAAGGAGGAAATAATTCGTCTTCTAACAATAATCGCCTTCATAAAGATATTGGAGCTCTGCATTTATATCTACGAGCAGCACATCAAGAGTGAAAAAAGGAAGATAAACAACTCACCAGTGTAGTAGAAAGACCAATTGCTATGAAAATTCAGTTAACTATTTTTTTTGTGATTTTGTAAACTAAATTTGGGATTTTTTTTTTTTGTAATGTTAGTTTCATGTTTTTTTTTTTGATAAAATTATAAATAGAATACAACATTTGAGTGAATGTGTTAAGAAATGTGCAACTATGCATTTCATAATACAAATATTGTATTCTCATATTGTATAAATAAAACAGCAGATTACAATTTGGGGTCAGTCTTATCACAACGATTCATTTATCGACAAGAACCAAGCAAGGAAACACGTACAGCAATTATCTCGACATGAAAATGCAGCTGTCCGTCGTATGCTGGATATCACGAAGCTCGAATTGGAATAAGAAAGTATTGTAAAATGAGCAACCAATTTAGGTCTTTCATTTTAATCTGAGAAACTAATTTAAGATAGATATATTACTAGATGCTCTCTGAATCAGTTGTAATATTGAATAAATAAATTAATAAATTTAATAAAAAAAACATATTTAATTCAGCAGTAAAATTGAGAAAATTTTTAAAAATATTTTATTTTATATAGCTTGATTTCCATTAAAATTCCCGTACCTTCTACGCTGTTGAACAAAACTTTAGTCAAAAAACAGTTTTGTCTGATCTGAGAGGTAATAAATTATCTACAAGCGGATCTACCATGTGCGAATTTAAAATTATAAGTTTGAGACCTAGTTTTTAAATATATCGTTACAGCGATAAACCGTTTAAAAGTGTGTTTGATGATGCTAGAGTGTGAAGAAAATCATCGCTTTTCCCCCAAATTACTTTTATTTTCTCATCGGCAACATTTTTAATGAATTTATACAAAAATAAAACTAAAGAATGTTAGATGAGCGACTTAGCAAAATATGTGTATTTTAAACCACAGATGGATTCATAATATTTTTACATTATTATCCAGCCTAAATGTAACACCATCTGGGCTTGATGATGTTTTATATTATATACATACACTCATATTGTTACATAAGGAAAATATACATTTTCCCAATTTTTTTTTTGTTTTGTTACATATTTTTAATAGCAAAGTACATTTTCCACACTCAACCATTTTCCCCCTTTCCGCAAATTTTCACAGCAAAATATTTTATAATGAATGTATTATAACCGAATAAACAAGCTTAGTGTGGTATGTTTTAATACAACAATTAACAGATTATTGCTTTTTTTGGTATAATTTTCCCATGTTCTTTCAACAAGCATATAAAAATGTTATGTTAATAAATGTTGTTATAATTTTGATTTAAATTGTAAATTTTAACTATATGTTCGTTGTAGATAACACTATTAGTATGCCTCGACTCTTACCTAGATACGTAAGATTAATATGACTTGAAAAGAGGTTTTCCAATTAACGATATCCACCCGTTTAACGCAATTAAAATTCAATTTTCATTGTCACAATCACACACGGAACAAACACCCAAAGCGACACCAATTTACATACGGAATGAGATAGTCACCAGTTGATTTTTTAATTAAAACTGCATAAATTATTTGTGTTAACAAAAATCGATACACACGCACACAAACAAAAAACAAATGTTAAATTTTTTTGTAATTTGAATTAAAAAAGTTTTCTTATTTTCGAATTTCCATATTGACAAAGGGAAACAGAATGCGAACGAAAAGCTGAAAAGAGGCAACAAAATGTAACAAAAATTAGTTTAGCTGGAAAAAAGAGTTTTGTTTAGTTATTTTCTGTAATTCATGGCGCACAGCTTTTGTTGTTTTGTGTTACGAAACGGTCTACACTCCAAACATAAAATAATTAACGTACATTTCAATGATAAATAATATTTACAAATTACAAAATCCCTCAGATTAAATAATAAATTAAAAGTCGTCTCTATATACTGAAAAACTGATTTTCCCACAAAAATTATACCGAGTAAAAAATTCATAAACATTTCGTATACAACAATCCGGTATTATCACCTAATAATTCCTTAAATAATAAAACCAATTATGAAAATAGGCCGCCGCACAAGAAAGAATTCTTATTACGCGAAACACAAAAAAAATTCTTTAAGTGTTTATTACACTGCGATATTATCAAACCGAAGAGAAGCAGCAAGGCACAGTGAACTATACAGAAATGAAAATCGTACCATCGTTCCCTCGTTTAACGTTTCCAGGGTATTAATTTTTTTTTTCTTGTTTCGCATAAACCGTAATTCTACCTGTAAAATGTAAATAAAGACAACGACGAACGAAATAAAAAAAATACCGTTTAAGGTTGTAACAAAAGATACACGGCTATGCGGATACGTAGAAAAAATTCAATTCGAGTGAATTATAATTTCCCAGTTATCTCTGGTTAAATTTTACGTTTTATTTTGTCTTAAAATACAGCTTTGATTGGGTTTTGATTGTAAAGTAAAGGAATTTGCGGTTTACTGTATTATCTTATCTATAGAAGAATTCAATTTATATTTAATACATTTTAAGAAAGATTTCTGGGCGGATTTAACATTCTGCCAAAAAACCATAACACATTTATTAAAATACAATTCACAATGGCTCAAGTTACCAAACAATAGTTAGTGCATAAATACACTATGCACATTCACTGATGGGTTGAGTACGTTACTATACTGTGGTTACACAACTAATGATTAAATTGAAGATTTTAATTAACTTTTCAGTTATTGTTGATGGTAAACGCAAAATCTGTTTTTGCATCAATTTTATCTATTCAAATCTAGATGTCGCATTTAAGAGTTGTGTGCCGTTGTTATCTTAATATACAGTACCTTACAAAAGTATGTTACATGCGCACGAAAAAACTTGTGTATGATGCTCGTGATTTTTTTTTTTAAATATTTTATTACGGTAGAAAATTGTAACAAACTACTGTTACAAAACGTGGGGACGACTCACACCCAGGAGATGGTCTCAAAAGCCGGGCCTAATCCTAAATTTTATTCAAAACAATTTTGTAAACTTCGCTATTTCACGACCGTGTTGCCATGTTGATACTAGGATTTATTTCATATTGAAATTCAGATTAATTTTTAATTCTATCATGCGCATAATTTCACCTTAACCCTTACATTCATACATCTGCTAGCGTATATCCTTTGCGTGATATATTCCTAAGACCTTTCCTGATTTATCAGCGACTTCATATAATTTTGCAGAAAATAATTGCTCAGCTCTGCTTTGCACAAAATTTCGCACAAACTCTTTCTGTCCGGACTTAAAATATCTTGGTCTAGCGCGCAAATTACAATTACTAGCGTTTTGTTCATGTGCCTTGCTGAACGGCAGATAATTGATCATAGTTTTCTTCGGTGCATTACTGGTTGTCGTTTAACATATGCAATTTCCTCAGTAGTTCATAAGTAGAACCATGAAGTGTTTTATGTTGCCCGAATACTAAGAAATGTGGTGAGAATGTGGTGCTTGCATTTCGCAGAGCTCCGGCTATTTCATCCAGGTGTACATCCCACATCCGATGGTCATCTTTGCAGCTCTGACTGCTGCTAGAACAGAACGATTTTCCCGCTCTGATGCGTTGGCCTGTGGTGAACATTTGACAGTGAAGTCATGGCGAATCCCGTATTTTTCCATCAAATTTTTAAAAATGTGTGAATCGAACTAAACTCCGTTGTCCGTAAGCAACATTTCCGGAACTCCAAACAAGTGAAAAACCTTATTTCGACTACCTCTACATCTTTGGCTGGTGAAGCTGTCCTAACTGGGAATAGCAAAATCTACTATATTGGTCTAAAAGGATGAAGGTGTGCGTAAATCTATTTCTCGTTCGCGGATATGGCCCCAAAAAATCCATATAGAGCCATTGCCATGGCCTAAATACCTCGAAAGCTTTTCCCATCTCTGGTTTCAGAGTGAAGTTTTTGGGTTTTGTACATTTGCAAACGTCACATGCATTAATGACTCCTTTTACATCCGCAATCATGGTTGGCCAATAATAATATCGTTGTAATATTTTGATGGTTCGTGCTATTCCTTTATGCGCGGCTGTTGGCGAATTATGGGCAGATTTGATTAACTGTTTTACCAATGATTCTGAAACTACCAGTTTCCACAGAGAAATATCTGTTTCTGACTCTTTACCCATTTTCCAATTAATATATTGCCATCTGCAACTTTGAAATTTTTAATTAACCCACTATTTTCCTGTATTGCTTTAATTCAAGTGACATATTCTGGATTGGTAAACGCCTCGGATTTCAGGATCACATACAGGGACTCATTTATATCGTTATTTATTTCCTCGATATTTTGCCCATATTTTGAAGCTTGTTCCTCCACATGTACGCGAGATAGACTGTCCGGCACTACATTTAAGGAACCTTTTCTATATTCTATGGAAAAATCGTAAGATTGCAATTGAATGGACCATCGAGCTAGTCTGTCGGACAAATCTCGTTTTTCCATCAACCAATAAAGACTTGTGTGGTCGGTTATCAATGTAAATTTATATCCTTATGGTCTAAACCATTTTACAATTAAGACCGCAGCAAGACATTTGAGCTCCTTGATGCTGTAGTTCATTTGTGCCTTGTTCAACTTATATGCGACATGAAAGCCACTGGATGTTCTTCTCCATTTTCCCACCTCAAAAATAGATTGCTTCCAATTCCTGTCTGGAGGCATCACATTGAATGTAAAAGTGCTTCGTAAAATCCGGGTTTACTAGCACTGGTGCTGTAATTAACGATTTTTTCAGTTCTTCGAATGATTTTTGAGCTTTAGCACTCCATATCTCTTTCAACCATTTCTTTAAAAGTTCGGTTAGCGACGTGGTCACATCGAAATAGTTGGCTATAAATCGCCAGTACCACCCAGTCATTCCCAGGAATCTGCGTATTTCCTTGATGTTTTTAGGCACGGGATATTCGCCTATGGCTTGAACTTTTCTGGGGTCTACTCTGAGACATCCCATCAAGTCGTCTAAGTTAACAAATACCCTGTCATGCAATTGTGGAGGAATGACCTTATGAATCAACCGGCACATCGTTTGGGCTGCATTGCACAACCCAAACGACATGACGGTAAATTGGTAGAGTGGACGCCCAGGCACCGTGAAAGCCATCTTATTCCTTGACGCAGGTTCTAACGATATTTGCCAGTAGGCATATTTTAGATCAATATTGCTAAAGAACCTAGTCTTGTCTAAACGTCCAATCAAACCTTCGATAATCGGTAAGGGATAAGCGACTTTCTTGTATTTTGCTCATTATTTAATTCATGTTGATTGATATCTGGTGTGATATATGGCTTAGGATAATTGCTGTCTAACTCGTCTATAACTCAATCAATAGTGGAATTAGGCCTAATGCCTCCCATCTCGAGATATAACGGTTGAGTTAAGTTTGGAGCGATGTGTGACCTTATCATGTTCGTTTTTCCACCACACGAGATCTTTACTATCACATGTCCTATAATCTGTTAATTCTCTCCACTGGCGGTCGATAACAAAGAAGTTAACTTTCGAAATTTGAAATTGTTTCGATTAAGAAAATCGTCAGCACCGAAATGCTTGTTCCACTATCCAGCAATCCGCGGTATGGCATTCCATTTAAAAGGACGTCTGCATAAGGTCTGTTATCGTAGTTTTTAGCAATGGTTGATTCGGTAATGATTTTCTTGATTTCGCGTCTGGTTTTAAAGTATTTAAGACACCTATCGATATCTACGTTGTGTCTTGGTGGTGTTTGCGTAGATTGATCTTTGCTTATTCCTTGTTTCTGCGAAGAATGTTGACGAACTTCGAATCTGTGTTCGTCGCTGCTTCTGCTACTCGTACACTCATTTTCGGAGCCAACGTTCCTTGATTCTGGGATCCCAGAACTCCGATATTCCTGACACCCCTTTGAAAGTTTCCCTCTGTTCGGTTGTTGCGGCACTTCTGACAGTTCGCTTTAGTAGTATTCTTATCTCTGCATCCAAAACAAGAACGACTTGTAATCGGCAGAGTACAGTCCTTAAATAAATGTGTCGATTTCCCACAATCCCAACACTCGTTTTTATTCTGGTCATATTTAAAGTTAGTTGGTGTTGGTTGACTCATCCAAATAGTAGCACACAGTGAGTCCCGTTGGCCTTGGAAATTCGATAGTACAAATAAATTGCTGGTTCATTAACTATTCGTAATCCCTTCCTATCTCGATTTCATTAACTTGAATACCACGATGTGCTTTAAAAATTTTTTTATATACTCATATAGTATATCGTTTGAAAGGTCAAGACAGCCGAAAATAGATGTAGTTCATAAATCCACCGTTTTGGCACTGATAGCAAATTTTTCGTTAATTATATAATATGTATATATTTTTGACGTTAATCATTAATTAAGAATTATTTCAGCCGGAACCAAACTAACTATGGCACAGGTAGCACGACGATGCATTGTACATCATTGAACTTTATTCACCCGGAATCTATAATAAATCCAGCACTAAATACGATTTTTGATAGAAACCTTATAATTCAATCATTCAACCATACTATCTACGGCAAAATTAACTATGGCACATAAAGCATAATGTATGGTGCATTATTTTACATGCTTTTATATGCTTTTTTATATGATTTTTCAGCCGAAACCATTCCAGAAATTAATAAAAATCTAAAAACTTCTGGGAACTAGAAGAACTGCAAGAAGTACGGTGTTTAACATAACAAGAACAAAAATCTGAGGAACATTTTATAAGAACGCGTACCCGAGAATCAACAAGAACATACGTAGTAATAATTCCCTTCCAATCGCACTTATATCCTTTAAGACAATCAAGAAATTAAAAAAAAAATAATAATAATTACAAATCTAAGACAGTGGCAGTAGCACATAAACAAGCATCCTGGAACATATAGATTTGGGATATATGAAAATATGTAATAAAAAACCATAAAATGGAATAAATCTTAATGACAATCAACGCGTATGTCCTACTATTCAAGATAATTTAATGTCAATTCTATTGCGATTTTGGAGCTATAAATTTGCAATAACAGCAGATCAACATTCAACGCGCCATACCTAGCATTAAGAAGACAAGACAATTAACCGAAGATGAATAAGAAAAATATTCTAGCGGGCTAAATTGATATTAAACGAATTTTATGTTGACGACCTGATTTCAGGCGGTGATAATTTAGAAGAAATCTTAAAAGCACTACACGAAATGATACAAATATTGAAGGGCGGTAATTTTAAGTTACATAAATGGGTCAGCAATAATTCCCACTTTTTGTCAAACACACCAAAAACCTGCAACATAATGAAAAGTTATCAATCCAGTCAAATAATACAGTTAAAACTCTCGGATTTTATTGGCAACCAAAAAGCAACAACTTTGAATTTAAGGTCAACATCCACACTAATAGCGCTAACACAACCTAGAAACAACTACTATCAAAAAACATCTAAATTATCTATCACCAACAGTATTCAAGCAAAGTTATTAATGCAAGAATTGTGGCTCGCGGGAGTACCTTGGGGCAAACAATTACCAAAAGAAATAGAAGAAAAACGGACGAAATACAATTCAACACTGCATGGAGGAACACAGCTAACATTAGATTATATTCGTAAGAGGTTTTGGATAACAAACGTATGCAGATGCCTTCAACAATAAATCAAATCGTGTGTGAGATGTTATCGGCTTAACAAGATAGTTTTAATACAATTTGTATGGAAAGAAGTTTTTTATTGGAAACAACGACAATATTTCCATTAAGTAATCATCATCAGCTGTAACGTCATCATTAGAATTATTGTAAAAGGCGCAATATACACATAAATAAAGTACTGCAAATCCACATCACAGCGTTGATATTTTACGGGTATTCCCCATTTAAATGTGAGTATCTTTTTTATCGAATTGTTTTTTTTTATAAATAATTACAATAGTTGCAATTATTTTTGTAGTTTTATATATAAAATTTTTTGAGTTTATCATAAATACTCGGTACAATGGACGCCGGTTATTATAAACGTTCAATCGGCGCGTTAAAACTTTGCGTCACTTTTTTCAAGAATCAATTAGATTCCGACAAGGATATTTCCCTATCGGAATTAAACGGGATTATTAAGCATTTAGGCGCATTGTACGATGAATATCCGGAATCGTATAATCACCTTGAGAGGTTAGAACCTACGGAGGTCGAAAATCTTTCCCGTGATGAGTTTTTTTAGCTCGGTTAGATCTTTGGAGAAACGTGTTTTCAAATTAATGGGGTCTTCAGAAACTCACAGTGTTTTACCTAAAGTAAATCAAGTAACAATTCCAATTTCTCTTCCCGAATTAAAAATACCAAAATTCAATGGGCAGTTTTTATCGTGGTGTAATTTCGGAGAAGCGTTTGTTGAGTTGGTTCATGCCAATGCGAGTATATCCCCGGTATTAAAATTTCTATTTCTGTGCAATGCGTTAGGTAATGGTGATGTATTTTATTTTATTGATTCTTCAACGGCAGCTAATTATCAAAAGGTTTAGGAATTCATAATACTTAACACGTCTTATGAAAACGACTCTCGGGTTAAAAACATACATATGAGTGAAATTTATTATTTAGAATCCGTCAATAGGGAAGGGCCAAGACAGTTAAAAATGTTTATAGACCAATTTAGTAAAACATTATAATGCTTTCAAAAACCTTAATATTCCAATTGAGCATTGGGACCTATATCTTGTATTTCACATTATGGAGAAAGGTAGATAAAGCGTCACGAAGAGAATTGGAAAAGTAAAAACCTGTCGATGTGATTTTTACCGTTAAACAAATTTTAAATATTTTAACTGCTCGAATACGAATGATAGAAGCTACTTATGGCATCTTCACCACCGAGTATATCAACCAACAAATTTTCAGTTTGTAAACAACCACAATCTAAAGAAAAAAGTGCTAAATCTGCTTTGTATAGCTAATTTATCTTCTCAAATACCACTTAGTTATCCACTTAGTTTTGTTTATTTTTATTGGAAATGTGAACATAGTATTTATAAGTGTAAAATATTTGAAACATTATCATCGGACAAACAAAATGATTGGTTAATTAAAAATAATTTGTGTCGGAAATGTTTAGGAAATCATAATATACACAACGGGGTGTCGTGTATGTCATAAAACGCATCACACGCTGTTCCATTTTACTAATTCAAATTCCCTAGTAATGCATATATCAATAATGCCAATAATAGTGAAATATATAATATATCTTCATATATAAATTATCTTCAGAATCACATTTTGGACCTATTTGGATTCTTTGGAGCAACATGCATCGCGGTTTTAAATCTTCCAGTTTCGGATTGACCAATATGACTTGGGCACTTAGTTTTACAATCGCCTAATGCAGTACCGCGTTTTTTGAGGAACTTTTTAAACTGCTCAAGTGTTGGAAAATCCTCTTTGTTTATGTCTAGCGCCAATGCTTGCTTATGCCACATCTAATTTAATCAACAATATTGAAATTAAACACGGATCTCTGGTTTCAGCTGGTGGTCCAACGGATTAAAATCCTCTCAAAACTTCCTCCATCAGATCAGACATGTGGTGCAATGCCTTAGCCGTAGGTTGTACTATAGATGATTGGCCCATGATTCTTTTCATTAAATTAGCCACGACATATCGTTTATTATCAAACCGCTTCTAAATTACACACTAAGCGTCTTTCATTTCAATGTGCCTAATTAAAGCCACAGCATCGCCTACTAATAAGCCTTTCAGATATTGTAGCTTCTGAGCTCTATACTTACATTATTTTTTCTTCCGATCGAAGCTTGAAATAAATCTGTAAATGAGGGAAATTTTGGTAGTCGGATGTCGTCGTCTCGTTTATTATGCATCACTTCTTCTACAACTGACATTTAGTTAGCGAGCAGTTCTTGCATAGTGCAGTCATTACTTGGTTCCTTCATTTTGCGCTCCAATTTAAGCAATTTCTCCTTTAAAGAGGAATAGTTTTATTCTAATTCGCCCCTAGTCTAGGTGACGTCATCATCAAACTTAATACTGTTTTCCAAAGACTTATACTCAGACCATGTTTCATAAAGAAGTTGAATATTACCGTACATGTTGTCGATAAATCCTTCCTCGAGAATTTTTTTTGGAGCATTAGCTATTTTTTCGAGATGCCGCACGACACGATTTAGACATTGACAAAACACCTTAACCCTTTCGATATGACTGGTACACATTTGTACCACTAGATATTTAAAACTCCACTGCTTATGGAAAATGCATCGGTAATTTAAGAGAATTGTCACATTTTTTTCTTTTCGTGCAATTCAGTTTAGTACCAAACTCGATGGTGACAACAAACATTTTTATAAATTAATACTCTTTCGTTAAGGATTTATAATTTTCACTCAGTCTCAATATTTTGCTGCTATCTACTATATATCTGAACATAATCACTTAAACACATTTTGAGGGAACCTCATGGTATAAAGGGGTGGTACATATTTGTACAAATCGTATTTTTTTGTGGTAAAATGGTGGTTTTTAAGAGTTTTCTTTATACAGCACTGCTGGTACAATAGTGTACCACATAAAAATACAATTGGTACAAATATGTACCATACCCCCTTCCTATACCGTTAGGTTCCACCCAAATGTGTTAGAGTGGGTTTGTTCTCAAAAAATTGAGATTGAGCGAAAGGGTTAATAATCGCTTGTTGTTAAATGGTTCCGAACATTGGAGTTTTCAAATTTTGAGCTGGTAAACTTCCCCAATGAGAATTAAAATTTATTAGAGCAAAATTTGAATGAACTGACAGCTGAGAGCGCTTGTATCAATATGTAGTTGAACAATATATGTATGCCATATAAACAAAAATTATGAATAGTCTGGGGTAGTTTGGATTATTAAAGTGATTGTACATCTAAGAAAACAAAAGGTTAAGTTTAAGGTGCATCATCGCATCTTCAATATACAACGTACCGCAGTTCGCGAACAAACTTCTTCAAGGGTCCCATCCAGCCTTAATCTGCCGGAACACTTAAATGTGTCAAAGTATGCAAAAAATTAAATCTCACAGTAAAATTAATTGTTTGAGAGTTTTAACTCATGAAACGAAACTGATTATATCTAATGTGACCCCATGCCACATTCCACCGAAAAGTTCGATCCTCTACTAGCAGCCCACAGCCAACATGACTAGACTCAAATTTTATCCAGTCATCCATACGTCGTAGCAAGTCAATATCGCGTCGAGTTGCTATAATAAGAATTACGAAAAAAAATTTATATTATAAAATCGGATCCGCTGAAAAATATGAAAAAACTGCGGACTCAATTTTTCTGAAGTTACTTTCATATCATTTTGGTTATTTACTTTCATATCATTTTATTTGTTGCAAAAAGTTATCTTACAATTGTTAATAATTTTTTGATAAGAACAGATTCTTAAAGTTTTCTGAAATGCTGATTAAAAAATATCTAATCCTTCTCAGGTTTACTTTCACAATGTACTTCAGCTTTCAAGAATACCAAATTATTTTTTCAATGTACACCGAAGCGTCAAACTTTAATCGATTCGGTCATTTATAGATATGTCCCTGTAGTACGACTTTGGCCTTGTTTATGGAAGTATAATCAATAAAATTTAATTTGGACATAACGTGGAAAATATAAAACTAACTAAACCATATCGATAATAACAAACTTAGTATGTGTCTCTTTTATTTGACTTTAACAAGTCGTTGATTAATAGTAAATATCAACAGATAGTTATCTAATCATCTTGTCGATCAAATTATTTGTATTGATAACTAATTACTATATTCAGTGGGCATGATTACTTTCAGAATACGTATAAGGTGTATTATCGATTTGCTCCTTATAAAAATAGAACTGAACTGCTCAGTTTTTTCCCCCTATAAACGACATATGAACATTAAAACTCAACGGCGAAACAAGGTGGCACTTATTTTCTAGCGTGTACATTGATTGGTAAATATTTCGTTTATCTATTATGAAACTTCTAGTTAAACCATAAAGCTTTACTTCCGATAAACATCCCAAGACACTGTATGCAAAATATTTCGAAAATTATATTATATTAAATCTAAGTCTACATAAAGCAACAAATTTCAGACAAAAAAATTCTTATAATTTAGTCAAAACATAATATAGTCTTTAAAAATTCCCTTAATGTAATTAAAAGAAATAACATAGCATAAGAAAGTTTTATATACATTCCTGTTTGCAAATTCCCACCCCCTCACTCTATATATATACTTATGAAAATATACATATACAGCTCTAGCTCTAAAGAACAAAAGCACTTTAAGAAAGTTTTCCATATTTTTGTCTGTTTCATTAAAATAATTTTCATTTTGTGTTCCCGAAAAGTATTCAAATTAATTACTTTTAAAATTAAATCTTGAATTTTGAGAGAGATAATTAATAATTACCAAACAGAAAAAAACGTAATAAAATAAAATTGAAAGTTGTTGAAAAGCTCTTTGCTGTTTTTATGATGATTTTTCTTCTTATTATTTTTGTTATTGTTTTCGTTTGAAAAGCATATTGGGACTATTATTTAAAATTCTAAGGATGTTGTTTTAAGAGTAGGTCATTTTGTTATTGAAGAGAACATAGAACAACAATTTTTGTAAAGCTATACTAAATTGCTTAATGTCAAGTATAATACGCTTTAAGCGTGGTTCTGTTTATCATGACATTTAAATTTTATATAAATTAAACTTTGTTTTATTGATTATTTAAAACATTTAGTATTCGTATAGCCATTATGAATAAATCAGATTTGAAAAAGGTGCAGGTGTGGCGAGAGTTTGTAATACCCAAATAAGAGAAGTAAGGAGCTTTGCACGTCAAGCCTATCATAATGCACCTGGGATGTGCAGAGCGAACTAATATTGAACACATTTTATTGTGCTGCTAACGATTATAGCACCTATAACAATATAGATGCAAAACAGAGATAAAGATTTCAAAAAGAGTTACGTGAATGACCGAGTCCCTCAACACGTACACTGAATTAGGGAATATAAGAAGCCAAAAACACACTCGAGTGAAACTGACATATGAAGCAACGCAGGCAAAGAAAACAATAAGGCATTACGCCTAGGAACTGAAGGTAAAACACTGTCTCAGTTAATTAGTATTTAACCAGAAATATAAATAACGACAGAGAAAAAAAAATTCCAAACAAATTTGCTTCATAAACCTTGTGGCGGACTGCAAAGCCAGCTTATATTAGAAAGAGCTGCCTTTTTTAAAGCTAAAGGATCAACTAAATACAAAATTCATAACCGAATGATAAATGTAATTGAAGCGATCTGAAGAAGCTTTAGTAAAGGATCGGCAAGCACCAATATATATTCGTCATATAAGATAATTATTATGTTCATAAATGCCGTTTATGTAAAAACAGAACATTAAATAGCATTTATAGAATTAAAAATGAAACAATTTTTTCAGTGGTCGCGTTTTTCACAAAAGCAGGAACGAAAGAGCGAATTATTATTATTGCAGTCGATCTCAATTACCAAAGCAGAGGAAATTAGTGACAAGAGCAAAGGAAGTAAGACAGTGTTAAAAACTTTCATAATTATTAATACGGGGTAGTTACTCATACAGATCATGCAGGGCTTAATTGGTTAATGCTGTCTACGAAACCCGAACATTTTGTAGCTTTAAGGTTCGAACAGTTACAAGCGTAAATAGTGAAGACTAAATAACGGCAACACAAATTGCACAAAAAAGCAGGTCGAGAAGGGCCATGAACCTAACAAAAACATATCACATCTGTTCCACAGCTAGTACATGGACGAAGATTAAAGCAGAACATGGTTGGAATCGAATTTGTGAAAGAAACCGTAAGGCTGAAAAGTTAATTGTGCCAATAAAGAAAAGACAGATAGAAAACGAAAACGACTTTGCTGTCATGAAATTGCATCTCAAAGAGCCCATTTTAAAATTTATTGGATGCGGTGGAACTCGCTGAGGATAAATGGAGGGTTGCAATTAAGAATCTAGGAAATATCGTTTGATGGCGCCGAAAAAACAAGTTGGGCTATCATACTACCGTATATACGATTCCAAAAAACATTCGGTTGCAGATTTGGAATATATTTTCGAATCAATTTAACACTAAATTGCTAAGACTTCGTTCTGTCAAGTATACATGCGCAACAAATAAAGGACAGCAAATTTTTACGAAAATGTACGATGGCAGTTTGATGAGTCAGTGACTTTTTGAACTTCACGTCCAGTAACTTGTCCCGTTTGAGCATGGTGTGCCATTAAGTTTGTGTTAGATAGCCATTGAAAGTAGACAAGCTTGTGAATTTTAACGAAAATGGAAAAAAGTGAATTTCGTGTGCTGCTTAAACATTATTTTTGTGTCAAAAATTTAACCGAAATCAAGGAAAGGCTTGATAAATACTAGGGGGGGGGGAAGGACTTTAGACATCAATTAAAACATCAAAATTTCTAATCAATTTCAATGGTAAATAAGTGATATACTGAGTTCCGTTGTGGTTGTATATACGAGCACAAGTCCACATGCCAACATGTTTTTTGAGATACACAAGGTGTCATCCACATTGATTACCTTGAAAAGTGTAAATCGATCACCGGCAAATACTATTCAAAAATCGTGGACAGATTCGATATTGATTTGAAGCGAATTCTCCAGATTTGCCCCCCTGCGATTATTTCCTGTTTTCAAACCTGAAGAAATGGCTGGTTGGTAAGATATTTTGGTCTTACGAAGAGATCATCACTGAAACAAATGCCTATTTTAAGAGCCTGGAGAAAACATATTATTTCAGATCGCAGTGGATATCTCTATTTTTACTCCGACTTTGATTAAATATTGTTGGATTGATGAGGATTCACGAGAGGAAAATGAAGTCAATTTAGACAGTTTGGCGGGATCATTATTAAATACCTAGACTAAAATGCATAATAGATGTGATGAATACGATTGGTCTGAATCTGATGATATCATTATCAAATTTGAAATCGATGGCCCAAAAACTATTCAAATCAAAGAAAAAGGACAGAACAGAAATTATCCATGGAATAAATTAGATTTACCATCGAAATTTGATAATTTTAGATATAGTGCCGCTCATAGAATGTATCCCATCTTGAAATATTAAATTTGTTCTTTAATGATGAACTTTTTAACCTAATATTAGACAACACCAGTAAATACATAAATTCCAAAAATACGACAACTAATGTCAACCTAAACGAAATTAAAGCATTATTTGTTATTTGTGTAGTTTTGAGTGGTTATACTTGTATTGGGACTCAGAGAGTGATGTACATTGTGAAATGTGATAACTCAAATTTAGACCCAAATGATAAATTTGCCAAAATTCGTCCAATATTTAGCCACCTTAACAGAAATTGTTAAGAAAATGCCCCCATGGAGGACAGTTATAGCATCGACGTGGCAACGGTCCCGTATTATGTGCGGCACGGCGCGAAGCAATTTATTAGAGAAAAACCGAATAGATGGGGTTTTAAATTATGGGTTGGAGGGCGATCCGAGGATACATAGTCTGGTTCCACCTTTATCAAGGAGCAGATAAATAAAAGACGGGAAACGGAGATATGAATTTATGCACTAAAGTTGATTTGTAATTTTGTGACGCATTACAATCCCGGACTGTAAATATTGGCTATTCATTATTTTTGGAAAAAAATTTCTCCAGTATCGAGTTATTTGAAGAGCTAAATATGAGAACGGAACAGCAACATTAAGAGAAAATGGTTTATTCAACTACTCTTTTCGTAATAATAAAAATTTTAAAAAGAAAATATCTTGGTGACAAGATATTCCAGTAAAGAAAAGAAAAAAGTGCTAGTCTTGCAGCCGGGACTAATACATAAGAATAATAAAGGAATGGATGGTGTTGATCGTTTCAATCAAAACATAAGCTTATACTGAACTTCCATTAAAAGGAAAAGGTGGTACTTTCTTTTGATTGCCCACAGCGTTGATATGGCGGTGACAAATGCTCTGCTTTTACATCGGAAAATGGACGGAAACTTAAATATCTTAACTTTTCGTCATATGATATCCATTTCAATTTTAAAGCAACAGCAGAAGTGCCCCACTTTAAGCGGTGACATACTTTCATGGAAAGTGGTGATTACATATACGGTAGGTATAATCATTGGATACACCCTCGGCTTTCTAGAATAAGACACCGATTAAACAGGCATCCCAGAAATGTTCGAAATGTAACATTGCTTTGTATCTATGAATGCTACCAATAATGGCATACAAAAGAATTAATTAGTACTTTTACAAGTTTCTAAACTCAACTGATTTTATTTTGAATATTATTATTTTAATCTGATGAACAGATTTTTAGTGATATATACATTGTGATAAAATTAATTAAATAAATATTTGAATTAAATTAAATTAATTTTCTCATGTGTTTAATATTAAAGAAGATTTTACCCTATTTTTGTTAGCCGACTCCAGCCGAAATATAACGATATTGCAGATTCAAACTAATCAAACGAAAATGGCAGCCGATTTTTACCGGTAACTGGGATGTTGAACAATGAACAATGTCGATAATGCAGATACAAATTTTATGCCGGAATGTAGTTATTTATTATACAAATTTTTATTTTGTTCTTCCTAAAAACCAACTAAAAAATCGAAACAATTAAAACTAATATACAAAATCAAATTTCTCTTAGTGCTGTATTACATTTTTGGAGTTAAAACGTGAAATGCATTTACAGTTACGTGTTTGGAGAATTTTTTAAATAGTACGTCATCTAATAATTATCATTTAAAAGGTCAATTTCTATGTTGGAAGTCCGGGAAAACTCGATTGAATATATCGCACACACAAAACTTGAAAAATTCTTAAAATTGACCGTTTAAAGTGTCATGGCTGGAAATAATCACCCCTATTGTGATTGTCGTGTCGATGTCGATTTTCCGACGACTGTTAAAATTGGTATTATGAATGTCGCTATCGATCGACATTTGTCGTAAAAACGCCAATTTTTTGCCGATGACATTTTTGCTCGCGACTCGCAAGTATTTAGAGCCGTTTTTAATACAAAAAATAGTTTAACATAAGTAAAATGATTTTAGTTTTAATAATTATTTATCAAATATCTAAAATTTGTTAAAACCTGCATAAATTTACCGGAATTGAACAAAAAAAAATAAATTTCTACAACCACATAGCTAAATTATTACATGTTTGACCACCGAAATTTGTTACATTTTTGACCATCGAAATTTATATTTATATTCTTTTTGTGGTAAATAAATATTTACACACTGTTTGTCTATTTTCTAATTTTAGACAACTATTAAGATCCTTAATTTGGACAAAATACCTAAATATAAAGTAATTCAGCTTTTTTGACAGGCGGCTGACAGCATTTTTGACAAAATATACCAAAACAACTAGTCACGATTGCTAATACCAGGTTTCCATCGTCGATAGCATAATAGAATAATAGTATAACACTATTATACTATCAAGGCTAGCTGGTTTTCCATCGTATGGTTTGGATTAAGCCTGCTCGAATTGATCATTTGATAAAAAGGATATTATTAATTTATTTGACACATACTATATAAGAATAATATATAACGATAATCAGCCAACAAATTATTTCTCATTGCGGCGAGAAAATATTAAAAATGGTAATGGATAAGCTACGAAAATTAAATTTAGTTTTACACTGTTAAATTTATAACGTTAAAAATAATATTTGCTACGTATTATATTTTGATAGCTAGTATACTGAAATATTTTAATAAACTATTATACTATCAACTTTGGTTTTCCATCGTAATACTTTAATATTATAATACTATTATACTTGTATACTATGACGATGGAAACCCGGTATAAGTTAATCGAGACGTTCAAAATAGCATGAATTTTTTCAACGTTAACCTGGCAATACTCATTAGTCGATTCGTGATAGTTACGCAATACAAAATAAAAATCGACACGACTAGACAAAGTCGTGTCGTTTGTCGATCGACACCTCAACCACAATAAGGGTGAATATAGATTCAAATGAAAGGTCTTATTAATGCTCACACCTTAAAAAAATATAAGGTCGATTTCTATGTTAAAAGTTTACCCGGACTTCCAACATAGAAATCAAACTGAATTTTTTTCCAGGTGTGAGCATCAATAAGGCCTTTCATTTGAATATGTTTCCAGCCATGACACTTAAAACGGTCAATATTTAGAAATTTTCGAATTTTGTGTGTGCGTTCTATTTATAGAAATTTTCAGACTCTTCACATGCAATTTTTGAAGTTTTGCTTGATATATACCATTGAGTTTTCTCCTTATTAAAATAGTTTTTCAATTATAGCTTTAATGCATTTAATAAAAAAAAATTTTTTTGAATAATATACGTTGATGAACCGAAATAAACATTTTTGATTTGAAAAGTAATTACTATTTAACACCAAAATTACGAATCTGCATTACCTACTTTTAAAGGCAAATATTACAAGTGGTTTTTAATTTACATTATCGACTTTTTCGGTACATGTATTTTTGTTATTACAGTCGAATCTGTATTATCGACATTTTTCGGCTCCAGCGAGTCGGCTAACTTTAACAGTATGCAGATTTTACTTTCGTATCATTAATGGTAGGTTTCGTATTTCCAGAACCCTTCGGAAAAAAATTGTTGTTTGTTTCTCATTATTAAATATACCTTCCAATATTATCATGTACAAAATTTTTCTCAAAATCTCCAAAATAGACTTATAAAACTGCCCTCTTAGTATTGAACCACAGCGCTTGAACGAATAGAGCTTGCTATAGCAATTTTTCAGGAACATAGGTTAGTGGCCGTCACGTACTGGTGTGCATTGGCTTATGTAATAGTTTTGGTTCGGCACTCTAAGTACCGCTAGAAGTACACACAGACTACATGGAGACAGAATGGTAGGTTTAATAGGATGTTAGCCGAACATATGCGAAAAGAACGCATTATCAATAAGAATAATTGAGATCTGCTCCTTTCATGTTAGGGTATCACAGAACAGTGCATGATACGAAGAAAAATCCACTAAAAATGTTATTGTATGGCAGAAAGCCACATATACCGTTTGGTTATCAAGTTCTGTGGACTAAGAACTGAACCAATCACATACTCCAACCTATTCAGGAAACCCAAAGCGGAGAATGGATAAAATTCATAAAGAAGTAAGAAGCAATATCACATAGATTAACGATTAAACGAAATCGAGATACGGCCTAAAAGTGGACTAAGAAGAGTTTTTAGAATGTGCTACAGGCAATTAATTCGTTTTGGCTATGCAGGCGCAAGAATAGGAAATATTGTATATCGGATTCACCTACATGTGTCAGAAGAATGTTGAAAGATATCCACATTATTGTAATGTTTTCGGAATTTATAACATATCAATGACACTTTGCCACAAATACGGTATTTGACCCAGCATATACGGAATGTTGCAACATCAGATACTTTTTAAGGTACTGTCGTTGGCATTATTGCAATCTATACCCGTACTTCGGTGCGCTCATCTACGATGTTCACAATATTCTTATTTATTATGTATATTCAAATCTATCTGATAGAATCTAGAAATTCCCGTGAGTTGATTTGGTGTAACGTTGCACATAGCATTGTTGGCAGGTTAAATCAGATTTGGCCCAATGGGTTAAATCTATGTTTATACTGGACCAAAAATATTGAGTGATGGGCTATAATGAAAATAGTTTTAATTTTTTGTTTTAGAAAGGTGCCGATTTTTAGAAATAGAGAGTAAGTTTTTCTGTTTTAAATCACAAGCTTGTGCTTTACCGATGGTTTTAATGTCAAAACACGAGTTGAAAGAGAGACAAGCTCATCTTCGGAAATCCGAGATAGATCGATGATCACATTATTTTTGCCCTGCATGCTATGTATGTTTTTTGGTTTTACCTTCCAAAAGGCTCGTAAGTCTCTCATCATTTAGTAATTGAGTAGAAAGAATGCATTTTGATATTTTTCTGGCAACGAAAGTTTTTGAAACGTTTTAGCTTTTTGAGAAGACTTGCCAAATGTGTGCGAATTGAGCATCTGCTATAGTTCTAGGGCAAATCGAAGGTAGTAATTTATTATATCGAAAAATTGTTGTATTTGCTTGACGTTTTGAGATTCTGAGTCGTCTGAACACGTATTTTGCTGAGTTAATATTGACGCCATAATTTGATAATTTATGGAAGAATTGTTCCAAATTTAGTAGATCTTTCTTCTTGCCTTTTGATATTACGAGAACTTTCTAACAAATGGCATTCAGATGAATTCGGTCCACCATATGCTCCACCATGAGTTTTCTTTCCAGAAAATTTGCCTGTGGCCAATTATATCCAGTCTACGTGGCCTTGAAAATGATAAATAGTTTAAAGCCTCGATGTGGTATATACTAAATTATGCCACGCCGGAGAGTCGTAGTTCGGTGCAGGAGGATAGATCAATCAATTTGTCATTAATTATTGGACAATTGACATTAGCAAAAATTAAGGCATGTTTAAATGAACGTGTTTCTCCAATATCATTTTCCAGTAATTTATTGACAGAACTAAATCGGGATATCAGTTTCTTTCGATGTTATACTATAGTAGTATCTCTATCAATTACTTAACCACTGTGTTGCGTTGATTATATTTTTATTATAAACTTGAATCTCCCGATTATATTCGGATTAAAAAACACTTACACGTTGCAACAGTATACCTTGCACTGCAACCCACAGAAACAATTTCACAATTTTAATTTTTCATCGCATTATCAAATTATCTATTCGAAATTGTAGTTCATTGGTTTCGATGTCGGTATTTTTGTATCACTGTTTTCTGGGACATCCACAAATACTCCTTCATTTTATTTAGTACACTTAATTTTCGTGTAGAAAAAATTGATAATTACATAATATAACTTTAAAATGTTCCATACTATACTGCAAGTTATAGTTTAGTATTTTTTCAATTATCACAAATGCAATTTGAGCATCTGTGCATATAAATGAATAAAATTTTGCCAGTTTCATTTTATGTCGTCAAAATGAAAATTTATCTTTTGGACCGAAATTATATGCAAGTATGATTTCATCGTTCTGGTATTATATACAAACATAATATATACATGTGTACGCGCCTCCTGTGAATTAGGACTTTATATTTTTTCGGCGCCGATAAATAATAACAATAAACCATTTTGCATTTTTAAACCAATTTTCATATATCCTAATTTAATTTTTTTTCCAGACTTTCAGAAATAAATTGAAAGTCAAATTCATTTTGTGTCGTGGCAAATTCGTATCAAGGAATTTTTTTTTTCTAGTAAATCATAAAATAAACCTCATTCAAGAAGATAAATGAGGTGAATTTTCAAGAATGCTTTATGATTTTATGTATGCTTAATATGAATTTAGTATATATATTGCAAATAAAACATTTTAAAATGTCACCAAGATTAATGAAAATTGTGTAGAAATTTATTTTTATATAAATATTAAATTACCTAATATACCCAATTTGCTGTTTCATGCGGATTTTGGAGTGAAATAATTTAAAATCATAATAAATTGTATATATTTAATTTCACACCTCAATAAATCGTTAAAGTAATTTTTCGCATTTATTTATTTTGCGAATAATCATTGAAGCGCTTTAATTTTGTTTGAGCGAAAAAAATACTCCACACGTAGATGCGTTCAAACAAAAGATGCGAACTATATCAGCAACAAAAAATTGGAAAATTATAATTTTATTTTGAGACTAAAATCACACCAATTTCTGTCTGTGATTCATTTTCATTTAAAAGCTTTATTCATGAATATAAACATATACAATGGTTTGTGTAAGATGATTTCCGCTGAACTACTGAATGACTGTCTATATGTTTGCCTGTGTTAATATTTTATGTCTGGTTGGATGTCAATAGCATAATTTGGTCGTACTTCGTTAACCTGACAAGAAGTGTTGTTGGTTAAGATTTAAAATATAATTAGTCTTGTGACGTTTAACTTCCCGAAAGGTTAGAACTTAAAGGCAGATTAACACTTGAGAATATAACTCTTTAGAATTATTTTTAACATCAAAATAACCATAGCCATAGAGTTTTTGAAAAAAAAAAATTGAATTTACCAGAAAATTGACTTAAAATTGATTTTTACCTTAGGTTGGGCTAACAACTTTAATGTTTCCATTTCTTCGTCTCGGGACGTGCTAAGGAGTTGGTGTACGGAACAAAGTACCCATAACAGAAATTTCAATAGAAATGATAAGCGCCTAATTGAAAAAAAAAAAAATGAAATTCAACTTCGCACAACAACCGTGGATACAAAAAAATATACTTGCATACATACGGAGTGGAGGAGGTCATTTTGAACAAAATCTAATAAATGAAGTTGATTAAAATCTTATTAATAACTTTAAAGGTATATTTCCATAAACCTGACACCATGCAAAATAGTATCACTTATTTTGCCACAAAATGAATGATTTCTATGACATGTAGGATACGGAAAAGGCATAAACTACAATAGTTTATCAAATAAAGGTAATGTAACGAGATTGTGCTGTTTACACAGCACGGGTGGGTATAAAGCACTATAATAGTGACCAAGGTCCACCACTCATTAACAGATGAAATTATCCCGCTAGAGGTTCTGGAACGGTCGATTACGCCGGCTAGGGCTCAGGAGCAGATGGGGTGGGGAATCCAGAACATAGCGAGATCTGTGCTGACCGTCAACGGAAGAGGGGAACCAGCTATAAACTACACGACTTACCTAACCTGGATACTCACCTCAGCTACATCCCCATCTCAATCACACTTTAATTCATTTTATGTAATCATTCGAAAGAAAATAAAGAAAGAACCGAAAAAAAACCAACCCACAATACCCATAGAATAAAACAAGTGCAATTTATGGTTACTTCTAAACGAAATTTAGCTTGTATTGCCAAAACAAAATAAAGCGCAGAAATAAATTGTGTACAAGTAACACTATAACCTAATGTGCTAGCTAACCCTACCAGTAATTTGACTTAACATTAAAGGGATTTATAATTCTTCATCATATATCTCGAACTTTTAGAGAAACAACAAAAAAAAATACTAAACTAATAAAAATTTGGTAGCTGGAGACATATGATAAGATTTATAAATTAGTATATAATATAATATAATATAATAAGGTAAATGTATATAAAAAGTATATAAAATAAATAAATAAATGGTACTTAAATACTTTGTCGTAACCAGCTGGATGTTGATTGATGCCCCCCGTTGATGGTATACCATGTATATAACGTTCGAGGTTTATATTATGTACTTAGGATTTTTAAATTTAACTTTTTATTTTTCGATTTTTTTATTACTTTATTGTTTTATTAGAGAATTTTTGGTATTATTAATTATTATAATTATTATGATTATCACCAAATTAAATGGATTTCAATTAATATAAAATATAGTTTATCATTAAGAAAACTGCATAAACGTTCTTTACACTCATTACATTCATCGGCCAGAATTCGTATATGATTAGAGCTCGATTATTAGTATATATATTGTATGTATGATATTATCTGTACGACTATTATAATATCTCTATGACAGTCAAGTTCCTTTATTTTTTTTTTTAGTTCTTTTATGGTTTTATTATTATTAGAATTATTATTGGTATTATAATGTTATAATTATTATTATGATTGAGGAACTGTTAAGACAGGAGATTTATTGAACCACCAGACCACTTATTTTAAATATAAAGGGAAAAAAAAATCACAGTTATAATTGTTATTTTTTTTAAGGCACAAACTTATACTACACACTGATGCCTTTTTTTTTTTTTTTCCTTTTTCTTTAATAAATTTTTTTTTTTCTAATTGGTTACGCACATTTAACTATTGTACTTAAGGTAAATCTTATATAAAAACTTATAATTATACAAGTACTACTCCCACGCTTTCGCTAATTATTTTAGCGTGGGTTGAAAAGTTACCGTTAGGCGATAAATTGCACAAATTTTATATGCTAAGTTTTTTTTTCTATTAGGGTAATAAATGTCGTAAACGACCAACACCCATTCTTTCACTAATCGTTTTTTTTTTCTTTGTTTTTGCGATCACTTGTTACAAAAAAAATTACTAGATATACTTATATGTCTGATAGATATTTCTATATCTCGCACAAAAAGAAAACAGCAAACGATTCAATCACCACGATCACAAAAAAAAACTCATCACTTTCGCGAACGCGTACTTTTACTAGCGGTACCGGTACTTCAATAATTTTATAACGATAAAGTTTTATATATATAATAAATTTATTGTTTTATTTTTATATTTATTTTTAGGTATAATAAAAAATGATGTTCTCGTTCGAGACCCAAAATTTGACTGCCTCGCCCTAACTTTTTTTTCTTCGTCCTCCAAATTTTTAGTTACCGCCAAAATTTGCGCGTACAAAAAAAAATTATTTGGTCCCTCTTTCAATTTTTTTTTTTTTTTTGTAGGTGTTGCCTTAGCTAATTCGAATATCGAAACCTTTAGCGTTTTAACCTAATGGCAGCCAATTCACACCTTAAGTGGAACATGGAACGACCCGCGGACGTAACAATCGTGGGGACGACTCACACCCTGTTGATGGGTCTCACAGCCGGGCAAGGAAATTAATAACATTACCACCTCATTTGGAATTTTCAGTGTACGTTACCTATTACACTTTAATGTCTTTGAAGTGGTATATTCCCATGGAACCACCGTTTTCATTTGCCACCTCACATGACACGTTACCAATCAATTTGGTAACAATACACTTTATATATTTTGGGGCTAGTTTTGCCGCAAATTTATCAATGGCACTACTTTGTTTAAAATTCCGGACATACACCCATTGCCCTACCTGAATTTTAGGTTGCCGCGTTCGTAGATTGTAACGCTTTTTGGCATTATCTGAGGATTGCTTTAAATTATTCTGTACCTCGGAGTACACTTGGTGTAGGTAGTCAGGTTTATCTACGCTATGCAACTGATTTCCACCAAATTGAGTGGCTTGTCGTAATATCGGGTAAACGGAACCATGTAAAATAGCATGCTGGCCAAACACAAGGAAGTGTGGAGAGTATTTGGAGGATGCATGCACGGAATTTCTGAGAGCGTGTGTTATTGCAGGAAGGTGGGTGTCCCAAATTCGATGGTCTTCTTTTATATACGCTCGCAACGAAGCCAGCAATGTACGATTAACGCGTTCTGACGCGTTGCCCTGCGGGGAATATTTTGCCGTAAACATATGCTGGACCCCATATTTTCCGCATAAACGCCGGAGTTGGAGTGATTCAAATTGCCGACCATTATCTGTAAGGATGACTTCCGGAACCCCAAACATTAAAAAGATGTTATCTTCCAGGAACCTACACACCTCCACTGCAGTGGCTTGTCGAACTAGTCTTGTGAGCACAAATTTTGAAAAGTGATCGACAGCAATCAATATCCCAGTATTGCCAGCTTTGGTGCGTGGATAGGGTCCTAGAAAGTCGAGATACACTCGCTGAAAAGGCCGAAAAGTCATGGGGAGGGAACCGAGGGGTGGTTTAGAAGTTGTGTTGGCTGCTTTATTGCATTTGCACTCATCGCAGGAATTGACAAATTGCACAACGTCAGGTACGACAGCGGGCCAGTAGTAATATCGCTGGATGAGCTCTGCTGTTTTCACAATTCCTAGATGGGCAGCTGTGGGAGGACAATGTGCAGCGGTAAGGATTGTAGAACGAAGGGATTCGGGGATCAGGAGTTTATAAGAGGGAATATCCGATAGGCTATTTTTGTTAGGATAAGCGTTAAGGTAAATAAGGTTTTGTACGGTAAATAGATTAATTGCCTTATTTGATCGTTGTATGGCCTGGGCTAACTGGGCGTACGAGGGATCGAGGAAAGCTGGAGAATTCAGGTCAACATACAATGGAGAATCGATATTTGGGAGGTGATGTATATCGAGAGATTCCATCTCAAGTCTTGAAAGTGCATCCGGGACTGCATTTTGTGAGCCTTTCCGATATTCAATTTCAAAATTGAAACCTTGCAGCTTTAAGCTCCATCGGGCCAATCTTCCGGATGCATCCTTTAGAGACATGAGCCACTTTAAGCTGGCGTGATCGGTGATCACCGTAAAAGGTAGGCCCTCTACGTATGAGCGAAACTTCTTAATGGCCTCGATAGCCGCCAAACATTCTTGCTCTGTGACCGAATAATTTCGCTGCGCCGAATTTAACTTCCTTGACATGTAGGCTATCGGTTTGTCGTGTTCATCTTTATCTAGTTGAAACAGTACTGCTCCTATACCCGTCGAACTGGCATCACATTGGATGAAAAACCGTTCATTAAAGTTCGGCGTGACCAATACTGGAGCGGTTACTAGAGCCTGCTTTAGTTTTGTAAAGGCCGATTCTGCTTCATCGGACCACCGGAATTTTTGATTTTTCTTAAGGAGGGATGTTAAAGGAGATGATAATGAGGAGTACCCGTTAATGAAACGACGGTACCACCCCGCAACGCCAAGAAACCTTCGTATTTGCCGTACATTTTTCGGCGTCGGGAACTTCATAATGGCCTCGACCTTATCAGGATTAGGTCTCAAGCCCTCCTCACCAATCACATATCCTAGGTATTCTATCTCTTTCAGTACAAATTTGCTTTTTTGGATATTTATCGTTAGCCCAGCTTTTGTCAACCTTTCAGCGACATCCTGCAGCAACGACAAATGTTCGTCAAAACTAGCTGTTGTAATTAATAAATCATCAAGATACACGAATACCTTTTCTTGTAAGTGATGAGGAATGACTCGCGACATCAATCGACATAAGGTCTGAGGCGCATTACAAAGCCCAAAAGGCATTACCTTAAAATGGTATAAAGGGCGTCCCGGGACAGTAAACGCCGTTACTTCTTTCGAACCTGGATCCAAGGGAATTTGCCAGAAGGCATCCTTTAGATCCAGGCTCGAAATAAAACGAGTACGATCCAAGCGACTCAACAATCCGTCGATCAGCGGTAACGGAAACGCATCTTTCTTCGTAACATTATTTAGCTTGCGCGCATCTAAACACAGTCGAACATTCCCGTTTTTCTTTTTGACGATCGCCATTGGTGAACTCCATGCACTGTGACTCTCTTCAATTACATCATTTGCAATCATTCGATCGAGCTCGTCATACATCAGTTGTTGAATTGCAGGAGAGACTGCATAATGTCGCTGTTTAATGGGTGGAGCATTTCCGATGTCGATCGTGTGTTGTACCAGGTTGGTTCGACCAAGTCCAGATCGCTCAAAGCTAGGGAAGCAATCAATGACTTTTTGTAACCGTTCACGCTGATCCACGGAGAGCTGATGTCGATTATCATCGGTAGGATTGAGGTTTTGAGAAGGAAAGGATAGGTCAGTATGGCAGGAAGAGATAACGGATATTTGTAATCCAAATAACTTAAAGAAATCATATCCCAGATACAATTTCTGCTCCAGACTCGGAACAATGAAAAGCTTCATGACATGAGTCTTATCATTATACCGAATACTGGCATTTACGAACCCCTGTATCTGAAGAGGAGATCCGTTAGCTATCTGAACTACTGCGGAAATAGGATGAAGTGGAAGTTGATGATCCTGAATGAATTTAACAGAGTCTTTGCCTAATGCCGAAATATTTGCCCCGCTATCGAGTAAACCTTGCACATCGATGTCATTAATATTGACCACCGCATACGGTCGATTATCATCGAGAAGCCTAATGGAATCGCAAAATTTTGTCTTACCAATATTTCGGTACATTTCACGACGATTTCTAAAGTATTTGGTAGATCGATATTTCTGGCGTTTACTATAGTTTAGAATGCTGGTTTGCGACTTAGTCGAATTAGCTACTGGGGATCCGACGGTGGGAGTTGAGCGGCTGTCGTCGAAGTGTGTGGAGGTGGTCTTTGAAAAATTTTCGAAGGTGGACGAGTTGACCCCATCGTCCCCCTTGTGGAGTTTACCGACGTCAACATCCTGTTGCACTGAAGACAGTGTGGTTTTAATACTTCCGGTGCCCCACATCCGTAACAGAAAATATGTGACCGAACCAGCTCGCAGTCGGTATACACATGGCCCGATTTCCGACAATTCCAACAAACCAGTACGGAAGAATTCCGCGGTACATTAGAAGACGTTGGAACGTTAACAAAACTTGAATGGAATGCATCTACCTGGGGGTAATGTGATTCTAGTGGTTGTTGAAAAGCGAGTGGTTGAGAAGCATCAGACGTTGCAATCGGGATTACAGGGTTAACTGAGTAATAGCGCAGCTCTTCGTTTTGGTTCACAGCTCCTATGATTTCATGCATCCGGGGTGTAGGAGGAAAACGTCGTTGCATCGTTTGTTCCGGTATCACTCCAACCATGCGCCAAGTATCCTCCGTGGCTACGCATGTACTCACTAGCTCCGCTATAGAGGAATACTGTCTGCCTGCGAGGTGAACTTGTAAACCTGTTCGCATATTCTTCTTCAAGATTTCTAGCGTTTGGAGCTCGGAAAGTGGCACTCTCAATGGAAGGGCTAGTTTTAGGATGCTGTAATAAAATTCAACGAATGTTTCTTTCGGTTGTTGTTTTCGAGCATCAATCAATCGCATGACATCCACATCCGTCCGCCTATCCTGGAAGCGATGCAAGAAGGAACTTCGAAGGAGTTCCCAATCACAATTAGGATACCGTTCGAGTATTAACCAGTAGTGCTCGCTGGCGATACCTTTTAACAGAACTGGCATATCGTTAAGCAGTTGTTGCCACGGAATATTATTAGTCCTGGCTAGATGCTCTACGCGAAACAAAAAATTTTCGACCGCTAATCCATTTGCCGACCCGTCAAAGGATATACCCCATTTGGCCACTGGTGTAGGGTAGGGTGATGGAGTTATTATATTATTAGCGATAACCGAGTTTACACCATCCATGTTTAATGGTTGATGCGGCATGGATTGAGCGGTTTTAGTATTAAATTGCGGAGGCTGGGTATAATTATGTTCAATTTTACCACCATTATTTTGAGTCGCATGAAGAACACCTGCCTGGGGTATGTAAGGTGCCTTAACCATATGTTCATAATTGGTGGCAGTGTGCCCCATTGGAGGAGGCCTCTGGCTCTGCCAATCCTGGTAAGCCCCTGCTACTGCAACCGACATTTGTGGCAAAGTAATTGATGGTGTTTGATGCCTCTCATGTGCAAGTGGTAAATTAGTTGGTGTAATTACGGGACCTAACCTAGGGTATTGAATATGCTGGGCGTGCGCTTTAATAGGTAGCTCCTGCAATGGTTCCGTTGATTTTAGCTTTAACTTGTGACACTCTTTGCTTAAAGCCAACACCTGTTCGGACAACTGTCGAATTTGATCCGTCATATAAGATATTTCGGGTGCTTGATTTGTACGGTGTGCATCCGTAGAGGTTCCCGGTAAAGAAGTTATACTGAGATCATCATCAACATCATGAATCACTGCGATATGTATGGAATTGGCTGCATCAATGGATTCGTCCAACTTATCCAGATCATTTAGAAAATTTTGCAGAGTACCTATTAATGTTTCGCACGGTTGGAGAGCATCTTTAGCTTCCCCGGAATACGTTGGGGAAGACTTAATAACTCGTCTTAGTCGGCTTGCCACATGGAGAAGTCTAGACTCGACTGACCGCGCAACCGGCACCTGTTGGTCAGTTTCCAGATCACGAATTGAACTAAATTCATCCTTTAGGCTCTGCAATTTCATACGACATTTATTAAGTTCTAAGTCTGGCCGTTTTCCCGCGCTTTCATGCATTTTAGTAGGCGCCTCCTTTTTTCCGGCTTCTTCAGCAATTACATGATTTTGTAATGTTTGTGCAGCGGAATCATCGTCGACTGCAATTTGGCGTATGACGCATTCGATTTCGAATTCGGGTCGGTTTAATAAAAACACATTCATCTTAAAGAAATTTTTAATTTCACCGAACAAAAGAAACTCGAAGCGAAAACTCGAATACGAAGAAAAAAAATAAGGAAAATAAACAAAATCTATCTTTATCGAAATACCAAAAAAAATGTTTTCCGAATAATTGTTTAAGAACAAGAATTTATTATCTGTTAAACGATAAATTGCGAGAAAAAAAAAAATATCAATAAAAAAAAATACCAAATAAAAATATATATGAAGAAATATATGTATATGTAAATATGTATGTATATTACAATCAAAATCGAATATAAGTACAAAAGTAATTATTTAATTTCACAAAAAAAAAATTCACAATCAGAGAAGAGGATGCAACCAAGATGAGTACACAATTTGGTTGTTGTAGTATATAGATTTTAGGCAGTGTAGCCTCAGCTGGTATAAGGAAAGGGTAAGGGAAAGGAAAATAATTCGTGATTATCTAACATTAAAATCTACTCTTCAAAAACTAGAGGAATATAACGCGAGAGTGTAACGAAATAAATTAAGTTAGAATTAATTTATGAAACCCCACAGTACGAACGCTAAATCGATAGGCCGTTTATGGCCAGAATCAGTGCGGTGTGATTTCATCAATTAATTAAGTATCTTACTAGAAAAAAACTAACAGCTGTATCAATTAAATACTAAGATGAAGCTGCGGATTCTAAAAAAAAAAAAATCTTTTCATTGGTTGAGCGTAAACATGTGAGGTGTCTAAGCAAATAAATATTCCGAGAAATGTAAAACATATTGAAATCAATCAGTAATGCTTATTGGCGATTACCCTCACATGAATATGATATTTGCCAATTTGACCCAAATGACCAATGAAAATTGACGATTAACCGCACAACCAAAAACAGAATATAAAAAAAAATCAATGTTTTACGGCTGCTAAAAAAAAAATTAAGAAAGTAATTATAAAAGAGGCGGCAGTTATAATCGTCGTAGTTGAGGAGTGAAGCTCCTTGGATGCTTTATTAGAGCAACCTACTAACCAAAAAAATAATAAGAAAAGCAAGGAGGAGGAAGGAAAATAGGAGTTGGAAAAAGGATTTGCCAAATGATTTGGGCGCCACTGTAACGAGATTGTGCTGTTTACACAGCACGGGTGGGTATAAAGCACTATAATAGTGACCAAGGTCCACCACTCATTAACAGATGAAATTATCCCGCTAGAGGTTCTGGAACGGTCGATTACGCCGGCTAGGGCTCAGGAGCAGATGGGGTGGGGAATCCAGAACATAGCGAGATCTGTGCTGACCGTCAACGGAAGAGGGGAACCAGCTATAAACTACACGACTTACCTAACCTGGATACTCACCTCAGCTACATCCCCATCTCAATCACACTTTAATTCATTTTATGTAATCATTCGAAAGAAAATAAAGAAAGAACCGAAAAAAAACCAACCCACAATACCCATAGAATAAAACAAGTGCAATTTATGGTTACTTCTAAACGAAATTTAGCTTGTATTGCCAAAACAAAATAAAGCGCAGAAATAAATTGTGTACAAGTAACACTATAACCTAATGTGCTAGCTAACCCTACCAGTAATTTGACTTAACATTAAAGGGATTTATAATTCTTCATCATATATCTCGAACTTTTAGAGAAACAACAAAAAAAAATACTAAACTAATAAAAATTTGGTAGCTGGAGACATATGATAAGATTTATAAATTAGTATATAATATAATATAATATAATATAATAAGGTAAATGTATATAAAAAGTATATAAAATAAATAAATAAATGGTACTTAAATACTTTGTCGTAACCAGCTGGATGTTGATTGATGCCCCCCGTTGATGGTATACCATGTATATAACGTTCGAGGTTTATATTATGTACTTAGGATTTTTAAATTTAACTTTTTATTTTTCGATTTTTTTATTACTTTATTGTTTTATTAGAGAATTTTTGGTATTATTAATTATTATAATTATTATGATTATCACCAAATTAAATGGATTTCAATTAATATAAAATATAGTTTATCATTAAGAAAACTGCATAAACGTTCTTTACACTCATTACATTCATCGGCCAGAATTCGTATATGATTAGAGCTCGATTATTAGTATATATATTGTATGTATGATATTATCTGTACGACTATTATAATATCTCTATGACAGTCAAGTTCCTTTATTTTTTTTTTTAGTTCTTTTATGGTTTTATTATTATTAGAATTATTATTGGTATTATAATGTTATAATTATTATTATGATTGAGGAACTGTTAAGACAGGAGATTTATTGAACCACCAGACCACTTATTTTAAATATAAAGGGAAAAAAAAAATCACAGTTATAATTGTTATTTTTTTTAAGGCACAAACTTATACTACACACTGATGCCTTTTTTTTTTTTTTTCCTTTTTCTTTAATAAATTTTTTTTTTTCTAATTGGTTACGCACATTTAACTATTGTACTTAAGGTAAATCTTATATAAAAACTTATAATTATACAAGTACTACTCCCACGCTTTCGCTAATTATTTTAGCGTGGGTTGAAAAGTTACCGTTAGGCGATAAATTGCACAAATTTTATATGCTAAGTTTTTTTTTCTATTAGGGTAATAAATGTCGTAAACGACCAACACCCATTCTTTCACTAATCGTTTTTTTTTTCTTTGTTTTTGCGATCACTTGTTACAAAAAAAATTACTAGATATACTTATATGTCTGATAGATATTTCTATATCTCGCACAAAAAGAAAACAGCAAACGATTCAATCACCACGATCACAAAAAAAAACTCATCACTTTCGCGAACGCGTACTTTTACTAGCGGTACCGGTACTTCAATAATTTTATAACGATAAAGTTTTATATATATAATAAATTTATTGTTTTATTTTTATATTTATTTTTAGGTATAATAAAAAATGATGTTCTCGTTCGAGACCCAAAATTTGACTGCCTCGCCCTAACTTTTTTTTCTTCGTCCTCCAAATTTTTAGTTACCGCCAAAATTTGCGCGTACAAAAAAAAATTATTTGGTCCCTCTTTCAATTTTTTTTTTTTTTTTGTAGGTGTTGCCTTAGCTAATTCGAATATCGAAACCTTTAGCGTTTTAACCTAATGGCAGCCAATTCACACCTTAAGTGGAACATGGAACGACCCGCGGACGTAACAGTAATTTCGAAGCAACCTCTAGCTTTTTTTTAAATGCATTTAGAAGGTAGACGTTTTTTTATACTTTTACACATTTTTTAGGCTTCTAAGCCCACAACTCATTTTTATACAACAAAAGCTATTTTGTGTCTTTACGAATTTTACGACTACACACAACAAAAATATCATTTCTTAGTTACCGTGACAATTAGGACTACATTTCCATGGGATGAAAGCTTCCAATTAAATTCCCCAATTAGCCAAAAAAAAATTGTCAGTCTACGTGTCAAACACCCAGTATATATACATATTCCCCCTGGCCATCTAATTAAGCCTTCTTTTTTGTAATCGGCCCTTTATACTTGAAAAATATTCACAAACTCTAATAATTTAAATTTCAACGTTTGCTGTATTGAAGATTGGCTAGGCTACACAAATGTTTAACAAACAAAATGTATTTGTGTAGTTATAGCACTAAATCTTCCTGAACAAACAAAAAGCATTTCCATTTACTTACGATAATGTACACCTGTTTGCTTGTTCACCTCAATGTTTTTAAATTTTTCCAAAACTTAAATAAACGAAACTTAATCGTTCATTGTATCGATGATTGGCCAGCTCACCAAAATACATGAGGTGTATATGCAAAGTCAGCTTAAGACTTCCTGAATAAATACAAAAATTTATCCATTTTCTTACGATGATGTAAAACCGTTTGTTATTGACCACGAAGTTGATCGTTGCAGAACGAAAATAAATATAATTTAAGCGTTCACTGTACCGAGAATTCAATAGCTCATAGACTTCCAACGAACATATTATAAATGCCTATAGTAAGCTTAAAGCTTTCAAAATAAATTAAAATTCATGCCAATTTCATAAGGCGATGAGAGCCTATTTGTTATTGATCTCTATGTTGATCAATTTTTGCAAACCTTTAAGATAAAGTTAAGCGTTTACTGTATACAGGATTCGCCAGCTCGCAGAGACTTTTACAAACACAGTGTAAAGGGTTTTCCAATTCAAGCTTGATAAAGTAAACTTAAAAAAAACACACAAAATATTCGGAATGTATTCTAATTTTTATTTCATTTTACAGATTGATCCTTGCCATTTTTAGTTAAACAAGATATCATTCAAATGTCCTCCACGGGACTTCTTACAGGCCTTGATTCTTTTGAGGTAATTTTCAATGACTTTTCGGCACATTTCGGGCGGTATCTCGGCCATTACCTTACGAATATTAGTTTTCAATTCGTCAAGAGTTTGAGGATTGTTTGCGTAAACACGATCTTTCGCGTAGCCCCACAAAAAGAAATCCAAAGGCGTTAAATCACAGGATCTTGGAGGCCAATTGACATCAGCCAATCGCGAAATCAAACGTCCAGGAAATTTCTCTTGCAAAAGATCTCGATTTGCTCGTGTTACGTGACTGGTTGCTCCATCCTGCTGGAACCACATATCGTCAAGATCATAATCTTCGATTTTCGTAAAAAAATAATCGGTTAACATGCGGCCATAGCGCTCAGAATTGACGGTAACGGTTCGTCCATGGTTGTTCTCAAAAAAATACGGCCCAATCACACCACCAGACCACAATGCGCACCAAACAGTGACTTTTTCCAGGTGTAATGGCTTCTCTACAATCAATTGTGGATTTTCTGAGCCCCAAATTCTACAGTTTTGCTTATTAACGTATCCACCAAGCGAAAAATGAGCTTCATCACTGAAGAAAATTTTGTTCGAAAAATCAGCATCAGCAGATTTAATAATTTTAACGCGTTGGTCGATTGTTAAATGCTCCATATTCTTAAATGGCAGAATGTCAACTAAATAAATGACAGTGTACTTGACGTTTATCTTTGACAGATGTCGGTATACAGATTTCTACTTTATCAACCTCGAATTGGATAACACTGTATATGCGTGGTTAGCCTAATACTTTCTGAATAACAAAAAATCATATCTTTTATCATACGATGATGTTATCATTTGTTATTAACCCCAGAGATGATAAATTTTTGCAAAACTAAAATAAATTGAATTTTGGCATTCACTCTATCGAGGATTGGTCAGATCATATAAATTTCTAACGATCAAGGTATGCGTAGTTAGCAAAAGACTTCCTGGACAAACTTAACCCTCCGTTAGGCGCATAGGTCTAGCCAGACCTTTTCCGATTTTAATTGCAATTTAAATGTATTTCTAATTAAGTTAGGGATGTCAATGTTCGTGTACCTTCCTAAAATTTTATCAGCTATCGATCTATGAAAATAAAGGTATGAAAAAATTCGGTACAAAGATATTTATAAGGATGTCTTGATGTACACATCGTTTTCATACCTCATGAGTCTGGTCAGACCCAATATACATATAATATGAATGATGGTGAATTTTACAGCTTTTTCTTTGGCAGTTTTTTTCTCCGACTACTATTTATTTCTCTCTTTCTAGGAGTATGTTATTTTTTACTTAGTTTAGAGTGCGCATGGTCAAAAGTGTAGATTTATTTTCTGCGTTGTTTTATTATTCATTCCTGTCAGTTGGTATGACGAGGATAATGATTTAGATTATGTTCACAATGAAAACGACGCATCTGATATTGAAGACGAAATGGTTATCGAACCAAATGAAATATTTACCAGTGATGATGAGGAAATGCAGTCTGAAACTCAACAATAAAGTGCTGCTGAAGAATGTTTGTATGGTAAAAAGGGTACCAAATGACGTAAAAATGAACCAAATGCTGTCCGTATTTTTCAACACGATGTTATGCGTTTTCGAGCTGGACCCAAGGAACAAAATTCAATTCCAATTGAGGTTTTCAAAAAAAGGTTCACACCAAACATGGTGCTTATTATCATCACCGAAACGAATCGTTATGGAAAAGATTCAGCTCATAAATGGAATGAGGCTAATCCCAATAAAACGCAAAAAGTTTGGAAAAACGTAACCGAGAATGAATTAGATGCATTTATTGGAATACTTGTGGCTGCCGGGGTTTCACACAATAACATGCAAAAATCAGATGTTTTATGGCGTACAGAAATTTAATTTCAGTTTATATGAATTTAAAAATCGATAGGGGCGAGTATATAGGACCGGTATCAATCGGGTCGCTGCGCTCTCGTAACTTCGCAATGGACATTCTGTACCATAACGCGTTTTAAAATATCGCGTTTTGTACCATATCTCGTTTTGTCATATCTCGTTTTGAAATATCACGTTTTGAAATATAGCGTTTCGAGCGGATCCAATTTACCAGATATTGTCTCGTCTGATTATCACTTGTTTCAATCGATGGCGCTGGCCTGTCTGAGCGCTCTTCATATCATACATGATAACATCAAAGATAAAAATAATTGGGTTGACTCAAGCGTTCTTCCAACGTGGTATTTGTATTCTGCCAATGGGTCTATATTATCGTATGAAAATCGGAATAATTAAAGAAGTTTTAAGCTAAGTACGCTTGCACACCTTGTTCTTTGAAAATCTCTGTGAGCTGGACAGTTCTCGATACATCGAACGTCAAAATTACGATTATTTGATTTTGAGAATATTTATTAAGTATTGGGCCAATTACAAGCGGGAATGTAAAATCAATTGGATATTTGGAATAATATTTTTTTGCTTGTTTATTGTTAATAAACTGTTGTGTATTTTGTCTATTTAAAAAAGAAGCAATTTTGTCATGAGTGTAGTAAAATATCTAGATTTTTAGGTGTCAGAAATAGCCTTCTTACTGATATTTCTAAGGTAGAAGCTATTTGCAAATTTACATATATGAAAATATGTTGAAGATATAATTTAGCATGTCAGGATGGTATGAAGGACGCTGATCATAAATTACGCTGAATTGACTTCCTGTTTCACTACCTTGTCCCTTTGAGACCGGACGTCAACGAATGTTGAAATGAAGTTTTTCTATATATTGCGCATATCTCTAGCGAAATTTGAGATAAAAAACTTTTTGATTTGCTTTACTACTCTTTGAGAGAGTAATTTAATTTATTGTTTTAGTTTAATACGAAATTTGACAGACTGACAGAAGTTTTTGTGTGAAGCGGACGCGCCAATTTTGTATGCTGTTGACAAGGTAAGTGAAAAAGCATTTTTATCTAGTGTGCAACTATTTTAATGATAAAAAGTATTATTTCATGTTTGCGTTATTGTTTTTAATATACATTAATGTGAAAATCAGTAATATTTTGAGTGTACTAACGCCATTATGACAGTCGTAACTGTTGTCAACGTACGTTGACAAACCGCCTCAAATGTAATATGTACTGAATTGTGCATGTCGACAAATGTTGACAAATTGCTCCAACGATTGCGTTTATGATGGTTTCACTTGAGATGCTTTGTCAACATACGTTTACATAACAGGTGTATTAAACTTAAAATTTTTAATTTATAAATTAAAAATTTTAGGAAAAATGAGCATCTCAAGTAAATAAAATTTAGTTTTCAGAAATATGAATCCTTCAAATAAAAAATACACGGTTGAAGAAGCTGCGGAGCTTATAATGGCCGAGGACTCGGACTTCGACGAATTAGACGAGGCTGAATGTGAAAACATCGAAGCACAAGAAGATAAGCGAGACTTCGAAGTAATACCAGTAGCTGACAAATATAACATTGTAGACATCGTTATAGAGAACGTGGTTATAAACGACGAAATATTGATGTTGGACGAAGTGGAATGAATAGACACACATTTTAGTGAACTGACGATAAAAACCGATATAGCATGGAGAAAACGACCATTTAATAATTTACCGTTTAAATTCGAGTTATCTGATTTGTCTTCGTCAGATTCTATTGAATCGCCATTTGAGATATTTTCAAAATACCTCCAATTACCATGTACCCCGAAATAGCTTCTTTTACAAATCAGTATGCTATGCAAAGCGGTTTATGGAGTTTTAAACATGTTTCACCGGAGGAAATTGCACAAATATTTGGAATGCATATCATCATGGGAGTTCTTGGTTTTCCCCAGATCTAAATGTATTGGAATCAATACCTCGAATTGCATTGTATTTCGAAGGTAATGCCTCGCGATCGATTCTTTTGGTTGAGAACCAATTTGCACTTCATTGATAATACAACAATCCCTACAAACTGCCCGGATAAATTTATAAAGGTACGTTCGCTTATTAACAACATCAAGAAACGTTGCCACGAAATGCCTATGGAGAGAGACCTCTCAATAGACGAACAAATGATCCCTTTTAAAGGTCATTTGGGAATTAAGCAATACATGAAGGGAAAACCGAAACCTTGGGGCATAGAAGTCTTTGTTCTGTGTGGTAAATCCGGGTATCCGTACGATTTTGTGCTCTACCAGGGTGCAACGGCAGAGATTGATGTCTTCGACAAACCTTCCTTAGGATTTGGTGCTGCGGTTGTAACTCATTTGGTACAACGGATTACCAAACCAGGCAACTCAATATTCTCTGATAACTATTTCAGTACTTATCAAATTTTTGAAATTTTGTCACAAAAAAAAACAAACGCAGCCGGAACTATTTGTGTCAATCGATTCAACAATCCAAAGTTTAGTACAGATGCCGAGATGAAACGAAAAGGCCGTGGAACATCGGAGGAACTGACTAGCCGAGATGGCAAAATTGTATTAGTAAAGTGGCAAGACAACCGTTCCGTTCACTTGGCTTCTATCTTTGTTAGTAAAGGCGAAGGACGACTAATCAAAAGATGGGATAAAAGAGCAAAAGCGTACGTAGAAATAATGCTTGTTTTTATGATTTTCATACTAAAAAATTATATATGTGATATTTTATTTAATTATTGTAATGTATATTGTGATATTATATTATTATTCTATATTATTTTATAATTTTAAAAATAAACTTTGACTGAATAATGAATAAATTCTGTGATGAAATTAACAAAAGCAATAAATTTAATCTTGAAATGTACTAATTAAATATATATTCTAGCTACTGCTAGATAAATTAACAAATTATTATATATTATTTATAAGTTTTAAATAAATTAAATAATTAATAAACCTGAAAAATATATGGAGCAACGACACTAAAATTTGTTTGATTATTACATCCGTTGAGTCAGATTGTCAACATATGTTGACGGAAGCTGGCACCGGAACCATTGGCCGGAGGTCAATTTGGTCGTCGGATATGCATTTAGCGTACTCAAATTAGTTAAGTTTCACTCATAATTGGTTTAAATTTGACATTTGTTTAGGGCCGGGTCTCAAAGAGTTAATAAGCAATTGTAAGTTTGTTAACGACTACAACAAACCATTACATAAGATGTAGGATAAGAACGAATGGTGTGGTGTCTCTGCAAAATTGAAATAAAGTCCAACACAAATCGCCAGTTGCGAAAGGCTTCCAATCTAAAGTGTTTTATGTTCCAAAGAGACTTAAGCGGAAGACTGGCATGATGAGGCCTAAATTTGCAGTATTACAATTTTAAGATACAAAATCAAATCATAGGTTATACGATACTGGTTCTGAAAAATCTTAGAAGCAGTTACCTGCATTAAGAGGAATTGATTTAAATTATTCCATGGTTGCGGGTGATCAATATATAAAACTGGTTGAAAAGAATGAGTACAACTGCGGACGATTATTTTCATCCGTAAGACACACGTGTTTAACAGATAATTATATTTAAAAACTGTGGATACCACAATGAATGACCAATACATAGTAAGGAGCATAGTTTCACACGGTGGTATATTAAGAAAGCGCTATTTATAGGATTTGACCAACTTACAAAGTTTGGTATCCTGAAATCTGTGCCGAAGGTACGACATGCAAAATCAACACGTTTATTTAAATATGATATAATGAAAAATGTATTTCATTTTAGTTGTATACATGAATTGTTTCACTGTTACCACGGCTCTCAATTTATTGCTAAGCAGTTGTGAATAGATCATATGCACACGGCTATATACTCATTACAATATACATTGTTATGTTACAGTTAATAAATGTATTTGAAAGTAAACTTAATCCATTCTTTATGATGGTGAAGAATCGTGGGGTTTCGGGGTTCATGGGTAATATGCCGCACATAAAACTAATTGCATGGAATGTTGTTGATACGTTTACAAACTTTCTTACCAAAATTGTCATCAAATTAATGTGTTTGATTGAAATTGTTGGTTGAAAAATGTAGAAATCATTTGATAAAACCCATTAAGCCGAAAATTTGACATATATATAAAATATTAGAATAAAGTTCGATGGAAAATCTAAATGAATATAAATTGATTAATATTGTAGTAAATTTTAAAAATTTATGATCTGTAAATTAAATTTGAAGTCTACAAATGTACTACGAATCTTTATAAAACTTCATAAGTACTAATTCCCAGAAAACATTTAAAATTCTAGCTTCGCTGCAAAATGTTTTTTTTAAGTGTTAAAAAGTGTAGCAACCATTTAATGAAAAGGTTGTATTACACTAGTAGAGTTATTGCAAGTTGGCGCATAAATAAATTTTAAATAAAATTTAAATTTAATTTATGTAAAAACACCGCAACTATTTTTGTTTTTAAAATGATTAAATTTTTTTAAAGCGCTTACCGATTTTCATAAACTTTCGTCACCCGTCATTTTGCATTATAAGAGAACTACAAAACAAAACCAATAAAATCCTTTAAGTCCAATGCGTACATTTTACAACGAAAGCTATACTTTTCACAAAAAAATATTAAATTGAACACTACACGACACATTCACTACCCCGATTTACTAATAAACTTAAACATTGAAAATCAAACCCGAAATTTATTCGTCGTAGCATTTCGTTCGTAGCTACCCGGCACTTTCAAATTCAAATCAACAACTAATTGTACATTTTCTCGTGATCTCCGCAATTGCTTACTAATACACAACAGTACAATTGCTTTGGTATGTGTAAAACCGGGAATATTGTTTTGATTTTTAAGTCGTGTTTGTATTGATTTTAAACGATCAGTACGTGGGTGTGTTTATGTAGCATTAACATATTATAATGGGAAAATTACTCTTGTGGCAGTAAAAATTATATCAACGTATTGAACTAGGAAAATTTAAACGTAAATGTATACGTTTGCTAAGCAAGATTCATATCATACTTTCATCAATAAAACGTAGTTTTGTGTCAGTCATCGCGGAAAAATAGATGTAGGTTACACAAGACTAGTAATGAGGCTAAAACAGAAAAATATTTGATTGAAAATTACAGAATCAAATAATAGGTTTCAGGATTTCAGCTGATAGAAATTTTTCAAGGGAAAATATGCAAGTGTATGACATCTCTGAATAGTTTGCTAACAAAATGAACGATTGTGGGCTAAATCATGATCCGATTAACTTAACACAGTTCAAGATAATAATCAAATGCATGTAAATTATTTATAAGATTTTGAAGAAGTAACGGAAATGCCTTCAGTTTCTGTTCTCGTCGATTAAATTGAAGTTTGCCCAATTAACCATCCATACATCAGATTTCCATTAACATATTTAGTCTGTTGGAATTATCGAAAAAAATCTTTGTGTATAAGCTTAACTACAATAAATGTTGTAAAAATTGCACAAGAATCCATTTACTAAATGGAGTCATTTCTGGTGTAAATCGTTCGAGAGTAGAAAACTAACCACCTTGGAAATAAATAGTCTTCACACTACGCCACGCGTAACTGTACCTAAACAATTTCCATTAAACTATGTTGACATCAGATTGCCCTCGAAGACTAGCAGCAACGTCTTCTGAGAGTTTCTACACCTTCAAACGAAATTCAAAATAGTCAAATAAAATTAAACGCTATAGATTCTAGACCAAAAACGAACACGATGTATCATAAATCAAAGCCGCTTATGGAACACGTAAGGAAGTTCAAAGTTTGTAGAGATACGTATACTGCCGTACTAAACATAAATTACTTAACTGCAAAAATGAGTTTTGAGAAAATCGATGTAAAACTTTTGAAACTTGTATCATTTCTGTGTTAAATTGAAATACATATTTCTTAGTAACAGGTTTCTGTTTTTTTTAACTTATTGTTTAATGTTAAAGATTAACAATAGCTATCGAATGGCATCATTAACTCAATTTGGCCAAAAAAGCAGTTAAGTAATTTATGTTTAGAACGGCAGTATATATCTGTACGATTTAAAAAGCTAAGCCTATAAAAATATACGAAATGCAAAATTTATAAAATGTTCTCTTTCTCGAAATTGACATTTCTGCTAAGTTAGATCTAGCAATAAGAGAGATTGGCCAAACATCAAATTTATATTTAAACGCTGACAAGCATCAATTTAAGAAATTTTAAAGTTTTACTCTAGAAAATCTCAAATCTATATTTCTTTTACTCAAAGCTCATGCATGGAAAAACAGATGATCTCGAACATGTATAATTGCGTACCAGACTATACCTGCTCCCATAACGTAACCCCGCGGGCTCGATTCCCGCAAATAAAATAGTATTACGAGAAAAGTTGATAATCCACTTTCTTTGGATGAAACACTATCAAGTAATATACATGAAACTTAATAGATTTCAGTAATAGATTTAAAAGATGCATTTTAGCAGATACCATATTAGCTCGAACTTTATGCAATAAAACGATAAGCATCGTACCTGGTGCGTATTTCATGTTTGCAGAATGAATGTTAGTTCTTTTCAGCCCAGACGCACTGACTGTTCGGGGTGACACTTTATACTTAAGCTTTCTCCATAAATTTGAAGATTCTAGCGATTTACAACAGACACCGTAGTAGCTTTTAAAGGTGTGTTTTCGATTTTCGCAAAAATTTTGAAAAGTATACCATTTATGAGAAAACCGACTATAAACTAAGAGATTTTAAATTATATTTTTGACAAAACCGTCCAGTTTTTATTGAAAATTTTTGTTTAACATAAATTTGGCCCATGTACATCCTATAGATGGATTGCTTGGTCGGTATGAAACTTCATGCTTAAACTTTTTCTGAAAATTGGGGGATTTCAGTGATTTTTGTTCAAAATCGGTGATGCGGAACTGGCAGAATCGATATGATCTTTTCCGTTGCTTGTAAATATTTGCTGTATAGCATTTATGAAAAAACGATTCAAAACAAAAATAATGTAAAATTAATTTAAAAAATAGTTTAGATAATTTTTAAAATTTTACAGGAAGGGACAATCAAAGCGGATTGATTATTCAGAATAAAACAATATACCTAAAATTTTACAATTAATTAAAATATCTTTGTGCGAAATTTGGTAAAATTCAGTGTACCAGCTTTAATGAGAGCTTTTCACTTTTTGCAATGATGTTGGAAAGTTTAGCATTTACAAAAAAACGACAAAGAATTAATAGATTCAAATATAGTAAATTTAAAGAATAAATTTTAAACAAGGTTTAACGTTGACTTTCTGGAATTTAAACAGGAATAATCATTAAAATAAATAATAAATTTGAAGTCTACAAATGTATTGCGAATCTTTATAAAACTTCAAGGTACTAATTTCCAAGAAAATTTTAGCTTCGCTGCAAAATGTTTTTATCTACCAAGTGCTTAAAAGTGTAGCAACCATTTAATAAAAAGGTTGAATTACACTAGAACTATTGCAAGTTGGCACATAAATAAATTTTAATAAAATTTAAATTTGGTTTATGTAGAAACGCCGCAAAAAAGAAAACTATTTTTGTTTTTAAAATGATTAAAATTTTTTAAAGCGCTTACCGATTTTCATAAACTTTCATCACCCGTCATTTTCGATTATCAGAGCACTACAAAACAAAACTAATAAAATCCTTTAAGTCCAATGTGTACATTTTACAACGAAAACTATACAAACACTTTTCACAAAAAAAAATATTAAATTGAACACTAAACGACACATTCACTACCCCGAATTACTAACGACACTTTCAAATTAAAATCAACAACTAAATGTAAATTTTCTCGTGATATCCGCAATTGCTCTCTAAAACACAAAAGTACAATAGCTTTAGTATGCGTAAAACCGGAAATGTTGTTTTCATTTTTAATTTGTGTTCGTATTGATTTTAAACGATTAACGTACTTGTATAGCATTAATATATTTATAACGGGAAAAATTACTCTCGTATAGTAAAAATTATATCATCAAGTATGGAACTGTGAAAATGTATCTTTTATCTTGGACCAGAATTTATTAAAAAAAAAAAAAAAAAAAAATTTGCAACTTTCTGGAAAGATGCAAGCCTTGTCTTTCTCAAAGATATGTAAGTTGTATATCTCTTGTTGTCAATTTTCTTATGGTTATAGCAGAGAATATACATAATAAGAAAAATCAAGCGCGAACATTAAAAAAATTGGAATAGCGCCATGCGGCCAATAATAAAATTACACATTGAGCGACACAGAACGAAATAGTTTTTTATATTTACGAAAAAATAACCAAACCCAAAAACACACATTTATTTTCTTCGCTGTACACACAAAAAAAGAAAATATGTATTTTGTTTTGTGTTTTTCTTTTTCGTAATTTTAGTTTTGCATTGCATTTGCTTGCGCGATGGTGTGTATATCATGTGCGTGCAGATAGGAGAATGTTAATACAAAAAATTGTATTACAAGATGATAAAATATGTATGCAATTGGTTTTCTAGAGTCATACATATGTACCTTACCTACTATTACTGTAAAAGTAGTGTCTCATTCATGATTTGTTGGAAAAAGTTTTCGTCATGTAAGCTGACGGGTTTTCTCACATTAACATTTTCAAATAAAATTATTTTGCATTTAAAATCTTTCTATATATTTGTTTACTTTCTTAAAATCCCTATTCGATACGATTTAACATATACAAATTGGAAAAAAATTAATCCGCGATACGAGTTTTCAACAATCAGCAAATTGCATATTTTAAAATTGTGACGTGTTGCGCTTCCGCCTTACTAACTGCAGCACGGAAGTTGGAAAGTATCCACAAAATAGTTACCATTTATGATTACAAGTTGGTTAGTTGGAATAAAATTTAAAATATTTATTATTACGTATGTGGCATTGTATAGTAAAACTTATAGTAGGAAGAGCGGGGTATCTTGCGGTCAAAATGTATACCTGTTGTTCACATTTTTCAATGTCTTTCTATGTTACTAATAAAGTTTTAATAAAAAAATGTTTGAACTAGGTAAATCGAAAAAAACTAGGAACAAACAGATTTTACGAGGGGGATGTGAATTGCGGGCAGTTACCGCAATGTCCAAGTGGATAAAATAAATGTATTCGTTTCGAGGTATAACTGTATAAGATCGTAGATCGTAAAGTAAGAAAATCTATAACTGTCTATTCCACTATCGGTGTAATCTTTTATATAACTACAACAATAAAACATGTTTCGTAACAATTCCAAATAACATCGGGTAGAGTTAATTTATTTTGAGGAACAAATTGTGGTAAACTTTGGAAATTACAAGATCGGATATGAATGAATGGTTTGAGAACAAAAATATGAAAGGCCAGGTCATTTTAATATTTAATAATTTTATTTCTAAATTTCAACCCTACAAGTGGTAGTTGTTCTCCAACAGAAGAGCTACAATCGATTTATAACGCTACGCGTCTCGTGAACACTATTAATAGCAACGTTGTTTCAAAACCATCCCACAACACAACGACCACGAGAACTACATATAACAGAACAGTGAGTTGCCAGTTTTGCATATCCCAAATTCATTTAGAAACTAGATCCAAAGGATCATACTGTGTCCAATCTAATAACTGTTCTAACTCATGTTCGTGTTAACGCCCGTACCTCAGTTTTACGTAAATACCTGACGTGATTACGGTCCTTACATAGTTCCCTTCATAGAAGAATATTACGTATTTATACTGGTGGCGTTACATCCCATCAAGGGATTTGGCCGCCTATCCTCGATCTTGTGTATTCTCAGAGACATTGTGCCTCTTTTTCACCGGCCCCAAATACATATTTTAACGTTTATTATTGAACTGCTTGCAAAATAAAATTTTCATGAGCAGTGGGAAGTTGACTTGATTTAAAATATAGGCAAAGCTGCGATTTACTACATTGAGCTGACGGATGAACTATTCTAAGGATAAATAGATTTTTATCTTGGTATCACACTCATGAGATGAGTTACTGGTCATCATTAATTTGCATATAAATTTCAGCTTAGATGTCTGATTTCGCGCAGGTACGTCTGTTGAATTTTTGAAGTCATATAGGCTATGAGTACCGAATAGAGATTTCTTACGGTTATGTAGTCGGAATTATGAGTGTCTTATGTTTTGTGATAGATTTTGCTGGCGAGAGCGAGCTGTTTATTTAAAATTTGAATGATCGCTCGACGGCTTAGTTACAACCACTAATTAATAAATGTAAACGATTCGAGTAAGAAGGCAAGTTATAATTGTCCTTCCAAAGTTATTCCTCAGCACAAGAACGTCGATTCCGTTTATGTGGGCATCGTGATGAGGCCATCACACTCTATTGATGATATTATCGATTTGATCTTGCAAGTTTAATTCGCTGTCACATGTAACACGCAAATCTGGAACGGACGAAATTTCACTCCAACAACAATTAATATACTATTTTGAAAAAATGGATTGTATTCGTTTGCAAGAATATGTTAATGCGAAATGATACTTGCTGACGTTTAGCTCGAGATCATTCTTTGTACACCATATGAAGACTTATAAGGGTAAATTTCAATTTCGTTAGTATATCGTTCAATATCTTTAAAACACCATGGCAAAAATTCGTTTCAAGTTATTTTCGATGGTTATCATATTTTGTTATTTTTACCACGATTTTACATATACATTTTAAATAAATGAGAGTTTGTTCTTTTATTTTTGTGGTAATTTATATTATATTAATTTTACATTAAGGCTGTGTGCCAAACTTAAGGTAAATCATTTACTACGGCAAAAACTGGTTTTAGGACAGATTTTTCGATCAGTTTGCCATAGAGTTTTTGAAAAATAATTGAATTTACCGAAAAATTTACTTAAAATTGACTTTTACCTTAAGTTTGGCACACAGCCTAAGTACTAGTTTCGAGCAAACTTAACTGTATACAAAACATTAAAAAATGATAAATATTTTACACTATATACCTAGATATACCAATTTAATTAACCAATATTTTATTATTATTTTCTATTTATTTTATTAATTTCAAGAGAAGGTAGCTAATTTAATCAATAAATCGAAATACTAATAATTTATTTATATAAATGATTTATCAATAGAGCCGATAGTATGTGATAGTTGTGAAACACGGGAAAGAAATATAGCAGTATATCGATCGATGAATCATAAGTTTGTTAAAAAAATTACCAAATTGAAACATGAAAAAACAGAATTGTACAAAAAAATTAAGAACTTAGAACAAAAAAATAGGGTAGTAAATAAAAAACCGAAGCCGCTCAGTATGGCACATTCCAAAACAGGATGTAATAAAACAGGAAATCACAAAACAGTACATGGTACGGAACAGGACCGAATAAAACAGTACATCACAAAACAGTACATGGTACATTAAAGTACATGGTACACAACAGGACCATTTAAAACAGTACAACACAAAACAGTACATGGTACACAAAAGTACATGGTACGAAACAGGACCGATAAAAACAGTACAACACAAAACAGTACATGGTACACTAAAGTACATGTTACTGAACGTTAAGCTAGAGGATTTTTTCAGCTTGATTTGTTAAATATTTTTTTTATTGAATACGTTTAGTAATTAGGATATTATCAAGTGGATATTTGCCTTCACCAAGAGTAATTAGACAGTATACTATATAGAATTATAATTGATTTAAATTATAATAAAATATCCGGTCACCTAACAATGTATAACATTATTTTAATTTAAATCGCTAATACTCGATCGTTGCAAAATAGATCAAAAATTTAAATAAATATATAAAGAATATATTTATTTTATTTAAATATTTAATTAAATTTCTATTTTGCAACAATAAGTAAAACTTAAACACTTTTTTGGAATTAAAACCTGCAAAATTGACTATTAACTATTTTGTGGTGTTCTCTTTTAATACGTACTGTTTTGCGATGTACTCTTCCGTACCATGTACTGTTTTGTGATGTACTGTTTTAATCGGTCCTGTTCCGTACCATGTACTTTAGTGTACCATGTACTGTTTTGTGTTGTACTGTTTTAATCGGTCCTGTTCCGTACCATGTACTTTAGTGTACCATGTACTGTTTTGTGATATCCTGTTTTGTGACATCCTGTTTTAGCACATCCTGTTGTGAAATGTGTCGTTTCGTATGAGACCCATAAAAAACTTGATAATTTCAAACTTCAAGCTAAAATGCCTCTAAACACATTGGTTGAGCAGACAATGAAAAGTCAACAAGGGGAAAATTTTTCTTTAATGATTTTGTCTGAAAGAAATAAAACTAAAATATGGCCAGATAAATATAAGGTTCTAGCGCAGAATTTGTATTATCGCTCTCCTAAGGCATATAACTTTTTACGAGACAAATTAAGTTTCGATTTACCATCAAAGACGTCACTTATTCGATGGCAACCCATAAAGAATTTCTTCCCAGGCACCAACAATTCGTTTATGTTAAAATGTTTGAAAGAAAAAGTTGAAAGCTTAAGTGTTTTAGGCAGGCAATGCAGTTTGTTGTTTGACGAAATTAAAATAAAAAAAGATTTAAAGTATAATTCTATCAGAGACTGTGTTGATGGATATGTTGATCTAGGGGACGACAAAAGACAGGCAAAATTAGGCAGCTACGTTTGTGTATTTATGGTCCGCGGGTTAGTTGAAAATTGGAAAAATATTTTGTCTTACTACATCTCTGAGAATGCGATTCCTTCAGATACCCTATCGAACTTAATAGAAACCAATTTACACTTATGTATATCATTAGGCCTCACAGTAAGAGCTGTTATTTGCAACCAAGGTGCAAACAATCGAAGAGCACTGAAAAACTTGGGAGTTACTGCTTCTGACCCAATACTCAATTTTAATAATTCCGTTAAAATCGTTTCAATTTTTGATCCTCCACATTTAATTAAATCTTTTCGCAATTGTATGCTCAAGTCCGATATTGAAACTGTTGATGGTCTTGCGAGCTGGGAAGTAATTCGTGAATTATATAAATTAGACCAGGCATCACTTACAAGAATGTGCCCCAAGTTGAGCGACAAACATATTTATCTTGAGCATTTTGATAAAATGAAGATTAAACTAGCAACTCAGATATTCAGTAGAAGCGTAGTGGCCGGATAAATTTTCTAAAAGTGCCAAAACTAAGGCAGCTGCAACTTGGAGTGTTTGTGAGAAATTTGATCAACTATTTGATATTCTTAATTCTAACAGCTTGTTTGATGCCAATCCATATAAATGTGCTTTAACTTGTGATGACAAAAATAAGACTGTAACATTTCTTAACGATATGGTAACTTACTTAACACAAATAAAGTTAAAAAACCGTAAAAAAGTTTACTCTTTTGAAGGGATGGTGCAGACTATTCATGGCGTGTTTATCGGAAGAGAATATCGGCTTTAAATATCTGTTGACTTCGAGAATAAATCAAGATGCGCTAGAAAATACATTTTCTATAATACGATCTGCTAATGGAAATAACTTTAACCCTTCGGTTCAAGAGTTTGTCTTTACTGTCTCGAAATTATTATCCATCAAATATTTAACATCATTTACTGGCTTATCAAACTGCGGAAACGATGCAGATATAACATTGTTACATGCTCTTCGAGATAAAAAGGAAAATCAGGAATGGGTAATAAGACACGAATCCCCTGAGAAAAATTCAACTAATGTACAGACTCAAGAAAACAATTCAAAGTTTTGTAGAAGTCTTTGGTGAAAGCTTCTCACTAGTTGATGTTTATGATGAATCTGATGATGATGATGATGATGAAAATAATTCATTGCTTGAGATAGAAAGCGATATAGATGATTGTTTAATTAACAAATCTAATGTTAATTCAGAAGTATCGTCTAGATATTTTGTTGGATATTTAGTTCATCGATTATTAAAAAAAGTAAATTGTGCTGCTTGTTGCTCAGAATTTTTAAAAGACGTCGAGTTTGTAGAGAATAACTCTGAACTACTAATTAAAAATAAAAATTATTTAAAAACAGATGGTTTTGGTAAACTACGTGCACCATCAGAATCGTTCTTTGGGATATGTAAAAGGCAAATTTTATTTGTTGATTCTTATTTAAAAACGTATTCCCATATTATTGGTCTTAAGCGCGATATATTAAATAATTTATTAAACGGAAGCATAGACAAAGAATTTTATGATATTGAATGCCCATGTTATGATCATCGTGTTCATATATTAAAACTTATGATTGTTATATTAATTAGAAAATTTTGTAAATGGGAAATGGAAAAAATTAGAAAAAATAAACAAAACCCTTAATGTTTAAAATACGAGAATTGTTTTTGTTATTCATCTATCTAGTTTTATTTTAAACCATTATTATTATGTTTTATTATTCTGAGCAGTCACGACCGTTTTTCTTTTAAGTTGGTATTTCAACTATATTTTTGACAACTATTTCCACATTTTTTTTTTTTTAAATTACATAAATATTTTCACATTTCTTTATATTATTGTTAATGGCATATAAAGCCTACCGTCTTCTCTCGAATATAACGCCTAGGCATCCATTTCAAAAAGAATAATTCATATTTTAAAATTTAATGTATAATCTTTAGATGATGTAGCGTTCTATTGAACTAGATTATACATCATTAAGATTATACATTAAATTTTGAAATATGAATTATTACATCAATTTTCTAAATGGACGTCTAGGCGTTATATTCGGGGGAAGGCGGTAGGGGGCGAAGTCCGAGATTCATACCTCCACGTGGTGCTCCCTGGGTAACTCTAAATGAATCAGGTAATGTAGTTGATATAGGAAGAATAAAAGAATAAAAATAAAAATTTGTAAAATGAAGCTTCACTATTCAAATTTTCTGTTTATCAATCGCGCAAATTTTATCGATTAAATTGATTGAAGCTTAAATTTTCGATAAAGTTTTATCACAGAAGCAATATTCAGTTTCAATCTGATAAGATAATGAAAAAATTCAATCATCTCATCAGACCAATGGCGACTGAATATTACTACGTAATGATTATATTTTGTGTTATATGTGTAAACCGATATATTTCGTGTTACCCGAAGAAACACATATAAAACGGTAAGAGCCGATATTTCCGATAACGCTATAGCGTTTTACTGAATTAATTAATTAATTCATATATGAATTAATTAATTAATTCAGTAAAATTAATAAAAAACTACTTGCACTGGAATCGAAACCAGTGTGAATGAGATGAAAGTTTGTAAGAATAAATTTAGTGAGTTGCCATATAATTTTTCATTAACACTAGAGTTACAATTAAACGGTTGTTCTACATATATAGAACACAAAATTAAATCATTACGTAGTAATATTAAGTCGCCATGGTCTGATGAGATGATTGAATTTTTTCATGATCTTATCAGATCGAAACTATGGATATTACTTCTGTTACAAAAGATCATCGAAAATTTAAGCATCAATAATTTGTTTAAAAAAAAAAAATATTTAACTATATTAACTCCCCGAATTATTTACAAATACAGCCAAATTTCTTTTCAGATATTCAAATGATTTGTAGACTTCAGACGAGCATATGACATGTTCAATAAAGATTAACCTATGTTCAGTACCCTGATTATCTAAAAAAAAAGATATGATGTAAACGTTAACATAAAAAATCACAAAGGAATGTATTGTAGATCTAAATTGTGTAAAGTTGAAAAGCTTACTATGGTTTTCACGTTTAAACATTAACTTTTTTAGAGTATCTGTGCGCTAGAGTGGCTACATAGGAATACCTAAAATATTTAGCTATAGCTCTTTAATAAGACAGTGTGCCAGTCACCTTTATGTGACAATATTTATTCAAATTATTTTAAAAATTCACGTTAAACTTCGATTTCCTGATATAGTTTATTTAAGCTTGCTGATCGAATGGCTTTACTATATTCCAAAACCGAATCCCATACTTACTTTTAAATTAGGACTTCATTATATAAACCACATTTTGAATGTGTTACAGAACTGGACAAAATATTTTTTTGAATTAGTTACAATTTGGTCAATGAATTGTTGTGTAAATACTATTCGTTCTTGACCGTTTTCCACGATAAATCCTCCTACTATCCCCAAAAAATCAAAAAAAATTGGGTCACAAGTTACCATTCAGGCCATGAAATGGAACATATTACACTTCTCCACTTACAATTATTTTAACATCGTGTTACCATCATAAGGCCGTTTATATGACATTACAGATAGCAAAGAAGATAGCGGACTTAAGAAACTACAATTTTTAAAGTTTTATCTTTACGCCAAATGTGTGAAAATAGTAATTATGTTCAGGGCAACAATATAAAATCACATAGGTATTAAAAATGAATTAAACATTTTTGTATTAAGAATATTGTTTTCTGTTAAATTCTTAAACTGAGGTACTTACAAATGTTTAATTAATTTACAACATTTTAATATTTTTAAGTTTTAAAATTAATTTTGTTCAAATACATATTTTAAAAAATCTGAAGATCAAATTAGTATTTGAAATGTCGGTTAGAAATAAAAATATTATTTTAAAAAACATAACGACATCTTTACTTAATTTGAATTAAAAACGCTCAATAACTACATATATTATATAATACTCGTATCTTAATAATATCTGATAATGTACTCGACGTATATCACGATTCACGACACAAGAAAATTTTTTTTAGTTTAGATACCGAAAATGTTTCCGTTCATTCATCTTCATAGAAATTCTAAATTACAATAACAAAAACACATTTCATACCCATTCATAAACACACATTTCACATTTTCACAATTATTCATATACATATTACCACAGCTTGTTTTATATATTCTCTACATATCGCAGTAAAAACGAAACGAAGATCGAGCCAAATAACAAAAAAAATATTTGTTGTTCGTATACAGCGGTGAAAGCAAATTTAAAATGTCTGCTTTGAAATATTTTTCATAAATAAAATAAACTATTTCATGCACTGTGTCGCTCAATGTGTAGTACCGAAAACTAATATATTGGGAGTGGCGCTAGCTTCGCACTGGCTTATAAAAGTAATATTTCTTGCTTTTTCTTATTATTTCTTTTTTCTATGGTTATAGCACAGACAATCAAATTAGATTTTTCATTTGAACTAAAAAATGAAAACAAAACAAACTTCTGATAATTCCAATGTCATCGTTGTATCTGTGATTTTTCGTTAAACTGCGTATACGTATACGAAAAAAAAACAAAATATTTTTGATTGTATGTGGCTATTTACAGAAAAAGAAATCGCAGTTTAAATTTTTACGTTTACATAGGATGAAATATCTCTTTTAGGTTGTCTCAGGTTATAGTTTTTATTTTAAACCATATTAAAGTTGAAGTGTCATAAACTTTAAGTGGAAAGTCCGCTAATCTAATTATACTGGAAATCAATTTATGGGATATGAACGATCTAGCTGAATGCGATAAGTTATTACTTTTAAGAGAGTGTTCAAGCTGATCTAGGGTGGGATGTTGTAACATCACTCATATATGAACGGTTGTGGGCTAAATCAGAATTCGATTAACTGAACACAGTTCAAGATGGAATGCATAAAAATTAATTTCAAAATTTTGGAGAAGTAATGTAAACGTCTTCAGTGTCCGTTCTCTAATTATCGTAGCTTGAGCGATCGTATTACCATGACTGTCTTAAAGATTTTATCGAAATATTTTGTTTTGGATACGGAAAATCTAGTATACATTAAGCGATACTGCAATACTTGTGCTAAAATTTGCACTCAAGTTTGCCGCACCTTGGAAATAAATACTCTTCACATTACGCTAGGCTTAACTGTCCTTAAATAATTCCCATTAAATTTTACATGTCAATCTGCCAAACTAGAACAGACTGTCATCGAAGACTAGCAGCAACATCTTCTGAGAGTTTATTATTCTTATTTCACTAAATTAAGCGTTTCCTTCCACAATTTCAAAACTATCTTTGACCTTATGATATGCGTCGAAGTACCTAGATGTGGAACTTCTATATAAATTTTATCTTTGATCCAAAAATTAAATTTACAAGCGATCAAAATGAAATCGTAAATCAAAACGTTCAAAGGTTTGTAGAGTAAGTTTTTAGATAAATGTTTAAACATTGTATTTGACTCAACTAGTTTAACGGCGAGTTCAGAATACCTACAACCAATCAAATACATTTTCAAAAAAAAACCAACCTTGTAAGCAACAAAGTTACCTGGAATCCATCAACTGACAAATAACTCTCAATTTCAATGACAAACAAAAATGTTGATAAATTTAACGGCGTTATGCTATAGACACATTACTGGTTTCATAACTATGGTTTCGTTGTAATGTGTCACCCCTAACCATGGTTTGCAACTCGGTTTAAACATAGTTTCGGAAAAAAGATATTTTTTCTCATCCCGAAACATTTTTGTGTTCCCAACGCCAAATACATCAAAAATGGAGATTCCGGACACTAAAAGTTTACCAAGCAAATCTAGTTTCCTTTAAGTTTTCTATTTGTCATTGAGATATTTGGTTGGCGGGAACACATTTTTTTCTGTTCTGTCAACAGAAAAGTCATTTATGACAATTTAAAAGTCAATTAAATGTCAATCTTGGCATTTTTGTCAATGCCTACTCCATCACTATTTAAAACCAAACGAGAAGACAACAGAAGTTGTAGTGTGTCTTGAGTTTTCATCTCACACACCATAGTTTTATAATCCTAGTTACGAAACCAGATATGTGTCTATGCTATTATACAGGAAAGCTTCGAACTTTATTTACCTATGTGCTGTAAACCACAAAAACATCAATCTTAGTGGTTTGATGATAGACTATTAACTTAAACGAACGGAAGTCGAAAGCCTATACCAAAATGTTGAAAAGCGGGTTAGAAGCGGACAAAACTATTGGGTCAACTATAGGTAGAATAAAAAAAATAACAGAAATAACGTAAGAAACGAAGACAAAAAATTATTTTTCTAATTTGACTTTTCGGCTATAGATTACTTAAAATATTAAGTTCATTCATATTTTTCATGTAATATTTTTTTGATGTATTTCCTAAAATCTTGAGTGAAACTACAATAGTTTTGAGTATAAACGTATTACATATCAACAAATATATGTGTTTAAAATTATAAAAAATATTTATATGCGGTTTGAATTACCGCAATTCGATAAATTATTTTTTTAGGTTAGGTTTAGGAAAATACAATTCTACGGTGTAGTGAAAATTATTTGTGATTTTATATTCATATTTGTATATGTGTGCATGAATATTTTATAAATAGAAAAGATAATATACACGGACAATTCAAAATTACCATACATAAAATAATAAACATGCATATTACATTCAACGCACAAAAATTTGTTCGAGTTTTGTTGTTGTATTTGTTAAGTTTTTTATTCTTGGACGAAAATTTTCGCTCGGTTATTCTTTTTAAATGACAGCAAAATAAAACGCAATTTTTCTTATAGTTTTTATTTTTCTTATTCTGAGTATGGTCGAATACATATAAATCCTATCTCTCGCTCTCTTACGTTATTTTTTTTATTTTTTTTATTCTATCTATAGTTCCCGCATATGTTTCTCAAAATACACAAAATCAAATCAAAACACACATCGTAACTCGACCAAATTCAAAGAAAAATCTAAATAATTACACAACAATTTTGTAAATAATTTAGGAATAACCGCGAAATTAAATATTAGGTGTACCGGAAAGTTCTGTCCGTTTTTAGAATGAAACAAAAGAATAAATTTTCTCATACTTTGAATAAACTTTATTGAATAATATAATTGCCATCATTATTTATGACTTCTTGCCAGCGTGATGGCAATTTGTATATCCCATTTTTAAAAAATGTCTTATCTCTAGAGGCTAAAAATTGAACCAGTGCTTATCTGATATCTTCTTCGTTCTTGAATTGTTTGCCCTGCAAGAAATTTTGTAAGGACAGAAACAAGTGATAATCGAATAGTGCTAGGTTCGGAGAGTATGGTCACAAACGTAATATATACAGACGAATTATTACGAAAGAAAGTTTGGTCGAATACTGTGGCTCCACTTTTCATATTACATTTTTTTTTGTAATCTAAGAGAGGAACCCCATAACCCTGCCATCTATATATACATAGCAGAAACAGCCTAAAAAAACGTTCGTATTTTTTTCGCACCTAAACTACATACACATAGTAATAAAACTTTATGAATGAAGGAAACAATAACAAAACAACACGATGATCATAGTGTCGGCTTATTAAAAACGAGCATTCATGGTTTAGTTGTTTTGTGTGTATGTAGTATGGATATATAAAAAATAAAATATTTATAAAAATTAAAATATGCAAGTATAATGTATATCACAACACACGGGTAGTGAAGCACGTGGAGATTGGCCATGTGCGCTATACATGTACAGAGAAAAATAGATTTTAAATAAATTTCGTAAAATAGATACATAATTCGTTTTTCTATAATGTTGCTGCATGTAGTTTTTTGTTTCTATATATATTCGAGTATAGTTGTGTTGTATGTGGATATGTAGTTTAAATTTTTTATGAATTACTCAGACATATTTTATGGCTTCCTGAATTGAAAAAGGCCGAAATTAAAAAGGTAGACTTAAAAAATATGTTTTTATATGAAAAAATGGGACCTTTTTTAAGTCATATTTATAACAAATTTTCTGACTTAACAAAAATGTTTTACAAAAACAAATTTAATTTAAAAATGACACAAGGAAGGCATATTTTAAGTCATTTTAAAAATACATTTTATAATTCATTTTCAAAATGACTTAAAATAGCCATATTTTATTTTACATTATAAACATAAAATTTACATTTGTTTTTGATAGATATAGAAATGCATGCGTTATAAGTGGACTTTTATGCCATTTATAAATATACATTTTATGCTTTTTATAAATACAATTCTTAAATAATTTTCAAAATGGCTTATGATATGCATTAATAAAGTACGGTTTTTTTTATTTAATTTTCATTACAGATTTTAAGTCAATTTTAAAATGAAATAAAAACGCTGGTTTTAAGTCCGGAAAAATACAATTTTTAAGTCAGCCTTTTTTAATTCGGGAAGCAATATTTTATATAGTTTTCACTTTTCGTCCTTCGTTTCTCATTTTATATTTATGCGAACCATAATTTACAGGAATATAATGTATTAAAATCAAAGAAGTTAACTGTACAGAATGAGTCTAAGCAACTGTCAAGTGTCGCAAATTCGGAGGGTAAAAGAGAAAGCATCTAAATCAAGGGGATTACAACAACAAGAAACCAATATAGGCACCCCACGCCAACAACCAAAATTGTTTTCTTAATTTTTTCTGATTTTTAACATAAAGTAAAGATAAATTTATCACAAATCACTTGTTTCTTAGCACAATTTACATTTTATTTTATATAAACACTTGGTAAATTTGCTGGTGGTAAGATATTCCTTCTTGAAATTTTTTAGGCGTATTTTCGCATTTTTTCACGATACACTTCATTTTGTACAAAAGTCTGTATTTTTTGTTATCACATAATACACCACTATATAAACAAATGACTATTTCATAAAGTTTGTATTATTTTGATGAATAATAATTGATAATTTTAAAAATTTATAATTTATAATTTTACTGCGCAAAATTAACACGTCACTTCATACAACAACACAAATCGGTTTGACGGGTGCATATAGCGAAATATGAGTAAACCATATGGATTTTTTATATAACCATCCTATTCTAGCTTGTGACAGATGAGATAGCAAATTTTATATGGGTAAAATATTGTCACCTATTCCTCAGTATTTTAACTTCCTTGATTAAAATGTTAACTCGCACAATAACGATTATAAAGTATACGTTATATTATTTATCATAGATCATCGTTTTTTGTTTTTAATACAATTTTCATTGAGAATTTTTCTTTTCCACGTAGGTACCTATATTTATTGATTGTTGATAATCAATAGAGCTAAATATGTGTGAAGACAAATGCGCTTCTATTATGTTTGTAAAAACGTGTAAAAATGAGCAATATATCATAATGCAGAGATGCTTTAGTCGGTCTCGGTAATTATATTATTATTTACATATAATTGATAATCAAAAAATGTATGTCAAACACATAGCGATCCTACGGCACGACACGATTCAATTCTGATCTACTGCAAGGAAGGATAAAGGTTTAATATAGGTTTAATCGAGATTAATAATGATCTTCAATAATTGCTTCATTAAATCAGTACCTAAGGAAAAAATATATATATTTTGGATGTATCTAGAGATTTCCTGAAATTGAATACTAAAATTAATACTTTTCTTATTAATCATAAAGAACAACAACATATTCATATTTGAGACTTGTAATTGACTCCAGCTTTAAATGGAATTTAGATATAGATAAAATAAAGAAATGCATTATACTATATATATATTTGCGATAAAAATAACGCGAAACAATTTACCCAAACCAATCCTCAGTATGATCTACATATCATCCATATATTCACATATAGTGTATTTAAACCCAATATGGAGTGGGGCACCAGAATATTTGCTAAACTGCATCTTTAACCACTTGAGTGGTTTGCCCGAGCGTGACTGGGACGCGTAGTTCGATTGTGTTTTGATTTGCTCGAGTCTTGCTCGCGCAAAGCTTGTATTGAAACAATAATTGAAAAATAAAAATTTTGTATTCAGATTACTTGGCAATTATTTTCTAAAGAAATGTAAAAAAAACCTAACAATTTATGGACACACTTTCTCACAAAAAGCCGTCACTTAAGTGGTTAAGTTCTCATGATTTGTTTATATAATTAAATATAATTAAATAAAAAAGTATTTCTGTAAAATATTAAATATCTGCGTATTGTTCGATGAACTCTGCAGTGAAACAATAAAAAAAACTGTTAGCCTATTTTGAAATAAAACAAAATTATGGCCTATTCGTCGAAGAATATAAGTAAAATTTAGTAACATATACTAATTTTTAGTTATACCAGTTCTCCTATACTTAAGTTTTTATCTAAAATAATTGGTGGAATAAAACAATCAGTTACTTTTCATCATAGAAAAATACGTATGGATAATATTTGTTTCTTGTTTTAAACTGGTTTTCGGCTAATTGTTTGATTGGTATTTGCCTTTTTATGCGAAGCTGTTTGCAAAATTGCCAAGAGTTATTTGCAAATGGTAGTAAGCAAAAGTTATTTGACAACATAGTAGGGATTTAGCCGCTTTATTTCTAAGGTACACAATCAATTAAATTTCGGATTAATGAGCAAATGATTAGTTCATTGAAACCAAGCCAGATCCCAGGGCAGCTGAAAGAGGCATATTGCTACTGGATGAGGAATACTAGCATGCCAGGAGGATGAATTTATTTCCTTCCAAAACAACGATTGTTTGACTTTGTTGGGATACATTGTTAAATTGTTTCTCTCTGCCATGCCAACCAAACATTGTAGATATTCTAAGTCCGAAGGATTTTACACATTCACGTGAAAGCTAAATTTTTGTTTTATATTAATGCTGTGTGCAATCAACTACGTTGACTAAACTAAATTCAAACTAGAAGTCCCTGAAATTTAAAGACAGATATTACTAAAATTAAATATTTATTCTGTGTAGTTTATTTGTTAATGTACATGTACAGAAATTTTAAAATCATCCGGAGTACACCATAATAAAATTATGACAATTCTAATCTAATAAAATGTAATCAAAAAGTAACCACCTAAACTTAATTGCATCAGTCGCGTGCTGAACAATAGCAGAAGCTTCAATATTTGTTTAGTCTAGGCAAATGGTATAAGTTGTTCATTCTAACAACTTTTGAATTCATTAATCACCCACCAAGAATTTTTTCCACATATTAATGTAGTTTCAATTTTCTGAATAATAAATCTTTTTTTGCAGTATTCTACAACCAATGAAAAGATATACACCTAAATTAACGCCTACTTTCGCAATTTATTATATCGCCGATGAGGAGTAATTAGAATAGAAACGCCTGCTAAGGGGCCAATGTTCCAGATTTTCTAATGCCATTATATTGTGTTATTCACTTTCACTTGGCAACAAACGAAAAAATTTTACAACCTACATTCAATGGATACTTTAATTTTTTTTTTAATTTTTCTTTGCATTAGTTTTTGTCCGGGTTGAATTAGCTAATACCAATCTTTACGATCATTGTGTTATATAGATTTTAATTTAGTTATTATTTAATAAAATATTAATCATTCGATTATGTTGTTATTCGAAATAGTAGATAAATAGCTGAGGATGATGATTTATTAATTTATATAGTTATAATAAATGTTGAAAACAATTATGTCGCTAGCAAAAGCTTGCTGTTTTACATTCTATTTCATTGAACTAACAACTCAGTTACTATTGACTATTTAGATGTCTGAAACTGGGTCCATTTCAGAATAATTAACTTATATATAAAAGGGTGGGCGAATGGCCCGCCGTCCACTTGTTTTTGCTTTGGTCGCATACTCTAAAGCATTTCTGCATCATGAGCAATAAATGTTTTTACACACAAACATAAAAGAAGCGCATTTGAGCGCTTCACACGTACCTTCGTGGAAAAATTCTTAATGAAAATTGTATTAAAAATAAAAAACGATGATCTATGGATAAATAATATAACGAAAACTTTAAATTCGTTTTAAGGAAAATTGTGCTAGTTAACATTTTAATACATTTATATTGATGTAAATCAGGCAACCTTGTATGCGTTTGAAAGGTGACATTTTAACTTGCACTTTGACATACAAAACATTAAAATCGGTGAAATGAATAAAAAGTTACATTTTAAACATATAGATAAATAATGAAAAAATTCGTTTACTTTTACAATTTTATTACGACAAAATTAAAAGCGGGGCTCAGGTTTGCGAACAAATTGTGCATGGAGAAGGTGCTTTATCAAAATGAGCAGTAAAGAAATCTTGCTTTCATTCTGGAAATATGGATGTGAAAGATGCCCCTCGCTCTAGTCGACCAACCAGTGGAAAATTCGATGAAATCATGCAGAAAATTGAAGAAGACCAGCATATAAGCAGCCATGCCATTGGTAAAGAACTCAATATTGATCACAAAACAGGTTTAAACCATTTGAAAATGGCTGGATACAAAAAAGCTTGACGTTTGGGTACCTCATGAATTAACAGTTAAAAATTTAATGAACCGGATTTCTATTAGCGAAACGCGAAAAGGAATCGTGCATTATGAGGTGCTGCCACCTGCTGATGACATATCAGATATATCTGAATTTTTTTTTAATTTGGATGTACCTTTGCAAGAAGCTTCAATGCGGTATATTGTGGGCTACGTAGCGTTCAAAATTTTGAGTAAAATTAAATGTTCACGATGTGAAAACATGTTTATCAAAACTGATGAAATTTTAGAGGCTCCGGCAGAATATTTGATTAGCAATAAAAATTATGACGATGAAAAAAAGAAGAATCTTAAAGCTCCAACTGAGTATTATTTCAAAATTTGCAAAGAACACATTTATTTATTTTCCCGGATGTTTTCAGAACGTGCAAATATGAAAGATTTGAAAAAGAATATTGTCCAACTTTGTATTGTTAACACCAGCAGGTGTTACAAAGATTTGTATGTCGAACAAAATCCATGCCATGAGCATAACAAGGCAGCCTTAAACTTCATGATTTTAGTTTTAATCAGAAAACACTGTTCCTCGTTAGCTGAAAAACACATACAAAATAAAATTAAAAACCGTACGAAATCCTAATTGGCGAATACTATTGCCTTAGACAAGCAAATTAGATTTTTCATTTGAACTAAAAAATGAAAACAAAACAAACTTCTGATAATTCCAATGTCATCGTTGTATATGTGATTTTTCGATAAACTGCGTATACGTATACGCAAAAAACAAAATATTTTTGATTGTATGCGGCTATTTACAGAAAATGAAATCGCAGTTTAAATTTTTACGTTTACATAGGATGAAATATCTGTTTTAGGTTGTCTCAGCTATTGCAAAACAAATAATTATATACAAATAATTATATAATGAAATGTACCGCACATGGGTTGTTATTTTATTTTTAAATTTTATTAAAATTTATTTTAATTTTAATAAAACTTTATTATTGCAATTTTTATTTTATTTGTTTTATTGTTATTGAATTTGATTAAATAAATTATTTATAACTTAACTAGTAAAATTGCTGGTTTCTTCCTCTTTATCTAGTGGTATACCAAGTGAAATTTATTGTATGTGGATGATTTATTGTATACGGAAACGTCCCCATACATATGTTTGATGTACATTTTCTTCTAGGGATTAAAAATTCAAATTTAATGTCAAATAACCTCACTCTCTTGAATAACCTCATCGCAATTATTTTTCAATGCCCTACCTGTTTAACCCTTTGCCTGCCCACCATTAATATTAAAACTTACTGTCGGACGTTCTGTGCATATCGTTCATAATTTTTCTCGTTATCAATTAGCATCAAATCAAAATATGTAGTTGAAATGTATGTATTAAGACTAAATACAAAATATACCAAAGCATATGTTGTTATTATTTCTGTACAAAATTTATAACTGTTTTACAGTTAGTAAATATAGGTACATTAATTATTTTTATCTGTTAGTAATGTTCTCAGTCTCAAACAAAATTTTGGAATAAAAAATAAGGCAAAGTGTATCATCATCACATATGATGCGCAGGACAGTCAAAGGGTTAACTCATCGTATAGTTAATTGATTTTAATAATGGTTGCACGACAAATTCGATATTAAACAAAAAATTATTTAACATAACAATTAAAACTAATTTCAAGTAAAACAACGTGCATACCATACCATGTGTCATTTTTTGTGTGTATGTGTGTCGAACTAACTGCCGATATTGTTTTGTTCGATTCATGGTTTTTATTTTTCGTATATAGCTAATACTATAATAGTAATTTTTTTATCAATAAATTTTCTTAACGATCCGTGGTAGGTATGAAAATAAACAATATGAAAAAACAAATAAAAAATAATAATTTACAGTTTTCACTTATAAAATTGTTTGTCAGTCTTTTGTGTATCTGCATACGTAAAAATTGTGATGTTTTCGACTATGTTGATGGTAGTGCCATCTACTAGTAAGTAGATGTCAAATGAATATCAAAATAGCTAATGGGGTTCCTCGATGTAGTTTAAATTTTTCTCACCAACAATTGGCGCAATTATCAGTCAATTTGATAAAACCATGTCTTCATTCGCCAATAATTCGTCTGGATATATTGAGTTTGTGGTATGGTGGATGCGACATAATTACCCAGCCTATAGTTCTGCGACTTTCTGACGAGTTCCCAAAGCAGCATGTGGCCTGGCATCGTCATGAACCAGTATGATGTTCTTCCTATTGAACATCGCGAGTCTCTTTTCTTGGAGTGCTGTTTTTAATTTACCCAATTGCTGACAGTAGCTCTCCGAATTTAGCCTTTCGATTGGTTTCAACAGCTCAAAAAGTATTGGTCCTCGAACGTCCCACCATATACACAACATTCTCTTGTTCAGCCTCAACTTCGGTGTAGAGGTGGAGGGGGTAGGTTTTCCGGGTTCACAATATGCCCTTTTCCTTATGATGTTTTCATAGGTAATCCACTTTTCATCCCCAGTTATGATCCGGTCCAACAAGGGTTCGATTTTGTTGCGTGCAAGCAGAGATGTGCATATGATGATTAGATAATTCAAATTAATCTCACTTAACTTATATGGCACCCATCTCGAATACTTCCACACAAACCATAGTTTCCGAATATGGTCGGAAATGGTTTGTTGAGCTGAATCAAGCCTTTCTGCAATCTCCGATGTTGTCAAAAAAGGATCTTGCTCTAACATGATCTTGACAGTATCGTCGTCGATCAAAGATGGTCGCCCAGAGCGTTGCTTATCAGAAAGGTCGAAATCACCTACTTGAAATTTTTCAAACCATCTTCTGCATGTTCTATCAGAAACTGTACCTTCACCAAACACTTTCAATAAATTTCTATACGCTTCTGTAGCATTTCTTCAGCAATGATGATCGCGTCAAACTTAATACTAACAAAATGATGTTCGTTTTAGTTCATCTGCGACGTAAATGTGTATACATTGTTAATGATCAAAAGAGAAAGCCAAATATAAGTCACATGAATATGCGCATACTTGTTGAAACTAATTGTTACCGGAACGGACAGAACTTTCCGGTAGACCTAATATATTATGGTTCTCTTAAAGCAAAAAAAAATTAATTTAAAATTCGATTCGTGAATCGATTTTTCTAAATAAAAATTTTATTTTTTAAATATATGTGCATTTACAATAGTTTTTATTTTACGTTCAAACCAGTCTAGGATTTTCTGGCCTTCATATTTTTGAGAAAGCCAATGTTTGGCAACTTGCAGTTGCAAAGAACTTTTTAATAAATTCAGTTCCCAGGACAAAAATTACATTTCTACAGTTTCATACGAATTGTTGATATAATTTTTACTCCCTACCACGAGTGTAATCTTTCCCATTATATCTATGTTCTAGAATTAAAAGGGCGTAAGTCGACTTATGCCCTAATCGACTTTTTCATACTTTCCGTCTTATTAATAACTAATAAGACGGAAAGTTTGAAAAAGTTGATTAGGGCATAAGTCGACTTACGCTCTTTTAATTCTAGAACACAGAATTATGTTAATGCTACACGATCACGTACTAATACGAATACAACATAAAAATCAAAACAATATTCCCGGTTTTACGCATACCAAAGCTATTTTACTGTTGTGTTACTAAACCAATTAATGTGATCACAAGAAAATTTACATTCAGTTATTGTTTTGAATTTGATTGCGTCGGGTCGGTACGTTAGTTTAAATATGTTATACGATGAATTAATTTCGGGTTTGATTTTCAATGGTTAAGTTTATTAGTAAATCGAGGCAGTGGATATTCCATTTAGTGGTCAATTTAATATTTTTCTGTGAAAAGTGTTTGTATAGTTTTCGTTGTAAGATGAACGCATTGGATTTTAAAACTGTTTTTCGTTTTTTATGTAGTGCTCTGATATTTTGAAATAACGGGTGATGGGAATTTATAAAAATCGGTAAGCGCTTAGAAATTTATAAACATTTAAAAAAAATTATAATTTGCTTTTTTGAGGCGTTCTTACATAATCAAATTGAAATTTTTATCTACAATTTTTTTTGTGTCAACTTATAATAATTCTACTATAGTATCGTGTAACACAACCTTTTGATTAAATGGTTCATATACACTATTGGTAAAGAAGCCATTTTGCATAGGGAAATCAGAATTTTCTTGGGAATTAATAGGTGTACTAAATGAAAAATATTAAGTAATATTTTTTTTTGTTGTTTATGATTCTTTAATCGATTGTTTTTTGTCAACTTTATTATAAAATTAAGCTTTTGATGGCATTTTATATTTATTTATTTATTTATTTATTTCATTCAAAATTAGCTAACAAACGGAAAAAAAAAAAATTTCCAATTAATACTTGCTAGCATAAACACGATTTACAATATTAATTATAATAATATACAACAGAATTAGTATTTCAAATTAAAAATAATTAAAAAGTTTAATCAAATATCACAATTTACATTTAAATTTAGTTTTAAAGGTGATTAGCATTTTCTAAAATGCTAATTACAAATTTTTTGTAAATTGCTAAAGAACCAATATTAAATTCTAAATCATTAAAAAAAATATTATGAGCATTTTGCATACGAATTAAAGGAGAGTTTTTACAATAATCACGTCGATTATAGAACTCGCCGGATTTACTGCGGCGGGAGTCCAAACTCCATATAAAAAAAATTAAAATCATTAATTATAATCAAAGTTGCGTTGAAAAACAGGTTTATTTTCATTTAATTCTGTTTTTATGATTCGCAAACCATTCGTAATGTTTTAGCTGCGGATTTCGAACGAATGTTTTTGTTTGATTTGCGTAGAAATAAAACCAGTTTTACATGCAACCTTGATCGAAATTCATGATTTTAATTTTTTTTTATATGGAGTTTGGACTCCCGCCGCAGTAAATCCGGCGAGTTCTATAATCGACGTGAATTTGTTTTAAACGGTTTAACATTAAATGTTAGGGGTTTCCTGATGTTAAATGGATTTGTGTTCAGTTTAACTTTCGTTTTTAAATCCGAATAAATTATGTCATTTAAAATTGTATATAACGTAAGCTCGTCATTGATTTTACGTCTATTTTGAAGCGAATGTAGACAATATCTCTCAAGACGGGAAGGATATGGTTCGTAGGGTAATCTCATTCTAAAGTTAAGTAAGCGAGTGAATTTTCTCTAAATTTTCTCCAAAGCTTTACTATGTACCTCATAATTTGGATTCCAAATTGGTGTTAAATATTCAGTAATCGATCTAACATGAGCACGGTAAAGGGCCAGAAATGATTGATAATTGCAAAAATTTGATGTAACTCGCATAATAAAACCAAGCATTCTAAGGGATTTACTAACTATTTCTTGAATGTGGTGGTTGAAGCTCAGTTTATTATCAATAATAATTCCTAGATCATGGGCAAAACTTTTGACTTCAAGTTCAACGCTGTTGATTCGATAAGTGTATGCGGAAGTTATATTTCTGGGTTTGATTTTAAGAGCAAAACATTTATTTATATTTAATTCCATATAATTTAGCTGGCACCAGTCAAATAAACTATTAAGATCCTTCTGCAACTTCTCACAATCAGATATAGTTTTAATAGCAGCATATATTTTAAGATCATCCGCAAATAATAACATATTATTTTCAAGATTGGTTGAAAGATCATTAATAAAAAGTAGGAATAATAGTGGCCCAAAGTGGAACCTTGTGGAACACCTGATGTGGGAACTATTTTGTTAGATCGAATTCCTTCTATTTCAACATATCGAACTCTATTGCTCAAGTAGGAGGTCAACCAGCTAAGATTCTTACCACCTACGCCATAATTTTGTAGTTTACTTATAATAAGAGAGAATGATTTACTTTATCAAAAGCCTTTGAAAAATCAGTGTATATAACATCAACTGAATGTCCGTTTTCTAACGACTGATAAGCGAATTCAGTAAATTGTAGCAGGTTGGTTAAAGTTGAGCGACCGCGAAAAAACCCGTGCTGATATTTCGATATTTTATCTTTAGTATGATTGAACAATTTAGTATAAAATAGTTTTTCAAAAACTTTAGAAAACACGTTTAAGATACAAATTGGTCTATAATTTGCTACATTGTGGATGTCCCCACTTTTAAAAATAGGCGCAACCTTCGCTGTTTTCCACTCACTGGGAAAAATACCTTCCTGCAAGGATTTGTTGAAAATAATTGTTAGTGGTATATAAATAGAACCAGAAACATTTTTGATAAAAAATGGTGAAAGTGAATCTGGGCCACAACCCTTATTTGTGTCGAGGTTTATCAAATTGGTATAAGTTTCTTCATAAGAAACACAAAAATCGTTTAGTTTCGAGGAACTACTACATATATACTATTATATTTGTATATTTCTAAAGCAAACTAAACAATTTTTTACGAGTAACGTTTTATAAACAACCGTTGTACATTTAAGATTTCAAAATTAATTTTTGGCGGATAAACTTATTTGGCGTATGTATATATTCTTGTTATATTGCTTGCATTGGGTCCGATCAGTGCTCTATTTCGTCTTTGTTATCTTCTATTCAATAAATTTAGCTAAGCAATTTATATTCCTCGGTGTGGGTAATTTCCGAGTAACATAAAATATAGAGTTGACTCATGGATGCAATTCAAGTATAGGCTGCTCCTATTTGATCTATAAGTAAAAATTCCGCGATCGACGATCCGATTTTATCGCGTACGTTCTTGCGTTTTCCTAATACCTCCGTGTGGAACTAAGGGATCGCAAAACTGTTCAATGACCTTTGTATTGATTACACCTGTTGCGAAATGGTGGATTGAAATATTTAAACACACGAATGTACTAACTTATGTAATTGCAATATAATTATTATTGAGTTTTATTCACTTCTTATTACAATCAATTTTAGTTATAAGTATAAAATATATAATTTGAATTTCAGAAGTTGGAATTTAGAAATAGGAAATTTAATAAAGGTCTTTTTAAAAATTAGGAATTCTATTATAAAATTTAGGAAATGTTTAATATGTATTAGAATAATTACCATGTTATCACGCCCAAGAGCGCATCCCAAAAGAAGTTATTTTAGTTTTATTTTAAATATAGTACCCGTAATTATTGCTCTTCAACACCAACACATACATACATATCTATGATAGGTAAATTATAGGGGACAACAAAGATGAGTGGTACATCACAACAATCCTCCCTCCTTTTAACAAAAGATGACCTATGGTTGTCTTTTGAGATGTGTATATGCCTAGTTGTTTTGGACTGATATTATATAAAAATACATAATTTTTTAAATACTAATATTTATAATATAATAATCGTAAAAATACAATCTTCAAAAATTATTGCGGTTTTTTTTTTTTTTTTCATTATGCTAGATTTTATTTTTCCTTTATATGAAATATAAAATAATTATAAAGTAAAATTAAATGATTATAATTTTTTAATAAGAATTAATAATAATTATAAAATGAAATTTTATGTTTACACAAACTTCAATTTTTTTCTTAATTCCATTGATCCAAAATGTTGGAACAAATTTAAAAATTATTCTTAATTTTTAAAATATCAAAATATAAATAGAATGTTTATTATTTATTTTATAAAATTAATTTAATTCATAAATAAAGATTTATATAATTGCCGACGAGAGACAAAACTAATTACCATATCTCTTTAAACGGTTATTATGAACTATCTTTTCACGACGACCAATAAGAATTTTAGTATTTTCTGGTGAAATTATTTCTACAACTGAATATGGACCGAGCCAAAGTAAATCGAGTTTAGAATTTCTACCTTCATTTTTTAAAAATACTTTATCGCCGGTTTTAAATAGTTTGTATGACGTATTTTGTTCATAGTATTGTTTTGACTTTTCTTTACATTTTACAAGTTTATCATGAGCTATTTTGAAAGAATTCTAAAGTTTAAATTTTAGATCATAAAAATAATCGTCGTAATTGTATAGAAGATCTACATTTTTATAAATGGAATCTGGAATATTGGGTTTATAACCAAAAACTTATTCATATGACATGTAATCTGTGGCTGTGTGTGTGGTGGTGTTGTAAGAAAACGTAGCAAATTGCAACCAAGAGTCCCAATCTAGGGGATCATTTTCAACGTAATTCCGTAAGTATTCAATCAGAGTTTTATGACTTCGTTCAAGTGCATCATTTGTTTGTGGATGATAGGCACTACTATTAAATTTTTGAATCTTCAAAAGTTTGCATATATGTTTGAACAGTTTTCACATAAAATTTGAACCTTGATCTGTTAAAATTGAAAAAGGAGATCCAAAGGTACAAATAAAATTTTGGACGAAAGCTTTAGCAACTGTTTCAGCCTCTTGATCAGGCAAGGGAATGGCAAAACTAAACTTTGTTAAGTCACATTGCATTGTGAGAATATATTTGTTGCTTTTATGTGATGTTGAAAGTGGTCCAACAATGTCTAGAAAAAATTTTTCGAAGGATCTTGAAGACGTAGTTGTAATTTTCATATGGATATTTTTATTTACCAAGCTTTTGTTCTTTTGACAAAATGCACAATTTCGGATATAATTTTCTATTTTTGCGAACATTCTTTAAAAATAATAGAAATTGCGTAATCTTTTAAATGTTCGGTATATTCCTTGATGAGCTCCTTCCATGGTCCATCATGGTATTCCTTGATGATTGTGTTGATATCGTCTTCATTTGATAAGGAAATAATTGTATTTTTATTCTCAATATTGGAGGAAGAAGTACTACTAGAATTTGGTAAATTTGCATCAGTCACAGAATTTGATGTTTGCAAATTTGAAGAACTTGATGAATTTGGAGAAATTTCAGTGTTAGAATTTTGACAACCTGAATTTAATGAACTGTCGTGTTGAGAAAATTATTTAGGCATTTTTGATTTTGAACGGGTGTAACGAAAGTCTTTTGATCGTGGGAATTTCCATCTGAAGATGGTTTCATGGTACGTCGTTTCGCTATCAGAAAATATATATTTACTAGTTCATTGCCCTTGGGCGGTCATTTTGAGCGCGGCTATAGCTCAGGAGTTAAGGGGTGGGCTTTCCAAGGGTTGAACGTAGTCTTGATAAACCGCAGAATCAAAAATAATCGTAGGAAAATTAGATAGAAAAAGAAAAAAGAAAATTGAAAATAATAATAATGAAAAAAGATAAAAAAATAAAAATTTAAATGACCAGTTGTAAATTTAAACTATCGCAATTACTTTTGGGTTACCAATTTTCCAAAAATCTAAACTCTGTATGAAAGAATCGAAATTGATTTAAACATAAAAAAAAATCTATTAATGAACTAGCTTTAACCCTGACCAGAATTTGAAGAAGCTATTTATTGCAAGAAAACAGTGATCGTTCCATAGTCACTCCACTACTCACCCAGGCCTCACGATGATTTGATTAACCTCTCATTTCAATTGGTTATCATGCAAGAAATCGAAAGACATTAATTAATATTTTGAAATTTAGCATGCTCAATATTTATTTCATAAGCTAAATTTACAACAATTCAAGAAGTTTGAACAAAAAAAAATGGACGATTATCATTTATATTTACTAATGCAAACCAAAATTTGAATTATATTGAGTCCAATGCATACTCAAATATATTATTATTATAAATTGATATATATAACAAAGCCAAAATTGTATATGCAATATACAAAGCAAAATTGAACTATCCTAACGGTATACCTTTCTATATACTAACCTAAACTTAACTAAAAATAAAAAAAAACTTAAAAATAAACAACTCAACTAAATATTAATTGATCAAACAAGGAAAATTCGTTGATTAATAATAAAAATCTAAATTGATCAATGAAAGTTTTAATTTTAATAATAAAAAAAATGATTTACTTGTTGGCCAGCCGTGATGTTGAATAAAGTTGCTTGTTGAGTGATGCGTGTTGATTGGTGTTAAATCGATATCCAAACAAATCGTTGATTGAAACACAAAGTCTATAATGTTTTCCGTTTTCTAAACTTTGTTCGTGATTGTAGAGGTTTTCTCTCTTAGTTACGTTATCAATTGCACATTATTATTACAACGTATTATCATGGACGTCCGGAACATTTAATTACAGTATTATAATCGTTACCGTATATTAATTTCGATATTATTTTAGGTTTTATGTTGGTTATAGTTTTAATAATTTCTAATTTTTAATCAATTGTACTGTCGTTGCTATCATATTATAATTTTTAATTAATGTAATCGTTGTTGTTTTGATTTCTTTTTTCTTTGTTGCAATTAATATTACTATTGCCAAGCGTAAAAATTATGACACGAACGCAGTTCTGTGTCCACTTTCGGTTGGTTAGCGTTTTTTTGTTTACTGTACACTGTTATATATGTATTATAATTTTTGCCCCTTTTTTTTGTTTATGACTTTGATAACACGGTTAAATTTAATTAATATAACATTTCGTAATTACTTTTTAGTTATAGCACTAAGAAATTAAAGTTTTAACATTCACTGTGATCTCAGACTGACATATTTTATTTATACACTTTATGTATTTATTGTCCATATTTAAATTATTATTTATTTTTTTTATTAATATTTATTAAAAATAGCTTGTTTGAGAAATTTACCTACACCGAAATTTCTTCAAATCGCACAACCCGTCTGTTTTAACATGTCCTTGAGCCCCAAATCATGAGCAATTACATTTCACAAAGCATTATTTTGTGCACTCATATGCATGATAATTAGTTATATTCTAAAATAACCTAATATACACTTTAACTAATAATTAATTTTAATATTTGCATACACAACATAGTTCGATTTACACGAATAACTCAGGTTTTCCTTGCATTACTGTATAATGAGAATCACCGTATATTCAACAAGTATACACTGCACGATCGAATCGATAACCGATAAATAAGAATTTATTAATTATATATATATAATTTTTAAGAATTCGCCCGAATTTTATACTCAATTTTAAACCATTTAATTCAATTTTATTCAATTAAAATTAGTTTACGAATGACACAACTAACCGTTCAGCGAGACACGATTTTGTCTTTTTCTCTTGCATTAAACCGACTGCCCACCTACCAAATCAGGTTCGTCTTTTATATCTTCGTTTCCGTCAGCTCGAGAGGGGAAAACATAATTTGTTTGTATTGTATTTGTACTGCCAGATGAGTACTCCGAAATTCAGCCGTTTAACGCTGTGGTGGGCAGTGCAGCGTTACACGGGTTACCACATTGCATTGAGGATTATCCGGAACGATTCGACTTAGCAACGACGAAGCAACAGTTAAATAGCAACAGCGTTGCTATTTAACTTTCCTGGTTTGTGAACAATAGTATAATCATATTCATCTAACCTTATTCGCCATCTTGTCAGTATCGATGATGGGTTTTTGATATTGCACAGCCAAATTAAGGGTTTATGGTCACTAACAATTTTGAATTTTCTACCATAAAGATATGGCCTATAATGATCTGTTGCCCAGATTATAGCAAGAAGCTCCTTTTCTATGGCCGAATAATTTTTTTCAGCACTGTTCAAAACCCGACTAGCATATGCGATAGGCAAATCGGCTCCGTTTGACTCTTGAGACAAGACCGAACTTATCGCAACGTCACTAGCGTCACAGGTTAGCACAAATTCTTTTGTAAGATCCGGAAATTGTAGAATAGGTGGATTTATTAAAAAAAGTTTCATTTTCGAAAAAGCTTTGTCGCAAAAAGCATCCCATACGAAATTTGTATTTTTGTTTAGAAGGCTTGTCAACGGTTTTGCTATATTTGAAAAATTTGGACAAAACTTCCTATAATATCCGATAAGACCAAGGAATGTTTGTATCTCACGAGTGTTTTTTGGAGTTGGATAATTTTGTACTGCCTCGATTTTAGTTGGGTCAGGTTTAATGCCAGATTTAATTATAATATGTCCTAAATAATATATTTCTTTGCATAGAAACTGACATTTTTCGGGATTAATTTTTAAGTTGTATTGTCGTAGACATGAAAATACATCGTTTACATTTTGATTATGATCTGCTAAATTTCTGCCGTATATCACAACGTCATCCAGGTAAACTAGGCACTTTAATCCGTTTAATCCACATACAACGTTATTCATCAGCCTTTGAAAAGTACTTGGAGCATTACGCAGCCCCATACTCATACGAGTAAACTGGTAATGTCCTGTTTCTGTACTGAAGGCAGTTTTTTCATGGTCTTTTAAATCGATTGGAACCTGGTGGTATCCATGAGCAAGATCAATGGTTGAAAAATAATGGGAACGACCTAATTGTTCCAAAATATCCGTAATGTTTGGTAATGGAAACACTTCAGGAATTGTGATGTCCTTAAGCTTCCTGTAATCAATAACAATGTGCCACTTTTTTTCATTTGTTTTGGATTTCTTAGGAACACATAATAAAGGGAAATTCCAAGGAGATTTGGAATATTCAATTATATTATCGGCTTTCATTTCATTTACTTGTTTATTAATTTCATTTTTAACAGAATGAGGCAATCGATATGGTTTGCAAAATATTTTATTTGAATGTGCGGGTATTCATTGATTTGATGAGAAGTTGCATCTGTTACTGACAATTTATCCCCATCAAGGAAAAAAACATCATTAAATGAACGACATATCGTTGAAATAGAATGTTGTTCCTCATTGTTTAAGTGACTTAAATCAATTTTACTTTCGAGTAATGACAGACGATTTTGTATATTAGGATTTGAAAAGTTTATATTAAAAACATGAAAATTTTCTAGAGATTCGGATTTCAAAATAAAATTTGATTCCAGTTCGACATCATATTCATTAGAATTTATTAGACTAACATACGTAAAACCGTTTTCAATTTTCAAAATAGAACTTGCTATGTATACCCCAAGAAGTACTTCTGCCGAATAGCAAACATGCTCCGAATTATTGGTTAGTGAACTTGGTATTATGACGGATTTTTCTGTTCGGGCTCTAATTATATTTTGAGTTGGATGTTTTGAAAGCATAAAGGTGACCGCTGTGTTATTAATAGTTAACTGAATACTTTTTGAAGAAAAATCCTGTTTACAATTAAAAAAACCTAAAAAATCTTTACCTAAGATTCCAGAATATTGAATTGGAAAATCATTTTGAATAACTTGAAAGTTTTGTTTAAATGAAAAAGTTGAATCAGGAAAGAATAGTTGTAAGTTGGATAATCCAAGTGTCTCAAAGGAGTTCTTTGAAATTCTGGTGATTTTACATTTGAAATCAGGATAGTATAGAGAATCTGGATCTAAATATTTTATTTTAACTATGCTCAAATCAGCACCAGAATCTATCAAAAAATGCAAAATTTCCTCTGGTTTATGTAGTAAAGTTAATTTTAAGAACATTGTAGAATTAGAGTTGGTATTCAAATCTTCTAAGGTCAAAATGTTGTATGATTTTCTTAAATCGGATGAAATAGTATTTAAAATATTAAGATTAGAACTTTCAAAAATCAATTCAGAAACATTTGAATTGTTTGTTATCAGGTTATTTGTAATGTTAGAATTAGTAGTTTTAAATCTAGAGTTGTAAGATATATCATGTTGTTTGCACTCTATTGGCAATCTTGGATCCGGTGAGGAGTACCTGGCTGTTTGGATCCTTGCAAGTTTCCCGTGTTAGATGAAGAATTAGTAATTACATTTTGTTCATATTTGTTTAATTTTTTCTTTTCATTAAATTGTCTCTTCATACAATTTTGAATGTGATGTCCCTTATTATGACAATAAGCACATATTGAATTATTTCGGTAGTAAGTTGTAGAATCATTTACGTTTGAATTTACCAATGATTTATTATATTTCAAATTTTCAGAAGATTGTAGTTTAAAACAGGTTGACGCTTTGTGACCCGTTTTATCACATAATTGGCATTTTGGAACATTTCCAAAGTTAGAGAATGATGATTTGGGTTGTTGCGAAAACGCGGAAATTTGTTTTGAAGTGGACGAATAATTTGAAATTGAATATTTTTGGATTGCCTCCTCTTCCAAGGCTTTAGTAATGGCTTCTTTCAAATTGATAAATCGGCAAGCTTTTATTAACCACTTCATCGGTTCTTGTAATCCTTCCTGAAACGATATGAAGGCCATTTTATGATTTATTTTCTTGACATCTTTTATTGATTCAATGCCCAGTTCTGAAGGACACGCCTCGTTTAACTGGTAAAGTAAAGTTTCAACGCGATTTGAGAAAGTTTTCACATCTTCGGATCGTTGTTGCTTAATAGAATTTAATTCTACTTGAATTGATTCGAGAGAACGTTTAGAACTATATTGAGTTTTAAGTGCAACTTTAAGATCTTTCCATTTCTGAAATTCTTCGAACTTAACAATTTCATACGCTTTTCCAATAAGTTTAACTCTAAGAAGATTCAAAAATTTACTTGTTTCAGTAGGTTTTAACGATTCAAAAATCATGTTACTGCAAGATAAAAATCTATGTAGGTTTTCGGAAGATCCATCAAATTCTGGAATTATTTTTAATGCTAAACTAATATCTAGGTCTGCCATTTTAGAATTGGTTTAAAGTTTTAAGCAGTTTTTAGAAAATTCAAGAAAAATAGAAACTCAATAATGGTGATTATGATAATAAAAATTTAATTAAAATCAAAGTAATTCGAATTATACCCAAATTTACTGTTATCATACGCAGTTTTTTTTTCTTGATAATACTTGCGACCGTGTCAAATACGAAATTACGAGTATGTGCAAATTTGCATACCTTTAACATAGAAACATTTGTAGAGATGTTTCCATTTACAGTTGAATAAGGTCCTTGTTGTGTCCAGTTACTACTTTCATTTGATTTATTTCGATGACAGCATTGCCATGTATTGCCGTGTAATTATAAAATTATTGATGATATCCCAAAATTTATGATGATGTATATAAATGTATATTATATGTACTAATATACAAATGAATGTCCAAAATTGTTGAATTTTTTTTTATAAATATCGAGCAAAATTCCGATGTTGAAAATTACTTCTTAAACTGGTAACTGTTTTTAAAGATGTAAAATTGACTGCACTTCCACAATCGCAATAATATAGGTTGTTTATATGTTGCTTGATGTTTATATACTTAGGTAGCTCTTGAATTTTCGTGTTTGTGATAATGCAATGGTACAAAACTAGGATTAGGAATTATTGATAAGGAAGTTGGATTAGAAAAATTATTTAATTTATTATTATTGTTTTTCTTATTAGGTATTAAAATTATTATTATTGGTTTTTTTTAGAATGTGTGTTTAAAATTCGAAGTTTCGAATCGTACAATCATCAAAAACTGTAACTAACTATGTGCGAGTATAAGCACCACATAAAAGTACAATTTGTAATTTTTAAATTACACTAAGGTTGTAAATGTTATTATTACATACTTTTTATATACAATGTTATATATATATATATATATATATATATATATATATATATATATATATATTATTCGTTTATTCAGTTATATTTTTTAAACTGTATGTAAATATTTGCTATTCATTTTTGTTTGTGTAATTTGAATGAATATTATTTATCACTGAATATCAATTTATAAAGTTTTCATTGATTACGTACTTTATTTTAACAGTTTTGAATGTTTTATATGCACTTCTATGAGAAAAAAAAATCCACAAATTTCACAATCTATAAAATTGATTAAAAAACTTATAGTCCAAATCCGCTGCCACCAGTGTTTGAAATGGTGGATTGAAATATTTAAACACACGAATGTACTAACTTATGTAATTGCAATATAATTATTATTGAGTTTTATTCACTTCTTATTACAATCAATTTTAGTTATAAGTATAAAATATATAATTTGAATTTCACAAGTTGGAATTTAGAAATAGGAAATTTAATAAAGGCTTTTTTAAAAATTAGGAATTGTATTATAAAATTTAGGAAATGTTTAATATTAGAATAATTACCATGTTATCACGTCCAAGAGCGAATCCCAATAGAAGTTATTTTAGTTTTATTTTAAATATAGTACCCGTAATTATTGCTCTTCAACACCAACACATACATACATATCTATGATAAGTAAATTATAGGGGACAACAAAGATGAGTGGTACATCACAACTCACCTTGTGGTATCCACTGTCTTCAATTATGATTGTTTGGTTACATGTGTATTATGCTGGGTTCCGTAATTCCTCCATATATTAGACCGAAGTTGGCATCATGATGGTCTATCAAATAACCATAGTGGTTTCAATGACAAATCAAGTTAACCTAGAATGACTTTCAAAGATAAATTTAGCCAATCTAGAATGACAGAACATTCAATGCATTTTCGATATATTTTGAATTAGCTAAATTTTGCTTAATTACACCCCATAGCATCTCCATCAGAATTACTCAACATTTAGGGAGAAGTTGACCAACATTAAATTCAATCAATTAACTGTAGTGGCATCAATGAAAAACCAAGTTAATCTAGAATGCCAGGCAATTCAATACATTTTCAATATAACGATCAATATAATATTTTTCAATATATAATTTTTCTGCTGATAATCTTCGGCTGCAGAATGCTGATCAACGATGTATTATTTATTTACTTTTGGCTGAGAAAGCGAAAACAATATCTGCATCATTGATTTTTGTTATCTTTCGGCTGAAAACTTTTGGGTAACTTGAATAGTATGATAGGGAAAGTAAAGCGACTTAGATCGGAACACTTATGTTTATCGTAGCAATATATAATTGTAAAAAATTGTCGCTAAAGCCTGGAATTGTGAGTGATCGTGATGAAATTTTAATTTTCATTTAGTAAATTAGTATTTGTTTTATATGCATTTCTTAATGTTTTATTTTATAAATTATGGAAGGTAATGGCCAAGCAATAATGATCTTTTATATTGGATATGTATAATTGTGAAATTTTTCTTGAAATAAAATTTTAAAATATCGTAATGAAGGTAGATAAAAGTCTATGGTTAATGCATTCGTGACCGAGTTACGAAGTCATTATTTTATTACTTAGTTATAAATACTAATGCAATATTTGCACATGCGTTTTGGAGAACAGGACTTAGGAAATTGATAAAATGAAAACTAATTTAGGTTAATCACTAGGAGCAGCAGTAAGAAACATTTTAAAAAACTTTTATATTAAATAATTCGGTTCTGTTGTTGAAAATATCTTAATTTATTTTTATTTTTGATTGATATATTTTTCGCTTCGTGTTAATATGTGCATAACGGATAAATGTTCATCACTTTTAAAGAAAAACATATAATCAGAATTACCTCTGTATGATTGTTGTGTTCGACAACATAGTAAGAATTGAAGTGTTCATTTTATCACTGCTGCTTGTTGATTATCGTTAAGTACACAACTATGGGTAGTATAAACCATATTGAATATATATGTATATGGTATTGGTTTTTATTTCCATTGGTATTTTCGTTTGCTACGAACAACTTATTTTGAAATTAAACTTCGTAAGGGTGATCGTTTCCTTTTCATAAGGAGTAAAATGCAAAAGTCATAAAGACAAATTTTTGTTGTGGGGATGCGGTGTTATTAAATGTTTGTATTATTAGTGTGCCTGTCGTTTATTTAACTTAAGGTTCAAACAAAATATATCCGCTCTGGTCCGCTCATTTTGTTTTCGCTCGATCCGGTCGATTTCGTTAAAGACAATACATCTTCACCAGTTGTCAAAAATAGATATTAATTATATATTAAAAATAATAAATATAAAATAATAATAAATTTGGGCTGCGATATAAGTGGCTATTATGCAAATTCGTTTCAACAAAGGAAACGTTTAGATGCAGAGGAATTATTTACCAACACAAGGATGTCAAGGCAACTTTATGACATATTTTTAAATTTAGTAAAGTATGACCTTACTAAGCAAATATCATTCAAAAGCTGTTTCTGATAATATTCATTCAAATATTTTAGTTATCTATCGCGAGGGGTTTCAATAAAATTTTTGGCCTGGTCATTTAAATGGGGGAAATCGACAGTGTGGGAGATTATTTTAGAGACATGTACAGTTTTGTGGAAAATTCTCTCGTCGTTATATGTGGCGGCTCCAAACCGCGGAGACTTCGAGTATACAACAAAGCAGTTTTGGAAAAAAAGGAACATGCCAAACTGCTTTGGATCTATATAGATGGAAAACATATTATAATCCAAAAAAACTTCTCGGACAGGTTCAGATTTTTAAAATTATAAAAAAAAATTTAGTATAGTATTACTGGTAACATGTGATGCTAACTATAATTTTACCCACGTTGCGGTAGCAGCTCGTAAAGTTCAAAGATAAAATAGGCATTTTTAAACCCTCAATTGTTGGACCACAACTTATGCGAAATGAGCTCATGACAGATTAACAGCTGTTAACAGAATATCCTCGCATTGGCCTCTGAGCGGTGATATATAGCTGGCTTAAGCTCAGGGTGATTGGCGTGGGGGTTTTCAGGGCGTACGAGAATCTTGTATACACCGCAGTTAATACAAATAATAGTAATAATAATAAAAATTCTAACAATGCATTTTAAATTTCAAGAAAAATATATATAAATAAAAATGAAGAATAAATTTTATAATAATTATAAAAAAAAAACATTAAATATTCGTATATTTTTGTAATATTTTCTGTAATCATTCCAATAGTTACAAGAAAAAATTTTATTTTTATCAATAGAGAACGAAATGACTACTTTAAATAAACTAGTACCAAGCAAAAATACTATCATACAGAATTGTAATTAATATATTAATTCATAATTGGTACTGATCATTTAATAAATAAGGAAAGTTAAATATATGTATGTTGTAAAAATTAAATTTTTCTTCAAACAAATATAAGATAAAATAAGGATAAAGTAAACACAAAAAAATTAACGGTTTGAAAATCGCGGTGAAATACCATACTCCTTAATATAACATTGTACACTTACCAAGGTCATGATGAAAGCGCTTCCCACATGGTGTTGGTACCTGTAAAATTATTTGTTTCTTTTTCACGCGATCCCGCAACTAACGAACTACATATACTATTATTTTCAAACTGTAATCTTACACATTTGATTCTTAATTTAAGAAAGATTACTATTTTTAAACTGTAATGTTTTACACATTTAATATTTAATAGAAGAAAAATCACTATTGGCTTCTATTTTAACTTAAAAAAATTTAAATAAATTATAAAAATAACAACAATAAATAACTAAATACACGCTATAATGTAGCTGGGTTTAACACAAAAGAATAATTCCCACATAATATGCCCAGCCTTCCTAAAGCAATTACACAAAAAACCAGAATAGAGATGGCTTATGTCCGGTCCGCGATGGCACGCGTTTTCGCACAATTTTTGTTCTAGATTTGAAATTGTAGGTTGTCAATTCTACCACTCGGTATCAAAATGATGCAACCGCAGTTATCATTCAGCACTAATTCTTCTCTAAGAAAGGCAACGAAACAAAAACCAGAGGAACACATTAGATTTATTGAAACAGTTTCACCAAAATAAAAAAACATTAAACTTAAATCACGGTAAAGCTATAAGGAACGTACCTTGTTGTATCTCAAACACCTGGAGAATTACGATTTTTTTCGGTCCAGATTACGACTTATACAGTCAGCTGAATCGACCTAAAATGACCATCAGTCTCACAAATAGAAATCGGAACACAAAAATCACTTCTATCTGTTAATATACTGTGAAGTTTCTAGATATATTTCAACAAATGTTTGTTTATTATAATTAACAATTACATTAATTATTATAATTTTTCCACCTATTAATTTTGGTATAATTATCCAAATCAGACTGATTTAATCTACGTTTGATCTCAATGTTTTAAACCCAATCTCGATCGATTCTTCGGTGTATTTGTGTGAGAGAACCACCACTAATTTCTTTGCAAATATCACCCGCACACAACACTAATTGATCATCAAATCAATTATTCGACAGAATGAAAATACAAAGAATTTGCTAAATTTTCTCTCTACACTTTGCGAATGATATATGAGGAGGAGAGGTGAAAATATTTGAACAAATGTGAAATAAAACGAACGATTATAATTTTACTAAACTCAAATTATGCTATATGCAAATAATTGAAGTCATTAGTAATGATGCTAAACTAACATACTGTATAGCAAAACCCAAATATTATTTGTTTGTGGCATATAACATTTCCGCTTTTAACGAGAAAAAAAACGTTGATCGTTACACCTATCCCGCCAGATCGTCAGCTACCACACACTTCCAAAACGTTCCGACACTATTTTGTTGGAAATACTGCGTCCCGAAATAGTGATGTTTCGAAAGAAATATGTCATTATAGACTTTCGAGAGCTTGATTTATCATCAAAAATGCGTTTGAAATATTGGTGAATAGGTGGAGAGTTCTTGGTTGCATAATTTTATCAAAATTAATGAATCTTCCCAGAAATATACCACACAACTTCGTAGACTGGGAAGATTGAGAACGTGTCGTACACGGTGGAGATTCGCATAACAACACCGAGCCACTAATATCTTTTAGGAGGCACTCAACTAAATCCACAAGAACCGCCTTTACTTTGAAGTATCAATTAAAAGATTTTTTTTTGTAATGAACGAGCGTTTTTTTCAATATAGCAATATTTAATAAACCATTTTTCGTTTTGGAAATTCAGTCTTGTTTATTTAGTAAACATATTTTTTTATCACATTTTCTGTTAACATTATATCATATTATAAAAATTATATTAAATTAGAATAAAAATTCAACAATTTAAAGAATGCTGTTTAAAACTGCCGACCTCAATACGATATCGACTTTGAATTGGCTCTTCTCCTCTTGGCTCATTCGCTTCTTGTCACACCTAATTGTATTCAGAAAAATTTTATGTTCGTCTTCAGTACCAGAACTATACTTTTTTTGAATTAATTTTAAAGTATCTTAAAGCAAATCAGGAATCTCGTTATCTTTTCGTTTCTTAGAGCTCCAGGGTGATGTGAACGAAATTTCGCTATCGTCATAATCATCGTGTTCGAAGATTGACTTTTCTACGTACCCGTCCGATTACAATTGTAATGGCATTATTTTTTCCCCCAATCTATAACATAAATAATGTAATATGTATTAATTAAGTCATACGCTATTATTAATTAATTTAAACACCTTTGAGTTTTGATACTATCGTCTAAGAACGTTAGTATACTGTATACAACTACCATTGTGGAGTATAAGCATAACCACTGACTGCCATGATGGTTGTTCCATTTTTCGACATTTCTTTTTCGCGGTAAATAATTATCAAAAATCCATAGTTACTTTATTAAGCAGATTAATATAGTTTACCGTCAAAATTAAACTTTGAGTATAGTTGCTGCCAGATGTGCTCTTTGAATTAAGGGTTAGTGTCCGCTCCGTTTTTTTCTTCTCCGCTCATTGTGTTAACATTTTAATTTTTTCATTTAAATTGACAGCTTGCATAAAACGAAGTGGATGGAACGGATATATTCTGTTTGAACCTTTAATCTAAATTTCAGTTGTCCATTGGCACTTTTCTGGTAATTCCCCGGGATAACGTACCTGGAGAAAAAATTAATATGTAATTGCTGTTCAAATCCGGCCTACTGAGGAGAAAAGTTGGATGTTAATATTTAAAAATTGCGAATAATTTTTCCATACCTAAATTGGCAGGTAAAATTATTCCCGAATTAATTTTGTTTTCACAAATATTAACACTAAATTATAAAATTATTGATGATATCCCAAAATTTATGATGATGTATATAAATGTATATTATATGTACTAATATACAAATGAATGTCCAAAATTGTTGAATTTTTTTTTATAAATATCGAGCAAAATTCCGATGTTGAAAATTACTTCTTAAACTGGTAACTGTTTTTAAAGATGTAAAATTGATTGCACTTCCACAATCGCAATAATATAGGTTGTTTATATGTTGCTCGATCTCAATATATTATTAGAATACTTTAAATCAAATTTAATTTCACTTAATATATCTAAAACTAAACATATGATATTTCATTCCCCATATAAATCAATGGTTACGTTACCTTCATTTAAAGTGAACAACATTATGATTGAAAGAGTTAATTCATTTAAATATTTAGGAGTAACTTTTGATGCTCGTATGTTTTGGCAGGATCATATTAATTATACTAGTAAAAAAATTGCTCCACTTATAGGTCTTCTTAGGAAATTATCTTTTTTCGTTCCTAGACGGGTGTTGTTAATGATTTATTACTCGTTCATTCATTCACGAATCAGCTACGGTCTACTTACATATGGAACAGCCGCTGCAACTAGGCTAAATAAAATTCAAGTAATGCAGAACAAAAGTTTAAAATCAGTCTATAGGTTGCCATTTCTGTTTCCAACTAAAGAATTATACTATAGTGGGAATAATTTAGTGTTACCCATTAACGTGTTACATAAATTTCAAATAACGCTATATATGTATAAAGCGCTACATGTATCTTCAGTGTTATCTAATATTAAATTTGATTGTATTCGTCATATTTATGGAACAAGAAATTGCAAAAGAATTAATTACCATCATATAAAGTCTGAATTTGGAAGAAAGTCGATTACCTTTTTAGGACCAGTTATATATAATCAAATACCTGATAATTTAAAAATATCTGAAACATTTTTGAAATTTAAGAATAGTATTAAAAAGTATTTTAAGTCCAATATTGAATTGTATTTTTAATTATAGGCAATTTATGTATTACATTTATCATTATTGTATTTTTTTCATTATTGTTTTTTTCTTTGATATTGTTATTTTCGTATTACTTTTTATAATATAAATTAGCTGTACATACTTACTCAGATTATTCTTCAAAGGACAATAAATCCACTGAATAATCTGGTAGTTGTATTGTAACTGAGAATATAAATAAAATAAAATAAAATAAATAAAAATAAATTTTTATTTCAGTATGAAAGAAATTTTTTTTTTTTAGTCGAATTATTGACTGATGGAAAATTTGTAAGAATCACAACTGTCAGTTTTGAACGGATGACTTTATTGAATTCAAAAAATTAGTCTTCGTATCAGGTCACGACAAATTATGTTCTATTATTCAAATTGAAAATAATTGAAATATTGTCTATTGTAAGAATACTTTCGTATTCCCCGTATATAGAACAATTACATGTAGTTGTAGTACTAGCGAATTACTGCTTAGCGCGCGAAATTCGATTCTTTCAAACGTTTCATCTCTCACAACTAAATTTTCGTGTTTACGAATTTTTATATTTTAAAGCGCATCCGTAACAGAAAATTTATGACCTTTGCCATACAGAAAAGTATGAAAAAATTTTTGAGAAAAAAAAAAATTTTGTTGTTAGTTTGGTGGTTATGAAAAAAGTTATGAACTTTTAACTTATGCCTTATGAGAAATACAATGAAGTTAACCGCTATTTAAAATTGTTTATTGTTGTTGTTCTTCTAGTTGTCAAAAAATAAAAAATTATGATACTTCTTTGTTTGAAATTTTTTAGCGAAATTTTTTGTTTTTTTTTTATATTTAAACTATTAGAACTGAATACAATTCATGTAGTAATTTTTCTTTCTTAATTTAGTCACTTATAAATGAAAAGAGGCCAGCTCCATTTATAATTTATTTACTGAAGAAGTCTTTGCTCTGGTGTCTTTAATCCATTAAATCAAGTGGTTTCGTTCTCTGCAATCGTCTTACTGCATGTAAAGTGTCCAACATACCACGAAGCTCTTTATTTACGTGTTGATAGATACGTTGTCCATGAGTTACTGCAAATTTTTAAGCATTTTTGTTAAAAAAAAGGCTATATGGTTTCGGTTTGCCGTCTGTCCGTCTGTGTCTACGATAACTTGAGAACGGATAAAAATATCTACTTTATTTTTCACTAAAAGTTCAAGCAATTTATGGGAAAGTGCCCTATTGATTTGGACATTTCTGTGTTCAGAGTGTTCGGAGATACGTAGGGTTTGGTAACCCCCCTCCTTAAAATTGAAAGATTTTTTTTCTTATTTTCTATAGTATTTTGATTTCATAGAGCATGTGAATGTGAAATAAAAATCTATCTCGTGTGGATGTGGGTTTGTGTGGATGGTGTGGTTATGGGGGTGGTAGTAGTGGTGGTATAGGGGGTGGAGGGGGCGGATGGGAGGAGGTGTTTTGGGTTTAGTGTGGGAATATGGGATTTGATGGATGAGGGTTTGTGTGGTGTGTGTGTAAGAGTGGGTATGGAGGTGGTGTTGATATGGATAGTGCGGGTGAGATGAGTTTTAGGGGTTGGATAATGGGTGAGGGGTGGTAATAATTTTTAGGTGTGGTGGTTTGCGGTTGATTGGGGTCGGTTGAGTTATGGTGGGTTGAGGTCGGTTGGGCTGGGTGTAAGGGGGGTTAGGTGGGATATTTGAAATAAGCAATTCACACGTCACATTCACATATTTGAGTATTTGTTTTCTGTGTACAGCCCCAGAGCTGTATTCCATAACTTCATACAGACGTTAACACCTGTTGATACAATAGCAATCTATATTTTCGGTTGGCAATTCCGAATTTTTCCCGAAGCGAACTGTTTTGAAAATTTTTGGCATTAAACAAAAAATGATTTTGTACAATGAGTTAGCTTTACTTTGATTTTTCCCCATTCATGGGGGATGCTCTTCATAAGGTAAAGTCATAAGGCAAAAGTCATAAGGAAAAGTATTTTGCATTGGGGATGCTATGTTACTGTGTTGAGTTATTGTAATGGTTTTATTGTGATTTATCCGAACATTGGTCAATTTTCAGTACTCAATTTTTTTTAAATCAAAAATTACATATAAATTCTTTCCCCAATTCCCTAATCCTGGGGAATTACCAAAATAGTGCCACAGTTTTTTTATAATTAAGCTTATATTTGTTTCCCACGAGTGTGATTAGAAATTTCTTCGAGCAGTGGCTTTTACATTATTCATAAATTTTACATTATATTTAAATTTTATTTATAAATTAATTTTAAACATTTTCTTAATAAGAAATTAATTAAGTCAACAGTATACAGAAAGCCCTCATCTATGGTAATTTCTTTTCTTGTGTTGTTTTGATACTATTTGGTGGTTTCTGGATTCAATAAGTTTCATGTGATTAATAGGTTTTAACATAATCAGGTTAGAATAAATACTTATAATCATTATTGTATTACATTGATCTTGTACAACTATTTTTCTAAATAACAAATTAACAGCCCCTATGAAAATAGGAATGAAAATTTCATTTCAAAATTTTATTTTTTTATTTATTTTAAAATTTTTACCATTGAGGTCTTACTACATAATAAAATAATTTAATTTTGTTCAGGATGCTCATTGCTGGAAATTTATACCATAAACAAATAAATAAAAATAATTGTGATGTTTTTTGCTAACCGTTTTACATTACATTGCATTAAACTAACAGCTTACTAACAATATTGACTACTTAGGTGTCTGAAGTGGGTCAATTCCATCACAACTAACCAACCTACCCTATCACCCCATCTTATTATGTGTAAAAGGGTGTGCGGGTGGGCCCGGCATTACCCGGGATTCTTACTTAGGTTTGGTCGCACACTCCAATCCATTAAGATAGAATCAAATGCTTTACTGAAATCCGTGTTCACTACATTAACTTAATATGTTGGTTTTTGATCTCGTTCTTTATTTTACTGGTTACATAAGATTAGTCCATGTGGATCGGCTAGGCATAAATTCGTGCTAGATTATTGATATATGTCGTGAAAATCAAAAAACATAAACCAATCTCTGTTTACGTAAACAAATTATAATTTGCAAACACATATGTAAATAATTTAAATTAAATAATATTTAACTATTACTAATTTAATCTAATTCAGTTAGGTATTTATTTTTCTCCGAATTTTTTTAATTTTCTTATTTAAAATTTGAACCAAATACTCAAAAATAAACCAGAAATTCGGTTAACGAAATTTCGATTTACGTACATACAATTGATTGGTGTAATTAAAGAATTGATGATTAAGTTGAATTCCTATGTAGCACGTGATCTCATCTTGATTACGCGATTTAAAAGTTGTGGTAATTTTTTATATTTTCAATTTTTCGGGAAACACGACAGTGCTTAAGAAGTGATTGAATAGATAACATAATGAAAATGTTAAAATGTCAGAATACTCCTTCAGAATAGAAGAGGGTATATTATTAAGATTACTATACCGTCTCTAAACTCCTTAAGCCGATAAAGTGTTATCCTAAAAAATATCAGGACAAGTTATTGATACATTATGATTGCTGACATGGTCGTTCAATCCACGCAAACATGTCAGCTATATTTATTGGCGTTGGAGGGATGCTGTATAAGATAGCGAAATTTTGACAGCGGAAAATGAGAGATTGCGCTACTGGCCGCAAGTGGCAGCATTATCACTAACGAGAATTTATTTTGTAATGTAATTACCAGCGGAAATTTGTCATTCATTATGTACCATTTTTTTCACTAAATAAAATATTTCAGCGGAATAAAATATTAAAAGTGATCATTAAAATGGTAAATTTATTGATCTCCGAAGTAAAGGAACTCGGTATATAAAATATTGAAATTTAACAATAATCCGTCTATCCGCCGTTTCTTCCACTAGTAACCAATATTGTCGGTTTTCTAATAGCTTAGGTCATACTGAGACTATATGAAAAATTTGAGGAAAACTCATGGACTAGAATTTCCACTAGAATTTTTGGATTTTCTGTGGCCATATAAGTGGTTTTCAGTTTTTGACCAATATCTCAAAAACTTCCACTATTAACCAATATTTTCGGTTGTTTTCTAGTAGCTTAGGTCATACTGAGACTCTATGGAAAATTTGGGGAAAATTCATGAACTAGAATTTTCACTAGAACCTTTTGATTTTCTGTGGCCATATAAGTAATTTTACGTTTTTAACCAATATCTCAAAAACTTCAACTAGTAACCATTACTTTCATGGACTTGTTTTGTGGAATTTTTCCCAAATTTTCCATAGAGTCTCAGTATGACCTAAGCTATTAGAAAAACAACCGAAAATATTGTTTATTAGTTGCAGAAATGGCGGATAGAGTTCTTTTACTTCGGAGATCCCACAATTTACCATTTTAATGATCACTTTTAATATTTTATTCCGCTGAAATATTTTATTTAGTGAAAAAAATGGTACATAATGAATGAAAAATTTCCGCTGGTAATTACATAACAAAACTAATTCTCTTTAGTGATAGTGCTGCCACTTCCGACGAGTAGCGCAATCTCGTATTTTTCGATTTCAAAATTCCGCTATCTTATATACCGTGTTGGAGGGTATGGTTGACTGATATGGTTGGTGGTCATATTTTACCTACACGATTATTCCTAAAACTATTTTCAAAATGTTTTGAATTTATTTTGTTTTTTTTTCTTGAAATTGCTCCAGATACGACCTTTGTTTTGATTTGAAATAAATGTCAAATTCGTTACTATGTTGTAGAAACGAAGTTTTTAACCCTCCTTTAGGCATTTTAAGATTCGCCTTCGACTCCCGAATTTTCAAATTAACTAGTTCATCATCTAATCACTAAGGCTAAGCATTTTTTGGTTTCACCAACTATGTACATACAGTCGAAACTTCGCAGCGTTTTATTTTGTTTTTTATGAAACTTTAACTTATTCTAACTTAATTATTTATATTTTTTTTTGTGTTTGACTTCTTAGTTTTATTATTTATATATTATTATTATTTCTTGTTTACATACAACCGTTCTATTCGGAAATTTTAAAAATGAATGTTTTTTTATTTCTACATTATTTCTAAATAATAAAACTTCTAAATACCGAATTACTACAAATATCAATAAACAATTAGATTTTTGAATATTCTAGTTAAACGAAAGTTCAAAAAGTTTAAAAATCACTCGATCGATTTCGACTTGTTAGGTCATCATCATCGAATAAATACTCCTGATGTTGGCCTAACAAGTCAAAATCGATCGAGTGATTTTTTAAACTTTTTGAACCAATTTTTTAATTAAAATATCTCAAATCTAATTTTTTGCGAAATAGAAAAACAAGTGATTAATAAAATGTGTTAATTAAGTAAAAGTAGAGATAAATAGATTTTTTTTTCTCCGCAAAATGGAAATGTGGTTTTGCCTATCCTTCCTTAGTTTTGGCCGTATATTCTAGTTAGTCAATCATTCAATCACATTTATTTTTTCATATTTTAAAAATATGAAAATTTTCTTTATAAAAAGGACCTTATCTAAAAACTATTTAATCAAATTTAACAGCTTTAACTTAAACAAAACATACTTCACGATAAACAAAAGAAATTATTACTAGTGACGCATATATGGCTACATTCTTTATCAATCCAATGTCATATGCAATAATTTATCACAATAATTTGGCTTCGAAGCTGTTTGCTAGTTTTAAACTTAACATGTTTTAAAGTGTATTCCTTTTAATATGCACCAAATACCTTTACAGTTTGTTTTAATACCTATAAATCATTTTCTTTTAGACACTAAATACTAGACCAACATTTTACAGACATGAATGTAGTACCTGTAATTAGAGTAACGACAAGCGATTATTCAAAATAATTGAATTCATTTATTTGTCTTTCCTACTTTCTTTAAAGTATTTCATCATTTTAGTCGTATTTGTGTCAGGTTTAGCGAAAGCAAAAAACATCCTAAATTACTTATGAATCCAGTTGGATATTCTTTATATTTTTCCTAATTAAAATAATTAAAACTATAGAACGTCTTAAGTTTTTATTTTATATGTGCTGGTGTATATCACATTTACCTTACATCTTCCTTACACTGGATTAATGCAACATAAATGTATATAGAAGCATATTTTTTTGCTGGAAAACAAACAGTAAAATAGGATAACCGAATTTTTTTTACTTTTTTTGCTGAATGCATATTTTGTATGTACGGTTCCAAGAAAGTATACGTAACTCTACGTAACGAATAATAGTCCCAATTCTTGATCAAGATATTTAGTATTCTATATATAGTCGAAGGCTAATTTACATTACGTAGAATATTTAAATAAAATATTCGTAATTTATTTCTTTTACTGTACACTGTGAAATATGTTTATGTTCTCAATTAATTTATAAAATTTAATAAGGAAATTGCACCGGAGAAGGATTTCTTCTATCGTATTTTATATAGTATATATACGAGTATATCCTATATACACAAATTTAATTTTAATTTAAAACAATTTCCTTAATTCATGATAAAAATAATAATAGTATCCTGATTTTCTTATACTCGTATACTGTATAATTTTTTTTTATTTTATGGTATTTGTTAGTTTGCCATTATAGTAGGGAAAATTGTAGCACAAAAAATTTAATTAGTAAATGAAAAATAGTCAGGTTCCTATAAATTATATTAATTTCCGGAGGTCGTTTTAACAATATTCAAGTTCAAGGCTGTTTTATAATTGAAAACAAAATTATATATTGCAACTCATGCATCGTTTATGACCTAACATAATTTAAGGAGCTTATTCTCATGTGCTATAAATAAACTGGCAAATAATAAAAACAAAATTAATTATGTTCTAAAAGAATAAAAATAAAAATTACTTTCACCCCATTAATTTTACCGGTTATGTTCTTTAGGGAAACATAATTCACTTTCCTTTTTTTTACTTATTTGTATTTCTCCGTGCGGGATATGGTGTTGTTAGTTCGTGTTCTTTAAGAAACAGACAACATAAAATGACATTGTATAAGAAAAAGCTGTAGAACTACTCTGTATATATATATATACAACACTAAACCCCTTTTGTTGTTCGTGTAATTTTAATCCTTTTTAATTTATTGCCGGAAGATAGTACAGAATACCAACAGCAACAAAAAATAATGTGAAACATTAAATTAAAGTATAAATAATTAATACACTTTTCTTCGGGATTCATGTTGTGTGAGTTAGGATTTTCTATATTTTATGGTACTCTTTATACAGGTGTAATGATGTAATTTTATTTGTTATGTATAAGGTTTGCTACTTTATGGTAGTATTTATGTGGAAAATTAGTTAACACTATGTATTTTTTTTAATTATATTTATTTATTACAACTGATTTACAAATCAACTAGTAATTTATCTTTCATAATTTAAATTCTCGTTTTGAGGGTGGTGTCCCTTTGATTAGTCCCTTAAAGGTTTTAAGTATGTAAAATTCATTTCAAGCCGTTTTTTAAATTATAATCAGTCTCAAAAACTAATTGTGATTGTGAGAGGTTATCATCTCAAAGTCAAAAATATTTTTGTGAATATATACCTACAGGCTTTGCAATAAATTTTCTTTTCGATATATTTCTCCTGGTTAAAAATAATTTAGGAAAATCCGCAGATCCACCGTTTTAGGCCGCGAAGGCAATTCTGCTACTTTGTCGTCAAACTAAATTTTACAGTTACAGCGTTATGATGGCCCGGGCGATCAGACGGATATATTTTAAATAATGAAAAATCTTGAATAAAGTTAAAATCTGGCTCAAAATTTTTATAAGGGTATGGTTTTTGTAATCATTTGAGATTTAAATTTTTTCCTCCTTTAGTTTTTGCTTTATCTTGGCGTGTACACTGTCACATTCCATGTGTGTGTGTGGCCCTTAACCAAATATTTTTGAATAAGTGTTGTCTTGTATTCAATGGCCAGTGTTAAAATAGTGTTTGGAACAATTGCATTTCTATTATGATATGTAAAACCACCGGAATAAATAATTATAGGTAGCCGTCATTGTTTAAAAAAAATCTTTTAAATATTTTACTAAAAACGAAGCAAAAACCAATGCTTTTAAATCAGCTGTAGTGTGTTACTATATTGTAAATGGTAAAACTGTGGCAGGCAAGTTTTGTTTTAAAATAGGTACTGCTTTAATTTATTGTTGGACAGATTTTTACCACCTCCATGTATATTAGGTGGCAAAGGACATTCATTGCATGATCGTTGTCTCTTTCCTTTTCTGGTTATGCTCTGCAATATTGCAATCTTCCCAGAAGAAACGCAATGACTTGAATATTCAGTATAAAGAGACATTTTGGTTGGAAATTTTTGTTCAAGTTAGAGCTTATTTGTTTTTTGTCTGCAATAATCGCCGGGTAACTTATTGAGTGATTCTAAAAATTTACACATAACCTGATAATTCTCACTGCTATACCTAGCTGAAATCGGTTTTTTAGGCCGGTTTATAATCTCATATTGGGATTCACGATCACATTTCAAAACGAAGCTTGCTTTATACACAAAGTAGATAAAAAAATTTTCTTGCATACTTGAATTTGTGAACCGTTTATATTAATTTTGTATTTCAGCAAAAAGCTACGTCTTGAACTAGCTTCACCGGTGGCGGTTGCTCGTTCCTTTTTAATTTCTTGTACCAAACAACAACTGTTAATTTTCTTTTTGTGCCTGGTTAATTTCCAAAAATGATGGAACATTTTTATTCGAGCTCACAGCTCTACAATGATCCATAAACTTAATAAATTTTCTGCGAGTTTGTACTGTGTATTTGGGTTCAATCTGGCAGCCTTCCTTTTGCACATCTTGAATTTGCATAAGTTCCCATTATTTGATACTTTTCGAAATCCAAAATACTTTTTCCCGGGCATTCGATTTATTTGTTGAGAATTTCATTCGAAATTTTATTTAAATTTTCGTTATTTATGTTTGGTACGTCATCCATTTCATTTGGAATTTCAATCAGGTACAACGGTTCTGTTCTTGGTAAGTCACCGGCCTTTGATTGTGAAAGAGAAATATCTGTTCTCAGCGGTATTTCATTTTCATAAATGAAATCTACATCATTCAAATTAATCCTTTAATCATTTGTGATCATTTGTGGCATCGTATTGTGTTGAATAGCCCCATATTATCTGGCACAACTTCAGGCGGTATAGGAATTAGGTCTACAGATATAACAGCTGGGGTTATAATATGAGATTGTTCAGTGGATATCGGTTGATTTAGTTGGCGTGCTTGTAATTTTTCCAAATCTTATTTAACTAAAAGTTTCCTCGATCTCCCATTAAGGTACTTTTAATTTGAGTGAAATTGTTTTATTTTAACTTCGGCAAAATTTTGTTTAACTGCAAATGAAAATAAATAATTTTAAAATCACTTTCCTTTATCTACTTCATATAGAATTAACGTGAATTCATTAACGTGAATGTACTCAGCAAATAATTGAATATTGACAATTCATTTTCGTCTAACTACAAATCATTTTTAAATCGAGTTTTTTAATTAAAATATAATAATTTTTAAAAACAATGTTACATTTTTAATTCAATAGATAATGCACTAATTCAGAAAAACACAACTTATAATAAAACATTTCATAAAGAGACATAATTAGAAAAATATTTAAGCTGAAACTCACCTTACCTTCGCACCAACCAAAAAATACTGCAGATACACTAAAACGCACACATAAAATCGAATAATTATGAATGAAAATTTATTTTCTCGCCTTTTTGTTGTCAAAACCCAAAAAACCGAATAATTTCTATATGAAATCGTTATAAACCCATTTTGACGATTTTTGTAGATACACGGTTATGCATTGTTGCCGTCGATATTGATCGATATTGTTACCTTTAAACATTTTAGTAATTCTTACAAGCAACCATTGAGTTTAAGGTAATTTTTCGTCATATATGAGTACAATATCATTTTCGCTTAAATTTGCCCCAGAAGTGTTCCACTTGCTTCTCTGTTGCAGAGAATGCAAGTATTCTATGGAATACCTCTTCCAAAATCTCTGAACTGCTTGTGTTATTATTTGCTTGTTAATGTATTAGTAGGAATACCAGTATCTGCGAATTCGTAAGTAACTGGTACCTTTCTCTTAAATCATTTTCTGCCGCATGAAAATTCGTGGCATTATCGCTCCAAAAAGTATGTTGTTTACCCTGTCGAAATATAAATCGTTTTAAACACGAAATTTATTTTGAGATTCACGGGATTAACGGTAAATCACTATTTGTTGACTTATACGTGGTTCAGCCGAAAAACAAATTATGCAAGATCTAACGCATTATTGAGCTGTATTTTTAGCATAAATAGGCCAGAACGTTTGTTTTATAGGTTTTCTGTAAGATAAACTCGAAATACATATAAGTTTTGTTAAGTTGCCTTTTGATGGTAATAGAAGTTGATATTTTTGATCATAATCAAGTTGGGCCTAGTTAACCTTCCACTAACCCTGATTAAATCTTTAGACTCGATAAAAGGTTTTAGTGACAGTTATGAACTTTTCGTGGACGATTTTCATCAATGTTGTTATCTCGTCCTTAAAATATTTTTGTTGAACTACTAGAATCAACGAATATAAAGCATATTGAATGTCTTATTTAGACAAAGGTCCACAAACTTGAGTATTATTTCGATTTATATTGTTTGCAAATCTTTTTATTTTATTTATTATTTTTTTTATTTGTTTGTTTATTTATCAATAATGACATTTTATAATACATTGTTATTTAAATTAATTAAATTTTATTTTATATACTAAATGTCTACTTTATCTTTAACGAATATATGCAATAATTTATTAAATTGACCGTACTCTAATTCTTGAAGTTCACCTAGCATGCAATAGTCACCCAATGAATTATACAACTTTACTCCATTATATCCCAGCGACCGTTGTGAAAATGATTTACTATACATTGGTAGTCTGAAGTGTGTACTCCGAGTATTGTAAGTATGAACATTTCTATTAGAAGAAAGCAAAGTATCTAAATATTTTGGCAGATCTCCCTTTTCCAGCCTAAACAAGAATTTTAACACATTAAATTGTATTCTCTGTTTGATTGACTTCCAGTTTAAAATTTCCAACATGTCTTTTATGTGTGTTCTACATTCCGCATTCAAGATACGTCGCATGAATCGATTCTGAATTTTTTGAAGACGTGTAATTTGAGTTTGATTCATGATAAACAGCACAGAAGAACAATAATCAATATGTGGAGTCACAATTGATTCATAAAAAACAACTTTTGTCTGCATTGGTAATTTGTCTTTAATTCTTCTGAAAAATCCAAGTTTTTTATTCATCTTTTTAGCGATATAATCCAAATGATCGTTAAAACTTAAGTGCTCGTCGATAATAACACCAAGATATTTATATTGTTTTACTCGTTCGATAATTTGGTTGTCAACTATTTATTATATCTACATTACTCTCGAACTTTGCTTTGACTGATAGGAGCATGTACCTCGTTTTCGAGATATTCAGTGATAGTTTGTAAAACATCAGCCATTTTCGTAGACTCTCGAGATTTTCGTTTACTTTCTGCACTGCTTCTGAAAGAGTTGTTGCCGAAATAGTAAGTAAAGTATCATCTGCGAACATATTTATTTTGCAATTTTGAATAACATCGACTATGTCATTATTGTACAGAATAAAGAGTAACGGACCCAGGGCTGATCCTTGAGGTACTCCGAGATTATTTTGTATTAGTGACGATGTGTAATTATCAATTTTCGTATATTGTTGCCTCCCTTGAAGATAACTGTTAAACCACTCTAGTTCTTTCCCAACAACTCCGTACTTGGTTAACTTTTTAATTATAATTCCTCTATCGATGGTTTCAAAAGCCCTTTTAAAATCTAAAAAGACTACAATGATTACTTTGTTGTCATCTATTTGACTTTTCCAGCTATCCAACATTAGGGTTAAGGCCGTTTCACAAGAATGGGATTCTCTAAATCCTGATTGTTGATCAACCAATATATTGTTATCAGTGATATGATTTACCAGTTGGTTTTTAATTACTCGTTCTTGAACAGTCTCATACAGTGGGAGCATATTTATTGGCCGGAGCTCTTCTGGCGTGGTTGGCTTCGAAATTTTTGAAATGGGAACAACTGTTGATATTTTCCATGAATCTGGTACCACTGCTTGCCTTAAACTACAAATAACTATATCAGTAAAATGTTCAGAGAACATTTGATTCTGCATTGCATCCAGCATGACAATTTTGTTTATACCATCTATTCCATATTGCGATTTTATTCTGCTTATTATTTTTAATATTTCGTTTTGTGATGTTTGTTGGAATTGTAATTTTTGTATGTTCAAAACAGCATTAGGCAGTTCAAAATCCGATATTTCAGGGATGTTACGGTGAATATCTACCACGCTGCACACAAACTAGTGATTTAGTGCACCTGCTATCTGTTGTTTATCGGTGACTGTTTTGTTATTAAATTGAATACTCCATTGCATCGTATTTTTAGTCTTATACATAGATTTGAGAGTTTTCCATAGCTCCTTTGGGTTATATTGGTTTTCAATGAACTTATTCTTGAAGTATCCAGATTGTTGCTTTCTTAATGATTGTTTGTAAATATTTCTAGCTCTTCTATAGTTTTCCCAGTTCTCGCTTGAGTTTATTAATTTCAAAATACTAAAATTACGCTCCTTTTCTTGTCTTAATAATGACAAATTTTCTGAGAACCAAGGGATTTTATTTCTACTTTGTACAATTTTTGTTTGCGTTAGTTGTTTAATCGCATTCTTTAACTCCAGTATTAAGCTTTCAACTTTCTCATTCAATTCATTCTGTGTTCTGTAGTGCTGCAATCTAGTGTTTAGGATACAATTTAATTTTTCACCAGAATAATTTTTCCGAGATCTAATTTCTTTAAATTGATCAAGTAACTGTGAATTGTTTCTGCTTATATCCACACATAACATACAATGATCACTTATTTGTTGTTCTTTTATAATTTCACATTTTGTATTTACTGAATTAGTTATAAAAAGATCTATTAAACTTTTGCTGGTTTGTGTGACTCTGGTATAATCTGGAACTACTTGCGCCAATCTATAATCCATAATTAACTGCTTTAATTGTAAATTGTAAATATCGTTGCTTTTCACGTCAATATTGAAATCCCCAAATATATAGTTCGATTTATTATAATTGAGAGCTTCTTCGAACCATCCTTCTAAATTATTTAAAAATGCTGCTTTTGTTTGGTATGATCTATAAACTACGCCAAATATTCCAGTTGTTTGGTATCCTTTTATGATCTGAATCGCCAAAAACCAAGCGCGGTCCTTCTCGATATTCGAAATTATTTTAAAGCTTATGTTTTGGTGAATATACATGACAACCCCTCCAGTATGACGACTATCCGAATCACACCGTACACATTTATAATTTTCAATAAAAAATTCCGAGTCGTACATGTCTTTTGTTGTTCTAGATTCACTGAGTAATACAATTGACGGTTTATATTGAATAATTATTTGTGTTAACTCTAAGAAATTAGAGTGTAAGCTGCGAATATTAGTGTATAGAAGGTCTTTTGTTTTGAACTGCTATTGATAACTTATTTGGTTTTTCAATGTTTTCATCTTTCGTTGGTATACTGCACAAGAGGTGTTCCAAGTCGTGTGGTTAATAGTAACATTTAAATTGAGCTTTGTATTTACAGCAATGCAATTGCTACACTTTACTTCTTGACTTTTACATTCACTTAACTTATGGTTCTCGCTACATCTTGGGCAACAAAGTTTGCCGGTACACCAAGCATCTTGAGATCCCTACTGACTCTACGACATGGCATCTATCAAAATGTATATTTAACTTCTCAGCTTGTAAAATTTTTGTAAAATCTACGGAGCCTACTTCAATGATTGTATCAATTTTTTGAGAGTTTCTTCTACAATAAGTGATTATTACTTTGATATCACTATTAGCGAGAAAATGGTTTTGCTGTTTTAGCGCAGATACTATTTAATCACTTGCTAGCTTCTCCGACATTCCAAGTATTTTTACCCTTGGTTTAAGCTCCGCTGGTAGTTTTACTTCATAATCAGCTCCCATCCTTTCCGTCACGATTGTCTTTAGTTTCTCTTTGGCATTATTAGTGTTGCACAGCAAAATAATTCCACCATTCCCAATGTTGCGACAGCCCATTACTGGTATAGTGTTTGGATCGAGTGACATTGTTAAATCTTCTCTAGTTTTTTTATTAGCTTGAGGTTGTTTTGGTTGTAACACAACCAACTTGTTGGGATTACTCTTTACTACTGCTGCAAAAGAGTGTGGTTGCTCCGTCGGTTTTTGAATTTCTTCTACTTGATTTTTAATTTCTCCTAGCTGGTGTCCTATCTTTAAATGGTTTGCCGTTAAATGTTGCTTCATTTCCATGATAAAAATATTAATTTTGTTGAACTCTTCGTACAACGTATCTTCTTCATAACCTTGGCACTCAAGACAAACGAATCTTGCATATGGACATTCTTTAAATAACTTTACAAACTTTTCAAAGTTCCAATCCACACAAGCGTAATGATACAATTTCCTGCACCGTCCGAAACATCTAATTGTAGTCCGCTCTCTCGAATCAGTAGCTTTTTTACATTTTTCACAATTTGACATTTTAGAAAATTTTACCGTTCATTCACTTCACAAGATAAACACGCGTGTTAAAGGTTTAACGGTTCTGATTTTTATCGTAATTATGTGAAAAATGCATTATTTGCATAAAAATAAAAATAAAAATTTAATTTTTGCACTGCTGTCAAATGTTTTCTATTTTAATTTAATATTTTATTCACTTAATTCTCAAACTTTCACAAATCTTACAACACATTCATCTTTAGTTCTTATGTATATTTTATAACTTTTAGCAATTAAAATTGCCGCTTACTAAATAATTTAATTATTTTTCCACGCACACAATATATTGATTACTACATCCAGAAAACAGGGTTTCCAAACAAATCGTAAGCAATATGCGGAAATGCGAAAAACCTTCATAAATGAACTGTAGCGATTCATCAAATCACTTTGATCTGTAATTATCGCTTTTACTTATGTCAAAATTTGAATTGATACTGACAAAGTTTGTTCAGAAATCGCCAGTTGAATTTAATATTTCCGAGCCGTTCCACCGGAGTTTATAGTTTTGCAATTCACTAGGCAAGATGCCTCTTGTAATGACACCTGCTGGTACTTGATTGATCAGATGGAATATGATTCCAGGTAAGTCGGCCCGAAGATTCTTCACTTACTCTATTGGTAATGAAAACTTTAAGTTTATATACATTGGTTTTAATCCAGGTGAGGGTTATTTGTGAATTGGGCCACAAAAAAACCTAATTAATTATTGTGAACTCGTAGCTACAAACCAGCTTTGTATGAATTTTGTTTGTTTTATCAGTGTGCGAATATAAACACAAGAGCCGTTTGCTTTGAAAACTGTCCCGTATCATAATGTTTCGTTTGACACTGTTTCATCCCGCATGAATGTTGAATTTCCATAAACTTTAAATGAGTATTTTTGCGGTAACTATGACTGGACCAAGAAGTCCAAGTAGGTCAAAGAGCTTGGTTACTTCAGAAGCTATTTTTCTTTTTTAAATTGGTACAGAAATTTCAGTTGTTGGAATATTAAAGTTAAACCAGTCTTAATTTGGCTGCCATGCTAGACCAAGGGTTTTCATACATTCTCTGCAGGATATTTTTAATTTTAATATTTCCCTATAATGGATAGGTATATATTTAATATATGCGTTCACCGTTCTAGGATCATTTATGTTACTTAAATCCTGCATGTGCTGACATTTCAATCAATTGCTGTTTCAATATAATTAATTCGTTTACGTATAAATAACTTTGGGTTACACGACTTGCTTCTGAATAAATCTAGTTGTGACTTTGTGAGATATGTGGCAGATGACGTTCCAAAAGTTACTGTTTCGAGTTCATACACCTTTAACTGCTTCCCAGATGATTCTTTGCAATGATGTTTGTGATGGGTTAACAAGGATTTGCTATATAAAAAATTAACAAAGATTTGCTATATCATATAAAATACATAGCTTGTCTGTTTTATGGAATGGTCAATTAATTTAATTTGCTTCATGTGTCCTAATTGAGGATACTCCTTGGGTCTTTCATTCAACAACATTAGTGAAACTTTATCGAAAAGGAATTTAGACTGTATACTTACCGCTCTTATCACGATAGTAAGTTTTTGAAAGTTCGCTGACAAGCCACTTCCTCTTTTGAAAAATGTTTCTTTCCGACCGTGGGTTCGATTTCGAACCGTTTTTAAGTGATTTGACTAAATGAACTTTGGTTTCTGATTGAAGGACTAAATTTGTGTTATGATTCATGTTTATTTGTTCCTTAATTGTTCCGACAAATATCCAGCCGAAAACGGTTTCGATTAATAATAAAAGACCTTCTCTTAGTCGATATTTTTTATGAGAAATAATTTCAAAAAATATCTCTCAACCAATTAAAATATCTATTGGACCTGGCATATTAAAATGTTGATCTGCAAGTTTTTAGATCCCACAGAGTGTTATCAAAATTGGAATTAAATGTGAAATCTCTGGGACTTTAGTGTAATATAAATATCTTCGTATTCTGATGAATTAGAGTAATAAAACCCTCATATTTATACTATATTATTTATACGAGGTAGTTTTAATTTGTCTGCAAAATGTGCTCTTAAATTTTCAAGATACGTCTCTTAGTAAAACAATAGGATTTGTTAATAAGACAGCTTTCGCAGTTGATTTTCTTTCCGTATAAAAGTTCTATTGATCAGACGTACAGGGTTATCCAATTCGAGGTTGATAAAGTAGAAATCTGTATACCGACATCTGTCAAAGATAAACGTCAAGTACGCTGTCATTTATTTATTTGACATTCTCCCATTTAAGAATATGGAGCATTTAACAATCGACCAACGCGTTAAAATTATTAAATCTGCTGATGCTGATTTTTCGAACAAAATTTTCTTCAGTGATGAAGCTCATTTTTCGCTTGGTGGATACGTTAATAAGCAAAACTGTAGAATTTGGCGCTCAGAAAATCCACAATTGATTGTAGAGAAGCCATTACACCCGGAAAAAGTCACTGTTTGGTGCGCATTGTGGTCTGGTGGTGTGATTGGGCCGTATTTTTTTGAGAACAACCATGGACGAACCGTTACCGTCAATTCTGAGCGCTATGGCCGCATGTTAACCGATTATTTTTTTACGAAAATCGAAGATTATGATCTTGACGATATGTGGTTCCAGCAGGATGCAACCAGTCACGTAACACGAGCAAATCGAGATCTTTTGCAAGAGAAATTTCCTGGACGTTTGATTTCGCGATTGGTTGATGTCAATTGGCCTCCAAGATCCTGTGATTTAACGCCTTTGGATTTCTTTTTGTGGAGCTACGCGAAAGATCGTGTTTACGCAAACAATCCTCAAACTCTTGACGAATTGAAAACTAATATTCGTAAGGTAATGGCCGAGATACCGCCCGAAATGTGCCGAAAAGTCATTGAAAATTACCTCAAAAGAATCAAGGCCTGTAAGAAGTCCCGTGGAGGACATTTGAATGATATCTCGTTTAACTAAAAATGGCAAGGATCAATCTGTAAAATGAAATAAAAATTACAATACATTCCGAATATTTTGTGTTTTTTTTAAGTTTACTTTATCAACCTCGAATTGGATAACCCTTTATTTTGTACTGTCTTATTTTCAGGGATAGACGCAGATTGAAAGAGATCATTACAGGTTTATTAAGAATTGCTTTAGGTTGCACATGGTGCAATAAAGTATGGTGTGGCTCAGAACAAATTTTTCATCCGTGGGATGAATAATTTTTAATCGAATGATTTTTTAAGCAATTGATGAAATATTTTAATTCTTTGATCTTGACATGTCTTTTGTGAGTCGGCAACAATAAAACTCAGGGCAATTAAAAATCAAATGATTTTCCTTACTGCAAACACCACAGATCCCAGTGTTCGTACTGACGTTGGGTTCAACATAATATGACGGTCTGGATTTAAAATACGTTTTAGGTAATGCGCTTGTATTTAAATTTGTTGTTAGCAATGTTCGAGACTCTGGTTTAACCTATTTAAATTTAGCAAACTAAACCGGACGGCTTCGGCACTTGGACCGGTAGGTACTGGGTTCGAATCCCAGCAGAGGCTAGATGCAAAAGCGAATTTTCTTCATCGATTACGATCGGTAAAGTAAATAAACACAACTAAGACCCTCTGTTGGAGTGCAGAACTCAGCGCCGACACACTGTCCATATCAATGTACAGGTTGACATGGAGCTTCCAATGTGCAGGTGGTACACTGTAGTTTTGTGAGTAGGTGAATGGGTGCGTCAGTGCGTTAATGAAAAGGGGGTATTAAATGACCTTAAAAGTACATTAAATCCATTGGATAATTAATACTTTCTTTTTTATAAAAAAAAAAAAAAAAAAAAAAAAACCTTACCTTTCCTGTGGTTTTTCATATTTTCTATGCGTATTTACAGTATTATTTACAACTCTTTTGGATGAATCGACGGATTCTAAAACACGATATTTTATTTTGAAAAATTCAATTTTATCATCACATTTAGGAAGGAAATTGGTAGACAACTCATTTTCCCATTCTTTCCGTAATGAGAAATCAAATTTTTTAAGAACAATGTTTATCATCATTTGTTCCCTAAACCTTTGAACCTCTCAGTAATATATGAAACACATACATTATTCAAATGTCGTAAGTCTTTGTGACTATCTATTAATATTTGCGGAAGATTTAAAAGAGCATCAATGTGATGATTTACAATCTTTCTTTTAAACTCATAATTATCTAACAGAGTTCGCCACTCGTTTTCATAACCTTCATCTGACAAAACTATATTTCGAAGTTGAAACTTAGTTTTTTGGGTTATTCGATTTAATTAACAAGAATATTATATCATCAGGTAAAGTTTCATCACTATATGAGTTATTGCAACAAACGTGTTGCGAAACGGAATCCAATTTTCTGGTTTACCATTATAATTGGGTAATGGAATATCAGGCAGTTAAGGTTTTTTACTGTATATATAAAACGTTGATTTTGAATCAATCGTTGAATTATTCCTGGACGATTTTCTGCTAATAACTGTATTAACTGTATTTTGCTTTTAAATCACAAATATCATCAATGAATTTTTCTATTTCTAATACGATTTCATGGAAGTCTAGGTCTACTTCAAACTGAATGACTCGTTCCATTAACTGCTCATATTCGTTTTGTATATTCGTGAGACTGTCAATTTTAAAATTAAGTACAGGTAACGAAATCGTTGAAAGATCATAAATTTTATGTATAATTTACATATGTGTTCGTACTGTAAAATGCCAGTATTGAACAATTTCTAATAGATGAATCCGAAGCACCCAATTTTCTATATCAAAACTTATATTTAGCGCGCTTTTTTTGCATATAATTAATTTATTTAACTCCAAACTAATATTTTTCATTCAACTTTTTAGTTAAAAATGGCCGATGGGAAATTTGAAAATGCTTTTATTTTGTAAACCCCTGGAATATGACTAAATTTGAAATATGAATGTTTAGAAAGATTTTAATAATCGAAGTAAACAATTTGTTTTAGAATATCGAAGTTAACTACGAAATATCTATTACAGATAGTTTTTAAATTGAAAAAGAGAATATAATATATGGTACTCACTCACACGCAGAAAATATATAAAACGAAATAAAAAATAATTCAGCCGATCCACACGGGTTGTCAAATGAAATCGACTTCCCGCTTCAAAACAAGTCGTTATATTTTTAATTGCTAATTTAAAACCTTATTTTATATTTAAACACAAAATTTGTTTGTATTGTTTTATCCTGCTCTCTCTACATCTCTCATTTCTATTTTTGTTAAAGCTGCATCACAGAATCTTTTTTTGTTCAAAAATAAGGCGCAATTAAAACTTGTATCATAGGTAAACGGGGAAAGAAAATAAATTGAAGTCGCTTCTTGACAGCCCGTGTGAAATGGCTCATTGATGAGTACTGCTGCTGATGGAAAAACATGATAAATTCCAAAATGATTTTATGATGATTCCAAATTTGATTTTATAATGAATGTATAGACGATGAATGCCGATCATAGGCGTATTTTGTGTCTTATGTAGTATTATATGGTAAACCACCTGTTATTTTCTAATGTTTTTGATGATAATTTTTCCATTTAGGCGCACGCCGTTTTGTTAAATTTTTTAATGCGTACTTTATAGTGTACGAGTATACGATAAAATTGCCGAAATTACGGTTTTACAATTTACTATGACATACAAACAATTTGAAGAAAATTATAAATGGTTTTTACGGTGGACTGCATATAATTAAAAAGGATGAATATTGTCGATGCAACGATCATTCCGGTTTCATGGACCAATGTTTTTGCTGATGAAATTATTTTTTTCATTGATTTTATGTCGGTAGGCGTCAAATCTTTAGCTTGTACATAGTACAATTTTGTTTTAAAGGTTTTTATTAAGACACGTCCTTTTTATTTAATATTCTTTATCCAACTAATTCAACACATTTTTTTCTAATTCTTAATTTACAAAACAAAAAACTATCCGTGTGTGAGTGAGAAAAGGATTACTTTGCTTATTTAATTAATCAAACATTAGTATTTAGATTCTTCCACATTTGTATGTTCATGTCAAACAATAATAATCAAAATAATTAAATGGTTACTCAGAAAAATTAAATGGTCACGTTTCATATATGGAGCGCGGGAAAACTCAGGTAAATGGATCGACACATGAGTTTTGATATTCTATAAAAGTAATTTGGCAGAGCCTGCCTGTCAAATTTCGTTACATACGCGGCTTACATATACTGATAAAAGAATCTTAAGACACGCAGTTCAAACTTGAACTAGTTTATACAGTGAGCGGCAGCGGCATTTAAACTGGTGAATAGACGCTTATTTGGTATTGGTTTTTACAGCATCAGTAACTCGTTATGATATGTAGTGGCATTGAAAATAAATAGAATTAGCACTTCATCGCATGCCCTACTATGTCTGGTTCATTTGAAGTGCCCAGAAAGTACTGCAAAGAAGTAAAAAATCTCGGACATGCCCATTTTCCAGAAATTAAAAAATTCATTCGCCAAGTGTTCTTGTTTTTAAATCATATTCCTTTTTTGTATTTTTCATAACTTTTTAAATATTTTTAAAAGTATCACTAAGTTGTTACAAAGGTTTACATTATCACCCAATAGTAAACGCGGTTCGTGCATGCTAATGCTATTTCGTGAAAAGCCTTTTTGTATTTGTTATTTCTTGGAAATAATATTGCAATTAAATACATTTTATGGTAAAAGTACTTCTGCATGCGTCACCATATACACATGTCCTACAATCGTTATGGCCAACTTGTCTAAAAACAAGAAGATAAATAAATTGGCTTAAGTTTGTTATCTAGAAATAATTTTTTTTATTCATTTTGTTGTAGCATCTAACGAGAAATGTTCGGTGGGGATCTCAGAAACCAGCTCTATATGAACAGTCTTAGTAACTAACCATATGAAAAGCGTGATGTACGCCCTAGTCAATGGAATCTTTCCTCGACCATGTGTTGTTTTAATATGAATCGGACCAGCCTAAACAACACCGGCACGACAGGCCGTTAAACGTTGCCTTAGTAAATCACCCATGAGCAGTGTGGTAATATTTTGTTTTTGTCTCACGCATTTGATAAATTTCTGACAGAAATAATGAACTGCGTTACGTTAAGAAGACTTGACAATAGAGATAGCCCAGCATGTAGGTTGAGCGAGTTGAGTTTCGTAGATTATCAACCAAGTAAGTTTATGGCTTTTGGGTTAAACGATTGGGTGTTTTATGTCAAATTGGCAGTCAAGATTCGACAGACGTCCCCCTACAATCAAAATTCCATCCTTGTCAATGAAAGGTGACAATGAAATAGTCTGACTTTTACGATCAAAAAGTTCTCCGTTGATAAGTACTTGGATGTCGACCCAGAATGTCTCGCGCTGAACTTCCTTGATGAGACATGATTCGTCCCTTTGCATCAAATCAATAAAACACAGGTTTGAATATAACCATCGAAAAAGTGTTGCAACAATCCGTTTGATCTTGTTAAATGATGAAAACTTGTTCAACAAACCTGAAGCAATTTCACTGCATTCAATATGAAGATGTGTTACGACTGGTGAAATTTAACGTTCTTCGCATATTGTCTCGAACTGTAGTGGGATGCTGGATGGCCAATTTTGTTCTCTACTCATTATCCACTCAGGACCGAACCACCATTGACCGAATTCATGAAGTAATTCTGGATTAATTCCTCGTGATTCAATGTCAGGAAGATTTGTCTTAGATGGCACATAGTGCCACTGACTTCTAGGCACTACTTTCATGATTTGCGACGTGCGATTACCAATAAAAGTGTTCCATCTTTGCAAAAGAATTTGATTAGATTCATCAAAATAAAGACTGCATATAGGCTCCTCTAGTCGTAGAATCGATATTTGTTTGATTGGTACAACTTGAGTTTTGGCAATGGATGTGTGATGTTCTAATATAGCCTGCTGCATTTCTAATACGTATATAAACTGCTGCATACGCCAACTGAGACGCATCACAAAATGCATGTAACTGGATCGATGTTGTGATTGAAGAAATGAAAAACATCGAAGAATTTGGATGGGTTCGAGTTTATTTAAATTCAATTTTATACCCTCCCATTGTTGACTGATATCTGCTGGGATTTCATCATCCCATTTAATGTTGCGAATCCATAATTTTTGGAAAAGTATCTTCATAGCTGAAACCGATGGAGATACGATGGAGACAGTGGCGTTTCCTGGTTGTACCTTCAAGGTGTTCTTCTTCGGATATTGATCACCCAAAATAATTAAAATAATAATAATTAATTAAGAAAAGAATATTAGAAAAACTATAATTTAAAATAAAATTTAATAAAAATAAAATTTTCAATAATAAACATAAAATTTTTAGAAAATTTAGAACATCACGATAAAACGCCGCTGAATGGAGATGGTTTTGATGGTCGCGGTGTCGTCGTCAAAGGTTAACATGGCAGGTTCCTTAAGTTCATCAGGAATTTTCGATAAAAAATGTGATGAGTTCGATTTCCATTTCCTTAGACAGAAGCCAGCAGCTCCCTCCATGACGGATTGTTTTTCCAGACTATTCTCTGAAAGTCATTATCAGGCAATGATACGAGCACCTGTCGATATATTTTTTTGAAATCTGCGGAAAAAACGATATGGTGCTGCCTAAAACGAGTTAGAATCGTGATATAATCTTGTAGAGTAGGGACTGTAAGTATAATGCCATTAATTAATAAGCAGGAAGAAAATTTTCAGAACCCATCGAACACGACTCGAAGATTAGTGGTCGAGCTATCTATCTTTTGAACAGCATACTGTTGAACATTAAAAACGTCTCCATCAGGTCTGGCGATTTCATTATGCGGAACTTCTGTCATATGGCCCAAATTCAAGTATTCTTTCATAAATTTTTTATATTCAATTGCCAGCTGAGGGTAAAGTATGATTCGCACAATTGGCTTGTGTTTCGATGCTGTTGGAGGTTCCTCAAGTTTCTAAAACCATTGAAGAGTTTTGTTCACATCATTAGCAGTGATAGTTGCTGGAACCGACGTGGTTTAAGGGTCATCATGTACTTGAGGCCGTAGAAGAATCCACCCAAAAATGGTTGACTGTGCATTTGTTTGTCCTGATAAGACCCAATAAAATATTCATTTCTCTTGTAGTGCAGAGATTAGGATCAAACAGTTCCAGTGGTGAGGGTAACGGTTCCCCAAATAATTTACCATGATCGACAGGATGAAGGGTAAGTAGCTTCGGTAAGATGTAAGCGCTAAAATTCAGGCTATTTGACGATTAAAACCTTGACGACGCGTTGATGTTAACTACACCTCGGGTCTTAGCAGCTTGTATATGAGCCAGGCCGTTTACAGCAATTGATGATGAATATGAACGTCCGAGTCACAGGCGCTGAACTAGTTTTTCCAATACGAACCTGAGTCGAGCAATGCATTGGCAAAATGTTTATTTCCATTTACCATTTAAATCACGTATGTCAATGAGAGCGGTCGGCTTGAAATTCATTCGGTGATTTTAATTCTTAATGATTTGTATCGCCATTGATAATTGAATTCGTCAATAGTGTAAGTTCATTTTGATGAATGATTGGCGCTGATGTTGATTGGTGCGATGGTGATGAAGAGTAACCTGTTGTTCGCAAATGCATTGAGGCTGTTTAAGTGGTTTTAAACAATTCGATGCATTAGGCTTAATGATGGATTGTTGTTGTTGTGCATAATTAAACTGATTTTAAAAAGTCATTGGTACGGACTCATGAAGCAATGAATTATGCCGTTTATTGCAGATACGACAATTGGACAAATCAGGGCATTCATTTTATGAATGGTTTATATGCAGGCAATTGTAACAAGCTCCCGGTTGATTGACTAATTTTCGCCTAAGTCTAACATCGAAACTGCGAAATTTCATACAATGAAAAAGATGATGGTTTGCATTACAGCATGGGCAACAAGGACAAATTTGAATTTAACGTCATTACTTTGAAAAATGGTTTTCCCCTGGAATGTGGGTTTTGCCATCATCAAGCCCGTCACATCTGGTATTTAAAAATTTGAAAAAATCGGGAAGTGTTGGAAAATTCTTTTCGGTTGTTTCCTTTCACCATAACTGTTTTGTTTCACTATCCAGCTTACGTAAAATAATTTGTATCGATACTCTGCTCCGCTACCCATGGTTCGAACTCCTATTACAATTTCGTCACACCTGTCGCAAAGTGAACGTATATCAGATGCCTTCCCACTCATTTCTAAGGATAAATCGAGAAATGTGATGATGTATGATGTCAATATTTTTCCTTTCTTGTCGTAACGTGATTTCAATTTTGTCCAGAACTCTGTACAATTTTGCCTCTGTTCCGCTCAAATTTTTGATCAGTGATGCAGGACCATCCGGACCTTCCGTCAGAAGACTCTTAAGTAACCTTAATTTGTTAATGTTAGACAATTGATTGATCGTTATGAATGGAAGATACAAACGAAATAATTTTTTTTCTATTCCTATATCCTCAATCGGATCTTAATTTTTATAGAATAGTTTATAATGTCTTAAAATGTTATTCGAAGTTCGAATTGAGTCATTTTTTATATTGAATTTTATCTAATTTTCTAGAAATAACTACATTATGAGAGTGTCTTTTGATACAAAATAATGAGAATATGAACTATTGGGAATCATCTACTTCTTCGAATATCTTAGAAATGAGCGAATTTTGAGTTGTATCAATGTTGCAACAAATAGGCGAAATATTCAATTCAATTATAATTATTGTGGTAAACAGCAACCATCGAGTATCGATCACGTACAAAAAATGTATATTGATTTGAAATTAAATTAAATCTATTATTATTTCTTGTGTCGCATGTAGCTCAATAAAATAAAAATAAAATTCTCTACGTATAAATTAAATTTCATTTATATTCACTACACCTTTGTTATTGCTGTTAATCATATGAAACAGTAATTAACAGTCAACCAGGAGAAAAATAAATTTGATTAAGTTTTGTTTGTAAAATTTATTCTGGTTATAAAATGTAATAATAAATAATATAAATAATTAAGCTTTTCATAATGGACAAACATTTATTATTATTTACTGCCAATTACGAATAGTAGGTAAACAAATTTTATTTTGAATTAAATTTTGTTGTCAGAAATATACATATATATTACATGAACACAAAGATAAAATAGTTTAACAAAACATTTACACCATATCGATGAACTATAGATTTATTCATCATCTAATAATATAACAATTTAAAAAACTAGGCTAATTTCATACTTAGGCGCTCGTATTAAATAAATCATTCCCTAATTATAATTCAAAAAGTAATCGTGGAAAAAAATCAAAGCATATCAAAAACTGCTTTGGAGCCGTGTGATATTCCAATATTTCGAAATACCAGGTAATGTTAATTAAAATAATACCCTAGGCACTCCAGTTATAAATCGAATTTTATTATCACGAAAAGTTTAGTCAGTCGAACGCCGACGCTATATATAATATTTTACATAAATATAAATCACTACTCGTACATGCATAGATATAATATTTTGTTTATTTTCAAAAAGTTTTATACTCATATTTGTGTACAGTTTTACGACAGAACTATATAATTTATGTTGTTGTCAGTTTTCGTTTTACTATTTTTCCAAACCAAAAAAAAATATATGAACTAAAGATTTGTGCGATATAAAATTTTTTATTTTATTTTTATTGTAGCAAGGAACCACTAATTATGACAAATTGCTTTTTCATAAACTAGGAATATATAAAAAAAAATGTTTCTGAGGTTTTAAGATGATTTTATTTTATATAATTTTGTATGTGGCATTAAATTATTTTGTAATAAATCAAAACATTATACAATTTAAATTCTGAACATCATCTCATAATAAAAAGAACTTCATGTGATTGTCTTTACACAATTGATAATCAAGCACCATATCAAATCGAGATTACATAAATAATATAATTAATATTTTTCAGTTCTGCATGCATAAAAATTAAATTTTTTAATTTGTTTTTATTTATAAAATTTTTTTAATTTTTAGGATCTTAATTTTTAAATTTTTTAATTTTTAAATTTGTAAATTTCTTAATTTGTAAGTTTCTTAATTTGTAAATTTGTAAGTTTCTTTATTTCTAAATTTATAAACTTCTTAACTTCTAAGTTTCTAAATTTCTAAATTTTTTAATTTTTAAATTTTCTAAATTTCTACATTTCTAAATTTTTAAATTTCTAAATTTCTTAATTTGAACTTTTCTCATTTTATTAATTTTGAAATCACTTCATTTTTAAATTTTAAAATTTCAAATTTTATACATTTATAAATTTATAAATTTCTTAATTTCTTAATTTCTTAATTTCTAAATTTCTAAATTTCCTAATTTCCAAATTTCTAAATTTCTTAATTTCTAAATTTCTTAATTTCTAAATTTCTAAATTTTTAAATTTCTGAATTTCTTAATTTGAACATTTCTTATTTTATCAATTTTGAAATCACATTATTTCTAAATTTCAAAATTTCAAAATTTCAAAATTAATAAATTTCTTAATTTCTTAATTTCTAAATTTCTAAATTTCCAAATTTCCAAATTTCTAAATTTCTTAATTTCTAAATTTCTAAATTTCTAAAAATCTTAATTTTTAAAATTCTAAATATTTTAAGTTATAAATTTTGTCAATTTCTTTACTTTAAAATAAAACAATTTTAAAATATCTAAATTTTTTATTTTCTATACATATTTATAAATTTCTAAATTTCTAAATTTCTTAATTTCTAAATTTCTAAACTACATAGTTCTATATTTCTAAATTTTAAAATTTCTAAATTTCTTAATTTCAAAATTTCGAAATTTCTTAATTTTCAAATTTTTAAATTGCATAACTTTTATATTTATAAATTTTTAAATTTTTAAATATCTAAATTTCTAATTTTCTACATCATTTATAGAATAGAAAATCTCTTATTGAATCAGCCACTTGCTGAACACAGGTTTTCCACAAATTTCGCAAGGATGTCCTAGTTAATAAAATTCTTTATTTATAAATTTAAAAAATTTTAAATTTCTAATTTTCTTAATTTCATTTGTTCCAATTTTCTAAATTTCTTAATTTCTAAATTTTAAAATTTTTTTATTTTGAAATATTTAAATTTCTAAATATCTATATTTGTAAATATTTAAATTTCTTCGTGTCTAACATTCAAAATTTCTAGATTTATCAAATCACTTTATTTCAAATTTTCTACTTTTCAAAATTTCTAAAATTAAAACTTTCAAATTTCTTAATTTCTAAATTTCGTTATTATTAATTTTCTAAATTTCTAAATTTCAAAATTTCTACATTCCCTAATTTCTTAATTTCTAAACTTCTAAATTTCTTAATTTCTAAATATCAAAATTTCAAAATTTCAAAATTTCAAAATTTCAAAATTTCTTAATTTCTAAATTTCTAAATACATACATATCTAAATTTCTTAATTTTTAAATTTTTTATATTTGTAGATTTCTTAATTTCTTAATTTGAAAATTTCTAAATTTCTAAATTTCTATATTTCCTAATTTCAAAATTTTTAAATTTCTGAATTTCTAAAATTCTAAATTTCTTAATTTCTAAATTTCTAAATTTCTAATTTTCTAAACTTCATAATTTCTAAATTTCTTAATATGTATCTAAATTTTTAAATTTCTGAATTTCTAAATGTCAAAATATTTTAATTTTTAAAATTTTTTAAATTAGTAAATTTCTAAATTTTTATTGGGTCTACAAATTAATTCGGTCCTTTTTCAAAAAGTGGGTCTGACTATAATACATTTTTTTAGTGCCAGATAATTTCCGTTTTTTCAGACAGATTGGAATTCTGCCATTAACATTTCAGTTTGTATGGGTTTGAGTTACATACAAAACGTGTTTTTTGAGGTGTAAAATATGTTGGGTTTTGTAAACAGCATTTGCGGGAGGTGGTATATTTTTGTTTTAATTAGAAAAAAAATGGAGCTGAAGCACATCGAATGTTTGTGGAAGTTTACGGAGACAATGTTTCAACCGAAAAATCATGTAGAGAATATTTTCAATGCTTTAAAAATGATGATTTCAGTGTTGAATATAAGCCTCGCTTTGGAAAGCCAAAAAATTCCTAGACAATGAATTAGAGGCTTTGCTCGATGAAAATCTGATTTAAATGCAGACGAGCCTGCCAGTACGTTGGCTGTGACCCAACAAAAAGTTTTCGTACGATTGACAGCTATGGGCATGATTTAAAAGCAAGGCAGTTGGGTCCCTTATGAATTTAAACCAAGAGCCGTTGAACGGCACTTTTTTTCTTGTGAGCAGCTGCTTCAAAGACAAACCATAAAGGGACTTTTACATCGGATAGTGACTGGTGACCAGAAGTGGATCTTTAACGATAACTCCAAGATAAAAAGATTCCACAGTTTGTCCAGCCAATCGTTGCCATCAAACTCAACATCAACACTAAATGAACATTCATGATTATAAGGTTATGCTATGTATCTGTTGGGATCAAAAAGGAGTAATGTACTACAATCTCCCCCAACCTGACGATTTCGTTACGGGCAAGAAGTACAGACTACTATTAATCAAATGAGCCATTAATTAAGTGAAAACCGACCGGAATAATAATAATTTGATCATGCCTTTCCTCATAAAGCATGATCAAATTATTCTTCTGCATGACAACGCTCGGCCTCACGTTGCCAAAGTCGTAAAAAAATATTTGGAAACGCTCCAGTGGGATATTTTACTGCACTCGCTGCATTTTCCAGGCATTGCTCCTTCTGATTATTGCTTCTTCCTATGGATGCAACACCATTTGGTAGGTCAAGGGTTCACTTCTTTCGAAGAAATTAAAAATTAGCTTCAAACTTGGATCGCCTCAAAAGACAACGTTTTTCCGAAATGGGATTCGAAAATTTACTCTCTCTCTCTCTCTCTGGCACTATATATCCCATACAGGGACTTGGCCGCCTCAAATGAGGTTTCATAATCGTATTTTCATTTCGGATAATGAGTGATTAATTCATTGATCCTAAAGCAGCCGTGAAATTTTTTCAATGTCACCACCGGGAATTGAACCCGGGACCTCCGGTCGCTGGAGCAAGCATGCTGACCACTTTGCCACCGGGGCGGCCGAAAATTTACTGGGAGGTGGGAAAAAGTCATAAGCATCGATGGACAATATTTTAATTAATCTGTTCATTCATTTTATTTTAAAATAAATGCATTTTTAAAATTAAAAAAGCTGACCGAATTAATTTGTATTACCAACAAATTTCTTAATTTCTAAATTTCTTAAATTTGTATCTCTTGAATCTTCACGGCCAACCTAATTTAGAACAGGGTAAAGAGCCAATATAATCAATAAATTATTTTTGCTACGGACGGATTATTTCGACAAAATTCCTCATTATAGGTCGTGTTATTACGTTGAAAGCTTTACTTATCTCACACGTTTTACATTAGCGAATGGAGCTCTAAACGTTGCTTACTATATTTGGCCAATAATATTATCAGCGTAACACTTTTGAAGGTTTTTTGATTGCCTCGATTTAGCTCATCTCTCTATTTAGAATATAGAATTTTCATTCTGGAATATCAGAACAATCATTAGGTTGTACACTCGGTTAATTGTAAATATTATTTCTTAGTACTACTAAGTTAGATTTATCTTTTGAATAAAGTAGGAATATAATAATTAAATCAATATATTTGGGGCTTTTAAACTCAGCGGAATTCATTTCAATATTCAATGAACTATTCTGATCGCTAATGACTTCAATTTGGCGAGATACGGTGTCTGGCCAATATTATTTTTTCGAATTTTTGATTTTATAGATGGAAATGTCGAAGAATCACAACAATCAGTTTCGAATGGATGAGATTACTGATTTGAAAAATCAGCCTTTTCATCAGGTCGCGACGATTGAACTTGTATTATTAACATTGAAATATTGTCTATATTATATAGAGCAATACCATGTAGTTGTACTTCTAGCGAATTACTGCGTAGCGTACGAAATTCAATTCATTTTTACATTTATTATCTATATTCTATTCTTGCAACTAACTTTTTTTTCTTTTTTTTTTTATATTTTACCTTAATAATTATCTTTTCCTTTTTGATATTCCGTAATAAAATTGAATTCGTGCAATTTAAGACATCACCGAATTAAGACTGACATGATCCGTGCTAATCGTATAACCGATAACGTATATCCTTTTATGTACTGTCTTAATTTATCAAGACTTAATAAATCAATCAAATTTTCCAACTCTGTCACACTGTAACTGCGCCGCAGTAGGTTCTTGGAAAATAAAGGCACAACTGGATGACTTTTAGAATTGAACTGCTCCAGCACCGGTGGAAGAATCTTCGTGTTATATAAAACGATTAATTATGATTAGCGTTTGACCTGAGCGGTAAAAGAGGCGTTCTTTAAACCATCAAAAGTTTCTTGAGCAGCACTGTTCCATTCGATTTTTTTGTTTTTTGGAGAAGATTTATCAAAGAGTGGCAATATCAGTGTAACGATTGATAAACCTCATGTACCAACCTGACATTTAAATAAATTTTCGAATTTGGCCGATCGAGCCCAGAACCAGGACCATTTTAATAACATCTTCTTTTGAGCTATCAGGTCTGAAACCACTGTTACCCACTAAATAGCCTAGAAATTTCCGCTGTTTGAATAAGAATTTACATTTCACTATATTCACCGTCAAATTACTTTCAGTTAATAATTCTGATACGGTAATAAATAATTTTATGTGTTCCTCGACTTTCTCGCTGGTTCTCGCGCGGCAACTGTTACATATTGAACTTGTCGGAAAAACTTAAATTTAAACTACTTGTGCCATTTTTTATAGTACTGTTATAAGAGTATAAGCATTTTAATTAATATTTGTTATACAAATTTGGCAAACCTCACATACAATCAGAATTTCACTACATTTTCAACGAATATTTTATACCCACAACATAAGCTATAGTCATTTATGCAAAAGGTGATGAAATGTTATTTTTATTTTTCAATATATTTGAATTGATGAGTTTTGGTTTATGGTTATCAGTGGTATTGTTATTTGTGGTTCTTTTTCGTATTATGATGATAAGCCATAACAATATAATAGCCGCGGGAGGAATATTTATTCATGTTGGATCCATTATTTTTTTTTGTGCTTTTATAAAGTGATTTATATGTCGCATTTATATGGAAATAAACAACATAATATATTTTAATATATTTCAAATATCGTATGTGTATATAGGAGAGCCGAATGGCATATGTTTTATAATATACGCATATATAGTAGAGATTGAGAATATTGTTAGAAAAAAGGATTTGCTTGTTAAATTGCTTTTTTTGCTTCGTATTTTTTTTTATTGTTATAATGCGGGGACAGAATGCTTAAGTGATTTATATTTATTTGTATATCGCATATAATAAATTGCTTAACCTTGAATTTTAACCGGATATAATCATTGATTTTACAATCGCGTTCAATAAATTATTATCACGCCAATTTTATCGCCTCGCGACCAAACTGTGTTCGCTTAAAGACAAATTCTAAACATTTTCTCCGCACACCAGCACAATTTTAATTTATTACCATTTTCCCATTATACTTTATAATATTAATTTTAATGTGCTTTAAATATTTTATTTAAAAAAATAAAGTCACTTTTATTGCATTTAATTTTATTGATATTAAATGGGTAATAAAAATTCTTGTACAGTTAAAATTTTAAATATAGTATTGTGATTAATATTTGGGTCTTACTTGAATGTTTTATGTTAGAATTGTACTTCATCATTCCAATATTATATTTAAGAGCTTTCGTAATTGATTTGTTGTCTCAGTATTTCTAAAAAATTGTATCAACATATTTATTATTACAGCGAAATGTCATACCAGCTATTTTTCTAGATAAATATATGTGTCAATATCACAATTTCTTCAATTATAGTTCAATTTTATATATGTAGATTTTAATGATTTTATTTTCCCTGTATCAATATCGTCGATGTATTTTATATTATGGCAATTTTGAAACCTATAAAAGATACGAAAATCCTTTTAATGTAATAAAATATATTTTTTTTAAATACATTTAAATAAAGGGAAGTTGAGTTTTAATTTTTTTTATATAGATCCTTCTCGATTAACCTAATTATTTTTGAAAGCTTCTAAAATTATAAGGGCAGTAGTATCGTCAGAAAAATATTAAAGGTTGCATGAAGCGGCCAACATTCAACTTTATTTTACTTCTAATGTACATACGAGGGTATATCAAAAAGTCTTACAACATCATATGAGAAAAAAAGAGAGAGTGAGACAACAATATATTTTTCAAAACCATTTTTTGTCGCAATGAAACTTCTAGAAGAACAATTCGATGTAAATTTTACAGTTCGTTTGTTTTTGTCAATTTAGTAACACGTGTTTTGAATTTTTCTTAAAATAAATGAAATTGAATATCGCGCCGTTATTAAATTGTTCCGTAAAGATGGACGAAATGCAATTTATATATTCAACTATATATAAAAAGTTTACGGTGAATCTGCACCATCATATGCCATAGTAACAAAGTGGGTAAACTTATTCAAAAGTGGTCGGGAATCATTAGAAGACGACAACCGCTCGGGTCGGCCAGCAGGTGCTTTTTGCCATGAAAACGTAACTTTGGCCGAATCTGTTGTATTTGAGGACCTGCGTATTTCTGATGCGCGGTTAGCGTGGAGACTTTTTCTTTCATACGGTACCACATATACTATATATCACATGATCCTTTTGACATGTCGAAAGAAAGTGCGCGATGGGTTCCCCGTTTGTTGAATGCAGAACAAAAAAAAATGCGTTTTCAACCTTCAAATTCGGTTTGAATTAAAAAAAACGATCCGGGAAAAACGGCCAAGGAAAGTTAAGAAAAAAATCTTGCTTCTTCATGACAATGCACCAGTGCACAAGGCTATAATATTGCTCAAGCTGCATTAAAGAACTGCGGTTTCGTGGAAATTCCGCATCCACCGTAAAGTCCAGACATGGTACCCAGTGCTTACTTTCTGTTTCCCAATTTGAAAAAAACACTAAGGGGCCTGAAATTTTCCAGTGACTATATGACTTTTTGATTTGCCCTCGTAAATCTCGAGCATGCCACACTCGATTTCTAAAGCGGATAATAAAACTAGGAAGAATTTTGTGGAAAACTGTCGTGATTAAGTATTACGTGGATAGAAATTTTTTAATCATACCTGAAGTCCCTTAGGTACAATCGTACCTTTATACGTTTTATATCGAAAATTCACCAATCAATTAGATTTTATGTTAAAATTTGTTTTATCTTTAAGAATAATTCATGTTACAGTAGAACCCCATATATCCATGAAACAATTTGTATAGTTGTTGAAATAGAGAAACAATCTATTAATAAGATAAATTAAATAAATCATTGGAAAACTTAAATTTGCATTTTTCATAAAAAATGGGAGGAGAAGGGGGCGGGGGGGGGGGGGGGGGGGGGCAATGGCCAACACCCAAATTTCTTTTATTACTAAAAATAAATAAATTTTGAATACACCACACTTGATTTCTAAAGCGAAAAATTGAACTATCGAACTTTTGGTAACACTGTCTATGATAAGGTTTTAAATTTGATCGTTATTTCAGAAACATAAAAATTAGTTTACTTAAAATTTTTCCACGCAAAAATTTTTCCATCATAGTTTAGGAACATAAAATCCAGGTATTAATACAAGATTATCAAAAGATTTCAAAATAACGTACACAATGGAAATTTTGGTTGAAAAATGAAGTGTGTGAAGTTATCCCAGTTTTTCATCCCGCAGGAAAAATAAAAATGTTCATCAGGTATCACTTATTTCATCCCATCCCAGGATTTTTAAAATCATTTCATCACTGGAATTTTAAATCATACAATTATTTAGAAATGTTATATGCCCTCCGCATATAAAATTTGAAGCAAATACATACTCAATAAAAAAATTAATAATTCTCTCAAACATATAGATTGCAGGTCCTCCCGCACTGGCCAACGACCCGATGGTGAGTGGCGTCTACCCAAAGATGGAAGACTTCCCAATTTAATTTTTTCCCGGATGGCTCTTCCTGATTCTCATCGTCAGTTGTATATTCTGTATTGGTCCTTTAAGTTTCACATATTAAATACTATGCCATGTCCATTTTAAACTCCCACAAATTCATTATCTTTGATTTCAGAATATTTAGAAATAGACAGTTGCGTTTGTATTCCATCCAGAAGTTGACTACAGCAAGGTCAATGAAATTCTGTGCCATTGTAACTGGCCATTTTTTAATTTTTATGAATGTTCTATAATACTTCATTTGCTGGTCGCAAATGTCATACCACCCATGTGAGTATTATAGTCCTGGATTACATTGGGACAATCAATTATTGTGGATTTTTTTGTCTGTTTACACCATCGGTCAACAGTACCAGCAGGAGTTATTCCGCTGATGTTCTAAATTATAGTAACACACTTCGTGTCTTTCCATTTTACGGTCGAAGTGTTTGAATTTGATTCGGTTAGCACGAATTTCTGGGATTCACCTCTTTTTATTTGGCGATCATTTTTAAAATTAACTTTTTTGAGTCGATTTAACATGATTGTGCCCATTGCCTTGAAATTCATTTGTTGTAATTTTTGAAGCTTGACTTTTATTCCGTTTGAATTTTTTTGGAATATTGTTGAGTTTCCTTATCAAAAAATACTCATTTCTAACGGAAAGCTCTCTAAAATACTCTTAGAAGCTGGTAAGTTTCCAAGAGTTTTACATTGCTTCATCCGTCATTTAATGATAGCAAAATAATTTTCAACTATACCTCTGCTTAAATTGGTTTCATGAAATACATTAAACCATAATGGTATAAAAGTTACATATTTTTTTAAGATTATTTCATGAAAATTTGGGCAATAAAGTACATTAATAGAGCATTCGATTAAATCGAACGAAAGCAGCATCAGTGTTATTTAGACCCGGAATTTTTAGACACATTTCGGCCCACAATTCCCGGTTTATTAGTTTTTCAAAATTAAATTTATCAATATGTCAAAATCAAAAGTCAAATCTTTAGGCAATCTATAGGTTTGAGAGAATTATTAATTTTTTTTATTAAGTATTTTCTTCAAATTCCATATATGCAAATGAGCATATAGTGGTAATCTAAAATTTTCGCTAAATTTAACAAATATAACATTCCTTAATAATTGTATGATTTAAAAATTCTGGGATGGGATGATTTTAAAAATCCTGGGGTGGGATGGAATTAGTGTTACCTGATGAACATTTTTTTTTCCTAGATGAAAAAATGGGATAACTTCACACACTTTGAAAAATGTTAACAATTTCGGTTCTGATCGATCGAAAAATTACGTCAAACGATAACATTTTTGTTTTACGCCACAGTGATAAATCATACAATAATTTTATTGTCTTTAAGATGGCAAATTATTAAATTATTATACTACAGACACATTATTAGTTCCATAACCAAAATATCGGGATCATGATTTCCCTAGTGAGAAGCACATAACAATTTTCTTTGTCTTCTCGTTTTGTTTTAAATAGTAATGGTGTAGGCGTTTACAAAAATCTCAAGATTGACATTTAATATGCTATTAAGTTCTCAGAAATGACTTTTAGATTGACAATACAATAAAAAATTTGCTCCCTAGATGGCGGGAGCAATAACGAACAGAACACTCAAAGGAACACATCTTTTTTGGTAAACTATTATTTTTGATTACTTTTGATTAATTTTTGATTTATTTTTTTGATTTATTTGGATTTCTTTTAATTAATTTTTAATTTGAACAATTTGATAAATCTATATTACCCAAAACATCCAATGCTAAACAAAAACCTGACATGGAACTCGATATTTTTTTTCGTAATTTTTTTTTTATTTTAAATTTTTGTTGCCAAAATTACCCTCCAAGCTTTGAGCACACTCGATTTAAATAAATGCAGGCAATTATAGGATGGCCGGTAACATACTTAATTCATAAAATTTCAGAATTACCCATTTGGTTTGAATTTAAGACATGTCTGATGAGGATGATAGGGTAATTTACTATCTTTTTCTTGAGTTGCTTTATTGCTCTTGAATCGTACTCTTGCCTTTCCGTACAAGATAATTGTTTTCAATTTAAAGTACCGTTGCGATATGTTTGGTTAAAAATTTACGAAATCTTTAAAATTGTGAATAAGAATGAAATAAATCGTGAATATTTACCACTGCAAGTATTTCAAATAATTTAGAAAATTATTTATTTTACATTATGATAGAATAAAGCGATGTATGCTTGTACACATAGAAATTCCATTTCAAAGTTCAAGAAAGAAAAATCAAAAATTTATTACATTTATTACAACATTTTTCTGTAATATTTTCGCTTGTAAAGTTTTTTTTTTTTACTTTGGAGAAAATTCAAAACACGTTTCGTTATCTTCCAATATATGAGAAATTTGTTTGCATAAAGAAATTTTATCCAATTTTGATTTTATGCTTGACATATGTAGATCGAAGTCTGCATGTTCAACATGTTAAAGATTTTTCTTTCATCAATTGATTGCCCTTCAATCATATTTTTAACTTTGCTTTTGATACATGATAGTTATGAAAAATCATTCTTTTTTCTTACAATATTTGGTACACAAAAAAATACCAAAATATATCCATTACATCAAATAGTTCAACATTATTTTATGATGACAAAATACGACAATCATGTATAGCAAATTGACCTTTATACAATCATTAATTTTAATTCTACATTTTTGGCAGCTTCACGTATACATGAAAAATATGGGTTTCCACTTTCGCAAGCATCATCTTGCTTTCTTGTAAATATGTGGGCTAAACGTATAAATCGTAGAATTAGTAAAGTGATTTCTCCCTCTTGTCATGTTAAGAGTATAATAATAATCTAATTAAGTTGATAAAAGCATTGGAACAAGGGAATCGAAATACAGAAGAAAAAAAATTAAATTGCGAGGGAAAATTATTTTTGATGATTAATAATTTTTATTTTGTTTCATTTTCATTTTCATCGTAACGTGATTTTTTTTTGCGTTTTTGTTAAATGGTAATTAAAATTAATATTCCTTGAAATGTTTCCATAGGGAGAATTTTTTATATTGTACGGATTGTGTGTAGACAATACAGGCAATTTTCATCGTCAATTCATTATTTCGTTTTCCTGTTGAATGTTTTTCGTTGTTGCGGCCTCAAATTAAATTGATAGCTTATCAATGAATGATAATGGAAAAATGATTTGTTAAAATTGATTTTTAAATATCGTTTAGCAAATTTATTGACAAAATGGTGTTATAATTTACTTCCTTTGGTTTGGATCAAAATCCTAATAAAGGAGAGATGGATTATGATTAATGGAACATTTTAATTGATCCAACATTTGAAAAATTTATAGAAATTGTGTTTTTTTAAATATCGATTTAAAGTATATCTTATTCATAACTCCACTATAATGAAAACCCATTCTTTTTTTAAAGAAAAAACAATGTTGACTGGCAAAATAATGGCCGTCAAGACCAGTAAGACTTAATTACTTGGTAAATTGTTAAAGCCATTTTAAAGAAAGGTTTGTATAAATTAGTTAAGACAATGAAGAATGACTTGCTACATCAATCCACAGCTTATCAAAATAAGCTGTTTTCCTACTTTTTTGATACACCATAATCAACAATAAGATATTACTTCGTTAATTCCCTAAATCGGAAGTATATCAAATTCGAATCTTATGCGATTTTGGTTGCCTATACAATGAAGTATTTTTGATCTTGTTTTGGAATCTGCGGATACATTTTTACATTCCAACTAGCACGATTAAAAACTCTAATTTAATGAATATTTAACAGATTAAACTTTGTTAGTCATTTAATTATAACAGCTTTAAACTAATGCACCAAAATATTAGAAGTTTGCGACAAAATTTTGATCTTCTGATTTGGCATTCAGATGATGGCCTTATTGCCTAAATTAACTTTTCTATTTAAAATCTGTATAGAAAAATTGGACCAAAATGGTTGGGTGAATATGTTGCGGTCAACACCCGCTTTTCTTTATCACGAATATACATTCTTAAATCTTAAATACACTTCACTTGATTTCGAAAGCGATAAATTAAACTTACAGAACTGTTAGTAAAACTGTCTCGCTTAATCAAAAGACATTATCCCTGCTAAAATTTCGGAAGACTTACAAGTATAAATATTTGAATTCTTTTTCGTTTCTTGTAAATGCTTAACTTTTCAACATCATTACAAATATCAAAAAAGGTCCCAACATAGGTACCATTTCCGATACACAGCTTCACAAGAATCCTCCAATAATTTAAAAAAAATTAATTATGAAGTTTTTTCCCGAACAGTTAATCCACCTGGATAATTTTTTAGTTTTTTCGTGAATGCTTTAAAGGCCGGAATTATACTATAAAAGATCTTTGACACAAGTGTTTAATAAAACATTTTTATCAATTTTCTTTGATAGTATAATATATGCATATTTTATAAAACCATTACTTTTATAAAATGTTTTTATTAACTTTAGTCTCATGTAGGTAAATTTTGGTAAATTATTTTTGACATTTGCAAAATTCAAGAACAGTTCAAGAGGCGAATAAATTTTGCTAGAAAGCGAAGTGTCACCATTAGTCTGTCCTCCACACTTATTGAATTTCGTGTTCCCTGTCGTTTAATTAACGGGCGTAATTTTGCGTACAATGAAATTAAATGAATTCTCATCCATCGTTAAATATTTTATTTAGCAGGTCATGTCCATGGGTCTGCAGCTCCTTTAATAAATTTTGATGGAAACCTTTTAAATCCCGTCTCGATCCCCAGGTTTTAACCCAGACTCTTTTTTCTTTTTCTGTTTCTAACGATTTAATAATAAAAGTGCTTAATGTTGCTGCACACGCTGATTGTTGTTGGTTCATTTTTACTGAAATTTAATGAAAATTTTGGTAAAATATTTTATGTAGTGTAATTTTCAAAAATTATTTGATCAAAATTGTTCAAAAAAAAAAAATTATGCAAATCTATATATATATAAATGGTGTAAAAAATTTATGTATTTATCAGTTGAGAACGGCTGAACTGATTTGGCTCAATTTTTTTATTGTGTTCCCAATTGCCAGGAGATGGTTCTTACGAAAGAAAATTTTGAAAAAATCCACCGGAAAAGTGGAATTTTCAGTGTCCATTTTTATGAGATCGGTAGTGCAGTGGATAAAGCTTTGGCGCTTGGGTTGAGAGGTAATGGATTCGAATCCCACCGAAGGTTACATCCAAACTGCTACTTTGTTTTTTATCTAATCAATTTATTTTATCTATTTATTTTCTCTATCTATTTATCTAAATAAAAATCAATTGCCGTGCGTTACTCTTACAAAAACTCGAGAACGACACGCGACTAATTTGAATGATTCTTTTTGTGCATTGTTCGTGGTGGCTTATAAAATAATAAAAGTCGGGAAAATTCAAAGGAAAGTCCGTAAACTCGATAAAAATTGGAGCCCAAAGGAAAACCGAAAAATCAAAAAAACAAAAATCGGAAAATCGAAAATTGCGTTTTGTAGAGGAATTTTGTTTGGAAATACACTTAGCACCACCGACGAAAATTTTATTTCGACAATGATCATTCATTTAAATAGCCACTTCGGATTATTTTCAATGGCGTTTGTTGCGGACTACTATAAATATAAGTTGTGTAGAATTTTGACAATCTTATCTTTTATATATAAAAACAAGTGCATTCAGTTCCCCGTTCTTTTGGCGTTCGCTATGACGACTAAAAAATCACAAAACAACAAAATTTTTGATAGTTGCCTAAGTTTGAATCGACCTTTCATTCACTTTTCAATACATTATGCCGCCTTTATGGTTGCGTTCGTTCGTTCATTCTGACAATTTTTTCTACCAATCATATTGTTCAAAAATGACGATTCTGGATTTTTGTACAAAAGATGATTGGTCGAACAAATAACCAAACGAACGAACGCAACCATCAACGCAACCACTCAATCGTCTAACTCAAACGTCTATTGAGAATTGAGTTGAGTTGTTTGATTTTTCTCTCATCAAAATCAATTTTCGTGAAGGTCAAAAGTGTTTGCTCGGACGAAGTAATTTGGGACGAGACAAAGTTCGCCGGGTCAGTTAGTAGTTTATAAAACATCTTTGCCAAAGATCTTTTACAGTGTGATTCAGGCCAAAGTCATTCTTTTCCAATTATTTGCATAAACCGAAAAGCTCTTATGCAAATGCTGCCACTTCTAGCGGACCCATTTCTGCTAAAAGATCATTTGGCATATATGAAAAACTGATTATGATGTAGTTTTTTAAAATAAGAACAAGCAACGGAACTGTCGCCGATATTGTACCAAATATACTGTTATCATATATTATGAAACAGTTTAAGTATAACTTTATTCTGATAAATCAGTCCGTCTAGGGTGTACAGAGCCAAATTTTTGTTAGAAAATAGATTTTCAAAAATCGTCATTTGTTATTAAATTTCGGAAAACTGATTGGTACCAGCATAGTTATAAATAAAAATTTTAATCTTATAGTTTATAATAGTTTTTCTCGTAACATACTTTTGAAATATTTTCAATAAACAAAAAGCTTCAATATAAGCTGCCACTTTCGGAGAAACGATTTTGGCCAACAATCGCTGAGATCCCCATATTTATGAGAAAAATTGAAATTAATATTGAATTATAACTAAATCACAGTTAAAATTTTATTTTTGTCAAGCATTGCTGATGCTGTCATAATAAACATGGCCGATAATAAGACATAAAATACCTATGAGGACTAGATTTCGAAATCTATTTACTGAGTTTGGATTTAAATTTGTTCAAATTAGAATTAATATTGCATTACAGTAGCGAGCAAAAACGGATACATAATGAACAAATTTTAAGTTTTTAATTTCTATAGTTATTATTTTATTATTTAGACAAAAAAATAACTTGAGGTTACAAGTTTGTAATTTTACCCATAAGATTTATTTAAGAAAATAACAATAATTTAAAAATAATTAAAAAGATATATAAAAATTCATTGTTTAGGTCAGATGTGAAAGTTTTCAAATATAACATCTTTAAAATTTGGTCCAAAGTCCCTTATTGTCAATAATTGATTTTATATGTCATGTTGAATTTTATTCCATTCCATATCAACTCGCTGCCATAATTCGTCTACGTTTTAGGTGCCTCACCATATTTGTTTAATCGACGCTTGAAGAAGGCCTATATATACTCTATATGGGATTTATATCTGTACTTGAAGCAGACCGCGTCATAGTTTGGAATTTTTAGATCTTTTAACCATTTTTGCACTCTTTTAGCTGCGTGTTTAGGGTCTCCATCTTGCTGATAAACGATTTCTTCCTGCGGATAGTCACATTCATCCACAAACTCCATTAGATTTTCTTTTAGAATATTTAAATATTCTTCCTTTTGCATAATGCCGTTGATCCTCACTAATGGGCTAACGTTTCACCAGGTGAAGCATCTCCAGGTCATAACCGATACGCCACCGTGCTTCATCGTTTCCGTAACATGACGTTTCTTTATTTTATGATGTGGCCGTTTCTATAGTAATAGCACTTACCAGTAATATCACTATAGACCAATTTTTATAAAATTTTGCAAATTCGAGGCGCGCTTTGGTATTTTTGCTGGACAAAGCTGGTTTTCTCTTCTTTACGTATGAATGCAAACCTATTTTTTGCAACGCTCGCGTAGCTGTCGACTCACTAACTTTCTTACCCAACTCCTAAGCCGCTTTGTGGGGTGTATTTATAAGTTGCTTGTTGTGGTTTCTCTTTTTTTCTTTTAAATGTCACTCAAGTACACGAGATTCCCTATTATTTAAACGTTTTGGACGTCCTTTACAACCATTTCATTTGCCCAAATTGTTCCTGTTTCTTGCATTGCGTACTTTTCTATGACAGACTTGTAATTGCGTGGCAATTTTCTTCACAGAATATCCGTTTTCGCAAAGAGAAATGATATTTTGTTCAAACTCAGTTGATATTTTATCTTTTTTTAAATTTTTGAATTAAAATACAACAACAATTCAAATTTTGAATGAAGCTTGAAAAAGGAACAGAATAACGTTGAAACGATATTTCACTTTATCAATAGTTGAGTAAACACAAAAATGAAAAAGTAAGTGTGCTTGAGATCACACGTCTGAAGTAAAATTTCTTTAGCTCCGTCTATATGTATGTATATTTGTTTGTCCATTTTTTATACAAATTTAATCAGATTGCTTTTTAATCAATTATTAAAATAAATTTTTATCAACTAAAATTACGTTCGTAAACAACGCAATTTCCATACCACTTTCATCCATATTTGGTTTTTTATTGGTTGAATTCTATTTATAATAAACTTGTGTAGTTTTATACAGTGCATACATAGAGTGAATATTTTTTGAGATATTTGAAAGCTTCAGCTATAAAAAATTACCCGGTATGCAGTAGGGTCTTAAAAATTTTGAAACATAAAAAACGAACATATAATTTATGCCCGATAACAATTCTTTCTTTCAAATTACTTCTTGAAATCCAAGCTTATTCTTAATAATAAAAACCTAGATTTTACCATTTTATATTATGTTGTTTTTATAAAACACTACAAAATAACACGTAAAATTTTAAAAAATTATTTTCAGTTCAAAAAACCAGTTGACCAATTCACATAGAAAAATGGCTATATACAAGAGAATATCCCAGGAACACTACTTTACAATACAATTTGGAGAAACCATAAAAACTAATTTTAACCCCATAAAATATTAAACATAAATTTGAAAATAAATCCAAAATGATTATAATTTTCATTTCTTCTATCAGAAGAATTTTTATTAAAATATTAAACCGTTTCCTTTAAAAACATTTTCAGTTACATATCTACATCACATGCGTGTATTTTGCCGAGTGGTGAATAAAAACGAAATAAGTACTTTTTTCGCTAGATGGTAACTAAAAATGATGTTGTGTCTTAGATGAGAAAATTTTTTATTAGCAAAGCTTCGTACCAATGTAAGAGTATATAAAGGATAAAGTTTCCGAGCTGCTAGAAAAGTGCTATATTTTTTGTACTAATATTTTTGTTATAACGCAAGTCATGTTGCTTGTCTTGCATATTGATTATTTCCCCTTATACACGATTTTATTAGAATTTAATTCATTTGACTGATATTAATAAAATTTAATATTTTGATGATTACGATTTCATAAAATTTTCACCAATATTTACAATGAACACAAATATATATGCATTTACATTTTCTTGGTCATTAATAATGAGTGATAAAATAAGAGCTATATTTTTTCATTTAAAGATAAAATTGTATAAGATATCAATATAATTTTTTATTTATTTTATAAACCAATGCCTATTCATGATATTTTTATTTTATGATAATTTTATCCAAATGAGCGTCACTGGGTTTTGTAAAAATTTTATAATGTTACAACCAATTTTGGCCACATTTTCACATAAAACTACACATATTTCGCCAATTACACGAATAATGTGGAATTTAAGGTCATTGTTGAGTGTGTGTGGCTTATTGGAGTAAATCAAGGAGTTAACATAACTTACCCCCTCCCCAAGAAGCCCAACAGAGTTATATTGGAAGTTTTTGGTGGCCAGTTCACATCAGAACTTTTGGACATTACACGGTCATTAAATTTCTCTCTCAATAAATTGATTGTGTCATGAAATATGTATGCCATGTTACACCAACTTATTGAAACCACTTATTGATCAACTCGAAATTCGCTAATTCATGCCACAAAAAATCAGTTATCACGTGTCTGTAGCGTTCTGTATTGGTAACTGCAATGTCATTTTCATTTTCAATAAATATGGTTCGATTAAATCTCCAAACGGTAAACAACACAAAACGGTTATTTTTGTGTATCTCAATGTGTTTTTTGAAAGCATGTGATGGGTTCTCACCCCAAGTGTGACTATTGTGTTAATTAACGAAGCCATTTATTCAGAAATGAGCTTAATCGCTGAATATGATTTTCCATGAACAGTTTCCATTTGCTGGAGTTGAGTTCTGGGGTCTTGCGTTTAAGTTCGTGGGTAAACTGAATTTTATACATTTTGAAAAGCAAATCTTTATGAAGAATATTCCATGTGCTGACATAAGAAAAGTTCCTGAGAACGATGTCTAATTGATTGTCCTTGATTTTTATCCACACTGTGGTTCACATCATATTTTCAGCAGCTTAAAAAGCTCCTATAGTAAGCGATATATGCGCTGAAACAAGTTCGACTAAAAATCACTGAGATCTCCAGCTTGTGAAATTTTCAAACTTCTGAAAAGCTTGTACTTTGGCTGAATTAAGAAGTTTAATCTCGATCATTCAATCTATCTGGCCTATGGCAAAATCACAGACATTTACTATTCATGCACTGAGAAAAATTTTGGTTTGTAAAATTAAAAAACGAAGTTTTTAATTTCTCAAAGTTATAAATTTTTTTGAATTTCAAAAGTATTTTTTTGAAATTAAATGAAATTTCTGCAAACTAATAAAAGCTTTTTTATTTTAAAAACATATTTTGTAAAATGATTTATAAAATACTTTTTAAATTTAAAAAGTTTATTTATTTAAACTTAATAATTTATTTCAAAAGAAGTGTTTTAGCATTTAAAAACAATTTTTTTGATAATAATGGCAACTTAAAAAAATGTTTGTATTTATTGTTTTGCCAGAAATCCCGTTGTATTATTTTTCAATTCGTCTATATTTTATTTTTTTTTTAAGTTTTTTCGGCTATTTATATAATTCGCTAAATCAATATGTTCTTGTGTTATACTAAAGGTATGAAGGTTTGAATTTTTGCAGCTTGGTCGTTGCATCTTAATGAGTACTGACTGAATAGAACAACTTTTTATCAGTACGAAATGAAATCAAGCTGCCAAGAAAGAACTTGAGGAGGTTCTCATTATATTTTTTAAGGGTTGAATTTTTACACAATGGCCCTGGGAGTTAAAAATTGGGGAGGAGGAGGTAATTTTCTAATTTACGTGGTATGTTATGTTCTTATGAGTAGATGACCCTTTGGTTTTGCTAGCTTGAACAGTCGCAAACATTGATTTAAAAAGATTGTGACATTTGTTAAAAAATAATTATTTAAAAATTAAAATAAATCTTTTAAAACTAGCCAATAGTTTTTTATTCTTAAAAAACAATCTCTTAAAATTTAAGAAAATTACTTGATATAAGTAAGGAAATTATTTTTGAAAATAAACACATTTTTTTATTTTTATAAAAAAATTTGGCAAAAAATTTATTTTAAAAATAAAAAGATTATCCTTTTGATTTTAAAAACGAGACTTTTCGATTAACAAATATATGTATATTTTTTTGATTTTATATGTATATTTTTTTATTTTTACTGGTTTTTTTTTTCAGTGTGGAACCACACAAACAATCACACAGCCATACGTACAGAAATTTCAACAATCACACTGACATACTTAAAGACAGTAACGGGAATTCGTCGAAAAAGAGAAAGAGAAAAAGGCAGCTAATATGGTAGTTTTTCGAAGGTATTTGTTGAGTTTTTGAACAGCAATTCATTCACAATAATAGCCTTGTGAAATGGTGTTGGTGTTTCGGTTTTAGTTATTCTGCTTGAAACATGGTTATCCAAATGGTTAGTATGTAGCATGCAGTATTAGCGCAAGAAAAGCCATCAAGGTGATTGTAAGGTGATTCTTGTTATGTTTTGCCTTTGTTTGCGATGTTGTGTTTAAAGTTTTTGTAGAAGGATTGGTAGGGGAGCAATATTTAAGATTTGAATTGTTTAATTGTATTTTGTTTAGTTACGTTTAATTAAGTGTTGCCTTGTTGCAATTTGTGACGGATTTGATGAATTTTTTGGTGTATGGGAGTGAATCGTTGTTGTTGGTTAATGTTAAATTGATTTTACTGCAAGAGTAAGATGTCTCTACCATTGCCCAATAGGAAGACTTCAAAGTGTTTTTTATTGTGGTTCCCCAAATTAATCCGGTTTAATCCTCGGATAGGTTATATTTGTTTAGAATGCATTTAAGGTTGTACGTTCTCTTGGTTTCCGTTATTATTTTCAACAGATTCACTGGAATCTGATTCAGGATTTGGGATTTAAGGGTATAGTGGTGATTCCCATTCATCAAAGTTTTGTGAATTATTCCAAGTAAGGGAGGATCGTCAAAATATTTTTTATGCCGGCTGCGTAGTTTGAAGTATCTTTAAGTATATGGTTTGGACCCAGACAATGTATGAGTGCCCAATTTTCCTTCTAATATGCCTTTAACTTTCCGAGTAAGTAGTGATACAGAGAAAATGGCGATTAACAAAAGTAAACGCAGCAGTTTTAAGATAATAAGCAAATACCGGTACAATTACAGTATTATACATTATAAGGGCTATTTTAAAAGGTAATTTGTACTTTTTTATAAAGGCTTGCATTTGCCTTGTGGATCCAATAGCCTAATTTCAACCGGTGCGAATGGTATATAGCCTACGGTAAGAGGTGCATTAAGTAAGTGATCTGAATCTCGTAAGGTTTTGGTACCTTTTTGGTGGAATTTTCTCTAAACCAGCGTATTAAAGGTTATCTATCAAATCTTTTAGAATGGGTTCTACGCGTTACTAGAATAATGTCATCAGCGTTGGAAACAATTAGTGGTTAAAGTATATTTTCACTTTAGTTAAATATTGTGGTGGTATTGATCATCCTTCCTCAAGCATCAAGAAATTTGTCTAATCGTTCGAGTATTAATTTGGAATAAATTTTATATCCTACATTGCTTTACCAACGGTCTGCAAACTTATAGAGTTTAAATTTTCTGGACCGAGATCGTTATTGATCAATTCTCGACTAAGGATTAAAAAGCGTCTAGTACATATATAATCTTTACCATACTTATATAATTTTAAAGAAATTATATCGATTCTTGGCGCGGTTTCTGAAAGTATAAAATTGATCGTTGACCTAATCTTGTCTTTGGTGGTTGGTGGTGGAAAAAACCATTTTTTTTCAATGAAGTCCGGTCACTCACCCTCAAACTTTCATAATTTGCGGAGCCAGCAGGAAATGTGAATCATAAAGGTTGGTTTTTGAATGATTATCCATTTTATGCTGCTTAAGAAAAGCAAATTGTTTGCTGTCGATTTGTTTAAGGTTTTTTAGGTTTGAGAAAAATTCCCGACGATCAAAAAATTGATGGTTGGCAAAACCGGATGGATTTAGTTAAACATTGTTTATAAGCTATTTTTGAATGTACTAGAGAATATGAATCTTGTGGATAAGCTTTATGATAGGATATGCCGGTCTTGGATTTGCGTAAAGGTTTGTCTCCGTTTAGGTGTTAAAGGTGTTCTTTTGGTGAAGATAATTTGCGAGGAGATATTAATAAAATCGTTAATTGATTTTCAAGAATGCAGATTCATGGGACAATTTAACCAAATTTAACATGATCTGGACCACGTGTTTAACATGATCTACCGTACAGCTGCACTATTAATTTTCAAACTTTTAGTTCACACTCGTTTTTTTCATAAATAATATACATAGTTTAAAAATATTTGAAAAAACATCGGAGGCAAAATTTATGTTGAAAAGCAGTTTTTTGAAAAAAAAAACCTTGTTGCCGCTTATATTTTGACAAATCATATGGACCGGTATTGTTGCCAATAATATAAACGATTCCCACTTTATTTTTTGTCGTTTTTCATTGTAAATGATATACTCGTACTATTCAAGATAATATACTTGCGGTGGATTAAATTTGGCCAAAACATCACTGAGACCACGTAATTAATGATTAAAGCTCACTAATAAAATTGCATTACCCATCTATTCCCCATCCACCATCGTACCATTTCTAACTGAATATAGCGTATAAAAGAACTACTGCAAAAATGGTGAACAAAGGAAGGGTATCGTTTGTTTCATTTTGGAGTACGGCATTTCAAATATCTCAAAGTGAGTGCAACTTGTAAACTGAATCGCTGAAATAACAAGAAATAAAAAACAAATTCACAAAACATAAGGTACATTTCAAGAATTATATATTGACTTCTTGTGCTTCTTAAGTAAATTATTTGCTTTAATGGGCCATAATTATTTTAGCAACAACAACAATGTTTGACAAAAACAAAATATATACTTTGATTTCCAAATATTTCAATGTCAATCCACGTTTGAATTAAATTAAATCTTAACTTAGTATCTAAATATCGAATTCTAGTGCTTCTTAATCAAATTATTTGTTATTATCGACCATGTTTATTTTGACAACAACAACAATGTTTGACAACAACAAAATATATTCTTTGATTTCTCAAAAATTTGATATCGATCGACGTTTGAATTAAATTAAATGTTAACTCAGTAATTAAATATCGAAATCACGTGCTTCTTAAGTAAATTTTTTGTTATTATCGGCCATGTTTATTTTGACAATAACAACAATGTTTGACAACAACAAAATGTATACTTTGATTTCATAAAAATTCAATATTAATCCACGTTTGAATTAAATTAAATCTTAACTCAGTAATTAAATATCGACTTCTAGTGATCCTTAATTAAATTATTTGTTATTATTGACCATGTTTATTTTGACAACAACAACAATGTATGACAAAAACAAAATTTTAACTTAGATTTCTTAAAAATTTAATATTAATCCACGTTTGAATTAAATTAAATATTTAGTTCAGTAATTAAATATCGAATTTTAGTGCTTCTTAAGTAAATTAATTGTTATTATCGGCCATGTTTATTTTGACAACAACAACATTGTATGACAAAAACAAAATTTTTACTTTGATATCTCAAAAATTTAATATTAATCCACGTTTAAATTAAATTAAATCTTAACTAAATAATTAAATATCGAATTCTTGCGCTTCTTTATAAAATTATTTGTTATTATCGGCCATGTTTATTTTGACAACAACAACAATGTTTGACAACAACAAAATATATTCTTTGATTTCTCAAAAATTTGATATCGATCGACGTTTGAATTAAATTAAATCTTAACTCAGTAATTAAATATCGAATTCTAGTGCTCCTTAATTTAATTATTTTTATTATCGACCATGTTTATTTTGACAACAACCTCAATGTTTGACAAAAACCAAATATAAACTTTGATTTCCTAATAATTCAATATCAATCCACGTTCGAATTAAATTAAACCTTAACTAAATAATTAAATATCGACTTCTAGTGCTCCTTAAGTAAATTTTTTGTTATTATCGACCATGCTTGTTTTGACAATGCTTTGATTTCTTAAAAATTCAATATCAATCCACGCTTGAATTTAATTAATTCTTAACTCGAAATCCTTAGAAATATAAATTTGATCTAAATGCACTAATGATCACACACTGCAGAGGTTCATGCCGTTTAGATGGCGGAGCTCGAGCTAATATAATTTTTTCAAAGCTATGGCAACCCGAAATTGACACCAAATTTACAAAATGTGTTTTTTAATCAATTTACAAATTTTGAACAAAGTTATGATATTTTGGGTCAGTGTGGTGCAAAGTTTAAGCAATGTATTTTTTCGACATGGGTTTTGTCTGACAAGATCTTATTTTATTTTGACACCGACTGACATGTTTTGGCCGGCGCTGCTGTTGCTTGGGAGAGTGTTTATTTTTGTAAGAACCTTACAAACGTATGTTCCATTGACTTAAGGTGAGTCTTTTAGTCTCATTCTATGGATGATTTACTTAACGTGAGTCCTTATGTCTCTTATGATGGAATCCTGTTCTAGCCGGAGTCCGCTAGGCCGAATTCCTTTAAATATTATGGAAGCACAATACAAAAGTGACCCAAACCATCAAAACTCTGTTCAAAAGAAGCACACCGGGTTGATATTAAAACTAAGGCTAGTCAATGACAGATTGTATCAACAAAAAAACGCTTCTTTATTGGCATTTAAAACACAAAGACAAAATGAGCAAAATGCCTTTAGTGAATATGTGAAATTGATAAACTGGCCAAGACCGTGTCGAAAAGAATACATTCAAGTACCGGCATCTGATATACCCAGACATACTTGGCCAAACCTCTCTGGATACTACTATACAAACTCTATATTACAATGACCCAAACCAACTTACTTTTTTACACCACGCAAATCGTGTTGGACTGAATACATTCAAATACTGGTATCCGATGCACCAAAATAGAATTTCATTTGACCGAAATCTGTTTTGGACAGGTATAGGAGGAAGCATATAAGCTTTAGTTTTAAACAAATATTTTGATTATAATATTACTAAAATACGATTAAAAAGAACAAAATTGTAAGGGTATGATTTCAAAGGGCCGAATGTCGAAGAGCCGAATGGGTCGAAGGGCCGATTTTTTTTTTTTTTTTTTTGTTTAGAAGTATATTTTTTTATTTAATTTAATTATTTTTTGCATGATAAATTTTTTTTCAAATTCGGAAACTCTATATAATACAAGTGAATTGAATAATCAGGATTATGTCATTTCAATAAATTAGGATATCGTTGCAAAAAGTGTGAAAATCTGTTTATACACTGAGAAAAAAAAACCTGTAAAAATAAAAAAATATACATATAAAATCAAAAAAATATACATATATTTTTTAGGCAAAAAAACTCGTTTTTAAAATCAAAAGGATAATCTTTTTATTTTTAGAATAAAATTTTTCGCCAAATTTGTTTATAAAAATAAAAAAATTGTTTTTATTTTCAAAAATACTTTCTTTACTTATGTCAAATAGTTTTCTTAAATTTTAAGAGATTGTTTTTAAGAATAAAAAAACTATTGGTTAGTTTTAAAAGATTTATTTTAATTTTTAAATAAATATTTTTTAACAAATGTCACGTATTTTTAAATCAAAGTAATTATTGTTTGCGACTGTTCAAGTCAGCAAAACCAAAGGGTCATCTACTCATAAGAACATAACATTTCTACCACGAAAAGTATAAAATTAACTCCCCCTCCCCAATTTTTAACCCCCAGGGCCATTGTGCAAAAATACACACAACCCTTACAAAAATATAATGAGAACATCCTCAAAAAGTTGTTTTACCCAATCAGTACTCATTCGGTTCGAATGACCAAGCTGCAAAAATTCAAACCTTCATACCTTTAGTATAACACAAGTACATATCGAGTTGGCGAATTATATAAATAGCCGAAAAAACTTTAAAATAAAAATTAAAATATAGACGAATTGAAAAATAATACAACGGGATTCCTGGCAAAACAATATATATAAAATTTTTCATAAGTTGTCATTATTATCAAAAAAATTGTTTTTAAATGCTAAAAAACTTCTTTTGAAATAAATTATTAAGTTTAAATAAATAAACTTTTTAAATTTAAAAAGTATTTTATAAATTATTTTGCAAAATATGTTTTTAAAATAAAAAAGATTTTTATTAGTTTGCAAAAATTTCATTTAATTTCCAAAAAATACTTTTGAAATTCAAAAAAATTTATAACTTTGAGAAATTAAAAACTTCGTTTTTCAATTTTACAAACCAAAATTTTTCTCAGTGTACCGAAAGTGGCACCATCTTTAGAATTAAACTTTTACTCAAAGTTTCGAACCTACCAAGACGGTTTGATTTTTCTACGGATTAATTGGCTAAAATCGAGCATTGTCAATTTTTTTAAATATTTTGAAAAGTATACTGTTTATGAGAAAAATGGTCATAAACTAAAAGATTATAAATTTAGTTTGCAACAAGTAATATTGTATGTATTTCCAAAATTTACATGTCTACGTTATTTTGACATAGAGAAAAACTGTTCTACACACTGACCAAACGACACAGTGGTTAAAGCTTTGGCGTTAAGAATGGATGATACATGGTTCGAATGGGACTTTTCATCGTCTGATTACGATTATTGATGGAAATGAACAAAAATATGACCCCCGTCGGAGTGCACATCTCATGGACTAAACCATTTATGAGTAGGAGCTATGCAATTTACAGGTAATTGTAGATGGTTCTACGTACATCGAAACTGTTTAGCCTTACGTCCTCGATTTGGCAGGCATTGGGTAAGGTTGGAAGTGAATAGCGAAACGCGAAAGAGTTTGGAGTACATGGGCTCCAGAACAAATTGCAAAGAATAAATCACAAAAAAAAAATGTTTTTCACTAAAATTCAGCATCACTACAGGACGTCAATCGGATTGACTAATCAGGATAAAACTTCAAACCAATATTTTTCTATCTAAATCTATGATCTTATTGGTTTGTCATTATAAACAAATTTTGATAAAGAATTTAGGCGGAAAGTTTGATCGATATTGCGAGCTTATGTTTTTCTATAATTTTGGAGATCTTAGTGGAATTTTGCGAAAATCAATTTATTGGAATTGGAAACTGGAGTAGAAGGAATTTCATTTCTGGTAATGTTTTTAAAATTATATCATTAACTAAAACCGACCTAGATTAAAGATTAAATTTTGAGAATGAAGATTAAGTTAAATAAGGCATTTTTTACAGTATTTTACAGTATAATTTAAGTTCATTTTGGTAAACAAAATTTGAATGTTGTTCACAATATATTCACCCCTCAATTTCTAATTTACACTAACACGTTTTACGAAAATTCCATTAATTTTAATTTTTTTTAGTTTAAAAGTCAAATCTGGTCTATTTGAGATTTATGTACCTTTTGTGTTTAAAAAAAGTTGAACTTTCGCTCTCGAGGTGTACTAAAATATTAGTACTCTTATGGAAGCTTAGTAAAGTAATTATACCTTAAAAAATTAAAGATTTGCGTGTGTCGTAAAATTTGCTTGTACGAAGAAATATTAAATTCTTCCAAACTTGCTTCGTTAAATGTGGATTATGTATCACTACCCTATAACGTAGTTTATAAGAAAATTATGCTCGACTGAGATAAATACCACCCAGGCCGAAAGTTAAAAGTGCCATTATAAACGAGATGCTTTTGTTAAGTTTGAGGAAGCGTTCTTTCTAAAATCGATTTCGAAAAGCACGTTTTTAAGACGTTCTTAGTGTTTTTGGTTGAGTGTCTGGTACTCCTTCTGCTTGAATATCTATTGATCCATTTTGTTTACGACTTTTTTTTCATGTTAAGGAAGTTCACTATGGGCATCCAACTAAATTAAAATCGTTCTTATAATGAAAGTATGTAATAGCAAACACAAACGTACTTCCACCCTTTGTTTTGATCATTTCTGATCATTTCGATGGTGATTGAAGTATTTTCAAAATTATAAAGTTTCAGCGGTATACAGATTTTGGGTATGAGGGATTCAGATTATTCAATTATTATCTCACATTTATCATTTTTAATAATTTATATGTACTTAGAACAATAAAGTATAATGTTGAAAGATCCAAAAATGTTTTTGTTACGTAAATTTGGTTTGGTGGACGAAATCACAAATTCTATCCAAAATAATTACATTCATTCTACTCAACACCATAAAAAATTATTCATGATGGATTTCATTCAAACATTTTATTATTTTCCATTTTACACAAAACGTCAAGCAGTAAATAATTTGAAATCATTATACTAAAAAATAAACAAACTGTAACAAACTCAATTACCCACAGAATAAATTTTGATACTCAAACGTTGAGTGCCGCAATCAATATGTCAGTCAATCGAGAAAACAAACTTCTTGAATTACAATTTATCATGGAAATCTATAAAATTTTACCCATATTTTATGTATATATTTATGTAACGTATGAGCAGCCGTCAAACCTGAAAATTTCCAATGAATCAAAATATTATAAAATCACACTTCATAAGGTCACACAGATTTATCTTTCGAATTTTTTAGAATAGAATTTTTTTTTTTAAATTTGCGATATACGTTGATAAAACGTTCATTGAATGATGTATTGATCATATTTATTTAATAATTTTTATTACAATATATAAAAATATCTGTGTATCGACACAAATATAATCTACCTATACCTAATAGAAGGTTTACATATGGTTTGACTAATATATTATAGAAAACTGAAATTTTGTCTTGTGTAAACCAAAAAATAAATAAGTTTCTATTATACTTGTACCTAATTGATAACAAACTTTATAATATAAAAACAGAGAATGCTACTTTTCATAAAAATGTAGAAAATGGCATGCTTGGAATGTGGTACAGATCCAACTTTTATTAACATACTCGTAGAGATAACATCAGATAACTTAAATTTTTTATTTGATTTTTAAACAACACTATATACGTACAAATTTAAATATTTTAAATAAAAATTTTAATATATGTTTTGACCAACACCCGATTTTCTCTTAACATAGGTACTAAGATGAAACGGAGTAATGGAAAATTGTATTTCGCTAATCCACTATTAATTTGGTGAACTTAACCCAAACCAATATTTTTTTTTTATTCCAATCCACAAATATTTCGTATCATATATCATCGTGTTTCAACATACTTCCTTATGCTATGTAACAGAAATATATGTATTACGAGAATGTAAAATGTATATGTTTTACATTAGTAAATAAAGTTTCAAGATTCGAAAAATTTTAAAATTATAAACTTAAGTTGAAACAAAATTTGATTTGTAAATAGCATAACAGTTTTTCTCTGCTTTATACTTACCTACATAATTTGTTTTAACGTCAAGATAAAAAATTTACTAAAACTTGTATCTGTTTAAAGATTCTAATTGTAAACATTGAACTAATTTATTAATATTGTAATCTTAATAAATTCCAATAGCGTTTAAACTGAACAAGGTGTGTAAATCATCAAATTTTATTTTCGAACTCAGTCACGACCGTTCTGTCGAAACTGTGTAAACTGATTCGTTAAATAATCATCCAGCATTCGTACGTTACCGAAATGCAATTAGTGCTGAAAACATCGCTGCTATGAGAACCTAATTTGCTATAACCATCAACGAAATCGTCACAAATTTTTGTGGGCTAAACTGAATGATATGGATACCAAGGAAATGTTAATCTAACAGACGAGCGACTTGAGGGCTTGATCTAATCAAATTGAGCAAAAAATCATGTTGTGTACTGTGTCTTTGTTGAGTTTCGATCACACCACTCACTTAATCTATCGATTTCTTCTTGTAATTTCTTCGTTTCAGGTCATCAGCCAGTATGAGCACGTTTGAGGTTTTGATTATCACGACTATTCACTCTATGAAAATGATAAAAATCGAAGGCTCAATGTGGGATCCACGGGGAACTCCAGAAGTTTAATAACGTTTGATTTCTTTTTACCAATATAACAAATTGTCGTAAGTTTAATAGATAAGACTTGAACCAATTTTATGTAATCGAGTAAAATCCAAATAAATTTTTAATTTGACTACTTTTAATGAAATGATTAAATTGACGGTGCAGGTAACGTGATTCTCATCATTACTTTATTGACAAATGTTTTAATTTATGATTTGAAGTTTAAAATATTTATTTTGATTAATTTGTTTCAAACCATTCAAATTGCAAGAGCTGGTGTGACAAATCTTAATTATTTGGTTGAAGCCTAAATGAGACATATTTATCATATTTACATATGTATATGACTGTAACAATGGGAGGATTTGCTCAAATTTCATTCAAATTTAAGTATATATTCTGTTAACATGTAGTTATCTTAATAAATTATACTAAATTAATATTAATATTCACTTCGTGCATGTAATCTGTTTTTTAATTAGCAAATAACTACTTAGTTTTTAAATAATGTAAAGTATAAAGTATAATGTCTAGGTCGCTGTCGGAATCGCTATCCTCGATATTTTCATCAGTTATTTCATTTTGCATATCTGCATTCCATTCATTGACTTCTGCAACACTATACTTATCCTATTAAATTTTGTAACCCGGAGTTCACGGCATAAGGCGATCAGGTAAGCGCGTGCCTACTGTAATTTTTTTTATGATTAAATATTTTAATAACTTTTAATTTCTTATACTAGCATAAGGAGGCATTGAGTTGATCTTTTATTGTAATTTGCCCAGGATGATAATTTGGAAATTTTACTCTTCTTAATTTTCTTCTACTTATGTTAAATATTGATTTTTTTAATTTCCACCATGTACAACGTTGTCATTTTTTACTGATCGTTTAGCTTTTCAGGATAGAGTAACGTCATTACTTTAAGGATGTGATCATGGTAGGTAAGTCGTGGGTCTAATAGTTGTTCGAGCTAGTCTTCTTTCGGGGATTTACATCATTTGGTGGTAACTCAAGACATTTTTTTGTGCAATATTCCATTTATACTCCATAAATCGATAACCTCGGGAAGAGGAGAAAGTTCGGGACCGGAAATTTTATAATTTTCACCACCTCACCCGTCTTGCAGACTGTTTCATATTCACTTCGCGCATGTTATTACTGTAATCAAATTGTATTTGAGTAGAAATCACTATTATTGCTTGTGTGAAATTTAAGTGTATGTATTTTGTTTACAATTTGTTATTTTAATAAATTTTACTAAATTAATGTTAATATTCATCCCGTGCATAAAGTAATCTGTTTCCCTTTATTGTAAATATTTTTTAATGTTTTAAGCAGTAGTGTGTATATTCCGTGAACTATTATTCCACTTTAAATAGTATATAAAATAAAGACATTTTGTATTTTAATTTAAATTAAACAAATATAAGACTGTATCACTGAAAGTATTCACTTCCTGCATGTAATAATAATTTTCATCCTATTTTATTAGTGATGAAATTATTATTATTGCTTTAGATAGTTATTTTAATAAACTTTACTAAATTAATATTAATATTCACTTAGCGTATGTAATATTCTGTTTCATTGATTTTCAGTTTATGTGTGAAAAGTGAAGTATATTCTGTGAACTATTCTATTTTAATTTACCTGTTAAATAAATGCATTTTGTATTTTAATTAAAACTATAAAACTTATGTGACTGTACAACTGGAAGAATTCACTTCCTGCATGTAATAATTGAAATCTAGTGTTACTTGTCTTAATATTATTATTATTGCTTGCGTGAAATGTTCTGCACACTTCTGATATTTTTGTCAGTCCATCTTTAGCCAACGCAAATTAGCTCGATGGTTTTTGCACACGTCACGTATAATTGTCCAAGTAAAAAAACATGGTGTGTCCAAATCTGAGCCGCAAACAGAGATCGTTTGGCCTTGCGACTTATTGATTGTAATTGTGAATGCCAATCTAAAACGAAATTGAACCCGTTAGAATTCGATTGGTACATCTGTAAGAATCACTGGAATTCGTGGCAGCAAAACTTTTACGGCTCGGAAATTTTCCTTCAAAATGGTGGTGTCGATAATATTTTTCATTAATTTTTTAATGACCAATCGCATGCCACTGCATAGCCGTGGTAGGTCCAAATTCCAAAGTAAATCGTAGATTCTACTTTTAGTCGTAGAAGGTGTTGTATGCCTGGCAAATTCAGTAAGATCAAAAACTGTGATGGATAATTTACAGCTTCGTTGGCATCGTAAATTGTATCGATCGATTTGTATGATGCCAAGTCGCCTAGCAACGACTAGCGTACCTTGAAGTTTAAATCTAATATCGATATCTAATAATTGGTTCTATATTGAATCAGCTGATTGATCTTGAAGCCTTTAGATATTTATTTTGAACCGGACTTTTCAACATAACGCTACATTGGCAATGATTTCCAGCAAGCGTTTATCTCATCAGCGTACGTTAAACGTGGAATGACGGGAAGTGTTTGTCTAAAATCACCTGAGAGGAGTAACAGAGTGCAGCTGAATAGTTTGTCGTTGGTTTTTATATGTCAGAGTTTTCTGTTCAACGCCTCAAAAAAATGTTTGTGTGCCATAGTGCATTCATCCTAGATGATCTTTTTGCATTGTTTGTGCACTTCGATTTGGCGAACTCATACCGAAATGACTGAGTGGTAAATAGTCAATGACAACACAAAGATTCTCAATGGCAATCAATACTACAATGTACATAGCGTCGCTGAATGATATCGTTAGATCGTTTCGTCGTGTACAAATTCGATAAAATTCGTGAGCCATTGAGTATTTGTGCTTATCCCTCAACGTGTCTGCTCATCCCAAGGATCTTTTTGACCACAACAAAATATGTATTTCGATTTCTCAAAAACTAAATATCAATCCACGTTTGAATTAAATTAAATCTTAACTCAGTGATTAAATATTGACTTCTAGTGCCTCTTAAGAATTTTTTTTGTTATTATCGGCCATGTTTATTTTGACAACAACAAAAATGTTTGACAACAACAAAATATATACTTTGATATCTCAAAAATTCAATATCAATCCACGTTTGAATTAAATTAAATCTTAACTCAGTAATTAAATATCGACTTCTAGTGCCCCTTACGAAAATTATTTGTTATAATCAGACATGTTTATTTCGACAACAACAACAATGTTTGACAACAACAAAATATATACTTCGATTTCACAAAAATTCAATATCAATCCACGTTTGAATTAAATTAAATCTTCTTAGGAAAATGATTTGTTATTATCGACCATGTTTATTTTGACAACAACAACAATGTTTGACAACAACAAAATATATACTTCGATTTCTCAAAATTCAATATCAATTCACGTTTGAATTAAATTAAATCTTAACTCAGTAATTAAATATCGACTTCTAGTGTCTCTCAAGAAAATTATTTGTTATTATCAGCCATGTTTATTTTGTCAACAACAACAATGTTTGACAAAACAAAATATATACTTCGATTTCTCAAAAATTCAATATCAATCCACGTTTGAATTAAATTAAATCTTAACTCAGTAATTAAATATCGACTTCTAGTGCCTATTAAGAAAATTATTTGTTATTATCGGCCATGTTTATTTTGACAACAACAACAATGTTTGACAACAACAAAATATATACTTCAATTTCTCAAAAATTCAATATCAATCCACGTTTGAATTAAATTAAATCTTAACTCAGTAATTAAATACCGACTTCTAGTGCCCCTTACGAAAATTATTTGTCATAATCAGACATGTTTATTTCGACAACAACAACAATGTTTGACAACAACAAAATATGTACTTCGATTTCACAAAAATTCAATATCAATCCACGTTTGAATTAAATTAAATCTTCTTAGGAAAATGATTTGTTATTATCGACCATGTTTATTTTGACAACAACAACAATGTTTGACAACAACAAAATATATACTTCGATTTCTCAAAAATTCAATATCAATCCACGTTTGAATTAAATTAAATCTTAACTCAGTAATTAAATATCGACTTCTAGTGCCTATTAAGAAAATTATTTGTTATTATCGGCCATGTTTATTTTGACAACAACAACGATGTTTGACAAAACAAAATATATACTTCGATTTCTCAAAAATTCAATATAAATCCACGTTTGAATTAAATTAAATCTTCTTAGGAAAATGATTTGTTATTATCGACCATGTTTATTTTGACAACAACAACAATGTTTGACAACAACAAAATATATACATCGATTTCTCAAAATTTAAAATCAATCCACGTTTGAATTAAATTAAATCTTAACTCAGTAATTAAATATCGACTTCTAGTGCCTATTAAGAAAATTATTTGTTATTATCGGCCATGTTTATTTTGACAACAACAACAATGTTTGACAACAACAAAATATATACTTCGATTTCTCAAAAATTCAATATCAATTCACGTTTGAATTAAATTAAATCTTAACTCAGTAATTAAATATCGACTTCTAGTGCCTATTAAGAAAATTATTTGTTATTATCGGCCATGTTTATTTTGACAACAACAACAATGTTTGACAACAACAAAATATATACTTCGATTTCTCAAAAATTCAATATCAATCCACGTTTGAATTTAATTAAATCTTAACTCAGTAATTAAATATCGACTTCTAGTGCCTATTAAGAAAATTATTTGTTATTATCGGCCATGTTTATTTTGACAACAACAACAATGTTTGACAACAACAAAATATATACTTCGATTTCTCAAAAATTCAATATCAATCCACGTTTGAATTAAATTAAATCTTAACTCAGTAATTAAATATCGACTTCTAGTGCCTATTAAGAAAATTATTTGTTATTATCGGCCATGTTTATTTTGACAACAACAGCAATGTTTGACAACAACAAAATATATACTTCGATTTCTCAAAAATTCAATATCAATCCACGTTTGAATTAAATTAAATCTTAACTCAGTAATTAAATATCGACTTCTAGTGCCTATTAAGAAAATGATTTGTTATTATCGGCCATGTTTATTTTGACAACAACAACAATGTTTGACAAAAACAAAATATATACTTCGATTTCTCAAAATATCAATATAAATCCACGTTTGAATTAAATTAAATCTTCTTAGGAAAATGATTTGTTATTATCGACCATGTTTATTTTGACAACAACAACAATGTTTGACAACAACAAAATATATACATCGATTTCTCAAAATTCAATATCAATCCACGTTTGAATTAAATTAAATCTTAACTCAGTAATTAAATATCGACTTCTAGTGCCTATTAAGAAAATGATTTGTTATTATCGGCCATGTTTATTTTGACAACAACAACAATGTTTGACAACAACAAAATATATACTTCGATTTCTCAAAAATTCAATATCAATCCACGTTTGAATTAAATTAAATCTTAACTCAGTAATTAAATATCGACTTCTAGTGCCTATTAAGAAAATTATTTGTTATTATCGGCCATGTTTATTTTGACAACAACAACAATGTTTGACAACAACAAAATATATACTTCGATTTCTCAAAAATTCAATATCAATCCACGTTTGAATTAAATAAAATCTTAACTCAGTAATTAAATATCGACTTCTAGTGCCTATTAAGAAAATGATTTGTTATTATCGGCCATGTTTATTTTGACAACAACAACAATGTTTGACAAAAACAAAATATATACTTCGATTTCTCAAAAATTCAATATAAATCCACGTTTGAATTAAATTAAATCTTCTTAGGAAAATGATTTGTTATTATCGACCATGTTTATTTTGACAACAACAACAATGTTTGACAACAACAAAATATATACATCGATTTCTCAAAATTCAATATCAATCCACGTTTGAATTAAATTAAATCTTAACTCAGTAATTAAATATCGACTTCTAGTGTCTCTCAAGAAAATTATTTGTTATTATAGGCCATGTTTATTTTGACAACAACAAAATATATACTTCGATTTCTCAAAAATTTAATATCAATCCACGTTTGAATTAAATTAAATCTTAACTAAGTAATTAAATATCGACTTCTAGTGCTTCTTAAGAAAATTATTTGTTATTATCAGCCGTGTTTATTTTGACAACAACAACAATGTTGACAATAACAAAATATATACTTTGATTTCTCAAAAATTCAACATCAATCCACGTTTGAATTAAATTAAATTTTAACTCAGTAATTAAATATCATATTGACTATTATATTGACAACAACAAAATATATAAATACTTCGATTTCTCAAAAATTCAATATTAATCCACGTTTGAATTAAATTAAATCTTGACTCAATAATTAAATTTCGACTTCAAGTATTTCTTAAAAAATTATATCGTTTATAATCAGCCATGTTTATTTTGACAACAACAACAATGTTTGACAACAACAAAATATATACTTCGATATCTCAAAAATTCAATATCAATCCACGTTTGAATTAAATTAAATCTTAACTTAGTAATTAAATATCGACTTCTAGTGTCTCTCAAGAAAATTATTTGTTATTATCGGCCATGTTTATTTTGACAACAACAAAATATATACTTCGATTTCTCAAAAATTTAATATCAATCCACGTTTGAATTAAATTAAATCTTAACTAAGTAATTAAATATCGACTTCTAGTGCTTCTTAAGAAAATTATTTGTTATTATCAGCCGTGTTTATTTTGACAACAACAACAATGTTGACAATAACAAAATATATACTTTGATTTCTCAAAAATTCAACATCAATCCACGTTTGAATTAAATTAAATTTTAACTCAGTAATTAAATATCATATTGACTATTATATTGACAACAACAAAATATATAAATACTTCGATTTCTCAAAAATTCAATATTAATCCACGTTTGAATTAAATTAAATCTTGACTCAATAATTAAATTTCGACTTCAAGTATTTCTTAAAAAATTATATCGTTTATAATCAGCCATGTTTATTTTGACAACAACAACAATGTTTGACAACAACAAAATATATACTTCGATATCTCAAAAATTCAATATCAATCCACGTTTGAATTAAATTAAATCTTAACTTAGTAATTAAATATCGACTTCTAGTGTCTCTCAAGAAAATTATTTGTTATTATCAGCCATGTTTATTTTGTCAACAACAACAATGTTTGACAAAACAAAATATATACTTCGATTTCTCAAAAATTCAATATCAATCCACGTTTGAATTAAATTAAATCTTAACTCAGTAATTAAATATCGACTTCTAGTGCCTATTAAGAAAATTATTTGTTATTATCGGCCATGTTTATTTTGACAACAACAACAATGTTTGACAACAACAAAATATATACTTCGATTTCTCATAAATTCAATATCAATCCACGTTTGAATTAAATTAAATCTTAACTCAGTAATTAAATATCGACTTCTAGTGCCTATTAAGAAAATTATTTGTTATTATCGGCCATGTTTATTTTGACAACAACAACAATGTTTGACAAAACAAAATATATACTTCGATTTCTCAAAAATTCAATATCAATCCACGTTTGAATTAAATTAAATCTTAACTCAGTAATTAAATATCGACTTCTAGTGCCTATTAAGAAAATGATTTGTTATTATCGGCCATGTTTATTTTGACAACAACAACAATGTTTGACAAAAACAAAATATATACTTCGATTTCTCAAAAATTCAATATAAATCCACGTTTGAATTAAATTAAATCTTCTTAGGAAAATGATTTGTTATTATCGACCATGTTTATTTTGACAACAACAACAATGTTTGACAACAACAAAATATATACATCGATTTCTCAAAATTCAATATCAATCCACGTTTGAATTAAATTAAATCTTAACTCAGTAATTAAATATCGACTTCTAGTGTCTCTCAAGAAAATTATTTGTTATTATCGGCCATGTTTATTTTGACAACAACAAAATATATACTTCGATTTCTCAAAAATTCAATATCAATCCACGTTTGAATTAAATTAAATCTTAACTCAGTAATTAAATATCGACTTCTAGTGCCTATTAAGAAAATTATTTGTTATTATCGGCCATGTTTATTTTGACAACAACAACAATGTTTGACAACAACAAAATATATACTTCGATTTCTCAAAAATTCAATATCAATCCACGTTTGAATTATATTAAATCTTAACTCAGTAATTAAATATCGACTTCTAGTGCCTAATAAGAAAATTATTTGTTATTATCGGCCATGTTTATTTTGACAACAACAACAATGTTTGACAACAACAAAATATATACTTCGATTTCTCAAAAATTCAATATCAATCCACGTTTGAATTAAATTAAATCTTAACTCAGAAATTAAATATCGACTTCTAGTGCCTATTAAGAAAATGATTTGTTATTATCGGCCATGTTTATTTTGACAACAACAACAATGTTTGACAACAACAAAATATATACTTCGATTTCTCAAAAATTCAATATCAATCCACGTTTGAATTAAATAAAATCTTAACTCAGTAATTAAATATCGACTTCTAGTGCCTATTAAGAAAATGATTTGTTATTATCGGCCATGTTTATTTTGACAACAACAACAATGTTTGACAAAAACAAAATATATACTTCGATTTCTCAAAAATTCAATATAAATCCACGTTTGAATTAAATTAAATCTTCTTAGGAAAATGATTTGTTATTATCGACCATGTTTATTTTGACAACAACAACAATGTTTGACAACAACAAAATATATACATCGATTTCTCAAAATTCAATATCAATCCACGTTTGAATTAAATTAAATCTTAACTCAGTAATTAAATATCGACTTCTAGTGTCTCTCAAGAAAATTATTTGTTATTATAGGCCATGTTTATTTTGACAACAACAAAATATATACTTCGATTTCTCAAAAATTTAATATCAATCCACGTTTGAATTAAATTAAATCTTAACTAAGTAATTAAATATCGACTTCTAGTGCTTCTTAAGAAAATTATTTGTTATTATCAGCCGTGTTTATTTTGACAACAACAACAATGTTGACAATAACAAAATATATACTTCGATTTCTCAAAAATTCAACATCAATCCACGTTTGAATTAAATTAAATTTTAACTCAGTAATTAAATATCATATTGACTATTATATTGACAACAACAAAATATATAAATACTTCGATTTCTCAAAAATTCAATATTAATCCACGTTTGAATTAAATTAAATCTTGACTCAATAATTAAATTTCGACTTCAAGTATTTCTTAAAAAATTATATCGTTTATAATCAGCCATGTTTATTTTGACAACAACAACAATGTTTGACAACAACAAAATATATACTTCGATATCTCAAAAATTCAATATCAATCCACGTTTGAATTAAATTAAATCTTAACTTAGTAATTAAATATCGACTTCTAGTGTCTCTCAAGAAAATTATTTGTTATTACCGGCCATGTTTATTTTGACAACAACAAAATATATACTTCGATTTCTCAAAAATTTAATATCAATCCACGTTTGAATTAAATTAAATCTTAACTAAGTAATTAAATATCGACTTCTAGTGCTTCTTAAGAAAATTATTTGTTATTATCAGCCGTGTTTATTTTGACAACAACAACAATGTTGACAATAACAAAATATATACTTTGATTTCTCAAAAATTCAACATCAATCCACGTTTGAATTAAATTAAATTTTAACTCAGTAATTAAATATCATATTGACTATTATATTGACAACAACAAAATATATAAATACTTCGATTTCTCAAAAATTCAATATTAATCCACGTTTGAATTAAATTAAATCTTGACTCAATAATTAAATTTCGACTTCAAGTATTTCTTAAAAAATTATATCGTTTATAATCAGCCATGTTTATTTTGACAACAACAACAATGTTTGACAACAACAAAATATATACTTCGATATCTCAAAAATTCAATATCAATCCACGTTTGAATTAAATTAAATCTTAACTTAGTAATTAAATATCGACTTCTAGTGTCTCTCAAGAAAATTATTTGTTATTATCAGCCATGTTTATTTTGTCAACAACAACAATGTTTGACAAAACAAAATATATACTTCGATTTCTCAAAAATTCAATATCAATCCACGTTTGAATTAAATTAAATCTTAACTCAGTAATTAAATATCGACTTCTAGTGCCTATTAAGAAAATTATTTGTTATTATCGGCCATGTTTATTTTGACAACAACAACAATGTTTGACAACAACAAAATATATACTTCGATTTCTCAAAAATTCAATATCAATCCACGTTTGAATTAAATTAAATCTTAACTCAGTAATTAAATATCGACTTCTAGTGCCTATTAAGAAAATTATTTGTTATTATCGGCCATGTTTATTTTGACAACAACAACAATGTTTGACAACAACAAAATATATACTTCGATTTCTCAAAAATTCAATATCAATCCACGTTTGAATTAAATTAAATCTTAACTCAGTAATTAAATATCGACTTCTAGTGCCTATTAAGAAAATTATTTGTTATTATCGGCCATGTTTATTTTGACAACAACAACAATGTTTGACAACAACAAAATATATACTTCGATTTCTCAAAAATTCAATATCAATCCACGTTTGAATTAAATTAAATCTTAACTCAGTAATTAAATATCGACTTCTAGTGCCTATTAAGAAAATGATTTGTTATTATCGGCCATGTTTATTTTGACAACAACAACAATGTTTGACAAAAACAAAATATATACTTCGATTTCTCAAAAATTCAATATAAATCCACGTTTGAATTAAATTAAATCTTCTTAGGAAAATGATTTGTTATTATCGGCCATGTTTATTTTGACAACAACAACAATGTTTGACAACAACAAAATATATACATTGATTTCTCAAAATTCAATATCAATCCACGTTTGAATTAAATTAAATCTTAACTCAGTAATTAAATATCGACTTCTAGTGCCTATTAAGAAAATTATTTGTTATTATCGGCCATGTTTATTTTGACAACAACAACAATGTTTGACAACAACAAAATATATACTTCGATTTCTCAAAAATTCAATATCAATCCACGTTTGAATTAAATTAAATCTTAACTCAGTAATTAAATATCGACTTCTAGTGCCTATTAAGAAAATGATTTGTTATTATCGGCCATGTTTATTTTGACAACAACAACAATGTTTGACAAAAACAAAATATATACTTCGATTTCTCAAAAATTCAATATAAATCCACGTTTGAATTAAATTAAATCTTCTTAGGAAAATGATTTGTTATTATCGACCATGTTTATTTTGACAACAACAACAATGTTTGACAACAACAAAATATATACTTCGATTTCTCAAAAATTCAATATCAATCCACGTTTGAATTAAATTAAATCTTAACTCAGTAATTAAATATCGACTTCTAGTGCCTATTAAGAAAATGATTTGTTATTATCGGCCATGTTTATTTTGACAACAACAACAATGTTTGACAAAAACAAAATATATACTTCGATTTCTCAAAATTCAATATCAATCCACGTTTGAATTAAATTAAATCTTAACTCAGTAATTAAATATCGACTTCTAGTGCCTATTAAGAAAATTATTTGTTATTATCGGCCATGTTTATTTTGACAACAACAACAATGTTTGACAACAACAAAATATATACTTCGATTTCTCAAAAATTCAATATCAATCCACGTTTGAATTAAATTAAATCTTAACTCAGTAATTAAATATCGACTTCTAGTGCCTATTAAGAAAATTATTTGTTATTATCGGCCATGTTTATTTTGACAACAACAACAATGTTTGACAACAACAAAATATATACTTCGATTTCTCAAAAATTCAATATCAATCCACGTTTGAATTAAATTAAATCTTAACTCAGTAATTAAATATCGACTTCTAGTGCCTATTAAGAAAATGATTTGTTATTATCGGCCATGTTTATTTTGACAACAACAACAATGTTTGACAAAAACAAAATATATACTTCGATTTCTCAAAAATTCAATATAAATCCACGTTTGAATTAAATTAAATCTTCTTAGGAAAATGATTTGTTATTATCGACCATGTTTATTTTGACAACAACAACAATGTTTGACAACAACAAAATATATACATCGATTTCTCAAAATTCAATATCAATCCACGTTTGAATTAAATTAAATCTTAACTCAGTAATTAAATATCGACTTCTAGTGTCTCTCAAGAAAATTATTTGTTATTATCGGCCATGTTTATTTTGACAACAACAACAATGTTTGACAACAACAAAATATATACTTCGATTTCTCAAAAATTCAATATCAATCCACGTTTGAATTAAATTAAATCTTAACTCAGTAATTAAATATCGACTTCTAGTGCCTATTAAGAAAATTATTTGTTATTATCGGCCATGTTTATTTTGACAACAACAACAATGTTTGACAACAACAAAATATATACTTCGATTTCTCAAAAATTCAATATCAATCCACGTTTGAATTAAATTAAATCTTAACTCAGTAATTAAATATCGACTTCTAGTGCCTATTAAGAAAATGATTTGTTATTATCGGCCATGTTTATTTTGACAACAACAACAATGTTTGACAAAAACAAAATATATACTTCGATTTCTCAAAAATTCAATATAAATCCACGTTTGAATTAAATTAAATCTTCTTAGGAAAATGATTTGTTATTATCGGCCATGTTTATTTTGACAACAACAACAATGTTTGACAACAACAAAATATATACATTGATTTCTCAAAATTCAATATCAATCCACGTTTGAATTAAATTAAATCTTAACTCAGTAATTAAATATCGACTTCTAGTGCCTATTAAGAAAATTATTTGTTATTATCGGCCATGTTTATTTTGACAACAACAACAATGTTTGACAACAACAAAATATATACTTCGATTTCTCAAAAATTCAATATCAATCCACGTTTGAATTAAATTAAATCTTAACTCAGTAATTAAATATCGACTTCTAGTGCCTATTAAGAAAATGATTTGTTATTATCGGCCATGTTTATTTTGACAACAACAACAATGTTTGACAAAAACAAAATATATACTTCGATTTCTCAAAAATTCAATATAAATCCACGTTTGAATTAAATTAAATCTTCTTAGGAAAATGATTTGTTATTATCGACCATGTTTATTTTGACAACAACAACAATGTTTGACAACAACAAAATATATACTTCGATTTCTCAAAAATTCAATATCAATCCACGTTTGAATTAAATTAAATCTTAACTCAGTAATTAAATATCGACTTCTAGTGCCTATTAAGAAAATGATTTGTTATTATCGGCCATGTTTATTTTGACAACAACAACAATGTTTGACAAAAACAAAATATATACTTCGATTTCTCAAAATTCAATATCAATCCACGTTTGAATTAAATTAAATCTTAACTCAGTAATTAAATATCGACTTCTAGTGCCTATTAAGAAAATTATTTGTTATTATCGGCCATGTTTATTTTGACAACAACAACAATGTTTGACAACAACAAAATATATACTTCGATTTCTCAAAAATTCAATATCAATCCACGTTTGAATTAAATTAAATCTTAACTCAGTAATTAAATATCGACTTCTAGTGCCTATTAAGAAAATTATTTGTTATTATCGGCCATGTTTATTTTGACAACAACAACAATGTTTGACAACAACAAAATATATACTTCGATTTCTCAAAAATTCAATATCAATCCACGTTTGAATTAAATTAAATCTTAACTCAGTAATTAAATATCGACTTCTAGTGCCTATTAAGAAAATGATTTGTTATTATCGGCCATGTTTATTTTGACAACAACAACAATGTTTGACAAAAACAAAATATATACTTCGATTTCTCAAAAATTCAATATAAATCCACGTTTGAATTAAATTAAATCTTCTTAGGAAAATGATTTGTTATTATCGACCATGTTTATTTTGACAACAACAACAATGTTTGACAACAACAAAATATATACATCGATTTCTCAAAATTCAATATCAATCCACGTTTGAATTAAATTAAATCTTAACTCAGTAATTAAATATCGACTTCTAGTGTCTCTCAAGAAAATTATTTGTTATTATCAGCCGTGTTTATTTTGACAACAACAACAATGTTGACAATAACAAAATATATACTTTGATTTCTCAAAAACTCAACATCAATCCACGTTTGAAATAAATTAAATTTTAACTCAGTAATTAAATATCATATTGACTATTATATTGCCAACAACAAAATATATAAATACTTCGATTTCTCAAAAATTCAATATTAATCCACGTTTGAATTAAATTAAATCTTGACTCAATAATTAAATTTCGACTTCAAGTATTTCTTAAAAAATTATATAGTTTATAATCAGCCATGTTTATTTTGACAACAACAACAATGTTTGACAACAACAAAATATATACTTCGATATCTCAAAAATTCAATATCAATCCACGTTTGAATTAAATTAAATCTTAACTTAGTAATTAAATATCGACTTCTAGTGTCTCTCATGAAAATTATTTGTTATTATCAGCCATGTTTATTTTGTCAACAACAACAATGTTTGACAAAACAAAATATATACTTCGATTTCTCAAAAATTCAATATCAATCCACGTTTGAATTAAATTAAATCTTAACTCAGTAATTAAATATCGACTTCTAGTGCCTATTAAGACAATTATTTGTTATTATCGGCCATGTTTATTTTGACAACAACAACAATGTTTGACAACAACAAAATATATACTTCGATTTCTCAAAAATTCAATATCAATCCACGTTTGAATTAAATTAAATCTTAACTCAGTAATTAAATATCGACTTCTAGTGCCTATTAAGAAAATTATTTGTTATTATCGGCCATGTTTATTTTGACAACAACAACAACAATGTTTGACAAAAACAAAATATATACTTCGATTTCTCAAAAATTCAATATAAATCCACGTTTGAATTAAATTAAATCTTCTTAGGAAAATGATTTGTTATTATCGTCCATGTTTATTTTGACAACAACAACAATGTTTGACAACAACAAAATATATACTTCGATATCTCAAAATTTCAATATCAATCCACGTTTGAATTAAATTAAATCTTAACTCAGTAATTAAATATCGAATTCTAGTGCCTCTTACGAAAATTATTTGTTATTATCGACCATGTTTATTTTTACAACAACAACAATGTTTGACAACAACAAAATATATACTTCGATATCTCAAAAATTCAATATCAATCCACGTTTGAATTAAATTAAATCTTAACTCATTAATTAAATATCGAATTCTAGTGCATCTAAAGAAATTTTTTTGTTATTATCAGCCATGTTTATTTTGACAACAACAACAATATTTGACAGCAACAAAATATATACTTCGATTTCTCAAAAATTCAATATCAATCCACGTTTGAATTAAATTAAATCTTAACTCAGTAGTTAAATATCGAATTCTAGTGCCTCTTACGAAAATTATTTGTTATTATCGACCATGTTTATTTTTACAACAACAACAATGTTTGACAACAACAAAATATATACTTAGATATCTCAAAAATTCAATATCAATCCACGTTTGAATTAAATTAAATCTTAACTCATTAATTAAATATCGAATTCTAGTGCATCTTAAGAAATTTTATTGTTATTATCAGCCATGTTTATTTTGACAACAACAACAATATTTGACAGCAACAAAATATATACTTCGATTTCTCAAAAATTCAATATCAAATCCACGTTTGAATTAAATTAATTCTTAACTCAGTAATTAAATGTTGACTGCTAGTCCTTCTTAAAATTTTTGTTCGTTATTATCAGCCATGTTTATATTGACAACAACATCAATTTTTGGACTAATTTGTGATTCTGTACATCCAAATGCTGTTTCAGCCAGCATATCGTGCCAGTTATTGTCGTTTTCGAGCAAACCGAGTGCAAGGCATTGATTTTTTTATGTTGGATACTGTTGTGCATTCATTTTGCGTATATCTTGAAATGACGATGGGCCGATGACATTAACCAACAATAGTTGCAGATAGAAAGAAATACTTTCTCTGCCTTGAAGTGACTGTATATTATCGACCCGAAATGTTTGATTTTAATAGACTGGGGCACTCATCAATTAGTGTGCCTTGCTTTGCGGGACATTCATTTTTTTTTTTTATTCCATGCGAAGTAGTGTTCGTGCGACATATTTGATTTCCGTCGACGCTTGTGATTGTGTCGTTGGTGAAATCTTTGGGAAAATGCTTTGCATATTTTCCATCTGCCATGCAAGGTGATAGACGATTCAGATCATCGCATGGGTCAAGAATTATGTTTCTGGTAACAATATCGATTAGTAGTTGATCAAAAGACGGATCTGGAATTCCGCGAAAATTACCCTATCGATTGCGTATTTTGTCGACTTACCAAATCAAAGTGCATGCGGTAATCCTCGCTTAAGCCATTCAACCGAATACATCCAACAACGTATTACACAAAATACGTGTAAATTTGTAATGAAACTCATTAGAGACTTCAATTTTCGTTGAACCATTGTTCACGGTATTACACACACACAAATAGACAAAATTGTTGTACTTACTGATGAAAAGCGGTATACGGATATTGTATTTGTTCTTTTAGTATTTTACCAACTTTTTTAAAATCAGAATACTAAAATCGCGATTAAAAAAATTTTGGGTATAGGCAAGTGGTTTTTTCTGGATAAGGACACACTAATCACAAATATACTTTACGACCTATTCTCCAAATATACATAAAAAAATCATAAAAATCTGTCAACCCATTTCGGAGGAGTTCGACTACAAAGATTTTTATATATTAGATATTCTGTTAACGACTGGTTTCTTTAATAAATTTGACTAAATAAACAATAATATTCACTTCCCGCATGTAATAATTGTAGTTTAATTTTATTTGTGTAGAAATTACTAATTTTGCCTCTGTGAAATTTAAGTGTATGCACATAATTTGTTAACACGTCGTTATTTTAATAAATTTTACTAAACAAATATTAATATTGACTTCGTGCATGTAATTATCTGTTCTTCTAAATAACATTTTTCTTATAAATACATTTTGTATTTTAATTTAAGCTATAAAATATGTAAAACTGTATAAAGTGGCGAAGTATCTTACATTATAATCCATTCGAAATTTTAAGTTAAATTGTACCTAATTTTCACAACATGGTAAAATAGCATATCCAGAGTAATTTCCAGATTATTTGATTTTGTGCAATTAAAACTTATAATAATTCCAATAAATCCTTTGTATTGTGCCAAAACTATATCGTTTACCAAAGATTATGTATGTGTATTTACATTTAATAACATATCTAAAGTCTAATCCACTTTAATCCTTTCAGTTAAGCAACATTATTCTCGCTTTCTCTAAATAACATAATAATTAACTTTTATATCATTGGCAAGCAAACAAAATAATAGTAATGGTAATGGTAATAATAAAAACAATTTTTTTTAATATTAACAAAATCAATAATCTTCATATATGAACAACAGAAAGGCTTAACAATACCATTGTTATTACGATCATTTATTCAACAAACTTTTTGGGTTTGTTATTATTGCTATACAACGTACTCTACTCACATTAATAGAAAACTTCAATTATTTTACTTTTGTTATCAACAAGCAAAATACGTAATATGTTTCTACTTAGGAATATAAAAATGTTTTCCTCTTCTCGATCTTATTGCTATTATTGTTATTATTCACATCTATTAGTATACTTTTACTATTGTTCTATTAGATTTTACTATGTTTAGTCTCTTATCAATTTCCAGTTAAATAAAATTAATTTTTTAGAAATACTTTTTAGGATAACTTACAACATGTTTGTTTTGTTGTTAAAATAGGTTTTCTATTCAAGGATTACATTTGAGGCGTTCCCGTGCTTTTTTATTACTGCATTAATATTAATTTAAATCTGGGTCTAAATTTTTTTATATCAAGCACAATAGTTTTACAAATTTCGTGTATTATACTCGTACACACCGTGTATATTTTGATTATAGTTCAAATAAAAAGCGTATATTTACGATTATTTAATTTAACCATAAAATTATGAAAGAAGCAACTAAAACTTCTTTATTTATCAAACACTAAAGAATTTATTTATAAAGTAGCCCATACAACTGAGTTGTAAAACTCAGATGACATAACCTCTGTTTCGTTGTGTGATATTTTTCAAAAAGGTATAAATAAAGAAATAATCCGTGGGGGCGAGTGAACGAGACAGTTAAAGGCAAAACAACTACACCAACCACGTCAAGCAATGTTTGCTAGGGTGAGTACACAGTTGGTTGACCGCTTGGAAACTTCATAGAAGTAACAATGGAAATGGACAAAATGGAACGAGATGAGAAACTCCCCTCAGCATGCCAAGTACGCCTTACTCAGCAGCCCTGGGACTTGGCTAGTAGAACTCATTAGACCAATCATTAATTAATCCGAAATCACAAGATTACAGAAACGAACAATAGAAGAAATAATTCAAATCGGAAAACAACACAAATATCGACCATTGGCTATCGTACCCGGACACGAATTGGAAACTGGAACATAAGCCGGAAAACGAATTTGAAGCGGAACATAAGAACTGTAACGAAAATGAAGCGTTACAATACACTGAGAGAAAATATGGCTGATATTAAGCATTAAATGTATGAATTCGTGAATAAAACCGGATCAAATGTGCGCTAAGCGGAGTTATTCTTAAATACAGTTTAGGGTTGAAAATGTCATTAATGATTTACAATTTCAGAAAATGACGAAATTGTGAAGAAAAAGCATAGTTTGCATTATATACAATTCTTTATACAAGTTTATTATTCTTAATAATGTAAATATATAAGTTAAAAAATGTTAATATTTATTTTAGTTAATCTAAATTTATGATTGTATTGCATATTTTAAGAATAAAATCTTCTAAAATTAGGAATTATATAATTATTATTTGTTAACCTTTTTTACGTTTTTGTTAGGATTGAGAATATAAGGATCATAATTATAACATATTTAGCCTGAATTAAGTATTGTCAAATTGCAATATAAGAATACATTTAGTGATTCAAGAAGATCAAACTGTATTCTAAGCCAATAGTTCACAAAATGTGTGCTGATAGGAATGCACTTGAGGTAGAAACGAGAATATTATGATTATAATAAAACTAATAGCGTTGGGATTAAGCTTAATCAAGCAGCAATATAAGAATTACTGTATTAATTTGAGATTACAATTCCGATTTTTGAGATTTTAATTCACATTTAAACATTTAAATTCATAAACTTCGAGCGGATAAAGTTCCATTTTAGAAGGAAAATTATATTAAAATGAGACTAAAATTCACAATTTCATTTTATAAGGCAATGAATTAGTTCTTGTTTTATGTTTTAAGAATAAACTAATATTTTTTGAGTATTCAATTTTCCAATTAAGTAAATAAAATTCGTTATTAATTTTATAAAATAAAATTTTATTTATTATTTAATGAAAAATATGGTTTACAATATTATTTACGATTTTTATATAAAATATGTATTTCCAGTAAATTCTGTTTATTTATCAATATTTTTAACACTAGAACTACGAACCGGTCAAAATGACCGGTTGCATCATTTATTTATAACATTTCCTCTTTGTCTTCTTTAATAATATACGATAATGTCATGATTTTTATTAAAGAGAAAATGTTATAAATAAATGATGGAACCGGCCATTTTGACCGGTTAGTAGTTCTAGTGTTAATCTTCACATCTTTTATGTGCTTCATTAGCAAATTTTCAATTATATTTACAAACGGTTCCCATTTAGTTAGTAGTAACGTAATTTTTTCTGGATATGCAGATTCAAAATCAATATCAACCTGAAATAGAAAAATAATATTTTGTTAGTGCCATTTTGGTGATACTAGATACCCTTAGAACTTACTAATCAGCACGCATTAGGCGGTTTAAAAATGCTCCACTCGTTCAAGAATGTTGTTATTTTATTTATGGAAGAAGCTAAATTATTTAATTCAATTATTCTGCCTGGAAAAGTTGATTGCCATTTAAGTTCGACAGCACCCCAAAGTTCACGAAAATAACTAAGCCATCTTTTATCAGATTCGTGGTTAACCGGATAAGTGGTATCCACAGCGTTAGTTGTTTTGTCTGAAAAGACAATGGATATTGATTTAAAAAATATATAAGCAATTTTTGTATTTTGTGAATAAACTCCCACTTGTTTTTTTGGCTCTCGCTTGGCGGAACATAGTAGTAATCCTTAGTGAAATATAGAAAATCAAACATTTATTCTTAGTAATAACGAAGTTTTATAGCTTCAAGCGAGATAAGTCTCTGAATTAAAAGACTGAATTAAAAACAGAACATCGACTCGCTTGAGTTTTAGCTTTACAGAAATGTTAAGTATAATAACTTACAGCTTCTTCCGATGGAAACGTTTCCGTAATGCTTTTTGTAATTTCTCTAAAATCAGCAGGTTTCATGCATACGTCTTTTGACATAAACTCCTGGACTACTGAATTCACAAGGTATTGACGCACCTCATTGGTTAGTTTGGGAGGATTTTCTCTATTATACATATTTACAATTTTTCTTCCATATGCAGTATTCAGGAATGTTAAGAAGATCTAGGTTTATGATTGTAATATAGAAACAATGTTTGTAACTTGAAATAAATTAATAATAAATATAAAAGATTATAGAAAAAGAAATATACAATTCCCGTAACATTCAATGCCTAAAATTTACTTTTATCTATTAAGATAATTAATTTAAAGAAAAGTGGGTGCATTTCCAAAAATAAATTTATTTATTGAATCTAAGTCTGGATGTCTTTTAGTATAATCAACACTTATAAATGGTTCTCTGCTGTTTGACTCATCGGTTGCATAAGTGCTAGTATTTGGTGAATTATCGTAGGTTGAGCTTGAAGGTATCGGTTTATATGAGGTTTCGTGTAATGATAAGTAATTCTGTAAAATATAAATTAACATTATGGATCATATTTGACTTTGTATTATATTTACGATGCAACGTAATATAGTATTCACTCAAATATAATATTTAATAATTAATATCTGTATATGTAATTACATGGGTCAAACGATTTTGAAAATTTATTACTGAAATAGTATTTAAGTATTCAGACTGAAAGATCTTATTTTAAATTGATAAAAATTCATCTATGAAATTTAATTGTAAGGTTGCTTTGTAAACTAAAGTCTGGGTGTCGAATTTAATTTACTTCAATAATACACTAACATTTCTTTCTTGAAATATAAGATTTAAATTACAATTACAACATATGTATTTTTAAGAGTATATTTTAAAATTTTGTTAAAAATTCGATTTGAGTATGATGGATACGTTAATGTGATGATTTCGTGCTGTAGTATTATTATGTTAATCTAGGTGTCAACACGGGATGTCAAGAACTGGTTTCCATCATCGTTTCTTTTCTCCTTTACTTTAAATGGGAAGAATCGATGATTGAATTGAACTTCATGACATCCCGTGTGGGCGCGTAGAATTGATTTTCTTATACATATGGAAGTAAAATATGGGTTGATTTTAGTTAGAAATATTTTCATACATTTTGTTTACGCCATTCGTCCAGCTTGCCGCGAAATAAAATTTTAAAACAAGTACGTATAAAGTTACAAGACGAACTGAGGAAAACGATTGAAATAAAATACAATTTGGGATATCTTCCTTTTTAAGTATTATTGTATGTACAACTACCTAGAAAAGTATTCTCCAAATCATGATATTATAAAACATGAAATCAAACATTGTAATCTTAAATGGAGAAGTAGAAATAAAAATATAAACAAATCTTGAATTTATTCTGATATTGAGATTTATAATCTAAAATAAAGCAGTATACATTTAATTTATAGATCTAATTTGTGACAATGTATACTAGGATTGAGAATATAATCCACAAATTGAGAATCAATATAAATGCTAAAATTTACCGTTAGTTGTGTTGTTAAGCTTATTAAGCATGGATTATGAATTAAATTCTTTATTTTATTGTAACTATATGAATAAATATTATATGAAAATATAATTATTGTATTTGATTTATAATAAAAAATTAAAAATTAAATTTAATTTATAGTTTAAACAGAATTCTAATAATTATAATTGTACATATTATATATTATATGTACATATATCCCTACTAAACTGTTTTAACGGTCCAACAAGATTTAGAACACATCCCAAGACAATTATGTACATTGTACATAAACAAAAGTTGTAAGACATAAATATAATGTATATATGAAATGTAATTTTATGTAATATATTTACAGTCAATTCTGTCTGCCTCAAAGTTCCAAGGGACCGAAAAAAAAATCGAGATAGAAAGAGGATTGGGTTTAATTCAATGTACGTATGTATAATTAAAATTGCAGAGCCACTAACTCACATAACTGTTTATTTTTGTCCCTGCAATAATTTTACTTAAATCGGGGGATCCATTTTTTGACGTGAATATCTACATCCGAAAAATTTCGCCGTTTGTATTGGCTCCGTATTATCTTAAGCAATTATGATGGGATTGTGTATGTTAGATGGAAATGGGATTTTTAAACGATTTTTGGAAGACGCTCTGAAATATGACCAATTGAGGCGGAACTCGGTATTTTATTAACCGATTATGATGAGGTTGTGTAAGTTTGATGGAAATGGGATTCTCAAATGATTTTTGGAAGAAGTTGTGGAATATGGCCACCTGGGGCGGTACTCTGTATTTTTTGAACCGATTAACGTTCGCCAGAAAGCTCGATTTATCGAATAGGCTATTTCTTTCCAGAAGTATTGTACGTATTCACGTCATATATCTGTGCACGTGGTACAGACACCCACTTTATTTTTTGTTACTTTTCACTATTCTTACTAGTTAGTATTACAAATAACGCTGGTTGATCAGTAAAGAGTGAATAATACAATTTAACGAGTGAATTTTTAAACCCTGAACAAAATGGATTCGCCGATTTAAGTAAATTTATTGCAAACAAAAACGGAAATTAAAATAAGGGATTCCCGAATTAAGTAAAACTATTGGAAACAGAAAAGCGAATTAAAAAAGAGAGTGTCTGTACCAAGTGTCATACGTACAATGTTTCTGGAAGGAAATAACCTACGCGATACATCTAGAATTCTGGCTAACGTTAATCGGTTACGAAAATACAGGGTTCCGTCCCAGGTGGTCATATTCCAGAACTTATTTCAAAAATCATTTAAGGATCCCATTTCCATCTAACATACCCAATCCCATATAATTGCTTAAGATAATACGGAGTCAATACGGCGAAATATTTCGGATCTAGATGATAGGTGCTGCATCAAACTGCATCCCCCGATTTTGTTATCAGTTTTCTGAATTGCCTCCTATTTATAAAACGTGATAAGTGTTTGTGTAATTCCTAAATCATAATTATTAAACTCAAATCATGTATCACATACACAAAAAAATGTTTATATATATTTATAAAACTTTAAATCATCACACCGCGATCTTTTAAGTATATTTGCTCGGATTTGAGATTAAAAGCATTACAAATTAATCTTAAATTAAAAATAATGTTTCAAGAATTCCATTTTCTCAATTTCGTACACTAAATTTCTGTTTGACTTGATCATAAATTAGGCACAATTTCATAAAACACGTGGAAATATTATTTGGTGCACACAATTCTTAATTCAAGAGTAGTAAATCCGAACCTAGAACAAATCGGTTGAATTTGAGCATTTTACGAGTATTTCAAATTAAGAATATTATTTTCAATTTATAAAGCCTTAATTGTGGAGAAAATTTACTGCTTGGATTAAATTCATGCATTTAATTCATAAATCCTCACCATATGTTCTTGAAATTTTAAAAATTTTTAATTTGTGCATTTAAGAATACACTATTCATAATATTAGATTACGATTTCTCTCAGTGTATAGAAATTCTCGGCCTCGAGAAGGATAGCGAAAACATAACAACCAGCGCAGGAAACTATTTGAAGTCCTCTGGTAGAGCAGATACACACGGACAAGGCGTCGGAATACGAACAACGGCTAAAGGATAGAAACAACTACGCTACTAGAATAAAAACAGCTCAATTTCACTTAAAAATCAGAAATACAACAATCATACAATGCTACGCGTCCACAGAAGGGGCAGATGCATATCGAAATGACATCAAAATTATCCAAGGAGATTTCAACGCGAAAATTTGAATTAACAAAATCATGGATAAACGCACTAGATCCTGCAAGGAACAACAACGGAGATAGACTCCATCGACTTTTGTGTCCACAATTCAGCTATTCATAGGCGGCAGCAAATTCTCACACAAGAATATCTATAAACACACCTGGTCATCGCCAGATGGCAGAACGAGAAATAAAATTGATCATGTGCTGGTAAATAAGAAGTTTGTATCCTCCCTACTAAATATCAAAGCAATGAGAGAAGCAGATGCACACTGCGATCACCAACTAGTAATAGCAACCTACAAAATCAAACCAGCCGCTGTGAAAACAACAAGGACTAATCGGAGGAAATTCAACATAGATAGATTGAGAAATACAGACACGAGAAATATCTTCAATGAAACGCTCCAAATCAATCTACCGAATAACGTAAGTAGCACTATTGATCAAAAATGGAAAGGAATAGAAAACGCCTACTTAAAAACTGCTACAAGTGTGCTGGGATACCAAGACAACACAAGAAAACCGTGGATTATAAATGAAACGTGGAAGTAAATCGAGGAACGCCGCCAACTTAAAATACAACTCGGCAATCAAATTACGGCGGAAATTCGAAGACAATATGAAGATACAGCTCGACAAGTGAAGAAAATGGCAAGGAGCGATTTTAGGAAATACACAGAAGACATTCTCACGACTGCCGAGTCATAGGCAGCTAATAGAAATATGCGCACATTAAATCAGTGTGTATAAGAAATATCGCCGGGCAATTTACAAATGCACCACCAATAAAGAATTCACATGGACAAGTCCCTACTACAGATGACAACAAGTTAATAGATGGTAAGAGTACCTCGAGAACAACTGCATAGATAGCGAACCAATTGAGGAGCTTCCTGATGGCAACTTATAACAAAACCAGAAACACCCATCCACCAACGGAGCGGAGGTATCAAGTGCCATAATGAAACTGAAAAATAACAAAGCCGCTGGAACCGACAAAAAACCAGCTAAATTACTCAATGGTGACGCATTTGGAACTGCAGGAGCACTAACACCACTATTTATAGAAGTGTGGAATACTGGGAGAATTCCGCGAAAATCGAAAGATGGCTTAACCATAACGGACCCAAAGAAAGGCGACTTAAGAGAATGCAAAATCTGGCGAGGCATCTCTTTGCACAACAGTACAATGAAAGTATTAGCAATGATCATCCTGGAACAAATCTCACCAACTGTGAACCAATATATAAGAAACGAACAAGTTGGTTTCAGACCAGGAAAAAGTTGTTCAGACCACATCAACACGGTCCGAATTATCATCAAACAATCCAACGAATGGAACTCACTACTATATCTGCTCTTCGTTGATTTCAAACGCGCATTCGATTCCATCAATAGAAGCGCAATCTGGAAAGCACTCTGTGAAATAATCATCCCGAGGAAAATAACCGAACTTATCCGAGAAATATACCGGGATGCTGGAAACAAAGTTCAACACAAAGGAAAGCAGAGTAGCACATACTAAAATACACGAGGAGTTAGAACCTTTGTGAAGATAGCCCAAATTTCTATCCCCGAAAATCGAAAAAGTTGCTTATGGCAATACTTTACATATTTATGTATACTATTGCGTCTTTTAATTATTAATATAGCAATAAATCTAAATTTGGCAATTATTCCAGGAAATTTTTCAAATATTTTAAATTTTTTTTTTTTTTTACTTTGTTTGACACTTGAATAATTGTATAAATTGTGAAAAAGCGGGGGTTTGGGGGGCCAGTTTGCCTGCCAGTTTGGCAGCCCCCATCTTCTAAGGTATACAACGAATTAAAATTACATTAAAAAATATTTTGTATATACTGATATCTAGTTGGATTTTTTTAACATTTGTGGCTCTATCAGAAGAAGCGATAAGAGCGATAAAACTCTTTGATCTGTGTTTGCAAGGTTGACGAAGCAATTAATATTAATAAAAATAAAAAAGTGAAAAATTCTCCCCTCCAAAAAACTGATAGGAAACAATCCTGCATTTAAAAATGTATACTCCTTACCTGATTTTCTCGATGTATACGTAAAGTAAAATAACGCCAAATATACCGACAGCGAAAATCAAAAATTACTTTAAATATTCCTCATTCACCAAAATGCAATATTTTTACTCTCAGCCCAGAAAAATGTTTGTGTCATGATAGTTTTAGCTGTCATGACAGTAAATTTTCGGGGCTGAGAGTAAAAATGTATTGATTTTTTGGGCTGAAAGTAAAAAAAATGTCATGATAGCAATAATTAGTGTTGCCATCGCATTTTTCGGGGATGGAATTTGGGCTATCTTCACATACATGGAGTTAGACAAGAATGTGTACTAACTCCACTACTCTTCCGCATAGTACTGGATAATGTCATGCGCATAAACTAAATACCGCATCACCAAACGAAATTCAGTATGATCTAATCAGAAAACTCAATGTTCTCGACTACGCAGATGATATATGCCTTCTAACACACAAATACGCAGACTTTCAGCAAAAGCTACAGAAGTTATCAAAAATAGCACAAGATATCGGGCTCAAGAGAAACATCAGAAAGACAAAGGCCCTGAAACTGAACACATGCATTAGTACACCACTTTGCATCAACCAAGATACAATAGAAGATGTCGAAAAATTTGTATACCTTGGCTGTACTGTAACAAGAACGGGTGGAACGGAAGAGTACATTAATCAACGCATCAAAGAGGCGAGAAACACATTTAACATGCTCCATAAGATCTGGACCGCATCCGTCCTGTCAAGAAACACAAAAATACGATTGTTCAATGCCTGTGTTAAATAAGTATGGTTGTATGGCTGTGAAACGTGGAAACATACCCAGAAAAAAACAAGAAGGTTCCAAGTATTTGTGAATAAATACCTTAGGAGATTGATCAAATGTTACTGGCCGAACAAGATCTCAAATGAAGAATTACTGCGACAAAGAAACCAAGTAGACATTGAGAAAGAAATTAGGAAGCGGAAATGGTAATAGGAAACACGCTGAGAAAGCTACCAAATGACATAACCAGGATGTCATTAGAATGGAATCCGCAAGGAAAAAGGAAAGTTGGAAGGCCAGCAGTGACCTGAAAAATGGTGCTAACTGAAGCAAAACATCTCGAGAAGACATAGGGGAACTAAATAGAATAGCCTTAAATAGATTTCGATGTTCCAGTCTAGTAGACGCCCTATGCTCCTCAATGGAGATAAATGAAAAAAAAAGAATAATCAAAAATTAAATTGGACAAAAACGAAATTTTTGTATTAATAATTGATGAGTGTCTGCAACAAAATGCAGAAAGTGAACAGAATAACACTTTTTAGAAAAAAAAATAAAAATTGGCGGAAAGAATGGTTACGTAAGTCCTCCAATCAGCCGCTTCTAAGAAAATTAAAAGATACAGAACCAAAAGACTAAAGGAACATAATGCGAATGGCTGAACACGCATTTAATAATTTATTGTTACTCATAAAATTAAAAATTGAAAACAAGAACACATTAATGCGAGATGCGATTTCAGCCGAAGTTAGGCTTGGAATTAAGTTTCGTTTTATTGGCAGCGGGTAATTCTTTTGGAGATTTGAGTTTTTCCACGGCAATTTCGGCCCACTCTTTTGGGAAAATTATTATCGAAACGTATGAGGCGAATATAAGGATCATAAATATATTTCTAAAGTTAAGAAAATAACATTTGGTTAGTTACTAGGTGGCTTGGCAATTTTCTCATGAATATCCCTCTAGAAGCCGATATTAAGAGATGGATGGAAAGAAGTTGCTTCTGCATTTGAGAGTGTTTCTGGTTTTCCTCATTGCGTAGGCGCTCTGGGTGACAAATATATCGATATAAAAAAGCCACTACATTCCATTCCAGATATTTCCATTTTAATTATAAAAAGACTTTCAATGTTGTGTTTTTTGCGGTAGTCAATGCGAACTGTGACTTTTTGTATGCAGATGTTGTTATTATAGTTGATCCCAACACAAATATTTACAATACATTAAACAAATGCCGGCTAAACCGCTACCAGAGCCTATATATCCTGGTAGAAAAAGTTTGTCATATGTATTTGATGGAGATGACGCGTTTGGTTTGCGAGTTTAGGTTAGTTTTTTATTAGATTAAACATATTAAAAAATTTCAGTCATTTTCATCATCGTAATTTTAGTCATTTTCATCATCGTAAATGTCCGAGATATTGAAATATTGTATTTGATCAGTTGCAGCCGCTTGTGGTCGCACTGCCACAGCAAACATACCATTTGGTAATTCAAAAATATTGGAGATGTTTTGTCCTGAGGTTGGAACATAAGGGCAATGAAGGCAATGAAACACATTTTATTGTTAATTTTTCCAATTTTCCGAAAATTAATATTTCTTCAATGGCCTTTTTCGCGTTAATTATTATGCGTTGATTAAAATGCGAAACTGCTTTTTGCAGAAATTTTGAACGTTCTTGCGATATGTTTTTTTTTCGGACGCGAATATTTTCGTATTGATGTTCGCTGCAACTAGAAGGTATGAAATTTAAATTTAGAAGTATAATTCAAAATCCAAACTAGAACTAAACAGGAGACTTACCGAAGTATCCAATTCCTTTTTATCATATGAATCAACATCTAGACTAGTTTTCGCTGTAGAAGGTGAAGGTGTCATGTCGTCCTTTAGAAAATGTAGTAATTCGTAAAACCAAATTGGCAGTTCATAAATTTCGTCGAGGGCACAACTTGAATTCATACTTTGGTTCACCAATACTTCGTGGTATTGTAACAATATTTGATTCCATGCGCTTCGTTTCAGGTGTTCTTTTTTGTAAGTTTCATTATGATGTTTGCCCTAATTGGTAAACTTTTATATAAATCGAGAAAGATGCATTTCGATCAAAACTAAACTTAATTTCAAAAGTTTTAATTCACAAATTTTGAAAACATACACTCTTCAATTTTATTACTTTGGTTTAATCAAATTTGGCTAAATGTCAATTGTCGATTGGAAATGAAGAGAAAACACTGCCGATCGTAAAATAAATGTAACGTAACGTAATGTAAAGATCTGGCTCCATATATAAAATGATCACCAGTGCTCAAGAATCAACTAAAAATGGTATAAATTTTATAGTTACTCTACCTATTGTCGATATTTTTTACGCATTGACAATCCCGAAATACGTGAAAATTTTGATAAGAAAATTTCTTATTACGTGTTTTAAAGTAGATCATTTCAAGATTTGGTGAGATATTTTAAATAATTTTTTTTTTGTAAAAAAAAATTCTTCTGAAAATGCGTACCCCGTAAATTAACAGAGGACTAACATTTTTTAATTTTATAAAACGAACAGTTCATCTACAAATCAACAGGTTTCTTAATATCCAGGTGAAATTTTAACCATCATACGCTCATTCTATTTGCACCCTTAATATTTTATTAAAAAGGACATGACATACACACACACACACACACACACACACACACACACACACACACACACACACACACACACACACACACACACACACACACACACTTATATATACTATACAGTAACAAACATTCCTTAAAACCAACAATAAACAATAAAATCAAAATTATCTACTTACGACATAAGACAAACCAGAAAAATGTAATTAAAATGAAATAATGTAGAAAATAAATTTTTAATTAATCTCTTATGAAAATAAAACAAATAAATAATTAGAAAAATATGGAAAGCCTTAATATGAATTTTGTTGTTTTCCGAGGAAATGAAAAATTTATATACTCAAAGAAAATTTGTGTGTCTCCGAAAATTATAATTATGCCAGTGTTTTATGTTGTACAGCATAAAAAATATATGTTGTATTAGAAATTCATCATAGAATTTATGGATTTCAGAATTTATAAAATTTTTTCATTTAGTGTAGTAAAATCCGGTAATCCGGTGATTATGCTCATGAGCATAAAAGACAATATGTATGTATTTATATTGTATATTTAGAGAGCATTCGGAAATCTGAATTTCTGTACATATGTATTTGTACAATTATTGTGTGGTTTGGAAATCACTTTGTGCATATACATAGTATTCAATTATAATTAAAAATTTCTTAAATAATTTTGTTTTTCCAAGAAAAAATTTAATTTAGAAATTAATATTAAATTAGGAGTTTTTAATTGTTAAGTGTTCTTAGTAGATAAAATATTTGAGTTACTTATAATTGTTCCTTTCCGGTCGTATTTAAATGATAAAAAAATTCTGTATTTGCATGTAAATAGGTGATTTCAGCTCTAGGAATTAGCCCTTAATGATTATTCAATGCTAATATCGTCACACATTATTCTAAAAACACTTAAATATAGAAAATTTAGATTTGTGTACATCAAGCCGGTAGGGAACAAACTATAAACTGCATAACGTAATGGTCTGGGAGCACTACTGCTAGTTGATTTTTTCAGCCTGAAAGATACCGATCGAAACCATGTCTTATTAAACCAAGCCATTTGCCATCTAGACTGATTTATTAAAAGCTAGCCACAATTATGCTTTACCGGAATTACATCAACGGTATACGGGACCATTATAGTGTCAGTTGGAATTAACTAAAACCGTATAAAATTAGGAAAAACTACGGGGTTATCCAATTTGAGGTTGATAAAGTAGAAATCTGTATACCGACATCTGTCAAAGATAAACGTCAAGTACGCTGTCATTTATTTAGTTGACATTCTGCCATTTAAGAATATGGAGCATTTAACAATCGACCAACGCGTTAAAATTAAACGCGGAAAAACAGGCCGTTGATGCTGATTTCTCGAACAAAATTTTCTTCAGTGATGAAGCTCATTTTTCGCTTGGTGGATACGTTAATAAGCAAAACTGTAGAATTTGGGGCTCAGAAAATCCACAATTGATTGTAAAGAAGCCATTACACCCGGAAAAAGTCACTGTTTGGTGCGCATTGTGGTCTGGTGGTGTGATTGGGCCGTATTTTTTTGAGAACAACCATGGACGAACCGTTACCGTCAATTCTGAGCGCTATGGCCGCATGTTAACCGATTATTTTTTTACGAAAATCGAAAATTATGATCTTGACGATATGTGGTTCCAGCAGGATGGAGCAACCAGTCACGTAACACGAGGAAATCGAGATCTTTTGCAAGAGAAATTTCCTGGACGTTTGATTTCGCGATTGGCTGATGTCAATTGGCCTCCAAGATCCTGTGATTTAACGCCTTTGGATTTCTTTTTGTGGGGCTACGCGAAAGATCGTGTTTACGCAAACAATCCTCAAACTCTTGACGAATTGAAAACTAATATTCGTAAGGTAATGGCCGAGATACCGCCCGAAATGTGCCGAAAAGTCATTGAAAATTACCTCAAAAGAATCAAGGCCTGTAAGAAGTCCCGTGGAAAACATTTGAATGATATCTTGTTTAACTAAAAATGGCAAGGATCAATCTGTAAAATGAAATAAAAATTATAATACATTCCGAATATTTTGTGTGTTTTTTTTAAGTTTACTTTATCAAGCTTGAATTGGATAACCCTTTATTTGAACCATTGAACAATGAGCACTGCCATTAAAATGCTTTGTAAGTTACCGGAATTTTGACAGCGGAAAATAACAGATTGCGCTACTTGCCACAAATTGGCAGCTCTATCACTAAACAGAATTAATTTTGGAAACTTTTCATTCATTATTTACCACTTTTTTCACTAAATAAAATATCTCAGCGGAATAAAATATTTTAAGTGATCCTTAAAATGGCAAATTGATTGATCTCCGAAGTAAAGGAACTCGGTATAAGAAATCTGGAAATTTGACAATAATCCGTAACAATATCCGCCATTACTTCCACTAGTAACCAATACACCAAAATCTCAAAAAATGTCAAAAAGAAAATTCTAGTTCATGAATTTTCCTCAATGTATGACCTAAGCTATAAGCTACTAGAAAAACAACCGAAAGTATTGGTTACTAGTGGAAGAAATGAGGGATAGACGGATTATTGTTAAAATTCAAGATTTCATATACCGAGTTGCTTTATTTCGGAGATCAATTAATTTGCCATTTTAAGGATCACTTTTAATATTTTATTCCACTGAGATATTTTATTTAGTGAAAAAAGTGGTACATAATGAATGAAAAATTTTCAGTGGTACCTACATAACAAAATAAATTCTCTTTAGTGATAGTGCTGCCACTTGCGGCGAGTAGCTCAATCTCTTATTTTCCACTGTTAAAATTCCGCTATCTTATACAGCTCATGCCATTAAAGACCATCATCGTTTGATTTCGCAAACTAGTAAATAGTTATTTTTTTAATTTTAATGGTTTTTGGGCTGCATAACAAAAATTATTGTGATCGATTTTAATTCACAAAATGCAATCCAATCGAACGATCAAAATTCAAAACAATTTAAATAAAAATAAAAATGGAAAAAATATTGTTACAAATTTGCCTTGTCATACCCGGTTCGTACCACTGGATTGTGAATAGTTGTTTCCACAATCCAGTGGTAAAACTAGGTATGGTATGGTATGAATGACTAAATGAATGTTCAAAATTATTTATTGTTTTACTTTACACTATTTACCATAACTCTCAAAATTTGTTTCACATTAATAACCACTAACAATTTTCTTTTCAATTTGCCTTTCAATCTTCATGTATACGAGTCTCCAGTTTGACTACTCACTGCGTTCATCGCGTTAATATTTATACTTGTATGCCGTTTTTAAATGCAAAATGAATTATAAATTTTAAGAAACTTACTACACCCCAATTACCAAAATCGCAACATTACGTACCCCACCTTAGCCTCATCGTCAAGAACAAACATTATACCTTGGTTAATTCTCGCTGCCCAATTTTAATTCGATAAACTACACTGCGGAAAACAAAAAAACGTAACAGTAAAATTTTTTGAAAAATTAAACCATTTTCAAACGCTTGTATCTTGGTGAAATGTTGGCTTAAATTTTTTTTTTGTAACAAATTTAGTCTACTTTTTGATGCTGGGTCCGATTTTTGATTATTTTTGGTGTTTTATGAAATTTTTTTTGGCAAACAAAAATGTTTTTAAATGAGAAAAAATCCCAAACTTTAAGAGTACCAAAGAACTTTGTTATTTGTTAAGCCATTTTGTTGAGAATTTAGGAACCTTGAAAATGAGACTTGAAATTGATGCAAAACACTGTTTTTCACACAATGTGTTTTTATTAAGAAGTTTGATATAACATTTTTTCGTGTAGTGCTTAGTTTACAAGATAAAACTTGAGATAAGTCTATGATTTTTGCCATGTTTTTCGTACATTGGATTTGTCGTAAATCAATTACCATGCGGTTTCATTCTGAAGGTTTTTAACAAAGACAGAAGAAAATTGGGTAATTTTTCTAAACAATTTATTGTTTCCTTCAGTTCTACAGAAGTATAAAGCCCTGTCGTATTATTTGTCATCGAGGTTCACGGCAACTGCATAAGGCTAGCGTACAATGTAAGATCATTGTCGTATTCCATTCGGAATGGCTGGTGAAGTAGTGTACCACTTGGACTTCCTTCGATAGAACTCTCTCAGATCAATTTATTTATTTATTTGTTTGTACATTGACATTACAATTTTGGTAAAGGAAAAGCACATATGGAAGCAATATAAATGAAGAACAACAACCACAAAAAAAAATAAAAAAATACTTCCATTAGGCATAAAAATCTCAGATTTTTTCAAAAAACAAATCCACTCCATGCTAGTACCCTCCGTATTCAGCTCAAGCTCATTTGTTACAGAGAACACTGCAAGAAGTGAATACTTACATACTACATACAAAAATAATACAAATGAAAAAATTATTACAAAAATAGTACTACATGTATTATCATTCAAGCGCGCCACGCTAAATAATCCGCTTTAAAAGATTTAGCCGACGCTGACATCTTAATTTCTAGTGGAATAGAATTCCAAAGAGAAATACCCCTAACAGAAAAGGATGTATTTAAAGACCTACACAGATTTATAGGGGGAAGTAAAGGTAAATTTGAAGAATGAGACCTACTGAACAATAACTTGTTAAATAAATAGGGAGGTTGCTTCGATCTGAGAAGCTTAAAAATAAAAAGACAAACACGAAGTTCATAGAAGTTAACCAAACTACAGCCAAGAGTCAAATTTAAGAAGGGAGAAATGTGATCATATTTCCTAATACTAAAAATGAAACGAGTATAAGCATTAAAACATCTTTGGAGAACATTCATATTATCCTGAAGCATTCCAAACAAAACAACGTCACCATAAAGAAAATGTGGAAGAAAGTTCGAGAGGAACATACGCTTTTTAAAACAACTATCGGCGAACCCTACAACCTTATACAAACAACTAAGCATTCCAAAAACCATTTTACTAATCTTAACTAAATGATCACCTCAAGTAAGAGTTTTATTAAAAATTAACCCTAAATTTCTAACTGTATTAGAGAATGTAATTAAACATTCACCGAGAAAAATTCCAGGAAAAGAGGAAGTATTTATAGATTTTTTATAGATTATAATGGACTGGGATTTACTAGCATTAAGAGCGAGTCGGTAAGATAATGACCAACTATTAATTCTTTCCAAATCATCGTTAATTAAAGAAATATTAGAGTGAATGGAATCATTATCTAAACGACTACTCCTATATATTTGGACATCATCAGCAAATATATGAAAAGAAGAATGACGAATGGAACATGCAATGTCATTAATATTCATTGAGAATAGTAAAGGGCCAAGAACCGACCCCTGAGGAACGCCAGAAGAGACAGGTAAAAAGTCAGAAAAAGAATTGTCATAAAAGACTACTTGAAAGCGACCCGAAATATAGTCTAAAATCAATTTAGCAGCAGAGAGAGAAAAATTAAAGTTTGAAATAAGGTTATTAAACAAAATTTGATGATTAATCGAATCAAACGCTTTAGAAAAATCTAACAGAGTAAGGCAAGTCATTTCTCTTTTACTCATACTACGACAAATAACATCACAAACATTCAGTAAAGCAGTGGTAGTACCGTGAAACCTTCTAACACCTGATTGAAAAAGGCTAAGCAAATTAAAGCTATCAATATGAGATTGAATTTGGTTTTTTACCACCAATTCAAACGCCTTGGACAGAGAACTTAAAATGCTAATAGGGCGGAAATGGGAAAGCTCAGAAGGATTAGTAATTTTAGAAATAGAAATATTTTTACTCATCTTGCACTGAGCGGGATATAAAGAGGTCGTTAAAATAAAATTGAAAATATGTAACAAATACCTTGATACAATAGGAAAAATGCGCTTAACTAATTTCAAACTAACCATATCTAAGCAAGTGGATTGCGATTTAACTTCCCAAATAGCAGAATGCAAATCAACAGTAGATATGTGTAAACGAAAACAAATTAAGGGGTTCGACTGACACTAAATTAATAATGGAAATATCATGAGTGTGACTAGAGTTAACTAGATAAAGGTTAAAATCATTTGCTTTGAAATCTACAGAAGCAGCCCCTTTCCAACTATCAAGGCCCAAGTTGCGCACGTTACGCCAAAATATCTTAGAGGGAAGTGAGGGATCGAACTCATCCTTGAAAAAAGTTTGCTTAGCTTTGCTTAACCTACCACTCTATTTCGAGATTCCTTATAAGCTAGATAAGACAAAGAATTAGGGCTAATTTTCCAAAGACGATATTTGGAAAAACGAACAGAAATAGCACTCAAAATCTCTTGAGTCATCCAAAGGGGGGATCTAGGTCTAAAATAAATAGTAATGAGAGGAACGCAAATATAAAATACATAGTTAATAGAGGAATTAAAATTTCAATTTGGTCGGTAGAAGTAGAGCGAGAAAAAATATTATCCCAACAAATAGAGCCACAAGTTGATGAAAGGTGAGATTCATCAATTTTAGAAAAATCCCTAAAGCTGAAACTTTTAGGTCTAGGTCGAGAGTAATAATTAACAGAAAAAACAAGAAGATCATGATGAGAGTCAATATCAAGAGACAATTGATTGAAAAAACAAATGGAATTATCAGCAGAAGCACCGCTGTGATCAATGAGCGAAAAAAAACCACCACTTGCAGTAGCGCAAGAGTAAGTGGGCTCTACAGTATTATAAACCGGAAGGTTAATGCTATTTAAGATATACAAATAGCTACAAGAAAAAAAAGTCTCTTGAGAAATATCAAAACTAAAATCACCCGAAATGAAAAGCTCATCATACCGACAGGAAAAATAACTAAAAAGACACTCAATGCCAAAAAGGGATTTTTTGAATCGAGCATAAGACCGAGTGTTCATTTTAGGAGGATTATAAACTACACCTAAAAGATATTTCCGCGTATTCACGAAGACATTTAAAAAAAAAAATCAAAGTCAGAAACGAGCCTTTGAGAAATTGAGGAGGTACCGATACAACACTACATTTAATATGCTCATTAACATTTATACATACCCCACCATAATAAACCGGTGGACTAACCCTATCCCGACTGAACAAATTATAGCCACTAATGGCCAACGCAGAATTAGAAATACTGGATGTCAAAAAAGTTTCCGATAAACAAATAACATCAATAGGGACCCCATTAAAAGTTTGACGAAGCTCGTCAATATTCAAAGTAAGGCTCTGAACATTCAAACTAACCACGTTAAACAAGTTGGACTTAGCCCGAAGCATACATTTTAAAAGAACCGAGGGCAACAAAATGCTCTCGGTGGGCATCGCGAGTCATAGCGCACTTCAATAACAATACATACATGCATACAAAATTTCATATACATAAATACTATCCTCTTTAAAGGTAGAACCAAGATCACAGAACTTCAAGTGTTAAAATCTAAAAAGAAACAAATAAAGAGAAGCCAAATAATAAAAGTAACAGAAAACTATATAAGAGGAGCGATACTTATCAATTGAATAAATCCTAAAAGCCAAAATCGAGAGGAGAAAGCCGCAAAATCAAAATTTCTTCAAAAAATTAAATATTTTGATTTTAAACAAGAAAAAACAAACACGACCGTCTACTAGGCTTACTTGGATAGGAATCCCCTATCAGACGGTTGTCTGATAACATGCATGTAAATTCGATGCAGGTTATCTAGCACTATTGCAAAATATGGACTACTAGCATAACCCGATCTGATTACCTCGTGATTTGATTGATTTAATCAGCCCCGTACGATTTTGTAGGTTTCTCCTATAGAGTTGTATGCACTTCTTTGTTCTTCTTGGAAATAATTTGTCTTCCTGTAGTTCTTAGTGATCAGCGTCTTTTACGAAGTCTTGGTCGCTGATCTATGCATCAGGATCGATGATTTAATCTACGTATAGTATAGGTTATTTGCACCTAACAATCGAAGAGACTCATTTTCTTCAGACATAGAACTCATTAGTTGTGTTGAGATTAACAGATTCTCAGTTATTAATACAATTTGGTCGTTTTGAGTTTATCTTGGTATCGTGCAGAATCACGTCTGAAATGGGTACCTGGGTCAATATTATTTCAATAAGCCTTCTCTGAATTATTAAAAATTATTTTAATTTTAGCAGTAAAATTTTCCCATTTGACGAAAATAATTGTGCTTGCTTTTGGATAATTCCGTTTGAAATATAATTCAATCTACACACCAAAAAATTTACATATAAAATGAATACACTTATAATATAAATATAATTCCGTACGAATTTTTATAGGTTTTATATTAGTTTAACTTATAAACAAATGTTATAAAATATTGCTTAAAATTTATATTACTCCATATAAATATTTTGATAGGTCACTGGTATAAATTTGATACATCAACGTATAAATATATATATACATACTACAAAATATAAAGTTTATCCGTTAAATGTTAATTTTTGTTTATAAGGGATTAGTATTAAATTTATATAAATTAGTTATAGAAAATATCAATCTGGTTATCGTATAAAATTCAGTTGCTTTAGTATAGAAATTTGGAAATTCCATATGCTAGAATTGAACTCAGTTTTCAATACTGATGAAATTTAAGAATAATTTTTGCCAAATAAATAAAACAATTTTAGATTATTTTTTAAATTCGATATATTTATCAAAATCATATTATTTTTTTAAGTGTTATGTTTATTTAATTTTACTTACAAAAGTGTACAAGAGCTACGATTACATTAATACATTATACAAGTATTTATCATATCGCGAATTTCATCACTATTTCTCCAAATTTTTCAATATTTTGTTTAGGGTGGCCACTGTAGGTTTGGGGTTTTATATACGTTGGACTTATTTGTAAGGTCCAATAATGCTCGATAAGGTGTCATTCCGGAGAATTGCCAGGCCAAGAAAGGATGTCAATATTTTGTTTAAGGACGACATTCTCTATGATTTTTGCGGTATGGCAAGGAACTCCATCTTGCATAAAAGTGTAAAAATATTGGCCTTGAGCTAGCGATCTCATGTGAGGAAATAAGACTTTTGTAAAGAACACCTTTTGATATTATTCTTTCCTCATGGTTTCCTCCGGTCCATCTCCACTAAGGCAGCTCCATATCATTACTGATGGCGAATGTTTTATGCTTCTGACTGCACAGTTCTTTCTTAATCTTTCTCCTGGTCTCCTTCAGACAAACTACGCCGATTCTGTAACGGCCTCTAGCCTGCATTCATCACTAAATATAACCTATAAATTAAAAAAAAAACTCTTTAATTTCGGATTTTTTTTATTTAATTTAAAAAAAATATATAATGAGTGTTAAAAATCCGACTTACCTTCTTCCAGTCGTCTATTGTCCCGTGCTTATGAAGTTTACCCTAAATAATACGTTCTCCGCATTTTTCCAGAGAATTTCAAATTATTTTCATTATTCAGCCTTCGTTGCAATATCATTACTGATATCTTTATCCTTTCTTCACTAAAGTTCTTTTGTAGCTCGCTTGTCGTTGTTCTGCGCTTATTTAAGGCCGATTGAGTAATTTTCCGGTTTGTTTAGGGTGGTATTTTTCTGATCTTCTTACAGTTTTTCTCTTGATCTCATAAAATGTACCCCAGATTGAAGAATTTTTGCCAAATTACTTACAGATGAGCAAGAAACTTTATCCATTTTGCGATATCGCAATAGCATGATTTTTATCAATGCTTAGGTCCTTTTTTCGACTCATTTTTGAAAATAAATTTGAACACACACACACACACGCTTTAAGTTAAACAAAAGTTTTGTAACTAAATGATAAAAATCAGTTAACGTTAATGCAGACCTTTTAAGAATGTCGTAAAATAATCTTAAAACTAAGTATGTAATCTCTAAAATTATTAACTTTATTTCATAAAATTCATTATGGTTATCGTCATCACTTTCTGGTGAGGCTTAGAATAATCGAGGGCGATAGTCTGTATTATAATTAATAAACGATATATTTAACGATTTATCAGATATGAGTTGAAAACTTTAGTTGTTGGTGAATTGCTACGCTTCTGCAAACATTTTTAAAATCCATTGATTTTTATTTAAATTTTTAAAATATTCGTGAAATGACCCACAAGATTTTTTTGTTGACATTTTTTATATACATGATTTAGCACAGATTGTGTATACATAATCCCGACAAACAAAAATGAACCACAAACGAATAGACAGTTTCATGTCGATTAAATGTAGGTTGTAAAAAAACCAAATTATAACGCTAAAAATACTGTATTGCAGTGCTGCTCTGATCTAAAACAAAACAAAAAATAAATTTAAAAACCAAGAAACCATTTACAGTGCAATATTAGTTTTTCGTCAGTTGTTTGGTTGCGTTACAAAATAAAAAAATTGTCCGAACATAGTCGAATGTGACGAACATGAAACGAACTCTAAACGTTGGTGAAACATGTAAAATCGGGAACGTCATAACACTCTAGCAGTTTACAAACTAGATGCACTGCGATAGGTGTATACGTATTGTAGTGTTATATATTATTAAATTCGTCAGTGTTTGTTATATACAAAATTAATTTTGTGTTGCTTAAATTTTCTGTAAATAAGATTTTTTGTAAATAAGTACTTATTTTTAACTTGCATGTTTTAATTTAAATAAAAACCTATTATTTAATTTCCGGTGGTGCGTATTAAAATTAATGAAAATTTGAAAAAATGTAATGATACATATTTTTATCTATTTTGTTACAATATAATTTGTCACTGAATTATTTTTTAACTTCAGTTTTGTTCTCGCGATGCATACTAATTTTAAATTTCAAGTATTTTGTACGTACATGTATTATTGAAAGGAATCCCATATTTATATTTCAATTCGTTTTGCATATTATACGCGTATTCTGTTAAAATAGAACAAACCTAAATTTTAATACATGATGTTTATTGATGGTCAGTTTAAGTGTTTGACACAAAAATTAACTTTTTTTTTAGATTTTTCTTAACAATCCTTAATGGTTCTTATAGTTAGCTTGGGTAAACTTTATTATCAGTAATTTTCGACTGCAGCGCCGCTTTATTTTTAGAGTAAAATTTTATATAATTGAACTTTCAACTATTTTTCTAAATTTTTTTGTTGAGTTTTTTAATTTTTATTGTGTTTTTGATTAATTCCTCCTTCACCAGAATATACCACTCAAAAGCACGTGGTGGTGCTTATGATTGACAGTAATATACTTAATATTTGTGAATTAAATATTCCTGGGCTAAACGTCATTCGCTAAAGGTAAATATTATATTACGATTGTAAAATTAAAAATCTTTGCTGTAATATTTCAACATATCACTTTCTTGTTTTTTACAGTCCAATATTTTGGAACTATTCAGGAATATATTTAATTATTAAAATAATGACAATGTTATCACAATGGACAACGCCAAAGCAGAGTGTTCAAGAATTTTTAAAAAGAGCGAGTTTCCGTTCTACAAATAAATTAAAACAAATAAAATAAACCTTATTAAAACATTATTTCAGAAAATAATTTTCTTATCATTACATTCAAAGAGCTAAGAAATGAAATTAAAAGAATAGAATAAATGAATTTTAAAAGAATAGAAAATGATTTTTCATTTAATTGGGCTTGAAATTGTACAATGTGAGCATAATTTAAATTTTGGTCGATGTTTGTTAACTGGATGAAGTTCGGCCAGTGGCACTATTCTGGTCATTTCCAGGGACTTGGGGGAACAATTTCATTATATTTTACTGTAAATAAATTTTATTCTGGCATACTAAGAATAAAAGTTAGGAGTAGTTTTGTGTTGACAAAGTTTGACAAAGATGCAAATGACAAAGTTTATGTGGAAAATAAATTCCCAAAGATGCAAATTTATAATGACCGAAAAAATCTATTTACAGCGAAATCTGACAAATTTGTTTCCCAAATTCTCTAGAAATTATCAGAAAGAAGTCACTGGCCGGTTTTTTCTAGTTAACAACGACTAAAATCTTATAATGACCGAAAAAATCTATTTACAGCGAAATCTGACAAAATTGTTTCCCAAATTCTCTAGAAATTATCAGAAAGGAGTCACTGGCCGGTCTTTCCTAGTTAACAACGACTAAAATCTAAATTATGCCTAACATTTGACTATAAATAAACTATAAAATAACCGACTAGTCTTCATTCAGTTAACAAGCACCGCATAGAGTCGGAATTATGTCTAACATTTATTGGGGAAAAAACTATTAACCAACCGATGGGTTTTCGTTGAGACAACAAGTAATTTGTTACATTCGACTTCTGCCTAACACTTCACTGACACAAAACCACAAAATAACCGGTCGCTCAATGTTCAGTTAACTAGTACCACACAGAGTCTAACTTTTGCCTTACATTTGACTAACAGAAAACTGCAAAATAACTGATCGGTATTTTCTCGGTTAACAAGCATGGCCCAAGGTCTGACAAATCGTGGTTATTTTAGTGTACTTGAGGAAATGATTGCCCGACCAAAAACTACTCGGTACCTCAGTCCCTTATCGGTTAATTTACATTTCTAAAATTGTGAATTGTTTTCCGGGATACATTGGTATATAATATACCAACATTATATCAACAATTGAAATAGTTAATTATTCGATTTATTTTAAATACAATTACCAAATTATATTAATTGACACTATTAACAACTTCACAAATCTACCATAAAACTTAAAAACACTTCACTCACTACACGATATTCACAGAACTGAAAAAAATATCAAACGATCCTTACAGTATAAAAATCCTGTTTTTAACAAAAAATATTCGCTTTGCTATTAATTTTATAAAACTAATCGTAAAAAATAAAATTTGTATATGATAAATATATTAATTTCATATCAATCAAGGTATAAACAGTAGAATTTTATACAGTAGGTTATAAAAAGCTTACAAATGGGCGTATAGAAATTGTATGTATATGAATTTGTATAAAATATATTACAGAATTATATAAACGAATTATATAGGTTCAATATTTATAATTTTTATATAGAATTTCATATAAATATAAATTATCTGAACAAAAATATAAATAAATTTATAGAATATCCGAAAATTTTTTAGTGTATACATAATTAAGAAGAACATTTTAAATTGTTTTGTTATTTTAATTATAATAAACTTACCAATTGAGAAGTGATCCTTTGTATTTAAATGGGCCATTTAAACCATTTTTCAAATATTAAATTTTCTGGTGTTTTGTTGAATTTAACCCATTCTTGATCGTCGAGCATATTTGCTGTACATTCTACATTTTCAATACTTTCAACGAGAAATTTCTTTGTAGCAGGCTGATCGACAGAAATTAGCCTTTGTAAATTGTTTCGGCTTCTGGCCAATCCGAACGATTGATATCTTTTACTTAAACTGTAAAATGTTTGAACTAAAAGGTCGCTCGTTGTATTATTACCAATGTATAAATAAAAAAAACCATACGATACGCAAATTGAGCTCTTCACATATTTTGTTTACTAAAACACCAGGGGCCTCTAGATTTTTCTATGGAATGATAGTTGTCTGTTAGTTCTGATCCAGAATAACTCGAAAGTGCGCTTACTATTTGTTAGCGGTTTTTCTTATACTAGGAAAAATGCTCGGAAAAACCATACGACACTCAATTTGACCTCTTTACAAATTTTGTTTACTAAAACACCCGGAGCCACTAGATTTATCTATGGAACGGTGTTAATCTGTTAGTATTGATCCAGAACTACTCAATAGTGCGCTTAGTATTCGGTAGTGGCTTTTCTAACACTCAAAAGTGTGCTTACTATCTGGTACCAGTTTTTCCACCACTTGGTAAAATGCTCGAAAAAAGCATACAATACGCAAACTGACCGCTTCACAAATTTTGTTTACTAAAACACTCACGTCCCCTAAATTTTTTTATGAAACGGTGTTTATCTGTAATTTTTAATCTGTAATGTATAATTTGATAGAACACTATACTTTTTTTATAATTAACTACTATAAGTTTCTAGGTTATTTTAAGTGAGTATGATAGGGTTTCTGTTAAATTATGGACAAGCTTCATTGTATATATAACTCAAATACGAAAATATTATAAATTAGTATGTATAAATTAATATTTGCAGAACTCACATTTATTATAAATATTCGTTATAAGCAGATTACAAATATAGTCAAACAACATTTATGTTTTGGTTTATTTAGGAAGGTTTAGAAAATACTTCTTCGCCGTCGCGCGTAGATGGTCATGTTATACCGAGCGCCACTATGGCCAGCAACGGCACAACAAGTAGCCGAGTATATTGGTAAATGTACCGTCTGTAAAACTAGCGAACAGATAATACCGACCACCTATGTTGGTCACATTTTCGATAGAACAGCCGTGGCAGCGAATTTATATAGATTTGCTGGGTCCAAGATCCAAGATCAACGCAAGGCAAAACAGTTATTCTTATTGTTCTAGATCATCTTACTAAATTCTTTTTGTTCAAGCCATTGAATAAAGCCAATTCACAGAAAATTGTCGAGTATTTGAAAAATTATGTTTTTTTCATGTAAGTATATGGTGTTCCCCAGACTATACACTCAGATAACGGTCCACAAGCGCAGAGTATACGGGCATGCTAAAAGAATTCGGAAGTATAGGGACGAAAACAGCTGTTTATTCACCCCAACCAAATGCATCTGAAAGGATAAACCGTTCAGTAATATCAGCAGTTCGAGCCTATATAGTGAATGAGCATACGGCGTGAGACAAGTATATTAACGAAATTGCGGCAGCTCTATGAAACGGAGTCCATGAGTCAGTCCGAAATACTCCTCATTTTCTCCTTTTTGGGTATCATAAGATGAACCACGGGAATGATTATGAACTTTTAAAGCAACTGGGAAAAGTGTCAGGGGGTGAGATTATGTTGCCACTACCAGCGAGATTATCGTTAATTCGCGAGACAGCGAAGCAAAATATAAGGAAAGCTTTAGGGAAAAGTGCGAAGCGATATAACATAAGGTCTCGAGCAGTTGAATATAAAGTTGTTCAAAATGTTTTCGTCTGTACACATCCGCAGAGCGAGGCAAGTTATGATTTCTGTTTTTATTGTTTTGGTCAATACCACAAAAGAATTTGTACTGTATAACTTATCACTTGTGTTTTATCTTCTATATGTAAATGGGTAAATGAATATAAACATACTGATTATGTTACCAATAAACATTTTTTTGATTTGTATATCTGTATTATATAGGTGTATTTAATAATATTTGTTACATTGGCTCCACTGCATTGATACCATGCTATAGTACATAAGATTTTATATAAGATACTATATAATTTCTTGTTTGCCGAGTACTCGACAAACTATTGGTTTATTCAATGTCAGTGAGGCTTCCGTCAGTGGACACAAAAGCAAGAAATATATTATAAAACCTTCAGAAGTGAATTTAATGTTTTGCAACACATTATTTCTTTTAATCACATGGTAAGTGATGTGATTGTTATTTTCAAGGAGTGTTCATATGTCTTAAATGTGTGTTTTTTTTTAATTATTCCCCCCCCCCCCCTTGTAGCCAACAAGGTGAGGTAGGTAACTACCACTATTGCATATGCGTACCAAAATTGCATTATGCGTAATTAATATTAATAATTGCGTAATTAATTAATAACAACTAACGGCCACATTCATTAAGCCACGATTTTCTTTGGAGGTGAAATCGGTTCAAAGGCAGCGATAGGATTATAATCGGGAATGCTGAGTTTAAGTGATAAAAGGGTAATAAAATAAAAAGAAAATCTTATAAACTTTTAGTTGGTCGTAACATATTTGTAAATAAATAGTAATATTGAATGATGTGATAGAAATTACTAATACATGTATAATTCCATATTATATCACATAGTTCTTAGTGAAAATAAAAAAAAAATATTATTGTTAAGTATACTTCTTTATAAAGAGGGTCCGTGAATAGTGATCGGAGCAAAACCACAAAATTAAAGTTATTTTTTTTAGATACTGCTGCAGATGGACCTTTGAAGATCTTTGAACCGACCTTTGACCTTTGAAAATACAAAATACAAATACATACTTTTCGTACAATAGGAACTGGAGAACTCCATGAGCTTTTGCTCTCCTCAATCACACACAAACTGAGCATACGAACTATCTCATCGTAAAGATCTTTTTGGATTGCTGGTGAGACTGGATATAACAGCTGCTTGATTGGTTTAGTATCTTTTGTGATATCAATTTCGTGTACATGTAATGTAGTCCTACCCAGCCAATTTTTAGTGAAAGATGGAAATAAGTTAATTACTCTATCCAATTCATCTTCTTCTCTAACGGATAGAAGATGGCGGTTTTCCTTCTTCGGTGGCGACTCTTCTACGATTTCATTTATCAGCACTCTCGGTATAATATCGAACGTACGCCAAAAATAAATGCACATACAAAAACGAGTTCAAAGTGGGCACAATACAGAATTTAATTATTTTGGTTCTCTTGCCAAAAGTTACCGGTAAATTAGCATACCCTTCAATTTTATTACTGGTCCGATCAGCGGTGGTAATATGAGATACAATACACTAATTGTGGCGCCACTGTCAAAAAGACCAATTACTTGTTTTGAACAGATCGTAACCTTTTGATAAGTGAAGCTATACAATTTGTAAGAAGCTTTCGCTTTTCTCTAAAATAACTTATGGACCGTGAAATTTCCTTACATCTAGACTTGGAATTCATTTCTTTACAGAAGGTTTGTCAGAGAATAATTCATTATTACAATTATTATTATTATTATATTTATTAAACTTAAAGTTGTCGTTATGTGAGTTTATGAGGAGCTTGGATTGTCCGATGCTGTATAAGAATTTTGACAGCGGAAAATAAGAGATTGCGCTACTCTCCGCAAGTGGCAGCACTATCACTAAAGAGAAATAATTTTGTTATGTAATTACCAGCGGAAATTTTTCATTCATTATGTACCACTTTTTTCACTAAATAAAATATCCCAGCGGAAAAAAATATTAAAAGTGAACCTTAAAATGGCAAATTAATTGATCTCCGAAGTAAAGAAACTCGGTTTATGAAACTTTGAAATTTAACAACAATCCGTCTATCCGCCATTTCTTCCAATAGTAACCAAAAATTACGGTTATTTTTCTAGTAGCCTAGGTCATACTGAGACTATATGGAAAATTTGGGGAAAATTCAGAGACCAGAATTTTCACTAGAATTTTTTGATTTTCTGCGGCCATATGTTATTTTCAGTTTTTGACCAATAACTCAAAAAACTTCCACTAGTAACCAATACTTTCGGTTGTTTTTCTAGTAGCTTAGGTCATACTGAGACTACATGGAAAATTTGGGGCAAATTCAGAGACCAGAATTTTCACTAGAATTTTTTGATTTTCTGCGGCCATATGTTATTTTCAGTTTTTGACCAATAACTCAAAAAACTTCCACTAGTAACCAATACTTTCGGTTGTTTTTCTAGTAGCCTAGGTCATACTGAGACTATATGGAAAATTTGGGAAAAAATCAGCAACCAGAATTTTCACTAGAATTTTTTGATTTTCTGCGGCCATATGTTATTTTCAGTTTTTGACCAATAACTCAACAAACTTCCACTAGTAACCAATACTTTCGGTTGTTTTTCTAGTAGCCTAGGTCATACTGAGACTATATGGAAAATTTGGGAAAAAATCAGCAACCAGAATTTTCACTAGAATTTTTTGATTTTCTGCGGCCATATGTTATTTTCAGTTTTTGACCAATAACTCAACAAACTTCCACTAGTAACCAATACTTTCGGTTGTTTTTCTAGTAGGTTAGGTCATACTGAGACTATATGGAAAATTTGGGGAAAATTCATAGATTAATTGATTAATAGATTAATAATTGGTTGAATGAAACTATGAGCTGTCCTTATGTTTTAAACATTGGTGTTCCTCAAAGTTCCGTCTTGGGACCCCCTTTTATTTTTGATTTACATAAACTCAATTTTTAGTACAAATTTGGCAGGCACGATTGTTGCCTTTGCAGACGATGTGAGCTTATATTATCGTGAGTCCTCACAAACTGATGTTTGCCGTAAAATTGTAGCGGACCTTTTAGTTTTAAGGAAATGGTTTGACCAGCATTTCTTAATTTTAAGTGACAAAACTAAGATTATGCGGTTTAGTTTGTGTAGCAGTATTTTACATTCACCGTTAACGTATCATTCCAGTTTTTGTAATACCGTTAATTGCTCCAGCTTGTGCATTTCCATTGAAGCTGTTGAGAGTTTCAAGTATCTTAGAATTATTGTTGATTGTAATCTGAGTTGGAAGCATCATGTCGATAAATTAAAAAAGTTTCTCAGCAATGCATTACGAACCTTATATCTATTAAGACCTGTAGCTCCTAAAGGTAGGTATTGCTAAAATTCTACTATGCCTGCATTAACTCTAGGCTCGAATATGCTTTATCGTGTTGGGGTGGTTGCTATCATTCAACTTTTAAAATTCTCATTACTGTTCAGAAATATGATATTCGTATCATGTGTTTTAAGGCTTCACGGGTTTCTGCATGGCCATTTTTTTTGAGTTTTAAAGTTTTACCATTACAACATTTATATGTTTATAAGGTTTTACGTTTATTTTATTTGCGAAGTGGGCACCGATCATTGAGATCAAATGTGTGATACAACATTAGGAACAATGATCATAGTTCTTATTTGTTGTTCCACATTTTTTTAGTGAACATTTTAGAAAATATTTCCTGGTAACTGCTCCTTCCTTATTTAACCAACTTCCACTTAGCATACGGCAACAAATAAATTCAAAATCATGTCTCCAATTACTTAAAGTTTGGCTTTTTGAGCACCCTAATATCGATTTCCTTTATAGAGTTTTTGTCTGATGCAAATTAATTTTAGTTTCAATTGTTTATCTTTTTGATATTTTTATTTTTTATATTTTTATTGTTAAATTTTTATTTGTAATATTCATAACTTTTTTTCATAATTTTTCTTGTTAAATGGTAGATCAATACTGCCGTTAAATCGGTGATGATTACCCTACTCATTTATTTTCTTTAGTATATTATTATTATTATATGTGACAAAAAATCGCATTGAAAAAAAATGATAAGCCTGCAAGCTTTAAATAAAAATAAAAAAAAGTATGAGTTTTACAAATATATTTGAGATGTCCTAAATCTATTTTCACCACTTTTCAGCAAATGTTAATTTTCTTTAAAACGGTATGATTTAGCAAAATATTTAAATTAGTTTCAAATAAAGAAATGATTAAACTATAGAAAAAATAAACATTGACTTGAAATTGTATTTTTAAACCAAGTTAATTTTCTTTTAAAGTTTAAAATTTGATGTCCAATAGTAACCAATACAATTGGTAACAACAATTATACAAAAAATTCTATTGAAAATACTGGTCTCTGAATTTGCCCCAAATTTTCCATAATATAGTCTCAGTATGACCTAGGCTACTAGAAAAACAACCGAAAGTATTGGTTACTAGTGGAAGTTTATTGAGATATTGGTCAAAAACTGAAAATCTCTTATTTGGCCGCAGAAAATCAAAAAATTCTACTGAAAATTCTGGTCTCTGAATTTTCCCCAAATTTTCCATATAGTCTCAGTATGACCTAAACTACTAGAAAAACAACCGAAAGTATTGGTTACTAGTGGAAGTTTTTTGAGTTATTGGTTAAAAACTGAAAATAACGTATGGCCGCAGAAAATCAAAAAATTCTAGTGAAAATTCTGGTCTCGGAATTTTCCCCAAATTTTCAATATAGTCTCAGTATGACCTAGGCTACTAGAAAAATAACCGAAAAAATTGGTTACTAGTGGAAGTTTTTTGAGATATTGGTCAAAAACTGAAAATCTCTTATTTGGCCGCAGAAAATCAAAAAATTGTAGTGAAAATTCTGGTTTCTGAATTTTCCCCAAATTTTCCATATAGTCTCAGTATGACCTAAGCTACTAGAAAAACAACCGAAAGTATTGGTTACTAGTGAAAGTTTTTTGAGTTATTGGTCAAAAACTGAAAATATTTTATTTGGCCGCAGAAAATTATACAAAAAATTCTATTGAAAATTCTGGTCTCTGAATTTGCCCCAAATTTTCCATATAGTCTCAGTATGACCTAAGCTACTAGAAAAACAACCGAAAGTATTGGTTACTAGTGGAAGTTTTTTGAGTTATTGGTTAAAAACTGAAAATAACGTATGGCCGCAGAAAATCAAAAAATTCTAGTGAAAATTCTGGTCTCTGAATTTTCCCCAAATTTTCCATATAGTCTCAGTATGACCTAAGCTACTAGAAAAACAACCGAAAGTATTGGTTACTAGTAGAAGTTTTTTGAGTTATTGGTCAAAAACTGAAAATAACATATGGCCGCAGAAAATCAAAAAATTCTAGTGAAAATTTTGGTCTCTGAATTTTCCCCAAATTTTCCATATAGTCTCAGTATGACCTAAGCTACTAGAAAAACAACCGAAAGTATTGGTTACTAGTGGAAGTTTTTTGAGATATTGGTCAAAAACTGAAAATCTTTTATTTGGCCGCAGAAAATTATACAAAAAATTCTATTGAAAATTCTGGTCTCTGAATTTGCCCCAAATTTTCCATATAGTCTTAGTATGACCTAGGCTACTAGAAAAACAACCGAAAGTATTGGTTACTAGTGGAAGTTTTTTGAGATATTGGTCAAAAACTGAAATTCTCTTATTTGTCCGCAGAAAATCAAAAAATTCTAGTGAAAATTCTGGTCTCTGAATTTTCCCCAAATTTTCCATATAGTCTCAGTATGACCTAAGCTACTAGAAAAACAACCGAAAGTATTGGTTACTAGTGGAAGTTTTTTGAGTTATTGGTCAAAAAATGAAAATAACATATGGCCGCAGAAAATCAAAAAATTCTAGTGAAAATTTTGGTCTCTGAATTTGCCCCAAATTTCCCATATAGTCTCAGTATGACCTAGACTACTAGAAAAACAACCGAAAGTATTGGTTACTAGTGGAAGTTTTTTGAGTTATTGGTTAAAAACTGAAAATAACATATGGCCGCCGAAAATCAAAAAATTCTATTGAAAATTCTGGTCTCTGAATTTTCCCCAAATTTTTCATATAGTCTCAGTATGACCTAAGCTACTAGAAAAACAACCGAAAGTATTGGTTACTAGTGGAAGTTTCTTGAGTTATTGGTTAAAAACTGAAAATAACGTATCGCCGCAGAAAATCAAAAAATTCTAGTGAAAATTCTGGTCTCTGAATTTGCCCCAAATTTTCCATATAGTCTCAGAATGACCTAAGCTACTAGAAAAACAACCGAAAGTATTGGTTACTAGTGGAAGTTTTTTGAGATATTGGTAAAAAACTGAAAATCTCTTATTTGGCCGCAGAAAATCAAAAAATTCTAGTGAAAATTTTGGTCTCTGATTTTTTCCCCAAATTTTTCATATAGTCTCAGTATGACCTAAGCTACTAGAAAAACAACCGAAAGTATTGGTTACTAGTGGAAGTTTTTTGAGTTATTGGTCAAAAACTGAAAATAACATATGGCCGCAGAAAATCAAAAAATTCTAGTGAAAATTCTGGTTGCTGAATTTTCCCCAAATTTTCCATATAGTCTCAGTATGACCTAAGCTACTAGAAAAACAACCGAAAGTATTGGTTACTAGTGGAAGTTTTTTGAGTTATTGGTTAAAAACTGAAAATAACATATGGCCGCAGAAAATCAAAAAATTCTAGTGAAAATTCTGGTCTCTGAATTTTTCCCAAATTTTCCATATAGTCTCAGTATGACCTAAGCTACTAGAAAAACAACCGAAAGTATTGGTTACTAGTAGAAGTTTTTTAAGTTATTGGTTAAAAACTGAAAATAACATATGGCCGCAGAAAATCAAAAAATTCTAGTGAAAATTCTGGTCTCTGAATTTTTCCCAAATTTTCCATATAGTCTCAGTATGACCTAAGCTACTAGAAAAACAACCGAAAGTATTGGTTACTAGTGGAAGTTTTTTGAGTTATTGGTTAAAAACTGAAAATAACGTATGGCCGCAGAAAATCAAAAAATTCTAGTGAAAATTCTGGTCTCTGAATTTTCCCCAAATTTTCCATATAGTCTCAGAATGACCTAAGCTACTAGAAAAACAACCGAAAGTATTGGTTACTAGTGGAAGTTTTTTGAGATATTGGTAAAAAACTGAAAATCTCTTATTTGGCCGCAGAAAATCAAAAAATTCTAGTGAAAATTCTGGTCTCTGATTTTTTCCCAAATTTTTCATATAGTCTCAGTATGACCTAAGCTACTAGAAAAACAACCGAAAGTATTGGTTACTAGTGGAAGTTTTTTGAGTTATTGGTCAAAAACTGAAAATAACATATGGCCGCAGAAAATCAAAAAATTTTAGTGAAAATTTTGGTCTCTGAATTTTCCCCAAATTTCCCATAAAGTCTCAGTATGACCTAAACTACTAGAAAAACAACCGAAAGTATTGGTTGCTAGTGGAAGTTTTTTGAGTTATTGGTTAAAAACTGAAAATAACATATGGCCGCAGAAAATCAAAAAATTCTAGTGAAAATTCTGGTCTCTGAATTTTTCCCAAATTTTCCATATAGTCTCAGTATGACCTAAGCTACTAGAAAAACAACCGAAAGTATTGGTTACTAGTGGAAGTTTTTTGAGTTATTGGTCAAAAACTTTTTTTTTTTTTTTTTTTTTTATTTATTTAAATAGTACAATCTTATCAAATGATAATTTATTACTAAAGATAATAACGCACTTATTTGAAACTAATAAGTGGAGCGAGTGTGGGTTTACAGAAATCAATATTCTGCTCCCAATAATGAAACTTTATTTATTAGATGACTAGCTCATGCGGTTTAATTCTTTTAAGGCGTCTCAGTTCTTGTGTTATGTCAAGAAGTTGTATTGCTTCACTGTTGGTATGTTGCAGTAACCTTCTTTCATGTTTGATTACAAATTCCTGGATCACTTCATCAATCCATTTGACATTTAGGTCTTTGTGTAATTCCTCGTTGGTTACGTAGCGGTAAGCATTCGTTATTGTACGTAGAAATTTGTTTTGATAACGTTGAATAATTAAACGATTTGATTGTTTAGTACAGCCCCAGAGCTGGATACCATACGTCCAAATTGGTTTAATTATTGTTTCGTAGATCAGGCGTTTACAGTACAGGCTAAGCTTAGAATGTCTTCCTATTAGCCAGTACATTTCACGTTGTTTCATTTTCATTTGCTCTGCTTTTTGTCTAACGTGATGTTTCAAGTTCAATCTTGAATCGAGATGCAATCCGAGATATTTTGCAGATTCAGCTTGGGGAATTTGTACCCCATTGAGAAATGTATGGTTGTTGGTCAAAAACTGAAAATAACAAATGGCCGCAGAAAATCAAAAAATTCTAGTGAAAATTCTGGTTGCTGAATTTTCCCCAAATTTTCCATATAGTCTCAGTATGACCTAAGCTACTAGAAAAACAACCGAAAGTATTGGTTGCTAGTGGAAGTTTTTTGAGTTATTGGTCAAAAACTGAAAATAACATATGGCCGCAGAAAATCAAAAAATTCTAGGGAAAATTCTGGTCTCTGAATTTTTCCCAAATTTTCCATATAGTCTCAATATGACCTAGGCTACTAGAAAAACAACCGAAAGTATTGGTTACTAGTGGAAGTTTTTTGAGTTATTGGTCAAAAACTGAAAATAACATATGGCCAAAGAAAATCAAAAAATTCTAGTGAAAATTCTGGTCTCTGAATTTTCCTCAAATTTTCCATATAGTCTCAGTATGACCTAACCTACCAGAAAAACAACCGAAAGTATTGGTTACTAGTGGAAGTTTTTTGAGTTATTGGTCAAAAACTGAAAATAACAAATGGCCGCAGAAAATCAAAAAATTCTAGTGAAAATTCTGGTCTCTGAATTTTTCCCAAATTTTCCATATAGTCTCAGTATGACCTAAGCTACTAGAAAAACAACCGAAAGTATTGGTTACTAGTGGAAGTTTTTTGAGTTATTGGTCAAAAACTGAAAATAACATATGGCCAAAGAAAATCAAAAAATTCTAGTGAAAATTCTGGTCTCTGAATTTTCCTCAAATTTTCCATATAGTCTCAGTTCGACCTAAGCTACCAGAAAAACAACCGAAAGTATTGGTTACTAGTGGAAGTTTTTTGAGTTATTGGTCAAAAACTGAAAATAACATATGGCCGCAGAAAATCAAAAAATTCTAGTGAAAATTCTGGTCTCTGAATTTTCCCCAAATTTTCCATATAGTCTCAGAATGACCTAAGCTACTAGAAAAACAACCGAAAGTATTGGTTACTATTGGAAGAAATGGCGGATAGACGGATTGTTGTTAAATTTCAAGATTTCATATACCGAGTTTCTTTACTTCGGAGATCAATTAATTTGCCATTTTAAGGTTCACTTTTAATATTTTTTTCCGCTGGGATATTTTATTTAGTGAAAAAAGTGGTACATAATGAATGAAAAATTTCCGCTGGTAATTACATAACAAAATTATTTTTCTTTAGTGATAGTGCTGCCACTTGCGGAGAGTAGCGCAATCTCTTATTTTCCGCTGTCAAAATTCCGCTATCTTATACAGCATGATTGTCCGGCAATTTCCATGTCTCATGTTGATTGTTCGATGATCGGTTTCCCGAAACGAACTTTAATCAGTTTTGACAATTAAATAGGTTTCCTAACATTAGCTGCTCCGCAACCAAAACAAAAATATTTAAAAATGTTTTTACGCAATCCTCGTATCTGTGTCGTAACAAGGTCCTTACAGTTCCAACAAACCGAAACATTATTTGAGTTTTGAACAAGCGAATTCTCATTGCGGCGATGTTTATTTATTTGATACGTTGTTGTTATCATTTTCAAAACTATACGATTGGAACTTGTTGGCCTATCAATATTTAGGTTTTGCAACTCGATACTGATCTCGTTAATCCTTGGTCTGCGAAGAAATGTCTCGACGTATTTCCTAGGTTCATATACCCAGTTTGCTCCCAAAGCTGTTCATAAACTCGACAAAGAACTCTGAGTTCTTCAATAGATCGAATAGATTGCCATGTTACGTTCTTTAGGGCTGGATACATATTCTGGCATAATCGATATATAATTTGACGCTCGGACAATCGATCTTGCAGTCGTGCATTCATTTTCTGTATGGTTAATGAGAAATCCGAAAACGATTCTTTACTACCCTGCATTCTCTTCAAAATACTTTCCTTAATATCGCTTCTCACATTCTAAAGTATGCTAACGCAAAATAGGTACTTTTCAGGAGGGCAATTTTAATAAATTTTTTCAAAATTTACAATAAACAAAGCCAAATTTTATAACTTTTTTGATATATTTCTAAAGGTTGGGAAATTCTTTATGCAACTATAGAATTAGGTGACCTTCCATACTTGCGGTTTTACAGATATTTCGCGTAATATAGTTTTGACCGGACAAAAACAGATTATTAATATCATAAGATGATTTATAATATTTTTGATTGTTTTTTTTCTTCTCAAGTCTATCCTAAAGACGGTTAGCATGTTTTTATTTGGACATTCTTTCATTTATAAACAGAGACGAATAATGTTAGTCCCGAAAAAATGTTTAAACCTGAAAATATAATTCATGCGGTTTCCGTTAAGTACATTTCGAGATAATAAAATAAAAGATAATTTTGAAAAAAAGTGAAATTTTATTAATTCAGTTTGTATCCTTTGTAAATTTCAGAGTAAATTTCAGAATTCATACATAATAACCGTTTTGTATTCTTCCTCAAATTGATGTTTATATACAAATTTATTTGGGGCCTCGCTTGAAATGCACATTTCTCTGATTTTAATCATACTAGCTTTTTCTTTTAAAGTATTGTGATTAAAATTTAGTTTGTTCGAAAATGACTTAAAATTAAATAAATTATTTTGAGTCATTTTGATAACATCGTACGGATCTCCAGTTACCTTTGCGTTTCTCATTAAGCTGTACCACTGGGCAGATATGTATACTGTTTGATGTTTTTTCGGCCGTTCTATATTAGTGTGCACACTATCACCCTCGTTTTGTGTGGGTCCCTTTTCCAAATATCTGTGAGTAATTGTTATATTGAATTGTTTCGCCATATATGCATAACAAGTAAAAACGATCCTGTTTTTATTCTGACCGCTACAGTTGTCGCTCCAAAAAATAAATTATTTTGCTCCACATTCAACAGCTTCTGACACAAATTTCCATAAACAACTGCTAACTTCGATTGCTCCTTTATTGGCAATGGACTGATCCCATACATTACAAATTCCTTTCTTGGTAGCAAAATCGTAAATTGTGAAATTTTAAACAGATAATATTTTCGTTTATTGTAAAAAATACCAATTTCACTACATGGCGTTTGAAGTATTTTTTTGGAAATCAAAACATATTACCTTAATGGTATTATTACTGAGAGCAATTGCCTTGTCATTATTTTTAATTTCACGTGCCTTCATTTTGTTAAAAATGTGTTCGTTATATTGGCCTTGATTTTTAATTTTATCGGATTCATTTATGTTATCAAATGAGACGCAATCGTTACACAAATCTTTTTTTGGAAACCCAAATTAAATTTCGTATTAAAAATATCGCGGTACTGTCGTTGCGTTACCTGGACATGCAATATTATATGTCAGCATCCATTTCAGAAAAAGTCTGTATATCTTGGCAATATTTAAGGTTGAGTCTTAATATTCCCGCGTAGTATTCGCTCTACAATAATGTGATGGTAGACGAGGAAGTGCATTTATATGTTGAGATACGATGTTGTTAATTTCATTTGTCGTTGGATTTTGTATGCGAGTATAAGAACCTCTAGCATAATGATTAACTATCCCATTGCCGGATTTTAGTTTAACCGCGGTTTCGATCCACTGTTGGTTGATGGCTAAGGTATTTAAGAACATAGTTTTGCATACTTTTATATTAGAACTTGTTATTTGGCAGGGTAAACGATATATTCTGGTGTAGGTTCGTTTTGTAGAGTTATTTAAATTCCTACAACTTTTTTTGGGTACCTCTTCTACGTATTTTAAAATAAACTTCCATTGTATAGTTTTATTACCTAGGTTATAAAACTGATCGAAAATTATTTTTCTTTGAGTATCATTAAATCTGGTGGAACACTGAATTGGACACTTTTCACCACACGCAGGCTGTAATTGTTTCGCAGGTACAGATTTATCACGCCAGCGTGTGCTAATAGCTGGCATTTCTCCATCAATTACGGGCGGCAAACATCGTTTAGGCGTAATCGGACTATGAACTAGTTGGCCCGAGCGACTGCTTGCAGTGTCTGAAGATTCTTATTTAAGTTTAAAATATATTAGTACAACTGCATTTAATTAGTTAACTATTTAGTTGCTGCTGAAGATTTACTACTAAGGCATACATCCTCATTACAACACACAATAAGTGAAACCAAAATAAAGTATAGTTACCTTCGTTTTCAGATGGTATGAATTCACGATCTTTATATCACTATCATAAACAAACTCATCTTCGTCACCAACGCATAGAGTATTTGTTTCTTCGTAGTCGCCATCACTCATTGTGTTTATTACAACATTGTCTAATTCATAAAAAATATTAAATATTAATGTTATTGTATATGATAATCGAAGTAAAATGCGACCGTAGGTTAAATAATTTGTCACGGATATATAATATATCTCCAATAACTAAACGAAAGAAACAAAGCCCAACTAAACGTAATGATTACCTTCGCATACATGTGGTACGGTAACTCCCCGATCCTTCTCAATATTAGAAATAATGTCTTTTGCCTTGTCTTGACACGATAATTAATTGGAGCATAATTTGAATTAGCAGTGTAATATTACACAGTAAATATAAAATACGGACATAAATTGATCATTTTAAGTACAATTTAGTACTATAATTAATTATCCAAAACACCCATAATTAATTGGAACATACTTTTATTTCTCGGAAAATGCGGGTGCATAGCAGCAATCTATGTCAAATAAGTGAATAACATGAATGTTTCTACACACAGATAAAATAAAAAGAGAAATATACAAAATATAAATAAAATTATACACAATAAAAAGGAGGAAATTCAATATTTTACATTCACCGTCAAGACGAAAAATCCAATTTATGATCATAAAATTAATTTTTAGAACTATAATTAGTTTTATCGTCAAGACAAGGCTTTTATCTTCAACCAAATTATTATTTGCCTCATCGTTGACTTCAATTTCACTCATTGATTTTACTTGAGCATTGCCTATTTGATAAATAATGTAAATATAAAATTTATATTAATATTAATTAATATTTAATATTACTATACACTTCAAACATTTACAAACTTTTCTTAATATTATTTTGCTGTGCCAAGAGCACCATTAATTTAGACCTGTCCATGTTTACGATTAAAAGTATACTAACTTAAATATGATGGTTATATTACAATACTAACACACATGTAATTAACTCAGGTGTTGTCTTTCCTAATATTAGTATTGCCAGTGCCTATGTATGTGTATACGGCCGTCTTTCATTATATACGCTTTATATGTATGCAGGCCCAAAAGACGTAAACACGAAAAATCACTTTCATACGAATGCTATGAAAATTTTCTGTTCAATTTTTTTTTTGGCTTTATTTATCTATATCTCGTAATTGCGGCAGAAAATTAAATTTTCATTCCCCTGAGCATAAACTTTGTTTATTTATGAATAATTTTGGTAAATTGTTTTTCATTTTTAAGGTAGTTTTCATTTAGAATTTAACCATTTTCCGGTATCCTACCTTTTATTTGTTGAACGGTGGTTGAACGATGTATACACGAAGCAAAATTTGTTTGTATGCAAGAAGAGTAATCAACAATCAACATATTATAGAGAAAAAAATTGAATGTCAGTCAGTGTAGTGTATTTAATAACAAGTGAAATTAATCGTCGTGTGTTGAAAAAATGTGTTTAATTGTAATTACATAGTTGTAATTATTATTAATACATAATAATATTTTCGTTTATACGTCGCAAGGTAAGAAATCATATCGTAAAAAATAAACCATTTGTTGGATGTGCATGTGGTACATTATATCTTATATTTTTTGCTCATGTTATTTTTTTGTGTTTTTTTTTTGGCAAATTCCATGAATTGTTATGTGGTATTATATACCCTCCTGTAAGGTGGTGAGGTGTGTAATAACATTGTGTTTCAGTAAAAAAAATTCAATGTTTAATTAATTTTGTGTATTTCAGGTTGTGATGCCTCATTTAGGCCAGCGCGATGGCCATAAAAAACTTAAACACACTATGGAACCAGTGGCCCATGAATTAAAACATTTATTCGACTGTGATGTGGAATTTTTGCACGATTGCCTTATTTTTTTTGGAAAATATTCTGTTCTATTTCTAAGAAGAAGGCCAATTGGTTGATGAGCAAGGTAAAAAAATAAAAGCGGATCCTATCAAAGCTAAATCATTTAGGGCAAGTTTATGTGTATGTGAATGATGCATTTGGTGCTGTGCATCGGGATCACACTTCAAAGAATACGTTGCATTGGGACTGATAAATTTGAAAAATCAATTGTACGTGTCCAATAACATTATACCACGGTGTTTACGAAAAGGAATTCAATGTTTAATTTGTTTTGTGTATTTCAGGTTTTGATTCATTCAAAAGATATCGTGTATTTCAACTTTATGCTAATAATGCATTTGGTATTGCACATCGGGCTCACAGTTCAATGATGAGGGAACGAGTTGAAATACGTGCTGCTGGCCCTTTGCTGAGCAAAGAATTGAAATATTTCTCATCCGCTTTGGAAAATCCTCTGCGCCTTTTTTGGCTATTTTAAGTAGTGCTAAAGTTGCCGACAAAATTCAGCTCATCGATAATCTTGTGAATAAGGGCAATGAGATGATTTTTGAGGGAAGAATGACATTCACATTCCTTAAAGTTTTAAATAACATGGAAATCACTATTTGATGCTGAAGGTTCAAAAATTGTGCAACAACTCGTTGATATGGCACACATAAAAAATGTATGTTCAGTTACAGTTGCATGCCGATTTCGTCACTGGCAATAAATTTACCTCAGACTCGGAAGCAAGAACTGCTACCGTCGAAGGTGGTATTCCAGGTTTTGATATTGGACCAAAATCAAAAGGAGATTTCGCTGCACCAATTGCACGCGCTAAAATTATTGTTTGAAATATAGCCCACAGGCGTTTGCGAGTTTTTAAATTTCTTAAAAGGTACAAAATCATTTGTGAATTCCCATTATTAGAGGCGGGGGCATTGCTTCATGTTGGCACTGAAGCGAAAGTATAATATAATGTTTAAGAACGTACTTCACCACAGAATATATTCTGTGACATCACCATCAAATAAAGCGTTAAAATTTACACATTTAAAATTATTTTGGATTCCTTAGTTCCAGCATGGAACCTTAATTTATTGTACTCTAAAATAAATGTTAAACCAAAATACTTGAAATTTTAAGTAGTATTTATTTAAAGTAAAAATATATTACCCATGTTATTTTGTTTCGATGTTTCTTGTTTCCATGTCGATCTACTCTCTAGATTCTAAATTGATGATATGTAGCTTAACCGAAATACAGGGGGTTTGATACGGAAGATGACATGAAATATTTACTGATTTCTGCTCATTTGCCTTAATTTTCCATTGGGAAAACTGTTTCGCTATTTCTACTTGACGTTTTTACGGATTTTCAAGGGTAGGTAATAATGGTGTATCAACATAATTTTCAAGGGTAGGTAATAATGGTGTATCAACATAATTTTCAAGGGTAGGTAAGATATCTGTAAATTTAACACAAAGTTGAAAATTTAAAGTTAGAGTAGTTAAATATTTGAAATTTAACTCTAACTGTATAACCGGGGAATAGGCCTGAATTTAGTCGGGGAACCTCGTTAAAGAAATGCATTGTAGCCTATCTCCTGGGTAATGTTGAAAATGGCTTATGATAGGTAAGGGTTTTCGTCCATAGCACTCATCAGAACTCTAAAGTTCATCAGTCAAAGTTTTTGAATCTATTAAAATTCTTTTATAAATCATTGAACTGTTTAGTGTTCGACATCACTGCTACAATAAATTAAATGTACTATTATTATAGTTAGCTGGAACTCAAGGAGGGCCTACACTCAGTGGCACTATATTTCCATGGTACAAATCGGGGAGATATCCCAATTCGCAATTCCATCCTGCTGCTCTGGCAAATTGCATGAGCTTGAACCAGACAGGAAGAACAACTGACAAACATTGAAAGATCTATATTTTAGACAAACTGGATCCGACCTCGGTGGCAAAGTAATCAGCATGCTTCCTCCAGCGACCGGAGGTCCCGGGTATTTGATTCCCGGTGGTGACAAGGAAAAAATTTCACTTCTGGTTTACGATCAATGAATTCATCACGCATTATCCGAAATGAAAATATGATTATTAAACCTCATTTGAGACGGCCAAATCTTCTGATGGGATATAGTGCCAGATAGAGAGGATCCGACCTACTTCGAAAGCTGAAGAACTTGAAGCAAGGTGAATGCAGTCATCTGCACTCTTTAAAGCAGTCGTCGCACAAATTTTTTTAAAGAAGGTCTATTCGTAAAAAAATTTTAAGACGCCTCGACACTATTGTTGAGAAGTCTTAAGAATCACGTATAGTCCTTCTTAAACAGTTTGGAGTGATGATGAATCACGGATGTCATTTCTGCTATGGAGAGTTCATTTGTGAAGTTCAATTTCACAAATTCCGGTTCAATCATAAATGTCAATGAGTAATAATTTAAAATTTTCTTAGAATTTTCTGCTTTCGTTTCTAAATAATTTCCGGTTTTGCTACAGAGGATTGGAATTTGCACTGGATCCATTGTCATATTTAATTTATACAATAGACCTTCGTAGCATTTGCAGATGATACACCATTATTACCTACCCTTTAAATCCTTAAAAACCGTCAAGTAGAAATGAAATAGCGGAGCAGTTTTCTCAATGAAAATTAAGGCAAATAGGCCGAAATCAGTAAATTTTCCATGTCATCCTCCGTAACAAATCTCTGTCTTCCAGTTAAGCTAAATAACATCAATTTAGAATCTAGATGGTAAATCGACATGGAAATAATTAACATATCTAAACTAAATAACATGGGTAATATATTTTTGATTTAAATAAATACTTAAAATTTCAATTTTTTTGGTTTAACATTTATTTATCGAGTATAATAAATTAAGGTTCCATGCTGGAACTAAGGAATCCAAAATAATTTAAAATGTGTGACAAAACATGAAGCTGTGTCCCCGCCTCCAATAATGGGAATAACCCTCGCAGCAGTTGCTGCAACCACGCCATCCATCGAAAACGCCTGAGGGCTTCATCCTAAACAACAATTTTAGAGCGTGCAGTTGGTGAGGCGAAAGCTTCTTTTGATTTTGGTCCAATATCAAGACCACCTAATGAGCCTGCTGGGATACCACCTTCGACGGTAGCAGTTCCTGCTTCCGCGTCTTCTGCAAATTTATTGCCAGTGACGAAATCGACAGACAACTGTAACTGAACATTATTTTTCTTTGCCTTATCTGCGAGTTGTTCCACAGTTTTTGAACCTTCAGCATCAAATAGTGAATCACCAATTTCCATGTTATTTAAAACTCAAGGAATGTGAATGTCATTCCTCCCTTAAAAATCATCTCAGTAACCTTATCCAAAATATTACCGATGAGCTGAATTTTGTCGGCAACTATTACACTACTCAAAATAGCCAAAAAAGGCGCAGAGGATTATCCAAAGCGGATGAGAAATACTTCAATTCTTTGCTCAGAAAAGGGCCGGGAGCACGTGTTTCAACTCGTTCCCTCATCATTGAACTGTGAGCCCGATGTGCAATACCAAATGCATTATTAGCATAAAGTTGAAATACACGATATCTTTTGGATGAATCAAAACCTGAAATACACAAAACTAATTAAAAGTTGAATTCCTTTTCGTAAACACCGTAGTATAATATTATTGGACACGTACAATTGATTTTTCGTATTTAACGGTTCCCAATGCAACCACAATATGTTGATTACCTTGGATTTGTCTGTCCTTAATTGGCACATTGAAATCCTCTAATGAGCGTGTATCCAAAGCGTGTGAAAAATATTTCAATAATTTGCCCAGCAAAAGAGCGACATCACGTGTTAATCATTCCCACCACCACTGAACTGTGAGCCCGATGTGCAGCACCAAATGCCACATCATTCACATAAACATCGCCTAATTTATGTAAACTTTCTCTAAATTATTTAACTTTGGTAGGATCCCCTTTTATTTTTTTACCTTGCTCATTAACCCTTTTACCTTCTTCTTCGATATAGAAACGAAGGTTTTCCAATAAAGCAATGGAACCTGGGGCTGGATCGCGACAAACTCAACTTCATTACCAACGCAATCGAGCAAACATTTCACATCACAGTCGAATAGTTTCAAGTCATGGGCTACTGGTTCCACAGTGCATTTAAGATTTTTATGGTCATCGGGCCTACCTAAATGAGACATCAAAACCTGAAATACACAAAACTAATTAAACATCAAACACTGTGGTAACGTTATTGGACACGTACAATTTATTTTGCACCTTTATCCAACCCATATTAAACGGTTTCCAATGAAGCCACATTACGTAGATGACTTTGTATTTTTCATCGAGTTGTTCAATCACCGAAACACTATGACATCATCGATTGCAACTGGAAATAAGTAAACACAAATCACAAATTATAAATAATTCTATCACTTTATTATAGCTCACTTTACTGGAGGGTATATATGTTTTACCACATTAATCAAACAAAATTTTCTTCCGCGTTAAGTCTTGCCTAAAAAAAAAACAAAAAAAATTTACATGAGCAAAAACATAATGTTATAAATTTATCAATACAATAAATAAAAAAATATTAATTAAATTTATGATTATATGATTTCTTACCTGTGATATGTAAACGACAGTATAAATTATTTTTAATAAATTACTATCATATTTACAAATTACTATAATAATTACCTATATATGTATAATTATTTTATGTCATTAAACACAACACAAATTCAATTTTTTTTTTGTTAGCCGAACTACTTTGTTCAATTTTTTTTCTGTTGATGACTCTTCTTGCATACACACAAATTTTGCTTCGTGTATACATCGTTCAACCAACGTTCAACAAATAAAAGGCAGCATGCCGGAAAATCGTAAAATTCTAAATGAAATCTATTTTAAAATTAAAAAACAATTTACCAAAATCAATGATAAATAATCAAAGTTCATGCTCAGGGGAATGAAAATTTAATTTTCTGCCGCAATTACGAGATATAGATAAATAAAGGCAAAAAAAAAATATTGAACAGAAAATTTTCATAGCATTCGTATGAAAGTGTTTTTTCGTGTTTACATTATTTGGGCCTGCATACATATAAACCGTATTTTTTATATTTTTCTTCTACTTGGCCGTACACATACACGCAGTGGTATTGCCAATAATACTATGAAATAAACGAGTTAATAAAACACACACCACTATAAAAAAGAATAAAAATGGTGGGAATAAATATATTTTTAATTTTAGGTTAGTTCCAATTAGAACTATTCTAAATTGTTTTAACCGAATTTGATTTAAAGATTTCACAGTCTTTAATATCTTAAGCGACGTATAGTATTACAGTTTTATTTCAGTTTTCAATTATTTACTTAACAAAATATAACAACCGCACATAGTATATCAAAATACAAAAAAGTTCCATTCAAAATCATATTAAATTGTCTTAGTTGGATTAATTTACTAAAAGGATTCGATCTAAAATATAACAAGAGCAGTTTGCATAATCTGACATGGACAAATTTTAATGTTGATGCTTTATATGAACTACAAAAAATGTCATAACTACCGCAGGAAATGTCACATTTTGATAACTTTTTAACAGAATATGAAAAATACAAAACAGAACGCGATGGCATAATCTTTCTAAAACATACTAACAGGAGATAGTATACTTTAGAATGTGTGAAGCGGATTCTTCCTCGTAATTGGAACTAGTAAAGTAAGAAATAATCGCTGCTTTCATTTGTACCCATGATGCCACTGAGTGGTTGGATTTAAAAACCCAATACCAATCCTCGACAGTTTTGGACAGGAAAAGGTGCAAAAGTTTTGTAAGATATTCCAAGGGAATGTTATCATCACGTGTCATGTGTTCAAGGCGATATACGAAGTCATGTACCTTTGTCGCGCTTCTACCATCGAATGAAACATTCCACCTTTGGCAAACCTTATAGTAGTTATCGGCCCGGAAACGTGGCGTTTGTACTGGTGCAAGTTGTCGTGGCCAAATTTCTGGATTAGCACGAATGAGTTGTTCATCATAAGAATTCCTTATTGACTGCTGTTCATTGTGTCTAAATAGGAATTCGGCTCGATTTAAATTACCAATTCTAATCGGAATCTGGAGCAATCGAGTATCTACACTAGAAAAGAAATCAGCTATATTGATTCTTTTAAGTAGTTTGGATCTTTGCTTTGGTTTACCGAGCCAGTTAGATTTTGACCTGGATTTATAACAACTTGGGACTGAACTGGAGAAGATTTTGTTTCTTTTTGCTGGTTATCACTGAACATAGAACTATGGTTTAGCAAATGATCAATTTTCTTATTAAACGAACTAGTTGCTATGTTTTGGTTTTGAATTGCTGTATACAGGACTGTCGGTACTAAGGGCGTAATAACAGTTTCTGGATTTTTATGTTCGATCCAAAGTTTTTTGTAATAATTAAATGATCGTCTCCAATTGCTATGGAGTTTAGATAGAATCGGAACGCCTCCTATAGAATTTATCAACCGTTTAGTTCGTTCCTTATAGTGATATATTTTAGCAAACGCGATAGTTATGAATTCTATTCTGGGCGGCACAGGTTAATTTTCACAAAATTTCGAAAGATTATCATAATTATTTTGTAAATGTACAAGCTCAACGTCTAAATTTTCCTTAACATACATGTAAAGGAAAACATAGACGTTGAGCTTGTACTTTTATGGGTACTTCTTGGTTTAAGATTCGTATCTAATTGCTTTGCAGCATAACTATTTATTAAAATCTCTTCCGCATCAGTCGCTTTGCTGGATAAACCTCTCACAAGAAATTCGACCTCTAATTCAGAAGGTGTCGTATCAAAAAAAGAAAACACCTAACCAATAATAAAACTAATGCAGTAAACAAAAAATTATACGATAATATATATGCGTGTGGGTTAATGTGATTTGATGTAATATGTAAAAGCATAACTTTTATGACCAACAAATCAAAAATATTTTTTCTTAAATATATCTAAAAAAATCAAAAAAATTATCAAATCCAAAATAAGTTATCAATTTATTTATCTAATATAATATTGACTGTGATGATATGGGGTGTGACAGTAAAAATATGAGTAATACGTAAATTGTAGTGATAATTTGAAAGAATTGTTCGATTTTGGTTTTAAAAGTGGCGGCAATGTGTATCTTCCTGTCTACCCAGAACAAGACACGTGGAGTCGCCGAGGATCCAGTAACACGCTTCACGTTTGAGATATGAATATTTGACTTGGCACGTAAGTCATACTGTGTGCATCTGAGCGCGTGCTTGCCGTTTAAGATTTAAAAATTAACCGCGTATATAATTTAACTTTATTTTTGATAAAAGTGCATCAAATTTACATTTTAAAAAATCGTTTTAATCAATTATAAACCAAAAATTCAATAAAATGTATTCACGTGACTGATGATTCAGTCAAAGGTCAGCTATTAAAACTATATTACAATTAATTTATGTAATTCACTTATATACCATAATATATATAAATAGCACATTCACCTAATTACTGATATCATGTTAGACTATAATGTTTATTTTATATTTCGTTCTTACACACATTACCAGCAGCGTACCAAAAATTCAGCAAAATCATTATATTTCTTTGCTGTATGTAATGCTGAAAGTCCTTTAAATAATTTATTCCGCATATAACCATAACAACATTATTTTATTTTATATTATTTTCATAAAAACACAGAAAGTTCAAAAAGCTCTATATATACATAATAATCATTTTGTGTATATAAAACATCTCATACTTTTCCATGAAACTGGTACACACAATGATGCTGTTTTGGAATAAAAGAACCTGCACACAATGTATACATGTAACATAACAATTGGTTTTTGGATTTGGTATTCTCACGAGGGCTTCTAAAAACAACACACACACAAAAAAGCAGAAATCAAAATATACTTTTGTATCATTTATGAAAGTTTCGTTGCCCCTTTGCATTGCCCTTCTTCCAGAGCTTCATATATATGATGTGTGGTATATACGTGGATCAGTCTATAGTCATTTGAATGATGTAACGTTGTTAAGTTTCGTGTTTTTGATTTTGATAACGTTTGGTTTTTGTATAACGATGAAAGGTAATAAAATTTTCATTCCAGGTGCTTTCTGATATATACATTTATGATTATATATATATTGATAGTATATAATGTTATAGGTAGGCACTGAAGGCCCCTCAAAAGGATTAGAGGTACATAAATAATTTTTACAATCGATGCTGTTTTAAATCATAAAATTACATTGTAAAGCACGCAAAGATGTATCATATATTCATGTGTATAATAAACCTCATTCAGCTGACCATGATGTCTTATCTCAAAATAAGTTCTGTACATCGTCTCTAGATCGGAATAACATTGATTGAACCTAAAATATCAACACTTTATTTTTATTTGTTCGAGAAAATCATCTTGGAAAAATCAACCCCTAATATTTGAAAACAAAAGAAAAGCAAATCTATATTTATGATTATGTCTAAATTTACCAACCCCCGAATACGATATTGGGGGATATTATAAGGGTATTGGTATACGAAATTGTGTTATTATAAAAATCTATTTGATGATGATAACAGCAAACCACTTTGCCATGTTTAGGGTATTTTTTCGAAAATAATTTTTATTGTAACTCTTTTTTTTGTGCTGGTTTATTACGTACTTAAGAAAACAATCCTTTATTTGTTCTTTCGAGTGGTGCTAAAATTTGGTTAGAATATGATAACAAATATACGTAACAAGTAACACGCTCAAATAACAAATTTTCGTTTGCATAAGGCGAGTAGATAACGGCTGGAACAAGTAATCGTATAATAATGAAATATTTATAATCATAAATTTTATGGTGCATCAACGAATATCATCTAAAGTCAATTTAACTTCCACCGACAAAAAAATGCTTCAAACTTTTCATATTGGTTACATATACATGTTTAATGCAATTTGAGACAGCAAGCGCACAGAGACGGACACGAAAATTCTAAAACTTTATCTTATTTCGTACAAAAATTACAGTTTTTCAACAAAATTTTCTAGTTTGATGTGGTTTCATATTTAATGGTATTGATAAACCATTTTCTACGACAATAAAATTAAATTAGTAACGTACGTGACAAAGACACTCAATAGTTTTAGATCTGTACTCGTATTTATATAGAATGATGTCAATGGTCAAGACAAAATTATATGTACATTTTACGTAATCGATCGATATCGAGATGAATTTCAATTACATGATTACAAAAGTCGTTGACAATTACAATTTCTTGTAAGTGTAAAGCAATCTTTAGGATTTATCCACCCGTCATCAGATATTTCTATAAAGCTAAAAAAATTTACTCCTTTATACAAATTTGATAAAAAAGTGGCAGTTAATATATGGATTCACAATTTGATTAAATAAAAAATCACAAAGTTAATTTATGTATTATTTCTTATATTTATTCACACAGGGATTTCTTTATAAAAAATGAATTTACCTTTGGGTTTTGGTAACAACTAATCGCCAAAATGAACATCAAATATCCGCTTCCTGTAGTCGCTTGTTCGTTTTGCGTTTGATGTGAAAGGTAGTCGCCAAAAGAATATAAATAATTTTTGATTTGGAGATGCCAAGCCACTTCTATATTCTCCTTCAAAAATTCCCTCTCCGTGATTCGACATTTTCGAAACTTTCACTTGTACTAAAATATCCCGCGCAATCTTATCACAGATCAAAATCAACTTATTGCTGAATAAATTTACTCTAGTACATGTTGTTATCATAAAAATAGCACGATGGTTTTGATTTTATTTTTGGCAATTAGTGAAACGGGATTAACTTCGATCATATGTTTTTGTTTATATGTATATAAAATAAATTTAGTGTTATGAAAATTTCAATCAATATGAAGTTTTAACAAAAAATAAAATAAACTACGTTATGTACTTCAATGAAAATATTACAATAATTCGTGAAATTACACAAAACGAAATTAACCGATTAATGAAAACGGTTAACGAAATTCTGATGGGGATACGGGAGTGTAATTTGAAAAAAATATCCATGGTTCAATTTCTGAAAAAATCATCGAATGACCTGGCGCTCTTGTTTAACCTAAATTCGCATTGATGCCACTGTGGCCATTTAATAGGCCTTAATGCCCTTAACGACAGTCCAATTTTGAAGAAATTATGATGGGGATACGCAACGCCATTTAATAAATTTTTAAAAAATTCACCTATGGAAATTTTAGTCAAATTAACTACACATCTGATTCCCCAACACAATTTTTAAAAAATTTGATTGTTGTTAACAGGCATTTGGGCCTATCAAAAGGCTAAAAGGGCATCAATGCAAATTTATCCCTATATCAGAATTTCTTCAAAATTGTTAAGGTTAAACAAGATTAAACAAGGGCGCCAGGCCATTCAATGAATTTTTTAGAAATTGAACTATGGAAATCTTGTCAAATTGCACCCCCCTATCCCCATCAAAAATATTTCACAATTGGTCTGGAGTAGACATAACATATCATAAACTAAAACTTTAATTTTAATACCAACTTAAAGAAGTAAATAAAATGAAGAAAAAAATATTTTTCTTAAATATCGGCTGGTAGGTTAGGTTAGGTTAAGTTAGAGAGGCTGCAATCGCACACTTAGGCCAGCAGTGGCCCATTGTGATACCACAGGATCCTATCTTTTCTTTACTTCCGCTGAAACCATCCAGAGCTACTTATGTAGCGTAAAATATCTCGCATTACACAACCCGCGAGTTCCGAAAGGCTGTCCATACCGTACCACCTAAATATTTATGCTTTTGTATGATAGTGCCGGACACTAGCATAGGAAGTGATCTAAAGTCTCTTCCTTCTCTTCGTTTAAACAACTTCTACAAAAGTCATTCGTCTGTAGACTCAGCCTTCTCGCATGTTCTCCAAAAGGCAGTGTCCTGTCAGTATACCTACGACCAATCTTAACTCTCGTTTTCCTAGGGATACTAGTGCTTTGGAGCGCCGCAAGTCCAGTTTTGGCCAAACCTGTTTTGCTACTCTGCACGTGAGGGTGTTGGTCCACCTCCCGTTTGTCAAGGCGATTTCCTTTTAACTGAGTGCGGATTTGAGCGTTAGGCCTCCCCAAACCTGCCCTTTCCGGTGGTATCTGGAAAATCGTACCGTACCTAGCTAGTTCGTCTGCCCTGCAGTTGCCCGTGATGTCCGAGTGACCAGGGACCCAGATTTTTTGGATACTGAAATACTCGCTCATCTCATTTAGAGATGATCGGAAATCCAGCAACACCCGTGACTTCAGACAAACCGCCTCTAGTGACCTGACCGCCCCCTGACTGTCCACATGAATTGCGATATCCCTCACGGACACCACGTTATGCTTCAACCATATCCCGACTTCGCCTATCTCCACGACTTTAGCTTGGTACACGCTGCAGTAGTCAGAGAGACGAACGTATAATATTAACATTAAGCTTCTCACAGAAGACTACGGCTTCTACTTTGCCGTCTAGCTTAAAACCATCCGTGAAGAATTGCAGTGCCTCGTTTTCCAGTATTGATCCGCTCCTCCAGGATTCTCCTGAAGGACAGATAGTACGGAAAACTTTATCGAAGCACAAAGTTGGTTTAATATAGTCTAGATTTGCCAGTTCTTCCTTTAGCGATCTAATTATCGTCCAGTGTCCCGCTTGAAGACACTTGCACTGAGAGACAGCCGAGAGTCTCGTAGCCACATTGGCTGCCATCTGCTTACCAAAAAATTTGATTGGAATAAGGTGGAATATAACCTCTAAAGCGCGTGTAAGTGAGGACCTAAGCGCCCCACTTATAATCATGCAGGCTGTTCTTTGCACCTTCTCCATCATCTTGCTATATGTTACCTTCTCCAGAGCTAGCCACAACACGCCCACCTCGTACATCAGCACAGGTCTTACCACAGCGGTATAGAGCCAGTGTACCAGCTCTGATTATAAACCCCATTTCTTCCCTATGGCGTTCTTACACGGATGAATGGCTACATTAGCCTTATTCACCCTTTCTACAACGTTAGGCTTCCAGCTTAGCTTACTGTCCAAGATTAGGCCCAGAAATCTCGCTCTGTCGCAAAAGCCAGTCTAATGCCACGTCTAATGGTTCACGGTAGGAGGACTAACTAACGGAATTTATATTTCTTAGTTAATAGTACTAGCTCTGTCTTGGAAGGGTTGATCCCTAATCCACATTTGCTGGCCCATTTCGTAACGATCAGAAGTGCATTCTGCATAACATCTCTAATCGTATCCAAATATTTGCCTAAGACAGCTATCGCTACATCATCTGCATACGCTACAATCCCTATCCCCTCTCTCTCCAGTTCCAAGAGCAATCCATTCATCACAACACGCCAAAGAAAGGGGAACATTACACCTTCTTGCGGGGTTCCTCTAACCACCCGCATTCTGATGGTGGCCGTCCCCCAGTTTCGTGGTAATATTCCTGCTTACCAGTATCTGATTTATCAACCTACAGTAGTCCATCTTAAAAATAACAATCCTTCCATGATCGCCTCCGTTTTAACATTATTAAAGGCACCCTCAATGTCGAAAAATGCTACCATACAGAACTCTTGCGAGTAAATTGACTTCTCAATCTTGCGTACCAGATCGTGCACAGTTGTGTCTACCGACTTTCCCTTATAGTACGCATGCTGCGACATTGCCCAACTCCTGGGGTCAATTTTTGATCGAATACCTATATCTACCAACCTTTCCAAGGTTTTCAATAGAAGGGATGATAGAGTTATAGGTCTCAGATCCTTTGAATAGGTATATGAGCTTTTCTCCGATTTCGGGATAAAGACCACTCTGACCTCCGTTCATTTTCTAGGAATATAGACCAGTTTCAGACATCCCATGAAGATACCTTCCAGCCAGGGGAGGATGACTGCTGAGTTTTTCTGGATCTCAGCTGGTATAATCCGTTCCGTGCCCGCTGATTTATATGGCTTAAACCCGTTCAGCGCCCAACGGATTCGCTCCTTATCCACAATGCCCTCCATCTCTATTGAAGGTGTTATACTCGATGAGCTCCAGGCTCTGTCGAGTCTTCAAAGCTTCCCGGAAAATGGGTCTCGATGAGGAGCTCCAATGATTTCGCACTTGACCCTGTCCATGACCCGTCTGGTCTAATTAAATAACTACGACTGGTTGGGTTAGTAGCTAGAAATTTCCTATTGCGATAAGTCTCAGAGACCTCCTCCATCCTACAACAGAAGAGTATCCAAGACCCCTTTTGTGCCTTCCTCAACCCTTTTTTATACTTTCTTAGGCCCTCCTCATAGGACTCAAAATTCCGAACCTCCCTTGTATAAGCTCTCCTACACATTCTCCGATATGTTCCGAACTCCTTGGTCCACCATATCAGTTTCTGCCTGCCCTTAGGCTTTATTAGAGGGCACGAAGCATTAAATGAAAGATTGCATGCTTTTGTGATAATACCAACCATGCGGTCCAATTCTTTTACCGTCGCCGGTGGTGAAGGGACCTCCAGCGGCAATAATTCCTCCAACATCTCACCATATTTGTTCCAGTTTGTTCTTCTGGGATTCCTGAAGGTTTTACGGGAAAGAGGTTTAATGTCGACGTTATAAGTTACATATCGATAATCAGATAATGAGTGCTCTTTCGCCACTCTCCACCCTCTGATCATATGAAAGATCGTTTCTGACACAAAGGTGACATCTAAAACCTCCTGTCGATTTTTAACAATAAATGTCGGTTCTCGTCCAATAATGCAAACTAAAAGGTTGGTATTTAATAAATAATCAAAAAATAACTCACCCCTCTCGTTGATGTCTGTCCTTCCCCAGATTGTGTGATGCGCGTTTACATCACATCCGAGTATAACACCTACCCTTCTTTGATCGGCTTCCCGGACCGGTTTCCTCACGTTTTCCGGTGGAACCTCCTTCCCACGATCCATATAGGCTGAGGCTAGCTATATTTTTTTACAGCCAACCTCAGCACTCACCGCTGTAACGTCTCCGCTACTAAACTGTGGAAGAAGAAGAATATTCAAATTATTTTTCGCTAAAATACACGATCTGATCTTCTCAGAGTTACTTGAGTATAGTAATTTAAACCCTTTCATTCTGAGGCCACAAATCCTGTTATTGTAAATCCAAGGTTCTTGGATTAACACTAAGTCCTCATCTGATTTAGTCAGTCTGAGCACGAGAGCTGCCGAGGCAGCCTTCGTGTGATGTAGGTTTATTTGTACAATGCTAACCATTGTAGTCGACCTTACTCACCTCTTCCTGCACTCCCTCCATCGGGATAGTGCCATCTGCCTCATTGTTCCGTACGCTATCTTCCTCTCTTCGATAGCCAGACAGGCCATCAGGCTCCAGAGAGAGGCGGCAACCTCCCCTAACTATGCTCTCCACGTTGGAAGCATCACTCTGCTTGCCGTTCTCAGCCCGCTTGGCCGTCTTCTGCTGCCTCGTCCTTTTTATATATTTTAAGAGTGATCGACCTGAACCCGAAGTTGATCACTCCCTTTAGTTTTGCAAGGGAAGCCAGGGCCTCTTCATTAATTAGAATAATTGCCAATCTAAAGCCTCACTTAGCTTCCGCTCTCTTTAAAATTCTCCAGTCTTCTGTTGGAAGATCGGGATTGCTGGCCCGAATGATCTCGAGGATCTCTTTGGCTTTATCCGGCTCGGTTGGAGCCAAGCACGTGCACTCGGCCTGTTTAGGATTTCCTCCCTGCAGACTGCTTTAAGGTCGACCGATCTCTGATTCGAACATGCAGTTAACTTTACGCGCCGCAGGTACCATCTCGCACCTCTGGAGGGGGGGATCCCGGATTTTCTCTCACGATCCGCAGAAAAATGGAGTTTTGTGCATTACTACTCTCCACTTCTCTGACGTGATGCTCCCATTTTCCTGGCCTCTATCAATGATAGCTAGCACCAACACGTGCTCCTTTAGGATCTCACTGAATAGCTTCAGTTTTTGATTCGTAGGAGCACCCAACGTCTTGTCTGCTTGCACCATGGCTCGCTAACTGTCACCCGTTTCCAGCTCTTCCTGGAACCTCTGTCTTTTAGACACAAGAGCCTTTCCGAGCTATCACAGCTGACAGTTTTTTTAGTCCGCGCTACAGATCCTCGTTGTTCTACTGTAAAATGCCCCTCAGGGGTTGCAGCCAGTTTTTCTAAAATTTTGAACGCCGACCATCTCTCCCTGTATTGACGCTTCGCCGGAGGGATCTCCCTCAATCACCCCTTATTTCCTTAAGCGGTTCCGCTTCCACTTGGTTTTAATGCCAAGGTGTCGCTTAATCTTACCCCTGATGATATAGCCCCACCTTCACGGTTAGAGTTGGTACCTTCTTCCGGTTTTTGAAGGGCGTCGGCCACTTTAATTTTGTCTTCTTTTTTTTCCATGTTTCTCCCACGAGTGTTGGAGAAATATAGGTCAACCTGCGCAGAGATCCGTTTACGCAAGCAAGGCTAAATACAACAGGAGATCACCAGGTATCCAGACGGCTCCGTTCACGACTGGGCTTTGTTAAATGGTCCCCCAGTCTAGCCGATCATCAGCACGGGTCGCGTTACACCTTAATCCAGCCTATTGGCTCACTGAACACCCTACCCCCGCACCCCCGCTCTCCTACCACATTCACTCCTCATTCACCATTCATATGGATATCTCAAACAAATGGGACCCACTTCATTCATGGGATTACCGTTTATAGTGTTCCTCACTCACTACCTGGAGGCCCGGGAGCACAGAAGGACGTGATACTCAGTTCACCGTGGTTGTGGTCGATGGTTTTATGAGGCCATCAGTTCGCATTTCCCTACTGGGTATCCTAAGCACTCAGAATTTGGTAAACAGAGGTTAACCACTCCCCCGTTCTCTGAGACTCTCCTCCCAGCAGAGCTGCGGTTGGGAACGGCTTATTTAACTCACCGCTAATCTACCTATCGATAGGCCGTTTACTAACCACCACCTGTGACCCACCGTGTGAAACACCGTCAGACCCATTAAAAAAACATTTTACTTACTATGGACACTTCTTGGAATTGAAGTAGTCCAATGAGTTTGGAATGTACCAAAAGCCCATTAAAATATTACATTTTTAAATCTCATGAAACACCTTGTCAGGCCAATTACAATAATGTTAATCATGTTACTTACTATGGATACTTCTTTTAGTTTAAATTGTCTACCAATATTACTAAGTTCATGCTTAATGCTTAGAAAATACCTAAAATGACTTAAAGTGCACTTAATAGGGCCCATTAAATAAATCACAGCCTGTCAACACTCTGTCAGCTATTAGAAAACTATATAACTTTCGTGGGATATTCCTTTTTGTCTAAGTAGTCCACTAATATCACGCCAAATTATGCTAAATGCTTACAAAATAGTCAGAATGATTTTGGAATTTATACCTAAGGCACATAAAAAAATTACCACCAATCTCAATGAACACTCCCAGATTCTCAAGATTTTCTTCTTTGCTTCTTCCGATGATAATAATATCGTCAATATCAATATAACATAACGTTTACCCAATTAATGTCATAAGGTATTGTCGTACGTTGAAATATTGACGATGCATTTTTGAGCTTTAGCGGAAGTCTGGAGAATTAATAGTTTCCATAGTTCACAGAGATTACCGTTTTTCCTATATCGGATTCTTTTAAAGGAATTAAATGCAACCCCAGATATTATTCTGGTCTAGGTTGACTGAGATCTCAATAATTTTCGGTATATGATACCTATCTGGGACAGTGATAGTGCTTTCTTTTCTATTCTTCCTTGATGTATCCTATTTTTGGGTACAATTCGCACTAGAGGACTAGTACGGACCGCACTTTTGTTTTATTACATATTTTTTTAGAGTAAGTATGTGTAAAAATTTGAATGTTTTGCCGCTCTTTGATACATATTTGCCTGTGCGAATATTTTATTTTGAATTCTAATTATTTGCAAAAGGTTTAGAGAAAGTTTTCTGTGCGCCTTGAATTGATAAATTTTAGCGATTCTTCCAAGTAGTAATGATGGAAGTTGTTTAACGTGGCGTATTCGAATGCTATGACTTCCGTGGCTGTGCTGTATGGGTGGCCGCCACAAAAGGAGTTTATGCAGAACAGATGGTTTTATTTTCTTTATCCAGATTAAAATTGTCTAACAGATATGGATAATGTTTTAGATATGAATAAGTATACTGATAAGAATTTTGAATGCAAGCGATATCCATTGTACAAGTTCGCATTGATTAACATTTGTCTGAGAGATGCAGCAATTGATTACACTGTGCTTGAATCGCAAACTTCTTTTTTGTGACAAGCTGAGCACCCAGGGGGTACACCTAATTAAAGCACGTAGAATTCAATGGTGCTACTCCTATTCCAAAGTTAGTACTCATTTTTAAGATATCGCTTTCGACATGCTTTGGCTCTGAGTCAAAAATTTGTCAAAATATTCACTCATATTCACGTTGATAGCTCCTGAACCATTTAGATTTTCGTTATGCTTGCTTCAGCAAAGTTCTTGCGCAAGCCAAGACAAATAATTGTCCGAAACATATCAAGACCGAAAAACGACATCTACATTCACATTTTTTGTGTTTTTTTTTCTTTTTGCTTTTCATTTCGATAAAAAACACGTTTTTTATAATTTTTTGTCCATTTATTGAACTGAAATCGATCGAATAAGTATCGCATCGACAAATACAACAGAATCTATTTAAAAGACAATTAAATCGATTCAGTTGATTTTATTGTGATTTTCCTCATTTTTTTCCTAAGATTTCACATTTTTCCTAACTTTTAATTTTAATTTTCTGATTCATTCGTGTCGTCTTCAGGACCTTTTTTCTCTTGGAAATTCAAACAAATGACACCCAAGAGTACATCCAGCTTTTTGCTACTGTACCAATGTTCGAACCTTGCCGTCAGTTGGTGAAAACGCTCGTCTTACAATGCAAAAAATGTATTTTCAATGACATTCTAACGTTTATATCCCTTTAGTGATTTACTAACACAATTGTGCGGGTAGGGCAAAAGTACCATGTCAAAAATTTAGTTTTGTATGTTTTTTGAACCAACTTACACATTTGTGAATTCCTTTTTAACTTATGTTCGTCCGAAAAAAAAACACTATATCTATACACACAATTGTGTTAGTTTTACTTCAAAGCAAGCGAAATTTTTTATCAACAACGCCATTACATACTATGGTTTTTTACTCACACATTTGTGTGGGTTGGACTAAAACTGAGCCGAGTTTTTTGTTTGCTTGGTTGAAAAAGGGATATTATGAAAAGCGGTCAGCATATTTTCAATATATCTGCGATAATCATCGGATCGATTAATTCCGAGATCATTCTTATTAACTTCCTTTAGGCATTTCCATGACAAAAGATCTCGGTCACTGAGAGCATTATCAAATGCATCATCGTTCATCAAATGACGAATATATGGTCCATTTATAGTATTCCTGTAATAAAAACAAGATGCGAGATGAAATTTTATTTGATCAAAACTTAGATTCGAATAGATTCAAACACCAATCTTCTTTTATTTTCATTCCACTAAACCGTCGAAAAATGCGACGCAATTCGACGAACGCATTTCCATCTGGATTCAGCGCTTTTATACAATTTTATTCTCCAAGCTTGATATGAAGATGTGAAGTAGTGGTAGCAATATTTTTTTAATTGGCACAAGTGGAGCCTTAACGATGCTGTCGTATCGCAATCTAACGTTCTCATGTAAAGTCCAGTTCCGTTCGTTGTATTGGTCGCCTTAAAACGTGTATTCCATAAGCACATAAAACACATGTTTTTAGTGTAACCCAATTGCATGCCACAAGAGCTATCACTTTTAAATCCGCACAAACTTTCATTTGATGGTCATTGTATTTAATAAATACAATGATTTTTTACGTTGATGCATAGGTTTCCCTTGTGTTTGTGCTGAGTGCAATTGGAATGGAATTTTGTGAGTTGGTAACGTGAAGGATAACTGCCTTCAAGTTGCTTTTAGTGGAATCGATAAACAATCGCCAATCTTCGGGATTATGTACATTGTGCATAGTGGATACCAAACCTTGGATATCAATGCAAAAAGCGAGTGAATTATTCTCAATTGATTTGAAAAAATTCGTAAAATGACGATGATGATTTGTTGCTCCATATACCCGAACATTTGGAGCCAAAATGTTTACTTGTTTAAAATCCTTACACAAAAGAATAGCTTGCCACTGCGATAGTTTCAGGCGTTGTACCATAATATCCAAACGATTTTGCGAGATTTCACTGTGATTACATAGGGCAGTGACATTTGATGGTTGATATATTGATGCAGATGTTTCTCCTGTTTCATCTGATTCAAATATTGTTGGTAAATATACCTCAGTGGGATTTGATCTTTCTGGAACAGGAATTTCATGTGAATGCGGCAGCGGTAGTTGAACATTTGTGCAATGTATGTCAAAGAACCAATTTTGTTTCTGTTTGTACCGAGAATATAATTCATGCACCCATAACATTGAACTGCATCATCGTCCTTGTGGATCGATCCATATCATCGGAACACCAAATGGCATTACGGCTCTAGTGTTTTGCCATTTATGCAGATGGGAAATGCATGTTGTACGAACAAAAGACGGCGTCCAATTTACACCAAATTTTATGAAAAGTATAGTCGATATAAATCAGCGGTATCATCACTTATTTTGCGGCGATCTCATAATTGTAAATTTTCCACACACATAAGAAAAGCACTTGAGTTTAAACTCATATTCATATTATATTTATGCACCAGATTTAACAAGCCGATTTCCACTTTATTTTTTGTGTTCTTTTGTCATTTTCCATATTTAGATGAACAACTTTTTCTTTTTAGTTTTATATTACAGATTTTAGTTTTTACTTATTGTGCCAATTTTTTAAATTTTTTAGAAATATTGATTTCGAGAATAATCTCTTCTTCGGTTTATTTTTTACTACTCTATGTAACAGTTTATTTTGAAGATCTTAGATACTGTAGCTAGCCGCTGCTGTTTGGTACCTCCTTTGTTTTTAAGTTATGGATAATAATTCGTAAATTTAATTGGTTTTTGTATTGATTTTGTCGCTAAGTAAATTGTTGGTGTTTTGTTTTTGTATATTTTCAGCCACCATGTTTCTCTAGACGGCAAGGTAGGAGCTGAAGTCTTCTGTGAGAATATTTTGCCAAAACTGACAAGACCCTGCCTCTTTGGGGAACATGCGGGAAGGCTGGAGCTTCAGACGAATGACTTTGTAGAAGTTGCATTGGCGAATGGTATCACAACGGGCTACTACTGGTCTTAGTGTGCGGAAGCAGCCACTTCAACCTAGCCTTGGCGTCATAAATCACACATATATAGTGGATGTGGTTTTTCGGTCTTGATATGTTCGGCAAAGTTGTTGGTCTTGACTTGCGCAACAACTTTGCTGAAGAAAACATAACGAAAATCTTATTGGTTCAAACATGTCGAAAAGCGATTTATCAAAAATTGGGACTAACTTTGAAATGGGACTAGTACCATTGAATTCAGCATACTCGAATTAGATTTACTCCATGGGTGCCCAGCTTGTCACATTTTTCAACTAGTACAGTGTTATCAATCGATATTTGTTTTTCCTGTTGTTTTTTCATTGAAGATACACTACTGCTCAAAAGTGTTTAGACACGGCCAAAAATAGCTTAAAACATATAAACTCAGTAAAAATATAAAAATATTTATTTTGTAGGTACATACACACATATATTAATGGCTAAATAAATGTCAAAATTAAAATGCTCAATTTAAATTTTACTTTCAATTATGTGACCTCATCTTGATTGAACAATCGCAGCGCACAGTCGAAGCATTCTCGCAATAAGTTTTGCCAGAGTTTCGGGCGTTATTGAGTTTCAAATTGATTGAAGTTTGTTCCACATAACAGTAGCTGATGTTGGAGCTGATTGTTTTACTTCCTGGTCCAATTCTTCCTACAGTAACTCAATAGTGTTCAAGTCAATGCTCTCTGGGGTGACGATTTCATAATTTTAATTGTTTGTTCATCCTCTAAATGGTGAAGATAGCCTTTACATAATTTATATGAATGTTTTGAATCACTATCTTGTTGAAAGATAAAATTTTGACTTAAAAGTCGAATTTCTGAAGATATTTAATGGTTCTCTAAAATTTGTTTGTACCATTCTTTTCTTAGTATTCCGTCAATTTTCACAACATCGCCTACACTAGTACCAGCAAAAAAGCCCCAAATTATCACTGAAAAACCTTCAAGCTATACGGTAGCAGCAATACACTCTTAACTGGCACGTTGATCTACAAATCGTCTCACGAATATTCGTCTGCGGGTACCGAAAATTCAAATTTGGACTCATCCGTCCATAATACCATGTTGCAATCTTCTATCGTACAATGTTGGTGTTCACTGGCATTTAAGTCGCTTTTCCTTATTTTGTCTACTAGTAATGGTTTTTTAATAGAAACACGGCCATTGAGTCCAGATTCCTGTAGAGGACGATTAACCGTAGAACCACTATCTAGATTTGGGTGACCAAAATTTAAATCTGCGGTTATTTCCGGGGCTGTTTTGTGTCTATTCGTCTTGCTAGTAATCACTATATTCTATGATCATCTACATATGTTGTCGCGCTTGGTCTTCCATTACGTCACTTTCCCGATATTTTTCGGTCAATATGACCAGAACTTTTATTAATGTCTTTGAATCAATTTATACATTTTGCACACTAAAAAGATCATTAAATTAAATAAAAATATTATTTTATTAAATCATGGATTCAGCAAATATTAATAATAATAATAAAAATATATTAAAGTATTAAAAATTAAAAATAAAAATTCTCTGTATTTTCACAAGTTGGGCAAAAATGACGTACATGCAGCTTGAAAGGAGTGACCCAATAGGAGGTACTTTTTCCTGGAGGTACTTTTTCTCATTGGGATTCATGCGTCACAACTGTAATATTCACATTAAATTTGTGTTCATTATTCATTGACATATCACCATGAATATGGACTTATGCGAGAACAACGTTTAATTATGGAAATTTATTTCAAAAAACATTGTTCAGTGAAAAATTATTTTCGTGTTCTTCGACCATTTTATGGTGTTCATAATCGTCCAACTGAATGCAGTATTCGCGAAACAATCAATAGATTTCGAACCATTATTTCATTATTGGATATTCATCAACCGACTAGAGTGCGTACAAGTCGATCTAATGTGATTATTACTGCTGTAGCTGAAAGTGTACGTGAAGACCGCAATCAATCAATTCGTCGCCGTTCTCAAGCTTTAGGTCCTTCGTATGGCACATTGTGGCGTATTTTGAAGAGAGATCTTGATTCGAAGGCATACAAAATACAGCTTGGTCAAGAACTGACCTTCCTTTGCGTCATCGATTTGGTTTATGAGCGTTGGAACAGCTCCAAATTGATCCGTTTTTTTTCTATCGAAAAATTGTGTTCAGCGATGAAGCTTATTTTTGGTTGAATGAATATGTCAACAAACAAAATTGTAGTATTTGGGCTGATGAACAGTCAATATAGGTTCAAGAGCTTCCGTTGTATTCTGAAAAAAGCAGTGTTTAGTGCAGTTTACAGGCACAGGTGGCATCATCGGACCGTATTTCTTTAAAAATGTGGAAGGACAGCGTGTAAACGTCAATGGCGCAAACTACAGGGCAATGATCAATGATTTTTAATTGGCAAAAAATTCAAGATATTAGTGTAGCCGACTTGTGGTTTCAACAGAATGGTGCAATGTGTCACACAGCATGCCAAACCATCAAATTGTCGAAAGAAAATTTTAATGAGAACGTCATATCAAGAAACGGACCCGAGAATTGGCCTCCAAGATCTTGTGACCTGACGCTGTTAGATTACTTTTTATGGGGGTATCTGAATCGCATGTTTATATTGATAAAACGCAATGGAATATTATGTACTAGAAGCGAACATAACACGCATAATTAATAGAATATCGGCCGAAATGCTCGAAAGAGTGTTTAAAAATTGGACCCATAGAATGGATTATCTAAGAGCCAGTCGCAGCAACATTTAAAAGTAATTATTTTCAAACATTAGATGTCACCACCCTTTATAAATTGTTCCCGCATTGACTACATGTTATACTTGTCTTGTTATCATTTGATGATGTGCATAAATTACGTCTTTCCAGTTCTGACTAGCGATGACTCCATGAGTCACATTCTAATCAATGTCTCTATTAGACTTCTTCCCAGCTCCTCTAAAAATAAACGTACTTTTGATAGTTTTTCAAATTGCCACTCTAGCCAAGATATCAAGCATGTTTTGAAACAAAGTCATCGGCTATCACTTTATTTGTTTTCTGCATGTATATGTGAGGACTAACTTATAGGCCCTAGGGTATCAACGGCTTTAATTTTATTATAATACAGGATTACGTTTGTCTTCTTGTCATCTCTGTAACTTACACCGGCGTCTCTGTAGATTGTACTCGTCAACATCACCGACTTGTTTTTTAAGTATATAAGATATAATGGCCACATTTTCACTGAAGAAACATTTTGAAGAATAACCACCTTTTTTGTTATCAGTAAAATTTATTGGTAATTCAGTTATTTTTTCTGATGGTGCCTAAGCATTGTCAAATGTCTCTTTATCAACGTTTGTACTAATGAATACAACGTAAACAAACTATCACATGTTACGTTTAACCCTCTAGTTAGTCCACTGGGAAGGTCGCAAAAACAATCTCACAGCTAAATTTTTTCTGCCAGAGCTCCCGGTGCTTTCCAAGTATAAACTTGTAAATTGCAGGCATACGAATTTTTGAAGTTTAATAATGTCCATATTTTTATGCCGTATTTAGCAGACTTGCTTGGAATATATTGTTGGAAGGGACAACGCCCGCAAAATGGCACCAGCTGCTCATCTACCGTAAGATTTACCTTGTGATTATTAAGATTTGGCAAAATTTCAACCCATTTATCCCATATTTCTTCAAAAGTCACAACTTTGTCCCTTTGGCGCAGTTCAGTTCTGGTATCTTTGTCGTAAAATCTTACAACCCGTGATATAGCATGAAATCTATTCAAACATATAGTAGCTTTAAATATAGGGCGACCAGTTTAAGAATACCACAAGCTTTGAGTTGACTGGTTGCGAGAGTTATACACACTATAAGCCACTAATAAAATACCGATGTTTGTCAAAAGCTCCTGTGTTGATATTGGTTTCCATTCTGCTTGTATTTCTGAAACTCCTTTGTTTGTCTTTATTACTCTGACAAATTATCATTAACTTCTGAAGCATCACTATCGTTACTATCGTTGTGTATAAATGCTCGTCAAAATCACTTCCATTTTCAAAGAAATGGACATGCTTCGTAGTATATATAATAGTTCCACTCACCGTTACAATTTTTCACAGACTGAATTGTATAGCGATAATAAAAATTATTTTTTCTAATTCATTTGGGAAAAGGATTTTTGTGAAAATCGGTTTTATCGGATTTTTGTAAAACAATAGATTATTGGGATTAAAATATGATGATATATTGTATGTTCTTTAGAAATGTTGAACTTATGTGGAAATTACATTAGTTCTACAAAACCAAAGTCATATCATATTGACCCGAAATATCATATGTGTTACAAACAGACATTATAACATTGATAAATAATTTTTTTTTTCTAATTCAACATGTACAATAAAGTATTTGATGAAAAGTCACTGATAGTGAATCGTACTCGATTCATAAAGAACATTTTATAAACAACTCAAATGCACTTCGGGTCATATAGACCTGGCAATTAAATAAGTTCAAACCAAATGTAACTGGTTGCATAACCAAATTTAAGTAATATTTAAATTTGGATTATTTAACGATTGTTATTTAACTTTCTAAAATATCATCAAATACTTGTTGCAATATTTTGTAAACATTACGCATGAAGCCTAGTGTCTGCACGGCAAATTTTATTGATACAAGGTGCATACAAAAACTAAAAATACTAAAGCTAACAAAAATAAAAAGCTAAAAAAGCTAGAAATACTTCCAATTGGATTTTCAACAGGTTAAAGAGATTTGGACCAAGAAATATAATTTACATCTCCTGCGGCGTGTTAAAAATACATGAGAAAATGCTTGAGTTTCTTGTCACCATCGTGAAATTCAATTTTGAAATGGATGTCAATAAAAAATACATTTCCTGTAAAAAATAAAAACAAAATTTTCCAAATTTCAAAAAAAAATTTATCCCAGCTACCAGAACAGAGATGTGCCGTATTCTAGTACGACGAGATAAAAATACGAAGCGATCTGGAGTACGATAAACATAACGACATAACGTTCTATAAATAGTTGCCAAATATCCCATATCATATTATGCTGCCGAGAATGGGATATCTGGGAGTCAATTCGCGTTCCGTGAAATAATGAAAATGAAAAGTTTTTTTCATTAGCAATCGAGTAGGTTTGCATTCCCCATAAGAAATTTTGATGTCACACAGTAAAATAAAAAATTACGTGTGAATAATTCAAACTACTAGATTGCCAATGAAAAAAACTTTCCATTTTCATTATTTCACGGAACACAAATTGACCCCCTGGTATAGAATTAGTCGAGTTAATTACAAAAAATATTGAAAAGGCTCGCAAAATGGGTTTTGATCTAAGAGCCACCATGTGCGATCAGGGATTAAAGAACCGGAAGGTGCACAAAAATTTGGAGTAACATTTAATAAATCTTCTTTCAATGTCGAAGGTAAAAATGTGTTGGCATTTTATGATGTTCCACACTTGTTTAAGCCAACCCGCAATAATTTAATTGCAGCCGAGACAATAACCCTAGATAGCACCGGAAGAAAAATTTAAAAAGCTCTAGAATAATCTGAACAGTTCCAACTTTTTTCCGAGAAACCCAAACAAACAGCCTTTAACCCCTTGCCTTATGAATCGAGCGACGATGAAGACAACTCTTATATTGCAACTGTAACAAACAATAACGCAAAAACAAAAACTTTATCGCGTAAAAACAATCACGTGTCTGATACGAGCTTTTCAATCTTGGCCAGAAAGAATCATCACGTGTGTACGTGTGTATCATCACGAGGTTCTCATTTTAGGCACAGCCAGTACGATCCCGTCTCCCATACGTTGTTTTAAGGCAAACGGTTAAGACAAAACAATGCCGTTTATTTAAATATTAAAGAAAACGCAAAATATTAAAAAAAAATCCATTTAATAAAAAATAAATCAAAAAAAAAAGTGAAAAAAAATGAAAAAGTGACGGCTTTTTTAGAGAAAGTGTGATCATATTTTGTCAGGTTTTTATTACATTTCTTTAGAAAATAATTACCAAGTAATCTGAATACAATGTTTTTTTTTTTTTTTCAATTTTTTTCAAGTCACAAAACCAGTTTTGCCCGAGCGAAAAAAAAACAATCGAGCTACGCCCCCTAGTCACGCTCAGGCAAATCACGCAAGTGGTTAATGGTTGTTGAAGATCTCCAGCGCAACGATTCGATAGACAACGACAATTTTCTTAAATTGGGCGCAATTAGATAAATCAACAACCACAATTTCCCTGATGAATTAGACGATTTTCAATGCATAGCAATTGCGGGAGCATTGTATTTAAATGGGCAAATAAAAAAAATAACACCCAAGAAAAAATGGGAATTTTAAAAATGAATTTATAACTTTCAAAATTCACTTTCATCTTCATTTAAAATTTAAAATTTATTCCCTCCGTTACTAACCACTGGGTCTAATCCACCCAATTAATTGTTAAATGAAGAAAACTCATGAAAAATGAGCTAGAAGGTTGTTTAAATTTCTTGTAATTTATCTTTACTTTGTTCGAAACTTGTTAAAATAGCGTTTATGTCGGCTTTTTATGCCGGGAAGACAGAGTTCTTCGTTTTTAAAAGTGTTAAAAAGATTTTTTCTATTATTTCATAGACATTTTGTTTATAGGGCGATGTTAGTACTTTTTTCTTTATGCAGATTTTGAACATGTAAAATATTTTTTTTCTCTCCAAAAATAAATTTAAAAAAAATTGTTTATTTCTAAATTATCTTAAATGTGGGTTGACTCCACCCATGGTTAGTAATTATGTTAGTGTACATATGGTAAGTAACGCAGGGTTAAAGTTTAATTTATATAAAATATGTGGAATTTCATAAAAGTTGTTAGAAATAATAAATTGCCTAGTTCCATTTCACTATGTCTTATCATAAAATTGCATCCAAAGTTAATTTACAATACACCAATTGCAATTCAACTATCGTATATATAATCCTAGTTCTCTAAGAAATGCATATCCCATATTCAATCATCCAATAATCGTAATACCAAAACGATCAATTATACATGTAACATATTTATGTAAGTTTAGAAGTCCGAAAAATTTAGGCAGTCGATTTATTATGATGATACTGCCGAATTTTATGGAAAATTTAGTTTTAAAATCCGTTTTAATAAATCAAATTAAATTTAACCAAAATTTGCTAACCAAAATATCCAAGTTATTGTAGCCATATTTCAAAATTAAACAATATTCAAATAATCACAATTTTTTTATTACTACAACAATTCGAAAGAAAATTTCATCTCAATTTGTTAAGCTAAGTTGATATAGGCCTGTTATCACGTTTCCCATTTTCTTCATCCGAAGATCTGCAATCTTATCATAATCAACAAAATCGGTTTTCAATAAAATCATTCAAACCAATTATTTCATGTATGTATTATTATATTTGCCCAATGTGAATAAATCAAAACATCTGGCGCTTCCAAATTATTAGTAACCATAGAATTGAAGTAAAAATAAAATTCTTTCTTTAATCTAGTGCCAGTATTTCGCAAGAATTTTGTGTCTCGATTGAGTTTAAAGAACTTGCAAAATGCAAAATGCGATGGTTATACGGATATTGTGTTTTAATGCAAATATTTGCGTAAAACAACAAATTCAGGCCTTCACGAAAACAATAGCAAAATTATAATAAAGCAAATACGAATATAATGTACTTGTATTCCAAAATTATCACATTAGTATGCACAAACACTAAATGAGGTCACACCATTGACATTGGGCATGAAAGAAAATTCCATTCCTTTTTTTCCTGAGAAAACGAAGAAAAACAATGAAAAATTTAAATAATGATGCACGATCCGAAAGTGTATCATCAAAAAGATAAAAAATGTTAATATATACAAATATGTGTACAAAGGATAAAAAGGATATGTGCTCTACTGATGAATAAATTAAAAAAATAGAAAAAAATGTAATTGCCTTGACCTATTTCTATATAGGTAAACATACCACTCCGTATGTTGCTTCAATGCATAGGTGTCGTGTTTATTAATTTTATTTTGTTTGTTCTATGTTTCTCAGGTTAAAATAGTTCCTTTTATGTTGGTATCCTTTACATATACTATATAGGTAGAACTTATAAAAAATTAAAGGTGAACATTTTATGTAAAAGTACAGTGATACATATACGATTACTTATATATGTATAAAGATCAAGAAACGCAACGAATTATGTTTTTTTTGTTTGGGTTCCGTTTTCCATACGAAAATATTTGTATTTTCTTGTTTCATGGGAATTTTGTTATTTGTACGGGAGTTGTTATTTCTGTGTTCATAACCGATGAAAGAATATAACAATCTTACACTTTTCATTTATTTAATATTTTTAAGCATTTCTGAAATATATTTTTTTTTTGAAATGTACGAAAAGTCGTTTCCGTTTGACCTTTTCAAATAATTTTGGTTTATATACATAATTGATAGGTATTTTAGTTTTATTCACATGCCCGGCTATTTAAATATGATTATGGTTCGTATACCTAACGGTTTTCTTCATATATATATATATATATATATATATATATATATATATATATATATATATATATATATATATATATATATATATATATATATATATATATATATATATATATATATATATATATATATATATATATATATATATATATATTTTAAATGACCTTTAATATGAAAAATAAATTAATTTGGTTTACTCATGCAATGTAGCATTTCGTATGGCCGCGTACTAAATGCAGTAAAGTTAAGTAATTTATGGCAAACTTCCTGTTTCAAAATTTCGTTTTCTAAAATATTCTTGCCATTTGTGATTCATAGAGCAGTGACCTAAGGGAAAATTAATGAGACTGGAAGTAATATGCAACTGAAAATACGAGTAATCTTGAAACTGAAATCAATTTTCAGTTATTTTAATGATAACAATTCTTCGTGAAATTTCGATTAGGGAAATGTGTCACAACGCACAAGATGATCTGGTGAAACCATTGTAGCTCCTGAAAATTACGCATTAAAAATTTGATTTTTTTTTTTTTAATAAATTTTGTGTAGGTAATCGAAAATTTTGGTTATCCAATGGATTTTGCGTGACTTAAAGTTTAATCAATACTCATTTTTCAGTAACTCGCATAAAATTTATACACCTACGCACAGTCACACAAATAAGTTATTAACTTATATGTTTATCTGTAATCTGTACTAAACTATGAATCTATACATCGATTTCCCCATTCCAACAGAAATCTTCGTAATGGTTTCCCATTGTGATCACAGTAATTGTTACAAGTGCTGTTATAAACATTTTTCAGGTGTTTTAATACGGAACGTTGAATAACACTTAAACAGTTTGCTTTTGATTCCGCCAAAATAATGCCCTCGTTTTTTAAGTTTAGCAACTTTAATAATTCGTATTCCTTTCCGTGAAATGTGTTGCCCAAACATGAGAAAGTGAGGCGAAAGTTTCCTGGCATCATGTACAACGTTACTTAACGCGCAGATAATTTCTGCAATATACTGATTCCAAGTAGTGTGATTGTCTCAAGTATATCGATCAATTCACGCGCTCCGACGCATTCGCCTGAGGACAATACCGAGGAACAAGTGAATATTTAATTTTAAATTTCGACAAAAAACTTGGAATAATTTTGAAGTGAACTGCGCTCCGTTATCAGAAACAATAATTCTGGGACCGAAAATGAAAGGAAAACATCTATCTTCAAAAATTTAATAACATCTGAGGCACGTGCTTTCCGAAAACGTTTCAAAAATATAAATTTAGAATAATGATCAAGAACAATGTAAAGATATGTGTTACCGTTTTTAGATCTGGGATAAGGACTCAAAAAATATATAAACAATCGCTGCATTGGTCGAACAACCATCCTTTGTGGAGTAATCTACTGGTTTAATTTCTCTGTACTTATATGACAACTAGCCCTTCATATCAGTTGCCATTTTTGGCCAATAAAAATTTCTGTTAAAGATAAAGACCAACTTTTATTGCAGGTGTGTTAATAAAATTTTTGTAAATAAACGTTGGTTTGGGGAAGTCGGAAAGTGGAAGTGGCTTTTGTCCAAGTTTACCGATAGACACAATGGTAATGAAAATTGGTAATGAAAATCTGAATCAATTCTATTTAATTTAGAAATGGTTTTGGGAACTATCTTATTAATAATGCACAAATGTCCATAGCTTTTTTCAACTCGAGAAGGGTAATAGGTAGAAATTTGATATATGGCATGCTTTTAGGGTTCGGTGAGAAAAGTTCATAGCCGTTGGAATTACACCGATATTTTTTTCTGGGCTGAGCTGTGGCGGATCAGAGTTTCAGAAACTTCCCACTGAAAATACATGGGATTCAAAAAATTGATATTTCTAAATTTTGCAACATAAAAATACTACTTATTACCATGTTTAACTTACTGCTATTTTTATTTAATTTTAAGGTTTTATTTAACTGTGTCAAATGATTGATATTTTAACGTCATTCACTCTTTGACCGTCAAACTTTTATTTCTAATCAAGATTCCAAGATACAAGGATTGTGTGAGACTAGGAATTAAATAGATATTCATAGATTTCTGATTACCATTGAAGTTTACAGACGCAGTGAAATAGCCTTGTACACGCTGTGCGTGACCATCACCTGTTTTGACATTTGACGAAACATTGTAAATTTAGATATCCGGATTAAACAAAAATTGTTCACAACCTGAAACAAGAGCGGTAATTGATGAACCTCTATCCATCAAACATTTATATCGTATTCCATTGAAATTTGCAATGCCGTACGTTCGATTATCCGATTCTTAAGTAAATGATGATTTAGAAAGATTGTGTACAATTTCTTTTCGTTTTTCCCAAAATTTCCGAACACGTAATTTAGCTGAACTTGAATTTTGTTATTAGTTTTGAATTTTGAATGAGTAGAATTAATTGAATTGTTTTCGCGTAATCGTCGATTGAACAATCGGTTTTTTTTTACTAGGACAAAGGCACAAAAAATTTTTTTTTTGTTCCAAATCATTGAGTATCGCACCAATTATGAAACGTCATTTAATTTTGAATAATACTGCGTTTAAATTGGACCGAGAAAACGTCCAGTTTTTGCGCAATCGTCGATTGAATAATCGGTTTTTTTACCAGGACAAATGCACAAAAAAATACTTATTGTTCCAAATTATGGAGTGTCGCACCAATTAAGAAAGGTTATTTAATTTTGAATAATACTGCGTTTAAATTGGGCCGAAACAATGTCCAGTTTTCGCGTAATCGTCGATTGAATAATCGATTTTTTTTACCAGGACATTGTTCCAAATCATGGAGTATCACACCAATTATGAAAGGTTATTTAATTTTGAATAATACTGCGTTTAAATTGGACCGAAGCAATGTCCAGCTTTCGCGTAATCGTCGATTGAATAATCGATTTTTTTTACCAGGACAAATGCACAAAAAAAAAATGTTTTGTTCCAAATCATAGAGTATCACACCAATTATGAAAGGTTATTTAATTTTGAATAATACTGCGTTTAAATTGGACCGAAACAATGTCCAGTTTTTGCGTAATCGTCGATTGAATAATCGGTTTTTTTACCAGGACATATGCACAAAAAAAAATGTATTGTTCCAAATCATGGAGTATCACACCAATTATGAAAGGTTATTTAATTTTGAATAATACTGCGTTTAAATTGGACCGAAACAATGTCCAGTTTTTGCGTAATCGTCGATTGAATAATCGGTTTTTTTACCAGGACAAATGCACAAAAAAAAATGTATTGTTCCAAATCATGGAGTATCACACCAATTATGAAAGGTTATTTAATTTTGAATAATACTGCGTTTAAATTGGACCGAAACAATGTCCAGTTTTTGCGTAATCGTCGATTGAATAATCGGTTTTTTTACCAGGACAAATGCACAAAAAAAATGTATTGTTCCAAATCATGGAGTATCACACCAATTATGAAAGGTTATTTAATTTTGAATAATACTGCGTTTAAATTGGACCAAAACAATGTCCAGTTTTCGCGTAATCGTCGATTGAATAATCGATTTTTTTTACCAGGACATATGCACAAAAAAAATGTTTTGTTCCAAATCATAGAGTGTTGCAACAATTATGAAAGGTTACTTAATTTTGAATAATACTGCGTTTAAATTGGACCAAAACAATGTCCAGTTTTCGCGTAATCGTCGATTGAATAATCGATTTTTTTTACCAGGACATATGCACAAAAAAAATGTTTTGTTCCAAATCATAGAGTGTTGCAACAATTATGAAAGGTTACTTAATTTTGAATAATACTGCGTTTAAATTGGACCGAAACAATGTCCAGTTTTCGCGTAATCGTCGATTGAATAATCGATTTTTTTTACCAGGACAAATGCACAAAAAAAAATTTATTGTTCCAAATCATGGAGTATCACACCAATTATGAAAGGTTATTTAATATTGAATAATATTGCGTTTAAATTGGACCGAAACAATGTCCAGTTTTTGCGTAATTTTCGATTGAATAATAAAACTAACCAATATAAAACTATCAAAATAAAAAAGTGAAGAAAACAAAATTAGTTGCAAAAGTAGGAAAAAATATAACACAAGTTATCTAAGTGGAAATGAAAACGAAAATGGCAGCACCCTTCGCAAGCCGAACATTAACATAAAAACAGTGAACATAAAAGAAAGTACAACAGGTCGGGAATTCGAAGGATACGAAGAGATGAAATTAATAATAAGAGAAAATCAATCGAAATGAATATTGATTCAGATCCAGAAATAAAAATGATTGCAACAATAAATAAAAAACAAAATATGTTTGCACCCAAGGAGCAAAACGAAAATTCAGAGACCAAGAATACCCAAAATAATTAAATACCCAATGAACAAAAAACAGACGATACCAACACAAAATTACGAAAAAATCAGAGGATAGAGAATTTATATGCCAATTTGGATAAAGGGCCCTACTTAGTTATGATAGACACAAAAATGCTACTTGAAATCGTTGATTTAAAAAAATAACATAAAGACAAAAAACATCACAGAAATAAATAAAAAATAGCGAGAGTGGTGTTTGAATCATACGACAAGGCGAATAAGTGTAGCAAAAATGATGACCCGATCAAAAAAAAATTGGAAAGCAAGGGATATAAATCCTGCATCTCCAAAACATATACACACGTGGAAGGAGTTATCAAAGGGATAGTAAGAAATTTCTCCATAAGAGGAGGAAAACAGAGAAAATTTGATCTGCGAATATCCGATAACGAATGTGGAGGTGATACAAACATGGGATAGAGTAAACAAAACACTTAAGGATAGGAACATCTTAAGAATAGAGATTAGAGCAAGTTCATTACCAAAAAATGTGAATTTCTACGATGTCCAATTGAATACCGATATTGACATACAAAAAGTTAAAATTTTGCTCGGCATGCCCAAGTTACGGACACATAAGGAAGTATTGCCATTCTACGATAAAAAGATGTGCGAAATGCGCAAAACCAATAAAAAGCGATCAGTCACTCGAATGTCAAGATAAACCAGAGTGCAAATTCTGCTTAACGAACCACTACACAAGCTCAAGAAATTGCACAGAAAAAAAGAAGCAGACACAAATAAAAATATACACAATAAAACACATGGCAACTTTCAAAGAAGCAGCAGTAGGAAACCAGGAAACCAACAACTTTCCAACAATGTATCAAAACGAGGAACAAGCACCAAATGCATGGAAAGCAAATCTTAACAGACAAGAAGAAATAGTAAAGGAACATCGAATAAAAATAGAACAACTACAGATAGCAGTGAACAAATTCGTGGATATGAGCAACAGAATGTATTTATGAGCACCCGGATTTATTAACAATTTATCTAAAAGGGTTAGAATATTATCAGAATCAGAATATTTCATTCAAACATAATAAGCATGCAAAAACACAATATAAATATTGCCATGCTAAATGAGACATGGCTACAAACAGGAAAATAACCTCATAGCAAAAAATAGAGATAACGGATATGAAGAAGTTGCATTTCTAATAAAAAACAATATTGGATTAAAGGAAATAAACCTGAACATAATTTTGGCATACATCGAAGCAATACGGATCAAAATGAAATACGGAAGCTCAAAATTTAATATAATAACATTTTACAATCCATCAACCAGACATGCAGCAGAAAAAGTAGTGGAATTTAAGAAATTAATAAAAACAGCCGAATCCAACAAGTTCACAATTATATCAGGGGACATAAACGCATATTGTAAACTATAGGGTAATGATACGAAATAAGACCGAATTGGTAAAGAAGTAGCGGAAGCCACAGTCTTCAAATATTTAACGTTGGAGAAGAAACAAGACATATACCACAACATTGGACATTGAAATGCATGGAGGACAACATATGCTCGGATCATCTACCAATTCTAACTGAGATGAATATAAATAGATACACACGAAAGGATATAGCCAATTGGAAGCAAGTTATTAAGAACATAACAAAAAACAAGAAACCATGGGCATAGATAGCAACAATATGAAAGAAATCATAGAAAAACCTATAATAGAAAACACAAAGAATACAACTATTAACAACAAAAACATTCTGAAACATTGGTGGAACGAACACATTAAGAAACTATGGGAGGTAATTAACACAAACAAAAATGCTACAATAAACACAAAAACCTTTACACATCCACTGAATTACTAAAAACAATTGCACTACTTAAAAGGGAAATAAAAAAGGCAAAACGACAATCATGGGAAAAGTGAGTCGCAAGCATAAACAATTCATTAAACACTAAACAACTATGGAGCAAAATAAATACACTTAAAAATAAAAGAGAAAACAAATTTATTTTGCTAAAGGACTACGAAACGCAATGATAAAAACATTAATAGAAATAAAGCCAAATATGATTAATAATATATCAAACTATTTAAATAATATATATCTAAATCAACAATATCTAGACAAATGGAAAATGACTAGAGTAGCCCCATGAAAAAACACAACAAACATGAAAATGATACCGAAAGCTACAGACTAATATGCTTACATAACACTTGTTCAAAAATATTCACAAAGATCATCTTGGAGGATTTAAATCATCTAAACCAAACCCAAAAAAACAGCGATAAGGGCTCAAAGATAAAAAATGCAAAGGTTATGGAGAAATTACAGAAACTATATAATGAATCCAATGTTCTAAAGAAAATATCAAGCAATAATGAAAAAAGTACAAGAACAGCGACAAACCTAAAAGTAAATGAAAACTTTGGGAAAATGAAAACAAAAAAAAAACATGAATTAAGTAGAACTAATAGCACACTACATAGAAATAGTAAACAACTACAAAGACTACCAAGAAATCTACATGGATGGATCAATAATGCAATACAAAGGGGTAATTGGAATATATTTTAAAAGAACAAACAAAGAGACGGAAATTGGAACAAAAAATCCATCCACAATCAAAACAATAGAAATAATAGCAATTAAAACAGCAATGGAGAAAGCAATCAAAGAGGGGTATACAAAAATAATATTACTAACATATTATAAAAGCATACGGCATATCCAAAACCAACGTCAAAAGAACCGAAAGAAAAAAATTCTGAAGGATAAATCATAGATAATGCCATGGACAACCAGAAAATAGAATTTATAATACAATGGATACCAGAACATGCAAGTATAACAGGCAATGAAAAAGCGGACCAACTAGCAAGAACCAAGCCATAGACGAACCAGATGAAATGATAGACAATCCAATACCAATAGAAGATGCACATCAAATAATATCAGAAACGATAAGAAGAGAATGGATACAAAAATATCCAAATTGGACAACAACAATTGGAAGATACAAGAAACAATGCCCATCCACCAAGAAAACCATGCTATTACAGAATAAAACTTAACGCATACAACACCAAACAAATTAATCGATTAAGAGCGGGTCATGTCAAAAATATAAAATTGAAAAAAATAGTGGGAGTGGAAGAAAGCAACATATGTGAAATATGCAACGAAATGGAAGACAATGAACATATATAATCAAAAGATGTCAAAAATATAACAACATAAGAGACAAATATCAAGTAATAAATGAAAACAAACTAATAGATTAATTAAAAAAGGAAAATCAAAAATACTATAATACAATACAGGGTTATCCAATTCGAGGTTGATAAAGTAGAAATCTGTATACCGACATCTGTCAAAGATAAACGTCAAGTACGCTGTCATTTATTTAGTTGACATTCTGCCATTTAAGAATATGGAGCATTTAACAATCGACCAACGCGTTAAAATTATTAAATCTGCTGATGCTGCTTTTTCGAACAAAATTTTCTTCAGTGATGAAGCTCATTTTTCGCTTGGTGGATACGTTAATAAGCAAAACTGTAGAATTTGGGGCTCAGAAAATCCACAGTTGATTGTAGAGAAGCCATTACACCCGGAAAAAGTCACTGTTTGGTGCGCATTGTGGTCTGGTGGTGTGATTGGGCCGTATTTTTTTGAGAACAACCATGGACGAAACGTTACCGTCAATTCTGAGCGCTATGGCCGCATGTGAACCGATTATTTTTTTACGAAAATCGAAGATTATGATCTTGACGATATGTGGTTCCAGCAGGATGGAGCAACCAGTCACGTAACACGAGCAAATCGAGATCTTTTGCAAGAGAAATTTCCTGGACGTTTGATTTCGCGATTGGCTGATGTCAATTGGCCTCCAAGATCCTGTGATTTAACGCCTTTGGATTTCTTTTTGTGGGGTTACGCGAAAGATCGTGTTTACGCAAACAATCCTCAAACTTTTGACGAATTGAAAACTAATATTCGTAAGGTAATGGCCGAGATACCGCCCGAAATGTGCCGAAAAGTCATTGAAAATTACCTCAAAAGAATCAAGGCCTGTAAGAAGTCCCGTGGAGGACATTTGAATGATATCTTGTTTAACTTAAAATGGCAAGGATCAATCTGTAAAATGAAATAAAAATTACAATACATTCCGAATATTTTGTGTGTTTTTTTTAAGTTTACTTTATCAAGCTTGAATTGGATAACCCTTTATGTAATTTTTTAAAAGAATTTGGATTCCAACTATAAAAAAATAAAAAATAAAAAAAAAAGTAATTAAGAATTCTGCTCATAGGCGAATTTAGTTGCCATAAACGTGTGACATTTAAATGTTAAAACAAATTGCAGAAATATAAAAGGCTTGTAGGTCGTATGGATAGAAATATCCGACCATAGCAAATGAATAATAAAAAAAATATATTTATTAATACCGAATTTCATCAGTTGCCACCTAATAGACATTCTTTCAAGTTCTTAGATTTACAAAAACTTTCCCTAATATATTCAAAAACTTCTCATCATACCGACCAAATGGCACAGTGGTTAAAGCTTTGTCATTTGGATCGGGAGGTACCGGGTTCGAATCCCGATAGGGGCAGGATGCAAAAGTGAAATTTCATAACAGATTACGATCTGGGATGAAATGTCACAACATCTATGACCCCCTGTTGGGGTGCAAAACTCATGGGTCGACCCATCTTCCATGTCAGTATAGGCTGGCATGGACCTTGCAATGTGCAGATGGTCTTACTTCCTCGAATTGGCTGACTGGCGTAAAGTAAGGATGGAAATAACCAAACCGCGAAAAAGCAGGGAGAGCTGAAAAGGTCCCAGAATAGTTTGCAGGGATAAAAAAAAACAAAAAAAAAACTTCTCATCATTCATAGGTGACGTCTAACTAATCAATAACTTTGAGGACTGCCTATAGTACTTCAAGCAATCAATATCCTCATATAATTCATTCAAATCTCATTTTACATACCGGTTGCTCAGAATTACGTAAATCATATGTTTGACACCTCTGTTATTTAGGTATTATTAGTATAACACTCTGATTTAGTGCTGGCGTATTATTAATTTTAATTTGCCCCTGAGTTATAATAAAATATCTGAAACATTATAAATTCAAAAATTAAATACTCATTTTATTTGAATATGGTTTAAACTCAACTTGTAAGATAAAATGTATATACCTTTACATTTATTCTTAAAAAAGTTTCGAAAGTATCGCGTGACGATATTCAATTTTTAATTCAATCAATAAATTTTGAAAAATTAATAATTGAAGTGAGGAAAATGACATCTGTTATGAGACACATTATATCTGAAGGGTATAATTGAAATTTATTATTAGACTAATTTGTCAAATTTTACTATTAATTCTGATAATAGCATACAATTGATCTAACCAAAAATATAAATGAGAAGATTTAATAAAAGCTTTAATAAAATAAATTACCTGTATACCAAGAAATTTCTAACTTTCATCGCCCATTCAGAAATATAAGTAAATAACACAAAGAAAACATCACCGCATCTTTCCTTATTTTGGGATGCCATTTATAAACAAGTTTTAAACAACAACAATTCACAAATTTCTGAAAAGTGGTTTGTAACTCCCATCTGACTTTTAGTTAGATATTGCCGTACCGTATTCTACTTCTTTATTTTACGTACCCATGCTGTTTTACCGGAAAAGTTATTTGCCGATGTTACGAAGAATGGTGAGGTTGATTACAATTACATAAACTAGAAATGGATCTCTATATCCCCTGCACTGGGCAGAAACGCAACAGACGAACGAACGTAACAGATAAAATATAACAATTTGTCAAATAATTTAAATTTGCATATTTGTCTCGCAAAAAAAAAATAAAATTTAAATAAATTTTATGTTCTAAGGAAAATATTTATTCAGAAATTTTCTATATTCTATTTATTATTTATTTTTCCCGTTATTTATTTAATTTTTCTTATTTTCTTTCTATTTCTTCTTGGCAATGCCTTGCTACTTATTTTATAAAAGAAAAATAGACGAAAAATTCAAGTTTAATTATAAAAGTTGGGAAATTTATTTTTTATAATTTTTTCATTTTTTTTTTAAATTGTGGATTCCAGGGGACGCTGATTGCCTGTTCATCCGTAACAACAAACTATATATATGTATATACATGTAGCTTATACAAATTTTACAGTTGTCAGTGTTTTGTGGATTAAAAAACGTTTTAAAATTTACAATTGGGTTTAATACCATTGGTGTTTAAAAAGTTACATTCTTTTCAAATTAATTGCAATAAACGAAAAAGCTCCAATAGAAGCTATAAGTTCCGAGGGGCCTATTTGTGCCAAGAATAACTGGAATATCCCAATTTAAGAAAAAAGCTTTAGTATGAAGTTACATCTCGATCAACTAATTCGCCTGGGCTATACAGCACGAACATTTTTGTGAAAAATAGTTTTTGTCAAAAATATTCATTTCCGATTAAATTTTAGAAAAATCGCCCAAGTCGATTATTTACTTTAGAATCGTTTAGGCCATAGTTTTTTCTGTGTCATAAATGCATTACTTAAATTAACATACTTTGGGCGGGTAGCTAAATAGGCCAAACTGATATGCGTAGCAGGCGAAATTAGCAAAAAATTGCGCTTTGGAAATTGAAATATATTTCAATTAAATTTGATAAAATCTAGATAATTCATATTTTATAATGTATTACATATAATAATATAATGTAATATAATGTCTGAAACTATTTAAACAAACTATTTAAATTAATTATAATGTATAAATTATTTTATTGTTTTTTTAAAATATTTACTAATACTAGTATTTTTTAAATGTGTGGTATTCAAAAAAACATTCTCCCTTATGAAGGGGCATACTGCAAAACTGGCACATAAAATAGGTTAAGTTTTTTTTCTTGTGAGTAGCACACATACGGCATTGCTTCTGTAAGTTCTTTTTTTCGCCACCCGTAAATATTTTTAGAATTATATGTTTTTTGGCATCCAGTAAGTAATCTGTTGGGAAATCATTTCTTCTACATGTACTAAAAGTACTGGTTCCTGGATCATCAGGATTATCCATAACAAAACCACTTATCCATTGGCCACATCGTGCAAATAGCTTTTATAACTTTTTTTGAATTCGAATTTAAAGTTTTAAAAACCCTAAAAGCATTGAAAAGAGCCCCATTTAGTAAGAACATCACTGCCCTTTCGGTCCATTTTTTTTACGTCGTACTATACAATAATATGACAAATATTGATCAAAGCGGTCGACACCTTCCATGAATTTATTATAATCAATAACGCATATCGGTATCCAAATTTTTTCTTTTGTCTTCCAATAAATATTTGTACTTTCTATGATACTGGCTGAATGAATTGTTGATATCATTCGAATGGGTCGTTTTGATTGCCAGCATTGTAAAAGAATATCTTTTCGGTGACGAAACGTAGATTCACCTTTTTTCAATTTGCATTTTGTGAACATGTAGGAAGGCCTCTATTTTTACGTATAGTATCGCCACTTCGCAATTCATTTTGTAACAAGACCTGACTCATACCGACACTATTATAATAGTTGTCCATATAGACATGGTGCTACAAGTTTTCATACGGCTGTAGGAGGTCCAGAAGTCAACTTTCTTCACTATGATATATTCGGAAATTGCATACATATATATCCTGTTTTTGCTTCACAAACCATTCGAATAAGAACCCCATATTTTGTAATTTTTGAAGGATTATATACCTTGAATGATAAGCGCCCTCTCCATGGCATGATACTATCATCTAATGACAGCTCTCGTTGTGGCTTATATACATGTTTAAATTTCGTTATAAAATAAGATACGAATTTTTTACTCATTCATTAATGTCATTTTCATTAGTAGAAAAATGCCACGAATACCATATTTGGCGGAAACGATCTCTACTATCATCACTGTCTGTAGACCAATATTCATCCCTACTATCTTTTCGATTTTTGCCTATAAGTAGAAGTAATCCCAACTTTTTTTTCAATTCTACCGCAGACATGTCTTTCAATTTCTCAGATTTTTCGCTGTCTTTAAACTTGGCAACATTTTGTGAGTGATAACGATTAGTATCTTTTGCCATGTAGTCAAACAAATCGTTCTTTATGAATAATTGAACCAATTCAATCACATTTTATGGATAATTTGGCATCACAATAACGCCCCTTTGTCGTAAAATTTGTTCAATATTTGGAGGATTGTCTTATTCTGACCACTCAACTTCTTCATTGTCACTTTTTCCAGAATCACTAGACAGTATTGGTAAAAACGAAGTCTTCTAGGATGAAAGAAGTCTTTATCACTTTCACACTCACTTTCAAATTCAGCAATATCGACATCATTTGAAATTTGCGATAAATTATCTACGTAAACTTCACTATCACTATCCTAAGGCATTATTATTACAATAAAAAAATTATTTAAAAAAAGAAATGTTGAGAGGTCTGCATAAAACAACTTCAAGACGGAACAAATTTTTGGCTCCCTATCTTTATTATGTAAACAAAAGTTGAAAAAGTAAAGTTGTTGAATCTAAACAAAAAATACGAGCTAACTCTTTCAGTTCCGTATGTAAACCGATGAGTAAAAATACATTGCCCCGATTTTAAAGTAAGTACAGTATTGTGCGAATTAATGCGAACACAAGAAATCACGGAGACAAATTATTTATTATTAATTTTTTTTATTGAAATGAATACTAATAATATGTGTGTTCACATTTGGCCTTAATGACATCTTACACACGGTTAGGCATTGCATTAATTAAACTTGGACAATTTCCTGTTATTTGTGGATCCGAGAACCAAACCTCGATAAAAGCTTCCTTCATTTTTTTTTTATTGTTGTACAGCCTTGTTTCCGAACTCTAACCTTACAAATGGCCCATAAATTGTCTATCGGATTCAAACCCGTTAAATTATCAGCCCAATCGAGGAATTAAATATTCTTCTGTTCAAGGTAACTTGGTACCAACTTTGATTTATGGCATGGCGATAAATCATGTTGAAAAATAAAATTTTCGCCAACATCGACTTTTTTCTTATTACGGTGTAATTTCTGCACCAGCATAGCTTTATACTTCAAGCCGTTTATCATGCCTTCCACGGGTACTAGATTGTATGTGCCCTTATACGAAAAACATCCCCAAAACATCTTTTTGGTGGATTTTTGACTGTTTGTTCGAAATGTTTCGCTGTCAATTTTTCCCCTGCACATTTTCGTACAGACCGTGAACGCTGTCCCTGCACGACAAAACGCGTTTCGTCGGAGAACAAAACTTTTCTCTAGTCCTGAGTTGGTCAATTAGCATGTTCACTCTCTCTATATGTAATCTGATACATAATTTATGGGCCATATGTAAGGTTAGAGTTCGGAAACAAGACTGTACAACAGTAGAAAAAGGGAGTGGAAACTGTTATCGAGGTTTGGTTACCGGATCCACAAATAACAGAAAATTGCCAAAATTTAATTAATGCAATGCTTAACCGTGTGTAAGATGCCATTAAGGCCAACGGTGGACTGGAGAATTTTTTTTACGCGACCGGACGTTAAAGTAGGGAAACAGAAAAAAATATACCAACACTAACGAATGAATTCTCCATATCACACGAACGCTATAGAAATTGGGCACGCACAGGGACTCTTCAGCGGTCGTTGCCGGCTAGGCGTCAGGGTTGGGCGTGGGGGTTGGAAGAGTATATGCGCGCCATGTGTAACCACGGGGAAGAAAGGAATGATGCCAACCACCTACCTATCTAGATACTCACCCTAGTTCATCCTCTATGCTCGTCAATTTATGTACTCATTGCACTCTTTATAACTTCACACATCACACAAAAAAATAAATTTCAACAAAGCGGAAGCGAAAATAACGAAAAATAAGAAAAAAACAGAATTTTGTTTAATCGTGATATCGTGATCATGAGATAATTAACAGTATATATTTATTCAGAAAAAAAAATCTACGTAGTACAAACAATAACAAATTCATGATGAAATAAAAAAAAATGGTTACTGCCGGTTCATACGACGGATAAAAATCTCGGATTTTTCTATCCCAGATTTTTGTTTAATTTTTTTCAACTTTTTTGTATGAAAATAGGCGTGTCTGTTGTATAATTTACGTGATGTAATTGGTTTAACCAATGGGATAGAAAAATCCGAGATTTTTATCCTTCGTATGAACTTGCTGTTAGAACGAAAAAAAACTAATCCCCTACTAACTACTTAAATATAAAATTGCGAAAATAAAATTATACAAAATAAATTTTATAAACAGTGAAAGAAAATTTAGTCAATCACTTTATTAATGATAACAATAAAAAATAAAAAAATTATCCGGCACCTCATTTTTTGTTGATGATGATGTTGATGGTCGATGTTGCGTGATGTCACAAGCACATTATTATTACTGTTTTTTTTTCTTTTTATGGGCCACTATTCAATTTATGTTTTTTTTCTAAACCACACACAACAAAACGATCGATACACGGACGGTATTTTTTTTCTTCTTTTAAATTTATATACTCATAATCGTCCATGAAATGTAATTACAAATGTTATTTTCGGATCGTTTTTTTTTTCTTTTTATGCGCACACAGTTTTATTTTGCACAAAACTACCGACTTTACACTTTAGCACAAAATGTGGGTCCAAGATAGGTTTACTACTTAATATAATAATAGTACACACGTTATCTACACAATTTTTATTTACACTGTTATTTCAGTTTTTGTTTTTTTTGTCACTATTTATCTCAAATTCAAGATATTATGAAGTAATGAGTTTTTTTTTTGGTCACTTAGTTTTAATTAGACTTGGTTACATACAATTATTAATTTAGAATTATTATAATTTATAATGATATTTACTAGTATTAGTTATTATTATCTAGAGATATAATTATTATATATGGATATAATTATCTAATTTTCCAATTCTTTGGAATCAGATTCTATCACCACTTTTTATTGAATTTTTTTTTTCAGAAAAACTCTCACGATCACGACTTTCTGTCTTGCACAAAATTCTAACTCTTACTGACTGCCTTTTAAAAACTCCGAAAGAGAGACCGTCACATCAAAAAAAAATTTTATTATTCTGTTTGCCTCGTCCGCAAAACAGAAAAATGCCCATCACTTTGTTCTATGATCCAACCTACCGGTGTTGGTTTCAATACCGGATGCACGTCTAGACAGTAATCGACATTAACGCAATATCATAGAATTATATTACGATAATATCGAGGGGCAAACATGCGGCCGGATGCACGTGCATTCGGTATTGATGTTGGTATTCAAGGTGATAGCCGATACATTACGTCCAGGAACGACGCGCATATACGTCGTTACAGCCCTTTGATACATTCGGCCCTTTGACACATTTGGCCCTTCGACATTCGGCCCTTCGACACATTCGGTCCTTCGACATTCGGCACTTCGACATGCGCTCTTTCGAAATTCGGCCCTTTGTACCCATTCCAATGAAATTCTTATGAATTTATGTATTTTACTGTTTTTCATCTTTGGACTGGATATTCATGAAATTCCACGTATTCAGTCACCAATACATTTTGGTGAACGAAAATTTTGTCATGCGCCACCTGAGACATTGAGCCATATGTGAGCTTTCTGATAATAGGTATGTGGTACAAAAAATAAAAAAATAAAAATAAAAAAAATATTAAATTAAATAAAAAAATGTAATTCTAAAAGTAAAAAAAATACATAAAAAAATCGGTTCTTCGATACATTCGGCCATTCGACATTCGGCCCTTCAACACATTCGGCCCTTTGACATTCGGCCCTTCAACACATTCGGCCCTTTGACATTCGGCCCTTCGACATTAAGCCCTCTGACATTCTGCCCTTCGACATTCGGCCCTTTGAAATCATACCAATTATTTCATATCATTTAGAAATTTTAACGCGGAATAAGATTTTTCTTTCGTTGTGCAATATACAAATAATCGCGAATTGGACAAAATACCTTCAGAAGTTGGTTAATTTAATCCTTTTAGTTGAAGTTTTAATTCAATGGTCCTAAAAATCATCTTATGTAATTGATCAGTTCATTTTAAGGTTAATAATTCAAAACCGTAAGCCGAACTTTAAAATTTCATTTCAAAGGGCCGCATGGTCACTTTAAAAATTGACATCGTTTGGAGCCAAAGCTAACAAAAGGTAAAACAAATATTTAATAAATGAAACATAAATATTTATGAATTTATATCACATTTTTATTTTGGTTAAAATAATAAACGATTATTGTAATTGCGAATCACAAAATTCATTAAAAGTAAATTAAAATTATTTCTTATTATAGTAAGTACAAAGAAATTTAATTTTATATTGTTTAAATATAAATAAAAAATAATTAAATCACAATTTGTGGTTATTAATTCAGCAGTCTGTCTGTGATATTTATAGAAACAATTATTGTTTGCATTCAAACACAGATGTATTTGGCATTTTTTGTAAAAAAATTCTTGATCGTCCTAAATATTGAGGACACTTGCACCGCGCGACGCAGTGTGACCATGGTCATGGATTGGAAAATGATCAACTGAATCGAATCGAATATCATCAATCGGTTAAAATTCATAGTTTTCCTTGCTAGTGGATGATGGTTCAGGTGAATCACAATCCGACATATTTGGTGGTCTTCTGTGTTTCTAAGTTTTGTTTCTGCTGTAATCGACGCACTGGCTTAATGTAACCGAAACTCATAGAGATACATGATATCCTTTTGGTAATATTTTTTTTATCGGTTTTGTACTCGATCTAGGAAGCAGCAATAGCGAAATCGATAAAATGCGTAAGATCGAATCCTCCCATCCCGTTGTTGTACCGATGAACAATTTCAGGTTGCTTGGTTTGTACGTATTGTTTTTTTTTACTTTATCCCATCTATTAACAATTTTTTCCTCGATTCCGACACGGTATGATGCAAGATAAACCGTTTTGTTGTCTTGCCATTCTTCCACACAAATGTTCCCGTATTAGCTTGTCACTTCATCCGATGCACCGCGCCCTTTCAATTTTAAATCTTTATCCGCTAAATGTGGCGAATCTGTAACCTATTGATGCGAATTGTACCCGTAGAGTTTATTGTAAGTGTGTTAACAAATAGTTAATAGCTGCTGAAATAATTGTCAAAATACAAACTGTGTCCTGGATTTGTAATTCTTTTGCTTAAATGTAAAACAACGGCTGCACGGAATCCAAATTATTTTTAGTTTTCTTGTGTGATTTCAGTGTTTGATACACTACAAAATCGTAGGGGAGGCCAGTTTTGCCACAAAGCACAAATACTTTAATGCGCCATGGACATGGCTTACATAATTGACATATTGTTTTATGGAGAGATGCCTCTTAAACGTGACGATTTGCTCAACTATGCTTAAAATATCTGCTAGATCATGTCTAGAACGTTTTTGAACTGCATTGATCAAGGAGCGCACTAAAATGAGTTTGACCTCACAATTTTTATTGATTTGGTCTTTATCAATAAAATGTAAGTTGGTCCTCAATTGCAAAAACTACTAGAAAGACATTTGCTGTGTTTTTTTATTAGCGCCCGATAGCTGTATCCGGAGCAGCCAATTTTCTATGTCAAAACTTATATTTAGCGCGCTATTATTGCATATAATTAATTTATTTAACTCTAAACTAAGATTTTTCATTCAACTTTTTAGTTAAAAATCAATAAAAAAATATTTTGCTCTACCTATTTATCGGGAGCCGCTATCGGGAGCGCTATCCATTTCAATGGGAAATTTGAAAAGGCTTTTATTTTGTAAACCCCTGAAACCATTAGAAACTAAATCTTACGATAAAATTTTAAAACGCAGCAAAATGAATTCTTGTTTATACCGTCATGTAAAAATAAACGTCAATTAATATATTTCAGGTGATAAATGTTTGTTTTATTGATGAATTTAGTTTTAATTTTTATAGTACAGCGACACCAGTGAATAATAGCTGCGGTTTCAATAGAAAATTGCCATTTGGCTCCGGATAGTGCTCCAATATTAAAACACGGCTATTGCATTTAAAATAGGGCTAATTCCCAAGTTCTTGTTCCAGTACGGCTTGAGTCGGCTCAGTTTCAAATTCCCCATCAATATTGTTTTACCCACAAATTTAATGAGTTCGGCACCGTTCGTACTTTTAAATGAGACATCTTTGTTTTTACTCGCACATAAATTGGTATATTTTGCTATATCTTCGAATAAATTTTTGGTCATGTATTTAAAAAAATATGTTGGTGACAAAGTATTCAGCAGTATTATCAGAAGGAGAATTGCCCATACTTTGTTCGAATGGAGTATTGATACACTCGAATTCTTTGTGTCTCCATCTTATATTTGATTTGTCTATTACTACTGGACAGACAAAATGGTCAATAATTTCTAAATCCACATTTTCGACTATGACAACCTCAACTTTTTCACTTGTACTTCCAGCAGCTATTAAAATTGCTATTAAAGTTTGTATTTCGTGAGACGCCTCGTCATCTGATAGTTCTGAATTAGATGCATTTAAAATAGTGAATATTTCTGTGAGCGATAGAAATGTTCTTTCCTTAAAAAGGGTTCTTGTAACTTCCATGTCTAGAAATTGCAAAGTCTAGAAATAATCGAAATTTCAAATAAAATAAAAAACTTAATTAACAAAAATAGTTTATGGCAAAAATAAATTATATTCGATAAGATTTATAACCATTTCTGTACAAATTTAATTAAGTCATCATTTGATGACACATATATTGGGTGAATTTGGCTTCAAATGTGTACACGAATTTTAATCAACCAATTTAATTTTTTAACACCTAATTATATATTTTTTTTTTATTTAATAATTTTATTTCAACTTTCACGATCATATAATTGGTTTTGCTTGTTTCATTGGTTCGAAATTAGCTGATATATTTAACAAAATAACTTACCAAAAAATTATGCGTTGTGACATCTTCAAACGCTGTTACGAAAATGAGAATTTCAAGCGGTAAATATAATGAAACATGTATTTAAAACGTCAAATTTTTTCGCTAAATAACTTACACATACACATAATATAAATAACAATACAGTGAGAGCAGAGTAATCTAAAATATTGTATTACAAAGCGAGCGTCATCAAATGATTCTAAATATACTGAAAGGGTTAAATCAAATGTTTAATACTTAATTTAAATTACAACATAATCAATCACTTAACGTAACGTAATTCCATAATTTCATAGTTCACACGATTCTTTTTCATTTTTTTGTTTATTGCAAAAGCATGAGATTTGATGATGGTGCCGAAAGCCGGGACTTACTTAAGTATTTCTTATTCATTTACCGTAATTATTTTGTGTTGAAAAAAATGTTCCTTAATTAAAACGTGTGTTACAAAAAGAAACTTTTTCGTATGTGCTAATAAAAATTGGTTCGTAATGAAATAAAAATCAGCTATATTTGGTTCCAATTTGAAAATCGTGCTTAAGTTAATAAACTGATAAAAATGATAGTGAACCGTTCGCGACTGTGGTAGCCCTGAAGTGGTCATTATTTAGTAAACAAATGAGACTTAATTGAAATTAACTGTATCACGGTGTTGGATAATAGTGTAGTAAACATTTTTTTTTTGCAAAAAAATCGAACTGTTGTTATCAGAATTGTGGCATAAATCTTAATTTGATAGTGAACATAGTAGCGTGATTAATAAGCGCCCATGAATAACATTATATCGTGATATAATTGCATTAGGAACAACAAAATTACCCATCTGCTTTATTAAAATCGTGCGGTTCTGTTATATCAAACAGAAGGTTAGTAACCAGTTTGAATTTTCTTTTACGATAAGGAGAGATAGGTGATCGTCTACGTGATCGGGCGGTTGCACAAGTATAATCAATTTTGATTTTTTCACAAGGAATAAAAGATACCACAAAACTTGTCTCCTTACAACCTAGGCTAGCTGATTTATTTGATTACTTCCAAACCTTTAATGAATTGGAAGTTAAATTACACACAGTTTCAATGATTATCAATCAATTCAAGAAAATGTCGATCAATATTATTATGAAACGCGTTAATTTCTAGAAGAAGCAATTGATGATCATTCAACTAAACCTGTTGTTACAAATGGTGACATAAATGAAACATTAAGCGAGTTTGTTGAACAACAAAAGACATTTAACGAGGGTGTCAAAATCTCAAATTCTGTACATGTACCTAAATTAAATATTGAACCATTTACAGAAGACTACAAGCAATGGTCTTCATTTCGAGACATTTTTACAAGCGCGGTTGACAGTAACGAGAAGTTAAATGGGGTTCATAAATTACAACTATTAAAATCAGTTTTGCGAGGAGAAGGTGCGGCGTTGTTAAGACATATCACTACCACTGAAGAAACTTATCAAGAAGCTTTGAAGAAACTTGAAACCAGATACAACAAAACAAAATCAATTGTTGCCGAATTGATACAAACCTTCCTTAATAAAAGATTATGTACTCGTGGTAACTATAAAGAATTAAGGAAGCTTTGTGATCAGTCGGACAAAATAATACGAGCTCTTCGTGCTTTGGGTTCAGAGCATGACAAAAGAGATCCGAGGTTAATTCACATTTTATTAAATAAAATCGTTGTTGATAAACAATCCACAACCTACATTTGAGCGTTTTACAGAATTTTTGAACAATGCGATGCACTGGAATCCTTCTAACAAATTGGACCAAAGTCAAGCCATAGAGTAACAGGCTCACAATGCAAATCCACTAATGCATTTAACATCGAAACTCAATCACTCATTAAGGCCAGTTGTGCAAATTGTAATGAGGAACATTGGATACATAAATGTCCAAAATTTCGAAATCTGGAGCTAAAATCGCGTGATGAATTGGTAAGGTCGAAAGGCTTATGTCAGAATTGTTTACGCCAGGGCCACATTGCTAGTAATTGTCAACTTAAAACCATCTTTTCAATTTGTCACAAAAAACATTACTCATTGCTTCATAATTCAAGCGGAAAATTTCAAAACGGAGGCTCGCATCATGTGTATATGTTAAGTGAACCATCAACTAAACAGTCTTCACCCGTTTCCAACGATATCAATCAATCGTCAGCCAAGGAATCATCTTTAACGAAAACTAATGACAATAATATCACAAGCATAAAATCATCTGATACTTCTGGAGCATTGCCACCAAAATCAACTATAATAAATGTACAATCCCGCAGTGGGCAATTTATACCAGCAAAGGTTTTGCTAGATTCAGGATCGCAATCGTGCTTTATTACCAAATCTTGTAGTCAACGCCTTTGCCTAAATGAAAAATATCGCTTATCATACAATCACGTGTAAATAATCATTACAATTTACAACTGATAGCTCATATAATTAAAAATATTACTCGTAACTTACCAGCAAGAGATTGTGACATACAAGGAATTGAATAAGAAGGAATTGAGTTAGCAGATCCATATTTCAATCACTCCAGTAATATTGATATTTTAATTGGAATTGAATTTTTCTTCGAGATATTTGGCCCTCAACAAAAAAATACCTGGATTTCCATTATAACAAAAATCAAACGGTTGGTTATATCATCGCTATGACCATATGTTCATCAGACAATGATATCAACTATTGTAATATTATTCGAGCTCTGCTTAAAATTTTTTGGGAGATTGAGGAGATTTCAAATGAATTGAATCAGTTTGACAAAGAAGATGCGAGTGAATTATTCTATCGTTCATCAACGGGGAAAATTGACGGACGATATCAAGTACGGTTGCCATTCAAAACGCCACGAATGAAGTTATGAGAATCGTTTAATAACGCCAATCGTCGTTTATGTACAATGGAGAAGAGATTCGCAACCAATCGCGAATTTTATAATCAATACAAACAATTTATCGATGAATATCTCCAGTAACGACATATGCATGAGGTTAAATGAACCGACCTACCAAAAGGTGATCGCAAAAAATATTTCCTACCTCATCATGCAGTTTTTAAGGAAAGTTCAACAACTTCGTGTGGTTTTCTCGCATCATGTAAATCGTCAAATTCAATATCTCTAAATGAAACACTGCAAGTGGGGCCAAAAATTCAACTCGACTTGAATACAATTTTGCTCAAATTTCGGACACATCAAATCGCCTTCGACGCCGATATTGAGAAAAAGTTCCGATAGGTTCGTGTACATCCAGATGATAAAATGTATCAACTAATTATTTGGAAAGAAGGATAACCTAAAGGTCTATATGTTGGATACTGTCACGTACGGTTTAACAAGTGCTCCTTATTTAGCGGTTTGCACGTTGAAGGCTATCGCTGAAGAATACCCGGATCAGGATCCAGAAGAATCAAAAATTATTATTAAGGATTTTTATATAGATGATCTGCTTTCGGCGCAAATACAATTGCAGACGCGTTAAAAAGCAAAGCAAATACATATAATATAAATATGTATTAGAAAGTCGAGGTTTAAAATTACGAAAGTGGAGATCGAATTCTAATGAATTTCAGCAATCTTTTACAAAAACAGATATTGAAGCATACCAAAATTGATTGAAAGCAAACGAAATATGAAAACACATAATTGGGTATAATTTGGGATTCGTTTGCCGATGTCTTTACATTTACGGTTAATTTGGGTTCAACACAAAACTTGTCGAAACGCAGCATCTTGTCGGAAATATCACGTATATAAACATGAAAATCTCAAAAAAAAATTATTTTATTTATTGCGAAGCGCGCTAAAGTAGTTTTTTTACGCGGTTATCTCAAAATGACGAACTTTAAACGCGGTTATCTCGAAATGACGTTTTTCAAGTTGGCGTGCAAGATTGAGAAAAAACTAGTTATTCAATCGTTCTAAAATTTTAACACGTTGATCTACATATATTTCTGCTCAGAATGAACTACGGAAGGAAAAATCGGCTTTTAATTTTTTGAGTTACAACTAATTAGGGGGAACAAAAAAGCTGCATTTTCGAAAAAATGCCGCCATTTTTTCATTTTTCAACCAATTTTTTTTCTTTTAGTTCATTCCAAGGGCGATTTAATGCTGAATAAAACCCCGTTTTTTCAGACGTTTCTGATAGTAGTTATGATGCACGCCGGGAATTTTCAGTGTATTTGGAAAACCCTTGTAGCAGACGACATTGGGCTAAAAAAATCAATTTTTTTTTTTTAAATAAAATGTCAATGGAAAGTTTCATTAATACCCCTATTATGGTTTTCGCCTCCCCGAACGATTCACGGTGAATCTTAAATCCGTGTGAGTTGGGTTTTCATATTATGGTTTTCGCCTTTATTTTGGCGAGTGCACATCTAGTAACACTAGCCGAATAATAATTTGTATAACAATTTTTTTGACGTTTGCGGTTTTTGTCAATAATTGTGTTGTTGTAATTATATATGATTCAGATTTTGTGTTTATAAATTACGGTTTTTTTCAATTAATCTAAAATCAGTTTAAAATTATGTTATCTAGTGTCGTTTTATCTTTTTCTGATAAACCAGATGAAAATATTAACATGGCACAGATGCGAAAATCGTTAAGGGAGCAATGTCATCCGTTTACTCTGCCTGGTACATTATTTTATAGGAGGCCCCAAGTTATTCAACATTACTGTCAAATCCTTCCAAAACAGGATTACGAATTGTCTATTTTCCCAAAGCTGGGAATTCCCCTTGCAATATCGGTATTTTTCTTCATCTCCCGTTAATTTCGAAATTTGGGTGGCATTTGTTGTTTTCTACATGTTATAAAAATATAATTACTTACACGTGAACCTCCATTGTTTGATTTTGACTGTGAAATGAAAACAGAAAATCAATTTTATAAGATTCGCCTACAAAAAGTTGGCGAATCATTTTGACAGTTTAGCTCGTTTAGATGAATATCAAAATACCAAAAATGTGAGTTGGATTCGCCGGGAATGTCAAATGCGAAAACCATAATACCAAATTGTATATTTGACTAGTTGCATTTGCCGGGAATGTTAAATGTGAAAACCATAATAGGGGTATAAAAGAAATCTATTTTTATTCCATTAACTCTTTTAGACCTGTTGTACATGAGTACGTACAAACTTTTCAAAGAGACGTAGTATTGACGAAATTCATATTTTTTCCGCTATTGCAAGTTTGTTTCAGTTTTTCATCTCTTTGTCATCATTCTATTGCAACACATTCCCTCAAACTACAAAAATGAGATCAGTATTAAATATAAGATCAAAGTACAATTACGTATTTTTTAGTAGTGGAAATCCTTTATTTTTTAGCCCAATTTTAGTGTAAATAAAAAAAATCCTGGTAAGACAATGTTTTTTATACATTTAAATATCCAACAATGTATATTCTAAAAACAAATTGTCGTTTAAGTCATATTCAAATGTGGTTTTTCTCAATTTAATATGATGTACATGTAGATGTACAAATATAACGAACGGTCATGTACATTGTATAACATCATGTACTTTGGGACTTTGTAGCAATACAAGTACCAATAAAAGACGTTCAAAAAGAATCGAAGAAGAACAAGCGGTTGGTGAAGACGACGAAAACGCAAACACCGATTCGAAAACAGTGGCTGCAACTGTTATTGAAGGAGTATCAATCGAGGGAACTGTAACTGAAATTTCAATAACAAGAACTAAAATTTCTGATTTCCCTCTACAACAATTTGGGTTTGGTGCAGCAATCGTCTTCCATTTAAATCGAAGAATTGAAGTGCCGCGACACAAACTGTATTTCGGTAATTTTTTTACGACCTACAATTTATTGGAAATATTAAAAAATTGAGGAATTCATGCAATTGGGACCGCTCGAATTAACCGATTTCACAAGTCAGATTTTTCGGAAGACCGCCAATTTAAAAAAAAGGATTACAGTTATTTAGAGCAATGTGTCAGCAAGTATGATAAAATCATTTTGATCAAATGGCTAGATAAAAACCTATTTATCTAGCATCCAATTTTATGGGGAAGGGTGATGTAAACACAATAAAAAAGATGGGGCGCATCCCTAAAGCGATATGTTGACGTTTCGCAACCGGAAATTGTACATTTATATAACAGCGGTATAGGAGGGAAGGAGTTGATCTTTTAGATCAACTTATCCAATACTATAGACGTTTATCAGATCCTAAAAATGGTCATTGCGAGTAATGGCGCATTTTTTTACATTTTGCGATAAGCGGAATTTTGATTGAGTACACGTGTATGCAAAAACAAAACATACTAGCTAAAGACATACTAGATTTGTTGGAATTCCGGTTACATGTGTCACTCTTTCTGATAAATTCTTTCAACAATCCACGAAAACGAGGGCGTCCTCCAGCGAGTATTACCAATACCGAATTTCCATCTCATTAATGAAGAATTCAGGACGAAATTCGTGCAATCTCGGATATTTGGTATGATTATTGATCATTTTCTTAAATTTAGTGGAAATAATATTTCATTCTGCATCTTACTGTCAAAGCGATTAGTTCACAAAATATAAACTTGAACTATAATAATATAATATTAACAATTTCATAGTATTTTTTTTCCAAAGTTGTACATAATATAATACACATTATTTGTTTTGATCGGATACTATATAATAAATATTAAAAAATACTCTCAAGTTATAAATATAACAAAGTAATTTTATAAAATCATAAGTGACCTTAAATCATTTTGCCGCCTAAAATTGACTTTCGTTTATCATGAGTGGAAACTGTGACAAGTGTAAGAAACATATCTCTTAAGGAAGGTTTTCTGGTGTAAAATGTGTGACTTTGCATAAAATATTTCATACAAAATGTTCGGTAATTTCTGATGAAATGCTAAATGGCTTCAAAACGGGATCCGCTACTTGGGTGTGTCCTGATTGCCGTACCAGTGCCAATAATTGTATTCTTGATAGTGGTGATGACGACATAGTTGTGCAACTGAGCTCACACAATCCATCGCACTCAGTGAAGATATACAAATTCTGAAAAGTATGCAGCATCAGATTGAATCTTTCAAAAATTCCCCTTAGTTTCCTGTGTAATTCAATGGATGATATAAGAGAAACTGTTACCCGTTTATCTAACGAAAATCAAGCCATGAATGAAAACATTTCTGCTTTAGAGACCAGATATGAGGCGCAGGAGCAAAAAATTTACTATATGGAGGCTCAACTTGATCATGCAAATCAGGATTTAAATAAAACAAATATAGTTATTGTTGGTCTACCATCCGGAAATGATAGTGAGATTTCTAATTCAATAAGTGAAGTTGTTGACAAAATTGGAGTACAAATTTATAATTAGGATATTATGGCAGTTAGTCATATTTCCCACCACAAATCATCAAATTCACAATTAAAAAACTCGTATATTGTAACGTTAAAATCAATAGAATTAAATTCTAAAATACTAACAACATTTCGTAAAAAAAGAAAATCAATTTATTTGCATGACCCAGCTTGCAACAACTCTTCAAATTGTCCGATTAGCATTATGCACCATCTCACGAAATACCAATCAAGATTATACAGCGAAGCTAAAAATATTAAGCACAAGTTTAAATTTCAATGTTTGTGGTGTAGTGATAATAAAATTTGCTTACGTAAATCAACTGATGCAAAAGTGTATCACATACATTCATTCAATGATATCAATCGCGTCATCCAAAGCTGTTCAAGTTCCACAACATCTTCAGCGCGACCCAACATCCAGGCCGATAATTCCGGAAATTAAAATTATAAATCATAAAAGTATTTTTTTAAATATTTACTTTTCATATTTATATATTTTTTGAAACTTACCTTTTACATAATTTGTATCCATATCCATAGAGATTTGTTTACAGATTTTTTTAACTTTTGGTCATTTAGTTACATGACGTATAATGTCAAACTTTTGTTTTCAATCAGATTTTTTAGTTTAATTTTGTCAAGTAAAAATACATATACTTTTAGGCGCTATAGTATAAATAGAACCTTACAAATGTTTAATGAATGGATAATTGGTTTTGTTATCTACTACAATATTTTTTTTGTATATCTTTACAATTTATTTGAGAGTAGTTTGATGAGGAATATTCATTCAATATTTGAGTGGAATATTAATATTTTTATTTATTGTAATGGCTAGCTACAAGCTAGATAATAATATTTAGTGATAATTGTATAAATAAATATTTCCTTTGCGGATCCGACTACAATAGACATATCAATTTGATCAAACGCTGTGACTTGGATTTACGCGTTATATGGTTTAATGCCTGTAGCATGAATAACTTTGATAAATTTCACTCGATTCTCGAATTCATTGTAAATCTTAATTCCGATTTTCATATAATTATGTAAGTGAAACCTGGATTAAAACCCAAAATGTAAATTTTTATAATATAAATGGTTTCAGAAGTATTTTTTCGTGCAGAGATGATAGAACCGGTGGTGATATTGTGATGTATATTAAAAATGATGTAAACCTCGATATAATCAGAACCGACGAATCAAATTTTGAATTTCAGTTTATACAAATAAAACTTAACGAGTTTTCACGAAATTATGTCACTGCGTTTTATCGCCCACCTGACTCGAATATTGATATTTTCTTTAGAGAATTAGAATTAGTTATTCATAAAAAGTGTAACAACATTATACTAGGCGATATTAATATACCTTTAAATAAGTCAACTCCTGTAGTAACAGACTATAAAAACTTACTGTTAAGTTTTGGGATAGTTGCAACGAACAATTTTGAAACTCGGTCTAAATCAGGAAATATAGTTGACCATGTGCTCTGCGGGTTTAATGGATTACAGAAGGTTGTAAATTCAACTCTATTCTCTGATATTAGCGATCACAACTTTATTGCTTCACATTTCTCGTATAAAAACAAAAGAGTTAATAAACTTTTTGAAAAGAAAATAATTGATTATAATCGAGTAAATGCTGATTTTGACAACTATTTAACAAGTCTGGATGTATATTGTTTTGAACCGGATATAATTTTGTCCCACATTACAGAGAAATATGAAGAATTAATTATCAAATACATTCGCATTATTAAAAAAACAGTTAAATTAAAAAATTCGTATTGTCCTTGGATCACGTACGATTTAAGGCAACTAATTAATATAAAGGAATCAATACTAAAGAAATCCAAGCGGCAACTCCGTAATAGTTCAGCAACAAACCAAAATGTAAGCGATTATAACCAAAGACTTCTAGAAATGGATATGGTGATTAAACGTGAAAAGTATTATGCCAAAAAGAGATATTTTGGAAAGGTTTTTGGAAGTGGTCCTAATCAACGTGACTTGTGGTTCAATATAAATGCTTTACTGGGTAGAACTAATAGCAACAATCATAACCTTGTTATTAATATTGGTGGGGAATTTATATCTGAATGTTTGATTTGGCTGGTCAGATTAATAGTTCCAAAAATATTTTTAAATTTAATACCTATCACGTTGTTAATCAAATTATATTTATAAAGCCTACGTCGTCTGTTGAAAGATTTAACTTAATTATTGATTTGGAATCCAAGAAAGGAGGTGGACCATATTTGCTCGATAGTCATGTCCTAAAATTCCACATCAACAATTTTTCGGAGATTTTATCAAACGTTTTTAATAAGGTTTTTGAAACTGGAATATATCCAAATTGTTTAAAATTATCAAAAGTTATTCCAGTTTTCAAAAGTGGCGATAAAACTAAATTAACGAATTACAGGCCAATATCTACGTTATCTATTATAGATAAATTGTTAGAAAAATTGTTAGCATTACGGGTTAATTCGTTCTTAGAGACTCACATTTATTATATAATTTTCAGTATGGTTTCCGAAAATGTTCAGCGACTGATGTTGCTTTGGTTGAAACAGTTGATATGATTAATAGTTTCATAAATGATAAGTTCTATGTATGTGCTTTGTTTTTAGGTCTAAAGAAAGCATTTGATACAGTGGACCATGAATTATTATTAGATAAATTGAATTGGTATGGATTAAGATGGAAATCTTATGACATATTGAAAAGTTATCTCGCGAATAGAAAACAATTCGTTTTTGTTAATGGCGCTAGTAGTAAGAGTAGTTCGGTGAAGTACGGTGTACCTCAAGGCAGTGTACTCGGCCCTATGTTATTTTTATTATTCATAAATGACATGGGTAATCTCCCATTAAAAGGAAAACTTAGGTTATTTGCTGATGACTCTGCACTGTTTTATGAAGTTAAGGATCCGATTGACGGACTGCAGTCTATGTCACATGATCTTGACATTTTACTTGATTTTTTTAATGAGAATATTTTATCTTTAAACTTGGCTAAAACTAAATACATGGTATTCCGTTCAGTTAGCAAACCTCTTCCTACATTACCTAGTCTTGCCGTAGTAAATGTCAATATTGAGCTTGTCAAAACTTATAGGTATTTAGGAATGATTTTAAACACGCATCTTAATTGGCAGCATCATATTGATACGGTCTGCACAAAAGTTTCTCCAATAATTGGTTTTACACGTAAGGCCTCTCATTATATAGCTACGAAAATACTTCGATGCATATAATTTGCCTTCATTCACTCTAGAATTACTTATGGCCTCGTTGTTTATGGCAACTCATCCCAATCGCGATTGAGAAAGCTACAAGTTCTGCAGAACCGTTGTATTAAAGCAATATATAAATTACCAATTCTACATTCATCGAAAGATGTATATGCTCTAAAAGCTGAAAATATTTTACCGGTAAAAGCCTTACACTTCATGCAGACTGTCAAGTATATCTATCTATTATTAATGAGTATGGTCGCAAACAGTTTCGTAGGCCCTAAAATGTATAACGAAGTCCCTGTTGAAATAAAACAGCAAAATTATGTTAATTTTAAAAAAGGATTAGTTAATTTTTTAAAAGCGATTATAAATAAATATATTAAATAAAAAGGTATAGATGCCAAGATTATAGTAGTCTTTATTCACATTGTATTTTTGAAATATGTTATTATTTGTAGAGTATAGATTTGAATATTGTTGTATGCAATTCTCTTTAAGGGATTCTGAATCCACTGCGAACTGCATTGTTGGATGCATATATGTATAATATTATTTATTGTATAAAAAATAAAATTATAAATATTATTATTATTATTATTATAAAAGTTAATTGTTATAAAAGTTAATTGTAATATAATATTTTAATTAAATTAATGTAAATTAAAGAAAAAAAATGCAAGTTTGAAAGCTATGCGTTTCGCACGTACGTTTACTGTAGAAAATGTTATATACAGCTTTGTCTACTAAAAAAGAGGTCCTGTTTTTTAAAATTCAATAAAAAGTGAATGTGATTTTAAAAACTGTGAGACTGAAATATTTAAATTTTTATTTATTTGATGTTACTTTATTTATATTATTTTTTTTATATTTTTTATATTATTTATATTATTAGTTTGTTTTGCTAGAAGCAATTTACAAGTTATGTGTTTTTAATTATTTTTGCATTTTAAATACACATTTTTAAGTTTGAATTTGAAATAATAAGTTTATAAACTTTTTCTTTAATGCCAAAATAGTTACTCTTGGCTCGATTTGTACATGTGAGTGTACATTAGGTAAAACCTACCCTGACTTATTTTTCACATTTGTTTTCTTATTTTTGCTTAAAATAGTACCCAAGCAACCCAAAACATGTCACAAGAAAAATCTATTTGGCCCAGTTTTAAATCAGGGCTCAAAGGATTAAAAAATAATCTTTGAAAAACTTTTTTTTTTTTTTCAATTTTTAAGGTGCTATGTCCCCTTAATGATAATAGATGAGGAAGGATGCGCTTTTATACAAAAAAAAATTATAAATTGATAAGAAAAAAGGGCAAAGTTGTCAATGTTGGTTGCCAAATTGGCAACAGAGCTGCACTGTACGCACACAAAACTTAAATAAGTTCATATTTTTGTTATATTGTCATACGCATGAATATGTAATTGGCTTCATGCTAAATAAGTTAAAATGAAGCTGTGTAAAATTATACTTATAAGTGAAACGTAAAACTTGAGTTTTTTATGAACACCGACCACTGTATAAAAAACAAACAATTTTCATTAAGTATTTCCGAATAAGAAGTCAATCATTTTTTAACCGATATTGATGGGATTTTGAATATTTGATGTGATCCTTAAATGATTTTTGGAAGAAGTTCTGGAATATGACCACAAGGGACGAAACTGATCCATTTCTTAACCGACTATGATGGGGGGAGGGGTGGTATGGGGCTGGGATGGGATGGGATTTGTTTTTTATAGGAATCGTAAACTGATTTGTTAGAGAATTACGTTAACATGGCCACGTGGACGGAACACGGCCACCTTCTTTGTATTGGATAGGGGTTGTTTCATGAGAATGAAATGGAACTGATTGGTGATGATTTTTGGAAGAAGTGCTCTATTAGAGCCACATGGGAGACCACTCGGCCATTTCTTAACTGATTCTGATGGGATTGCGTATGTTCTATCGAAATGGGATTCTAAACCTGATTTTTTAAGATGTTCTGGAATATGGCTACCTGAGATGAGACTCGGTGATTTCTTAAACGATTACGATAAGATTAAGTATGTTGGATGAAAATGCTAGTCCAAAATGATTTGTTGACGGATTTCTGGAGTATATATAGCAACTTGGACGGAACTCGACTATTTTTGAGCCTATTATTATAATGGGATTAGGCATGATGTTTGTGGGATTTTAAAATCATTTTTGGAAGAAGTTTTGGAATATGGCCACCTGGATTACAACTTAAAATTCATTACAGATTCTAATCGTTATTACTGTAAACTATTACAAGGGCCGTCCCGGTTTTGGAAAGACAGCTTTGCTATGAAAGCAAAATACAGAGATAATAATTCTATGGTACCAGTAACAGAACTAATGGAACTACACTTGGTTGTAAAATATTCTCACATTGAATAAATTTCAACAAAGTTGAGTTCAAAAGTATCAAAAAGTCCAATGTTTGTGTAATTTTTTTTAATACAGATTCAAAGTATATTTCAACAACTATCTAAACCTTGCCAATAAGGTGTTGTTTCAACAGGTGTTGTCAACATTTGAAGTACATTTTTTTGTGGATGTGTCTGAAACTAAGTTAGTTGTAAAAATCGAATTAAAACATAGAAATTAATTTTTCTTAATTAAATATTCCTTTAATTTTTATTACATGATTTAGGAATCAACTTGTTATCGAGCGTAACTTAGATAGTTCTTTAAAATGTATAATTTCATATTGGAAAAAACATTTTATACTTACTCAAATAATTTTTGGATTTCGATTAAATATTTATTCACGATCTTCTGTAAAACGATTCGTAACATTATTCAAGCTAACGTAAGTTATCCTCCTAATTGACATTTAATCTAACATATTGCCAAAAATAAAAGATTCATCGCAGCGATAAAATTTCAAATCTTCCAAAAAATGGTAAGCTTTGAAGATTTGCGTTCTAAACGAAACAAAAAAGTTTCAATAAAATTTTTTATTTTCAATATCTTTTTTCCATATCAGGAAGAAACAGAAAAAATAAGTATAACATACACAGTACAGCACAAAATATACCAAAACACAATAAAGATTTTTACTATTTTACTAAAACCAGATAACAAAAACCATTTTATTTATTAAAATTCGTTCTTTTTTGCTTTAAATCCTAGTGAAATTCTTCTTAAATAGAACAAAAATCCGAAAATAATAAAAACCGGGCTACCAGCAAAAACATATACACAAAGTGAAAAATGTATCTTTTTTATTGTGCCATGCCATGGCGGTGTGCCTGTTCCTTTTGTCTCAGTATCTCGAAATCTTAAAATAAAAAAAAATAAACAGAATCTGCAATTTTATACATAAAAATTTATATTCACACAATTCTACATTTTATTTTTCGACATAAACACACATACATCCACAAATCGAACGGAATCGTATAAATTTGAATATCTATAACCCTTTCTGACAACAAGCTATACCAATACATTTATTCTAGATTAGGCAAAGACGAGTGAAAATAAAGGATAATATTGAAAATCCTGCCTCAAATTTTATTTTAAAGGATAATATATTGAACACATATACATATATACAGATGGGTGTTCGAACAAATGTATATGTCTTTTATAATATGCTGAACTACAAAAAAAAACAGGTGTCTATTATGCTCTCGAAGTGGTTTCGCCTGTATAATGTATCCCATCTGATAACAGGGTGCAATAGAAATATATCAAGACTAAGGTTATACAAGTAAAAAAGTAAACAAAAAAAAAATTATATGCACTGATCTCCTTTTACGATATCTCTGCGAATACAATAAACGCCTCTAGTGCTTGTGTACGTGCTCACCTAAATACAAGACGAATGTGATTTAAAGTCAAACTTGAACACATGCAAAAAAATAAAATTCAGTCCATCGAAGTATACAAGAAGGAAAAAACATGGGAATAATCGACTTGTTCAATTATTCATGGAGCTTTTCTATACGTATTCCTTTTTATCGTTGTTGGTGGATATTTTATATCGTTTCCTATATATGTTCAAAAATCAATAATTTAAAATTCAAAACCAACTGGATGTAAGAAACAAGGCTGTTCGATTTTAATATATATGGTTATGGTCATGTTAATAGTATTACGGATGATTCCTCTCCTTTTTGTGTAATTCCGTGTAGAATGTCGAAGACTTGGAATATCAAATATATTATAATGTTTTTGTCGGCGGGGGAGTTATATAGGCGGAATATTCAAATTAGGATATTATTAGTAGGTGTACAATTTTCTGGAAGGTCAATTTTTATAGACTTTAATTTTGTGAAGTTCGGTTTTATTTTGTTTGGTTTTGAAGAATATAAAAAGTGAAAGTTATATTGATTGGAAAAATTACACGGAAAATTTGTTTTCCTTCGGCTATAAAAAAAGATAAAAATTATTATACCGCACATGGTTAATATTTAATAGAACGATTTACCCATCCAATCGCTTAACTGTTATTATATTAAAACCTGACTCTGAGAAATGGCGCAATTTCAATGAATATTAATTGAATATCTTAAGGCAACTGATAGTCCGTATTATTTGGAAATAAATGTGATGCTTGTTCCTAATATTTTATAAAGAATATAAAGGCTATTTAGATCTAATGTTTTTAGTTCTGCTTCTGATCATTAAATAAAAATGTTGTGAACATATTTGACACATATGAAACCTAGCTGTTGAGTCTATTACTTATTTGTATAGGTTGCATATATTTGAGCTTTTAATTTTTTCAATCCGACTTGTGACAATACCTCATTGAAAAACCTCCCTGGAATTTGTCCTAAAATGTCCTAAACCAACAAAAAAAAAAAATTAGGTAAAGTTTGAGACAAATTATGTACGATTATAAATCATGTAAAATTTGTTTTAGACTGTCTTAAATACAGAGTTTCGTTTAAAAGCTAATTTAACACTGCAAATTATAAATGTAGTTCACTTTAACCATCTTTCAGTTTTTGTTTTTGGTTTGCAAAAATTATCGGTTTTGATGTTTTTATATATGTTGTATGTGTTGTTGGTGTACCATAGGAAAATTTTTATATTTGGAATGAAATTGGAAGGATCCATTGATCCTCGATGAAATCTCGGGCTCGTTGTAGCTATAATAACACCACTCACTTCGCTTAGCCCACTGATCAATTTGAGGGTAGCTATATAATTCGAACTTTGATGGCACGATGTACCCCGTGAACGTCTCCGATCTGAATATTTGAAACACCCACTAATATTTTGGCATCGTATTGTAGAATTTTGCTCAAGGCGAATTCATGATGTTGTTTGTAAAATGAATGCTTGGTTTAATTGAGTGAAATCTGCAGCAATTGAGGTTTGAACACTGCCAAAATAAATGTCATAGTAATGCCCAAGAAATGTAAATACTCAAATACTATACTGATTAGTGATAAATAACCCAACTCCAAATTCGGGCTCGCTGGTTTTATAACTTCCACAGAGCGTGTTCCAGGGCGGTTATAACCATCGATGTTATATTTTCAATTACTGTTGTTGTCTGTTTAATGCTAAAATACCAAATTTGTATTGAGATGCTTGCCGAAAGAGTTAGTTTTTGCTCGATTTAAGTTGCGTATAGAGAGTCTAGTATAATAGGTTTCCGTTTCGATTGTGTCATTTTAAAGTATTTATCTTTAATTCAATTTGCACTTATATGTTCAGTATATATAGTATTCTGTTCAAAGAACAATTAAACTTATTATTCGGTAAACCAAGTTTTCGATGGGATCTTACGTCTCGAAATTGCAGGTCTCTCTATAAGCATCGAGAACTACTAATTTTGCCTAAAAGTGCTTAATTATATTGGCTACGTTGTTCGCGATGGTTGTTTAAGTGTCAAACACCGAATCAAACTGCAAAAGCTCCGCTTCAGAATTTAAAAACAACTTTGATATTAGCTCCGGTATTTGTAAACCCCATCAAAATTTCTATGCGGGGATCAAGGGATATCTTTTATCGTAAATTTACTGTTGAATGATGCCTTGATTTGAGTTTACTATGATAAATTGTGCAAGACTCCCGAATTTGTAACGACAGTTGATTTAAAATACCCTATTTGCAAGTAAATGGGTGTCATGTGCTTTTATAAGACTCTCAGTATCCCAAATTTTTTGATTCCGTTAGTACAAGTGTCAATGCTCTCAATTTAAGGGTGCGCAGTATGAAAAATTGTATCTTTAAATTCCTCCTAGCGGACTTTATACAAACTGAAATTTTTTAAAAGTACATTAAACCAATTTGACTGCATTTTCGTTTAGTATCTTCAATTTTATCTACAATAAGTAGATCACTTCGGTTTCCTGGTTGAATTGCTCTTCATATCTAGTAGAAAGTTCTTCTGCTAATTGAAATAGAAAGCCTACCTTTCTGGTAATATTTGTTCGTGTGAGTTCTGGGTACAGAATCAAAATACTTGTAAAGGTGATCTCCGAGATCCCAACTTAACAGTGTATTTTTTGGCCGTTTAATTCATTATATCTACACCAAATTTAGTGCTGTTGTTAAATGAAATGGTTTCAGGAAGCTTTTTCAGTTTTGTTCTATTTTTGGGGAATTATGATTGGAACTAAGTAAAGGTACTTTCTTAGTTGACTTAACTTTGTATACCATTAGTGTTCAATTATCAGATTTGTAAATCAAACTTGAGCATTTAGGCAATTTATCTCTTTTTTGTTTGGCAATTTGTATCAGTTCGTTACATTTCTACCGAAACCAGTAAATGGCTCAATTAGTTTTTAAACAACGAACTCACCCAAAGATATTGATTCTGGTTTATTTTTATTTTTTTCCTAAGTATTGAAATCTATTTATTATATGTTTACTTTCAAATCCGTTGCAAACCAAAACTTAATTCCGAATTTACTTGGTATTTTCAACATGTACTGGGTAAATTTGCATCTGGCTTTAGTTGGATTTTTTTTTTCATCAATAGTATTTTTTCTTCCAGGCTCATAGCAGTTTTAACAATTTTTGATGGAAGGACTCATCCTATCGAACTCAATAAATTGAAAGATATCCGTGAATTCTTTTCTAGCCATCGTATTTCTAAAAATTTCAGTTCCCCAATTTTTTGATCAACCACGACAATTTTAGATTTTTAGCTTCATAAGCATCACGCCAATATAAAATTGCTAAAATTAAGCTTCATTTTTCTTCTGTTAAAACTTACTTTTTTGCAATCACTTTAGAAGCTTCCATTTCGGTGCTTTTCTTAATATAAATTATAATATTTTTTTTATTATGAAAGAAAAAGCGTATTATTAGCATAGAACCAATATATTATTTAGGACAAAAATCTTTACGTAATTTTAGAACATCAACTGCTCTATTAAGAATTTCCACATGAGTTAAATTGTCCAACTTGGTTTGTCCACTTTGTTTTTAAAGTGCTGTATATGATAATCGTTGAGCAGTTTAGCGAACTCTTTCCTTATGAACTGGGATACATTATCAGAAATAATAATACGTGGTACAGAAAATAAATTAAATATCACTTCTTCAAGCTTCCTCTTTAATATTGAAAATTTAGAATTTCGCACTGGAAAAATAACTGGATATTTTGTGAAATTATCAATAATGACCAGAAGAAAGACATTTCCTTGCTTTGACCTAAGGAATGAACCCATATAGTCGATACTTATAATTTCCCATGGTCTTTGGGCTTTACGCATCTTTCCAATGGGCGGCTTAAGGGAGACGGTTGGAGATTTAGATGCTTTACAAGTGTCACACCTTGATATATAGCTTCTCACGTCTTCGGTTATGTTGGGCCAATGGTATAAGTCTGAAATTCTGCGGTAAGTTTTAAATTTGGCGAAATGTCCAGCCTTTGGCTCGTCATGAAATTTTTTTAATAAAGCTGGGCGTTCGTTTTCAGGCACTAATTCTTTCCAGCGATAATTTTCTACATTGTACTTATCCGAATCTTGGAAAAGTTGGTATGATTTATTATCTATTATCCTAAAATTCGAGTGTTGTAGTGGGTGTTCGAAAACTTTAGTAAGTAAACTATTGTACCAGGTATTTTGGCTAATTTCTTCGAGGCATCTTGAGAGAGCATCTGGAACAATATTCTTTATCCCTGGACGGTGAATTACTTCAAAATTATAATGTTGTATTTTTAGAGCCCACCGTCCGACACGACCTACTGAATCTGCTTGGCGGAGCAACCATTTAAGTGCTGAACTATCAGTTATTATAAAAAATTTGGAACCCTCCAGAAAGTGTCGCCATTTGGTAAGAGCAATTAAAATACTTAGACATTCTTGTTCTAAGGTTGTATATTTTTTCTGAGTTGGTGAAAGTTTTTGTGAAATGAATGCAATAGGAAAATTATCGTCATCTATTTTTTGATATAGTTGGCTTCCAACACCGGTGTTAGAAGCATCGGTACAAACATAAAACGGCTGTGTATAATCTGGATTATGAAGAGTAGGGGCGTTGGCAATTGCCTCTTTTAGTTCATTGAAAGCTTTGTTTGCATCGATTGTCCAATTGATTTTGGTGGGTTTTCCTTTTAATAAATCTGTTATGGTGAAGCTGGATATGGTTTGATAACTCCCAATTGTAACATACGCTGAAGTTCAACATCAGCTGCTTTTAAGAAATAAGATAGCATCTCTGCATCGCAGGAGGTTTATCAGCTGTGTTAATAGTGTGGGAAACTATTTGGGTACAACCGAAATTATCATTGGTAGTAATAGGAAACTCAGCAATTAATTGTATTAACTGTTTCTGCTGTTGATCCGTAAGAAATTCTTTTGAACTATCGGAGGTATTTTGAGATTCTGAAATAATATAAAAAGGTGTGGGATTTAAATCAAAATTCTGCCAAAAGTCCATCCCTAGAATGAGATCTTGTGTAATTTGGGGTAAAACATACATAGTCAAACTTCGGCGTTTGTTATTGAACTCAATAAATACATCTACTACTTCACATCCTTGAAGTGATTCTCCGTTAGCTACAAAGACTTTTGTATATTCTTTTTGGAGTCGTTAATCCACATTGGGATAGGAATTTATCAGCATTTTTTCCTAACACTGAAATTGTAGCACCAGTATCTAATAATGCGGTTTTAGGGTTGTCGTTAATTACAACATCTAAATAAAATATATTGTCTCCCTGTTTTTGAATAAATATTGAACCTACCGTTCTGTTTGGGCTTTCAGAATCTTTGCCAGATGAAGTGGTAGGCCTTTCTTGGGTAATATTATTTGCGGGATTTATCTGAGAGTGGGGCTGCTCTTGAGAAAGATTTGGTCTTAGAGTTAAAAAATTTTGCCGGAGCAAATGTGGATGACATGTGGGGCAGTGGGGAAATATGGTATCTTCTCGACCGCATCTGTAGCACAAATAGTTGGCTCTTCTTGGTTTTGGACATGAATCAGGTTTGTGTCCATTTTCAAAAAAATTCACACAAGAAAACAATATTTGCCCCATATTTCTGGGATCTGAGCTGTGGGTATTGTGAACCGAGTCTGCATTTTTTGGAATTACGATATCCATAATTAGGCTTCAATTGAATATTAGGCTGGGAGAAAGTTTGCCTGTTATTGCTATTATTGTGGTTTGGATATTTTGAGTTTCGAAAAATTTCTTGAAATTAGAAGATTTTGAGTTTGAATTTTGCTCCAATATATTTAATTGGTGCATCCGTTTGTTTATTCTTATTAATGCATTTTCTTTACAAAGTTTTTCCATTCTTTCGATGTCTCTACAAAGCATCGTTAATTCTTCAACAGATGCAATATTGTTTAAATTTCTAAAACTAAGTCCTCTTAAGTATGTAGGCCATAAATTGTTGTACAAATATCGCAATTTCTCTTGTGGATTTGGAGCTTGTCTCAACTCTTTCAATAACAATTCCATTGATGATCGGTAATCTCCGAAAGTTTCAAACCGCTGTTGTTTGCGGTTTCTAATCGCATCCCTAATCTGTTCGTCATAATCTGGATCGGAATACTCCCATTTCAATGCATTAGTGAACTCAGTCTAGGTTTGAAAATTTTCGTTATAAGCGTCATATCATTGAAGGGCACTACCATCTAGCAATAAAAATATTGTACCTTAAAGTTCTTCCTCACAAATTCTTTGAGATCTGGCCATTCGGTTTACTTTCGTAAGAAATTCATTTACATTATCAGAATGCCTACCAGAAAATTTTAATTTCCACTCTCGAATAGGTACAGGCTTCCAGCGTCTTTCGCTGAATCTATTTTCAGTAATTAATTGATTTTCTCGGTTAGGTGCGTTTATTTGAGAGTGAAAATTTGGATTATTATAATGAGTAAAATGATGTGCTGATTGATTGAAAGTTATTGGTGGTCTTTTTTGAGACCATGTATTGCTAGGGTGAACTACAGTTTCTAAAATACGGATTTTGTCTGAGAGCTACTGGAATTGTCTCTGATGGAAGCTCCATATAATTGTGATGGTTAGGATTTGACCAAGTTGTTGCGGTTTCTTCAGAACTTTTCGTGAATTTGGTTCTTTGTTGTGAATGTAAAATCGACCTATAGCTCGGAATGCATTGCGGAATTTTTTCTTAATGGGAAGTTTGGGTTTGAACAATAGGTATCATCTGTAAAGATGAACAAAATGGAACATTTGAAGCTGAACTAACATAACACGAGGAATAAATATTTTGGTCAGTTTGAGATATCCTTTTTGGGTGAAAATTATCAACATTCAAATTGGCAGTTTATGTTTGAATACTAGGTATAAGCTGTGCAGATGAATAAAATGGAAAATTTGGAGCTGAACTAATATAACTCGGGAAATAAATATTTTGACCAGTTTGAGATATCGTGTTTGGATTAAAATGTTCATCTTCCAAATCGGCACCTAGATTATCAAAAGTGTTTATTTTGGATGCAATTTCCTCTATGGGAGGTGAAACGTTAAGTTGGGCTATATTTAGCTTTGGCGAGTTACGTCTCTTCGGGCAGAACGGACTCTGCGCAAAACCTTCTGAATTTCAGCTTTTTGTTCATCATTCGTTTTTGCTCGTGTCAACCTACCCTCTAAATGTTTCAAAATGTTTATTTGGTCTTGAATAGAGAAATTTTCGATCTGATCCAGTCTTGTTACGGCTAAATTAATTAGATTTGATATATTTTCGTCAACCTGACTATCGGGAAATAAACTAGGAGAGACCTGTTCTTCATCAAATAATTTATTCAGAATATACCTTGGACTCTCCGAATATTTATCTAAATCAACATTATGAATATCCAATTCGTATTGGATTTCGTCGTCGTTTAACCCCTCAATATTCATGATTAATGTTCTATTTGATATAAACGTCTTTCAAATTTTAAATATTTTTGTAAAACTAACTTTGTTGGGCGCCACTGATTTTTCGAAATAATATTGAAAAATCAGAAACTACATAAGAACGATATACCAAAGAATTAAAAAAAAATAATATATTATATCTTGAATTGAAATTTCAGTATTGAAAAAATAAAAAATACGTGATATAGTGTCAATGGATTAAAAATAATGTCAATAATAATTTTGTAACTAATATAATATATGAAATCAAACAATAAAAAATTTTAAATTTACTAATTCATAAAAAAATGGATATGCGTTCGCGTCAATTCCAATCATCACCAATTAAACAACAATATTAAAAAAAACTAAAACCAATTAATAAAAAAGAAAACTAATAATAAAAGCAGTAAATTTATCGGATAAAACAAAAAAAAATAACAAATTTTAATGCTAGGGAATTGTTCACTGTCGTGGCCCCACGTTGGGCGCCAATTTTATTCCGATTTTTCGAAATAAAACACTTACTGAAGCAAAAAGAAACTGTATTGACATAAAATAAAACACCCTTAATTTAATTTATTAACTTTAAACGTAATTTTTTTGTTTATTTTAAAGCACAAAAAAAAATACAAAATAAAACTTTATTTATGTACTTATTATTTATCGAATTATATAAAATAAATCTTATTCCTCCTTACAAGTTCTGTTTTAAAGAAATGGAGCAATAATTATTGAAACTTTTACCTATGTTTTAAATAGGTTACAAAAGACTACAAACCCACTATATATTTATCACTTAATGCTATACATTATCTAGGATCTAAAATTTCACTTACATAAACTTAGAACTAAAATACAATAAAAAAAAACTTACACTAAGATGGATACATATATCCTCCTGCGTTTATCTCATGATTTTATTTGATTATTCGGGTAGGGTGAGATATATGTATGTACATACCCGTATTTGATTATGGTACAAAATACCGTTATTATCGTACAAAACACTGTCGATCGTACAAAACACTGTATATCGTACAAGACACTGTCTTTCTTTCTGGTTATTTTCCTTTTTTTTAAACTTATTACATTTTTTTTTTCACACGTGGTTCTCACTCCACAAAGGATTCATTTTTTACTTTCCTTTACTTTTCCATTCTCTTATGTTTGTTTAATTTTTTTTCGAGCTCCTTTCACGTCCAATGTCCAACTTCTAATCATCCTTTTTTTCTTTTTCTTTTTCATCCATCAATCCTTTTATGGTTTCTTATAATCACCTCTTTTTTTAATCCGCCAACTGCGATCAACCGATCATACTCCCACCTACTCAATCCACCATCGGATGGTAGGGATCTTATATATACTATCTTATATATGTTATGTACTTATATTTATCTTATGTATATAATGCCTATATCTATTAATAGCCTATTTTTTATCACACTCCAAATGAATATTTTCAATATTACCAACATTACAACATAAATTTGTATAATTAATACGGTTATCAAAAACTAATGCACATATAATTTTATTAAATTTGTTTAATCAATTCAATTTTCTTTTTTGTTGTGATTTTTGTGTGTTAATTATATCTTTTGTATACAAATGTTTCGAAATAATTTATATTAAACAATTTCTGTAAGTTTTCTTTATGTTGATTAATTTTAAATCATATTTGTAAATCTTATTTTATGTTAAAAATTATAGAAATAATCGCCCTGAAGACGAACAAGATTTTTGTTCGAAACGTCGGCATAGGAAAATAAATTCTTTTTATTTATATATTTCACACAAAGAATATTATAGAAAATGAAATAGATTTCACCTAAGAGGTCATTAGTCAATTAAAAATAAAATTTAGCAACTTCATGTCAATAACAAAACGCATTATTGCTAACTTATATTTCACAAATTTGACCAAACAATTTCATAATAGGAAAATTTACGGCAGATCGGATTTTTCGATTTCGGAAAAAAACCGATGTCGGATTATTTCATAAGGAGCCCATTATGATATTCAGTGATAAATATTCGTATAAGAACAACAATTGATTATTTATTAAATAATAAAATAAATAGATACATATGATTTTTTTAAATAAAACTGTTTATTTCGTAAACGGTAAAGAATTACGCTAAATTTAAATGGTATTTCAATAAAGCAAAAAATTAAGATACTTCTATTATTAATACAGTTTAAAAAAACACCCAAATTGTTTAAATATTCGTATAGGTTTTTAATGACTTCAAATATGCGCTCTGTGGCACTATTCTGGCTTTCCCCGGGAATAGGGAATTGGGAAAAACATTTTCATAGCATTTTTGTCAAAATTATATTTTTCTGGCCTACTGAGGGAATAAGTTTAGTGTAAAATTTTTTAAAACAAAGTGAATTGGGAAACTTTTGTTCCACACAATTTTTATAGGGAAAAATATTTTCCCATTTAATTTTGTTTCGAAAATATCCACACCAAACATGTTCCCTTAGTAGGCCAGAAAATTACTATTTAGATAAAAATGCTATGAAAATATTTTTCCCAATTCCCTATTAACAGGGAAAGCCAGAATAGTGCCACTGGCATTGATTATGACGTGTTTTTTAAAGTTTCTGCCTCAATTTCGCCCGAACAGCACTTAATATACTGCTTTAAGTAGATGATCGTTTTAAATTGCCGACCATTCGCTTAAACCTTTGCTGCAAGTAGACCCCATAAATTCTCTACCGATTACAACCGGGACTACATGCAGGCCAATCAAGAACATTCATTTGTTTTTGACAAAACCACTCCATTGATTGCTTTGATGCATGGATGAAAGCATTGTTTCGTAAAAAATCAAATTATTGTTGTTGTAGTCCTCAAGAAGTAGCCGTCTTGGTTGAATTTTTTCTCATCCGAGAATATCACTTTTATTAGTCTTACTTTGCAATTTCAACCATTTAATATTTTTTGGTGTTCGAGTGTTAAGAGCAAAATGTTGTTTTGTAACAGGTAAGCCCAATTTTGCTTTAATTTGATTGGCGGGTAACTTATTACGACTTGCTTCCTTTTTTATTTTGTCAATTTGAAATTTGGGTAGTTTACTATTTCCTTTTGTTTTCTTTTTTAGACAACAACTTCGAGCTTTTTTTAGGGAGTTGTGGATCACAGTTGATGATCAACCAATTCTATAGTACCATATTTACGCATGGTAAATCTTTGTTCTTTAAAAATTCTGATGGAGATTTTTCCTTCTTCATTTAAGAACATTCCTTTTGGCATCAATATAATAAGATATTATTACAATAAATAATAATTTAAATAAAATTCCATTTTATTAGCATCGTAATATGCTTACTGAATAAGATCGAATATCAAAAATTTAAAACAAATATGTATTTATTAAGTGCGTAAAAAAACGTTTTTGTCAGCTGTCCTCAGTGGCGTAACTACAAGGGCGCAAACCCCACGCTGCGGGGGGCCCGCAACGATGGGGAGCCTGCCGCAACGCGGGTCTCGTGGTCTTTGTTCTTGTCGTGAGAATTGTTACATACCCTCCATTAATGTTTTTTTGAAAGTCTTAGATGTCGTCGTCAATCAACTGGATGACAGATTTAAAGCTATGGAAGAAATAACGAAACTATTTTCCTGTATTCAGCCAGATTAATTTGTCGAAATGAATGACTATGATCGCATGAAGTCAGCAGAAGCGATACAAGAAAAATATAAAGACGACCTATCGGAAGAGTTTCCACTACAAATGGTGATGGTAAAGTCAATGCTTAAGGAGGAAACTTTGGAGATATCATCAATACGAGAATTAGCTGAAGTTCTAATAATAAAATTTCCAACAATAGCTTCCAATGTTTCGCAAGTAATAACATGTTTATTATTGTTTCTAACGTTACCTGTTATGGTCGCAACAGCGGAACGCTCTTTTTCTAAATTTAAAATAATAAAAAATTATTTGCGTAACTCCGGGTGTAGTACTCAAAAAATGTTACACCTTCTCCATGCTCACCAGTAAGCAGGAATTTACAATTTATGAAAACTTTTGATCCACTCAAACGGTTGCTCCCAATTTTTGCCCCAAAATTTTTAGTAGCCGAGAAAAGACATAGGAGGTTTAATGATTAAATAATATTACATCTTCCCTCTGACCTGTAAGGAGGAATTTACAATATTAGACAACTTTTGATGAACTCGAGCGATTGCTCCCAAATTTTGAACGAATACTTCTTAGTAGTCGAGAAAAAACTTAGCGGGTTTATTAATCAAAAAATGTTCCTCCTTCAGCATGCTCACCTGTACGGAGGAATTTACAATATATGACAACTTTTGATAAATTCGAGCGATTGCTCCTAAAATTTGAACGATTACGTTTTAGTAGAAGAGAAAATATATAGAGGGCTTAGTGATCAAAATTGTAACTCCTTCCTTATGCTCATTTGTAAGAAGAAAATTACATATATATGCAAACTTCTGATTCACTATAGCAAGTGCTTACAAATGTTGCACGAATACATTTTGGCAACCGAGAAACCATGGTAGTGTTTAAACAAATATTTTTGATATGTTTCAATATATTTTGTATATCGAATGCCTTCTCATATCTGGAAGTTAAAGAAAGGATCATCAGTATTGCTTCTGCGGAATCTGGACCCGCCAAAACTATGAAATGGAACTCGGCCCCGTGTCGAAAGTAATTTGTCGAACACGTATTCATAACTCGCATACCCTTGATACCAACCGACCGGCCATTCAGCTTCAAACGAGTCCAGTTCCCGCAATTAGACTCTCATTTGCCTTAAGTATCAACAAAGCTCACGGGCAATCCCTAAAGTTTGTAGGCGTGAATTTGGAAAGTTCTTGCTTCTTTCATGGCCAACAAATAATTTTTGTATAACCCGGGCAATGAATATGAAACCCTATGAATTGTCTCATTTCATCTGAACTGGTACGCTTAAAAGATCTGGTACTCTAAGTATTTTGTTCTGCATAGAGGTTGGTGTAAACTACCATTCTTTCATTCATATCAGCTGGAATAAATTTGAAAAAGTAGCTCAAAGGAGTTTCTGAGTGTTGCTTTATAGTTTCTTGAAAGTCGAATTTACGAGTGCTAGCGTCAAACATTTGGCTTCTATATTCGATATTTTTTTTTCTCTGTGACATTATATTTCGAATATTCATCAACAAGATCAATAATAACATTTTCGTCGAGAATAGCTGGTTGATATTGCAATCCTTCATTTTCGTTTGGCACAGGGACGTCATCGTTCATTACTTCATCAAATTAAGTTGATTTCTTTGCTAAATTTTGTATAATTTAGGGAAGCGTATAATTGCCATCGTTATCAAATTCAATCTCTTGATCTGATAATTCTAATTCAGAATCACTAGCACTTAATAATTTCTCGATCTCAGCATAGGTTAATGGTCTGAATTGTTGAAATATTACATACATTTCTCACTATATTTTTTTATGGATACACTATAAAAACTTATTTGATGAAAATTAAAAAAGTACACAATCAAAATATTTCGTTAATTTGACCTAAAAAAAAAAAAATATTTTTCTTTTCTCGCGGGTAAAATTATTATTCCAATATTCTCGAGAATCTCGAGAATCTCAAGAAAATTTTTTGGAATTCTACAATTCTCGAGAATTAAAATTGTTGGAAAATTCGAAATTTTTGAATCTCGAGAACGAAAGAAGTTCGAGAAAACAGAAATTCTAGTCTAGTTTGCTCGGTTCTATATTACACTCTGCTTTATTTTATTAAGTTTAATCTATTCGATCAACATGAAAATGCTGTACACTTACATTTTTAATAGTATCATTTATGTTGTGTGGTCATTAGCCTGTATATATGGTTCATCTTATATTACAATATAACAACAACTACTTACTATCTTAAAAGACGATTCTCAATTCAAATATTTTTAATGTATTAAATTGGTTTTTTGTTGCTTTTTAAAACGAATCTAAAAATCGATATTACAAAACAAAAATAAGAAAATATTTAACCAAACAAAATAAAACGTATAGTAGAAAAATACCGTTGGAAAACTGAAATAAAAAAGGAAATAAATTATTTATATCTTGATTTTCATTGGGGACAAATAAATTAAAATAAAGTTTTTCCACTTTCCTTATTTAAAAAAAAAGAAACAACAAAAAAACCAAAGATTCGGGAAAAGAGCACAACAACAACAAAACATCCCAAATTGAAATATAAGAAAAACATAATTTGGATATTAAATGAAAAAGCACCAAATAACCTGAAGCTTTTAAAATATCAAAATCAGAGCTAAAAAATTTGGAAATTTTAATTTTTTATTCTAAATTTATAAAATTTAATTTATTATATTAAAATTGAGTCTACCTTTTATACCTTTACATAAAAAAAAATATTTTGCGCGGAAATTTTATTTTCCTTTTTCCATTAAGATTAAATGTGAAAGGTATATAAATCAAATATATACGAATGGAAACAGATATCTTAAGATGGTTGAAATAAAGCGTAACGCCAGAATGTGGGGGTAATTATTAGGTAATTATATAATTGTGTCGAATTCTAGAGAGATATAGAATTTTTTTTGCTTCTTAAATAAATTCGGCATAAATTAGGTCAAATTGTGAGATGTTGGGAATACTAACAATTGCTTTATTTTTATTGTCTAGGGTGAGGAATAAAATTTATACGCAATATAAAAGGATTGAAATTTCAAAAATATTTAACTTTTTTCAGACACAGACATAAATGCAAAGAATAATTATAATGTGATATGTTTTAAAACGATAAAGGAATCATGTATTTGAACTGCTATTTTGTTCAGATTCGGCAAACATTTATTTTTCTATATAAAGGTGCTTTATGCGAATGAAAATAGCAAATGCTTCAAATGATACGAGATCAAAATTATAGTTGTGTGTTTTAAATTGAAAACTTTTCGTTTTCTCCAATTTACTTGTACCCCTTTGAATTTCAATTGAGCAGAATAGCAGCTAGATGATATTAAAGAATCTTATTTGTATGTCTGAATATATACGTCTAGAAGAATACTGATGGGAATACAAATGGATAACTTTATATATGATTGATAACGAAACTTTAAACACAAATTTATCGAATATCTAATGGAATAAGATTTCTATAGTTATTGGAATTTGCTTTGTGAATATAAATTTCTTTTATATATATATTTTGATTGAGGGGTATTTAATTGGATCGAATTTTATCGTATATTGCTTGAGTTAAACAGATTTCGCGGTCAAGGTACTCATCTTGTGGAGCTCACGTACAAAATTCATAAGCATTGATTTATTAGCTCGAAAAATTGTGTATTTCGGATTAAGCTAACAATCCGTACCATAGTTCCGCACCCATTATTACAATACTTTTTTCAAACACCATTTTCACAAAACTTTACACAAAAAAGAGAATTTTCATATACATTTCTAAAATGGAACGGATAAATTATATTTTAATTTATAAGCAATTTGTTGGCCAACTATACATATTTTATTTCTTTGGCAGCACGGTTCAGCTGTAAAAAGATTGTTATATTAGCCACATAAAAATATGTGTATAAGTTTTCATTAGTTTGGAATTTGGATTGCATCGAATTTATAAATCACGCACGATTATTGATTAGAATAAATTTTAAAGCGACTTCATCAATATTTTATTACAACACAATTATATTACGTCTATAACGAGCAACAAGCAAGTTTTCTAAACCAAATAAGCTTTACACTTGAAGACATACTTTTTCAATCATTTTATATGGTTCATCTTCCGCACAAGACAATAATTCAGCGTTCACAAGTAACACATATAGATAACAATACAATAACTGGAACGTTAAAAAATATTTAAGATTAATTCATGTCACTGACTACCACTTTATACTTACATGTTAAATGTAACTTATGGTAACATCAGTTCAGGTAATACATGATTGAAGATTTCTAAGCCAACATACACCACTAAAAATGATACAAACAAAATACTCATAATAAATACCACATCGATAACTTCTTCATTAAACTGACACATTGTCAACAATTTAGAAAAATAAATAGTTTTATAAATACACAATGAAGGCTACTGACGGAAAAATCGAAGGCGATTGAAACACTTTAATTTAAATGTAAAACCAAAATTGTATGCTCCTATCTTGTTTATTTTTATGTCATCTGGCGATGTGTTGATATCTTCGATCATCATTTTGTGTAGCAATTTTTCAGAAAAATGGTTTGAATTTAATACTAGTGCTCACGATAGTAAAAATATTTTATAATACACTTTGCTTAATAGTAGGACACAGGTACTGTTAAAGTGATTCAAATTCAAACTAAATAGCTTTACAAAAAAAAAAAAATAATAATTAAATCAAACAAACATGTCGGATTCAGATAGCGAAACTGAATTATCAGTTCTTGAAAGCATTAAAAAGTTAAAAAAGATTCGTTCGGGGTACAAGGGTGGTATTTCATACTTTTTAAATGAGTTAATAGTACCAACGGAGACTTAGAATCCGCTTTGACTCGTCTTCAAATAACATATTCTAAATTTGACGAAATTCAAACTAAATTAGAAATATTAAGGAAAGATGCTGAAACATATAGAGATAAGTTTGAGGGTGAATTTGGATTTGTAAAAGCTTAAAATTTAAACCAATTTAAAAATGATAATTTAAGAAATTAATTTAACAACTTCAACCACAATAAAGCTTCCCAATTATCAGTTACTAAATTTCGACGGCTCTGAGTTGAATTGGCTAAACTTTCGTAGTATCTTTATTGAACTAATTCATTCAAACAAAGGTTTGAGTAACCTAGTAACCAAGCAAAATTTCACTATTTAACTTCGTGTATTAGGGAAGGAAAAGCCTATAAATTCATTCAATTTTTTTCAATATCAACGGAAAATTATCCAGTTGCATGGAAAAACCTAACCGATCATTATAATGACGAAATAACAATTCAAAAATTGCATATGAAAAAGATTTACGAAATTCAAAAACCCATCAAGAATTTGATATCATCTCTTCAAAATTTTATCGATGTTATTGTTAAAAGTTATAATATTCTTTAAAGGCGTTAAATGTTCCAGTTGATTCGTGGAATTTATTTCTCATTCATGATGTTACTGATAGTCTGGATGAACAATCAAAAATTGCTGTAATAAAAGGTTCTTCAACTAAAAAATTATTATCGTTTGAAGAATTGATAGAAATTCTTCGAGAAAGGTGTAGAATTATGGAAGCTCAAAAATCTTCGACCAGCTTCCAACAAATAGATCGAGTGCCTAAGCCATTGATAGCAAAGCAACCTCGAGTTATGAGCATTCAAAAAATTGCTTGTATATTTTGTAGTGGAAATCATGCTATTAACCAGTGTCGAAAATTTAAAGAGAATAAATTGAGTCCTCAGGATCGTTATAAATTCGTGAGAAAGCATAATTTACATTATGTACTAATTGCTTTCGACAAAATCATCGTGTTTTCAATTGTAAGTCATCACCTTGTTCGTTGTGTTCTTTAAAACACAATATTCTTCTCCATTTCGGGCGGAATAATTCAATAATGAGTGTTTCCAAAAACGATTCTAATAATTTTCCAGAAAAATCGCCTCAGTTATTGTTTGCTTCTAATTCAGCAAATCTTAAAAATGAGTTTTCAATGCCAAATCTCAAACATCAAAAAACTCAGATCCTATTAGGAACTGTAGTTGTTTAAATTATAAATTATTCGAGCGATAGAATGCAATGTAGAGCGCTAATGGTAAGTGGCCCCGGTATACCAGTAAGTCGAAAATGTTCAAAATGTTAGTCGTATGACTGAAGTTATTAAAATGACTTCTGTGCATTTTCATTGTATACCTATAAGGAACGCTTTAATGTTAGAAATATAAGTAAAACGGAAGTCATTTTATGAAATTCGGTTTTGGAATTCAACCTTAAAATAAAATTAAATAATTATTTTACGATGTCAGTTTACAATTCAATCATTTGACATTCGAAGACGCTAGTTACAGAACTTTGGCTTGGGCGTTCGTTAAATGTCAATGTTTGGTATTGGACTACAGAGTACTGACGTAATCAACAAATTATTCGATGAACTCAAAAGTGATCTACAAAAATTTGACTTTAATGTTTAATACTAAGGATGAATATTGAAGGCAGATACAAATAAATTAACAACTAATTGTAACCGATGGCTTGAGGTCGTCCAACACCGCATGGCACACTTATATTTGCAGGATAGCAGTCAGTGGTTGGGTGGATTTTTTTAAGCATACGATGCTGGAAGCCATCTACAATTCTTTTTCCTTTTTTCACAAAATTGAAGTGTGCATAGTTTAGCCTAGTTAATTAAATCTTCGTCATCCCTTTTTCGTATTACTCCCCTAAAACATAGCAAAGTAGTTAGACTTTGCAAAAAAAATAAGTTTCATAAAATAGATAGTTGATCGTCTCGATCACCGGACAATACCTTTATAAATCAATAAATGAACACTGTATAAAATATCGAAACAAACAAGGCAATAAAATAGTTAATCCATTCACTAAATTTGAATAGCATATAAAGTTAATCTAACACTAATACTACTAAACAAGAGTTTTTTTTTATACATCATGAAAATATTATATAGAAATATGAAAAAATTTGTAATATAAGAAATATAGTAAAAGAAAAATTTAAATAAGTTATGTACGTCACCAATGATTAAGATGATTTGATAGTGTCCCTAAGTGCAGATGATTTCTTCTTGCACCGGAATATTGTTGTATACAGCTCACACGAATATATAATGACGTCGTATTATTGCGGAGAATTGTTGGAATGGTTTGAAATTTTTCCTGGTAATTATTTTATTGTTGTTTTATTGTACTTCGGTTGATAAATACTCGACGTTGAGTTATTGCAATCCCCTTTAAATTTTTGTATACTTTATCATATTGGTCGTTGCCTGGATATGATATTTTATAATTATGTAGCGTAATGAAGAATTATTTTCACTATGTATTAATTTAGATAACAGGGAAAAAAATTATCTTTATTGAAACACTTTACGATTTTTCACAGTTGAATGTTCTTCTATAAAAATAGATTTCCAACGGTTAACGATACACACACTAAGAAAATGCTCGGCATTGACGGACTGTTCTCATGCGAAATTAACATAAATATAAAGATAAAAACATTTGGCTTTTGAATATTCGCATGCAAAATTTATTTATTACATTATCTAACATATTTTTATTTCAGTTTCTATTTTTGGTTTTAATTTTTCTTTATTTTGGTAAATATCACATTATGTTAAAATTACAATATATTACTTGCGATTTGCACTTAATAACACGAATAAGTATCGCATACCGTTAATTATTTAATTTAAACAGGATAAATATTATAATTCTATTTTCTATGATACACATGCCATTTATCAATATGTTTTTTTTCTTTATAAAATTTATCGTTTTATCACTAAGTTACATTTTATTGTCTTTCAAAAATTATTTATCCTACAGTATGGATAATTATTTTATATTTTTATTGTTCACCTTTTGTATTAAATTTTTTTCTTTTTTTTATATATATAATTATGCCTTTGCGGCTTGATCAAGACTAACGATTATCTATCTTCTTTCACCTATTTTTCGCCTTTTTATAGACCCGATTTGTCTAGCTGTCCCCTATTTCCTCACTACTTGAGTCTTTTTTCTAGCAACTAGAAATTTGAGCGCGTGAATTATGGTTAACCCATATCAGGGTTTCGCAACCTATACTTTAACATCGTTACATAATCTAAACATTGGTTTTGGAGACAGCCATATGACAAAAATCGAAGTAAATTACGAGACACTGACATAGTCGCCCTCTCATTCAACGAAGTTAGTTTCATAAAATTGGGTTGGTGGTTAGTAGTTCGATTGAACAATGAAGTCAAATTCAGAAAACTGTAAAAATATGCTGAACGTTGACTTCAGGGTCGAAAAAATATCAAATTGTAGGCTTAAATGTCACTCCTAAAATAGACATACATAGTGAGAATTTCCAGAAATTACTGATTTTGTGATATAATTCGCCAAATCGATAAGTTCATGCTTTGTACTATAAGTACTTAGCAAGAGTTAAATTTTTATAGTTTGGTCGTTGCAACCTGGTGAGTAGACTAACTTTTTTCAGTACGAAACCAAGCTGCCAAGAAGGGACCTAAGGAAGTTCTCATTTTTGTAAGGGTTTGTGTATCTTTGTGTACACAAGTACCCTGGGATTAAAAATGGGGGGAGTGCATTTTTCTACTTTTTGTGGAAGATATATTGTGTGTAAATGGTCTCTTTGTTTTCTATGACTAGAAAAATCGTAAACATAAACATTGTATAAATGCCATTAAAAATAATGTTTTGTCCGAACAAATATAAAACGTTATCGTCTAGTTTAGGAGTGACTTTAAGCCTACAATTTGAAGCTTTTTCGCGTTGGTATTTTGTGTACTGTTAAACTTCATCTAAAGTCAGACATGAACGATTTGGCGTCAAGGCCGGATATTTAGATATTTTTGAAGTTAGGAGTTGGTATACTATTAACTTTGTCTAAAGTCAGACTTTGGAGTCATAAATATAACACACTTAACGTTTTAGTTTGGTTAAGCAGTTGAGTGACATCAAAATGACTTGTTGCACTGGTGAAAGTCTGTTGTGATGTACTAATCCGGCAAGATTAGCCACCATGTAATAAAAAACGACTTGTCCGTTGTTCGGTTTAAATTGTCTTTTCTTTATTTATTTCTACACGCGCGATATTTAGTGGTCATTAGCTTTATCTTCTTTATTCTTTATGCATGCTTTATGAGGATGACATATCGAGTCGTATATCATATAGTCAGCACATTCCAAGCACAATATATGCTTGGAATATGATCTACATGTTTACGTATTGCGACAATGTATTACAATGTTGCAAGAATACGTTTTATAAATACACTACACCTCCCTTCTTTAGGAGAATGTGTATGTGTTATTCTACAGTATGTTCTATTAGTATGTGTTAGTCTACAAAGTTTTATATTTTTATCAATGACCATTAAATTTCTGAATCTTAATTATTTTATTTAATTCTTAATTTATAATTTTTAATTGTTACTTTTTAATTTTATATTTTTTTATTTTTATATTTATTTTATATTTATACTATAATAGTATACATTAATTATAACAACTTTATTGTGTTTTATTGTTTTGAATATTCGAATATTCAAAACAAAATTTAAATGGTGATCTGTGATTTCGTTCAATGGCTCCCAATGTTTCGTGATGATAAGCAGTTGACACTTTTTTTTCAATATTTAAAGTATTAGTCAACTCGTTCATTAAATTATTTACATATTCAGTTCCTCTATCTGATATCAACACTTTCATAGGTCCATATATTAAGATAAACTTTTCGTAGATAGCCTTTGCAATTGACTTCGCCTTTTTGTCTGTTATTGGTGCCGTAATATCATATTTAGTTAGCTGGCATTGCATTGTAACAGCGTATTTATACCCATCTTCAGTTAAAGGTAGAGGTTCTACGAAGTCTATTTGTATCACATCGAAAGGCATTTGAGGAGTGTCAGTTATTATGAGAGAAGCTTTATCGTGTATTGTATGCTTGTTTAATTTACATTGTTTACAGTTGCTAATGAAATCAACTATCTGCTTATTTTGTTTTTTCCAAGTATACATCGATTTAATTCTTTTAAAAGTTCTTCGTAATCCCGAATGTCCCACAGTTAAAGGATCGTCGTGAAATTTACTTATTATATTCCTTTGGTCCAATTCATCGACAACTTGAGTCGGTGATTTACATAAAATTATATTCAGTTTATTAAGCGTTTTCAACCCTATTTCTTTAAATTCAACAACACTTATATAGTTAAAGATTTCGTCGTTGAGGTATACCTTTATATTATGGTATATATTCAAATTACTACATGGATTTTCTAGTTCTGACAATACTTGTTCGAATACATGTATGTCTATTGAATTGAAATCTTTTGAATTGAGACCTTCCAAGGTTTTGTTACTTAACTTTTTGTTTTTCTTATGAATCATAATTCTAATATTATGCTCCTTTATAGAAAATTTTGCATAGGGAGTCCCTAATACGAAGTATTATACACTGTTTCATAAATTTTGGGTTGCTCAATTTCATTTTTGTGCGTACGACTTTTAATATTTTCATTTTTATCATTATTTATAGCTTTATTATTATTAATTATATTTTTCGTCATTGATCTTGTTTGAACATTTTAGACAAACATATTAGCTATTTAACCTGATCGATTTTAAGTCATCGGTAGATAGTCTTGAGAGCGCGTCCGCCTCGACGTTATCTTTACGTTTTATATATTCGATCACATAGTCAAACTCATCTAATTCCTGGTAAGTTTAGATGAAGGATTTTTTAAAGAATATAGATAAACTAACTGTTTGGTTTGCTCAGATGTTATTGTATTGATGTCAAGTGTGTGCAATTCAACATTTTGTTCAATGCCATTGACCTGTATTCTAAGATTTTCATATACATTTTTTATGTTCGCCATAGACTTTTTGATTTCCATCAACTCATTATTATTTTGTAACATGATTTTCATTAAATCTTTGTTTGTAGGTTCATCTCCATCCTAATTCAAACAAATACTTGGAGAATCTTGATTATACAACAATTGTTGCTGATCCATGAATTGCTGTTTTTGATTTTTGTTGCAAGCTGTTTGTTGCATTAACGGTAGCTTTTGAGAAGTTGAAGATTGTTGCTGTTGCACTGCTACAGATTTTTAATTTTGCACAGGCTCATCTTCCGTTTTAGATGATCTCAATTTTCCTTTTACCATCAGTGAAAAATTTCTTTATTTTGGTCAATCACTTAAATCACGATAGTTTAACATTAGATATTTAATGTTGTATTTTTGACGTACAATGTACAACTTTTCACACAAATTCACAAATGGAGTATATAAAAGAATTTATATTTTGTAAAATTATGCACTAAATGCAGGTACTTCCACTTTATTCCACGTTTAGTATTTTATATAACAGTTCATTAATTAAAAAACAATTTTTTACGATTTTTATAATAATATTTTCATTAAGAATTTTAATAAAATTTACGCAGAATAAATTTTTTCGACTTCACTACTCAACCATTTTGCAAATAAAAAGTTTTTTAATTGCAAAATTGAAAAAAACTAATTGATAGAATTTAAACAATGATCTATATTTATATTGAAAATTAGTCTAAAAACTCGGATTGAGTATAAAGACTGAATTAGTAATAAGAAGTAAAGTTAAATTTAGTTATCCATCAATACACAGTATAATAACTTTTTGTATTTGCATGATGTATTGATGGATCGTGATATTACATTTATGTAGGTATAGATGATTAGATTTTTTTTTATTTATGGTTAAAAAGAATTATTTAAATCATATAGCTAACATTAAAAATTAACAAAATAAAATGTTTGGTTTATTATTTAGTTATATGGTATTTAATTTTATGTTAAAAATTAGAAATGATTTATTTTTAGATAAAGTTAAGTGTATATAAATGAGTTAAATCAAATATAATTTTACTGATCAAGTTACTATAAAAATTAAAAATCGTAAATTTAACAGAAATCTTCAATTTATTTGAAAAAATAGCTGGTCAATTTCAATAAACTAAATTATGTATCCAATAAAATTCTCTATCAATTTGAAATGCATTGAATTATTGAAATAACATTTTAAATCAATTAGAAAATATATTTCATTAAATAAATAAAACTATTTTTCATTTTACGAATTAATATTATTAAATTAAAAAAATGTATGTCAATGTGAATAAATAAATATTATAATACGAATAAAAATTTTATAAAATTGAAGTAACATTTTTTGAAATAAATTGTCTTTTCTATCAAATCGAACGAATCTTTTGTCAATCATATAAACATTTATATCAAATTTAATTCAAATTACATTAAAACGAAAACAAAATTTTCAAAATTATTACGATGTTTGTTAAGAAATTTTGTTAACTTTTGTCAAATTTTATTCAAATTCAATAGAAAATTTTTTTAGCGCTATACTGATGGTTGTTTTATGAAAAAGATTGCTAATTTATTCAGAATGACTGCTACATTTTTTTGAGTAACAAAATCAATCAGAATCTCTATAGTTTTTTCCACTAAGAAAGTTTATTAAAATAATTATATTTTCCATATTAATGTTTTATTGTGATAGCACTTAAGAATCAGACTTTTGCAATAATTTTTGATAAATTTATGGGTAATTCTGATTATTTGTAAAAATATTCTTATCATTTAATAATTGGAAATCTTCTTAAAATAATTCGAACTTCATATTAATTAATAAAAACCCTTTCTATTTAAAATAAATAGATATCATATTAATTATTAATACGAACTTCTGTTTAAAATGTGTTAAGTGAAGTGCATATCTCATTAATTATTTAATCCGATTTCTGATTTAATAATATGAAGCTAAAAGATATCTCATTATTTTTTAATTAGAATTTCTGCTTCAATTATCGATTATTAAAAGGCAAACTTCTTAACCAAATTGTGTATAGCATTAAATAAAAATGCAATGTACGATTCAATAAAATTTATTTAGTTTTTATTACAGTGCTATTCATAAGTATTAATTTATATAGTTAAATATGTTTATTTATATATATAACATTATGACTAAATTTTATTATCGTTGAACGTTAAAATTAACTAAAACTTATTGTAAACTAAAAATAATATAAAATAGAAATATAATAATGAATGGTTTTACTACCATCGCCTGGCTCTTAGTAATAAATCCAGAGTAATGTTTTTTGGTCAGGCCGCATCTCCCAATTCTAAGGTTTTGTATCATGTTCCATTTTGCTCTGGACACTCATGTTCATCGCAGTGCTTTGAAATTTCCCTCGTAAATGAGTTTAAGTACTTAGGAGTTACCATCGATTCGCAATTGAAATGGAATTCTCATCTCACCATTGTCAGGAAAAATGTTATTACTGCGGCTTATAAATTCTACCATCTGAAGCAATTATGCCCACCGTCAACACTGCGAGTTCTATATCATGCACTAGTTGAATCTATTATTATGTATGGTATATCAAGCTGGGGTGGGATTTATTTTTCCAATATAGAAGACCTATACATTTCACAAAAACGGATTATTAAATTGATTTATTGTCGGCCTTTAACAACTCCAACAATTCCCTTATTTCGAGATTTGAAATTATTACCTTTAAGATATCTCTATGTTTATAAGGTATTAAAGATGTTTTTTGTTCGGAGTTCCAGTTTCCATAGTCGTATTCATCACACGTATACTTTAAGGAATCCGAACAACTTTGCCGGTTTACGTTGTAATAATGAAAGGTTCAGAAGGTCTTACTTTTATATGGGATTGTATTGGTTTCACAAATTACCAATAGAGTTGAAATCCATTCCGATTGGCCGCAAACACTATTTTGATAAAATGATTCGACATTGGCTGATTAATATAGACAACATTGAAACCTACTTCTAATTTTTCTTTTTTGTATTGTATTCACTAAATATGAGCTGGAATCTTAATTTTATTGTATGTATTATTTATTTATTCTTTTATGATAGTTTTTAATTTATTATTTTTATTTGTACACTTTTGGCAACCTAAATTTCATGATTTTTTTCTTTCTTGCTCCCCCACAGGTTCTAAAAACCTATTAGGAGCTCTAACTTTATTAGAAATAGTTTATGATTTGTATTAATGTACGAGGGCAAATCAAAAAGTCTTGCAATTTTATATGAAAAAAAAGAGTGAGTGAGACAGCAATATTTTTATTTTTCGAAATAATCTCCTTTAAGGTTTATACATTTGTCACATCGATCAATTAACTTGCCTAAACCCTCTAAAAAAAAGATTTCTTTTGCTCCATAAAATATTCATTTACAACAGACTGTACTTCATAGTCACTGGAAAATTTCAGGCCCCTTAGTGTTTTTTTTAAATTGGGAAACAGAAAGTAGTCACTGGGTGCCAAGTCTGGACTGTACGGTGGATGCGGAATTTCCACAAAGCCGCAGCCCTTTAATGCAGCTTGAGCAATATTAGCCTTGTACACTGGTGCATTGTCGTGAAGAAGCAAGATTTTTTTAATAACTTTCCTTGGCCGTTTTTCCCGGATCGCTTTTTTCAATTTTCGCAAAACTTCTGCGTAATATACGCCTGTGATTGTGGTTTTCGGTGCAATATAATCGATTATCAGAATTCCTTCAGCATCCCAAAAAACTGTTGCCACAACCTTACCAGCAGACGGTTGAGTTTTTAATTTCTTTGGTGGTGGTTCACTACGTTTAATCCATTGCATCGATTCTTGTTTGGATTCCGGATCCCAATGATAAAGCCATGTTTTATCGCCTGTTATTATGTTATCCAAGAAATTTTCTGGATCTTCTTTGTACATATCTAAAATCGCCTTTGAAGTTTGAACACGCATTTTTTTTTTGTTCTGCATTCAACAAACGGGGAACCCATCGCGCACTTACTTTCGACATGTGAAGGTGGTCATGTAATATAGTATATGTGGTACCGTATGAAAGAGAAAGTCTCCACGCTAACCGCGGAACAGAAATACGCCGGTCCTCCAATACAATAGATTCGGCCAAAATTACGTTTTCATGGCTAATAGCATCTGCAGGCCGATCCGAGCGGTTGCCGTCTTCAAATGACTCCCGGCCACTTTTGAATAATTTTACCCACCTTGTTACTGTGGCATATGATGGTGCAGATTCGCCGTAAACTTTTGATATATAATTGAATATATAAATTGCATTTCGTCCATTTTTTAGAAAAATTTAATAACGGCGCGATATTCAATTTCATTCATTTTAAGAAAAATTCAAAACACGTGTTACTAAATTGACAAAAACCAACGAACTGTAAAATTTACATCGAAATTTTCTTCTAGAAGTTTCATCGCGACAAAAAATGGTTTTGAAAAATATATTGTTGTCTCACTCACTCTTTTTTTTCATATGATATTGCAAGACTTTTTGATATACCCTCGTATGTAACCTGTTTTTTTTCTAAATAAAGAGAATAATAATAATAATAATAATAATAATTTATTATTATTCATAATTATTAAATCCTTAACTATATAAGATATTTAATTCATAAATATGGGTTTACTTATTCATTACATAAATTATTTAATTACAACACTAGAAATACATTTTTGGTCGAATAATTTTAAGCCCATTGTTTAGGTTAAAAAAATGAATTAGTGGCCCATCAAAATTTGCGATTATCAAAAGTTTAGATTATGGGCTCTCCTCTACAATACTTGGCACACAACGTATACAGTGTTGTTTGATAATATAATATCTATTATTTCACAAACTGTAGGAAATTCAGTATTCGATTGTTTTGTTAAAACGTAACCCCTTTTGTATTCGAAACCTGTAAATGTAATTCTATCACATGTCTGTATGGTGGAGCTAGGGTAATCAACCCAAAACTGTAGTTTGTCAATAATAGATTTCGCGGTCAAAGTACTCATCTTGGGGTGTTCTTGTTTAAATTTCGAAAGCATTGATTTATTAGCTCGAGAAATTATATATTTTGGATAAAGCTAATAATCCGCACCATAGTTCTGCACCCATTATTACAATACATTTTTCAAACGACATTTTTACATTTCTTCACACAACTTTTCCTCTTATTTTTTATAAAATGTAATTTTGGTTAAAACCTTAAAAGCTTTTACTTCTTTCGCATTACAAAAAAGAGAATTTTCATATAAATTTATGTTTCTAAAATGGAACGGACAAACTATATTTTAATTTATAAGCAATTTGTTGGCCAACTATACATATTTTATTTCTTTGGCAGCACGGTCCAGATGCAAAAAGATTGTTATTTTAGCCACATAAAATTATGTGTGTAAGTTTTCATTAGTTTGGAATTTGGATTGCATCGAATTTATAAATGACGCAAGATTATTGAGTAGAATAACTTTTTACAGCGACTTCATCATTATTTTCTTACAACGCAATTATATTACGTTTATAACAAGCAACAGGCATGTTTTTTAAAAAAAATTAAGCTTTACACTTGAAGACATACTTTAACAATCATTTTATATCGTTTATCTCTCGTTCAAGACTATAATTTAGCGTTCACAAGTAACACATAGATACAATAACTGGAACGATAAAAAAATTAGGTCTAATACATGTGACTGGTTACCACTTTATACTTACATGTTAAATGTAAACTATGGTAAGATCAGTTCAGGTAATACATGATTGAAGATTTCGAAGCCAACATACACCACTAAAAATGATACAAACAAAATACCCAGAATATATGCCAGGTCAACAACATGTTCATTAAACTGACACATTGTCAACAATTTAGAAAAATAAATAGTTTTATAAATACACAATGAAGGCTACTGACGGAAAAATCGAAGGCGATTGAAAACTTTTATTTTACTGTAAAACCAATAGTGTACGGTACCTCCTATGTATGTCGTTATTTCTTATGTACCACGGTGCGTGCATTAACTGTTCCAGAGCAGCATTATGTAAGTCCACACAAGTTTTAGAATTAACTATAAAAACTAATTATTTTTCTCTTTGACATGCTCTTTTAATTTTAGTTTCTTGTCTAGGGTCATGCCTAGTTCAGTTCTAATCCAGTTAACCTTTTTGTTGGTAAAGTTTACGTGAACAGATTTTCTTTCATTGAGTTTTATTCGCCAACTCTTCGCTCAGATATGACAATCTGCCCAAGATATGACAATGTACCCTCAGATATGACAATGTTAAGCTCGTTCTTCACTGGCAACATTTTGTCACGACTCCAAAATGTCATGAAAAAATATATTTGCATTGAATCTGATCATGCGCATTACACCGTGAGAATGAGAAAATTTATTAAAATTACCGATGTTTTTGTCATGGCACTGTAACAAAATGAGTAGAAAATTTGTATTTGACTCTCACTTAAACAAAACAGAGAGTATAAAATTATTTTACATACATTTTGATGTTAAGTTCGAAGTGTAAAAATAAAATTTTGTTATGACACTCTTTAGTCATTACAATATTTTTGGAGTCAAAACCGAGCTTAAAGCTCAGAATTTTCGATCCGATTGGATGGCTGGCTCCTGTAATTGAGTTCGAGTGAAGATACTGTTTCCAAAGTTTGTTGTTACAGAAGTTAGAGTGGGACGATCAATTGCCAATTAAAATTCTATGTTAGTTGCGGACACTTGGCAGCATTTAGCAGAGTAATTACCGAATATGGAGTTAAAGTTCACCTAACGATTGCTAAAACTAAGGTAGCTCCACTATATACGATAAGCGTTCCAAGATTAGAGCTCATGGGTGGTCTGGTATTGGCAAATATGATGAATAAGGTATGCTCAGCACTTAATCAAAACATAGAGCGAATAACGCTATAGACCGACTCCAAGATCGTATTAGATTTGGATGGCAGCGCATCCTCGGCAGTGGCCTACATTTATTGTAAATTGAACATCCGAAATATTAAGTTTGTACGTCCAAAGGTATAACTGCCGAGGACTTGATCAAATTCGAGTTGTAGTGGCATGCGCCCAAATGGCTAGTATAATCGGAGATGGAATGGCCAGCTCAAAAGGCTTCAGTTGGCACAAATGAAGAGGCTAAACATAGTAAATTAAATTTAAAATAACTGTCAGCATAGTGATATATTCAAGGATCTTGTAACTAAATATAGCAGTTTTCAAAAGATGAAAAGAATTATGGCATATGTTATCTGTTTCATTCAAAATGTCCATTCGCTATAACAAACGGAACGTAATGTTAAGCCTCTGGATCGAAATGATGTGAGTTTGGCGGCCGTATATTTAATTCGATATACTCAACATCAACGCTTTATGAAGAAGTTTAAGGCTGGAAATCGAAAACGACTTTGCCTAAATCAAGTCATCTGAAAGCCATAAATCCTTTCATCGACAGTGATGGAATAATTCGGATCGATGGTCGATTATAACACTCCACTATAGCGACACAATCGCGATTCTACATGCAGCGTCAATTTTATCACTCCATAATTTTATTACATGTATAAAGTATTTCAAGCAGAACCCATTGAAACAGCAGCATTTTTTAATGCGGCATTTAATTAGCCTATAGTTAGCCTATAATTATCCATACCACCTTGTAATGTTCTGCTAGCTTAAGGGACGTCAAAAAAGTTATATTTTTTTCATTATTTACTTTTCAGTATGTAGAAAAAATTAGTGTGTACATTTTACATACATTTTAAATGTAAAAAATCATATAAATTACATTTCGTAATTTACGCGCCTAGATGTGGCTTAAATATAGTTTTCGGGAACTTCACGCAATTGCCGCATTTTGCTATGATAATGTTCGTCCAAAAATATAGGAAGAGCGGAATAATCTTTCATACATTTAAAATTTAATTTAATTTACGTAATGGATTTTAGCGCACATCGTGCACGAATATATTGTTTAATCCAAAGTATATCAACTAAATCATTAATGTCATCAAGCATCAAGGCAATTGATTAATTTTTGCACTCTCTAATTACATACACAACATAACAATATTTAGCAAATTGTTTTTTAATGTTTATTTAATGTTACACATATTCAAAACTAAATATTATACGCGAACATCCGACACCATTTTTTCAGAATTTCATCCATCGCATTCATGTGAGCATCATCTCACATATATATATATACGAGCATACGAGTCGAGATAGATACACAAACTTAAAATGTATATAAATTTTTATCTATGGTACGTAATGTTATCGATGTTAGATAAAATGGAAACAGTTTCGAAAAAATGAAAATTGTTAATAAAATGATGTGGTATTACATCGCGAACAGTATAAAGCGGTATGACACGACGATAAAGAAAGAGGATTTAATATTATCTGGGTACAGCTCAGTACGAGATTATACAGAATTTAAATTATTTCTATAATGACGTTTAACGATTGCTGGTGTTAGTAGGTACGTGATTACCGTGTTAAGTGTTATTTAACGGTTACGGCGCCCTCTAAATTATACAATAATTGGTTAATTAAAAATATTTTACGTGTATAATGTTTGGTTACTAGTCACTGATATTTACCACAATTGAACATCCACATCCACTACGGCGGCGTTTATTGTAATATATTGAACAAATCCACAGCTTCAATAAACAGCAACCGACCATAAAAAAATTTTTCTCAGCCAATAATCTCTGGAGCATAAAAGTTTGATTCCATTTTATATTTCTGCACAAAACTTTGAGAAACAATCAAAACCTTTAAACCCTCTTTATAAAAAAAGAAAAAAAAAGTTTCAGGCCGACCTAAAAATGCAAAAAGCTATAAAAATAAAATTTCCACATTAAATAGATGGAATATATACCGAAATAAATTTTGTTTTTATTTCTTACTTTCTTATATTGATGTGGTGCGGGTGTTACAACTCTTCCACAAAATAAAAACAATAAGAAAAAACAATTTTCCATTTTTCTTTATTTTTAATGTAAAAAAAAAATCGAATTTTATTTGAATTTAACTGCTTGCGGTTTTGACAAAATAAATTTTCATCCCCTAAATGTTAAACATTTTTATGGCTTCAAATAATTTTTTTATTTTTATGGCAACACAATTGCTATATTTGTATTATGTCCGTAATGTACACATCTATATGTTTGGTGGTCATCTGGAAAGGTTCTTGAATATTCTAGAAATTAATAACCTACCGAGCGGTCAGCCTCGAGCTGCAGAAATTGAAGGACGCGATAGTGGTGTCCTCATAGACAACGCTTCAGGCCACCAACCAAGAGTAAAAAACTCAGTTATTGCATATCCCACTTACTGAAAGCGATTATACTATGGGGATTAATAGCGCTTGCTGTTGGAATTTTACTATTCACTTTCACAAAATTCACCTATGCGTTGTACACCATTTACATACACGATGTAAATATATGTAATATGTATATAACCTCAATTGTATGTGATGAGTAATCCGTATTCTCCTTTGTAGTTATATAATAGAATTTTATAAACTTTCTTTTTTTTACTTAATGTTTTTTTTTATACAAAGAAAATGAATTAAATTTTATTTATTTTAGACTTAGCTTTTCATATTCATTAATTAAGAAAAATTAAACGTGTAAATCTGATAATACCAAATAAACGATCCGCCGAGAAAAAAAATGAGCGTATGATTTTTTCTTTCTTTCTTTTTTGGCTGCGTTCTGTCGTTTTGCCTGATGAACCGTAAAGTGTAATTGTTTTAACTTTGAATACGTTTCCAAATCGGATCTGCCGTGTACGTAAACGGTGCCGCCAAAATACCAGTGACGACGATTTTCCACTAGCCATTGTAGCTAAACGTAGACGAACGACTTAGCAGTCATTCTCATCTAATAAGAAAAACAACAAACATTTTAAGTGGGATGACAAAGGTTTTTTTTCGGACATAGCGGTTTGGAACAATGTAGCTGGCTGCTGTCATATAGATACTCACCGAAGTGTTATGTGTGGTTGTTGGCGAATTTATCAAAACACACAAATGTTTAACTTATTTTAAATAAAATAAATAATTATTTTTTTATTTTTATTATTTAATAACAACAGTATTCTGTATTTTATTATTATTTTACAGAGTAAACTTATTTTATATTTATTTATCGTTTTAAAGTTCAATCGCCAAAATCACACTGACTCTTCAATCCTATCACTCTCAGTCATCTTCTTCTTATTTCTAGTATTTACTAAAAAACAACAAATTCATTTATTACAATGTTTACAATAATAAGGTCTCGTTCCTAAACATTACGATCTGATAGCATGTTGTGCGATACTACACCTTAACACCATTTAACGTCGTATCACACAACACCCCTCCGCCACTAAATTATCTTTATTAAAAATAATATTATATACATAAATAGATAATCAAATATAATATAATTAATGAAACCTAATTATTTTTTGTTTATGTAGTAATTTAAATTCATCTTAAACATTAAATCTTAATTATAGGTACTTGTACTGCAAAAATTGTATTTGTAATAATTTTTTTTTATTTTTTTTATTTATTTATAATTAATAATTATCTAATATTTAATTCATTATAGTGTTTCAATCGGTTATAATGAACTTCCGATTTTAATAATAGAATTTTCGCCCGAGATGATTTTCTCAACCTCATAAGGTCCTAACCACAAGGGGGACAGTTTTCCTTTACGATTTTCATTTTTTAGCAATACTAATTCCCCTTGAAAATTTCGTAGGATTAGTAGAAATATCATACAAAATTTTGAATTTCTCCTTACAATTTACTATGTTATCTCTCGCAATCTTAAAGGAAGTTTTCATTCGAAAATTCAATTGTTTAATGTAGTCATCATAGTTATATAATGGTTGAATAGGTTTTGTAAATGAAGATGGAATTATTGGTTTGTAACCGAATAATAGCTCATAAGACATATATTTTGTTACACTATGCGGCGTACTATTATAGCAAAACATTGTATATGGTAGCCAATAGTCCCAATCGTTTTTATCATGATTGGTATAATTACGAAGATAATTAACAAGATTCAAGTGAATTTTTTTCTAAGGCTCCGTTTGTTTGCGGGTGATAAGAAGATGTTTTCATTTTATTAATTTTAAACAAACGTGTAACACTAGTAAATATATTGCTTAAAAAATTGCTTCCTTGATCGGTTAATATAGATGTTGGTGCACCATATATACAAATAAACTGTTCGACAAGTGCACGGGCAATTGTTTCGGCCTCCTGATTAGGCAATGGAATTGCGACATTATATTTAGTTAGGTCGTCTTGTATAGTCAAGATGTATACGTTTCCAATTACTGTATTTGGATTGATTGGTCCGACAATATCCAGAACAATACGTTCAAATGGTTGTGAAGAAGTATTGGTAATTACCATTGGCATTTTTGTTTGTATGCTTGTTTTATTTATCTGGCAACTTTTACAAGATTTAATGAAATCCTTAATTCGAGTGAACATATTTGGAAAATTAAAATAGGTTTTCATTCGAATGTATGTACGAATAATTCGTTGATGTCCACCAAATGGTCCATCATGAAATGAGATATAGCTGAATTAATATCCGATTCGTTAGTAAGTTCCGTTATATCTGCACTATTTTAAAAATCCCCATTGGTTTCATCATTGGTTTCTATTTCTTCAACTGAATCTCCACTATGTTTAGCTGAAGGAGTGTGATAACATTTACACCTTTATTATTATCAAAAGAAATACGACTAAGCGCATCCGCAACATGATTCATTTTACCAGGGGTGTGGCGTATTTCAAAATTATAAGATTCTAGCTTTAAACGCCAAAGCCGCCTTTCTAGCTTTTATATTCCACAACCAACTTAGTGGTCTATGGTCTGTGCACACAATAAAATGTTTTCCGAAAACATATGGGCGAAATTGTTTAATTCTCCAAATTATATCCAAAAATTCTATTTCAACTTTCGCATAGTTCTTTTCGGCGGAATTAAGTGTGCGGCTCGCATAAGCGATCGGGAGATCTGCATTATGGTTAACTTGTGATAAGAAAGCTCCCAAAGCTAAATCACTAGCATCACAAGTAATATGAAACTCCTTTTCATAATTTGGATATTGTAGGATTGGTGATGAAGTTAATAGCTCTCGTAGTTCATTAAAAGCTTGATCACAAAATGCATCCCATATTAAGGGTGTATTTTTTTTTAACAGTCTTAAAATTGGTGAAGCAATGTGTGAAAAATTTGGAATAAATCTTCTGTAGTATCCAGCAAAACCAATAAATGCTTTAATATCCTTAGCAGATTTAGGAGTGGGATAATTTAAAACTACCTCAATTTTCTTTGGGTCAGGTCTGATACCGTAACTAGACACTATTTGGCCTAGGAAGGTACATTCTTTTTTCAGGAAATGACATTTATTTAAATTTAATTTTAAATTATTTAATCGGAGACACTTAAAAACTTCCGTTAATTTATTATTGTGGTCATGTAAATTTCGTCCATAAATAATTATGTCATCTAAGTAAACAAGGCATTTGATTACATTTAAACCCGTAAAAATTTGATTCATTAAACGTTGGAACGTAGCGGGTGCTCCTTTAAGTCCTTGTGGCATTCGTAAAAAGTGATAATGACCTTTTTGTGTGCTAAAAGCTGTTTTAGTCTTATCATTTGGATCAAGAAGGACCTGATGATACCCGTGTGCCATGTCTATTGATGAAAAATAAATACAATTTCCCAACTGATCCAATATATCTGTAATGTTTGGCAATGGAAATACATCGTTTATTGTTACTTCGTTGAGCTTTCTTAAATCGATCACAATGCGCCATTTTTTATTATTGGGATCATCAGACTTTTTGGTACTATCAATAATGGAAAATTCCACGGAAAATTAGATGGTTCAATAATTTCATCGTTTAACATTTGTTCAATTTGGTTGTTTATATCAGTATTTGTGGATTCTGGTAATCTATATTGCTTTTTGTTTATTGGTTTAATATGCTGAGGAAGACGAATCGAATGAGACATTGCATTAGTTGCTGTTAATTTGTCACAGTCTAGTAGAAAAATATCGTTATATTCCTTACAGATTTTAACAATAGAACTATATTCTTCTTCGTTCATATTTTCTTGTAATATTGCAGATTCTATAGAGTTTAGTCGGTTTATTAATTTATTGTCCCACTGATGAGAAAAATTGTATACATCAAAATTATCCGGGGGTTCTAGAATCAAATCCATATCTTGCAAAAGTAATTCAGTTTCTCCTGAATTCATTATAGAAGTATAACCGATTTTATTATTTATAGTTATTAAAGAATTTGCTAAATAAACATTCTCGACCGATTTATTGGATCGACAAAAATATTGACCATCATTAGTTTCAGGGAATAACAATTTAACAAACTTTTCAGTGCGACTTGGAATAGTTTTAGGCAACAAAATTTCATTTAACTTTAATTCAAATTTGTATGTTTTTGATTTGCAAGGAATTGTTAGCGAATTTTTTCAATAATCTATGACACAACAATTTTGTTTTAAAAAATCTTTCCCAAGTATTCCATCACATGTAATTGGAAAATTATTCTCCACCAATTGAAAAGCATGAGATATTTTGTTATTGTCATCGAGAAGGATATCTCCGAAACAATTGGCTAATGTCCAGGTAGGTTCAGCTTCAGAGGAAATTCCTGAGATTCTACATTTTTCGTCAAGATAGTAGAGAGCTTCACCATTTATTGAGCCTTTTTTTATAAGACTAATACTTGCACCAGTGTCAAGTAAAAAATTTAATTCTCGATCATGTTGTAAGTTTATGTTTAGAGGTATAACGTCAAGGTTATGAGACAGTTATACGGAGTAAAATCTATTAGATTTAAATTTTGTTCGGCAAAACTTTAAAATTGAAAATGTATTTATTTTGTTTTGTGAAAGAGTTAGTATAATCAATAAGCTTAAAGCTACCATAAATGTGGGTAACACAGGGAAAAATAGAAATTGAATTATAAAAAGGATCAATAAAACTGATATGGTATAAAAAAAATTCGCTTTCGATAAGAAAAAGGCACTACACACAAATATATATATATCCTTAAGAATGAAAGCCAAGAAATAAAAAATTTAAAAAGATTATTAAAAATAGTCGAACATAAAAAAATTATAGAAATTTGGCTCGCACAGCTTTGCTCGACATAGACTGGGTGAGCCCCATTAAGTTTTCCGAAGGATCCGATTTTACTATATTCATTTTATTTGCCACAGGTTTTGAAGTAGTTAACTCATTGGAGTTGAAATTATTTTTCCGGGTTTCAGTATGCTTTCGTTTAAAAAAATTGTTTATATGATGCCCGGGGTTTTTTGCAATATGCACAAACCATTGTAAACGAAGCTGATGAATTGGCTTTACTATTATTTCTAAAATTAAATCCTTTGTTTTCAGTGGTTCCTGACAATGATTTTAATTTAAAGCAGTTATTGGCAAAGTGCCCAAGTTTTCCGCAAAGCTGACACTTTGAAGTTCTTGTTAAATCTACATTACTTTGTCGATTAAGAAGTGATTCTTCTTCACAAGCTTTAGTAATTGACTCTTTAAGTGTATTACAATTTGCTGATTTAACTATTACACGAATTTTGCTATTTAATCCTTCTTGAAACGCAATTAAAGCTGTCTGATTATTTAATAATTCTACGGTTTTCTTTGAACCTTTACCTGCTTCTGTAATACATAAACCATTTAATTGAGACAGAAGCATTCGAATTCTACTACCAAATTCCTTTACCGTTTCATTAGATTTTTGATAAATTGTATTTAATTCATGTGAAATTTCTAGTTAGGATCTACAGTCGGTAAACCTTTCTTTGAGATCTTTCTTTAAATCCGCCCAACTATCATACTCTATATGTTTTACTGTTTCATCGTAAGCCGTACCTATTAATAATTTTTTCATCAATTTTAAAAATTTGGGATATTGATTGTTATCTAATTCATCAAAACACTATATCACTACATTGGATAAATTGATGAAGTTGAGAAGGGTTTCCATCAAATGGGGAAATTAGCTTTAGAGCTTGCGATATATTTAATTCGGCCATTTTTGATATAAGTTCGGTTCCACTTCTGAGCTTTATTGGTACGACATGTTTACCGTCATTGCCATAAGATAAAAATTCAAAGGAAAAGCCAAAAAAAATTTGAGTTTGTCAAAATAAAAATTAAAATAACAAAATTATATATCGATTGAGAAATTCATAAATTAATTGTGAAATAAAAAAAACAGTTACCGTTGATAATTACCGATTGCAACAGAATATTTATAAAAAGAAAAATAAACCTAAAACTACATATTCTAAATTCTAAATTAAGCATTAAACATTTTTTTTTTTTACATACATACATGTAGAATTGACATTCATTATTGTAGCTAAATGATGTTGTATTTGATGATGTCCTTATATAAGCGTGTTGTATATTGCTCAGCTAAATGTTGATTTGAATGATCAGCTGTTGATTGTTGGTAAAATGATTACTGTTTTTATATTGGTTGACGTCTTTTGATCAGCAGTGTATTTTTGTTTTAAATAAAAGCTGAGCGTTGGTTATGTTATACTGATCAGCTTAGCAATATTGATTATGATCAGCCGAATATTGACTATGATACGATGATTTGAATATCCGTTAAAATGGTCATATCAGCTGATCAGATGAATGTAAAATGATAATGATGAGTAGAGTATTTGATTTATTTATTTATCGGCTGGGTGTGGTTATTGAAAACGTTTTCTTTTTTTTTAAATACGCTATTTATGCATTTATTTTTTTCAGCTAAATAGCGGTAAGGTCTTAATAAATCAAATGCATAGATTTATTATATTTGACTTTTACTCTTGTATTGCCTTAAATAGGCACTATAGTATTATATATAATCACTTAAACACTAATTTACCGTCTTGTTTATGTTTATTTAATTCACAAGAAACTTAATACTTTAGCACAGACAACGTGTTTAAAAAATGCCTCAAAAAATCATCGGTTATCTTAACCGTGTAGTTACCGTTGGACAGTCACATTTTTTTTTTAATTTTATTTTACTGGCCGTGGTTTAGTTTTATATTTTATAGCGGTTTCCGCTGCCACCAGTGTTGTGTATGGTAGTTGGCGAATTTATCAAAACACCCAAATGTTTAACTTATTTTCTATAAACCTAATAATTATTTTTTTATTTTTATTATTTAATAACAACAGTACTCGTGTGAGTCACGTCAGAAATCCCATTTTGGAAAACCCACCATTTTCTTATTTTGTCGAGTAGTATTTGATTGTGCAATTTTGTGCGTCTAACGGTAAAATTTGTGCATAATGTATTTTGAAAGATAATGTGAGATTTCTGGCGTGATTATCACATCAGAAATCCCATAGATCCGTTTCATGATTAAAGCCTCTGTTTTGCTTAACTTTAGTTGTGCAAAACTGTGCATGTCAAAAACAATTTAGTTCTCCTCCAGAATTGGTCAGGATTTTACCTAGAACGGCTATATCTACCAATTTACATGGGATATGTACAACGCCTATTCAAGTAGATCAACTATGGAAAAATATCGTATAATACTAGTAAAAATGTTGAAATTAGATGTATATAACCTAAAAAAACAAAATTCAATAAAGGCATACTCCCCATTAGCCAGAATCGCACTTACAAGTCCCTTCCTTCAACCCTTATTTCAAAAGATCAATTTATGAAATTTTTTATATGGGTGATTTCTGGAAATCCCACTTTTTATTAACTAAATCACTTAAACTACTTGACATGAACATTCAGATTAAATTTCATGATTGTGCATACTCCCCATCAGTCAGAATCGCACTTACAAGACCCTTCCTTCAACCCTTATTTCAAAAGATCAATTTATGTAATTTTTTATATGGATGTTATCTGGAAACCCCACTTTTTATTAACTAAATCACTTAAACTGGTTGACATGAACATTCAGATTAAATTTCATGATTGTGCATACTCCCCATCAGTCAGAATCGCACTTACAAGTCCCTTCCTTCAACCCTTATTTCAAAAGATCAATTTATGAAATTTTTTATATGGGTGATATCTTGAAATCCCACTTTTTATTAACTAAATCACTTAAACTAATTGACATGAACATTCAGAATAAATTTCATGATTGTGCATACTCCCCATCAGTCAGAATCGCACTTACAAGTCCCTTCCTTCAACCCTTATTTCAAAAGATCAATTTCTGAAAATTTTATATGGGTGATATCTGGAAATCCCACTTTTTATTAACTAAATCACTTAAACTAGTTGACATGAACATTCAGATTAAATTTTATGATTGTGCATACTCCCCATCAGTCAGAATCCTACTTACAAGTCCCTTCCTTCAACCCTTATTTCAAAAGATCAATTTCTGAAAATTTTATATGGGTGATATCTGGAAATCCCACTTTTTATTAACTAAATCACTTAAACTAGTTAGCATGAACATTCAGACTAAATTTCGTGATTGTGCATACTCCCCATCAGCCAGAATCGCACTTACAAGTCCCTTCCTTCAACCCTAATTTCAAAAGATCAATTTATGAAATTTTTTATATGGATGATATCTGGAAATCCCACTTTTTATTAACTAAATCACTTAAACGATGCAACAAGAACATTTAGATTAAATTTCATGATTGTGCATACTCCCCATTAGTCAGAATCGCACTTACAAGTCCCTTCCTTCAACCCTTATTTCAAAAGATCAATTTCTGAAAATTTTATATAGGTGATATCTGGAAATCCCACTTTTTATTAACTAAATCACTTAAACTAGTTGACATGAACATTCAGATTAAATTTCATGATTGTGCATACTCCCCATTAGTCAGAATCGCACTTACAAGTCCCTTCCTTCAACCCTTATTTCAAAAGATCAATTTATGAAATTTTTTATATGGATGATATCTGGAAATCCCACTTTTTATTAACTAAATCACTTGAACTAGTTGACATGAACATTCAGACTAAATTTCATGATTGTGCATACTCCCCATCAGTCAGAATCGCACTTACAAGTCCCTTCCTTCAACCCTTATTTCAAAAGATCAATTTCTGAAAATTTTTATATGGGTGATATCTGGAAATCGAACTTTTTATTAACTAAATCACTTAAACTAGTTGACATGAACATTCAGATTAAATTTCATTATTGTGCATACTCCCCATCAGCCAGAACCGCACTTACAAGACCCTTCTTGTAACCCTTATTTCAAAAGATCAACTTCTGAAAATTTTTATTTAGGTGAGATCTGGAAATCCCACTTTTTATTAACTAAATCACTTAAAATAGTTGACATGCACATTCAGACTAAATTTCATGATTGTGCATACTCCCCATCAGTCAGAATCGCACTTACAAGTCCCTTCCTTCAACCCTTATTTCAAAAGATCAATTTCTGAAAATTTTGGTGGAACATTCTTCAAAACGAAAGATTACCGGAGAGAAACGCCATAAAATTGAATGTCTTTTAAAACATTCCAAGCCGTATAATTTGAGACAAGACCTGATTAGAGCTAATATGAAAGATGGGGACCTAGAACCAGCAAATATTCCTAAACTCCATACTTTTAGTCAAATAAAGCATTTAAATAAAAAGAAGGACTTGTTACATAGTGATCCATTGTGTGCACTTATTTTATTAAAGGAAACAATAAAATGCAAAAACGCTATACACGACATTGGTTTAGATCCATTTTATGTTTTTTATGTTACTGAGCTGCAAATAAATATATTTAAATCGGATTTAAGAAGCTATTCTTCTATCAGCATTGACAGTACTGGGTCTCTAATTGAACCCCCTCTTAATAAAATAGATTCTGCAAAAGCAAAACATATTTTTTATATGCAATTTTCTCGAAATCAGTTGGCACTAGAGTTAGCGTTCCAGTATGTCAAATGTTGTCACAAAAACATACTGCCTTATTTATTTCCTATTGGCTCAAAACTTGGCGTAATCGGATCGCGGGAACGTTAAATGAAATATGTGTAGATGATTCTCCCGCCTTACTTCTTGCAATAGTATTATCATTTACATCGTTCAATAGTTTGAAGGAATATTTAAAACAATGTTTTTATGTTTTAGATCAAATATCTGGAGAAATCCCCGAAGTCTTCATACGTCTGGACAGGTCACACTTTATTAAAATTTTGCACAGAATGTCTTGTTTTACTAAACTAAACATTAGAGTTCGTCAATTTTATTTGAAAATATTTGGATTAATAATTCAAACCTGCAATTATAATAAAATAAAAACTATTATAAAACTAATGTTTACGGTTCTTTTGAGTCCGTGTGATGGTCCAGATACATCATGTGAATCAGCTCGCATGATGCTGTTAGAAATAATAAAAACATTCAACGAGGATACTCAAGAGTGCTTAGAAAAATTAAACGAAGATTCCACCGAATCTAATTTAGAGGAGAGCTTCGATCAAATTGGGCTATTTCCGTACCTCAATAATTTAGAGAACACTTTAGAATTAACGTATAGCGGTAGAGACAATTTATATTACGAACCGTTAATACAAAATGAAATAAAAAAAGTACTTAACACTTTGCCACTTTGGAGTGGAGTAATGGTACCCATTTTTCATTCAACTTATGTATGTGCTACCTCTTCTGATGTGGAAAGCGGATTTAATGTTTTGAAAAACATAGTAACGGAGAACACTAAAAAGCCGATGAGGGTTGACAGTTTTATGAATTTTCATCTCAACCAAATTGAGGCTTGTATTTTAGAGTCAAATTCCCAAAAAATGCAAGCATCTTTTAAAAGTGAAAAATGTTTTACCATACTCGAAGGCTCAGGTAATACGGAAATTGAAATTGAGAACCACGAAGAAAATTTGCGTAACAAAAATCCATCAAACAAAGCTAAGATCACCAAAAATGAAATCAGCAAAACAGCGTATCGCAGAGGCAAAAACTCTATTTTAAATAATAATATTCGGCCAATGCAAATAAAATATAATGGCAACGAAATACTACCAAATACATTTTGTAACCGTCGAAAATCACCATTTATTTATATGTATAACATGTGTGCATTCAATAGCATCTCCCATTCAATTGGGGCAACCGCTGTTGATTACCCCATTATTAAGCAAATTTTCAATGAAAATATTCTGTTACAATCGGATTTATTTAAATTTTTAAATAAATTTAGTGAGAACGGTGCTACTCAAGGTGAAATTAATGCGCGAAAAATTGTTAATCAAACATTTTCAAAAAACCGATCTTGAAGAAAATAATCGAATGTCCAGAGTAGATTGTTGGTCCTCGCCAATGGAGATATTGGTAAAATATTTTTTAACCACACAAACCAGTGGGTATATCAGACAGACATGTAATAACTGCATATTGAAGCAGAAAATTTGTACACTTAAAATTATCCCACTTTTAATGGATGTTATTGAAAACGATCTAAAACGTTTAGAAACGGCTATACATTTTAATGAAGTAAAATTGTGCTCCTGTGGTAACGAGCATGTAAATGATGTCACATTAAATCGATTATTAGTATTTGATGTTGAATCTCAAAAAAATTTAAGAATAGACGATCTCAACGATATTTCAAAGACACTCAAAATCAGAGGCAAAACATTTAAAATTTTATTAGTTGTAGCCCGTTTACTGGAGTCTCCTCATTTTGTGACCTATATATACAGGACAGACGAACGTTACCATTTGTACGACGACCAAAATAGCGAACCAATCCTCGCAGAAACAAGTGCACGGTTTAAAGCAACAATTCTCTTTTATTTAGAAAAGTAAACGATGAATTGAACTACAAATGAAACTATAACTAAATTAAACATTGAATATACTAAAACTAAAAAAAATACAAAAAAAAAAAATAAAAAAATTAAAAAAATTAAAAAAAAATTTAAAAAAAATTAAAAAACAAAAAAAAAAGAACTACGAAAACATGGGAAGTCACTTGGTCGCCTCCACGCGGTGCTTCCTGGGGATAGCTAAATGACCAAAAAATTGATTTATCTGTCGTGATGAAAAAGAAAATAAACGTATAGACAAACAAAAATTCAGTTCTAGTGAATTTCTTTAAAAATTGTTGGGATTTCCAGAAATCACCCATATAAAAAATTTCAGAAATTTATCTTTTGAAATTAGGGTTGAAGGAAGGGACTTGTAAGTGCGATTCTGACTGATGGGGAGTATGCACAATCATGAAAATTAGTCTGACTGTTCATGTCAACTAGTTTAAGTGATTTAGTTAATAAAAAGTGGGATTTCCAGATATCACCCATATAAAAATTTTCAGAAGTTAATCTTTTGAAATAAGGGTTACAGGAAGGGTCTTGTAAGTGCGATTCTGGCTGATGGGGAGTATGCACAATCATGAAATTTATTTTGAATGTTCATGTCAACTAGTTTAAGTGATTTAGTTAATAAAAAGTTCGATTTCCAGAATTCACCCATATAAAAAATTTCATAAATTGATCTTTTGACATAAGGGTTGAAGGAAGGGACTTGTAAGTGCGATTCTGACTGATGGGGAGTATGCACAATCATGAAATTTAATCTGAATGTTCATGTCAACTAGTTTAAGTGATTTAGTTAATAAAAAGTGGGATTTCCAGATATCATCCATATAAAAAATTTCATAAATTGATCTTTTGAAATAAGGGTTGAAGGAAGGGACTTGTAAGTGCGATTCTGACTGATGGGGAGTATGCACAATCATGAAATTTAACTGAATGTTCATGTCAACTAGTTTAAGTGATTTAGTTAATAAAAAGTGGGATTTCCAGATATCACCCATATAAAAATTTTCAGAAGTTGATCTTTTGAAATAAGGGTTACAGGAAGGGACTTGTAAGTGCGATTCTGGCTGATGGGGAGTATGCACAATCATGAAATTTAATCTGAATGTTCATGTCAACTAGTTTAAGTGATTTAGTTAATAAAAAGTGGGATTTCTAGATATCACCCATATAAAAAATTTCATAAATTGATCTTTTGAAATAAGGGTTGAAGGAAGGGACTTGTAAGTGCGATTCTGACTGATGGGGAGTATGCACAATCATAAAATTTAGTCTGAATGTTCATGTCAACTAGTTTAAGTGATTTAGTTAATAAAAAGTGGGATTCCCAGATATCATCCATATAAAAAATTTCAAAAATTGATCTTTTGAAATAAGGGTTGAAGGAAGGGACTTGTAAGTGCGATTCTGGCTAATGGGGAGTATGCCTTTATTGAATTTTGTTTTTTTAGGTTATATAAATCTCAATGTTGAGTGTTACTAGAAATATACGATATTTTTCCATAGTTGATCTACTTGAATAGGCGTTGTACATATCCCATGTAAATTGGTAGATATAGCCGTTCTAGGTAAAATCCTGGAGGAGAACTAAATTGTTTTTGACATGCACAGTTTTGCACAACTAAACTAAAGCAAAACATAGGGTCTAATCATGAAACGGATCTATGGGATTTCTGATGTGATAATCACGCCAGAAATCCCACATTATCTTTCAAAATACATTATGCACAAATTTTACCGTTAGACGCACAAAATTGCACAATCAAATACTACTCGACAAAATAAGAAAATGGTGGGTTTTCCAAAATGGGATTTCTGACGTGACTCACACTATCATGTTGTGCGATACTACACCTTAACACCATTTAACGTCGTATCACACAACAAAGCATTTCAAAAAAATTTCGATGATGAATTGATAAATAAGTTTGTACACTACACGAATATTTTCGCAATATTCCGAAATGGAACGGGTGATGTTCAACCAGACGTTTTACCGGTATACTTCTAAGTGGATACGTTCGCTTACCTAGACGTCATATTAGAAAGTTCCAAGGATACATATAACGAGGTATAGCACGTAACGCCATGTCCCGAAATAGGTTCAGGTTTATAATGCAAAACCTACATTGTAGCAACAATACACAAGTAAATACATCGGATAAATTTTCCAAAAAATGTCCTTTGTTCGAAGTTCTGAATTACAAATTTATTTAAATGGCACCCATAGAAGAAAACCACAACCTAGATGAGTCTATGGTTTCCTACAATGAACATTATGGAACTACAAAATCCGGTTGTATTGAGCGGTTTGATCCTAACCAAGGCTCAACTACTTCTTTGCTGGAAACATTTGGACAAACATTTTGGCTTAGGGGCCAGTGTTGTTTTACAGTCTACAGAAGTACTTCAAAATAATATTAATTTGAGCTATCATTTATATTTTGATAACTTTTTTACGTCACTTAAACTATTGGCAGAGATACGATGTAAAGGTTTGAAAGGCACCGGTACCATTAGAGAAAATCGCCTTGGGAAAAGTTGCAATATACTGGAATCGAAAAATATTAAAAAAAAAAAAATTGAGAGAAATAGTGGTATTCAAATGGCATGATAATAATATTGTGACGATGGCATGTAATAGTTGCGCTGTAATGCCAACCCAAACGGTGGCCAGATTTTCCCGAACAAAACAACTAATTAATGTGGATCAACCAAAATTATTTAATTATTAAATTATTTAATTATTAAAATTGGACGTTATTATGTTCATTTTTTCGGCCGTACTTTTTTTGTGCTCAAATTTTTTTTTAATATTACGAATAAGTTTCATTTTACGTTTTGTGGTGCGCGGTATTAATTGATGAGGAATCGAATACACCCAATTTACACTCCTCTGATCGGCGAAATATTTTAATTAGTAACGAAACGATCACTGTAACTCACAAACAATTGCATTCATTAGTTCAGGATCAAGTCCGTATCATTTTGGCACCACAGTCAAATGATTCTTGCTTTGATCTCAAATAAATAGCGCATGTTGCATTTAAACCACCCCAAACTTTGTACTCTCAAAATCCCGAACTATGGTTAGCAAATATTGGTACAGAGTCCACTCGGTATTCACATATGCGGTAAGTGCATTAGATGCAAGGTTACATAACCAATTTGCCAGTTTGATAATGAAAAATAAAGGCAAACAACCATATACTTTTTTAAGCAGGAGGTGATTAGAGTGCTACATGAGTCCTTCGAAAACTTTCGCAGTTGCTTGAGTGCTGGCGAACATTTTGAGGAAGATACCATAAGACGATAATAAATTTAATGAATTAATAATTTATACGATATTTACACGAATTTTCAATTTTGAAATCGAGCAGGAAGTTTAATTACACGCCCGCGTCGTGACAATACTTCATTTGGTTCGTTACCTAACTGCACGTATTGATCAAAAACTACTTTTTCTTTTGAATTTGGAGTTTCATGAATCACTCCTTTAGTTTTATTAACTAAATTCTGTGATATATTCGTTGCTAAAGGTTGATTGCTTGAAAACTCATCACTATTCTCAATATAACAAGGCTTAATTCTATCAATATAGAAAATTTAACTTTCTTATCCTTAATTTCTAGCTCAAAAAATTTTTCATCCCTCTTTAAAAATTTTAAAGAGCCTGAATACGGGGTTTGAAGTTACTTTTTAATTGCATCCGTTCGAATAAATACGTGAGAACAATTTTCTAAATTTTTACTAATGAAGATTCTCTCTTTCGAATGACGAGATGCGTTAACAGGTTTTAATTCATTGAAATGTTTTTTCAAATTATTTGCGAATTCAGGTTGTGGAATTAACGTATTTGATGAATTAATGAATTGTCCTGGAACTCTGACGGTACTTCCATATACCAACTCTGCAGGAGTAGTTTTTAACTCCTCACTAAAAGAGGTACGTAAACATAATAATACCAGTGGTAATATTTCCGTCCAATCCGGTCTATTTTGGCACATAATTGCTGCCTCTAACGTCCGATGCCAATGTTCTATCATTTTATTACATTTAGGATTATACGTAGTGGTACGGCTTCTTTCGAATCCAACCAGATGTGATAATTCCGTGAAAAAAAATTGACTCAAATTGTGATCATTGATCTGTTACTATGAAATGCGGCACACCGAATCTTGCTATCCAATTTGTATAAAATGCGCTTGCAACTGTATTTGCGTTAATGTCTGGAATAGGAATTGCTTAAGACAATATTTTTGATTATTTGATACAGGTAACGGCCCGACTAAATCAATATGGATTTCCATAAAACGTTCCCTTGTAAAGTCAAAATTACCAATTGGTGCTTGAGTGTGTCTTGTAACTTTAGATTTTTGACACGCCAAACATTCCTGTGCCAAATTTCTAACATCTTTCCTAATTGAAGGCCACACTACGTGATTTGACAATAATCTAATTGAAGCTTTTACTCCGGGATGTGACAAGTTGTGAAGCGACTTAAATACGTTCTTTCTCCATTATCTTGGGACAAAAGGTCTTGTTTGTCCAGTTGAAATGTCACAGTAAATGAATTTTTCTGTATTAAAAGCTAACGGTCGTTGTTCTAAATTACGTCCAGAGTTCTTGTCTTGTAGTATGTTTTTCAGTTCCAAGTCCTATAACTGGTCTGTGGCTAGTTCGTTATAGTCAATAGTCTCATGTATGTTAATCGGTTCTACTCAAGATGCATCAGCAACTGCATTATCCACTCCGTTTACATGTTATAAGTCCGTTGTAAATTGTTCAATAAAGTCTAACTGACGTCTCTGTCTCGGTGATGCTTTGTCCAAATTTTGACGAAAGGCGTTAGTGGTTTATAGTCCATAATAAGAATGAAATTTCGTCCATTGAGATAAAAGCGAAAGTACTTAACACCTAAATAAGCCACTAACAACTCACGATCGTAGGTATTGTACTTCTTCTGAAGCATCAACCATTACCGATAATTTTGCTGACGTGACTGGATGAGCTAAAAGTGTAGCTTCACTCAATTTTAACCTACATTTTTCAAACGGCACTGACTCTTCTGCCCAAACGATTGGTGTTTTACTATTCCTTTTATATCCCTTTAACAAATCGTTTAGTATAGCTTGGTCATGTGCCGCGGATAGAATGAATCTCCTATAAAAATTAGTCATCCCTAAAAATCGTTTAAACTGTTGAACATTATCATGTTGAGGATAACTTGGAATAACTTCTACTCTTGCTGGGGATGGCAAAATTCCATTTTCATTTACTAAAGACCCAGAAACCAGATTTCTTGTTGTGAAAATACACATTTAGCAAGCTTAATAATTAAACCGTTTTCAGCTAAGCGATTAAAAATTAGCTGAAAAGACTGTGCCGCATTTCTAAGAACAAATGTCATTCTGTTGAACTCGAAAAGTCCAAATTGTGTTACAATGGCTGTTTTAGGTATATCTCTTGGCTCAATTGGTATTTGATGACACGCTCTTACTAAATCCAATGTTGTAAATACTCTACATCCTGCTAACTGAAACGAAAAATCCTGTAGATGCGCTACAGGGTAGTTGTCAGGCGTGGTTACATTATTCAATGCCCTGTAATCTCCGCAAGGTCTCCACTCACCATTTTTCTTGGGTACCAGCTCCCTTGCTATTTTCAATTTGTCAGGAGCAATTTGTTAACGGATGTAACACTCTGCCTTTTTTAGTATCTTCGATTAATCCAGTTGACTTCAAAAAATCTGCACCAATAATGGGCATTGATACGTCGGCAACAATAAATGCCCATTTAAAAACCCTACGTAACCCAATATTTAATGAAATGGTATGCATTCTGTAGGCCTTAACTTTAGAACCATTTGCGGCATATAAATAAAATTCCGGCTCAGTGACATTTTTGCTACAGAAATTTCCGGGTAAAACCAACTCGTTTGCACCTATGTCTACAAGAAATTTACGTTTTGAATTTTGATCTAAAATAAGCAGACGATTTGTATGAATATCGTCAACATACGTCACAGGATGCTGACTTGAATTTAGTTTGGGATTGACTAATGATAAAATTGTTGTGATAACGACAACCATCAACGCATTTTGTTGCTTTATCCTTAAAACAACGGTGATAAAAGCACTGAATTTACAGGAAATTCGTTCTTTAGATCTTGACTGGCTTCTAGAAGAATTATGCGAACTATGTGATCTTCTCGCCTGGCTATGTAATGCAGAAACTTCCATTAATATATCCTTTCGAAACTCAGCTAACATCTCTCGAAAATCATTAACTGATGAAACTGAGGTTTCCTTTTGCTTGACTAATTTCGATGTACCACTGACTTCATGAATTTGTAAGAAACATCCAGAAAACGTTAAACTCCGTAAATATTATGTTAAACTTTGCAGAAAGTTTAGTAATATCTATTAAGTAATATCTATTGATTCGGTAATTCTGTCTGGCTCGAGAAATATTGCTGATGGGTTTGGTAAATATTTCTCTAGCATTATTCATAATTTAAGAGCATCTCTTAAGTCATCTTCTTCTTTTAACTGTTGTGTTTTTGATTATGTCGAGGAAAGTTTTTTTATTCATCCTGTGATGGATTTTGAAGTTGTTTCAATTACTAATAATTTAAAATGTAGTAGTAGTTATGATGTTTTAGGGTTCAATTCTAATATGATTAAACTTACTGCTAACTGCGTTACCCCCATTTTAGTGAATTTTATTAATCAATGTTTTAGTTTTGGTGTTATTCCTGATTCTTTAAAAACAGCAATTGTTGTTCCAGTATTTAAGAAAGGAAAAAAGACATCATGGATAATTACCGTCCAATTGCTCTTCAGCCTACAATTTTAAAAATTATGGAGAAAGCAATGAAATCCCGAGTGGAGTCATTTTTAAAAAAACATAAAGTATTAAATGATAATCAACACGGGTTTACAGCTGGGAAAAACACTGAATCATTGTTAACACATTTTTTAAGTGACATTCACATTAATCTAAATAATAAGAAATGTGTTGCTGCAGTATTTATTGATATTAAAAGAGCTTTTGATATGGTTGATCATAAACTTCTATTGCTTAAACTTCAGTCGATTGGTGTTCGAGGTGTCTCGCTGAGATGGTTCAGTTCTTACTTAAGCAACAGGAACTTTATGGTTAAAGTGGGTAACTGTTACAGTGTTCCTCACAGAATTGAATATGGAGTACCCTAGGGCTCTGTTTTGGGACCTCTGTTATTTTTAATTTATATTAATTCCCTGTTCTTGTTAAACTTAAATGGTAAAGTAACTGCATTTGCTGATGATGTAGCTCTAAGTTATAGTGATTTGAGTTCAGATGCAGTTACAAGCAAGATTAATTCTGACATGAAAGTCTTACGTTTGTGGTTTGATGCCCACTCCATGCTACTAAGTGAAAAAAGTAAGGTTATGTTTTTTAAATTGCTTGGTGATCCATATCGGAGTTATATTCCATTGATTTTCTATCATATAGATAATTGTGATTTAAGTAATTGTGGTGTCACGTGCAATAAAATTGAAACAGTGAATTCATACAAATACTTAGGATTAAATCTTGACACTAATTTAAATTGGAAAATTCATTGTCAGAAGATTAAGGAACAACTTAATTGTGCTCTGAGAGCTATTTATTTATTACGCAAATTTTCTCCATTTCAAATATTGAAAAATTTTTATTATGCCTGCGTTGAATCCCGCTTGAGCTATGGTTTACCATGTTGGGGAGGGAGTTATATGAATACCTTGGGACCTCTTTTCATTTTACAAAAGTATATTTTACGTGTCATGTTTTTTAAGAGTCGACGAGATCATACTTGGCCTATTTTTTTGGAATGCAAGATATTACCTGTTAAACACCTTTACATTTTTAGAGTTTTAAAATTATTTTATTCAAGAAGTGGACAACGGTTGTTGAGATTAATAGCTTGTTATAATGTGCGCAGCAACTACCGAAGCTTATTTACAATCCCTAGATTTGCTACAGAATTATTTCGTAAGTTTTATCTAGTATCTGCGCCTACATTTTTTAATCGTTTGCCGTTGTACTTACGATTGATGATATCTAAAAATAAGTTTAATAGTCATGTGAAGGTTTGGTTGCTGAACAATAGAGATGTTGAATTTATGTTTGCTAAATAAGTTTTTATTGCATATGAATGTTTTCAATTTTTAATGCTTTTATATTAAATTAAATTTGTACTTTTTTAATTTTTGTTAATTTTTTACTTAATAGTTATAATGATATGATTGAATTATTTTATATCCACACATTACACTTAATTTGTTTTTGATGACTGTAATAGGTTAATCGCTACTGTCTTTGACATAGATTAACCTAATTTCTTAGCCTGTCTGTTTTGTTACATTTTTATTGTTAACTTTTGATGTATGATTTTTGGTTGAGAAAAATAAAAATAATAATAATAATAAAATAATAATATACATTGTCATATAGCGTATGTTACCGGGTTTTATTATTAAATTAATAACACTCGCTATATTTATATTTTATATAAACTATTTATTTATTATTTAATATATATTAGAACTATAATATTATTTTTTAACTAGTTCACAAGATGGTGGTTTGGTGTGTGAACGATTGTTCGGCACTTTCACTTTTTACTTTTTATGTAAGAGACCGTGTCTCTTGAATTTCAAAACGCGACTTGTCCAATTTCGTTTCTTATTTCAATTTTCCTCCAGTGAATTTGAAATCTCGATATTTATCGATAATCGATAAATATCGAGATTCGCGAATGTAGGTGGCGAAATAACTCTATTCAGCAAAACGAGCAATGCCTCGTAATTAAGCGGCGCGGTGTATAAATAGTTTTGCTACGAGGAGTGCCACGAAGTGAAAAGGATTTTCTTTATTTTGAGCCGCTACATCACTCCCCTCCTGGATCGAAAACCGTAGTGTTTGAAATTGAATGTAACCGTTTTTGGAACACTACGTTTTTCGACTGGGTTTACCACAAGTATTCCGTACGCTGGCTTAAGCCTGTCGATGCCAATTGTTGTGGATTTTCCATTTACATCCACAACAAAGAATTTGCGCAATTTGCGGGTCACTGGATACGGTTCAGAATAGGGTGTACTCAATGGACCTCTGACTCTATCCACACGTACGAATACGTGTGAACAGGTTCCCAGATTTTTGGGAATGTACGTTGCCTGTTCAGGTGGATGTCTTGTGTCCGTAGGAACTAAGGTTCTCATGGTGGTACGAAGCTGATTCACGAAATCCGAAGTATCTGTGTTTGGGTTCGAATTTTGATCGTTGATGAAGAATTCACCGGGTACCTTGATATTTTGACCATATACTAGCTCTGCTGGTGTGCAGTTGAGGTCTTCCTTGACGGAGGTTCGAATACCCAATAGGATCGTTGGAAGTTCTGAACTCCAATGGGATGTATTACATCGAGCTGTTAAGGCGGATTTTAGTTGCCTGTGGAACCGTTCGACAAGACCATTCGCTTTCGGGTTGTACGCAGTTGTGCGAATGCGATGGGAACCTAGGAGCTTCGTGAGCTCGGTGAACAACGTTGATTCGAATTGTGTTCCTTGGTCTGTCGTGATGAAGAGTGGGACACAATATCTACAGATATACTCATTGTAGAAGATCTTACTTACGGTTTTTTGCGGTCATTTCTCGGGTTGGATAAGCTTCTGGCCAACGGGTAAATCGGTCGACTATCGTTAAAATGTAATGATAGCCATTCGATTGGGGCAGTGGACCAACCAGGTCCATGTGGATGTGTTCAAACCTGCCACTTGGTAGCTCGAATTTACCAAGTTCTGATTTTGTGTGGCGGTGAACTTTGGACTTTTGACATGGGATACAAGATTTCGCCCAATTGCTTGTATCAGTATTCATTCTTGGCCAGAAGTATTTTGAAGCAATAAGTTTTCGCGTAGCACGGATGCCGGGGTGTGATAATCCATGTAGACTATCGAAGATTGTCCGTCGCATGTTGAGAGGAACGTAGGGTCGATTTTTACCTGTTGAAGTATCACACCAAATTTGCTGCTTGTCTGGTAAGTCGATCCGTTGCAGGTTTACGCTTGATTTCGGTGTGTGTGCTGAAATCAATTTCTGCAATTCGTCGTCGCGTTGTTGCTGTACAAGTAATTCCTTCGTGTCGAAGGAGAAGACGCTGAGTTCTGTGAGAAGTGTTTCACCAGAACGAGACAAACAGTCGCTCACCACATTGTGTTTACCTTTAGTGTGATGAATGTTGGTAGTGAACTGGGCAATGTAATCGAGATGTCGTAATTGCCGGGGACTACGTTCAGACTTTGATGCAATAGCTGTTGTAAGAGGCTTATGGTCGGTAAATAAAGAGAAATTTCGGCCTTCGACGAAATGGCGAAAGTGTTTGATTGCTAAATACATAGCAAGAAGTTCTCTATCGAAAGTAGAGTATTTAATTTCCGCAGGGGAGAGCTTCTTTGAAAAGAACGCTAATGGTTGCCAACATCCTTTGTTGCGTTGTTGTAAGACAGCTCCAACTGCTACATTGGAAGCGTCGGTAGTTATGTTGAACTGCGCGTCGTTCAACGGGTGTGCCAAAAGAGTGACAGCGGCAAGAGAACGCTTGACCTTGTCAAAAGATTCTGTGCAATCTTCGGGCCAAGAGAAGTTTATTTTGTTTTTGCCTTTCTTAAGTAAAGTGGCCAAATGCCTGTGAATCGGCGATAACAGTTCGGCTAACCGTGGTATAAAGCGGTGGTAATAGTTCACCATACCGACGAACTGCTGTATTTGGCGGATTGATGTTGGTTCTGGAAAGTTTGAAATGACATCAACTCTATCTTGCGACGGGAGGATGGCATCTTTCGAAATTGTGTGGCTCAAGAAGTCGAGTGACTTCACGCCGAAACTACATTTCGAAGCTTTAATATTAATTCCATATGCGGAGAGACGTTTGAATACTGACTCGAGATGTTCACTATGTTCCATCTCGGAACGGCTTGCAACGAGGATATCGTCGATATAAGAGTAGACGAAGTCCAGCCCTTTTAACACTTCGTTAAGGAATCGCTGGAATGTCTGGGCTGAGTTACGAAGGACGTATGGCATTCGGGTAAACTCAAAAAGCCCGAAAGGAGTAGTAATCGCTGTTTTATGAATATCCTCGAGAGCTATGGGAATTTGGTGATATGCCCTGACCAAATCTATTTTCGAGAAAATAGTGGCGCCGGCGAGTTTCAACGAGAAACTGTGTATGTGGGGAATAGGATATCTATCTGGGACAGTGACAGTGTTTAGCTGTCGATAGTCTCCACAAGGGCGCCAGTCCTTGTCTTTCTTTTGCACCATATGTAATGGTGAGGAGACTGGTGATGATGAGGGGCGGCAGATTCCGATGTCTGTCATAAACTGAAATTCAGTTTTAGCAGCTTTTAGTTTAGTTGCGTCGAGTTGTCGCGGTTTAGCACAAGGTAACCTACCTTGCGTGACGACGTAGTGGACTACGTTATGCTTCACTGGGAGATTGTAATTCGGTGCCTCAGTGAGCGAGGGGTATTTCTTTAAAAGAGCGCCGTAATCGTTGTTAACGCTGAAATGTTTTGGAGATGGCGTATCAACTTGGGCGATGATTGCGTTCACAGTGAGGGTAGTGAATGAGTCAGAAAGTCTTCTGTTCTTCAAATCGACCACGAGACCATATTTGGACAGAAAGTCAGCACCTATAATAGGCCTGTCTACTGCCGCGATGATAAAGGGATGTGTGAACGTACGCCTGAGACCGAGATTAACCTTCAAAAGTTTGGTACCGTAAGTGGAAATTGGGGATCCGTTTGCTGCGGTAAGAATGCAAACGGTGTTTTTAGCATTTCGGGGAAACTTGTTGACGGGTATCACAGATACTTCAGCCCCCGAATCGATCAGAAATTGTAAGTTATTTTCATGATCGTGGATGAAAAGACGGCGAGACGAACCAATCCCACTGTTTGCCGTAGAGACAGCAGGATTTAGTGGTTTTCCGAAGACTTGAAATGTTTTGAAGTAGCTTTTCCATGAGCTACCGGTCGGAAACTGCACGGCTGATTGCAGTTGCGTGCGCGTGAGCCGAAACGACGGTGGTAGTAGCAGAGTCCAGATCGAGATGATGATGTCGACCTTGACCTGTATCGGTAATTGAAATTCCGTCTGTTGTTTGGCGATCTTCCACGTGAACCAATGTTCATGTTGGCCAGTGTTCACTGTAGATCTGCCAATTGTTGTTGCGTCTTGTCCAGTTGTATTTTCATTGAAGCAAGGGCTGATTCACCGTCAGCAGTTGCCCTGCTCGTGGATGGCTGGTTGATAGCAGCAATTGGTTTGGATGTTCTGGATTGAGCGTAAATCCAGATGTTGTCGGCGACCGGTAGGATTTCCTCGATGTCGTTCTTTATATCCCGCGCCATTATCGCTCGTAAGTCGTCTGGCAAACGTTTTAGCCAGAGGTTTTTGAGTAAATCGTTGTTTACTAATTTGGAATCACCTGCTTTTTGTTCAAGCAGGCGATAAAAGTGGGACGGTTTAAGGTCTCCCATTTGTTGGAAACCGGAGAGCAACTCGTCAAGTCGTTGCTCCTCGCTGATAGTGTAGCGGTTGGTTAACGCGGATTTCAGTCGCTTGTATTTCGTGCCTGGCTGCGGGTTCCTGAAAATGTCCGTGATGAATTGTATTGTCTCCTGTGGTATCGCGCCGAGAGTGTATGCAAATTGTTCATCGTCGTCGACAATGCGGTGGATGCCGAACTGGTGCTCGACGAGGATGAACCAAGCTGCCGGTTGCTCATTCCAGAAGGGAGGTATTTTAGGTGGCATCTTATATATTTTGGTCGTTGCCCGCGATGTTGATGTGCCAGCATTGGTGTCGTTCTCATCTTCGGATGATGACACGGCTTTTTGTTGTTTCGGTGGCATTTTATTTATTTTATTTTTCACTTCACTTTATAATAAACCGGCGTAGCAAAAATATTTATTTTATAAACGTGTCTATTAATGTAGACTTAAAAAAAATATTCGAACGCGAACAAACTGAACAGAACTATTTTTCCAACTACGGGGTAAGCGAATAATCGAATGGGTAGGGCAGATCAATTGCGAAAATCAGCAAAAATAAATCAATAATTTAAAAAATTGTATATCGAGCGAAATTGTAGAAACGAATAAGAAAAATTTGAAATATCAACGAAATTAGTATTAATAGTGCGAAAATGTAGAAACGAACAATCGTACACTTACAGTAAACTTAATTAATTAATGAAATATTTGTAAAAAAAAAAAATATGTTTATTCAAATTGTTTGAGAAAACAAATTAAGTTTATATTAAAAAAAAAATGAAATTAATTGTTCGAGTTTCGAACTCTCGACTTTGATATCACTAGCCGTCAACTCTAACCGTTGGGCTTTAATGCTTATTTACTATATCGTAAAATGTATATATAGTTGTAATGTAATATGTAATATGTTGTATAATTTTAATTATAATTTATTTAAGTAATTTATTTATTCAAAAAAAATTTAGAATTTAACGAAAACAAAATTTTAGAAAAAAAAAATTTTGAATGTTCTATGTTATGTGTATATAGTTATTTTAAATGATAGTTTAGTTTATTTTTGAAAACAAAATGTGTAAAAGGTTTATGAATAAAAGTTTAAAAATTAATTAAAAAAAAATGTTAAATAAATGTAATTTTCTTTTTAATAATTACTCGTATGATTGTATATATCCGTTAGGTGTCCTTGTAGGTGTATCCGTTTTGTTGTGATGTCCTTATGGCTATTTTGTCGCTGATGTGTTGTTTTGTTCTGCCACCTTGATTTTCCGACTGTTCTTCAGTTTCGTTTTGCTTTTATCCGCATGCAAAATGTTGTTGCCAGTACTCTGGCTCCCTCGATGGGCGCGATCGCCTTTGCGGGGGCAATATTCCCAAAATTATACGTTTTGTGTGTATTTGTATTTGTGTATACTCATAGTTTGCGGTTTCCAAAATAAAACGTTTATTGGCTTGACCGCGTATCGAACCTGCGATAGTTCTGTGCGCATGCACAGTTGTGGTACACTTATCCACTGCACTATTATACTCACGACTATAATTTTATGTCGTGTTTTTATCTTAGTTATTAACTAATTGCTTTTTTTATAGTTTTTATCGCACTTGGCGTTTATGTGCGCCTGTTATTTTTTGATTTTTTTTTTAATAAGCGTTTTTAATTTTCTTGTACACGTTTTTTTTGTATGTTGCACTAGTTATATATAGTTTTACATAGTTTATATTATAGTACACTTGCAAAGAAAAAAAATTGTGCTCTTGCGCGGATTTTTTCTTAACGGTCGTACCGTTACCGTTATTCGCGCGTCGGGGTCACCAGTTATAGCGTATGTTACCGGGTTTTATTATTAAATTAATAACACTCGCTATATTTATATTTTATATAAATTATTTATTTATTATTTAATATATATTAGCACTATAATATTATTTTTTAACTAGTTCACAAGATGGTGGTTTGGTGTGTGAACGATTGTTCGGCACTTTCACTTTTTACTTTTTATGTAAGAGACCGTGTCTCTTGAATTTCAAAACGCGACTTGTCCAATTTCGTTTCTTATTTCAATTTTCCTCCAGTGAATTTGAAATCTCGATATTTATCGATAATCGATAAATATCGAGATTCGCGAATGTAGGTGGCGAAATAACTCTATTCAGCAAAACGAGCAATGCCTCGTAATTAAGCGGCGCGGTGTATAAATAGTTTTGCTACGAGGAGTGCCACGAAGTGAAAAGGATTTTATTTATTTTGAGCCGCTACAGTCATAATAATTGTAATTTTATGTGCCTAAAAGATTTCAAGTAGCCCTACACTTAAAAAACTGCGGCCTGGAATATCATTCTAATTAATTGATTATTATTATATTTTCTCTCAAGAAATTTATTTTTTATTTTAATAAACATTGAAATTGTCGTTTATATGCCACTGTCCTTTTAAAAAGGGCACCACATCCCACCACAAAATATTGTGTTTTCTCTAATAATTTTTATTTCAAACTAAATTTTAGGAAAAAAAAACAATTTCGGCTTTATCCGGGTTAAAGATATAAATTGGTTTAATATAAATAACGTATTTATCTTAAAAATATTACAATCAATTTAAGAAAGAGATCATGATAATAGCCGTGTTTTATTATTCGAGCACTATCCGGTGCCGAATCAGAAATGTCTACTGAAACTGCAGCTATTCATTGGTACGCTTGTTACGACTGTGTTGTCTTAACAAGACATTTTTTGTAAATTTGTTTTTATTTCTCCATGGTTTCTTGCGTCCGAGTTTTTCACTGTGTGAACGTGGTGTCTTGGTGGATGGATTCTTGTGTGTTTTCTTCGGTTATGTTGGCAACGGAACAAAAATGGGAGAGAGAGAGATAACCATGCGCATCGAGTGTGTGCAAAGTAAAACGTTTTGAAAAAAATGTTTTTTCTTGTATGTCTCTCTTTTGTACCAACGAAAATTTGGTATAAAGGAGAGACAGAGAAGAGAGATACATTTTCTTCTAAAACGTTTTACGAGCTGTGCGACGCTCGAATTTTTTTTTTTGGTATGTCATTCAGTTGGTAATTTTTGAGAATTCAGTTTGTGATTTTGGTGGTGAAAAATTCGAGTAGTGATTTTAAAAAGAGTTTTTGATTTTTTTGGAAAAGAACGCTTGAGTTCTATTTTGTTTGGAATTTTTTTTTGAATTATATTGTTAAACAAAAAAAAAGATATTATTATATATTTTAAATATTAAAAGTCGAGTTTTTGGTTTTGTTAAAACAAGTATTTTGTGAATAAAAAAAAAAAAATCTTGATTTTGGAAATTAAAAATAGAATCCAGTTTTATTTTTTTTTTTGGCTAGAATTTTGAATAAATCCAGGTTACAAAAATTGTTGGATTAAAAAAAAAAAAAAAACATTACAATTGTGCAATTAATGAATGTATAAATTCAATAAATACATATGTAAAATTATTATAATTTTGGCATTCTGTGAGTTATAAATATAAAGTTTATTGGGCAACGGATCCTACGAATTTCCTAAACAACAAGAAGGAAAAATAATTTCTTGTATATTTATACGAAAGTGTGCTGGGAGCCACACCTTGTGTTGAGTGTTTGAGTACGCGAAAATTTATCGTCGGTCGTAATACTTACGTGTGTTGGTAACAATCTGTCTGTACAAGATAACCATTAACGAGTGTGAACGATCGTAATTACGGGTGGCCAGGTGAGGCCACTCACTTTTATTTACGTTATATACGGTTTTAAGGCGAGCCAACGCCCAACGAGTTTCGGGTGGCCAGTTGAGGCCAGCCGTAGTAGTCGCATAACGGTAGCCAACCGGCTATTGTTGTTTTGTATATTTGGATCGGTGGTCTGCCGCAACGGTAACGGTAGCCAACCGGCTATTGTTGTTTTGTATATTTGGATCGGTGGTCTGCCGCAACGGTAACGGTAGCCAACCGACTATTGTTGTTTTGTATATTTGGATCGGTGGTCTGCCGCACCGGTAACGGTAGCCAACCGGCTATTGTTGTTTTGTATATTTGGATCGGTGGTCTGCCGCAACGGTAACGGTAGCCAACCGGCTATTGTTGGATTTAATATTTATCGGCATCAAGCCGCAACGTTATATTGCCAAACCAGGCAACAGTGGACGGATCCGGCGGCCAGTTGAGGCCAGCCGTATTATTTGCAGTATTTTACCGGCGGTTGGGTCGCATCGGTGGATTTTGGTAACGGTATAGCAAGGCCGCAACGGTCCGGGGCGGTGACCCTGAGGCATGACGGCCGCGCAAGGCCGCAACATAAATTAAATTAATTAAGGTACCATTTTTTTATTTTTATTTTTATTTTTTTTAATTTTTGATTTCATTTTTATAATTTTTTTATATATATTATATTAAATTTAAATTTTGTAATCGAGCGCCGCACAGCGGGTGCGCGCTCGATGCGCATTGCTGATCTCTCTCTCTCTCGTTCCCTCCCTTTCCTTTTTTTCTCGGGAAGTTGTTTCTTTTTGTTGTTTTTCGTTTTAACTTAAAATGAAATGAATTATTAAATTATTTTTCGGTCGGTGTGATGGGAGCGGAGACTCCCTCTATGTCGGTTTAGTGTTTGCGGTCCCTTGGTGCCCGCATCCAAATCCGTAACCAGGGCTCGGCCCCGTTTGAATTCGGATGGATGCGCGCACCAAGGCACCTCTTCCGTTATTATTATTATTTTTATTATCTATTTGATTATTCGGTTCGTTCCTCAGGTTCCGGCCGATGAATTTCGGCAGAACTACGGTTTTTATTTATTATTTGCGTTTCCCCAACTTTCTGTTAATCACGGTGTAGGCCAGGAGCCCTGCATGCCTCAAACCCCACGACCCTCGCACTTCTCGCTGAGAACGTAGCCGGCAAAACATCACCGTGGAGGCCTCTGCAGGAGCTTAGTGAAAATCTGCAGGTTGGCAGTAGCCAGCCTGTAACACGCTATACCATAAAAATAAATGTATCCAGAAAAAAAACATTTATCATCTGAAATATACTAAATGATAATTATTTTCAGATGACGTTCTAACAAGAATTCATTTCGCTGCGTTTTAAATTTTTATTGTAACAATTAAGTTTCTAATGGATTCAGGGGTTTACTAAATAAAGGCCCCTTCAAATGTCCCATTGAAACGGATAGCGCTCCCGATAGCGGTTCCCGATAAATGGGTAGGAAAAAAATTTGTATGTCAATTTTTAATTTAAAGTTGCTTTCTAGAATTTGCTTAATATACTCAACGCGTATTCTTGAAATCGGTGGATATTTCCACTCTAAAAAAAATACACATTTTAATTTTACGACTCTTTAAAATCGTAAAAGGCTCTGTCGAGAGTCAAAACTTTACATTTTGGTCAAAAAGTATACGTATACGGACTGTCCCACAAATTAATGCTGCAAAAAGTTTTTCTCTCAATTAGCCCTTTTATTTAAGCGGATGTAGCACGGTTCGGTATTGCAATGTTTGGTATTACACAAGTTGAGTTTAACTTACCCAAACTACTGAAATCTACCTGGACTAATAATCTTGTAATTGCAATAATTTTAATGACAAAAAGTACTATCGCCAACTTTATCAAAAATCGGCAATTGATTGTTACACTACAAATCTATTGTAAAGTAAATATTGATTGCCTAATTATTGCACAAATAACCATATCATATTGAAGTGAAATTTATTACATATCACGCCCAAATGTCATAACAATAATTACGTCACTAGAATCCGACTTTTGAATAATGTTATAATAATTTACTAATTATTCCAAAAATGTAGAATGACAAACTAACATAGTTATAGTTATTCATAAATTGACAGATAATTTACCTCTATTTAGTTATTATGTACATAAAAGATTGACAAATTTGATAGAAATGTATCCACCCATTTAAATATTCAGTATGTGAGCACGTTTATGTAGTACAATAAAAACATGTACTTAACCCCAAACAAAAGAAAATTTTGTTTATCTGATTGTTGATCAAATATAATTTAATGTCTTGTGAAAATATTAAAATATAGCACACATCTATCTATTTATATTAACACAAACAGTTACACTCCAAAATATTTTCTAATTAATCAGAATTAACAAAATATACATGATACTAAATATTTAATTAGACAAATAATATTATGATGAAAATGTATTTGGAAAATTATTCCGAAACATAAAAAAATCAATAGAGATTAAAGTACTTAGATAAAGTATTAGGATGAGCAAAACGCGAACAAACAATTATACTTAACAAAAATTTAATTTAATTAACCACGGCATTGAATTTTAAAATAGATTTTTTTAAAGTACAGATAAACCTTGTATTACGTTTTAACGTAAGCACTTTCACAATATAAAAACTAGTAACTCTGCATAGTGCATACCCTACCGCTATACAAAATTCAATAACCCACCTATTTTCATTATATTTCATCCAACAATCTATATATAAGTATTTCTACATATAGATAGAATATAATTTTCAACTATTGTTCTTTTCTATATATAGAATATAACTTGAGTACAAAAAAAGCATTTAATATTCTCTGGTGTATAATAAAAGCACAAAATAATAAACATAAAAAGTTAAAAGTCTCGATATATAATTATTATTGACTTAGATAATAAAATATGTACCGCACTAGCAGCACAAGTACAAAAGTTTTATTCCACCATAAGAGCTTTTGTTATTGAATATTTTGTTGTTGTAAGATGTTGCTTAATGTTCTTCATAGTGTATTGACTTTGTGATTAGTATATAATTAATATTTCGAATATATCTTAATTTATAATAACGGCGTTTGTAAAAATTTTTTGAAATGTGTTCAAAAAAATTAAAAAAAATTAGTTGTATAATTGCAAACACCCAATTTGATTTTACGACTAATTTATATAGAACTCGAGTACACATCCTTAAAGCTTCCTTTCCGGTACACGGATGTCCACCATATTTTGCAAGGACCTACCAATTTATGGAAAAAGAATTACAATAAAATTTTATTCCGAATAGTCAATCTGCCTGATCTGTAGAGCTTGTAAAACTTGTCGTTTTCCATAAAACTAAAATAAAATTATCTGAGTTACTGTAACGGCTTTACTAGGCGCATTATCAGATGCCCAGTAGACAGCATCTGCAGCTATCGCGGATCAGGCATGTGGTTGTGATGGTATCGTTGCTACCTTCCTGATAAATTAATTAGTTTTTAAATTGATTTTATTATTACGCCTATCACTTGCTGGCGTGAAATGAAATGTTTCATATCAAAAATAACACGAGCGAAAACGAAAACAAAAATTCCGAATGTTTATTAAAATGTAGAGGTCTCTGTTTAATTCACACAAATTTTTAACTTCGTTTTTATCTGCAGGTACGATACAAATAAGCTAAACTTTTAACGTTTCATAATTATTTGTATTTGTTGTTGCGCTGTGTATTAATGGTAAAAAGTATAGAAGGAAAAACCAAACAGCGAAAAAGCGCGTGGTGTGCCTCGGCTGCGGAACAGATTGAAGATATATAAAAACATAAAAGTTCTTTTGTCCCATTAGCTGTGGTTATAAACGACTGAAAATTGTGAAGCTTAAGATATCATTTTACGATATTTATGGCAATCTCTCCCAGTATATGCTAACATTGGTTCCCGAATCGAGGAGGCCTCGAAAATGTTGAATGTGTAGGAAAATGTCAAGATAATGGTCAAACATCGGAAGTAACTTAGTCTTTCATAACGGAATCGTAGATAGTGCGATGAAGACTTTCGTGTTTTAAAGAAAAAATATGAACAATGGAACTTATAATTGGGGTAGCTAGTGGGTTCGAGAAAAAATTCAGTCGACTGGAGCTTATACGATTCTAGATTTTAAATATACGAATTTCCGCAGAATCTGGTATACTATAGTTCCGGAACTGTATTATACGAAAATTCGGTTGTTGAGTTGTAAGGATTTTTCGGGAACTGATGGGCCTGAATACATGTTTCCCGTAAACTCTTGATTGGGCAAGTAGAACACTATACATGATCGGTACATAACATATTCCTGACGTCGCTTCTACAGTATTGATACGTTTGTTCCTTGTTAAAAAGATTGTTTTGAATTTTGATAGTTAAAAGCACTTTTGTTGTGTATTAAGTTTTGGCAACATTGTCCTCTCACATGTTACAAAAATGCCTACAATAATTGGCCAAAGCTTGTATATTCGGGGTGCCCGTTTCATGTATATTAAATTTAGGTTTTGGCCGTTTTCTAACCAAATGCATAGTAAATAAGTCTACTCTTTCCCAAATGTCTTCTACATTGTTACATTTCACACTAAGTTGACTAATGGTGCTTATGACTCGATTCGCTAGCTGTACATGTAGTTGTGGATTTATACTTTCTTCTAAAATTTCCACAAATTCTGAATCAGGTATCGGAGTTCTACGTTGCAATACCAGTTTAACGATAGTGTCCTGAAACTCGCGATCTAACCGCACACTCAGAGAAAAAAGTTGTTGAAATAACAATTTTCATATGCAAAATCAATAAAAAACATAGGTTGTTTTTGGCCAATAAATGAAGTTATTGCCGTTACAATTTTATAGTTATTGATTTTATTACCATTCTGTTCAATAACTTGACGTTTTAAATTGGACGTTCTTTAGTTATTATTCCAAAAAATTAAATTAGTAATTTGTACAAAGAGCGTAATAATCATAATAAAGGATATTCTAGATAATATGGGAGGTGATGGTACCTACCCTGATAGGGTGAGGTTGAGCTTTGTTGTGAGGTTACCAAGATGTTGGAAGGTTGGAACGCATTTTGAATATATATTATATAAACTATATATGTTCAACACCATCTTGAATGGGGGCATTTACCTATAGAGGGCGCGAGGCCCATGAAGAGACTATAATGTCCCTAAAAAGAAATCTCTACAGAGTCGTGTTGCTGATATTGCGTCACTAATTTGGTGGATGGAGTTTACCAGCACCACCAAGTTAGTGCCGCAATATCAGCAACGCGACTCTCTAGAATTCAATGTTTCCGTTAGTGCGAAACCAAGCAATGGAAGCTTGGTTTCGCACTAATGGAAACACTGAATTCTTTACATTAAAAATTCAGTCGTCTCATTTGACTGTGACCAAACTACTAAAATATTGAAATTTTTTGAACTTACATATAAAGTATAAGTATAATGCTTTAGCGAATTTTAATGATTAACGAGAACAGTCACGTTGTAATTGTAATAACTTTAGTTATTGAATTAGTAATTTAATCAAGTCCTAATGTTTATTTTAACAACGAACATTGTCCGATCAATAAATTTAGTAAGTTTAGACTTGATAACTAATACATTGTCATTACAATAAGTGTATTTATTAGTAAAACTATTTTATTTTATTGATAGAATACATATTTTTGTTAAACTTAAAACTAAGTTATTAATTAAACAATTTTATTGATGATTTTCGAAAACCACGATTCAATAAGTCAAAGTTATTGAATTAAAAACTTTTTTTTTTCTGGGTGACAAACCAAGAGAGCCGAGTAATTAATCGATTTAAATGTAGTAAAACCAATAACTATAAAATTGTTACGGCAATAACTTCGTTTATTGGCCAAAAATAACCTATGTTTTTTATTGATTTTGCATATGAAAATTGTTATTTCAACAACTTTTTTCTCTGAGTGTTAAAAAAGCTTTAGTATGAATAATTTCATGTCAATCAATCAATCCGTCTGGGTTGCACAGAGCCGAATTTTTGTTATATCACAGTTTTATATCAAAAATCGTCCATTTCGTTCAAATTTTAGAAAAAGGATCTTGATCGGTATTGCAAATATATTTTAGAATCTTTTAAATGTTAAAAAAAAACGGAAAAGCTTTGCGAATTTTTTACCGATAAAATCGTCAATTTATTAACAGCCAGTAATAATCCCATATTCATTTCAATGAAATTTTTTATAGACATGTGCTCTGCTTTAATTGAATTTCGCTACTACCTTGGTTTCATAAAGAAGCGTCTTTAGATTTAGATTATTGTGGATCATTTACTCTGCATATTCAATTTAATTAAATTTTTAAAAATAACAACAAATATATTTTTGTATAGCAAACAAATTAAAAATTATTTTTTGATAAAACATTTAATTTCCATCCAATACATTTTTATTTTATGGATACGCAACAAATTTTTAATTTATAATATTTTTTCTGTAGTACATGCCGTGTGACTGTGTATATGTATTACAAAAATTATTGCTGACTTAGCAAAATTTAACAAAAAAATTAATTTGTTTTATGAAAATATATTATGAAAATTTTTGAGAGCCTTTTTGCAAATACAATAATCGACCTGCATAACTCCAACTTGAAACATGTGAAAAGCCCTAATAGCATTTTAAATATTTTGTAATATTAAGCAAAAAATTAAGTAATTTATAATAAATGATGTGCATAAATATTTCGTTTTATCTATTTGAAAAATATATTTCCATAAATTACAACGAGCATAAATTTTGAATCGATTTGGTTTCAATATTCTATCAGGTTGAAGAATATTGTGAAATACCTGAATTACCCCGGCATTGCACGGGAGAAATCAAAATTATTTTGAGCTTTGGATTTAAAGCAGAAAAAATCTCGTAGTCGCTGTGGTTGCATTCATGTATGACAGGAATTCATCAACCGCTGGATCCCGTAACGGAAACATCATCCTCCCATTACTGCAAGGAAATAACCGTATATTTATATGTTTGGAAGGTATTTGCATTTGACCTGTTTTTTTATTATATCGGAAAGATCCGATTATTTTATCGGATTGAAAAATCATATATGAAATATTTTCACTGTAAGTATGGCGAACGCTACGAAAAATGACGATTTATTAATTAATTTGTAATTATTTTTATTTAACTAATTGTAAAATTACTGATATTTTAATTTATTTATTTATTTTCAGTGTAGTGTATAAAACTCGGTAAGATGCCTTTTCACTTAAAATATTATCCGATTTGTCAGATATATTATTCCTCCGATTTATCTGATATCTCAGATACAATAAAATAATAGGCCAATTGTATGTTAATGCCTTATGACGTAAATCATTTAAATAAAATAATAAAATAAAAAATACTTTTAAATTTTATTTTAAATTTTCGTTTATTTTAATAATAATTTTGTAGGTTTGAAAATGAATTGGATGATCTATAAATTGTTATTTATCCGGTAAGTTGAAATTAGCAGGTATTCTAGTTTTTCAAATACAATAATAAAAATCTGATTTAAATCAAGACAAAAACTAGTTTTACCTGATCGCCACCTCGTCGATTCAGGACTATAAACCGCTAACCACCAAATTCTGTGGATTTTGATTTCTCCTTTAGTATCAAGATACTTCCTTTAATTTGCGCGTATTAACAAATTAATCTAAACAGCCAATGCTGAGTAAAATGCGTTAGACGTTTCCTCTATCTCCCTTTTTTAACCTTCTGTAACAGTTTCATTTACGCTTTGTCCAACTTTACGCTAACTCCATATTGTAATATGTTTTTTTTGTTTTAGGTAAATCCTTTATCCTTTTGTTTATCATCTAAATCAAAAATAATCATAAATCAAAAATAGTTTAAAATATTTTATGCTAATTTAATGTAAAAATAATATTCAAGATAACATCCATCATCCATCATCACAATTGTTTAAGCTCAGTACCAGAAAGATCTATAAATAATTCCGCTACAACCTGTCAGTTGATATTTTATTTTCCCGCTTATTATGTAAAAACCGCTATATGCATTGAAAACATTCTTTTTAATATTATTTTCCATATTTAGCTCCTAATCCGCTATATCCAGCCGTTAATATAACATTATATAATTCCAACGTTACTAACAAATGTATAAAAAGGAATTTCTAGCGCATAATAAATTAGTTGTAACCTAAAATTTTTATTTGTTAAGACATCTAGAAACCTGAAAAAAATTGAGAAAAGCCAAATGCCAAAGAGGAGAGCAGTTCATCATTGATTTCCGAGTATTTCGAAACCCGCGTCAAATAAAATTCGGTTGCGCTGAAAATTGCCCTTAGAGAGGCAGAATAGAAAGGGAATTCAATAAAAGAGTATTATTATATTTAAGAGAGAAAAAGAGAGATAGAGAGAAAAATTATATTTAATATTTTTTGGAGCTTGAATGCGTTAAATATTTTGGGAAAATGGTGCATAGAGTTGCGGTAGAACGGGAACGAATGAAAACTTGAACTCGCGCTGAAAAAATACTTTCATTTTCACTTCATCAAATCCGATAACACTGAAAAAAATATGTCAAGTATTCTTTACTAATACATTGGCTATCAATAAGTCACGAGTTCACTACCATTAAGCCAAACAAAAATCTCAAAATCAACATCAAAAAAGGAAAACATGTAAAAAATGTATTACCTGGCAACAAATTACCGGAGGTTGCGAGTCACATCAACAATTTGGCTACTATGGATTCTCACTATTGCCGGTCTTCAACTAATAAAAAATATCTGGAAGAACATTTAAATTTGAAAACAATGTACAACTTATAAAATATTGGGCTTATAAGAATGGCTTTGACACGCAGTTCAATCTAGCATTTTATGTTCCGGAAAAGAATCTTTGTAACAGATGTGAGGAATACGAGAAGAAGAAAATAAGATTTCTCGTCATATAGGAAACAAATGGATAAAAGAAAAAGAAATGGACAAAACCAATGATGAAACAAAATGTATTTCCTTTGCTGAAAACCAATATTAACTGTTTTTATCATAAGCGAAAGCTTTTATGTTACAATCTAACTGGATTTTGTAAAGAAAACAAAACGACATACTGCAGTGTTTGGAATGAAACCAGTCAAGGGAGAGAAGGAATGCCTTGGCTAGTGCTTATATAAAGATTTTACAACGCGGTTATAACTGATTTTCTGGTAACAGAAAAATATATATCTGGTCTGACTCGTGTATTGCTCAGAGTCGGAATTCTATTTTGTCGTTTAGCTTATTAAAATTTATAAAGTAACATCCAGAAATTTTAATCATAGAGCACAAGTACTCGGAACCCGAACATTCCCTTCTACAAGAAATAGACGCAGTACATAGCACTTTGGAGCGCTACCTAAAATTTTTTATTTATTTATAATTTATATTACAACTGATTTACAAATCATTTATTAATTTATCTTTCTTAAATAAATATTCAAATTTGACGGACAGTAACCCAATGGTTACTTCCGTTTGAATTTATATAATTTATTATATTTCTCTGTCCTAATTATATACAACTGCCCAGTTCTAGATGGTTTCTGCCTTTGAAGTCTTCTTACTGCATTGATGGTGTACAACAAACTTCGTATAACTATTTTTTATTTCTTCACTGACATATTCCATGTTTAAGTCCCTATGATGGTTATCATTTCTGATGTACCATGGTGCGTTGACAATGCCACAGAGCACTTTGTTTTGAAAACAATGTAGCATTTGTATATTTGTTTTCTTGGTACAACCCCAAAGCTGAATACCATAGGCCCATACTAATTTAAATATTTGCCGATATAATAACAATTTATTGTGTATTGTAAGGTAAGAATTTCGATTCTTCAATTCTTCTTTTTTCTTTTCAACATGCTCTTTCCATCTAAGTTTGCAATCGATAGTTATGCCGAGGTATTTGGCTGTATTTGCATTTGGAACCGGCCTTGAATTGAGTTCCACTGGAATCCAGTTAACTTTCTGGTTTGTGAAGTTTATAGGTGAACCGTTTTTGCTTCGTTTAGGCTAATGCGCCACTTCTTTGGCCACCTACTCTCGGAGTTGGTTGCTTGTTGAAGTTTTGTTTTTGCTTCTGATTTACACTTTTCAGTTGCCAGAAGAGCTGTTGCGTCTGCAAATGTTACTATGGTAGCACCTTCTGTATTTAACTTATCTCTGGTGTACATGATATACAGTATAGGACCCAGTACGCTACTTTGTGGTATGCCTGCTTCTATTCTCTTTAGTTCAGAGTACTCTCCGTTATATTTTACACGGAAATGCCGATCTCCGATCTCCGATGTACGATTTAAGAATTTGATAGAACTTGATACAATTTAAATTCAAGTCCTGTGAACTTGTTCTATCGTATAGAGTGATTTTCCCTTAATCCAAATTGGTGGGGTGTAGTTAAATTTCGTTCTTCTATTATTGGCTTGAGCCTCTTGACTAGTAATGTTTCAAACAATTTTGAAATGACAGGAAGTAGTGAAATCTGCCGATACGATTTTTTATCGTTTGCTGGTTATGGAAACATAATTACTCCAGCAAACCTTCCATTGCCGTGGGACATATTTTAGTCTGAAGGCAGCATTGATTATTTGAAACAGTTTTCGTAATCCCTTCTCGTTAATGGCTTTTACGATTTGGCCAGTAATTAGATTATAACCTGGAGCTTTTTTCGCATATAAATTGTACTTGATCTCATCTTTCAATTCCTGTAATGTTACAGATCGTATATTATGATCATCACTTTTGGTAATTGTTGTTGTGTTTTCATCTGCTGTTTGCCTAGGTAACGGTTGGAATGTTTCTTCCAAGTTAGCCGCAAATATAGTAGCTTTTTGCTTGTTACTTTTGGCCCAGGTTCCAACCTCATTTTTATTAGGCGGCACATGCATTTTTCTCCCTTTTAATCACTTTGTTGCTTTGCAAAAAGTAGTCAGTGTCTTTATGTTCGATAAGACTTTTAAGTATTTGTTAATAGTTTCGTTCTTATTTTCTTTTACAAGTTGTTTTGGTTTATTGCACAGATAATTGAGGTTTTTTTTTGTTTTTCGGGGCGCGTGTCCTTTGCCAGGTCTTTCGTGCCTTCCGTTGCTCTCTAATTAATTCCCTGACTTCAAGAGGGTACCTAAAAAATAAAGAAATCTTTTGCTCAATAGGACTAATTAGCTTATTATCTAGCGCTAAGTTTTCTAAAGTGCATTTGAAAGTCATGTAAACGAAGAATACGGATTTTTTTCAACTACAGCAAGCAGCACAAAAATTTATCTTCTTAAATACTCCATACACTAAAGTGAAGCAACTAAGTTACGTAGCTCAAAACAATGTCATGACAAACATAAAATATAAAACATCGTTCAATAATGATTTTGCAGTTGAATCAATCAATAAACCCGCCAGTTCCAGAATAACACGAAAATATGCCGAAGGGGGTTCTATCAGAAAATAAATTTGAAGTCACAACATTATGCCAAAAGGAGAACTATATGGAATATGGAATATATATATGGATTAAGCGTAAACTGAAAATGTCCTAAATGAAAATTGTCAATTTATCAACCTTGTTTGTGACAGAATAAACATTAAATTCATTGTTATGTATATGATTAGATCGAGAATCTGGCAAATGTAAAATCGCTAACTTGGTCCTACAAATAAAGAAGTTATAGATAAGATAATATTAATTTACGTTTTTCTCAAAACTATGGTTTTGGCGCTTAGCGGTTTATAGTCCTGGACCGACCGCTACTGGCTATTTTAAACTGATCATCTTATTTTAGTTTAGAAAAATCTTTTTTTTTCAGCTATTTAGTCTAATCTCGAGAAAAAGTAAATAGCTAACGAAGTGAGAACTTTCGAAATTGAACAAAACATAATGGAAAGTAATTTTGTTATTTTTAGTGCGGACACTTAAATTGCCTGACTGGTTTTTGATGGGTAATATTTATACCAATTGTGTTGAAACTTAAAACCAATTTTTACGTACAAATTGGTTTTAAGTTGGTACTTTATTTTTGAAATAATTGTTTATACGGAAAATTTCCGGTGAGCAATTGTAACAGGCTGGCTACTGCCAACCTGCAGATATCACTAAGCGCATGCAGAGGCCTCCACGGTGATTTTTGCCGGCTACGTTCTCAGGGAGAAGTGCTAAGGTCGTGGGGTTTGAGGCATGCAATGCTCCTGGCTTACACCGTGATTAATACAGAGAGTTGAGGAAACGCAAATAATAATAATACCCGAGTTCCGCCGAAATTCGTCGGCCGGAACCTGAGGAACGAACAACACAACCAATAAAATAAAATAATAAAAAAAAAGAGAAAAAAATAATAATAATAACGGAAGACATGCCTTGGTGCGCGTATCCATTTGAACGAAATTGAATGCGGGCACCAAAAGACCGCAAACACTATGCCGACACAGAGGGAGTCTCCGCTCCCATCACACCACACCGAAAAATTTAATAATTCATTTTATTTTAAACAAAAAAAAAACAGAGAAAAACGAAGAGACAACTTCCCCCTCCACCCGCACCACGACAAGAGAGAACGAGAGAGAGAGAGAGAGCAATGCGCATCGAGCGTGCACCCGCTGTGCGGCGCTCGATTACAAAATTTAAATTTAAAAATAAAAAATGTAAAAAAAAGTATAAAATAAAAGGAATAAAAATATAAAAAAATCGTACCTTAAATACTACAAAAATTTATGTTGCGGCCTTGGTGCCGTCATGCCACAGGTGTCCACCACCCGGAGCGTTGGGCGTCTTCCACCGTAAACCAAAATAAAACAATAGCCGGTTGGCTACCTTTCCGTTGCGGCAGACCACCGATGAATAAAAACCAATAGCCGATTGGCTACCGTTAGTTGCGGCAGACCACCGATAAAACAAAAACCAATAGCCGGTTGGCTACCGTTAGTTGCGGCAGACTACCGAAAAATAAAAACCAATAGCCGGTTGGCTACCGTTAGTTGCGGCAGACCACCGAAAAATAAAAACCAATAGCCGGTTGGCTACCGTTACGTTGCGGGGCCTTTCCCCGATACCAAAATAACAAAAACACGAGGGGCCGGTTGGCCACCTGTATTGCCCGGTAAATATTTTGGCCTCGACTGGCCGCCAAAATAAATTGGGCGTTGTCTCGCCGATCCCGTTTTAATAACTTGCCCGGTTGGGCCTTAAAATGTTGGGCGTCCTTCGCCTTATTGTCGCCACCGCTGTGCCGCCCGGCACAGGTGCTAAATCTTTACGGTGTCTCGGCTGGATTACTCGATATGGTTGCAAAGAATTGGTATTTACGCCTGAATAGGCGGTCATAATTTCCACAAAACACGCTTGAATGTATTAAGCTGATCCAAAATATTTTGGCTGGGTGAACCTCAACACAATTTTAAGTACACGTTTTTTTTTAATGACCAATTTTTCTGTTGCCATTTATACGTTGGTTAGTTGCAGTATTTTGTGGTTGCCCCCTTTGATACTGCACCAAAAAAAAATAACAAAACTCACACACACCGTAAACAGTTAAAATTCAATTTGTTGTTTTAGGAAGACACCCACCACAAATTATAATTTTAAAATAACTTGTAAGAACTTGCAATAATTGAAATACCTAAGTATCACAAAATGGTGTTTCTGTTTTTAATAAAAAAAATCGCTCGTAGACTTACGCCACTTCACTTCTCACACTATTTATTTTATTAATTCAATAAAATGCTTCGTTTTTAGTTTGTTTTGTTTTAATTTTATTTATATCTTTGAAAAACAAACTAGATTCCAAATATTTTCACAAAACCAAAACTCTAAACACGACTATGTATAATCAAAAAAAAAAACTGACTCGAATTGCAATTTTATTCATTAATCAAACTTGAATCGATATCAATCTACACTTTTAAAAACCAAAACTCAAATGGTCGCAAAAAAAAAAAAAAATCTTGCGCCACACAGCGACGCGCCAAAATGTTCTAGAAAAATAATCTCTCTTCTCAGTTATTTGGTTATATCAATTTGCATTGATATAAGTGAGAAGCATATAAGAAAAACATTTTTCTAAAACGTTTTACTTTGCACACACTCGATGCGCACTGCTCTCTCCCATTCTCGTACAATTACCAACCAAACAGAAAGAATCACACCGGAATCCATCCACCAGGAACCACGTTTAGACAGCAATAAACCGCACGCAAGAAACCGTGGAGAATAGAAACACACAAATTTACAAAAATGGTCTCGTTAAGACAACACAGTCGTTACACAATAATTAAGTCAACGAAGAATTGTCCGTTTGTAATTGTGCGGTGATTCTTGTAGTTGAAGAAATAAAGTACAATTTTCTTACAGGAGAGCTTGGGAATATTATAGTTTATTCTATAATGATGTTTTTTTGACATCCTATTTGTGGGAAAATTTCATTGTTTTAGCACTTTTAACAAATTTTCAAATTAATACTCCCTTCTTACAAACATTCATTTTTTTTTTGTTTAAATTTACTTTTTTAAATTTAGTGTTTTTTCAATATTTTTTTACATTTTCAATGTATGCGGTGACCTAAGAATACGTATGTAACCAATTTGCCCTTGCACTTTATAAAGCGAAAATAAAGTGGAGTGGAAATTGTAGTCACCGGAGTTCGAAAGTAAAATAAATGTTAATGCCTGGAATGCGTGGAATCAGTTTTCTTCCACAAATTCAAGTTTTGTTGCACAATTTTAGTGTAACAATATCTCTGAGAAATACTATTGATGAACCCAGTTTCAAAAATAATGTGTGATGGAATTGCAGATGGCTCGATTGAAACTCTATTGGATGATTGACAGCTTGATTCTAATCAATATTTGGATCACTAAATTTGTATTTTATAGGTGGACTGAAAGTTTCGCAAGAATGACGCTTTAGCGCTAAAGTGGACGGTAGTAAAGTTTGTTACACCAAAAATCCCGTGTACATATACAAATCCCATAAGAAATTTTTAATACAGCACATGTATTTATTTATTTAAGAATTCCAATTGGGCGACACACGGGCAAAGTCCAATTACGCGTCGCCTCCATCTAAATACAAAACTAAGAAATATAAGAATAAAAAATATAAATATAGCATACTAAATAATAAGAATAATAATTATAATACTACAAGATACAAAATATAAAAATTAAAATGAAAGTTTTACTCGAATATAAATTGAAAAGTTAGTCAAATGAAAATGAATTTAACAGTGGACCGCTTAATATACATAAATGGAAACCACTAACCATTACTAGTTATCTAATATCGATACTTGTGCACGCGATTAAAGAAGTTGAAATACCTTGAAACAATTAGAGCAATGAAAATAGAGTGCAAAACAGAAGCAAAGCAACTAATATAGACAAGACAAGTTAGTATAGATTTTGAATTAGAAAACGATAAACCCCAGATCTGTATTGTTGCATGGATAATGACAAGTCCAAGGAGAAGAAAAGCTCATTATGACCACTTTGCATTCTCGTAAGGGGGTTTGAGGATCCAAGATTAGTACGAGATAGTATTGAAAGAAATAATGGATGGTTTCTCGTCCTATAAGCAGGCACATACAAATTCAACGATGATAAGGCGGAGGTTTCAATTTTAAAATTTATTATTTTGTACAAAAATAACTCATCATGTGCTCGTCTCCTATTTTCAAGGCTGACCATACTGAACATTTTCAACCTTGTGCCATACATAATATTGCCTGAATACGGGATAGATTTATATACCAAGAATCTTGTAAATTTTTTTTTAATCCGTTCTAATTGGTCAATATATTTATCGTAAAATGCATTCCAAATTTGAGTTGCATACTCGAGAACACTTCTAGTTAGACAGTTAAAAAGTATTATGAACAACGCTGGGTCACGAAAATCCTTACCGATGCGAAATATATAGCCAAGAATTTTGTGAGCTTTAGAACAAATCTGATCAATGTGTTTGTCAAATGATAATTTTGAATCAAAAGTAACTCCTAAGTCAGTAATATGATTGGCTTTAGCCAGTCTAATGTCTGAGATGTAATAGTCAAATAGATCAGGGTTGCTTCTCCTAGAATAGGTAATTACAACACATTTCTGAATGTTAAGATTTAGCTTATTAGTCACACACCATGAACTCGATGATTGCATATCAGTCTGCAATCGATAGCGATCATTGGAGTTCGTAATCCTTGAGTAGATTTTTAAGTCATCAGCATAGAACAGGTGGGGACATACAAGCGCACGAGATAGATCATTAATGAAAATTATGAAAAGTAATGGTCCTAGAGTAGACCCCTGTGGAACACCAGAACTAGCTACAATAGTTTTAGAAACACATCCGTTAAACTTCACATTTAGTTCTCTGTTGCTCAGATAGGATGTTAGCCATTTACTAATGTGTGAAGAAATGCCAATTTTGCAACATTTGTCAATTAAGATTTCATGAGAGACAGTATCAAAAGCCTTTTGGAAATCAGTATAGATACAGTCCAATTGACAGCCTTTATCGACACTCTCAAAAGAATAACCAGAAAACTCAAGAAGGTTGCTCAAAACTGAACGTTTTTCACAAAAACCATGTTGTACTATGCTTATGAAATTTCTAACTTCGTTAAATAAAAATCCATAGACCAACTTCTCAAAGATTTTGCTAAACGCGTTTAATAGAGATATTGGTCTTTAATTTTCTATGCAACTTTTATCACCTTTCTTAAATATTGGAACAAGAAACGCGGTTTTCCACCAAGTTGGAAATATAGCAGAGTTTAAAGAGATATTGAAGATGATAGATAGTGGGTCGGCTAGTACCTCTTTCAACTGAAAAATAAAATAGTTAGATATGTTATCTGGGCCCGAGCCTTTATAAACATCTAATGACTCTAGAATACCTAAACATCTTGTGGTGAAAAATACGTTATTCTAGTTAACGGAGTATTCAATCTGTGTCCGTCAGTGGAACTGGCCGGCGCGGTAGGTCTGTGTATAAAAATGGACTCGAAGTAATCAGCAAAAAAATTGCAAATTATATTACTATCATGCGATTCACTGGCTCCAAATTTCATGGTCCCAGGGCAACATGATGTTGAAGACAGCGCTTGTGAAAAATTCCAAAGAAGCTTAGGATTACGTTTTAAGCTTAGTTTAGTATTTTTTAGATATTCAGAATAACATTTACGTATTTCCAATTTGACTGATCTGCGAAGGCTGGAAAAAATTGCATAGTCAGTTGAATTTTTATAAGTTTTGAAAAGTTTTTGATACTTGTGTTTATTCCGAATGAGATTTATTAACTTTGATGAATACCATATTGGAAATTTTGATAAGACTTTTTGTTTATTAGTTTTAGTTTCAAAGTATCTACCCAGTGTGGCGTATAGAATATCGACTGCTTTCTCAACATCCAATTGTGCGTTGGCAAATACATCAGTCCAGTTAAACGTACTAGTTCCTCTCTGATACGTTCACAGTTTAAATTTTTAACATTGGTGTATAAACAAGTATTATATGGCAGTTTTTTGAGGGAGAGGTTACCTAGACTAGTAACAACTGGTGGATGATAATTGTCCACCTTAGAGAGATGATCCCGAGCATGAATAACTTTTAACGAACTATTGCATACGTTGGAGAATATGAGGTCTAATAATCTATTATTACAGTTAGTCACATGATTATGCTGATAAAGCTTGACCAGCGTAATTGTATCAATAAGATACTGAGCTGCTCTACCTTCAGAAGAAATAGTATAAGATACGTTGTCTTCTCCCAGGATATACACGGTAAATTGAAATCACCGAGGACTAAGAAGTTATAATTACTCGGTGAATTTAGCATAAAATTAGACAGATGATCACAGAAGGATTTATAGTTTTCGAATTTGGTGTATCGTGGTGGAAAATAAATTACAACTAAAATTAAAATCTTGCCGTTACGTAAACTAATTTTTAGCCAAATATCGTCATAGACTGAGTTAAGACCACTAATCTCACCAACAACAAACGTTTTCTTAATCGCAATTAACGAACCACCGCCATCATCTAGACCCAGAAAGGGAAGGTTACGGTCCTTACGGAATATAATATAGCGATCGTCGACAAATTCACGATCATTGATAGTTGCGTTAAGCCACTTTTCCGTTAGGCAAATAACATCATAATTGTTTGCAGAAATATTCAACTTCAAGCTAGATAATTTTGATTTAAGACCACGGCAGTTCTAGCAGATAGTATAATTCCATTTATAAAGGGTGATTTTTTTGTGGTTAGGATTTTCATGCATTAGTATTTGACAGATCACGCGGGATTTCAGACAAGGTGTCAAAGAGAAAGATGCTCAGTATGCTTTGACATTTCATAATGAATAGACGAACGATCTGCCACAACGTCGAATTTTCAGTGAATGGGCCCTAGAAAAGTTGGCAGAAAATCCGTTTTTTTATCGACAAATTTTGTTCAGCGATGAGGCTCATTTCTGGTTGAATGGCTACGTAAATAAGCAAAATTGCCGCATTTGGAGTGAAGAGCAACCAGAAGCCGTTCAAGAACTGCCCATGCATCCCGAAAAATGCACTGTTTGGTGTGGTTTGTACGCTGGTGGAATCATTGGACCGTATTTTTTCAAAGATGCTGTTGGACGCAACGTTACGGTGAATGGCGATCGCTATCGTTCGATGCTAACAAACTTTTTGTTGCCAAAAATGGAAGAACTGAACTTAGTTGACATGTGGTTTCAACAAGATGGCGCTACATGCCACACAGCTCGCGATTCTATGGCCATTTTGAGGGAAAACTTCGGAGAACAATTCATCTCAAGAAATGGCCCGGTAAGTTGGCCACCAAGATCATGCGATTTGACGCCTTTAGACTATTTTTTGTGGGGCTACGTCAAGTCTAAAGTCTACAGAAATAAGCCAGCAACTATTCCAGTTTTGGAAGACAACATTTCCGAAGAAATTCGGGCTATTCCGGCCGAAATGCTCGAAAAAGTTGCCCAAAATTGGACTTTCCGAATGGACCACCTAAGACGCAGCCGCGGTCAACATTTAAATGAAATTATCTTCAAAAAGTAAATGTCATGGACCAATCTAACGTTTCAAATAAAGAACCGATGAGATTTTGCAAATTTTATGCGTTTTTTTTTTAAAAAAAAGTTTTCAAGCTCTTAAAAAATCACCCGTTATATACTAGCTACAAAGAAAGAATTATAAGTAGAACAAATATAAGATTATAAATATGTATTCAAAATAGAAATAATAAAAAGAAAAAATTGAGAGTTATAAAAAATAATATTAATGAAAATAATAATAATAAGAAGAAAAAAAAATAAATAATTGAACTTTATAACTTAATGCACGTAATCGCTGATGTAAAGAGTTTTGGAACATTACCGAAAATTAACTCTTACCCATTCGAAAATTTTCTCGGTGCACATTATGTGTTTGGTTCAGAGCCCTTCAGATTGCAATGCGAATTTTAAAATTATCTATAATAAACATGCTGCCTGCTAATGCAAGAAATAAATGGTTTCTAGAAGTCACAAATTTATAACACTAATTTTTAATAAAAAACTCGACTTTATTTTGCTTTATTTTTTTAGGCGACTGCTTCAAAAATATTTCGGAAATCTGCTCATTTAGGAATAAAATCTCGATGCGAGGTTTAAATCCGATTTGATGCATGGTGTACTTATATAAAAAGCGTTTGATGCGCAGTGAGCCCTTGATGCAGTGAAAACATATTATTATAAAATTGAAGTTTTATAAGAAAATTATCCTGAACCCCTAGACGGGATTTTGACACGCAACATATACAATCATGGTAAATATTTCATGACGATCAGTTGAACGAAAAAAAATCCCATAACCGACAAACAGATAGACAGGAACTGATTTAACTTTTTTATAAAATGTTAATTTCATGTGCTATACCTTTATTGTTGAGTATCGCCATTTTGGCCCAATTCCGCGTACGTGTACTATATTATGGTTAAATCGAGGATATGAAATATTTTGTTTTATTTGCGTTAAATTTCTAATTCCCAAACCAATCACAATAATAAAAAATAATCTTATTGATTTTCAACTCCATAATACAAATTTTATATTCTTGCGTTACTTTCGATTGCCTTAAGGTATCGGTTTTTTTTTTTTGTATTCATTTTACTTTATTTTGTGTTAAGGTGAAAGAGTTTGGTTGTCGTGTTCATTCGAATAAATGTGATTGCTATTTTACAGTATAATTTTTTTATACATATATATATATATATTTATATAAAGACCAGTCAATATTGTTGATATATAGTGTTGTTATATACTTGAAGGATTTTTTATATATTAGATACTCTTATTTTTATTTGATTTCTACGAATCGAGAATAAATAGAGTGAAAAAAGGTTCCCGGTTAAATTGTGTGGAATTGTGTTGTGGTTTCATGGGATGATCATTTTTTAAAGTTATATTATTACCGATGGATTTAGATGTGTATTGAATATTAATTTCGGATCGGCTGTATATAATGCACGTGTTGTTTTTTTTTATATTATTTGTAATGGTAGGAACTTTCTAAAAATCAAAGAATCATTTTCGATTTAGGTCATTTTCGAAATGATGAGAGTTATAAATTGAATCTTTGGCTGTACAAATTACAATCATAATAAGTATAAAATATGGAGCGACCATATTTTAAAAATTGTTAATTGTTAAATCATCATTGTTAAATGGGAGACCACAGAATATTGGTATAGTGTACCAGTGCCAGTAGTGTCAAGAGGTGGATGTTCCTGTTATGGAGTAGCCAGCTCAAAGCCCGGACCTCAATACCATCGAACATTTATGGTACGAGTTGAAAAAATGAGTTCAAGCTAGAGATATTGCAATAGATAATGTAACAAGTGTCCTTGAGCTGCAATAGGCGATCGCAAAGTAATTGGAGGCGATACCTCAAGATTTGGTGAAAATTTTGTTGAGACCAAGGAATCGTCGAATGGAAGCTCTCATTCGGGCAACGGAAGGGAATACTTATTAATAAAAATATTTTGATTAACAATAGATTTTTTGATATTTTTTTACTTCGGTTGAAAATAGGTCAATGTGTGAGTTTTTTGCACCCAAGTGTCACAAACTATTTCACAAATTCCATATGCAACCAACCGTTAATTTCTCACGTTATATGCTATTTCCAATACCTTTAATCATTTTGAGCCGGAATCTAAACAATAAAATATTTTCAATTATTTTGCAAAAATCCATGATGGTTAGCCTTGCCGATTTTGAACGGATACAATTTATTGTCACCGATTCTGTATGTATCGTTTATTCTGGATTACATATCAATTTTAAGAAGACCTGCGTTTAAATTGTTGCAATATGTCGCCTCGTTCGCCTGTAATGTTTCGAAGAAATGACATAACCGCAGATTTCAAAATTCGAAATTTCTAATAACCGTGCATTCCACATTCAACCAGCCGTTAATTTCTCACGTAATATGCTATTTCCAATACCTATAATCATTTTGAGCCGGAATCTAAACAAGAAAATATTATCAATTGTTTTGCAAAAATCCCTGAAGGTAAGCATTGCCGATTTTGAACGGATAAAAATTATAGTCACCGATTCCGAATGTTTCGGTTAATTTGGGTTATTAATGTAAGTATGAGTAGATCAACGTTAAATTTGGTGCAATATGTCGCCTCACTCGCCTACAATCCAAGTTCGATTTCAAATGTGGCCGAATTTCAAAATACGAAAATTGCAATAACCGCACTTTCCTTAGACATCCTACCGGTAGTTTCAGGCTAAACATGTTCTATACATTTTCAATAATCATTTCGGACCGGAATTTCAACAATAAAAAGTTTTAAATTTTTTGCGAAAATCCCTGATGGTTATTAGCCTTACTTATTTTGAACGGCAAAATTTATTGTCACCGATTACGAATGTTTCGGTTATTTTAGGTTACTAATGTAAGTATGAGTAGATCAACGTTAAATTTGCTGCAATATTTCGCCTCATTCGTCTACAATCCAAGTTCGATTACAAATGTGGCCGAATTTCAAAATACGAAAATTGCAATAACCGCACTTTCCTTAGACATCCTACCGGTAGTTTCAGGCTAAACATGTTCTATACATTACCTATAATCATTTCGGACCGGAATTTCAACAATAAAAAGTTTTCAATTTTTTGCGAAAATCCCTGATGGTTAGCCTTACTTATTTTGAACGGCAAAAATTTATTGTCACCGATTACGAATGTTTCGGTTATTTTAGGTTACTAATGTAAGTATGAGTAGATCAACGTTAAATTTTCTGCAATATTTCGCCTCATTCGTCTACAATCCAAGTTCGATTACAAATGTGGCCGAATTTCAAAATACGAAAATTGCAATAACCGCACTTTCCTTAGACATCCTACCGGTAGTTTCAGGCTAAACATGTTCTATACATTACCTATAATCATTTCGGACCGGAATTTCAACAATAAAAAGTTTTCAATTTTTTGCGAAAATCCCTGATGGTTAGCCTTACTTATTTTGAACGGCAAAAATTTATTGTCACCGATTCCGAATGTTTCGGTTATTTAGGGTTATTAGTGTAAGTATGAGTAGATCAACGTTAAATTTTCTGCAATATTTCGCCTCATTCGTCTACAATCCAAGTTCGATTACAAATGTGGCCGAATTTCAAAATACGAAAATTGCAATAACCGCACTTTCCTTAGACATCCTACCGGTAGTTTCAGGCTAAACATGTTCTATACATTACCTATAATCATTTCGGACCGGAATTTCAACAATAAAAAGTTTTTAATTTTTTGCGAAAATCCCTGATAGCTAGCTTGCCTTACTTATTTTGAACGGCAAAAATTTATTGTCACCGATTCCGAATGTTTCGGTTATTTAGGGTTATTAGTGTAAGTATGAGTAGATCAACGTTAAATTTTCTGCAATATTTCGCCTCATTCGTCTACAATCCAAGTTCGATTACAAATGTGGCCGAATTTCAAAATACGAAAATTGCAATAACCGCACTTTCCTTAGACATCCTACCGGTAGTTTCAGGCTAAACATGTTCTATACATTACCTATAATCATTTCGGACCGGAATTTCAACAATAAAAAGTTTTCAATTTTTTGCGAAAATCCCTGATGGTTAGCCTTACTTATTTTGAACGGCAAAAATTTATTGTCACCGATTCCGAATGTTTCGGTTATTTAGGGTTATTAGTGTAAGTATGAGTAGATCAACGTTAAATTTTCTGCAATATTTCGCCTCATTCGTCTACAATCCAAGTTCGATTACAAATGTGGCCGAATTTCAAAATACGAAAAATAACCGCACTTTCCTTAGACATCCTACCGGTAGTTTCAGGCTAAACATGTTCTATACATTACCTATAATCATTTCGGACCGGAATTTCAACAATAAAAAGTTTTCAATTTTTTGCGAAAATCCCTGATAGCTAGCTTGCCTTACTTATTTTGAACGGCAAAAATTTATTGTCACCGATTCCGAATGTTTCGGTTATTTAGGGTTATTAGTGTAAGTATGAGTAGATCAACGTTAAATTTTCTGCAATATTTCGCCTCATTCGTCTACAATCCAAGTTCGATTACAAATGTGGCCGAATTTCAAAATACGAAAATTGCAATAACCGCACTTTCCTTAGACATCCTACCGGTAGTTTCAGGCTAAACATGTTCTATACATTACCTATAATCATTTCGGACCGGAATTTCAACAATAAAAAGTTTTCAATTTTTTGCGAAAATCCCTGATGGTTAGCCTTACTTATTTTGAACGGCAAAAATTTATTGTCACCGATTACGAATGTTTCGGTTATTTTAGGTTACTAATGTAACTATGAGTAGATCAACGTTAAATTTTCTGCAATATTTCGCCTCATTCGTCTACAATCCAAGTTCGATTACAAATGTGGCCGAATTTCAAAATACGAAAATTGCAATAACCGCACTTTCCTTAGACATCCTACCGGTAGTTTCAGGCTAAACATGTTCTATACATTACCTATAATCATTTCGGACCGGAATTTCAACAATAAAAAGTTTTCAATTTTTTGCGAAAATCCCTGATGGTTAGCCTTACTTATTTTGAACGGCAAAAATTTATTGTCACCGATTACGAATGTTTCGGTTATTTTAGGTTACTAATGTAACTATGAGTAGATCAACGTTAAATTTTCTGCAATATTTCGCCTCATTCGTCTACAATCCAAGTTCGATTACAAATGTGGCCGAATTTCAAAATACGAAAATTGCAATAACCGCACTTTCCTTAGACATCCTACCGGTAGTTTCAGGCTAAACATGTTCTATACATTACCTATAATCATTTCGGACCGGAATTTCAACAATAAAAAGTTTTCAATTTTTTGCGAAAATCCCTGATGTTAGCCTTACTTATTTTGAACGGCAAAAATTTATTGTCACCGATTCCGAATGTTTCGGTTATTTAGGGTTATTAGTGTAAGTATGAGTAGATCAACGTTAAATTTTCTGCAATATTTCGCCTCATTCGTCTACAATCCAAGTTCGATTACAAATGTGGCCGAATTTCAAAATACGAAAAATAACCGCACTTTCCTTAGACATCCTACCGGTAGTTTCAGGCTAAACATGTTCTATACATTACCTATAATCATTTCGGACCGGAATTTCAACAATAAAAAGTTTTCAATTTTTTGCGAAAATCCCTGATAGCTAGCTTGCCTTACTTATTTTGAACGGCAAAAATTTATTGTCACCGATTCCGAATGTTTCGGTTATTTAGGGTTATTAGTGTAAGTATGAGTAGATCAACGTTAAATTTTCTGCAATATTTCACCTCATTCGTCTACAATCCAAGTTCGATTACAAATGTGGCCGAATTTCAAAATACGAAAATTGCAATAACCGCACTTTCCTTAGACATCCTACCGGTAGTTTCAGGCTAAACATGTTCTATACATTACCTATAATCATTTCGGACCGGAATTTCAACAATAAAAAGTTTTTAATTTTTTGCGAAAATCCCTGATGGTTAGCCTTACTTATTTTGAACGGCAAAAATTTATTGTCACCGATTCCGAATGTTTCGGTTATTTAGGGTTATTAGTGTAAGTATGAGTAGATCAACGTTAAATTTTCTGCAATATTTCACCTCATTCGTCTACAATCCAAGTTCGATTACAAATGTGGCCGAATTTCAAAATACGAAAATTGCAATAACCGCACTTTCCTTAGACATCCTACCGGTAGTTTCAGGCTAAACATGTTCTATACATTACCTATAATCATTTCGGACCGGAATTTCAACAATAAAAAGTTTTCAATTTTTTGCGAAAATCCCTGATGGTTAGCCTTACTTATTTTGAACGGCAAAAATTTATTGTCACCGATTACGAATGTTTCGGTTATTTTAGGTTACTAATGTAAGTATGAGTAGATCAACGTTAAATTTTCTGCAATATTTCGCCTCATTCGTCTACAATCCAAGTTCGATTACAAATGTGGCTGAATTTCAAAATACGAAAATTGCAATAACCGCACTTTCCTTAGACATCCTACCGGTAGTTTCAGGCTAAACATGTTCTATACATTACCTATAATCATTTCGGACCGGAATTTCAACAATAAAAAGTTTTCAATTTTTTGTAGCCTTACTTATTTTGAACGGCAAAAATTTATTGTCACCGATTACGAATGTTTCGGTTATTTTAGGTTACTAATGTAAGTATGAGTAGATCAACGTTAAATTTGCTGCAATATGTCGCCTCATTCGCCTACAATCCAAGTTCGATTACAAATGTGGCCGAATTTTTAAATACGAAAATTGCAATAACCGCACTTTCCTTAGACATCCTACCGGTAGTTTCAGGCTAAACATGTTCTATACATTACCTATAATCATTTCGGACCGGAATTTCAACAATAAAAAGTTTTCAATTTTTTGCGAAAATCCCTGATGGTTAGCCTTACTTATTTTGAACGGCAAAAATTTATTCTCACCGATTCCGAATGTTTCGGTTATTTAGGGTTATTAGTGTAAGTATGAGTAGATCAACGTTAAATTTTCTGCAATATTTCGCCTCATTCGTCTACAATCCAAGTTCGATTACAAATGTGGCCGAATTTCAAAATACGAAAATTGCAATAACCGCACTTTCCTTAGACATCCTACCGGTAGTTTCAGGCTAAACATGTTCTATACATTACCTATAATCATTTCGGACCGGAATTTCAACAATAAAAAGTTTTCAATTTTTTGTAGCCTTACTTATTTTGAACGGCAAAAATTTATTGTCACCGATTACGAATGTTTCGGTTATTTTAGGTTACTAATGTAAGTATGAGTAGATCAACGTTAAATTTGCTGCAATATGTCGCCTCATTCGCCTACAATCCAAGTTCGATTACAAATGTGGCCGAATTTTTAAATACGAAAATTGCAATAACCGCACTTTCCTTAGACATCCTACCAGTAGTTTCAGGCTAAACATGTTCTATACATTACCTTTAACCATTTCGGACCGGAATTTCAACAATAAAAAGTTTTCAATTTTTTGCGAAAATCCCTGATGGTAAGCCTTACTTATTTTGAACGGCAAAAATTTATTGTCACCGATTACGAATGTTTCGGTTATTTTAGGTTACTAATGTAAGTATGAGTAGATCAACGTTAAATTTGCTGCAATATTTCGCCTCATTCGCATGCAATCCAAGTTCGATTACAAATGTGGCCGAATTTCAAAATACGAAAATTGCAACAAATCCTACCGGTAGTTTCAGGCTAAACATGTTCTATACATTACCTATAATCATTTCGGACCGGAATTTCATCAATAAAAAGTTTTCAATTTTTTGCGAAAATCCCTGATGGTTAGCCTTACTTATTTTGAACGGCAAAAATTTATTGTCACCGATTCCGAATGTTTCGGTTATTTAGGGTTATTAGTGTAAGTATGAGTAGATCAACGTTAAATTTTCTGCAATATTTCGCCTCATTCGTCTACAATCCAAGTTCGATTACAAATGTGGCCGAATTTCAAAATACGAAAAATAACCGCACTTTCCTTAGACATCCTACCGGTAGTTTCAGGCTAAACATGTTCTATACATTACCTATAACCATTTCGGACCGGAATTTCAACAATAAAAAGTTTTCAATTTTTTGCGAAAATCCCTGATAGCTAGCTTGCCTTACTTATTTTGAACGGCAAAAATTTACTGTCACCGATTACGAATGTTTCGGTTATTTTAGGTTACTAATGTAAGTATGAGTAGATCAACGTTAAATTTGCTGCAATATTTCGCCTCATTCGTCTACAATCCAAGTTCGATTACAAATGTGGCCGAATTTCAAAATACGAAAATTGCAATAACCGCACTTTCCTTAGACATCCTACCAGTAGTTTCAGGCTAAACATGTTCTATACATTACCTTTAACCATTTCGGACCGGAATTTCAACAATAAAAAGTTTTCAATTTTTTGCGAAAATCCCTGATGGCAAGCCTTACTTATTTTGAACGGCAAAAATTTATTGTCACCGATTACGAATGTTTCGGTTATTTTAGGTTACTAATGTAAGTATGAGTAGATCAACGTTAAATTTGCTGCAATATTTCGCCTCATTCGCATGCAATCCAAGTTCGATTACAAATGTGGCCGAATTTCAAAATACGAAAATTGCAACAAATCCTACCGGTAGTTTCAGGCTAAACATGTTCTATACATTACCTATAATCATTTCGGACCGGAATTTCAACAATAAAAAGTTTTCAATTTTTTGCGAAAATCCCTGATGGTTAGCCTTACTTATTTTGAACGGCAAAAATTTATTGTCACCGATTCCGAATGTTTCGGTTATTTAGGGTTATTAGTGTAAGTATGAGTAGATCAACGTTAAATTTTCTGCAATATTTCGCCTCATTCGTCTACAATCCAAGTTCGATTACAAATGTGGCCGAATTTCAAAATACGAAAAATAACCGCACTTTCCTTAGACATCCTACCGGTAGTTTCAGGCTAAACATGTTCTATACATTACCTATAATCATTTCGGACCGGAATTTCAACAATAAAAAGTTTTCAATTTTTTGCGAAAATCCCTGATAGCTAGCTTGCCTTACTTATTTTGAACGGCAAAAATTTATTGTCACCGATTACGAATGTTTCGGTTATTTTAGGTTACTAATGTAAGTATGAGTAGATCAACGTTAAATTTGCTGCAATATTTCGCCTCATTCGTCTACAATCCAAGTTCGATTACAAATGTGGCCGAATTTCAAAATACGAAAATTGCAATAACCGCACTTTCCTTAGACATCCTACCGGTAGTTTCAGGCTAAACATGTTCTATACATTACCTATAATCATTTCGGACCGGAATTTCAACAATAAAAAGTTTTCAATTTTTTGCGAAAATCCCTGATGGTTAGCCTTACTTATTTTGAACGGCAAAAATTTATTGTCACCGATTCCGAATGTTTCGGTTATTTAGGGTTATTAGTGTAAGTATGAGTAGATCAACGTTAAATTTTCTGCAATATTTCGCCTCATTCGTCTACAATCCAAGTTCGATTACAAATGTGGCCGAATTTCAAAATACGAAAATTGCAATAACCGCACTTTCCTTAGACATCCTACCGGTAGTTTCAGGCTAAACATGTTCTATACATTACCTATAATCATTTCGGACCGGAATTTCAACAATAAAAAGTTTTCAATTTTTTGTAGCCTTACTTATTTTGAACGGCAAAAATTTATTGTCACCGATTACGAATGTTTCGGTTATTTTAGGTTACTAATGTAAGTATGAGTAGATCAACGTTAAATTTGCTGCAATATGTCGCCTCATTCGCCTACAATCCAAGTTCGATTACAAATGTGGCCGAATTTCAAAATACGAAAATTGCAATAACCGCACTTTCCTTAGACATCCTACCAGTAGTTTCAGGCTAAACATGTTCTATACATTACCTTTAACCATTTCGGACCGGAATTTCAACAATAAAAAGTTTTCAATTTTTTGCGAAAATCCCTGATGGTAAGCCTTACTTATTTTGAACGGCAAAAATTTATTGTCACCGATTACGAATGTTTCGGTTATTTTAGGTTACTAATGTAAGTATGAGTAGATCAACGTTAAATTTTCTGCAATATTTCGCCTCATTCGCATGCAATCCAAGTTCGATTACAAATGTGGCCGAATTTCAAAATACGAAAATTGCAATAACCGCACTTTCCTTAGACATCCTACCGGTAGTTTCAGGCTAAACATGTTCTATACATTACCTATAATCATTTCGGACCGGAATTTCAACAATAAAAAGTTTTCAATTTTTTGCGAAAATCCCTGATTGTTAGCCTTACTTATTTTGAACGGCAAAAATTTATTGTCACCGATTCCGAATGTTTCGGTTATTTAGGGTTATTAGTGTAAGTATGAGTAGATCAACGTTAAATTTGCTGCAATATTTCGCCTCATTCGTCTACAATCCAAATTCGATTACAAATGTGGCCGAATTTCAAAATACGAAAATTGCAATAACCGCACTTTCCTTAGACATCCTACCGGTAGTTTCAGGCTAAACATGTTCTATACATTACCTATAATCATTTCGGACCGGAATTTCAACAATAAAAAGTTTTCAATTTTTTGCGAAAATCCCTGATGGTTAGCCTTACTTATTTTGAACGGCAAAAATTTATTGTCACCGATTCCGAATGTTTCGGTTATTTAGGGTTATTAGTGTAAGTATGAGTAGATCAACGTTAAATTTTCTGCAATATTTCGCCTCATTCGTCTACAATCCAAGTTCGATTACAAATGTGGCCGAATTTCAAAATACGAAAATTGCAATAACCGCACTTTCCTTAGACATCCTACCGGTAGTTTCAGGCTAAACATGTTCTATACATTACCTATAATCATTTCGGACCGGAATTTCAACAATAAAAAGTTTTCAAGTTTTTGCGAAAATCCCTGATGGTTAGCCTTACTTATTTTGAACGGCAAAAATTTATTGTCACCGATTCCGAATGTTTCGGTTATTTAGGGTTATTAGTGTAAGTATGAGTAGATCAACGTTAAATTTTCTGCAATATTTCGCCTCATTCGTCTACAATCCAAGTTCGATTACAAATGTGGCGGAATTTCAAAATACGAAAATTGCAATAACCGCACTTTCCTTAGACATCCTACCGGTAGTTTCAGGCTAAACATGTTCTATACATTACCTATAATCATTTCGGACCGGAATTTCAACAATAAAAAGTTTTCAATTTTTTGCGAAAATCCCTGATGGTTAGCCTTACTTATTTTGAACGGCAAAAATTTGTTGTCACCGATTCCGAATGTTTCGGTTATTTAGGGTTATTAGTGTAAGTATGAGTAGATCAACGTTAAATTTTCTGCAATATTTCGCCTCATTCGTCTACAATCCAAGTTCGATTACAAATGTGGCCGAATTTCAAAATACGAAAATTGCAATAACCGCACTTTCCTTAGACATCCTACCGGTAGTTTCAGGCTAAACATGTTCTATACATTACCTATAATCATTTCGGACCGGAATTTCAACAATAAAAAGTTTTCAATTTTTTGTAGCCTTACTTATTTTGAACGGCAAAAATTTATTGTCACCGATTACGAATGTTTCGGTTATTTTAGGTTACTAATGTAAGTATGAGTAGATCAACGTTAAATTTTCTGCAATATTTCGCCTCATTCGCATGCAATCCAAGTTCGATTACAAATGTGGCCGAATTTCAAAATACGAAAATTGCAATAACCGCACTTTCCTTAGACATCCTACCGGTAGTTTCAGGCTAAACATGTTCTATACATTACCTATAATCATTTCGGACCGGAATTTCAACAATAAAAAGTTTTCAATTTTTTGCGAAAATCCCTGATTGTTAGCCTTACTTATTTTGAACGGCAAAAATTTATTGTCACCGATTCCGAATGTTTCGGTTATTTAGGGTTATTAGTGTAAGTATGAGTAGATCAACGTTAAATTTTCTGCAATATTTCGCCTCATTCGTATACAATCCAAGTTCGATTACAAATGTGGCCGAATTTCAAAATACGAAAAATAACCGCACTTTCCTTAGACATCCTACCGGTAGTTTCAGGCTAAACATGTTCTATACATTACCTATAATCATTTCGGACCGGAATTTCAACAATAAAAAGTTTTAAATTTTTTGCGAAAATCCCTAATAGCTAGCTTGCCTTACTTATTTTGAACGGCAAAAATTTATTGTCACCGATTACGAATGTTTCGGTTATTTTAGGTTACTAATGTAAGTATGAGTAGATCAACGTTAAATTTTCTGCAATATTTCGCCTCATTCGTCTACAATCCAAGTTCGATTACAAATGTGGCCGAATTTCAAAATACGAAAATTGCAATAACCGCACTTTCCTTAGACATCCTACCGGTAGTTTCAGGCTAAACATGTTCTATACATTACCTATAATCATTTCGGACCGGAATTTCAACAATAAAAAGTTTTCAATTTTTTGCGAAAATCCCTAATAGCTAGCTTGCCTTACTTATTTTGAACGGCAAAAATTTATTGTCACCGATTCCGAATGTTTCGGTTATTTAGGGTTATTAGTGTAAGTATGAGTAGATCAACGTTAAATTTGCTGCAATATTTCGCCTCATTCGTCTACAATCCAAATTCGATTACAAATGTGGCCGAATTTCAAAATACGAAAATTGCAATAACCGCACTTTCCTTAGACATCCTACCGGTAGTTTCAGGCTAAACATGTTCTATACATTACCTATAATCATTTCGGACCGGAATTTCAACAATAAAAAGTTTTCAATTTTTTGCGAAAATCCCTGATGGTTAGCCTTACTTATTTTGAACGGCAAAAATTTATTGTCACCGATTCCGAATGTTTCGGTTATTTAGGGTTATTAGTGTAAGTATGAGTAGATCAACGTTAAATTTTCTGCAATATTTCGCCTCATTCGTCTACAATCCAAGTTCGATTACAAATGTGGCCGAATTTCAAAATACGAAAATTGCAATAACCGCACTTTCCTTAGACATCCTACCGGTAGTTTCAGGCTAAACATGTTCTATACATTACCTATAATCATTTCGGACCGGAATTTCAACAATAAAAAGTTTTCAATTTTTTGCGAAAATCCCTGATGGTTAGCCTTACTTATTGTGAACGGCAAAAATTTATTGTCACCGATTCCGAATGTTTCGGTTATTTAGGGTTATTAGTGTAAGTATGAGTAGATCAACGTTAAATTTTCTGCAATATTTCGCCTCATTCGTCTACAATCCAAGTTCGATTACAAATGTGGCGGAATTTCAAAATACGAAAATTGCAATAACCGCACTTTCCTTAGACATCCTACCGGTAGTTTCAGGCTAAACATGTTCTATACATTACCTATAATCATTTCGGACCGGAATTTCAACAATAAAAAGTTTTCAATTTTTTGCGAAAATCCCTGATGGTTAGCCTTACTTATTTTGAACGGCAAAAATTTGTTGTCACCGATTCCGAATGTTTCGGTTATTTAGGGTTATTAGTGTAAGTATGAGTAGATCAACGTTAAATTTGCTGCAATATGTCGCCTCATTCGCCTACAATCCAAGTTCGATTACAAATGTGGCCGAATTTCAAAATACGAAAATTGCAATAACCGCACTTTCCTTAGACATCCTACCGGTAGTTTCAGGCTAAACATGTTCTATACATTACCTATAATCATTTCGGACCGGAATTTCACCAATAAAAAGTTTTCAATTTTTTGCGAAAATCCCTGATGGTTAGCCTTACTTATTTTGAACGGCAAAAATTTATTGTCACCGATTCCGAATGTTTCGGTTATTTAGGGTTATTAGTGTAAGTATGAGTAGATCAACGTTAAATTTTCTGCAATATTTCGCCTCATTCGTCTACAATCCAAGTTCGATTACAAATGTGGCCGAATTTCAAAATACGAAAATTGCAATAACCGCACTTTCCTTAGACATCCTACCGGTAGTTTCAGGCTAAACATGTTCTATACATTACCTATAATCATTTCGGACCGGAATTTCAACAATAAAAAGTTTTCAATTTTTTGTAGCCTTACTTATTTTGAACGGCAAAAATTTATTGTCACCGATTACGAATGTTTCGGTTATTTTAGGTTACTAATGTAAGTATGAGTAGATCAACGTAAAATTTGCTGCAATATGTCGCCTCATTCGCCTACAATCCAAGTTCGATTACAAATGTGGCCGAATTTCAAAATACGAAAATTGCAATAACCGCACTTTCCTTAGACATCCTACCAGTAGTTTCAGGCTAAACATGTTCTATACATTACCTTTAACCATTTCGGACCGGAATTTCAACAATAAAAAGTTTTCAATTTTTTGCGAAAATCCCTGATGGTAAGCCTTACTTATTTTGAACGGCAAAAATTTATTGTCACCGATTACGAATGTTTCGGTTATTTTAGGTTACTAATGTAAGTATGAGTAGATCAACGTTAAATTTGCTGCAATATTTCGCCTCATTCGCATGCAATCCAAGTTCGATTACAAATGTGGCCGAATTTCAAAATACGAAAATTGCAATAACCGCACTTTCCTTAGACATCCTACCGGTAGTTTCAGGCTAAACATGTTCTATACATTACCTATAATCATTTCGGACCGGAATTTCAACAATAAAAAGTTTTCAATTTTTTGCGAAAATCCCTGATGGTTAGCCTTACTTATTTTGAACGGCAAAAATTTATTGTCACCGATTACGAATGTTTCGGTTATTTTAGGTTACTAATGTAAGTATGAGTAGATCAACGTTAAATTTGCTGCAATATGTCGCCTCATTCGCCTACAATCCAAGTTCGATTACAAATGTGGCCGAATTTAAAAATACGAAAATTGCAATAACCGCACTTTCCTTAGACATCCTACCAGTAGTTTCAGGCTAAACATGTTCTATACATTACCTTTAACCATTTCGGACCGGAATTTCAACAATAAAAAGTTTTAAATTTTTTGCGAAAATCCCTGATGGTTAGCCTTACTTATTTTGAACGGCAAAAATTTATTGTCACCGATTCCGAATGTTTCGGTTATTTAGGGTTATTAGTGTAAGTATGAGTAGATCAACGTTAAATTTTCTGCAATATTTCGCCTCATTCGTCTACAATCCAAGTTCGATTACAAATGTGGCCGAATTTCAAAATACGAAAAATAACCGCACTTTCCTTAGACATCCTACCGGTAGTTTCAGGCTAAACATGTTCTATACATTACCTATAATCATTTCGGACCGGAATTTCAACAATAAAAAGTTTTCAATTTTTTGCGAAAATCCCTGATAGCTAGCTTGCCTTACTTATTTTGAACGGCAAAAATTTATTGTCACCGATTACGAATGTTTCGGTTATTTTAGGTTACTAATGTAAGTATGAGTAGATCAACGTTAAATTTGCTGCAATATTTCGCCTCATTCGTCTACAATCCAAGTTCGATTACAAATGTGGCCGAATTTCAAAATACGAAAATTGCAATAACCGCACTTTCCTTAGACATCCTACCGGTAGTTTCAGGCTAAACATGTTCTATACATTACCTATAATCATTTCGGACCGGAATTTCAACAATAAAAAGTTTTCAATTTTTTGCGAAAATCCCTGATGGTTAGCCTTACTTATTTTGAACGGCAAAAATTTATTGTCACCGATTCCGAATGTTTCGGTTATTTAGGGTTATTAGTGTAAGTATGAGTAGATCAACGTTAAATTTTCTGCAATATTTCGCCTCATTCGTCTACAATCCAAGTTCGATTACAAATGTGGCCGAATTTCAAAATACGAAAATTGCAATAACCGCACTTTCCTTAGACATCCTACCGGTAGTTTCAGGCTAAACATGTTCTATACATTACCTATAATCATTTCGGACCGGAATTTCAACAATAAAAAGTTTTCAATTTTTTGCGAAAATCCCTGATGGTTAGCCTTACTTATTTTGAACGGCAAAAATTTATTGTCACCGATTCCGAATGTTTCGGTTATTTAGGGTTATTAGTGTAAGTATGAGTAGATCAACGTTAAATTTTCTGCAATATTTCGCCTCATTCGTCTACAATCCAAGTTCGATTACAAATGTGGCCGAATTTCAAAATACGAAAATTGCAATAACCGCACTTTCCTTAGACATCCTACCGGTAGTTTCAGGCTAAACATGTTCTATACATTACCTATAATCATTTCGGACCGGAATTTCAACAATAAAAAGTTTTCAATTTTTTGTAGCCTTACTTATTTTGAACGGCAAAAATTTATTGTCACCGATTACGAATGTTTCGGTTATTTTAGGTTACTAATGTAAGTATGAGTAGATCAACGTTAAATTTGCTGCAATATGTCGCCTCATTCGCCTACAATCCAAGTTCGATTACAAATGTGGCCGAATTTCAAAATACGAAAATTGCAATAACCGCACTTTCCTTAGACATCCTACCAGTAGTTTCAGGCTAAACATGTTCTATACATTACCTTTAACCATTTCGGACCGGAATTTCAACAATAAAAAGTTTTCAATTTTTTGCGAAAATCCCTGATGGTAAGCCTTACTTATTTTGAACGGCAAAAATTTATTGTCACCGATTACGAATGTTTCGGTTATTTTAGGTTACTAATGTAAGTATGAGTAGATCAACGTTAAATTTGCTGCAATATTTCGCCTCATTCGCATGCAATCCAAGTTCGATTACAAATGTGGCCGAATTTCAAAATACGAAAATTGCAACAAATCCTACCGGTAGTTTCAGGCTAAACATGTTCTATACATTACCTATAATCATTTCGGACCGGAATTTCAACAATAAAAAGTTTTCAATTTTTTGCGAAAATCCCTGATGGTTGGCCTTACTTATTTTGAACGGCAAAAATTTATTGTCACCGATTCCGAATGTTTCGGTTATTTAGGGTTATTAGTGTAAGTATGAGTAGATCAACGTTAAATTTTCTGCAATATTTCGCCTCATTCGTCTACAATCCAAGTTCGATTACAAATGTGGCCGAATTTCAAAATACGAAAATTGCAATAACCGCACTTTCCTTAGACATCCTACCGGTAGTTTCAGGCTAAACATGTTCTATACATTACCTATAATCATTTCGGACCGGAATTTCAACAATAAAAAGTTTTCAATTTTTTGTAGCCTTACTTATTTTGAACGGCAAAAATTTATTGTCACCGATTACGAATGTTTCGGTTATTTTAGGTTACTAATGTAAGTATGAGTAGATCAACGTTAAATTTGCTGCAATATGTCGCCTCATTCGCCTACAATCCAAGTTCGATTACAAATGTGGCCGAATTTCAAAATACGAAAATTGCAATAACCGCACTTTCCTTAGACATCCTACCAGTAGTTTCAGGCTAAACATGTTCTATACATTACCTTTAACCATTTCGGACCGGAATTTCAACAATAAAAAGTTTTCAATTTTTTGCGAAAATCCCTGATGGTAAGCCTTACTTATTTTGAACGGCAAAAATTTATTGTCACCGATTACGAATGTTTCGGTTATTTTAGGTTACTAATGTAAGTATGAGTAGATCAACGTTAAATTTTCTGCAATATTTCGCCTCATTCGCATGCAATCCAAGTTCGATTACAAATGTGGCCGAATTTCAAAATACGAAAATTGCAATAACCGCACTTTCCTTAGACATCCTACCGGTAGTTTCAGGCTAAACATGTTCTATACATTACCTATAATCATTTCGGACCGGAATTTCAACAATAAAAAGTTTTCAATTTTTTGCGAAAATCCCTGATTGTTAGCCTTACTTATTTTGAACGGCAAAAATTTATTGTCACCGATTCCGAATGTTTCGGTTATTTAGGGTTATTAGTGTAAGTATGAGTAGATCAACGTTAAATTTTCTGCAATATTTCGCCTCATTCGTATACAATCCAAGTTCGATTACAAATGTGGCCGAATTTCAAAATACGAAAAATAACCGCACTTTCCTTAGACATCCTACCGGTAGTTTCAGGCTAAACATGTTCTATACATTACCTATAATCATTTCGGACCGGAATTTCAACAATAAAAAGTTTTAAATTTTTTGCGAAAATCCCTAATAGCTAGCTTGCCTTACTTATTTTGAACGGCAAAAATTTATTGTCACCGATTACGAATGTTTCGGTTATTTTAGGTTACTAATGTAAGTATGAGTAGATCAACGTTAAATTTTCTGCAATATTTCGCCTCATTCGTCTACAATCCAAGTTCGATTACAAATGTGGCCGAATTTCAAAATACGAAAATTGCAATAACCGCACTTTCCTTAGACATCCTACCGGTAGTTTCAGGCTAAACATGTTCTATACATTACCTATAATCATTTCGGACCGGAATTTCAACAATAAAAAGTTTTCAATTTTTTGCGAAAATCCCTAATAGCTAGCTTGCCTTACTTATTTTGAACGGCAAAAATTTATTGTCACCGATTCCGAATGTTTCGGTTATTTAGGGTTATTAGTGTAAGTATGAGTAGATCAACGTTAAATTTGCTGCAATATTTCGCCTCATTCGTCTACAATCCAAATTCGATTACAAATGTGGCCGAATTTCAAAATACGAAAATTGCAATAACCGCACTTTCCTTAGACATCCTACCGGTAGTTTCAGGCTAAACATGTTCTATACATTACCTATAATCATTTCGGACCGGAATTTCAACAATAAAAAGTTTTCAATTTTTTGCGAAAATCCCTGATGGTTAGCCTTACTTATTTTGAACGGCAAAAATTTATTGTCACCGATTCCGAATGTTTCGGTTATTTAGGGTTATTAGTGTAAGTATGAGTAGATCAACGTTAAATTTTCTGCAATATTTCGCCTCATTCGTCTACAATCCAAGTTCGATTACAAATGTGGCGGAATTTCAAAATACGAAAATTGCAATAACCGCACTTTCCTTAGACATCCTACCGGTAGTTTCAGGCTAAACATGTTCTATACATTACCTATAATCATTTCGGACCGGAATTTCAACAATAAAAAGTTTTCAATTTTTTGCGAAAATCCCTGATGTTAGCCTTACTTATTTTGAACGGCAAAAATTTGTTGTCACCGATTCCGAATGTTTCGGTTATTTAGGGTTATTAGTGTAAGTATGAGTAGATCAACGTTAAATTTTCTGCAATATTTCGCCTCATTCGTCTACAATCCAAGTTCGATTACAAATGTGGCCGAATTTCAAAATACGAAAATTGCAATAACCGCACTTTCCTTAGACATCCTACCGGTAGTTTCAGGCTAAACATGTTCTATACATTACCTATAATCATTTCGGACCGGAATTTCAACAATAAAAAGTTTTCAATTTTTTGTAGCCTTACTTATTTTGAACGGCAAAAATTTATTGTCACCGATTACGAATGTTTCGGTTATTTTAGGTTACTAATGTAAGTATGAGTAGATCAACGTTAAATTTGCTGCAATATGTCGCCTCATTCGCCTACAATCCAAGTTCGATTACAAATGTGGCCGAATTTCAAAATACGAAAATTGCAATAACCGCACTTTCCTTAGACATCCTACCGGTAGTTTCAGGCTAAACATGTTCTATACATTACCTATAATCATTTCGGACCGGAATTTCAACAATAAAAAGTTTTCAATTTTTTGCGAAAATCCCTGATTGTTAGCCTTACTTATTTTGAACGGCAAAAATTTATTGTCACCGATTCCGAATGTTTCGGTTATTTAGGGTTATTAGTGTAAGTATGAGTAGATCAACGTTAAATTTTCTGCAATATTTCGCCTCATTCGTCTACAATCCAAGTTCGATTACAAATGTGGCGGAATTTCAAAATACGAAAATTGCAATAACCGCACTTTCCTTAGACATCCTACCGGTAGTTTCAGGCTAAACATGTTCTATACATTACCTATAATCATTTCGGACCGGAATTTCAACAATAAAAAGTTTTAAATTTTTTGCGAAAATCCCTAATAGCTAGCTTGCCTTACTTATTTTGAACGGCAAAAATTTATTGTCACCGATTCCGAATGTTTCGGTTATTTAGGGTTATTAGTGTAAGTATGAGTAGATCAACGTTAAATTTGCTGCAATATTTCGCCTCATTCGTCTACAATCCAAATTCGATTACAAATGTGGCCGAATTTCAAAATACGAAAATTGCAATAACCGCACTTTCCTTAGACATCCTACCGGTAGTTTCAGGCTAAACATGTTCTATACATTACCTATAATCATTTCGGACCGGAATTTCAACAATAAAAAGTTTTCAATTTTTTGCGAAAATCCCTGATGGTTAGCCTTACTTATTTTGAACGGCAAAAATTTATTGTCACCGATTCCGAATGTTTCGGTTATTTAGGGTTATTAGTGTAAGTATGAGTAGATCAACGTTAAATTTTCTGCAATATTTCGCCTCATTCGTCTACAATCCAAGTTCGATTACAAATGTGGCCGAATTTCAAAATACGAAAATTGCAATAACCGCACTTTCCTTAGACATCCTACCGGTAGTTTCAGGCTAAACATGTTCTATACATTACCTATAATCATTTCGGACCGGAATTTCAACAATAAAAAGTTTTCAATTTTTTGCGAAAATCCCTGATGGTTAGCCTTACTTATTTTGAACGGCAAAAATTTGTTGTCACCGATTCCGAATGTTTCGGTTATTTAGGGTTATTAGTGTAAGTATGAGTAGATCAACGTTAAATTTTCTGCAATATTTCGCCTCATTCGTCTACAATCCAAGTTCGATTACAAATGTGGCCGAATTTCAAAATACGAAAATTGCAATAACCGCACTTTCCTTAGACATCCTACCGGTAGTTTCAGGCTAAACATGTTCTATACATTACCTCCCAAGAAGCATCTTACAACTAGTTAGTTGTGTGCAGCTAATTGATGGTTGTCACATAATTGTCACAACCATGGATTGCTTGTGAAATGGTTGTCAAATTTAGCAAAAACTTTATTGAAAAATTATATTTGTGAAGTTGTTGTCTCATATAATATCCACAGCTGAATGGTCACCACAACCAATTAGTTTGTCACATTAGTTCGGACATACATGTCACAACTAAAAAAGTTACCAGTTACGAAACGCCACACATTGGTTGACAAAATTGTTTCGCACACGCATGCCACAACTAAACAAGTTACCAGTTACGAACCAGCACCGATTGGTTCGCTGCGTTGGTTGGGACATACATGTCACAATTAATTTAATCACCAATCATGAACTAAAATAAATGTTACATTAAATTAGTTGTGAAACAGTTCCAACAACTGGTTACAATCACCATTTAAGATAAGTTCTTAATGGAGTGCACAATAAGTTGTGAAATTAACTCAAAACTCTTTTTGCGAACTAATTTAGTTGTCGTTTATTTGGTTAGTTGTACATTGGATGTGAAAACTGAGCTTAAAGACTACGAATAGCCATTTTGTTTATACGTCATTTGACAATTTAAGAAGTTGCGGTTTCACGAAACGCCGGTGCCATTTCAATTAAAAATGTTCAAGCCGAAAATTGAGATTTCCAAGTGGAAACAATATAAAAAAAGTGGTACCTACAGACGGCTATTGATTAAAAACCGGTTAAATTTGAAAGTTTGCAATATAGACAATGTTCCTTGTGAAAACACGGAAATTAAAAATTCACAGTCTTCATTTGAAAGTGTTTTATCCTTAAGCAACAAGAACGTGCCTCCAAGTCAAGAAAATTTTAATAATGAACGCCATTATGAATATTTTGAAAATTTTTGTGATGAAAGTGAAATTGAATTTGAAAAAATCGATAACGATACACATTTCCAAGAGGATTTAAGAACTTGGGCTACTACTTATAATAAAAGGCATACAGCAATCAACTCTTTACTACAAATTATAAGGAGACGAACGACGGTAAATGTCCCCCGCGATGCAAGAACATTATTAGAAACACCTAAAAACCTAACATTAACCACTCTAAGTCATGGTATCTATTGGCATCAAGGCCTTGAAGTTTGCCTTAAATATAGTTTACATGATATTGAAAAGCCATTAAATATTTCTTTAAATTTTAATATCGATGGTCTTCCTATTTACAAAAGTTCCAAAGAAGAATTTTGGCCGATATTATTTAGCATTCATGAAATCCCAACATTCACACCAATGGTTGTTGGAATCTGGAGTGGGGTAGGAAAACCACAATCTGTAGAAGATTTGTTACGGTAATAATCAAATTTTTTGTCCGGCAATCTCGTTTTCAAACTTAAACTTTGTACGATTTAATTTCCATTATGTTAAATAATAATCAATTATTTTCTATTTATAGACCGTTTGTGAACGAGATAAATGATTTATTGACTACTGGTATTCAAATAAACGGATATCATGTGAATATTCAAATCAGATGCTTTGTTTGTGATTCACCGGCAAGAGCTTTTCTAAAAGGTGTTATTAATTTTAATGGTAAACACGGATGCCTAAAATGCGTTGTAGTTGGAGAATGGAGTCATATTAATAAAACCATGTCATTTCCCCATATTGGACTACCAGATAGAACAGACCAAGATTTTCGAAATAGGATCTACAGTAGCCACCATAAAGCAGTATCACCACTTGAAGATCTGCCTATTGATATGATCAAAGACATCATTGTTTCTGAAGAGTTGCATTTGATACATCTAGGTTACATGAAAAGATGTTTATTTGGGTGGCGAGATGGAACGTTTAAAAATTATATGGGAAAGTGGACTGCTTATGAAATCTCCTCAATTTCAAAATATTTATTATCATGTAAAATGCCAAAGGAGTTACATCGTGCAGTGAGAGGTCTTAATTACCTTTCAAATTGGAAAGGTTTAGAATTCCGGACGTTTTTTCATTATATTTCAATTGCAGTGTTGCAAGATTATTTAGAATATGACTTGTACGAACATTTCTTGTTGATATTTTGCGCTATAACAATTTGTTCTAGTAATGTTTATTCACATCTACTTAATACTGCTAAAGATATGATTAATGCTTTTATTGAAATCTATATAAGTATTTATGGTATAGGGTCTATCTCCAGTAACATACATAATTTATCTCATGTCGTCGACGAAGTTAAAAGATTTGGTATCTTATCGACTATGAATGCATACCCATTTGAGAATAAACTCTATCACATTAAAAGAATGCTGCGTCATGGCAAATATCCGATGGCACAGGCTGCGAAGCGTTTGACTGAAATGAGTAAATTATCATTCAATTCAAAAGATTTAAAAAAATACCCATTTTGTTCAGGAGAGAACATCGGCGAACAAGTTCCAAAGTCCGAAATAAATGACAGATTCTTTTATAAATTGGAAATCGAAGTTGGTTTATATTTAAGTAATGAAATGCACAACAAATGGTTTTTAACAAAAAACAACGAAATTGTGGGGATGGAAAACTCAATCAAAAAATCTTCAGAAATATTTATTTACGGTGCTGCGTTGTCTAAACTACACAATGTATTTGAACAGCCAATTCGTTCTTCGTATATTCATATTTTTAAATCCAACATAACAAAAAAAATAGATCAAAAATTTTATTCCATAAATGACATAAAGTGTAAACTAGTCATGATTCCACACAATCACAATCAATTTATATTTATACCTCTAATACATACCTTGGATTTGTGTAGTAGAATAAATTAAAAATCGACTGCAAATGTAATTTTTGAAAACATCAAATAATATATTTCAGAGTATAAAAGTACAATTCCCACAGGAGATTCCCATTTAATTAAAACAAATACAAAATTAGTGATTGACTTCATTGTAAAATTAAAATAAAATTTAAATAATAAAAAACATCAGTATCACAGCTGAACGTAAGTTAGCTCAATTCAAATGGCTTATTTCGATTTATTATTGTTTACCATTTCAACGTCAGATATGTTGTTGTGCATCGGAATATCAACCGATATGGAAATATTATCTACATCACAAATATTGCCGCCCGTAGGAGAAATTAAAACATCTTCAGTATTTTTAATGTTCTGGTCTAAATTCTCTTCTGCAATATTTCCGTCGTTGTTTAAGCCACGTTTTGCCACTTTAGATCTGTAAAAATTCAAAATATACATTAAATATGGTTATCAAATTATAATCAATATAAAGTTTTGTGATGTCTACCTCTTAGTATGTTCGCCTTCGCTAGTTTTACATAGTTTCTCCTCTAAACGACGTTTGCTGTTTTTACAAACTGCCTTAAAAAACTTTTGATTTTCTTCAAAAGTATATTTTGAATCGGCCAGTAAAATCGCATTGAAAAAACACCGATGAACGTTACTAAATATAATTAAGGCTGGCTTGTCCTTACCACCACATTTTGTCCATTGTCATAATTGCATGACTTGGCGTGTAATATAGTGATCAATTACTTTGTAGGAAACATCCCATCCATTTCGTTTACCACTACTTCCACAAATTTTAGCTAGGTAGGATGTCTAAATAAACAAATGAAATATTATTTAATGTCAAATCTATATGTAGATAATATAAATATAACTATATAATAAATTATTTACCACCTTGCTCATAAATGCCATATCCTCCAATTTTTTATCAAATATAAGTAAATCCTCAACTGTCGAAATTGGCTGAAATGTAAAATTTTCCTCTTCAATATGACCGTTTGTGTTACCAGTCGATAGCAGTCTTATCATTTCAGAATGTTGAGTCATTATGGTTGTCATAGAATTGGAGATATGAATTTGGGATTTCTTTAAAATCTCGATTTCACTCAAGATTTTGGTTTGATTGGCCTCTATTCGACTAATGGAACTGCTCAAATCATTCTTATTTTCGTCCACATATTGCCCGTTATCTTCTTCGTAAAGATTAATGATTTCGCTACTTTGATTAATATCGCTGATATTAAGAATTTGGGAATTGCCTTCAGTTAAAATTGAGTTCAATAATGATTGGGATAGAATTGAAGTTGAAGGCTGCTGTTTTTGCTGTGGGATATTCGAATTCGATGTCCGAGATGGTTCTGGTGTTGATGATGTTTGAGGCATGATGTGATAAGTGGCAAGTGGTGATTGTATTTGTTGTCGACATAAATTTGGTACTTGAGATAGTTCTTCTACTGTTGATGTTTGTTGTGACATGGTTTGATTCTGTGGAACTTTTAATCTATTAAAATGAAGTTGTTGTGGGTTGTTTTCACCTGAAACAACATATGTTGCTTTTTCAACTTGATTGTTGAAATTTATGGACGATGTCCGTGGATGAATTCGTCTGGTAGCACGAACAAACTTTTCATTTTCCTCATCTTCGGTATCAGAAAAACCTGATAAATTTTTCTCAAGCGCAAGCCCTTCTTGAAAAGATTCAAGATTACGATTGATAATTGTGCACGGTGTTTGTGTCCATGTTTTTAAATCTGGTACACTGTGTGCATTTTTTCTCAATTTGTCGACAGTTTTGCTATTTGGCCAGTACAGCGTCTTTTGTCTACCTTTTTCTACAACCCATTGAACTGGGACAGTGCTTAGCAAAGTTTCGCCATTCTCCAACGTTTTTACCAACATATGAGACATTTTCCTAGAAAAACATTACAAATTATCATATAAATATTATTTACTTTTTTCAACCAAAAAAAAAGGCTCAATTAAACCACACAAATGTGTGAGCAAAAAATCATAGTATGTAATGGTGTTTTTGATAAAAAATTTGATTTGTTTTGAAGTACAACCAACACAATTGTGTGTATAGATATAGTGTTTTTTGGACGAAAATAAGTTTGAAAGGAATGCACGAATCTGTAAGTTTGCAAAACAGCAGCAAAAGGGATATAAATATAATAATTAACAAAGCAGTTGTGAATTGGTTCGCACTGTCATAAAATCACAGCACATAAAATAACGAAGGAAAATAGTTTGTGTAAACATCGATTTCACATATATTTTTTTGTACATTGGTTCGCGCTCAGAATATAAAAAAAAAATATTGTGAAACGGCCGATTTCATAACAATTTGCTGTAAATCGGTTCGCAATCACAACAAATAAAATTGTATAAATAAATTGTTTGTGTAAAGACCGATTTCACAAACAATTTAAGTTCGGTAGTTTATACGAAAATCACACGAAATGAGCGGGAAGCGGGAACGCGTATTTATAAAAAAAAAATACTGCCATTTTAAGATTTTTATCGAAATAATACAATAAAAAATTAATTTAAATATATAATTATCACTTTCGAACTTTTAAACTAGCACATTTAATTTGTTTAAATACAAGACTTACCTGTTATTTATTACACTAACTTATAATAATAATTAAATTATCTACAAAATAAACAACATGTTGCTTTGTTCGCGTTTTTCACGATAATGTAGAAATGTAAAAATTCTAGTGGTGAAAATAGTTCTTCACTAGACTGTTTCACAACCCATTCACAAACAAACGTTGTTAGACTGGTTCTCAACACAATTAATCAATATAGAAGGTTCGCTTCACAACCGATTCCCAATTTATTTTCTTTAATCTAGTTCCAAACACAACCATTTCACAAAATTGTATTGTTCGACTTGATCTAGAACGGTTGCAGGCACAACTATACTATAGTATGGCGGATACAATATTTTTATAGGGAGAATACGTGCCACCATTTTGAAAAAAAAAATCATAACCTACAATCAGCAGTGCATTGATCTTTTAGTTCATATAAATTATTTTTTTTTATATTTTTTCCATAAATTAATATTTATGAAAAATCAAATAAAATAGGGCGAATCTTTATTTTGAAACTAAAAATCCCTGTTTTACAGTAAAATTGTCATTTCCCATAGTTTTTCACGTATGTGCGATAAATAATGAAATTGAATTATATATGAATCAGATTAATATTATATATTATTATTATTCATTATTATTGTATGTTTATACTTTCATATAGTTATTCTTTTCAGTTGTGATAAAAGAATTACTTCAATCTAAACACAACTTTGTAATATCATAATCGTTGTGTTATTTTAATATATGCTTTATGTATCTGAAAATTTGGTTGTGAGTCTCTATTTCTGATCACCAGTACTAGTTGTGAAATAGTTGTAAATGAGCTTTGACAACTCTCACACAGCGTTGTTACATCTTTTATAGAACTATTTTACAACAGCTTCATCACCGTTTCATAACAAATTCAAACAGTTGTGGGATGTAACCATAACTTGCTCACAACGCTGTCACAATGTCGTGACAACCGATTATTTTCGCCAAATTGGTTGTAACAACCGTTGTGGAGCCATTGTGATCTATGGTTCGCCACATCCAAATTGCGATGAAATTAGTTGTGACAACGATGTAAAAACCGTTTCACAACTAGAAATGCTACTTGGGCTATAATCATTTCGGACTGGAATTTCAACAATAAAAAGTTTTCAATTTTTTGCGAAAATCCCTGATTGTTAGCCTTACTTATTTTGAACGGCAAAAATTTATTGTCACCGATTCCGAATGTTTCGGTTATTTAGGGTTATTAGTGTAAGTATGAGTAGATCAACGTTAAATTTTCTGCAATATTTCGCCTCATTCGTATACAATCCAAGTTCGATTACAAATGTGGCCGAATTTCAAAATACGAAAAATAACCGCACTTTCCTTAGACATCCTACCGGTAGTTTCAGGCTAAACATGTTCTATACATTACCTATAATCATTTCGGACCGGAATTTCAACAATAAAAAGTTTTAAATTTTTTGCGAAAATCCCTAATAGCTAGCTTACCTTACTTATTTTGAACGGCAAAAATTTATTGTCACCGATTACGAATGTTTCGGTTATTTTAGGTTACTAATGTAAGTATGAGTAGATCAACGTTAAATTTTCTGCAATATTTCGCCTTATTCGTCTACAATCCAAGTTCGATTACAAATGTGGCCGAATTTCAAAATACGAAAATTGCAATAACCGCACTTTCCTTAGACATCCTACCGGTAGTTTCAGGCTAAACAATCATGTTCTATACATTACCTATAATCATTTCGGACCGGAATTTCAACAATAAAAAGTTTTCAATTTTTTGCGAAAATCCCTAATAGCTAGCTTGCCTTACTTATTTTGAACGGCAAAAATTTATTGTCACCGATTCCGAATGTTTCGGTTATTTAGGGTTATTAGTGTAAGTATGAGTAGATCAACGTTAAATTTTCTGCAATATTTCGCCTCATTCGTCTACAATCCAAGTTCGATTACAAATGTGGCCGAATTTCAAAATACGAAAATTGCAATAACCGCACTTTCCTTAGACATCCTACCGGTAGTTTCAGGCTAAACATGTTCTATACATTACCTATAATCATTTCGGACCGGAATTTCAACAATAAAAAGTTTTCAATTTTTTGCGAAAATCCCTGATGGTTAGCCTTACTTATTTTGAACGGCAAAAATTTATTGTCACCGATTCCGAATGTTTCGGTTATTTAGGGTTATTAGTGTAAGTATGAGTAGATCAACGTTAAATTTTCTGCAATATTTCGCCTCATTCGTCTACAATCCAAGTTCGATTACAAATGTGGCCGAATTTCAAAATACGAAAATTGCAATAACCGCACTTTCCTTAGACATCCTACCGGTAGTTTCAGGCTAAACATGTTCTATACATTACCTATAATCATTTCGGACCGGAATTTCAACAATAAAAAGTTTTCAATTTTTTGTAGCCTTACTTATTTTGAACGGCAAAAATTTATTGTCACCGATTACGAATGTTTCGGTTATTTTAGGTTACTAATGTAAGTATGAGTAGATCAACGTAAAATTTGCTGCAATATGTCGCCTCATTCGCCTACAATCCAAGTTCGATTACAAATGTGGCCGAATTTCAAAATACGAAAATTGCAATAACCGCACTTTCCTTAGACATCCTACCAGTAGTTTCAGGCTAAACATGTTCTATACATTACCTTTAACCATTTCGGACCGGAATTTCAACAATAAAAAGTTTTCAATTTTTTGCGAAAATCCCTGATGGTAAGCCTTACTTATTTTGAACGGCAAAAATTTATTGTCACCGATTACGAATGTTTCGGTTATTTTAGGTTACTAATGTAAGTATGAGTAGATCAACGTTAAATTTGCTGCAATATTTCGCCTCATTCGCATGCAATCCAAGTTCGATTACAAATGTGGCCGAATTTCAAAATACGAAAATTGCAATAACCGCACTTTCCTTAGACATCCTACCGGTAGTTTCAGGCTAAACATGTTCTATACATTACCTATAATCATTTCGGACCGGAATTTCAACAATAAAAAGTTTTCAATTTTTTGCGAAAATCCCTGATTGTTAGCCTTACTTATTTTGAACGGCAAAAATTTATTGTCACCGATTCCGAATGTTTCGGTTATTTAGGGTTATTAGTGTAAGTATGAGTAGATCAACGTTAAATTTTCTGCAATATTTCGCCTCATTCGTATACAATCCAAGTTCGATTACAAATGTGGCCGAATTTCAAAATACGAAAAATAACCGCACTTTCCTTAGACATCCTACCGGTAGTTTCAGGCTAAACATGTTCTATACATTACCTATAATCATTTCGGACCGGAATTTCAACAATAAAAAGTTTTAAATTTTTTGCGAAAATCCCTAATAGCTAGCTTGCCTTACTTATTTTGAACGGCAAAAATTTATTGTCACCGATTCCGAATGTTTCGGTTATTTTAGGTTACTAATGTAAGTATGAGTAGATCAACGTTAAATTTTCTGCAATATTTCGCCTCATTTGTCTACAATCCAAGTTCGATTACAAATGTGGCCGAATTTCAAAATACGAAACTTGCAATAACCGCACTTTCCTTAGACATCCTACCGGTAGTTTCAGGCTAAACATGTTCTATACATTACCTATAATCATTTCGGACCGGAATTTCAACAATAAAAAGTTTTCAATTTTTTGCGAAAATCCCTGATGGTTACCTTACTTAAAAATTTATTGTCACCGATTACGAATGTTTCGGTTATTTTAGGTTACTAATGTAAGTATGAGTAGATCAACGTTAAATTTTCTGCAATATTTCGCCTCATTCGTCTACAATCCAAGTTCGATTACAAATGTGGCCGAATTTCAAAATACGAAAATTGCAATAACCGCACTTTCCTTAGACATCCTACCGGTAGTTTCAGGCTAAACATGTTCTATACATTACCTATAATCATTTCGGACCGGAATTTCAACAATAAAAAGTTTTCAATTTTTTGCGAAAATCCCTGATGGTTAGCCTTACTTATTTTGAACGGCAAAAATTTATTGTCACCGATTCCGAATGTTTCGGTTATTTAGGGTTATTAGTGTAAGTATGAGTAGATCAACGTTAAATTTTCTGCAATATTTCGCCTCATTCGTCTACAATCCAAGTTCGATTACAAATGTGGCGGAATTTCAAAATACGAAAATTGCAATAACCGCACTTTCCTTAGACATCCTACCGGTAGTTTCAGGCTAAACATGTTCTATACATTACCTATAATCATTTCGGACCGGAATTTCAACAATAAAAAGTTTTCAATTTTTTGCGAAAATCCCTGATGGTTAGCCTTACTTATTTTGAACGGCAAAAATTTATTGTCACCGATTCCGAATGTTTCGGTTATTTAGGGTTATTAGTGTAAGTATGAGTAGATCAACGTTAAATTTTCTGCAATATTTCGCCTCATTCGTCTACAATCCAAGTTCGATTACAAATGTGGCGGAATTTCAAAATACGAAAATTGCAATAACCGCACTTTCCTTAGACATCCTACCGGTAGTTTCAGGCTAAACATGTTCTATACATTACCTATAATCATTTCGGACCGGAATTTCAACAATAAAAAGTTTTCAATTTTTTGCGAAAATCCCTGATGGTTAGCCTTACTTATTTTGAACGGCAAAAATTTATTGTCACCGATTCCGAATGTTTCGGTTATTTATAGTTATTAGTGTAAGTATGAGTAGATCAACGTTAAATTTTCTGCAATATTTCGCCTCATTCGTCTACAATCCAAGTTCGATTACAAATGTGGCCGAATTTCAAAATACGAAAATTGCAATAACCGCACTTTCCTTAGACATCCTACCGGTAGTTTCAGGCTAAACATGTTCTATACATTACCTATAATCATTTCGGACCGGAATTTCAACAATAAAAAGTTTTCAATTTTTTGCGAAAATCCCTGATGGTTAGCCTTACTTATTTTGAACGGCAAAAATTTATTGTCACCGATTACGAATGTTTCGGTTATTTTAGGTTACTAATGTAAGTATGAGTAGATCAACGTTAAATTTTCTGCAATATTTCGCCTCATTCGTCTACAATCCAAGTTCGATTACAAATGTGGCCGAATTTCAAAATACGAAAATTGCAATAACCGCACTTTCCTTAGACATCCTACCGGTAGTTTCAGGCTAAACATGTTCTATACATTACCTATAATCATTTCGGGCCGGAATTTCAACAATAAAAAGTTTTAAATTTTTTGCGAAAATCCCTGATGGTTAGCCTTACTTATTTTGAACGGCAAAAATTTATTGTCACCGATTCCGAATGTTTCGAATATTTAGGGTTATTAGTGTAAGTATGAGTAGATCAACGTTAAATTTTCTGCAATATTTCGCCTCATTCGTCTACAATCCAAGTTCGATTACAAATGTGGCCGAATTTCAAAATACGAAAATTGCAATAACCGCACTTTCCTTAGACATCCTACCGGTAGTTTCAGGCTAAACATGTACTATACATTACCTATAATCATTTCGGACCGGAATTTCAACAAAAAAAAGTTTTTAATTTTTTGCGAAAATCCCTGATGGTTTGCCTTACTTATTTTGAACGGCAAAAATTTATTGTCACCGATTACGAATGTTTCGGTTATTTTAGGTTACTAATGTAAGTATGAGTAGATCAACGTTAAATTGTCTGCAATATTTCGCCTCATTCGTCTACAATCCAAGTTCGATTACAAATGTGGCCGAATTTCAATATACGAAACTTGCAATAACCGCACTTTCCTTAGACATCCTACCGGTAGTTTCAGGCTAAACATGTACTATACATTACCTATAATCATTTCGGACCGGAATTTCAACAATAAAAAGTTTTCAATTTTTTGCGAAAATCCCTGATGGTTAGCCTTACTTATTTTGAACGGCAAAAATTTATTGTCACCGATTCCGAATGTTTCGGTTATTTATAGTTATTAGTGTAAGTATGAGTAGATCAACGTTAAATTTTCTGCAATATGTCGCCTCATTCGCCTACAATCCAAGTTCGATTACAAATGTGGCCGAATTTCAAAATACGAAAATTGCAATAACCGCACTTTACTTAGACATCCTACCGGTAGTTTCAGGCTAAACATGTTCTATACATTACCTATAATCATTTCGGACCGGAATTTCAACAATAAAAAGTTTTCAATTTTTTGCGAAAATCCCTGATGGTTAGCCTTACTTATTTTGAACGGCAAAAATTTATTGTCACCGATTCCGAATGTTTCGGTTATTTATAGTTATTAGTGTAAGTATGAGTAGATCAACGTTAAATTTTCTGCAATATGTCGCCTCATTCGCCTACAATCCAAGTTCGATTACAAATGTGGCCGAATTTCAAAATACGAAAATTGCAATAACCGCACTTTACTTAGACATCCTACCGGTAGTTTCAGGCTAAACATGTTCTATACATTACCTATAATCATTTCGGACCGGAATTTCAACAATAAAAAGTTTTCAATTTTTTGCGAAAATCCCTGATGGCTAGCCTTACTTGTTTTGAACGGCAAAAATTTATTGTCACCGATTACGAATGTTTCGGTTATTTTAGGTTACTAATGTAAGTATGAGTAGATCAACGATAAATTTTCTGCAATATTTCGCCTCATTCGTCTACAATCCAAGTTCGATTACAAATGTGGCCGAATTTCAAAATACGAAACTTGCAATAACCGCACTTTCCTTAGACATCCTACCGGTAGTTTCAGGCTAAACATGTTCTATACATTACCTATAATCATTTCGGACCGGAATTTCAACAATAAAAAGTTTTCAATTTTTTGCGAAAATCCCTGATGTCACCGATTCCGAATGTTTCGGTTATTTAGGGTTATTAGTGTAAGTATGAGTAGATCAACGTTAAATTTGCTGCAATATGTCGCCTCATTCGCCTACAATCCAAGTTCGATTACAAATGTGGCCGAATTTCAAAATACGAAAATTGCAATAACCGAACTTTCCTTAGACATCCTACCGGTCTGAAACTACCGGCAGGATGTCTAAGGAAAGTGCGGTTATTGCAATTTTCGTATTTTGAAATTCGGCCACATTTGTAATCGAACTTGGATTGAAGGCGAATGAGGCGACATATTGCAGCAAATTTAACGTTACCTATAATCATTTCGGACCGGAATTTCAACAATAAAAAGTTTTTAATTTTTTGCGAAAATCCCTGATGTCACCGATTCCGAATGTTTCGGTTATTTAGGGTTATTAGTGTAAGTATGAGTAGATCAACGTTAAATTTTCTGCAATATTTCGCCTCATTCGTCTACAATCCAAATTGCAATAACCGCACTTTCCTTAGACATCCTACCGGTAGTTTCAGGCTAAACATGTTCTATACATTACCTATAATCATTTCGGACCGGAATTTCAACAATAAAAAGTTTTCAATTTTTTGCGAAAATCCCTGATGGTTAGCCTTACTTATTTTGAACGGCAAAAATTTATTGTCACCGATTACGAATGTTTCGGTTATTTTAGGTTACTAATGTAAGTATGAGTAGATCAACGTTAAATTTTCTGCAATATTTCGCCTCATTCGTCTACAATCCAAGTTCGATTACAAATGTGGCCGAATTTCAAAATACGAAAATTGCAATAACCGCACTTTCCTTAGACATCCTACCGGTAGTTTCAGGCTTAACATGTACTATACATTACCTATAATCATTTCGGACCGGAATTTCAACAATAAAAAGTTTTTAATTTTTTGCGAAAATCCCTGATGGTTAGCCTTACTTATTTTGAACGGCAAAAATTTATTGTCACCGATTCCGAATGTTTCGGTTATTTTAGGTTACTAGTGTAAGTATGAGTAGATAAACGTTAAATTTGCTGCAATATGTCGCCTCATTCGCCTACAATCCAAGTTCGATTACAAATGTGGCCGAATTTCAAAATACGAAAATTGCAATAACCGCACTTTCCTTAGACATCCTACCGGTAGTTTCAGGCTAAACATGTTCTATACATTACCTATAATCATTTCGGACCGGAATTTCAACAATAAAAAGTTTTCAATTTTTTGCGAAAATCCCTGATGGCTAGCCTTACTTATTTTGAACGGCAAAAATTTATTGTCACCGATTACGAATGTTTCGGTTATTTTAGGTTACTAATGTAAGTATGAGTAGATCAACGTTAAATTTTCTGCAATATGTCGCCTCATTCGCCTACAATCCAAGTTCGATTACAAATGTGGCCGAATTTCAAAATACGAAAATTGCAATAACCGCACTTTACTTAGACATCCTACCGGTAGTTTCAGGCTAAACATGTTCTATACATTACCTATAATCATTTCGGACCGGAATTTCAACAATAAAAAGTTTTCAATTTTTTGCGAAAATCCCTGATGAGCCTTACTTATTTTGAACGGCAAAAATTTATTGTCACCGATTCCGAATGTTTCGGTTATTTTAGGTTACTAGTGTAAGTATGAGTAGATCAACGTTAAATTTGCTGCAATATGTCGCCTCATTCGCCTACAATCCAAGTTCGATTACAAATGTGGCCGAATTTCAAAATACGAAAATTGCAATAACCGCACTTTCCTTAGACATCCTACCGGTAGTTTCAGGCTAAACATGTTCTATACATTACCTATAATCATTTCGGACCGGAATTTCAACAATAAAAAGTTTTCAATTTTTTGCGAAAATCCCTGATGCCTTACTTATTTTGAACGGCAAAAATTTATTGTCACCGATTACGAATGTTTCGGTTATTTTAGGTTACTAATGTAAGTATGAGTAGATCAACGTTAAATTTTCTGCAATATTTCGCCTCATTCGTCTACAATCCAAGTTCGATTACAAATGTGGCCGAATTTCAAAATACGAAACTTGCAATAACCGCACTTTCCTTAGACATCCTACCGGTAGTTTCAGGCTAAACATGTACTATACATTACCTATAATCATTTCGGACCGGAATTTCAACAATAAAAAGTTTTTAATTTTTTGCGAAAATCCCTGATGGTTAGCCTTACTTATTTTGAACGGCAAAAATTTATTGTCACCGATTACGAATGTTTCGGTTATTTTAGGTTACTAATGTAAGTATGAGTAGATCAACGATAAATTTTCTGCAATATTTCGCCTCATTCGTCTACAATCCAAGTTCGATTACAAATGTGGCCGAATTTCAAAATTCGAAAATTGCAATAACCGCACTTTCCTTAGACATCCTACCGGTAGTTTCAGGCTAAACATGTTCTATACATTACCTATAATCATTTCGGACCGGAATTTCAACAATAAAAAGTTTTCAATTTTTTGCGAAAATCCCTGATGCCTTACTTATTTTGAACGGCAAAAATTTATTGTCACCGATTACGAATGTTTCGGTTATTTTAGGTTACTAATGTAAGTATGAGTAGATCAACGTTAAATTTTCTGCAATATTTCGCCTCATTCGTCTACAATCCAAGTTCGATTACAAATGTGGCCGAATTTCAAAATACGAAACTTGCAATAACCGCACTTTCCTTAGACATCCTACCGGTAGTTTCAGGCTAAATATGTACTATACATTACCTATAATCATTTCGGACCGGAATTTCAACAATAAAAAGTTTTTAATTTTTTGCGAAAATCCCTGATGGTTAGCCTTACTTATTTTGAACGGCAAAAATTTATTGTCACCGATTACGAATGTTTCGGTTATTTTAGGTTACTAGTGTAAGTATGAGTAGATCAACGTTAAATTTGCTGCAATATGTCGCCTCATTCGCCTACAATCCAAGTTCGATTACAAATGTGGCCGAATTTCAAAATACGAAACTTGCAATAACCGCACTTTCCTTAGACATCCTACCGGTAGTTTCAGGCTAAACATGTTCTATACATTACCTATAATCATTTCGGACCGGAATTTCAACAATAAAAAGTTTTTAATTTTTTGCGAAAATCCCTGATGTCACCGATTCCGAATGTTTCGGTTATTTAGGGTTATTAGTGTAAGTATGAGTAGATCAACGTTAAATTTTCTGCAATATTTCGCCTCATTCGTCTACAATCCAAATTGCAATAACCGCACTTTCCTTAGACATCCTACCGGTAGTTTCAGGCTAAACATGTTCTATACATTACCTATAATCATTTCGGACCGGAATTTCAACAATAAAAAGTTTTCAATTTTTTGCGAAAATCCCTGATGGTTAGCCTTACTTATTTTGAACGGCAAAAATTTATTGTCACCGATTACGAATGTTTCGGTTATTTTAGGTTACTAATGTAAGTATGAGTAGATCAACGTTAAATTTTCTGCAATATTTCGCCTCATTCGTCTACAATCCAAGTTCGATTACAAATGTGGCCGAATTTCAAAATACGAAAATTGCAATAACCGCACTTTACTTAGACATCCTACCGGTAGTTTCAGGCTAAACATGTTCTATACATTACCTATAATCATTTCGGACCGGAATTTCAACAATAAAAAGTTTTCAATTTTTTGCGAAAATCCCTGATGGTTAGCCTTACTTATTTTGAACGGCAAAAATTTATTGTCACCGATTACGAATGTTTCGGTTATTTTAGGTTACTAATGTAAGTATGAGTAGATCAACGTTAAATTTTCTGCAATATTTCGCCTCATTCGTCTACAATCCAAGTTCGATTACAAATGTGGCCGAATTTCAAAATACGAAAATTGCAATAACCGCACTTTCCTTAGACATCCTACCGGTAGTTTCAGGCTAAACATGTTCTATACATTACCTATAATCATTTCGGGCCGGAATTTCAACAATAAAAAGTTTTAAATTTTTTGCGAAAATCCCTGATGGTTAGCCTTACTTATTTTGAACGGCAAAAATTTATTGTCACCGATTCCGAATGTTTCGAATATTTAGGGTTATTAGTGTAAGTATGAGTAGATCAACGTTAAATTTTCTGCAATATTTCGCCTCATTCGTCTACAATCCAAGTTCGATTACAAATGTGGCCGAATTTCAAAATACGAAAATTGCAATAACCGCACTTTCCTTAGACATCCTACCGGTAGTTTCAGGCTAAACATGTACTATACATTACCATTAATCATTTCGGACCGGAATTTCAACAAAAAAAAGTTTTTAATTTTTTGCGAAAATCCCTGATGGTTTGCCTTACTTATTTTGAACGGCAAAAATTTATTGTCACCGATTACGAATGTTTCGGTTATTTTAGGTTACTAATGTAAGTATGAGTAGATCAACGTTAAATTGTCTGCAATATTTCGCCTCATTCGTCTACAATCCAAGTTCGATTACAAATGTGGCCGAATAACAATATACGAAACTTGCAATAACCGCACTTTCCTTAGACATCCTACCGGTAGTTTCAGGCTAAACATGTTCTATACATTACCTATAATCATTTCGGACCGGAATTTCAACAATAAAAAGTTTTCAATTTTTTGCGAAAATCCCTGATGGTTAGCCTTACTTATTTTGAACGGCAAAAATTTATTGTCACCGATTCCGAATGTTTCGGTTATTTATAGTTATTAGTGTAAGTATGAGTAGATCAACGTTAAATTTTCTGCAATATGTCGCCTCATTCGCCTACAATCCAAGTTCGATTACAAATGTGGCCGAATTTCAAAATACGAAAATTGCAATAACCGCACTTTACTTAGACATCCTACCGGTAGTTTCAGGCTAAACATGTTCTATACATTACCTATAATCATTTCGGACCGGAATTTCAACAATAAAAAGTTTTCAATTTTTTGCGAAAATCCCTGATGGTTAGCCTTACTTATTTTGAACGGCAAAAATTTATTGTCACCGATTACGAATGTTTCGGTTATTTTAGGTTACTAATGTAAGTATGAGTAGATCAACGTTAAATTTTCTGCAATATTTCGCCTCATTCGTCTACAATCCAAGTTCGATTACAAATGTGGCCGAATTTCAAAATACGAAACTTGCAATAACCGCACTTTCCTTAGACATCCTACCGGTAGTTTCAGGCTAAACATGTTCTATACATTACCTATAATCATTTCGGACCGGAATTTCAACAATAAAAAGTTTTAAATTTTTTGCGAAAATCCCTGATGGTTAGCCTTACTTATTTTGAACGGCAAAAATTTATCGTCACCGATTCCGAATGTTTCGGTTATTTATAGTTATTAGTGTAAGTATGAGTAGATAAACGTTAAATTTTCTGCAATATGTCGCCTCATTCGCCTACAATCCAAGTTCGATTACAAATGTGGCCGAATTTCAAAATACGAAAATTGCAATAACCGCACTTTACTTAGACATCCTACCGGTAGTTTCAGGCTAAACATGTTCTATACATTACCTTTAATCATTTCGGACCGGAATTTCAACAATAAAAAGTTTTCAATTTTTTGCGAAAATCCCTGATGGCTAGCCTTACTTATTTTGAACGGCAAAAATTTATTGTCACCGATTACGAATGTTTCGGTTATTTTAGGTTACTAATGTAAGTATGAGTAGATCAACGTTAAATTTTCTGCAATATTTCGCCTCATTCGTCTACAATCCAAGTTCGATTACAAATGTGGCCGAATTTCAAAATACGAAACTTGCAATAACCGCACTTTCCTTAGACATCCTACCGGTAGTTTCAGGCTAAACATGTTCTATACATTACCTATAATCATTTCGGACCGGAATTTCAACAATAAAAAGTTTTCAATTTTTTGCGAAAATCCCTGATGTCACCGATTCCGAATGTTTCGGTTATTTAGGGTTATTAGTGTAAGTATGAGTAGATCAACGTTAAATTTGCTGCAATATGTCGCCTCATTCGCCTACAATCCAAGTTCGATTACAAATGTGGCCGAATTTCAAAATACGAAAATTGCAATAACCGAACTTTCCTTAGACATCCTACCGGTCTGAAACTACCGGCAGGATGTCTAAGGAAAGTGCGGTTATTGCAATTTTCGTATTTTGAAATTCGGCCACATTTGTAATCGAACTTGGATTGAAGGCGAATGAGGCGACATATTGCAGCAAATTTAACGTTACCTATAATCATTTCGGACCGGAATTTCAACAATAAAAAGTTTTTAATTTTTTGCGAAAATCCCTGATGTCACCGATTCCGAATGTTTCGGTTATTTAGGGTTATTAGTGTAAGTATGAGTAGATCAACGTTAAATTTTCTGCAATATTTCGCCTCATTCGTCTACAATCCAAATTGCAATAACCGCACTTTCCTTAGACATCCTACCGGTAGTTTCAGGCTAAACATGTTCTATACATTACCTATAATCATTTCGGACCGGAATTTCAACAATAAAAAGTTTTCAATTTTTTGCGAAAATCCCTGATGGTTAGCCTTACTTATTTTGAACGGCAAAAATTTATTGTCACCGATTACGAATGTTTCGGTTATTTTAGGTTACTAATGTAAGTATGAGTAGATCAACGTTAAATTTTCTGCAATATTTCGCCTCATTCGTCTACAATCCAAGTTCGATTACAAATGTGGCCGAATTTCAAAATACGAAAATTGCAATAACCGCACTTTACTTAGACATCCTACCGGTAGTTTCAGGCTAAACATGTTCTATACATTACCTATAATCATTTCGGGCCGGAATTTCAACAATAAAAAGTTTTAAATTTTTTGCGAAAATCCCTGATGGTTAGCCTTACTTATTTTGAACGGCAAAAATTTATTGTCACCGATTCCGAATGTTTCGGTTATTTAGGGTTATTAGTGTAAGTATGAGTAGATCAACGTTAAATTTTCTGCAATATTTCGCCTCATTCGTCTACAATCCAAGTTCGATTACAAATGTGGCCGAATTTCAAAATACGAAAATTGCAATAACCGCACTTTCCTTAGACATCCTACCGGTAGTTTCAGGCTAAACATGTACTATACATTACCTATAATCATTTCGGACCGGAATTTCAACAATAAAAAGTTTTTAATTTTTTGCGAAAATCCCTGATGGTTAGCCTTACTTATTTTGAACGGCAAAAATTTATTGTCACCGATTCCGAATGTTTCGGTTATTTTAGGTTACTAGTGTAAGTATGAGTAGATAAACGTTAAATTTGCTGCAATATGTCGCCTCATTCGCCTACAATCCAAGTTCGATTACAAATGTGGCCGAATTTCAAAATACGAAAATTGCAATAACCGCACTTTCCTTAGACATCCTACCGGTAGTTTCAGGCTAAACATGTTCTATACATTACCTATAATCATTTCGGACCGGAATTTCAACAATAAAAAGTTTTCAATTTTTTGCGAAAATCCCTGATGGCTAGCCTTACTTATTTTGAACGGCAAAAATTTATTGTCACCGATTACGAATGTTTCGGTTATTTTAGGTTACTAATGTAAGTATGAGTAGATCAACGTTAAATTTTCTGCAATATGTCGCCTCATTCGCCTACAATCCAAGTTCGATTACAAATGTGGCCGAATTTCAAAATACGAAAATTGCAATAACCGCACTTTCCTTAGACATCCTACCGGTAGTTTCAGGCTAAACATGTTCTATACATTACCTATAATCATTTCGGACCGGAATTTCAACAATAAAAAGTTTTCAATTGTTTGCGAAAATCCCTGATGGCTAGCCTTACTTATTTTGAACGGCAAAAATTTATTGTCACCGATTACGAATGTTTCGGTTATTTTAGGTTACTAATGTAAGTATGAGTAGATCAACGTCAAATTTGCTGCAATATGTCGCCTCATTCGCCTACAATCCAAGTTCGATTACAAATGTGGCCGAATTTCAAAATACGAAACTTGCAATAACCGCACTTTCCTTAGACATCCTACCGGTAGTTTCAGGCTAAACATGTTCTATACATTACCTATAATTGTTGAAATTCCGGACCGGAATTTCAACAATAAAAAGTTTTCAATTTTTTGCGAAAATCCCTGATGGTTATCCTTACTTATTTTGAACGGCAAAAATTTATTGTCACCGATTCCGAATGTTTCGGTTATTTTAGGTTACTAGTGTAAGTATGAGTAGATCAACGTTAAATTTGCTGCAATATGTCGCCTCATTCGCCTACAATCCAAGTTCGATTACAAATGTGGCCGAATTTCAAAATACGAAAATTGCAATAACCGCACTTTCCTTAGACATCCTACCGGTAGTTTCAGGCTAAACATGTTTTATACATTACCTATAATCATTTCGGACCGGAATTTCAACAATAAAAAGTTTTCAATTTTTTGCGAAAATCCCTGATGTTAGCCTTACTTATTTTGAACGGCAAAAATTTATTGTCACCGATTACGAATGTTTCGGTTATTTTAGGTTACTAATGTAAGTATGAGTAGATCAACGTTAAATTTTCTGCAATATTTCGCCTCATTCGTCTACAATCCAAGTTCGATTACAAATGTGGCCGAATTTCAAAATACGAAAATTGCAATAACCGCACTTTACTTAGACATCCTACCGGTAGTTTCAGGCTAAACATGTTCTATACATTACCTATAATCATTTCGGGCCGGAATTTCAACAATAAAAAGTTTTAAATTTTTTGCGAAAATCCCTGATGGTTAGCCTTACTTATTTTGAACGGCAAAAATTTATTGTCACCGATTACGAATGTTTCGGTTATTTTAGGTTACTAATGTAAGTATGAGTAGATCAACGTTAAATTTGCTGCAATATTTCGCCTCATTCGTCTACAATCCAAGTTCGATTACAAATGTGGCCGAATTTCAAAATACGAAACTTGCAATAACCGCACTTTCCTTAGACATCCTACCGGTAGTTTCAGGCTAAACATGTACTATACATTACCTATAATCATTTCGGACCGGAATTTCAACAATAAAAAGTTTTTAATTTTTTGCGAAAATCCCTGATGGCTAGCCTTACTTATTTTGAACGGCAAAAATTTATTGTCACCGATTACGAATGTTTCGGTTATTTTAGGTTACTAATGTAAGTATGAGTAGATCAACGTTAAATTTTCTGCAATATTTCGCCTCATTCGTCTACAATCCAAGTTCGATTACAAATGTGGCCGAATTTCAAAATACGAAACTTGCAATAACCGCACTTTCCTTAGACATCCTACCGGTAGTTTCAGGCTAAACATGTTCTATACATTACCTATAATCATTTCGGACCGGAATTTCAACAATAAAAAGTTTTCAATTTTTTGCGAAAATCCCTGATGGTTAGCCTTACTTATTTTGAACGGCAAAAATTTATTGTCACCGATTCCGAATGTTTCGGTTATTTTGGGTTATTAGTGTAAGTATGAGTAGATCAACGTTAAATTTGCTGCAATATTTCGCCTCATTCGTCTACAATCCAAGTTCGATTACAAATGTGGCCGAATTTCCAAATACGAAAATTGCAATAACCGCACTTTCCTTAGACATTTTACCGGTAGTTTCAGGCTAAACATGTTCTATACATTACCTATAATCATTTCGGACCGGAATTTCAACAATAAAAAGTTTTCAATTTTTTGCGAAAATCCCTGATGGTTAGCCTTACTTATTTTGAACGGCAAAAATTTATTGTCACCGATTACGAATGTTTCGGTTATTTTAGGTTACTAATGTAAGTATGAGTAGATCAACGTTAAATTTGCTGCAATATTTCGCCTCATTCGTCTACAATCCAAGTTCGATTACAAATGTGGCCGAATTTCAAAATACGAAAATTGCAATAACCGCACTTTACTTAGACATCCTACCGGTAGTTTCAGGCTAAACATGTTCTATACATTACCTATAATCATTTCGGACCGGAATTTCAACAATAAAAAGTTTTCAATTTTTTGCGAAAATCCCTGATGGTTAGCCTTACTTATTTTGAACGGCAAAAATTTATTGTCACCGATTCCGAATGTTTCGGTTATTTATAGTTATTAGTGTAAGTATGAGTAGATCAACGTTAAATTTTCTGCAATATGTCGCCTCATTCGCCTACAATCCAAGTTCGATTACAAATGTGGCCGAATTTCAAAATACGAAAATTGCAATAACCGCACTTTACTTAGACATCCTACCGGTAGTTTCAGGCTAAACATGTTCTATACATTACCTATAATCATTTCGGACCGGAATTTCAACAATAAAAAGTTTTCAATTTTTTGCGAAAATCCCTGATGGCTAGCCTTACTTATTTTGAACGGCAAAAATTTATCGTCACCGATTCCGAATGTTTCGGTTATTTATAGTTATTAGTGTAAGTATGAGTAGATCAACGTTAAATTTTCTGCAATATGTCGCCTCATTCGTCTACAATCCAAGTTCGATTACAAATGTGGCCGAATTTCAAAATACGAAAATTGCAATAACCGCACTTTACTTAGACATCCTACCGGTAGTTTCAGGCTAAACATGTTCTATACATTACCTATAATCATTTCGGACCGGAATTTCAACAATAAAAAGTTTTCAATTTTTTGCGAAAATCCCTGATGTCACCGATTCCGAATGTTTCGGTTATTTAGGGTTATTAGTGTAAGTATGAGTAGATCAACGTTAAATTTGCTGCAATATGTCGCCTCATTCGCCTACAATCCAAGTTCGATTACAAATGTGGCCGAATTTCAAAATACGAAAATTGCAATAACCGCACTTTCCTTAGACATCCTACCGGTCTGAAACTACCGGCAGGATGTCTAAGGAAAGTGCGGTTATTGCAATTTTCGTATTTTGAATTTCGGCCACATTTGTAATCGAACTTCGATTGTAGGCGAATGAGGCGACATATTGCAGCAAATTTAACGTTACCTATAATCATTTCGGACCGGAATTTCAACAATAAAAAGTTTTTAATTTTTTGCGAAAATCCCTGATGTCACCGATTCCGAATGTTTCGGTTATTTAGGGTTATTAGTGTAAGTATGAGTAGATCAACGTTAAATTTTCTGCAATATTTCGCCTCATTCGTCTACAATCCAAATTGCAATAACCGCACTTTCCTTAGACATCCTACCGGTAGTTTCAGGCTAAACATGTTCTATACATTACCTATAATCATTTCGGACCGGAATTTCAACAATAAAAAGTTTTCAATTTTTTGCGAAAATCCCTGATGGTTAGCCTTACTTATTTTGAACGGCAAAAATTTATTGTCACCGATTACGAATGTTTCGGTTATTTTAGGTTACTAATGTAAGTATGAGTAGATCAACGTTAAATTTTCTGCAATATTTCGCCTCATTCGTCTACAATCCAAGTTCGATTACAAATGTGGCCGAATTTCAAAATACGAAAATTGCAATAACCGCACTTTACTTAGACATCCTACCGGTAGTTTCAGGCTAAACATGTTCTATACATTACCTATAATCATTTCGGACCGGAATTTCAACAATAAAAAGTTTTAAATTTTTTGCGAAAATCCCTGATGGTTAGCCTTACTTATTTTGAACGGCAAAAATTTATTGTCACCGATTCCGAATGTTTCGGTTATTTAGGGTTATTAGTGTAAGTATGAGTAGATCAACGTTAAATTTTCTGCAATATTTCGCCTCATTCGTCTACAATCCAAGTTCGATTACAAATGTGGCCGAATTTCAAAATACGAAAATTGCAATAACCGCACTTTCCATAGACATCCTACCGGTAGTTTCAGGCTAAACATGTACTATACATTACCTATAATCATTTCGGACCGGAATTTCAACAATAAAAAGTTTTTAATTTTTTGCGAAAATCCTTGATGGTTAGCCTTACTTATTTTGAACGGCAAAAATTTATTGTCACCGATTCCGAATGTTTCGGTTATTTATAGTTATTAGTGTAAGTATGAGTAGATCAACGTTAAATTTTCTGCAATATGTCGCTTCATTCGCCTACAATCCAAGTTCGATTACAAATGTGGCCGAATTTCAAAATACGAAAATTGCAATAACCGCACTTTACTTAGACATCCTACCGGTAGTTTCAGGCTAAACATGTTCTATACATTACCTATAATCATTTCGGACCGGAATTTCAACAATAAAAAGTTTTCAATTTTTTGCGAAAATCCCTGATGGTTAGCCTTACTTATTTTGAACGGCAAAAATTTATTGTCACCGATTCCGAATGTTTCGGTTATTTTAGGTTACTAGTGTAAGTATGAGTAGATCAACGTTAAATTTGCTGCAATATGTCGCCTCATTCGCCTACAATCCAAGTTCGATTACAAATGTGGCCGAATTTCAAAATACGAAAATTGCAATAACCGCACTTTCCTTAGACATCCTACCGGTAGTTTCAGGCTAAACATGTTCTATACATTACCTATAATCATTTCGGACCGGAATTTCAACAATAAAAAGTTTTCAATTTTTTGCGAAAATCCCTGATGCCTTACTTATTTTGAACGGCAAAAATTTATTGTCACCGATTACGAATGTTTCGGTTATTTTAGGTTACTAATGTAAGTATGAGTAGATCAACGATAAATTTTCTGCAATATTTCGCCTCATTCGTCTACAATCCAAGTTCGATTACAAATGTGGCCGAATTTCAAAATACGAAACTTGCAATAACCGCACTTTCCTTAGACATCCTACCGGTAGTTTCAGGCTAAACATGTTCTATACATTACCTATAATCATTTCGGACCGGAATTTCAACAATAAAAAGTTTTCAATTTTTTGCGAAAATCCCTGATGGTTAGCCTTACTTATTTTGAACGGCAAAAATTTATTGTCACCGATTACGAATGTTTCGGTTATTTTAGGTTACTAATGTAAGTATGAGTAGATCAACGTTAAATTTTCTGCAATATTTCGCCTCATTCGTCTACAATCCAAGTTCGATTACAAATGTGGCCGAATTTCAAAATACGAAAATTGCAATAACCGCACTTTACTTAGACATCCTACCGGTAGTTTCAGGCTAAACATGTTCTATACATTACCTATAATCATTTCGGACCGGAATTTCAACAATAAAAAGTTTTAAATTTTTTGCGAAAATCCCTGATGGCTAGCCTTACTTATTTTGAACGGCAAAAATTTATTGTCACCGATTACGAATGTTTCGGTTATTTTAGGTTACTAATGTAAGTATGAGTAGATCAACGTTAAATTTTCTGCAATATTTCGCCTCATTCGTCTACAATCCAAGTTCGATTACAAATGTGGCCGAATTTCAAAATACGAAACTTGCAATAACCGCACTTTCCTTAGACATCCTACCGGTAGTTTCAGGCTAAACATGTTCTATACATTACCTATAATCATTTCGGACCGGAATTTCAACAATAAAAAGTTTTCAATTTTTTGCGAAAATCCCTGATGTTAGCCTTACTTATTTTGAACGGCAAAAATTTATTGTCACCGATTACGAATGTTTCGGTTATTTTAGGTTACTAATGTAAGTATGAGTAGATCAACGTTAAATTTTCTGCAATATTTCGCCTCATTCGTCTACAATCCAAGTTCGATTACAAATGTGGCCGAATTTCAAAATACGAAAATTGCAATAACCGCACTTTCCTTAGACATCCTACCGGTAGTTTCAGGCTAAACATGTTCTATACATTACCTATAATCATTTCGGACCGGAATTTCAACAATAAAAAGTTTTCAATTGTTTGCGAAAATCCCTGATGGCTAGCCTTACTTATTTTGAACGGCAAAAATTTATTGTCACCGATTACGAATGTTTCGGTTATTTTAGGTTACTAATGTAAGTATGAGTAGATCAACGTCAAATTTGCTGCAATATGTCGCCTCATTCGCCTACAATCCAAGTTCGATTACAAATGTGGCCGAATTTCAAAATACGAAACTTGCAATAACCGCACTTTCCTTAGACATCCTACCGGTAGTTTCAGGCTAAACATGTTCTATACATTACCTATAATTGTTGAAATTCCGGACCGGAATTTCAACAATAAAAAGTTTTCAATTTTTTGCGAAAATCCCTGATGGTTATCCTTACTTATTTTGAACGGCAAAAATTTATTGTCACCGATTCCGAATGTTTCGGTTATTTTAGGTTACTAGTGTAAGTATGAGTAGATCAACGTTAAATTTGCTGCAATATGTCGCCTCATTCGCCTACAATCCAAGTTCGATTACAAATGTGGCCGAATTTCAAAATACGAAAATTGCAATAACCGCACTTTCCTTAGACATCCTACCGGTAGTTTCAGGCTAAACATGTTCTATACATTACCGCTAGCCTTACTTATTTTGAACGGCAAAAATTTATTGTCACCGATTACGAATGTTTCGGTTATTTTAGGTTACTAATGTAAGTATGAGTAGATCAACGTTAAATTTTCTGCAATATGTCGCCTCATTCGTCTACAATCCAAGTTCGATTACAAATGTGGCCGAATTTCAAAATACGAAAATTGCAATAACCGCACTTTACTTAGACATCCTACCGGTAGTTTCAGGCTAAACATGTTCTATACATTACCTATAATTGTTGAAATTCCGGACCGGAATTTCAACAATAAAAAGTTTTCAATTTTTTGCGAAAATCCCTGATGGTTATCCTTACTTATTTTGAACGGCAAAAATTTATTGTCACCGATTCCGAATGTTTCGGTTATTTTAGGTTACTAGTGTAAGTATGAGTAGATCAACGTTAAATTTGCTGCAATATGTCGCCTCATTCGCCTACAATCCAAGTTCGATTACAAATGTGGCCGAATTTCAAAATACGAAAATTGCAATAACCGCACTTTCCTTAGACATCCTACCGGTAGTTTCAGGCTAAACATGTTCTATACATTACCGCTAGCCTTACTTATTTTGAACGGCAAAAATTTATTGTCACCGATTACGAATGTTTCGGTTATTTTAGGTTACTAATGTAAGTATGAGTAGATCAACGTTAAATTTTCTGCAATATGTCGCCTCATTCGTCTACAATCCAAGTTCGATTACAAATGTGGCCGAATTTCAAAATACGAAAATTGCAATAACCGCACTTTACTTAGACATCCTACCGGTAGTTTCAGGCTAAACATGTTCTATACATTACCTATAATCATTTCGGGCCGGAATTTCAACAATAAAAAGTTTTAAATTTTTTGCGAAAATCCCTGATGGTTAGCCTTACTTATTTTGAACGGCAAAAATTTATTGTCACCGATTACGAATGTTTCGGTTATTTTAGGTTACTAATGTAAGTATGAGTAGATCAACGTTAAATTTTCTGCAATATTTCGCCTCATTCGTCTACAATCCAAGTTCGATTACAAATGTGGCCGAATTTCAAAATACGAAAATTGCAATAACCGCACTTTCCTTAGACATCCTACCGGTAGTTTCAGGCTAAACATGTTCTATACATTACCTATAATCATTTCGGACCGGAATTTCAACAATAAAAAGTTTTTAATTTTTTGCGAAAATCCCTGATGGCTAGCCTTACTTATTTTGAACGGCAAAAATTTATTGTCACCGATTACGAATGTTTCGGTTATTTTAGGTTACTAATGTAAGTATGAGTAGATCAACGTTAAATTTTCTGCAATATTTCGCCTCATTCGTCTACAATCCAAGTTCGATTACAAATGTGGCCGAATTTCAAAATACGAAAATTGCAATAACCGCACTTTCCTTAGACATCCTACCGGTAGTTTCAGGCTAAACATGTTCTATACATTACCTATAATCATTTCGGACCGGAATTTCAACAATAAAAAGTTTTCAATTTTTTGCGAAAATCCCTGATGGTTAGCCTTACTTATTTTGAACGGCAAAAATTTATTGTCACCGATTACGAATGTTTCGGTTATTTTAGGTTACTAATGTAAGTATGAGTAGATCAACGTTAAATTTTCTGCAATATTTCGCCTCATTCGTCTACAATCCAAGTTCGATTACAAATGTGGCCGAATTTCAAAATACGAAAATTGCAATAACCGCACTTTCCTTAGACATCCTACCGGTAGTTTCAGGCTAAACATGTACTATACATTACCTATAATCATTTCGGACCGGAATTTCAACAATAAAAAGTTTTTAATTTTTTGCGAAAATCCCTGATGGCTAGCCTTACTTATTTTGAACGGCAAAAATTTATTGTCACCGATTACGAATGTTTCGGTTATTTTAGGTTACTAATGTAAGTATGAGTAGATCAACGTTAAATTTTCTGCAATATTTCGCCTCATTCGTCTACAATCCAAGTTCGATTACAAATGTGGCCGAATTTCAAAATACGAAAATTGCAATAACCGCACTTTCCTTAGACATCCTACCGGTAGTTTCAGGCTAAACATGTTCTATACATTACCTATAATCATTTCGGACCGGAATTTCAACAATAAAAAGTTTTCAATTGTTTGCGAAAATCCCTGATGGTTAGCCTTACTTATTTTGAACGGCAAAAATTTATTGTCACCGATTACGAATGTTTCGGTTATTTTAGGTTACTAATGTAAGTATGAGTAGATCAACGTTAAATTTTCTGCAATATTTCGCCTCATTCGTCTACAATCCAAGTTCGATTACAAATGTGGCCGAATTTCAAAATACGAAAATTGCAATAACCGCACTTTCCTTAGACATCCTACCGGTAGTTTCAGGCTAAACATGTTCTATACATTACCTATAATCATTTCGGACCGGAATTTCAACAATAAAAAGTTTTCAATTGTTTGCGAAAATCCCTGATGGTTAGCCTTACTTATTTTGAACGGCAAAAATTTATTGTCACCGATTACGAATGTTTCGGTTATTTTAGGTTACTAATGTAAGTATGAGTAGATCAACGTTAAATTTTCTGCAATATTTCGCCTCATTCGTCTACAATCCAAGTTCGATTACAAATGTGGCCGAATTTCAAAATACGAAAATTGCAATAACCGCACTTTCCTTAGACATCCTACCGGTAGTTTCAGGCTAAACATGTTCTATACATTACCTATAATCATTTCGGACCGGAATTTCAACAATAAAAAGTTTTCAATTGTTTGCGAAAATCCCTGATGGTTAGCCTTACTTATTTTGAACGGCAAAAATTTATTGTCGCCGATTCCGAATGTTTCGGTTATTTAGGGTTATTAGTGTAAGTATGAGTAGATCAACGTTAAATTTTCTGCAATATTTCGCCTCATTCGTCTACAATCCAAGTTCGATTACAAATGTGGCCGAATTTCAAAATACGAAAATTGCAATAACCGCACTTTCCTTAGACATCCTACCGGTAGTTTCAGGCTAAACATGTTCTATACATTACCTATAATCAATTCGGACCGGAATTTCAACAATAAAAAGTTTTCAATTGTTTGCGAAAATCCCTGATGGTTAGCCTTACTTATTTTGAACGGCAAAAATTTATTGTCGCCGATTCCGAATGTTTCGGTTATTTAGGGTTATTAGTGTAAGTATGAGTAGATCAACGTTAAATTTTCTGCAATATGTCGCCTCATTCGCCTACAATCCAAGTTCGATTACAAATGTGGCCGAATTTCAAAATACGAAAATTGCAATAACCGCACTTTACTTAGACATCCTACCGGTAGTTTCAGGCTAAACATGTTCTATACATTACCTTTAATCATTTCGGACCGGAATTTCAACAATAAAAAGTTTTCAATTTTTTGCGAAAATCCCTGATGGCTAGCCTTACTTATTTTGAACGGCAAAAATTTATTGTCACCGATTACGAATGTTTCGGTTATTTTAGGTTACTAATGTAAGTATGAGTAGATCAACGTTAAATTTGCTGCAATATTTCGCCTCATTCGTCTACAATCCAAGTTCGATTACAAATGTGGCCGAATTTCAAAATACGAAAATTGCAATAACCGCACTTTCCTTAGACATCCTACCGGTAGTTTCAGGCTAAACATGTTCTATACATTACCTATAATCATTTCGGACCGGAATTTCAACAATAAAAAGTTTTCAATTTTTTGCGAAAATCCCTGATGGTTAGCCTTACTTATTTTGAACGGCAAAAATTTATTGTCACCGATTACGAATGTTTCGGTTATTTTAGGTTACTAATGTAAGTATGAGTAGATCAACGTTAAATTTTCTGCAATATTTTGCCTCATTCGTCTACAATCCAAGTTCGATTACAAATGTGGCCGAATTTCAAAATACGAAAATTGCAATAACCGCACTTTCCTTAGACATCCTACCGGTAGTTTCAGGCTAAACATGTTCTATACATTACCTATAATCATTTCGGACCGGAATTTCAACAATAAAAAGTTTTCAATTTTTTGCGAAAATCCCTGATGGTTAGCCTTACTTATTTTGAACGGCAAAAATTTATTGTCACCGATTACGAATGTTTCGGTTATTTTAGGTTACTAATGTAAGTATGAGTAGATCAACGTTAAATTTTCTGCAATATTTTGCCTCATTCGTCTACAATCCAAGTTCGATTATAAATGTGGCCGAATTTCAAAATACGAAAATTGCAATAACCGCACTTTACTTAGACATCCTACCGGTAGTTTCAGGCTAAACATGTTCTATACATTACCTATAATCATTTCGGCCCGGAATTTCAACAATAAAAAGTTTTCAATTTTTTGCGAAAATCCCTGATGGCTAGCCTTACTTATTTTGAACGGCAAAAATTTATTGTCGCCGATTCCGAATGTTTCGGTTATTTAGGGTTATTAGTGTAAGTATGAGTAGATCAACGTTAAATTTTCTGCAATATTTCGCCTCATTCGTCTACAATCCAAGTTCGATTAAAAATGTGGCCGAATTTCAAAATACGAAAATTGCAATAACCGCACTTTCCTTAGACATCCTACCGGTAGTTTCAGGCTAAACATGTTCTATACATTACCTATAATCATTTCGGCCCGGAATTTCAACAATAAAAAGTTTTCAATTTTTTGCGAAAATCCCTGATGGCTAGCCTTACTTATTTTGAACGGCAAAAATTTATTGTCGCCGATTCCGAATGTTTCGGTTATTTAGGGTTATTAGTGTAAGTATGAGTAGATCAACGTTAAATTTTCTGCAATATGTCGCCTCATTCGCCTACAATCCAAGTTCGATTACAAATGTGGCCGAATTTCAAAATACGAAAATTGCAATAACCGCACTTTACTTAGACATCCTACCGGTAGTTTCAGGCTAAACATGTTCTATACATTACCTATAATCATTTCGGACCGGAATTTCAACAATAAAAAGTTTTCAATTTTTTGCGAAAATCCCTGATGGTTAGCCTTACTTATTTTGAACGGCAAAAATTTATTGTCACCGATTCCGAATGTTTCGGTTATTTTAGGTTACTAATGTAAGTATGAGTAGATCAACGTTAAATTTACTGCAATATGTCGCCTCATTCGCCTACAATCCAAGTTCGATTACAAATGTGGCCGAATTTCAAAATACGAAAATTGCAATAACAGCACTTTCCTTAGACATCCAACCGGTAGTTTCAGGCTAAACATGTTTTAGCCTTACTTTCCCATTACCTATAATCATTTCGGACCGGAATTTCAACAATAAAAAGTTTTCAATTTTTTGCGAAAATCCCTGATGGTTAGCCTTACTTATTTTGAACGGCAAAAATTTATTGTCACCGATTACGAATGTTTCGGTTATTTTAGGTTACTAATGTAAGTATGAGTAGATCAACGTTAAATTTTCTGCAATATGTCGCCTCATTCGTCTACAATCCAAGTTCGATTACAAATGTGGCCGAATTTCAAAATACGAAAATTGCAATAACCGCACTTTCCTTAGACATCCTACTGGTAGTTTTAGGCTAAACATGTTCTATACATTACCTATAATCATTTCGGACCGGAATTTCAACAATAAAAAGTTTTCAATTTTTTGTGAAAATCCCTGATGGTTAGCCTTACTTATTTTGAAGGGCAAAAATTTATTGTCACCGATTCCGAATGTTTCGGTTATTTTGGGTTATTAGTGTAAGTATGAGTAGATCAACGTTAAATTTACTGCAATATTTCGCCTCATTCGCCTGCAATCCAAGTTCGATTACAAATGTGGCCGAATTTCAAAATACGAAAATTGCAATAACCGCACTTTCCTTAGACATCCTACCGGTAGTTTCAGGCTAAACATGTTCTATACATTACCTATAATCATTTCGGACCGGAATTTCAACAATAAAAAGTTTTCAATTTTTTGCGAAAATCCCTGGCCTCACTTATTTTGAACGGCAAAAATTGATTGTCACCGATTCCGAATGTTTCGGTTATTTTGGGTTATTAGTGTAAGTATGAGTAGATCAACGTTAAATTTGCTGCAATATGTCGCCTCATTCGCCTACAATCCAAGTTCGATTACAAATGTGGCCGAATTTCAAAATACGAAAATTGCAATAACAGCACTTTCCTTAGACATCCAACCGGTAGTTTCAGGCTAAACATGTTTTAGCCTTACTTTCCCATTACCTATAATCATTTCGGACCGGAATTTCAACAATAAAAAGTTTTCAATTTTTTGCGAAAATCCCTGATGGTTAGCCTTACTTATTTTGAACGGCAAAAATTTATTGTCACCGATTACGAATGTTTCGGTTATTTTAGGTTACTAATGTAAGTATGAGTAGATCAACGTTAAATTTTCTGCAATATTTCGCCTCATTCGTCTACAATCCAAGTTCGATTACAAATGTGGCCGAATTTCAAAATACGAAAATTGCAATAACCGCACTTTCCTTAGACATCCTACTGGTAGTTTTAGGCTAAACATGTTCTATACATTACCTATAATCATTTCGGACCGGAATTTCAACAATAAAAAGTTTTCAATTTTTTGCGAAAATCCCTGGCCTTACTTATTTTGAACGGCAAAAATTTATTGTCACTGATTTCGAATGTTTCGGTTATTTTAGGTTACTAATGTAAGTATGAGTAGATCAACGTTAAATTTACTGCAATATGTCGCCTCATTCGCTTACAATCCAAGTTCGATTACAAATGTGGCCGAATTTCAAAATACGAAAATTGTAATAACCGCACTTTCCTTAGACATCCTACCGGTAGTTTCAGGCTAAACATGTTCTATACATTACCTATAATCATTTCGGACCGGAATTTCAACAATAAAAAGTTTTCAATTTTTTGTGAAAATCCCTGATGGTTAGCCTTACTTATTTTGAAGGGCAAAAATTTATTGTCACCGATTCCGAATGTTTCGGTTATTTTGGGTTATTAGTGTAAGTATGAGTAGATCAACGTTAAATTTACTGCAATATTTCGCCTCATTCGCCTGCAATCCAAGTTCGATTACAAATGTGGCCGAATTTCAAAATACGAAAATTGCAATAACCGCACTTTCCTTAGACATCCTACCGGTAGTTTCAGGCTAAACATGTTCTATACATTACCTATAATCATTTCGGACCGGAATTTCAACAATAAAAAGTTTTCAATTTTTTGCGAAAATCCCTGGCCTCACTTATTTTGAACGGCAAAAATTGATTGTCACCGATTCCGAATGTTTCGGTTATTTTGGGTTATTAGTGTAAGTATGAGTAGATCAACGTTAAATTTGCTGCAATATGTCGCCTCATTCGCCTACAATCCAAGTTCGATTACAAATGTGGCCGAATTTCAAAATACGAAAATTGCAATAACAGCACTTTCCTTAGACATCCAACCGGTAGTTTCAGGCTAAACATGTTTTAGCCTTACTTTCCCATTACCTATAATCATTTCGGACCGGAATTTCAACAATAAAAATTTTCAATTTTTTGCGAAAATCCCTGATGGTTAGCCTTACTTATTTTGAACGGCAAAAATTTATTGTCACCGATTACGAATGTTTCGGTTATTTTAGGTTACTAATGTAAGTATGAGTAGATCAACGTTAAATTTTCTGCAATATTTCGCCTCATTCGTCTACAATCCAAGTTCGATTACAAATGTGGCCGAATTTCAAAATACGAAAATTGCAATAACCGCACTTTCCTTAGACATCCTACCGGTAGTTTCAGGCTAAACATGTTCTATACATTACCTATAATCATTTCGGACCGGAATTTCAACAATAAAAAGTTTTCAATTGTTTGCGAAAATCCCTGATGGTTAGCCTTACTTATTTTGAACGGCAAAAATTTATTGTCGCCGATTCCGAATGTTTCGGTTATTTAGGGTTATTAGTGTAAGTATGAGTAGATCAACGTTAAATTTTCTGCAATATTTCGCCTCATTCGTCTACAATCCAAGTTCGATTACAAATGTGGCCGAATTTCAAAATACGAAAATTGCAATAACCGCACTTTCCTTAGACATCCTACCGGTAGTTTCAGGCTAAACATGTTCTATACATTACCTATAATCATTTCGGACCGGAATTTCAACAATAAAAAGTTTTCAATTGTTTGCGAAAATCCCTGATGGTTAGCCTTACTTATTTTGAACGGCAAAAATTTATTGTCGCCGATTCCGAATGTTTCGGTTATTTAGGGTTATTAGTGTAAGTATGAGTAGATCAACGTTAAATTTTCTGCAATATGTCGCCTCATTCGCCTACAATCCAAGTTCGATTACAAATGTGGCCGAATTTCAAAATACGAAAATTGCAATAACCGCACTTTACTTAGACATCCTACCGGTAGTTTCAGGCTAAACATGTTCTATACATTACCTTTAATCATTTCGGACCGGAATTTCAACAATAAAAAGTTTTCAATTTTTTGCGAAAATCCCTGATGGCTAGCCTTACTTATTTTGAACGGCAAAAATTTATTGTCACCGATTACGAATGTTTCGGTTATTTTAGGTTACTAATGTAAGTATGAGTAGATCAACGTTAAATTTGCTGCAATATTTCGCCTCATTCGTCTACAATCCAAGTTCGATTACAAATGTGGCCGAATTTCAAAATACGAAAATTGCAATAACCGCACTTTCCTTAGACATCCTACCGGTAGTTTCAGGCTAAACATGTTCTATACATTACCTATAATCATTTCGGACCGGAATTTCAACAATAAAAAGTTTTCAATTTTTTGCGAAAATCCCTGATGGTTAGCCTTACTTATTTTGAACGGCAAAAATTTATTGTCACCGATTACGAATGTTTCGGTTATTTTAGGTTACTAATGTAAGTATGAGTAGATCAACGTTAAATTTTCTGCAATATTTTGCCTCATTCGTCTACAATCCAAGTTCGATTACAAATGTGGCCGAATTTCAAAATACGAAAATTGCAATAACCGCACTTTCCTTAGACATCCTACCGGTAGTTTCAGGCTAAACATGTTCTATACATTACCTATAATCATTTCGGACCGGAATTTCAACAATAAAAAGTTTTCAATTTTTTGCGAAAATCCCTGATGGTTAGCCTTACTTATTTTGAACGGCAAAAATTTATTGTCACCGATTACGAATGTTTCGGTTATTTTAGGTTACTAATGTAAGTATGAGTAGATCAACGTTAAATTTTCTGCAATATTTTGCCTCATTCGTCTACAATCCAAGTTCGATTATAAATGTGGCCGAATTTCAAAATACGAAAATTGCAATAACCGCACTTTACTTAGACATCCTACCGGTAGTTTCAGGCTAAACATGTTCTATACATTACCTATAATCATTTCGGCCCGGAATTTCAACAATAAAAAGTTTTCAATTTTTTGCGAAAATCCCTGATGGCTAGCCTTACTTATTTTGAACGGCAAAAATTTATTGTCGCCGATTCCGAATGTTTCGGTTATTTAGGGTTATTAGTGTAAGTATGAGTAGATCAACGTTAAATTTTCTGCAATATTTCGCCTCATTCGTCTACAATCCAAGTTCGATTACAAATGTGGCCGAATTTCAAAATACGAAAATTGCAATAACCGCACTTTCCTTAGACATCCTACCGGTAGTTTCAGGCTAAACATGTTCTATACATTACCTATAATCATTTCGGCCCGGAATTTCAACAATAAAAAGTTTTCAATTTTTTGCGAAAATCCCTGATGGCTAGCCTTACTTATTTTGAACGGCAAAAATTTATTGTCGCCGATTCCGAATGTTTCGGTTATTTAGGGTTATTAGTGTAAGTATGAGTAGATCAACGTTAAATTTTCTGCAATATTTCGCCTCATTCGTCTACAATCCAAGTTCGATTACAAATGTGGCCGAATTTCAAAATACGAAAATTGCAATAACCGCACTTTCCTTAGACATCCTACCGGTAGTTTCAGGCTAAACATGTTCTATACATTACCTATAATCATTTCGGCCCGGAATTTCAACAATAAAAAGTTTTCAATTTTTTGCGAAAATCCCTGATGGTTAGCCTTACTTATTTTGAACGGCAAAAATTTATTGTCACCGATTACGAATGTTTCGGTTATTTTAGGTTACTAATGTAAGTATGAGTAGATCAACGTTAAATTTTCTGCAATATTTTGCCTCATTCGTCTACAATCCAAGTTCGATTATAAATGTGGCCGAATTTCAAAATACGAAAATTGCAATAACCGCACTTTACTTAGACATCCTACCGGTAGTTTCAGGCTAAACATGTTCTATACATTACCTATAATCATTTCGGCCCGGAATTTCAACAATAAAAAGTTTTCAATTTTTTGCGAAAATCCCTGATGGCTAGCCTTACTTATTTTGAACGGCAAAAATTTATTGTCGCCGATTCCGAATGTTTCGGTTATTTAGGGTTATTAGTGTAAGTATGAGTAGATCAACGTTAAATTTTCTGCAATATTTCGCCTCATTCGTCTACAATCCAAGTTCGATTACAAATGTGGCCGAATTTCAAAATACGAAAATTGCAATAACCGCACTTTACTTAGACATCCTACCGGTAGTTTCAGGCTAAACATGTTCTATACATTACCTATAATCATTTCGGACCGGAATTTCAACAATAAAAAGTTTTCAATTTTTTGCGAAAATCCCTGATGGTTAGCCTTACTTATTTTGAACGGCAAAAATTTATTGTCACCGATTCCGAATGTTTCGGTTATTTTAGGTTACTAATGTAAGTATGAGTAGATCAACGTTAAATTTACTGCAATATGTCGCCTCATTCGCCTACAATCCAAGTTCGATTACAAATGTGGCCGAATTTCAAAATACGAAAATTGCAATAACAGCACTTTCCTTAGACATCCAACCGGTAGTTTCAGGCTAAACATGTTTTAGCCTTACTTTCCCATTACCTATAATCATTTCGGACCGGAATTTCAACAATAAAAAGTTTTCAATTTTTTGCGAAAATCCCTGATGGTTAGCCTTACTTATTTTGAACGGCAAAAATTTATTGTCACCGATTACGAATGTTTCGGTTATTTTAGGTTACTAATGTAAGTATGAGTAGATCAACGTTAAATTTTCTGCAATATGTCGCCTCATTCGTCTACAATCCAAGTTCGATTACAAATGTGGCCGAATTTCAAAATACGAAAATTGCAATAACCGCACTTTCCTTAGACATCCTACTGGTAGTTTTAGGCTAAACATGTTCTATACATTACCTATAATCATTTCGGACCGGAATTTCAACAATAAAAAGTTTTCAATTTTTTGTGAAAATCCCTGATGGTTAGCCTTACTTATTTTGAAGGGCAAAAATTTATTGTCACCGATTCCGAATGTTTCGGTTATTTTGGGTTATTAGTGTAAGTATGAGTAGATCAACGTTAAATTTACTGCAATATTTCGCCTCATTCGCCTGCAATCCAAGTTCGATTACAAATGTGGCCGAATTTCAAAATACGAAAATTGCAATAACCGCACTTTCCTTAGACATCCTACCGGTAGTTTCAGGCTAAACATGTTCTATACATTACCTATAATCATTTCGGACCGGAATTTCAACAATAAAAAGTTTTCAATTTTTTGCGAAAATCCCTGGCCTCACTTATTTTGAACGGCAAAAATTGATTGTCACCGATTCCGAATGTTTCGGTTATTTTGGGTTATTAGTGTAAGTATGAGTAGATCAACGTTAAATTTGCTGCAATATGTCGCCTCATTCGCCTACAATCCAAGTTCGATTACAAATGTGGCCGAATTTCAAAATACGAAAATTGCAATAACAGCACTTTCCTTAGACATCCAACCGGTAGTTTCAGGCTAAACATGTTTTAGCCTTACTTTCCCATTACCTATAATCATTTCGGACCGGAATTTCAACAATAAAAAGTTTTCAATTTTTTGCGAAAATCCCTGATGGTTAGCCTTACTTATTTTGAACGGCAAAAATTTATTGTCACCGATTACGAATGTTTCGGTTATTTTAGGTTACTAATGTAAGTATGAGTAGATCAACGTTAAATTTTCTGCAATATTTCGCCTCATTCGTCTACAATCCAAGTTCGATTACAAATGTGGCCGAATTTCAAAATACGAAAATTGCAATAACCGCACTTTCCTTAGACATCCTACTGGTAGTTTTAGGCTAAACATGTTCTATACATTACCTATAATCATTTCGGACCGGAATTTCAACAATAAAAAGTTTTCAATTTTTTGCGAAAATCCCTGGCCTTACTTATTTTGAACGGCAAAAATTTATTGTCACTGATTTCGAATGTTTCGGTTATTTTAGGTTACTAATGTAAGTATGAGTAGATCAACGTTAAATTTACTGCAATATGTCGCCTCATTCGCTTACAATCCAAGTTCGATTACAAATGTGGCCGAATTTCAAAATACGAAAATTGTAATAACCGCACTTTCCTTAGACATCCTACCGGTAGTTTCAGGCTAAACATGTTCTATACATTACCTATAATCATTTCGGACCGGAATTTCAACAATAAAAAGTTTTCAATTTTTTGTGAAAATCCCTGATGGTTAGCCTTACTTATTTTGAAGGGCAAAAATTTATTGTCACCGATTCCGAATGTTTCGGTTATTTTGGGTTATTAGTGTAAGTATGAGTAGATCAACGTTAAATTTACTGCAATATTTCGCCTCATTCGCCTGCAATCCAAGTTCGATTACAAATGTGGCCGAATTTCAAAATACGAAAATTGCAATAACCGCACTTTCCTTAGACATCCTACCGGTAGTTTCAGGCTAAACATGTTCTATACATTACCTATAATCATTTCGGACCGGAATTTCAACAATAAAAAGTTTTCAATTTTTTGCGAAAATCCCTGGCCTCACTTATTTTGAACGGCAAAAATTGATTGTCACCGATTCCGAATGTTTCGGTTATTTTGGGTTATTAGTGTAAGTATGAGTAGATCAACGTTAAATTTGCTGCAATATGTCGCCTCATTCGCCTACAATCCAAGTTCGATTACAAATGTGGCCGAATTTCAAAATACGAAAATTGCAATAACAGCACTTTCCTTAGACATCCAACCGGTAGTTTCAGGCTAAACATGTTTTAGCCTTACTTTCCCATTACCTATAATCATTTCGGACCGGAATTTCAACAATAAAAATTTTCAATTTTTTGCGAAAATCCCTGATGGTTAGCCTTACTTATTTTGAAGGGCAAAAATTTATTGTCACCGATTCCGAATGTTTCGGTTATTTAGGGTTATTAGTGTAAGTATGAGTAGATCAACGTTAAATTTGCTGCAATATTTCGCCTCATTCGCCTGCAATCCAAGTTCGATTACAAATGTGGCCGAATTTCAAAATACGAAAATTGCAATAACCGCACTTTCCTTAGACATCCTACCAGTAGTTTCAGGCTAAACATGTACTATACATTACCTATAATCATTTCGAACCGGAATTTCAACAATAAAAAGTTTTCAATTTTTTGCGAAAATCTCTGATGGCTACTTAGCCTTACTTATTTTGAACGGCAAAAATTTATTGTCACCGATTACGAATGTTTCGGTTATTTTAGGTTACTAATGTAAGTATGAGTAGACCAACGTTAAAGTTGCTGCATTATGTCGCCTCATTCGCGTGCAATCCAAGTTCGATTACAAATGTGGAAAAATTTCAAAATACGAAAATTGCAATAACCGCACTTTCCTTAGACATCCTACCGGTAGTTTCAGGCTAAACATGTTCTATACATTACCTATAATCATTTCGGACCGGAATTTCAACAATAAAATTTTTCAATTTTTTGCAAAAATCCCTAATGGTGTTAGCCTTGCCGATTTTGATCGGATAAAATTTGTTGTCACCGATTCTGTATGTATCGGTTATTATGGATTACAGATGTAATATTTAGCAGACCATCGTATAAATTGTTGCAATATGTCGCCTCGTTCACCTGTAATCCAGTTTCGAAGACATGATATAACCGCAGATTTTAAAATACGAAATTTCTAATAACCGTGCATTCCACATTCAACCAGCCGTTAATTTCTCACGTAATATGCTATTTCCAATACCTATAATCATTTTGAGCCGGAATCTAAACAATAAAATATTATCAATTGTTTTGCAAAAATCCCTGAAGGTTAGCTTTGCCGATTTTGAACGGATAAAATTTATAGTCACCGATTCTGTATGTATCGGTTATTTTGGATCACAGATGTAATTTTAAGCAGTTGCAATATGTCGCCTCGTTCACCTGTAATCCAGTTTCGAAGACATGATATAACCGCAGAATTAAAAAGGCAACATTTCTAATAACCGCACTTTCCATTGTTGATGTACCTTTACTTTCTAGCTAAACATTTTATAAAAATTACGTCTGATCATTTGGAACTGAAAGTTGAACAACAATTTTTTTTTGTAAATGTTTACTCACTTTTTATTAAAATGACCAATTCTTATCAAATCATCGTCCTTTTTTTCGTTGAACGACAAACAAATTTTTCAAATTTCAATTACCCAATTCCAATAGGTAATGCAATATTAATTATTTTTCGTAAATTAAGCTGACCTATTCCAAAATGTTTAGTGTATATAGTCTGAATGCAAGGTTGGTTTTTAATTCTTTGGTAATTCGTTCGATTGGTTCATCGGTACAACAAAGAACATTCAACACAGAGCTTTAAATATTTTGCTTCAAATGCAGTTGTTTATCGCTTCATGTATAGTTCTGTTTTGTGAATTTCATTCTAATATTTTAATTAAGACTCTTTTACATAAAATACATTCAAACTCACCTTAATTTTCAATACTTACTAAACAAGATATTCAAGTTGTCTTAAGTATGTCGCAAATTTATAAGCAAGAAACGAAATAAAATTTCTTGACTTTTAATTATAATTTTTTTTCTTTGTTGTCATTAAATTTATTTTTTGTTGTTTTTTTTTCTTAAATAGTTTTTCATTTTTAACAAAACAATTTTCTTTTTTAATAATTTAATATTTTACAAATGTTACAATTTTATTCTTTAATTTTAATTCTTAATTAGTTATGAAGCATATCTTATTTATGTTGTATTTGTTTTAATTCGTTCAACGAAGTATATTTTTTGTGTGTTTTATATATAAATTTTATGATAACAATTGAACATATTTTTTTTTTGTGTTGTTTGTTTTATACTTTCAGTATTGTTTGATCGTTGAATTGATTGTTTTAAAGTTTGGTTTTATTATAATTTATGTAGGAATGATAAAGAATTTTTTAAAATGATAAAATGTTGTATAGAGTTAAGATATGTATGTATATTCAGATAATGTGTAATTAAAAAAAAATGTTTCTTAATTTGAATAATAATTTGGTTTGCTTTTGGAAAAAAAGGAACAATCGAAATTTCAAATTTTGTCGTTTTAAAATAATATTGCTTTTCTCCCTTATCTCTAAAAATGGTCCAGATATTTTTTCGATTTTATATAACAATCAAACAAAATTCATAAAATTATATCATGTGGATGATAAAAATGTGTCGGGATGATTTGAATGGCGCTTTGAGCAATAATTAATATGTATAAAATTTGTGTATAAAATCAAATTAATTAAATGGAAACAGTGCAACAAGTACTGCGGTTTCTTGGTATCGGATTCTAATAATAAATGCAATATGTTTACAATAATAATAATAATAATTAATAATAAAGATTATGAATTTTTATATATTTTAATATGAGTATATCGTGTGTTGAATTAAAAATTAAAAAATTATTTATTTTGTTGTTTTGTATATAATTGATATGTATATAATTATTTTAAACTATAATTAAATAATTTTTCCTCAATAATTTATATTATTATTATTATAATAAATTTAATTATGTGTGTTTATTGGTTTTTTTTAGTTTTGATATAATTTGTTATTTTTTCACTAGAACATTAAATTATTTAATCTTTATTATAATATTTATATAATTTACATTTTTTATTGTTATTACCTAAAATATACCTTTAATTATTTTTATAGTAATTTATAATTAAATTAATTTACTAATATTAATATTTTTTTATATATATATTTATATAATTACACAACAGACAATAGTGGAAGACATTATAGATATGTATGTCCTTAATATGTGTGTACGTTTATTGTCTTCTAAAAAATAAACAAAATCTAAAACATAAGAAAATCATAAAACTTTTAACTTAATAGATAAATATATTTACTCTTTTGTGTATATACTTTTTATTAAATTTAATTTTTTAATTAGAAAATTAACGAATTTTTCCTAACAGTTATTAAAATTTTTTATTTTCATTTTAATTATAACTTAGTTTCAAACAAAATTTAATTTCTTTTGTTTAAGTATTTTTTTCTAGAACAATTAACAATCAGTTTTTAGATTTTTAGCTCTGTAGTTTTAACTCATAAGTATATTAAAGTGGTCTCAAGGTACTGATTACTTGAAAAGCTTTGCTTTATTTTTAGTTGTTGGAGGATAAAATAAAAAGTTAGGCAAGGTTATTTTTGTATTGAAGGGTAACCATCACAATGTACAATTTTATTTTATTTTTGTAAAGAATATTAAAAGATTTAACAAAAATGAGAACAAATTCAAAAATGTTGATAAGTTTAGATAAAATTCATTTAGACAAGGCAGTAACACACAGTTATAAGACCCTTAACCAGTAATGGGTCAGTTGAATATAAATGGCGTAATGTCTTTGGTAATCGGTTTAACTTCATAGATTTACTGATGAATATAATAACGGTAATTCTTTTCTCTCCTTTATTCATAAACAAGATACATGTCAATACGTCAGTCCATTTCTATTTTCAATGTGCTTGAACGTGCGCCAAAAGCATTGCAAAACACAGGTAAAATTAACATATTTCTTAAGGAATGGTTTTTTTTTGTAATAAAGAAAATTCCTAAGTAGTTTTATATCAAAATTATACGTAGTTTTAATAATAAGTGGGAGTTTTGCATTTGGTCATATTTTTGATTAAACCATTAAAAGGCCGGAGGGGGGGGGGGGGGTTTATAACTGGATATCATATATTTAATTACAATTGGATAAAAGCACTCTTTCAAAATAATGAAGGGGTGTTTCTTTTATTTAATTAACTTATTATAGTGATACATTTTTTTTTGTTTTAATGGTACAGCAAATCCTTCTTGATATACAGTGCTGGTGCAAAAAAAATTGGGCAAACATATTTTATTGCAAATTGGCGTCTTTTTCTTAATAAAATTACAAAACTTTTGAACGCAATTGTCTTATTGTTTCATTTTAACGACATGTATAACGTAATTTTATGAAAAAAAAATTTACCTGCAATTTAGGGGCAAAACCCCGAAAAATGCCAAAATATTCAAAATACGGTGATTGGAGTTAAAGTAATGAAATAAATTAAACACCTTTTTTTAATTTTGTTTTTGTTTTTTATTGATTTATAGAAGTTCTATCTTTAAAATTAATATTTTGGGGACCGCCTTTTGTTTTTATTACACCGGTACAACCCCGCAACAGATGGGCCGAAAAATTGGTCAAGCAATTATTTTATTTTATGACTACCGTTCTTGGCCGTCATTTTGGTGCAGATGTTTTATTGCATGTATTTTTTTTTTTATTGGGGGTACAAATTGAAAATGCGGGATTTTTTTCTATTTTTGAACGTTTATTCTGAAAAAATGGAAACAAATGAATTATTCAAAATATTGTCCATCGCTAGCCACAACTTTTTCCCATCTTTCTGGCAATTTACGGATACCGTCGCGAAAAAATTCGGCCGGCTTGGCTGCTATCCAGTCATCGAGCCATTTTTGGGCTTCTTCGTAAGAATGGAAGCGCTGGTCAGCTAGGTCATGTGTCATCGATCGGAAAAGGTGGTAATCGGAAGGAGCAATATCTGGGCTATACGGCGGGTGGGGTAAGACTTCCCATTTCAGCGTTTGTAGGTATGTTTTGACCAGCGCTGCAACATGTGGCCGAGCGTTGTCATGTTGCAAAATTACTTTGTCGTGTCTTTGCTCGTATTGTGGCCGTTTTTCTTTGAGTGCGCGGCTCAAACGCATCAATTGAGTTCGGTATAGTGCTCCTGTGATGGTTTCGTTCGATTTCAATAGCTCATAATACACCACACCCAGCTGGTCCCACCAAATACAGAGCATGAGCTTGGCGCCGTGAATATTTGGTTTGGCCGTCGATGATGATGCATGGCCGGGGTAACCATATGATTTTTTGCGCTTCGGGTTATCGTAATGGATCCACTTTTCATCACCAGTGACAATGCGATGCAAAAAACCATTCCGTTTTTGCCGTTCGAGCAGCAGTTCGCATGCAAAAAAACGGCGCTCGACGTCTCTCGGCTTCAGCTCATACGGCACCCAATGTCCTTGCTTTTGGATCATTCCGAGGGCTTTTATACGATAGGAAATGGCTTGTTGTGTCACTCCCAATGAATCTGCGAGCTCTTGTTGAGTTTGACACGAGTCTTCATTGAGTATTGCCTCCAATTCAGCATTCTCAAACTTTTTCACTTGGCCCGGCCGCTCTTTGTCCTCAACGTCAAAATCACCACTTCTAAACCGCACAAACCATCTCTCGCACGTTGAAACCGATGGAACATGACTCGGATAAGCCTCGGAGACCAATCGATGTGCTTCAGCAGCACTTTTCTTCAAATTAAAGAAGTAAATTAAAACTTCCCGCAAATGCTGTTTTGTTGGCACGAAACTCGACATATTTGAGCTCAAAAAAACTATGAATTTGACACTGCGACAAATTGACACATACTGAAAATTAAAGCTATAAGACGTAGCTTTGCAATGAACATAGTCACAGTACTGCCTGATGCGTATAGCGTTAGTAACGCCATCTGTTATCAATCCCGCATTTTCAATTTGTACCCCCAATAGTATAAATAGTGCATACTTTGTAAGATTAAGTTATTCTGTAAGTGATCCTACTCAAAGAAAAAATAAAGTGCAATTTTAGTTAAAACAAATGGGAAAAATTAGTAAGCAGTGTAAAAGCAATATGTTGATTTTGGCGCGAGAAAATTTAACCACTCGTGAAATAGCAGAAAGATTAAACATTCCAAAAAGTACTGTCGCGTAGAATATTAAAAAAAAGCGCAAGATGGACAGTACACAAAGAAAGAAAGTCTCTGGAAGGCCCAGAAAGACAACTCCAGTGGAAGATCATTTCATAATATTACAATGTCGTCGGAACCGTTTTAAAACTTCATCGGACATAAGACGGGATGTTGAGCGAGGAACAGGAAAACAAATTTCAGCCAGCTTAGTGAGAAGGAGACGTCATGTTAAAGCTGGTTTGAGTGCACATAAACCTGTCCAGAAGGAGATTTTAATCTTCCAAATATAACTTGGAATTTGGACCCAGAATTAAACTGTATTTTACCTTGCAATGTAACAACAGATGCGGAATATTTATTTGTGGACGCCATGCTTGGTTATAATTTGAACCAAATAAACACAATTGCTAATAATCGTGATAGATTATTGGATCTTGTCTTCAGCAACGACATTGACACCTTTAAAATTTCTGAATCCCTATTACCTTTTGTCATAAATGATGTTAATCATAAATCTTTGGATATTGTATTTGACGTAACTAAAATGGCGAGATCAGAACACCTACAACCAATGAAATACAACTTTAAAAAAACTAACCGTGTGGGGCTACAAAGCTACCTGGAATCCATCAACTGGCAAATAACTCTCAATTCCAATGATATAAACGAAAATGTGGATAAATTTAATGACATCATGCTTCAAGGCTTCGATTTGTATGTACCTATATGCTGTAAACCACAAAATGCTCACCCTCATTGGTTTGATGATAGACTAGTTAACTTAAAAAATCGAAAGTCGAAAGCGTATGCCAAAATGTTGAAAAGTGGGTTAGAAGCGGACAAAACTACGTTTCTACAACATAGTAAAGAATTTGAAATTTATTTCAAATCAAAATACAGGTCGTATCTTAATCAAATTCAAGACAACATCAAAGTAAATCCAAAACAATTTTGGAAATACTTTAGGAATAAACGCGAAATTGAAGGATACCCTGCTAATATGACGTACAACAATACCTGCTCTTCAAACGTCAAAGATATAGCTAACATGTTCGCGTCGTTTTTTCAATCAGTCTATAGACCAAGCGTTACTATTGGATTGTACGAACAACCCAACAACAACACATCAATAACTCCTCCTATTATTTTTGAGGACAACATTTTATCGGCTTTAAGGGGGTTTGGAGATGGTTGCGGTCTTGACGATATACCCTCTTCTATTCTGAAGGAGTACGCTGAAATTTTAACAATTCCATTATGTTATCTATTCAATCATTCCTTAAACACCGGCGTGTTTCCTGACAAATGGAAAATTTCAAAAATTACTCCAATTTTCAAATCGGGTAAACGTGATGATATCTCATGCTACAAAGGAATATCAACTACATCATCAATTCCGAAATTATTTGAGTTAGTACTATGCAACAGCTTTAAATCCACAATTACACGTCATATATCAATAAAACAGCATGGGTTTATGCCTGGCCGATCCACATCGACTAATCTGGTTGAATTCACCAGTAAACTAATTAACGAAATAGAAAAACACCGTCAAGTTGATGTAGCGTACACGGATTTTAGTAAAGCATTTGATTCTATCTGTCATCATAAAGCACTCCAGAGTTTATTCAATTTTGGGTTTTCTCTCGATTACATAAATTGGTTTAAATCATATCTATCAAACCGGTGCCAATTTGTAATAATGGGAAATGAGAAATCAAACGTTATTAAAGTTACATCTGGTGTTCCCCAAGGATCACACCTCGGGCCTGGGATTTTTATTGTTTTCATAGACCGAATAACCGAGATAATCAAAAACTCAGAGAAACTTCAAGAAGACTTAGATAGATTAAGTGAGTGGTGTGATCGGAACTCACTATACTTAAATATTAAGAAATGCAAAATCATGTCTTTCCATCGTAAAAGAAATCCGGTTATTACTTCATACAAAGTCAACAACGAAGTACTGCAAAGAGTCAATGAGATTATAGACTTAGGTGTTACATTTGTCGAAAACGCCAGTTTCAATAGGCATATTGAAAATTGTATTGCGAAAGCGAATGCCATGTCTGGATTTGTTAAAAGATGGACAGGTGAATTTAAGGATATTCAAACCTTATGTTCACTCTATTTTGCTTATGTTCGATCACAACTCTAATACGCTGTAATGGTCTGAAACGCATATTATGCTGTACACATAAAAGAATTGAAAGCATTCAAAAGAAGTTCCTGATTTTTTTATTAAAGAAAAGTAACTGGGATTACGACCACAACTTACCATTCCATGAAAATGTGGCTCGCTTACCTCCGTACACAACAAGATGCACGGATTACAAAATATGCACGCTCGAAAATAGACGACTTCTTTTGGGCGCGGCTTTTATTGGAAACGTTTTGCTTGGTCACGTTGATTCAGCTTACATCTTGGAAAACATATCAATTCACGTGCCATGCAGAACATTTCGAAACCATGAATTTTTAGCACTTGAACACCATTCCACCAAATATGGAGAAAACAACCCCATTTATAGGATGTCTAAATCTTTCAACTTAATCGACGACCTATTTGACTTCAACTTATCAAAGGACAACTTTAAAAATATCCTTTAAGATTTTTTTCTAAATTTTTAATTGTTTAAACCAAAATTTGGTTTATATTTTTCTTTTTCTGTTCTAAAGTTTTTTGTTGTAATATAATTTTAACTATAACTGTAAATAATCTGAAATCATATATGTATATTACAAAATAGATTTCTTTAAATAAAAAAAAAAAAAAAAAAAACTTAATTTCACATTACTAGTGAAAAAAACGTTTGCCATGGGCCCAGGAGCATATTTCTTGGACTCCAGAGATGTGGAATGATGTGATTTTCTCCAATCAATCAAAATTCAAGCTACATGTTGGAGATGGAAGAATTCCCGTATGAAGAAAACCGGGCGAGAGACTTAGCAACGAATGTGTTTAAGACTTCCACCGAAAAATGAAGGAGTTATGGTCTCGGGATGCTTTTCTGGAAATGAAACCGGTCGGTTGTGCTTCCTTAGTTCCAGCATTACAGCAGCTGTTTATCTACAGCTCCTACACAACGAATTTGAGCCTTTTGTGTTAAAGCTTTTTGGCGAGACCTGCAAATTTATTTTTCAAATATATAGATAGAAAAATTGGCTTTCAGATAAACATAAATAATTTGTTAAAAACTTGATTTTTTTCTTATCTCTTCATTTAAAGGTAAAAAAATTTTTCGAAAAAAGAAGTATCGATGTGTTGAGCTGGCATAGTCCAAACTTAAATCCCATGGAAAATATTTGGTCTATAATGAAGTTAGAAGTAGCAAAAAAGTGTCCACAATCGATTCAAGCTTTAAAAAATTTGTTGATGACGATTTGGGAATCCATACCTCCTACGACTTCGAAAAATTTATCAAATTCAATGAATCGGAGGTGTATCGCTGTAATAAAAGCAAATTGCGGTCCAACAAAATATTAATATTAAAGATAGAACTTCTATAAATTAATAAAAAACAAAAAAATAAAAAAGTAAGTGTTTAATTTATTTCATTACTTGAACTCCAATCAACGTATTTTAATATTTTAACATTTTTCAGGGTTTTGCCCCTAAATTGCAGGTACATTTTTTTTCATAAACTTACGTCATACATGTCTTTAAAATGAAACAATAAGCTAATTGCGTTCAAAAGTTTTGTAATTTTATCAAAAAAAGACCCCAATATGCAATAAGATTATTTTAAAGATGGCGAAAGAGTGAACGTTGTACATTTGGTGTTGGTGAAGAAAAATTAAAATAATAATTAATTAAAATTATATTGTGATTATTCCATGTGCGAAATAACTTATAAAACTATTAATTATTTTTATTTAATTTAATCTACGCAAAATAATATCTAATTTGATACATAATATGTTATGTTATTTCATTTGCTTGAATAAAAATTTCAATACTTATCAAAAAATTTTCAACATGGTGGTTACGTCAGTAAATTAATTATCAATTCAGTTAAGTTTGTTTTCTTGTATTTTCTATAATATGGACACACGTGAATTTACAAATTAAAATTAAAATATAAAAATAGAACAGTAATTATATAAATAAGTTGGTCCATTTAAGTTTCTTTTAACAAATCTTTGTGTAAATTAGTGCAATAATCTGTGTTATAATTAACAATAATGGCTAGTACCATAATAATAAATCTGGTCCCACTACACGCAAACAGTCCACGCGTGATCCCGTCACGCTAGCAGATAGTTTATTCAATTTAGAAAATCCAACTAATAAGGATCTTCTAATTGCCATTTCTTCCATTCATAAAAGTAATGAAGTTACAAATAAAAAACTTGACTCAGTGATAGATGACATAAAAATTCTTATTTGTGATAATGAGGCCAACAAGAAACAAATTAATATAAACAAAAATGTAATCGATTCAGTCCAACATGAGATTACGCATTTGAAGAACGAAGTTGAATATTTGAAGCAGAAAGAATTTAACAATGACGTTATCATTTCCGGTATTCCACATATTGTAAACATTACTGCGGAGGAATTACTGAACTCTATTCGGAATATATTCATGCTGCATAACGAAGCTATTATTTCCTATTACCTTCGGCAAAATAGTAATCGGCAACAATTTCAACTATTCATCAAATTTAAAGACTTGGGCTGTAAGGATGCCTTCATTAAAAAGGTTCGTACTAAGGGGCCGCTTTTATTTCATCAATTGTTACCACAATCCAGTATTACGGCTAATGTTGTTAACCGTAAATTATTCATCAATGATCGATTAACAAAATTCAACATAAATTTATTAAATCAGCTGAGGCAATTACAAAAAAAAGTGCTTAGTAATATCTGGTTTCGCAACGGCATATTTTCTGTTAAAATCAACAAAGATGACACAACGTCAACAATTATCAGCAACGCAGTTGACATCTCTAAACTCAGAACAACGGAATAATCATTAAAAACGAATTTTCTACTACAAATTATATTTTTATTCTTAATATTTACCATTTTTCTATTACCAATATCAAGGTCAAATGTAACACATATTTGTGATTGTGATTGAGTTTTGTGAGTTTCATTTCATTTATTTTTTATTCTTTTTTTTTTTTTGTTGTTTAAGATAAATTAAATCTATTTTAATTAATATTTTGTTAGTGATGGATTCTGGTGAAGAACAAGATCTGCTCAATGAAATCAACATATCATTTGCAAAATACAGCAGTTTTGATTGCGTGGCTTTCGGTTTTGAAAGAATACTCTACATTAATGCAAGAAGTTTACGCAACAAATTGGATGAAGTAGAAATGACTATTTCCTCCTTTTGTAAAAAGCCTCAAGTTTTGGTTATTTCTGAAACATGGATATATGGTAATGAAGTTCAGTATTTTAATTTACCAGATTTTATTTCCTACCACTGCGTTATGGATGACAATCGGGGCGGTGGCGTTTCTATTTTTGTGCATGACAGTATTTGTTCAACTTTTGCTTTCTCTGAGTCCACAGACTACGCCAGCTATTTAGTCGTACAACTATTACCATTTAACATTAAGATCTGTGGAATATATAGGTCCCAAAAAGCCAATCTGGATACTTTCCTTGTCAAATTAGACGATATCCTTAACACGTACACACACTGCATTATACTGGGTGATTTAAATGTTAATTATTTACTTGCTAATGATTTACCTACACAAAAACTTGAAAGTTGTGTTCTTTCACATGGTTTTGTTATATTGTACCCTCGACTAACTAGCTTTTACACAAGAATGTCCAATAACCCTTCTATTTTAGATTATGTTATAACAGATTTAACTTCAAAAAGGTATAATCGCGACAGCTTTGATGTATCCTATTCTGACCATAAAATTCTTGTGCTTGATTATTTTTCTCAAGCTCGTCGTGACTAAAGCGATAATTGATCATCAAAGTATTTCTAGAGTATTAAGCGACTGCGCTGTTCCAACTGCCGTTGATATATCTAGTCTAATTGTTTATTTAACCGATTTAATACGAAGACATACTATCTCTATGAGAATTTAAAAACATAATAAACATTGGATTAATAGTGAAATTTTATAATTAATTTCTACTAGATATAAATTTTATCGTTTGCATAAAAAGTATCCTGTAAATTCATACTTCAAACACCAATTTCTGTATCACAGAAATTTGGTTACCAATAAAACAAATTTTTAAGGAACAATTGTTATAGTGATCAGTTTAGGCAGAATAACTTTGACTCTCGAAAAAATTGGAATTTATTCAATCGCATTATTTTTAATCGTTCAAAAACAATTAGCCCTATAATTATCTCTGATAACCCTGGTAATTTTTTGGAACCACTGGCGGCTGCAAACACGTTCAATAGGCACTTTATTAGTGTTTCTTCTAATTCTTGTGACCAAGCATTCTCTATCACAAACCTTGACATTATCCATAGTTTCAGGCATTACGTAGTATACAACTGCCCTGTACCCATTTCAATATCAAATGTCAATTTTTGTATAGTTGACTATATCATTAGTTCTCTAAATACCAAATCGGCTAATGGATATGATTTAATATCAGTAAAATTCTTACAAATCCATAAACAAAATCTCATAAATAAAATTGTGCAAGCTATGAATGACTGTTTATATAAGGGAACTTTTCCCAGTTCATTAAAAAAAGCAGTTGTTACTCCTATTCATAAATGTGGAAGTAAACTAATTTGTACAAATTACAGGCCAATCTCAGTCCTCAATTCTATGTCTAAGATTTTAGAGAAAATTATCTATAACAATATCAATAGTTTTTTTTATTGAACATAAAATTATTAATGAGAATCAGTTTGGATTTATTAAGGACTCAAATACTGAAGCAGCTGTGGCCAATCTTATGCACAATGTTTATTTAGGGAGTCATGAGAAATTATACGTCAGCGCTTTATTTATTGATATTCGCAAGGCTTTTGATTGTGTTGATCATTTTATACTAATAGAAAAATTCAAACTACTCAAACCCACCGAACAGTTCTTAACCATACTCATAGACAATCTAAGTGATCGCACTCAGTGCCCAATCGTCAATAATATTTATAGTGATTATGCGTCAATTTATGCCGGTGTACCACAAGGATCGATTCTGGGTCCATTATTATTCATTTTTTATATTAATGATATTTTTAATTTGAACTTATTTGGTAAATTACAGCTTTGTGCTGATGATGCAGCTTTAGTTTATAGTAGTAGCGAATTAAATACCATTACAAAGCACATGCGACATGATTTACATTTGATCAATAACTATCTAGTGGCTAATCGTTTATCGTTGAATATTAACAAAACCAATTACATTATTTTTGATAATAAACCAAGAGAAAATTTCCCACCCTTTTTTAATTTTGGCAATGTTAACATTCAAGAAGTATCATTTTTTAAGTATTTAGGATTGGTAATTGATTCAAAACTAAATTGGTCGCAACATATTAGCAAATTATACAAAACCATTTCTCCAATGTTATTTGTAATGCGACGTATTTCCAATCATGTCAATTCTGAATCTGTATGGTTAATATATTTTGCCCATGTCAAATCACATCTTAATTATATGAGCATGATCTGGTCCGCTGCTCCTGAGTATCTATTGCATCCATTAGTAATTCTACAGAATCGAATAATAAAAATTATTAAACACTTACCTAGACTAACTTCCTCATATTTACTTTACAGCGAAAAGATTTTACCTGTTGCTGTTCTCGGTGACTTTGATTTACTCATTTTCATTTTCAAGGCTATTAACAATTTAATTAAATGCAATTACAGTTTTCGAAGAGGTAGTGACATTCATTATTATAATACACGTTCCAATCAAAACTACTATATAACAGCCCTTAGGACCAATAGGGACTCTGAAAATGTATTTCATAGAGGCTTAATTTTGTTCAACGAATTACCAGATGAAGTTAAACAAGAAACGCGCATTAGCTCTTTCAAATTAGCTGTTAAGATATTTATTTTTAATAAATGGCTAAATTTAAATTCATTATAAGGGGAATTCTCAAGGCATCCATCATTTAATTATTTATATGTGTATGTTTATTTTTTATTATATTTTATTTTGCTTTTTCGTTTTATATATACAATCATATTGTGCATTTCTATTTGTTATAGTTTTTGTAACTTTTTGAAAAGAATAAAGAATTATAACGAAAAAAAAAAAAATATGTTTACCCAATTTTTTTTACACAGCACTGTATATTCAAAAAAAATTAAATATTCTTTGTGATTTTATTACCTTTTTCAGTTCAATACTCAACATTGAAAAAATTTAACAGGTCTAACTATATGAAAGGATTTTATTCTTGACGAATGAGTATCCCCAAATACCAACAATCCATTGGAATTTCCAATAATATAAACGCAATAAACCATATTACTCCTTCAACTCTTCATAATTTTATAACAGTATTTATTGTTAACCAAAAACGCACTAAGTTGAACGTTTACGGACCTAGTTTTTTTCACTCTACCTCAACTATTCTTTACCAAAAACTAAAACCGCATAACATTTTAATCCTTTAAATAGAACTTAAATAACCGTCACTAGTTATTGTCATTGTTAATCCTTTGATGAGCTCAGTAACACTAGAAATGGATGGCCAGATAATATGCAATTTATGAATACCACAAATGATGAATTAAACGATGATGACCTTGACGACAGCGACAAGGATCCAAATTATCTTCCGTCTAATTGTTCTTTTGATGAAACTGAACTGGATGACATGGGACAACAAGTAGAGAAAAGTTTGAATGTGATTGAAACAACGACCGAAAGAAAACACAATAGAGCAACAAGAAAACGTAAGCGCAACAGTGGTTAGTCATACGTCACGGGAACCCAAAAATTGGTTAAGGAACGAACATCTTCATCGAGCTTCAATCGAGCACCAAACTCAAATTTTACAAAATTATTGGAAACTTTGAGATTATAATTTGAAATTTTTGTATGTTTCCGGCTTAATAGGAATAATACAAAAACAAAGACTCCTCTCAAAACTCAATCCTCACCTAGAAATCGAATCCACGCCACCGTGTACCATTTGGAGTAAAAACAAACAACGAGAACAAGTGTTTCACAATTGCTTCCGCACAATGTTAGGCGAAACAAATCGTTTTTTGAGAACCGATACAAGCAATAAACTTTACTCGGACCCGACTAAGATTATTGATAATCGGGGTAAACATGATCCAAAGTACAAATTAAATAAAGAGAAAATCAAAGAACTCAAGAACCATATTAATTTATTTCCCGCTTACGAGAGTCACTATTCACGTAAAAGATCTGCTCAAAAATACCTACACGCTGATTTAATCATCAGAAAAATGTTTCAGCTATATTGTGATAAAACTATGTGATCCAGTTTCAATTTAAAAATACAAAAAAGTGTTTGTTACCATGGGCATTAAATTTAAAAACCCAAAGTGGACACCTGTAACAAATATAACACGTTTAAATCAAAACTAAACTATTCAAACGAAAACGAAAAGTCCAACATTTTAATTAATCAAAAAAAAAAAAAAAAACATCACGAGCAAGCTGATTTTGCGTACGAGCGTACGAGCGATGAAACCGAATTTGAATGTGCCCGAAAAGTGGTTATGTTATGGCTCCTAAAGGTAAGATCCATGTAATTTAAAGCAAGTCATTTTGAATTTATCATTTAATATTTTTAAATTAGGTTCCAAAAATGTGAACGAAAATGATCGTGGTGAGATTAAAGAAAACTAAGCAGTCATGTTCAGTTTTTTCGCTCCTGGGTTCATAGCCCCTCCGTATATCCATATAAAAAAGTACCGTTTTTCATCAGTATATAAGCGATATTTTCCATCCAAGTGTAGTGACACAAAACATCGAACTCCCGATTATTTTATATGTGGAAAGACACCGTACCCGGGCAGCAAGGTTCTAGATTCATACCTCTTCGCCGGAGCTCCCTGGGTAATTCTAAATAAATTAGGCAGTGTAGTGTAGAAGAGCATCCGAAATCCTGTTTATAGTCATGGGCGGCACTACATGACAAGGCGAGCCATTGGTGCCTCAAAACCAATACCAAACCACCGTCTGTTTTCCAGGTTAGGAGTGGCTGAAGCGGGCGTCTGGAATAGATGCCTTAAGATTCACGTTGAACAGTACGTGATCCACACACCTCATAAAAACAGTTAAGTTATGAACCCTAATCAAAGACCCCGAATTACCATATCGGATTCATCACAAACTCGACCTCAGAAATTGTACACGGCCAACGCTTTACCGTTCGATGGAATATCGATGCTCTGAAGACCAAGCGTCACTGCAGAATTACCAGTCAACCATCACTAATAATTTAGACCGGTCCCATAACAACGAAGTTCCAGGAGCAGTGGTACACTATACAATCAGCCATAACCACCGCGGTGCAAAATGTCATCGAAAGAAGATCTCCGAGGCCCCGCAATGATTGGATCGATGATCAATGCCGAAGGGTTGTCGAAAATACACGAACGCTTCGTTGGCTCGCAACACACTTACAAAATATCTCCGCGCTAGGAAAGCTACGACTAAGCGCAAACATATGAGGTTAGGCATCGAAAACATAAACTTGCAAGCGGAACTAGGAAACTCAAGGAACTATTTTGCAAACGTCAGGAATCTCACTAAAGACTTTCACCCAAGAAGTGCAGCTATCAAAGAGGAGAGAATTAGAGAAAAAATAACATCGAAAAAAGCTGACACAATCCGCCTCCACAAACTATCAAGTATTAATGGTTTTCGAATATTTGGACTTTATCCTGTCAATCCAGATGCAATTGACTATACAAAGTGTTTAGGAAAAAACTCGGTAAATAACAAAAATTCTTCTGTCGATTCGAACAACAACGGCATTGAACATTTTATAAATTTAAATCAATTTAAAGATCTGGTCGGTTCAGAAAAATTAGGAAATCCAGATAATTTATGAAAAGGCCAAACAGAAGATTTTTTGATACTTTCAAAAATATACTGGTCCCGTAATATAATATTCTTTAAAACAGGAAGATGACAACACTATTATTTTTAATCATGACGATGAAGGCGAAGCAGTAATCCAAAATAAATTACCAAACGTCACAAGCCCAGATTATGATTTTAGCTAAAGCAACGAAACTATGTGAAGCGCATGAAATACATGCAATTGAGTTTATTGATGAAGTCAGTAATTACGTTTAGATTCAATATGGAAATCTATATATGCAATAGTTTTATTATTTAAGTAAAATGGGAATTAGTTTCAGGGTCCGGAAAATGTTGACCTAAAGGGCATGCCAGTCATTCACGTGGGTCATCCAAGTGTGCAAACTGAAAGTTTCCTTGCAGTACGATCACATATGCTTCAAAATATCATGTACGCCATTTCAAAAAATTGAAGAGGAAAGAATTATTAAAAAGCAGCAAGCTGTTATTGAAAAGAAGAATCCTGAAGAAGGAGGAGAAAATTAAAAAATAATTTGAAAAATGGAGAGACAGGCCAAAACATCAAGACAAAAAAGGAGTGTTAGCCAAGCAAAGTTTAAACGTGCCATTAAAACAATTACCACACAAAAACCCTTTACAACAAAACGTATGCCGGCCAACAGCAACAAATGGTATTCAACAAACGCCCAATATTCAACCAACGCTTTCAGCAAATGGACCAGAACGCAATTTATCGCACCTTCGCTAATTGTTCAATAATGATAATAATGAACATTTAATGAAATCTTAAATGTCTGCTTTGTATAAAAAACACACCTTCATTGCAGTTTTGTGCAACATCTAATCCCAAAAAGCTAATGACTAAATTTCTCAATGACGTGAAAAAGGCCATGCAATTTATATTTGATGGATTGCCGGGTTTGAGTTGGTTTTGCCCTGGATGCATAACTAAAATGAAAGTATTGCATTCTAACTCGCTTGTCTCATCAAAAAAAATCATACAAGGCAATGATAATTCGAACAATGATACTCAAACTGTCGAGAACCCGAGAACCGCAGAGTAACACGATTCCAAAAATCAAAAACTCAACAGGTAAATGACATAATACTACCAACTGCCTTTTCTTCTGATATTCTGATACATCGCAGCGATAACTGCAGTAACAACATTTGTATCGCCAACGGAATCATCGCCCTTAAAGCATATACCATCAGTAACCACAACTGCAGCTTCACTAATCTCACATCTTACACATGAACAGCAATATTAGTCAGCATCTGATAAGATAAAAGCTGTAGAACCCCGACGATGGCTCTTCGTCAGTAGAATTGAAAATTCTGTGACGAAAGAAAAATTCGAAGACTTTCTAAAAATTAATACTAAACTAGATAACGCCGTGTGTATCCAAATTTCCAGTTCAAATGTATGACTATACATCATTCCGTGTTAGTTTACTAGCAAATATATTTTTAACTGCATTACATTCCACGTTGTGGCCTTTTGGACTACTGGTGAAAGAATTCGAATGGAAACGACTTCGCCATAATTTTCGATTTGAGAGCCCATACAACAACCATTCTGAACAGGAACTTAAGTTTCCAAAAAAGCAATCGGATTTTCGGAATTCAATAAACAACAACGAAATAACTTAAAGACCTCCAAACCGAGTAACTCAGCCTGCAACTTCAATGGTGGTTTTAATATACGCACTATATATGAGGTTAAAGATAACAATGCTGACTTAATGAAATTTTCAAGCTTCAAAAACCTGGTCAAGACAGCGAGAGCTAAAACCACCAAAATGAGAGATGCTGTGTCCAATTCAAATGGAGAATTATTTCATTTTTCATCTTCAGAAAACTACTCAAATACTCCAAGACTGAGTAATAAGTGCACATCTAAACACTGCGAAACTCAAGCTGATATTGACATCAAATCAACATTCAACAAATCAATCATCTCCTCATTTAAATCTAAACTTATCTTAACAAGAAGCATAAGTAAATATCCCATCTCAAAAATTCCTGCACTATTTTTCTTAGCCAACTGCTAGAAGCTTTCGATACTTCAAAAAAACCGACTGCAAAAATATATGAGATTTCCACATTAACTAGCAAGTTTCGTTTAAGCTCAATATTTAGAAAAACCTGCCCAGGACCGATTTTAACTGAATCAGAAGAGCTACGTATTTATAGACTGGATCTAGGTTGCACAACGAAAGGGATTTCCAAAACGGAATGATGATGTGGCGCACGCTGTAAAACATTTCTTACAAGAAAATAATAGAGATCATCCGTTTGGAAAAGAAGGTGTACCAGGAAAATTATTGTTAAAGTAGCACCCTTCTTTATCATTTAGAGCGGCTGATCAAGTTTCATCTGCCAATGCTAATGTAGCGGCCACTGATTTATTTGGATGGTTCTCCATTGAAAATTATCTGCTGGAAAATGAACCCATTTTAATTTTGGATGATGCAAGTAGAATTTTCAATGGAGGCGAAACGAATTTCAGCATAAAACTAAAAGCGTTTTAGCAGCGAGAGGTTCAAAACACATTTACGAAGATGGCAGGGGTATAGTTAAATCCAATTTAATCGTATTGCTTCGTTCTCTGCTTTGGGTATGCCACCTTTGGTCATCTATCTAAATAAAAAGCGCGGTTTCAGATACCTGGGGGTTTGGAATTAGTAAGAATGGATGGATGACGAAGCAAACGTGTTATGAATATATCCAAAAAGTATTTTATGCGGACCTTCTTAAAAGAAATACTTAATTTCCTTATTTCGTTGATGGGCACAGCACACATTTAACTTTGCTAGTGAGCCAGATATGTGTGCAATTAGAAATTATTCTAATAGCATTATATTCCAGCTCAACTAGAATACTACAACCGGCAGACATAGCAACTTTGATTCCTCTGAAAAGTTCGCGGAATAACGCTGTTGTTCATTGCTCGATCAGAGAATCCTCGATGATCACCTACATATAAAAGAAACTGTTCCTGCACAGAATCTTACAGGTGCCTCCATTTGTACCCCCCACATTTTACAAATTTCAGGTGCTTCATCTGAAATGCCAAAAATGCCATAATTGATTAACCTTTAGAAAAAAGGGATCGCCGATTACTCCATATACACATCAAAAATCAGCCAAGATGTCACGTTTTCAACCCACCAGCCTTTAACCAATCGTATACAACCATAGAAGATATACTGAAATGGAACGGAACACAATTAAGAAAGGGATATAAGTCACAGAAAGGCAAGGACAATTTTGTAATTACCAACACGTTGTAGATTAAGGAGGAAGAAAGTGAAAGGAAGAACGAAGAAAAGTTGAGTTGGTCAAAGAGGAGAAGAAAGCGCTGTAAATTAAAAAAATTACTGAAGGAAAATGAACAAAAACCTTAATACATACGTAATTCCGAAAGAAGTAGCCAAACGAGTAATACCAAAAGTACACACGATCATTTTGCCCTTTTCTATGAAGTGATTGACTCTCACTTTGAAGACATTTTTTGTTCATCGGGAGTTTCAGCGACTATTGTGAAATGAAAACTATATTGAAAATAATTAATCAAAGTTCATTTTCATAGGTTTTTTCCATTTTCAAAGTTAAAAGATGAGGTTTAGATTTCAAAGTCGAAGTAATGGAGTAATAATGAATGAAAATCAAAATTGCTAACAGATTTATCTAAAATAAAAATTATTTGAAAATTGTTACGGATGCTCTATGTTTTGCAGAATATTTAGTTGTCGTTTTCATTAAAAAATTCGTAAAAATTGGTCTAATTGGTCCACAATGGTTAAATCTTTGGCGTTTGGATCGGGAGCTACCGGGCTCGAATGCCAATGAGAACAGGATACAAAAAAAATGTTCATCAATAGATTATGATCTGTGATTAAAAGGAACACAACTACAGCCCCCTATCGGCGTGCAAAACTCATAGGCCGATCCATGACCAGTAATAAGCTGGCGTCGAGCTATGCAATGCGCAGATGTTAACTTAAATCGGTCCTAGAGCGGTAAAAGGAACGGGAAAAGGGACCGTGAAAGAGCAGGGAGTGCTTTGGCCCCAGAACAGATGGCACGGAGTAAAAAAAGTTGCAAAAAGAAACCAAAAATAAATTTAATCGAATAGTGCTTTTAGCGCGAAGTGCCTGCAACATTGGGCTATTATAAATCAAATTTTAGTTGCACTATGGATAAAACTTCAAAATCCCTCCTCCGAGATTTTTTTTTTCAATTTTTTCAATTTTTTATATGAAAAGAGGCGTGTGATGTGTATAGTTTACGTTATTTAATTGGCCAAAATGACGGGATGAACAATCCGGCATTTTCATTCATAAAAAGTAATGAACCGGCCCCGAAGGTAAGAAGATAAATAATGCAACAGAAATGTCATTCTGACCCATTATCCATACGTTGTTAGATTATTTTACTATCCCGCTTTCTATCGAAATTTTAGGTTTTAAATTGGACCAAGGAATCATGGGGCTTAGGGTACAAGATCGTAATGCGAAAGCTTGGATCACAAGTACACAGTCCTATAATGGAGGCGACACAAATGTGGCATATTGTCAATTTCCTCTTTCCGTACCATCAAGGAAGCGGCTGGCCCTCTGTTGCTATATACCGGATGAAATGCCACTCTTTTCTACAGAAGAGCTACGAGAGGCAGTGTATTATCTTTAAATAAAAGTGCTTGCGCTTACGGAAACAAAGACCCGTAGCGACAATCCAGGATGCAGAAGATCTCTCCCCTAAACAGTACGGTTTTCGAAAAGGACGGTTCACGGTCGGCGCTATAGAAGAAGTGGTGATAATCTTCTATAAGGCATAGCAGTGAAACCATTTCTCAAGAAGGTTAGTGCGAAGGTTAGATGTGAAGAACGCCTTTAATTTAGCAAGATGAGATTCAAATACCGGAGTACCTACTAAGAATTACGTACACCTATCACTAGGATATAGAGTAACTTTTTCGAAACTGAGGAAGGGTAAAGCAAGAAGAAGATAAAAGGTGGCCCAGGGATCTATTTTTGGCCCCGATTTTTTTAATATTGTGTATGATGAAATCCTACGCATGGAGATGCCAGACGGCGTTTTTATGGTGTGATATGCAGATGACATTGCAGCAGTAATTAGTACTCGCAACATGGAATAAGCTAAGCGAAAATTAAACCAGCTGATGTGGAGGTTTATAGCTGCTGCCTTTAAGAGCATGGTCTTATTTTAGCGACTTAGAAAACAGTACTGGTGATTCTCACCAGGCTCAGGATCACAAGCGCATATACATACGATATCCGAGAACGTTTCCTTAAATATATCTAAAAACCATTATAGTCTTTTGGTGTTTTGGTAAATTACTTTTTTATCCGCTGTTACAAGACCAATTAACAATTCAAAGAAACTCACAATTTATAAGGAAGCATGACAGTTTATGCAAGAACAAACATAACAAATTGGCATAACTCTTAGACGCTCTAAGCCACACAATCGCCACCGCCTACAGGTTCTCATTCTTGGAAGGAACAATGTGTGAAATAAATAACCCATGTGTAGAGCGGGTAACGTTAAATGATGGCGGATAGGTCGGATCAAGGTGTTATGCGAACCGTGCTGATCATCAGCCAGGCTGGCAGGCAGTTCATAAGGAGCAAATATCTAGCGGACCTAGAGCAATGGTCTAGAGCTGGCTGGAGAAATTATCATACAGGGACATGTAGGTGCAGGTGCAGATGGGAGGATGCAAAGGGCAGCCTGTTTTCTGATTAGTGGGGTGCTGAAAGTGATACCCACTAGTGTCTTAGATGTTATGTTATATTTTCTTCTGTCGAATATTATCGGTAAGCAAATGGTTTTTTTCGTGCTTTTACAAGCTTTTTAAAGTAATTTTCGCCTCTAGGAAGGATTGGAAGAGTGGTCTCATCGTGAAGATCTTTACAGTTATATTCTTCACCGACGGCTCCAACCTCAATGGAGAGTGGGAGCTGGTGTGTTCTGTGATGATTACTGATTACTGCAGCGTGTACCAGGTTGAAGTTATAGCCATTGAAAAGGTCATGAATTAATTGAAGCATATAGTGTGATACGGCTGACTGATATCACTATTTGTGTGGATAATATATTGGCATTTCTGTCATTGGATTCAGTCTCTCTGGCGTCAACTGATATTGAGTGCAATTGCAAGGCAGATGAGTAAGTAAGGTACAGTACGACTCTCCAACTGGAACCCAGGAGGGAATGTATAGGGAGGCCTATGTTTGTGCTGAAAGTAGAAAACCATAGGAAAGTAGTTGCCTTTGCAAATGCTAGGTGGCTCGCTAGTCCGACTGGTAGGGTAGCGAAGCAGGTATCGCCTGAGCTAAATTTAAAGTGCCCCAAGATCTTAATCATACTAAGGAAGCGTGTTTCAGGTAGGATTGTAAGGGTACTTACGGATATCATGCGAGAATGCTGGGTTTGGATGCATATGGCATCTGCAGAAACTGCAAGGACGAGGAGGAGGAGGAGACTCTTGTTTAATGCCTATTGTTCATGTTCTGCGCTAGCTGGCAGAAGATATGAACCCTTGGGCAAATGCACAATGGACAGGACGTGAAAATCTTCTATAGTGTTTAAAGGGAGTTTAATTATGTTGGATCCTTTGTGGTTTCACAATAGGCCTAAGTGTGAAATGGCAACGACTAAAACCTTACCTAACCTAACCTAGACGTTCCAAGTGCTTGTGGTAATAAATGAAATAAAAAAAATTGCCTAAAATCGTTTTTCCTAAATATCATAGATTAAGACCAATTAAACATTTTGGGCTATGTGTAGCATCAATTCTGGCCTGAATCTATCAATCAATAATTACTCCTTTGAGGAGCGCTTCACCTTTAATTGCAATTAAATGGTTTCGACAACTAAATAAGTTTAAAAACTTTAAACCAACAGTATTTCACTACCTTGATGTCACTTTATAAATTTTTATATAACGTTTAAATTTAATGTCATTTTCTATTATTTTACCCCTTAAATAAATAAAGGACTTGTTATTAATTATTCTATTAAATTATTAATCTGCTTTTACATTTTTTTTTATATAATTATTTAGTAATTCCGTACAAACTTTGTTTTATTATTTTTTAGCACCTTTTCAAAAAAAAAAAAAAAGTAAAAATTATTATTTTAAATAATTAACTAAATTCTTTAAAATAATCTGGCCGGATATTAATCAAAATCGAAAATTATTTTAAACATAATATAAAAAATATAATTAGAATATAATATTTCCTAATAAAACGAAAACGATTAATTTAAAGTCACCGTAAATAAATTAATTGATTAGAATTTTGTAATAAACTATAAATAAATAATATTAAAGTTATATAAATAAATTTAGAGCTAGTATAAAAATTATGTAAATGATTAGAATTATTGAGTTCGGGCCAAATCACTTGAACTTCGGCCATTTTAAATATACTCAACAGTGGATGTCCGGTTAATTCTTTTTGTTGTGAGTTTATTTGGTGGGCTAACTTATCTAAGATTGGTGTACATTTTTCCTAATTTTTGTGAAAAAATGGGGCACAAAAATTTAAAAATCGTTATAATTAAGATAATTAAATGTTTTATTCACTTACCTTTTCTCGTCGTAATAATTCGAGAGGATTAATTTTTGTATCTAATGGTAACCTAGCTGCTAATATTACATTTTCGTCAGTCATGTTAAATAGTGTAAGGGTACACAATGTCTGAAAAATAATTAAAATATATATGGTTAATTATAATTAAAAATATAAAAATATTTTTATAGGAATGCTTTATTGATTTTTTGCCTTAAAATTTCTAAATAAATCTTATAATACCCATCTACCTACACACGCAGGTCCGGATGTGAATTTATTTTTTTAGATATATGTGTACACATATTTTACATTAACAAGAATTAATTATACAAAGGTAATGTAATTTATGTTTAACCGCATATGCTTTAACACACATCCGTTCTTAATACTCCTCTAAGGTATGAACATTAATGTTTGCTAAAATATGATTTACTTCCGCAGAACGTTTCTATGTATGTATGTGTATATTATATAGTTACCTAAAAATTTATATACAAATATAAATTAATTTGCATTCACAAAAATATAATGTATTCCAGTGGAGGAAATAATTAATGGATGCGGGGAATGAAATATGTTTAATTCACTTGGTTAATAAGGATTACTCGCCAAAACCCAATCTTACAACAGGATTATGAATAAAATTTAATTTTATTTTTATTATGCCCTTAAAATCATTTAAATCGTCATAAGAATGATTATAAATTTAAATGTAAAAGAAAACGAATGGCTAATTTTAAAGTTTTTCAATAATCAAAGCTAGTTCAATAATCAAAGAAGCTAGTCCCAATCCCATATAGAGTAACCAAAAACAAAATAGACCACACCACCATAAATTCGTAGTTTAGGCAAAAAATATACATATATAACAAGAAAGAGATTTTGTTCGACAAAAATATACCAACAAAAAATCGTTCATGATTTTCTGAGTTTTTGTAATTTTCGAAGAACGAGATGGTCATGCTCATGGTCCTATAATCATACATTTCTCGTTCTAACATTCGTTTGACAAACACAACTTCGGCGATTTCAAAACCAAACGAATCAAATAATCAATGAAAAAATCGCATTTTTAGTTATCTCATACGTAATTTAGTAACGCTTTATTCATCAAAGGATGCGTTTCGTTCGAATTTATTGGAAATGCAAAATAATACGTATTATTTTTCAGCTTGGGTTTGTTTATGTACGTAGCTATACATTTTTAATCAAAATATCTCATGAAACTAACCAATTTTTTTATTTTTTTGGAATATATAAGTTATCACATCTAAAACTAGGTCTCTACATTCATGCAAGGAATCATATTGCTACGCTCGCAATATGACCCAATAAAATAACACGCGCACCTTGCATCGCACGTTTCGCAAGCAAGCACATTCCTTGTAGAAGCGTATGACTCGTATAGAATAAGTAATTAAGTTTAAGTTAGTTGTAATCCAGAAATTTAGAAGTTAAGTTCATAATAAATAAAATATTGTAAAAGTAAAGTTTTAATTCAAAGTAAATAAAGAAAAGTGTTTAAGATTAAAATATTAAGTAATAACGAAAGTGTAATAAACAAATAAATAAATTTATAAATAAATAAAAAATAAAAGAAAAGAAAAATTAAAAATCATAAATTGATTTTTTTTTAATAAAAGTGAACCTGAGAAATTTAACTGGCGCCGAAACAGGCCCTAGTGGAAAAAATCAAATATTTATACCAAAAAATTATACTGAGGAATACCAAAATCAATTTATTTTTGTATAAATGATTAATTTAAATACAAAATATACTTTAAATTGGTTAAAGTTTAATACATTTCTAGACCAAAATAATACTTAAATTATACATCTCAAAAATTATACAAAGTTAAGTATGAATTTTGTATATACAAATATTTAAATTAAGTCAAAATTAAACATAAATATACATAAAATATGATTTTAAATATTATACACATATAAGTGTTAATTTTAACCTAAAATTAACACTTAAATTCAAATTTTAAACTAAATTAAGTATATTTGGGATAAATACTTAGTACGGTAGTTTTATAGTTTAATAATGGTTAAATATTTTATACAAATTTAAGTATGATTTTTGTATATAAAAATATTTATATTTAGTCAAAATTAAACATGAATATACATAAAATATTTTAACCTAAAATTGACTCTTAAAATCAAATTTTAAACTAAATTAAGTATATTTGAGATAAATACTTAATACGGCGGCTTAAAAGTTTAATTATGGTTAAATATTTTATACAAATTTAAATATTAATTTTGTATATACAAATATTTAAATTTAGTTAAAATTAAACATAAATTTAAAAAATTATTTTAAGCAAATTATTGGAATCGAAAATTAATTTTTTTTTTTTAATCATCACTTTTCATCCCGTACGACACATGAATTTCCCGCAAAAAAGAAAATTTTCCACGAACTGGCAATACTGATGCGTATCAATACTATCGTGCTGAAAAAATGTATTTAGTTGTAATCGTATTTTGCAGTCTTTTGTATGTTGGTGTGCTGGTGCAGTTTGCAGCAAATGAAATAAACCAAATTAAGTATCTTTTAAGTTTAATTGTGTATTTAAATAATATATTGATTTATATTGTTAGGAATTAAACTCTACATAGTTATTGCTTTGGTGGTGCAGTGGTTAAGGTGTACACCGCTAAGTGTTATTATCGCAAAAGTCGCCGGTTCGAGTCCAGTCTGAGTCCAAAATTTAAGCAATTATTATTCTAATTAGGCAACGATGTTATCGGATCAACTATTCACTACACTGATTTGAAAATTGACTGAAAATACTAGAATTAACAACGGCGTGAAATAATCAATGGAGAGGAACTGATGACGTGGCATGTCCGCGAATACAAACAACAACATGGAAAAATGATGTAAAATTATAATACGCATACATCGGCAGTCACAATGAATGGAATATTTTCATTATATTCTATCTCAAGTATAATTTGTGTTTAATTTTTAAAATTATACTAAAATTATATTGCCATAACCTACTAAAATTATACAAAAATTATTATTAAATTTCTATGAAATAGTAAGTTTATTTTTAGTATAAAAAATTTCAATTTTTCCACTAGGGGGGACCCGCGCCAAGTGTCGTTAATAATTATATTTAATCAAAATCAAAGCACAAAAGATTTAAACATTAATCATTACAATTTCATAATAACCAAAGTGAAAAGTGCAAAGAATTTGTGTTAGTTAACCACACTAGACAAATCAAATCTAGTACACAAAACCAAAGTGTATTCATCAGTGAAAGTGTTAGTACTGGGAAAAGAAGCGCCTCAGTATTCGAAAGGAAAACGGGAGTTGAGACGGAAGGAGTAACAGACACCACGCTGCGTCGCCAATACTGCTCAACAGCGGCCCAGCCATCTTAAAAAAAAAAAAACAAACAACCACGACATCGAGGCACGGGAAGGATTACAACTCCAGATGGTCAGACATCTTATAATTTTAATGTAAGTTAATAGAAATTTTATAAACAAATTTTTGTTTTGAAAGTAAAGTGAAGAAATATTTATATTTTATTAAACTATTTGAAATAATCAAAGCAATAGATTTAGAAGAAAAATTTGGTAACAAAAATTAAAACGAAAATTATTAGTTTACTAAAAATTGAATTTAAAAAGAAATTTCTTAAATTGAACCGAATTTATATTTCATAACAGTCAATATTTCAACAAAAAATTTATTATAGAATAATCAATAATCTATTTAATTTAAGAAAATTAAAGTGAAAAAGATTTGGAGAAATTAACTAAATTACTAAATCCAATTATAAGTCATAAAAGGTTACAAAGAATTATATTTCATATTAAGTTACATTATACTTCATTTAAGTAGTTGCGATAGCCAAGAATATTGATATACATTTTTAAACCACCATATATTTAGTATACCAATTTAAAATTATATCTGATAATTCTGTATCATAAAGTTCAATTAATTAGATATTTATTATTTAGAATTCTTACCGCCCGCGTGCACTAACACACCATTAATTAAACTTAAATATTAAAATAATAGTAAATTTCATCTTAAGTCTCAAAATGGAAACAAAACCCTCGACGTCAACCGCTAACACAAACGCAAAAACGGAAAACACATTTGACCTTAATAAATTGACAGAAATCATAACAGAAATTGTACACGAACAGAGTCAGGCTCATAATAATCTTAGACATGATATAGACCAAACGATAGAGGACCGGTATAAAGGAAATTTCACAGATCTAGACAAGATCCCAGATATCGTGAAATGTATTCGTGAATTCTCAGGGGAACCTGGAGAATTCGGATCGTGGAAAAAAAGTGTTGACAGAGTGTTACAAATTTGTGAACATCTTAGGGGTACTCCAAAATACTATGGCATTTTAAATGTCATACGAAACAAAATTGTGGGTCATGCAGATATAGCTCTATAATCCTATAATACCCCATTAAATTGGAAAAAAATAGCCAAATGCCTTACTCTGCACTATGCGGATAAACGGGATTTAGGCACCCTTGAATACCAAATGAAGACGTTGGTACAAGGAAACCAAACCATTCAGGAATTTTATCAGAGAGTTTATCAACACCTTTCCCTAATATTAAATAAATTATCTTCCATGGACATGGGTCAAGAATCCATGAACAATTTAACAGACAATTATCGAGACAAGGCACTCAATACCTTTATTAGAGGCTTAAAAGGAGATCTGCCACGACTCCTAAGCATTCGCGAGCCTAGTGACTTGCCTCAAGCACTACAATTATGCCTAAAGTTACAAAATATGGACTATCGAGCGCAATATGCTAATAATCACAGTGCGCAGGACGTCCAACGCAAGCCACCGGTTCCCCCGCCTCCTTTCATTCGAAAGAATCAAATGTCTATGTCCGCTAACGGACCACAACAATTTTTCCCACAGCTCCTTCACAACCCTCAAACCTCGTTCGAAAGATCAAAAATATTTCAACCTAGTCGACCCCAATTTGGGTATCAAAGCCCACCATTTCCAAGACCACAAAATCAACCTTTCAGACCACAATGGGGATACCAAAATTATCCACCTAAGCCACAACCTAAACCGACACCTATGTCAGTAGACGGCAGTGGTCAATCAAGACATGTAAATTACATGAATCGACCACAGAATGTCCGACATCCTATGAAAAGACCTTTATTTAACTCTCCACAACAACATCACCATCCAAACAAAGCTCAAAGGGTCTACCATTATGAGCAATTCAACGAGGATCCTACCGTTCAATACTATCAAGACGAATTAGCTGAGTACGACTCGCAATACGAACAAACTTTAGTGGAATATACAGACGCTGAAAATATCCCTGAAATAAAGGAAGACAACCCTACAGAAGTTTACGAGGAAGAAGAAAACCTCGAACAACTGGATGACATAAATTTTTTAGACTAAAGAGTTCTTCGCTCCCCTATTTAGAACATCGAGCGAAGAACGGCAAAATTGTAAAATTCCAAGTAGATACGGGCCCCAATAAAAATTATATACAGCCCCAATATATTCGCAACCCTATACGGAACGAGAAACCATTCATGGCCAATTCAGTAGCTGCGAGTATAAAAATCACTCACCATGCTATGATTGATCTATTCGGTCCTGAACGGAAATTAAAATTCTTTATTCTTCCTAGTCTAAAATCTTTTGGGGGTATAATCGGTAACGATAGCCTTAAAGATCTTAATGCCACCATTCATACAAATAGTGGATTTATGATCATTCACCCTAACATTAAAATTCCCCTTAAACAACACGTATCGGATTCGTGAAACACTATCAATTTAAGAACCTCACATCTCAACCCAGTACAGAACAAAACTTTAGAGAGAATAATTAAAAACAACCCTAACTTATTTACCGAGCCAGAGGAAAAGCTAACATTTACTACCACAATAAAGGGAGAAATTAGGACCCACACTGATGAGGCAGTCTATACTCGGCCCTATCCTTACCCTATATATCTCAAAGATGAGGTAGAAAAACAAATACAACAACTATTGTCGGACGGAATAATTAGACCATCGAAATCACCTTATAACTCTCCAATTTGGGTCGTACCCAAAAAGGAAGACGCATCGGGAGAGAAAAAGTATAGGATGGTTATCGACTACCGTAAACTAAATATGGTAACAATCCCCGACAAATATCCAATCCCTGAGATTAATGATATCCTAGCAAATCTCGGTGAAAATAATTTATTCACAGTCTTAGATTTGAAGAGCGGCTTCCACCAAATCCCGCTCAAAGAAACGGATATCGAGAAAACAGCCTTCTCTGTCAATCATGGGAAATATGAATTTACTCGGCTTCCTTTCGGCCTGAAAAATGCGCCATCTATATTTCAACGTGCTTTAGATGATATCCTTCGTGAACATATAGGAAAACGCTGCTATGTCTATATCGACAACATAGTCATATTCGGAAAAGACGAAAGCGAGCACTTTCAAAACATCGAAATAATATTGAAAGTTCTTGAAAGAGCTAACCTTAAAAATCAATTGGACAAATGCGAATTTCTAAGGGAAGAAGTTGAGTTCCTGGGATTTGTCATCAGTAAAGACGGAATTTAAGCAAATAGGAAAAAAGTCAGGGCTATAACAGAATTGCCTATCCCCAAAACGGTAAAAGAGCTAAGATCCTTTCTAGGAATGGCTGGATTTTACCGCCGTTTCGTCAAGGATTACGCTAAACTAGCTAAACCCTTGACTGCACTTTTAAGAGGGGAAGATGGACATGTGTCCAAAACGATCTCAAGACATAAACAAATTCAGTTTAACGAAGAACATATTTGTGCTTTTAATAAAATAAAAAACTCCCTTACCTCAAGCGAGGTCATACTATCATTCCCTGATTTCAAAAAAGAATTCCAATTGACCACAGATGCCTCAAACTTCGCACTAGGTGCAGTACTTTCTCAAAACGAAAGACCAATTACCTTTCTGCCCAGGACATTAGATAAGACAGAAGAAAATTATGCAGCTAACGAAAAGGAGATGTTAGCAATAATTTGGTCTCTAACTTCATTAAGGAATTTCCTATACGGAAGCAAGAAGGTTCAAATTTTCACAGATCACCAACCACTTACGTTTGCCCTAAGTAACAAGAATAATAACTCCAAGATGCAAAGATGGAAGGCCATCCTGGAGGAATACAATTATGAACTTAAATATAAACCAGGGAGAACGAACGTGGTAGCAGACGCTCTTTCAAGAGTGACAATTCCCACTGAAGCGAATGCACTAACTTCGACACAACACAGTGGCGAAAGTTCTGCACATGATCTCATTCCAACAATTGAAACTCCTATTAATGTCTTCAGAAATCAACTGATATTAAAGACAGGAGATGAGGACTCATACCAAATTCAAACACCGTTTCCAAATTATTTAAGATATACCATAATTCAACCAAATTTCGCTCGTGCTGATATAATAAATATATTCAAACGATATCTAAATCCCAATACGATAAATGGCTTAAATACTACCGAAGCTATTTTGGGTATAGCCCAAGAAGTGTACCCAGTTCACTTTAGAAACTATAAAATACGATATACGAACAGAGTAGTAATCGATATCACAAGTGAAGCGGAACAGGAAGAAACAATCCTAGCGACACATAGACGGGCCCATCGCTATGCCGATGAGAATAGAGCACAAATCATTCAAACACACTACTTCCCAAGGATGAATAGGAAAATTAAATTACTGGTCAAACGATGTACTACATGCAAAGAGAATAAGTACGATCGGCATCCGAATAAGCAAGTGATCAATGCTACCCCTATTCCTAATTATCCAGGGCATACCATACACATAGATATCTATTCGACTGAAAATCAACTAGCCCTCATGCAATTGACAAACTATCAAAATATGCAGTTTGTAAGCCACTCAAATCCAGAGCGATAGAAGATATCAAACAACCTCTCAGAGATATCTTATTTTCTTTTAATGTACCCGAAGTTGTAGTAATTGACAACGAGCCATCACTCAGCTCAAATACAATATTATCCATGATGGAAGACTCTCTAAAAATTTCTGTATTCAAGATTCCCCCTTACAAGAGCGAAGTGAATGGACAAGTTGAAAGATTCCACTCGACCCTTTCAGAGATCATGTGGTGTTTGAGAGCAGACGGAATCGAGAGATCATTTATAGAGCTGCTTGAAAGATCGGTGAATGAGTACAATCATTCAATACACTCTACTACCAAAAGGAAACCAGTAGAGTTATTTTTCGGACGAAGTCCAAATGTTTCCCCCGAAGAATTCGAGCAGGCACGTCTGAACGGCATAGAGAGGCTTGTACAAAAACAAGAACAAGATTTAACATACCACAATAAGCGACGAAAGCCTATAAAAGTATACCAACCAGGCCAATCTATTTACGTAAGACAGAATGTTAGGTTAGGCTCAAAACTGACACCTAGGTATAAACACGAGATAGTTAAAGAAAATCGGAACACCACGGTAGTAACCGAGTCAGGAAGAGTTGTGCACAATAGCAATATTAAGTCGTAACGCTGCGGAAATAGCGCTTATCTGCGTAACCTTACAGGTACGCGATAAGCGCTATTTCCGCAGAAGTACAACTGCTGGACTATTCAAATTCTCAGATTATTTCCATCAATAGTGGTAGAGGTAAAATCCAAGAAGGAAATTTTAAATTAATTCATGTGATCGAGCTAGAGAACCATCAGAATTTCATAGACAGGATGCGTACCATACTGAGTACGGAAATCACAACTGTACATCCATTGTATCCATACTTAAATCATGAACTCACTATGTTACAAACATTACTGGACGGACTGAAACCGCATAGGAACAAACGGTCTTTAAACTTTATAGGAACCACATGGAAATGGATCGCAGGCAATCCAGACCATGAGGACTTCGAAATCATTAAGAGCAAGATTAATAACGTGTTAGAAAATAACAATAGACGATAATAATAACTAATCAACTATATAATGAAAGGATTAATAACATTACAAAAATGGCTAACGAAATTACTAACGCTATCCATAAGGAAAACAAGTTAACAGATCAATTGGCACTAAACATACAGTATAAATTAAGGTTGATGAAAGAGGAAATAACCAACATTAAATATGCAATCCATTGGGCAAAAGCAGGAGTAATAAACTCCCTCGTTTTATCAGATTCCGAAATTAAATTAACCACACGAACAATTGAAAAAGAAAATTTGCCATACGCAACACCAGAAGAGGCCTTAGATTTTGCGAATATAAAAATTATCAGTAATAAACTATGCCTTCTCTACATCGTTTATATCCCTTTAACAACAATTGAACTTTACGATAGATTATTATTAAAACCAGTCAAGAAAAATCAGAAAATAATTGAAATTAAATATGAACATATATTAAAAAACCATAACAAAATATACGGTATCATTAGTAATTGTAAGACCATCAACTCGTTATCAATATGTAATCAAAAAAATATAGTAGATATAAGTAACACCTCTTGCTTGCCAAACTTGCTTAACAGTCGTCTTTCAAAATGTAATCAAACCAATAGTCAACATCTGTTAAATGTCGAAGAGGTATCGGAAGGCCTCATTCTACTAAATCAATATGATGGAGAAATGCTCATTAATCACGAAGTGTAAAAATTAAATGGCACCTACTTAATAAAATTTTCCAATGCAAGTCTAACCATTGGCAACATGAATTTCATTGCCAACGAAAAATCAACAGCGCAAGCACTTCCAGCTATTCTTCAACCCACACCTGAAGAGGATGAATATAGAGAAATACTATCAGTTCAACTCATGAAAGACTTAAGCATTGACAATACCAAAACAATTGAACTTCTCCAACAAGAAACATTTCAACAATCAATCTGTATAGGATTGTTCTCAATTATAGCATTATCATCACGATACTTATTGCTTTCATATTAAATAAAAGAAAAACTCTACGAATAACTAATTCCATCAATCATGAAATATTAAAGAAATGCACCGAACAAACAATAAAAGAAACTACGGAAAGCGATGGCACTCAACAGCCTCCAATAGCCAGTTCATGTAATGCAACAAATCCGGATCCTCCTAGGAAAAAGTTTTATGATGTTCCATTCTTCTAAAAATAAGAACGAGATCAAATGGGACATTTGGTTTTAAGAGGGGAAGAGTTATCACATCTAAAACTAGGTCTCTACATTCATGCAAGGAATCATATTGCTACGCTCGCAATATGACCCAATAAAATATAACGCGCACCTTGCATCGCACGTTTCGCAAGCAAGCACATTCCTTGTAGAAGCGTATGACTCGTATAGAATAAGTAATTAAGTTTAAGTTAGATGTAATCCAGAAATTTAGAAGTTAAGTTCATAATAAATAAAATATTGTAAAAGTAAAGTTTTAATTCAAAGTAAATAAAGAAAAGTGTTTAAGATTAAAATATTAAGTAATAACGAAAGTGTAATAAACAAATAAATAAATTTATAAATAAATAAAAAATAAAAGAAAAGAAAAATTAAAAATCATAAATTGATTTTTTTTAATAAAAGTGAACCTGAGAAATTTAACATATGCGTACCGGAATAATTTATTTGAAAATGTTTGTATATTTCTATGTATGTATTTAGGAAAAAATTTGATTTTAGGAAAAAATAAATAATGTGGTACACATAGCTACTCACGTAGGTGATGGAAGTTTATGAATGGAAATATTATAAAATGGAAAACAAAATATCAACTCAAATAAAAATGTACGAAATGGATAAGTATTGGTTCTACAAAAATGAAATATATATGTAAACGATTATTTTTAATTTCGATCGTTTCATTGTTCATTTTGGACTATTTTTCTTCTGCTTTCAAAATTTTTTGATGTAAAGAAAATTTACAATTCCGTGAAAGTGGAATAGCTATCTACGGGTCCACGTTTTATGCCTAGCTCAAGCCAATAAACGCAATAAACTGAATCTTTTTCATTTATGTATAAGCTCAATATTTAGAATCTAACTATTTAATAGAGTTGATGACATGCTGTATAGAAGGATTAGTTTAGAGTATTTAATAATTTTGTGCGTTTTAATTAAAATCTTGAAATTGCTATTTGATATTTCATTTTTGTATAAATTATAAATATATAAATTTGAAATTACTTAAACGTAATAATTTTTATTATGTGACTTTGTGTAGATTAATTGGTTGTGACTTCTTCTATGTACCTACATTTATAGAATTATTCGATAGAAAGATATCTCGACATATAAAAATCCTATAGATAACGTTGTTTATAAATTAGGAAAACAATTTTTGAAAACATTGTATATAGTACAAGTTACGGAAAAACTACTTTAATATTCTATGTGAAAACGGCGGCATTAAATATTCATTTTCATGAAATTCGTAGTCTCCCTCAAATGAGCGAATAAGGCATCTTGAATTAGAGCTATCTAATTTTTGACCTATCCAAGAATTATCTCGGACAAATTATGTCAACATAATTATTATTGATCTTAGAAAGGCTTTTACAAAACAGCCTTAACATATTTAAACCTTACTAAATTTAATCAGAGTTTCTAAAAAATCTAAATAATCTCATCAGATTTATATTCTATGATTTTTAAGGATTTAACGTCGCCAGTTTAAATAATTAGAATACAAGATTTGGTTTCATGAACCTAATTCTTATAGATAACTAGCTAGATAACTCTGCCAGATCAGGCGATAATATGATTTTATGATATGATAAACGTGTACACCTTAACCTTGATGTCAGTTCTGGAGTAAACGTAGTTCAATCAAAGAAAATAAACAACAAAAAAATTATTTTGTTCGACAAAAATATACAAACAAAAAATCGCTTCTGATTTCCTGAGTTTTTGGCTGTAGTTTTCGAAGAAAAGGATGGTCCTATAATCATCCATTTCTCTTTCTAACCTTCATTTTATAAACAAAACTTCGACGGTTTAGAAATCAAACGATTGATTCGTAAGTAAACAAATTGAAAAAAAAATTATCATGTGCTTACTTTATTCTATCATCCGCTTCCTTGATTTTAAAAATTATAAGCAAACTAAAAATTAATGACACCATAGTCTAAATTGGTAATTTAACTATAATTAGTTTAAGTTAATAATTATTTTTGACATATCCAAGAATTTCGAAATTTTATTGATCTTAAAAGGCGTTTACAAAAAATTAACTACTAACTAGTTTTTAGAATACAATATTTTGTTATCATTAATCTAATGCTTAAACAACTAGAGAACGCTGTCATATAGACGTACAGCTTATCCATGATGAAGGTTTTGGTAGTTATGTAAAGCGCATTTGGAGTAAGCGCAATCCAATATGAAGACCACATTTAAGAAACGAGTTGTACTTTAGAATTATGCGAGCTCAGGCCCTGATTGAGCCCTCACATCAAAAGTAGTAAAAGGATAGGATTAGTTAACGACAGTAATGACTAGAACTTTATACAACTCCCTAAAGTGGTAGCTATTACTCATTTCTAATCAACAAAAACACTTGGATAATTATAACACATACTACATGCCTCACCTCTTAAATAACAGAAATAAACACATTTGAATCCAATTACAAAAAACATCGGAAAAACTTATCTTCCATCAAAGGCATTGAGAATGAGTTCTTTTTTATTGATAAAATTGCAAATATTGATCAGAAATGTTGTATTTATTTAAAATTTTCTTTAAAATTCTGGTTATAATACTTTTAGTATGGTTTTAGGGCTTTGCAGTAATTCCTGCCATTACCTCCTGGTCAGTTAGCCGTCGGTACATTATATTCGGCAAGTTGTCCCCGCCTCTCCGTCTTTACTAATCGGCCATTTACCGCTCCAGTCATTACCCCGGCCTTTTTTCCTTAGTCATTATCTGTGCACAATAACCTCCCGTGTATTACTCATCCATCGTAAGCCTCTGATCAGTGCCCTCTGAACATTACTCGCCGGTCATTACCCACCGATGATTCGTACTCCTTACAAGAAATAGATATTTTTAATCTATTTTCAATATATCGATATTGCACAATTTAATTGTGATTTTTGAGTTAAATATAGTACTCTGTTAACTAATCTACTTGTCATTTCTTAACCGATAATGTTTAGTTATGTTGGGAATGTAGCATGGAACGTAGCTCTTGTTGAACTGATCATTAAGGTATTTAGTATGTTGAATGGATTAGAACTCTAACTTGGTTAGAAATAGGTGATTACTTCTCCGGATATAATAAGTTTGTTATGCCAGATGGAAATTATCTCTTGGAGTCTCGAAAATAAATGAAATGGGTAAAATCTGATTTTTTTACATAGTTTATGATAATTCTCTAACATTGGCTAACTGTAACAGACCTAAACCATTTCGTGAGCGATCATTATGACATTTTGGTAAGATTATGAAAATTGATTCTCAAATAGAACATCCAACTCTCGTGAATCTAATATTGGAAACACATAAATGCACCGCAAGGGTTACAGCAAACGTTTAAGGTAGAGTGAGTATAGATTTCGCCAAGATTTCGCTTGATCAGCAAGGGAAGCAGCTAGAGAACTGAAAATCAATTTGATCCAAAATTATTCATAGAAAGCCTTTCTAAAGTTTGTGAAATTTTTGAACCCTTACAAAGTGTAAGAAAAGTGTAAAAAAAAACAAATACAAAGTTTAAAAAAAATTTATATTTATTAAAAGTAAAATATGCTACTCAAAAAAGGAAATCTATCGACCGAGTGATAATTTAAATGTCAATGAAAATATGAAAAATGTGAGTAAGCTGCTACTAAAGAAAAAGTTTTATTATAACAACGCGGACAAAACATTCGCGCATTGTTTATTTTACAAATCTCCCGCGACTTACAAATTTTTAAGGAACACTTGAAATTTAAAATTACCATCAGTTAGTTCCATATACAAGTGGTCTGTAATTAAGTTTATTCCACCTGGAATTAACGATATTTTAATGGTACAGCATAGTGCATTTTTCGGCAATTTACCAGAAAGGTCTAAGTTATGTGTTTTAAGCTTCGATGAAATAACCATCAAACAAAATTTAATGCACAATATTTTGACAGATAGGATCGAAGGATTTTATGATGATGGAGAGGAGCGAAAAAATGAACTAGCTACTTCAGCACTATTTTTCATGGTGAGACACATAATAGGAGACTGGAAATACGCAATTAATTATGTAGTCGTTCTTCACAAATCATTCACAGCATTAAAATTAACTGAGTTGATTAAAAAAAATGTAAAACTATGTGAGGAAAAAATTGGCTTAAATGTGATAATGCTAACATGCGGTCAAGGAGCAATAAATATGCAAGTATATAAACACCTCGGAATTACTCCTGAAACCCCGTATTTGGTATTAGCTAGAAAACAAATATTTGCTCAATATGATGCACCTCATCTTATTAAGTCAACAAAAAACGCTTTTATAAATAATCAAATTTCATTGGACGAACATGGGATAGTGAATATAGATGTGATAAGGCAAATCTTTGATCGAGATACAATTAAACTTGCAAATTATTACCCAAGATCAGCCGGAAACACCTTTATCCTAACTGTTTTGAAAAAATGAACGTGTCTTTGGCAGCTCAATTACTGAGCAACACCGTTAGTTGCGCAATACGAACGGTGAAACAAACTTGTCCTGAAATGCTCGGTTTATCACTCGAACATGCGGCGTCAACTGCGGAATTTGTACAACGTTTTAATAATTTATTCGATTGCCTGAATAGCCGAAATTTTGCCTCTATGTCTCCATACGAAAAGCCGTTAAAACATGGTAATGAAGTATACAATTATATGAAAGAAAGCTTAGATTTTTTGAAAAAATTGAAAATCCTTTCCAAAAAAGAAAATTATTTTAAATTTATTATAGATCTTCAACTAACCATTAAATCACAACTAATGTTAATTGATAACTTAACAATAAATCATGGAGTTGATTTCATTTTAACTGGGAAAACGAACCAAGACTGCCTTGAAAACTTTTTTCTCGGTTACGCGGTAAAGCTGGTTTTAATTACACCCCATCCAGCAACGAAATTGGCACACACTACGCTAATATAATCGTTATTAAACTATTATTTAAAAGTGAGTATGCCAACTGCAAAGAAGATGACGGAAAGATGGTTGACCTTCACTGGGAAAATTTCCAGGTGCTTTACAAAGAAAGCTTAATTTTTGAATGCGAGCCTGAAGACGATTCAATTTACGATGAGTTTTTAGCCTCTCGAGCATCTACCTCTGAGACTGACATTCTTCAGAAAAATGCGGCCACATATTATGCTGGGTATTGTGCGTTCCCGAAAATAAACTGCAATGCATGCAAAATTAAGCTGATAAAAGAATCTAATGAGATTCCTACAGCAAGTGATACATTTATAAGCGAAATTTTTTTTAAAAAATCATCGAGATATGGACCGTTAAAAGTACCGATAAAGGAACATGCAGAAGTGCCATACACTTGTTTAACGATTTTTGAGCATTCTTTCAAAAATGAGTGTCATTTACCTAATATTTGTGAAAAGGCTAATGAAAAGTGGTTAAATATTATCGAGCGAAAATTTCCTGGTTTTCTGTCGTTAAAAGAAGATGGACCGTGTTATGAACACATTAGAACTTTAATAAAAAAATTTAATCTTGTATTAATTAGGAAAAATTCCAAATGGTATCTATTGAAGGGTGAATTTATAAAAACAAACAATAAATTATCATTAACAAACGCTTGAAGAGATTAAAAATTTTAAACAGTTAAAAAATAAATAAATTATGTAAAAATGTACTATGTACTTAAATTTAATAAGGATGTTCGTATAACTTAGAATTGACCTTTAGTGACTAATGTAAATACAATAGATATAATGTTATAATATAAATGTATGTGAAGATAGCCCAAATTCCATCCCCGAAAAATGCGATGGCAACACTAATTATTGCTATCATGACATTTTCTACTATCAGCCCAAAAAATCTCGACATTTTTACTCTCAGCCCCGAAAATATTTGCTATCATGATAGATAAAAAAATGTTATGACAGTTGAAATTTTCAGGGCTTAAAGTAGAAATATTACTGTGAAAGTTTAAGGAGCGTGTATGAATTTTTATACAATTTTTCTATGTATAGGAGTTGAGATATAGTCCATAGAAGTCAGAAAATATTCGTTGGCCCAACTAGCGGTACACATCGTTTGATAGGTGAATGTTTAAGGAGCGTATATGAATTTTTTTAGAATTTTTCTATGTATAGTAGTTGAGATATAGTCTATAGAAGTTAAGAAATATTCGTTGGCCCAACTAGCGGTGCACATCGTTTGATAGGTGAATGTTTAAGGAGCGTATGTGAATTTTTTTAGAATTTTTCTATGTATAGCAGTTGAGATATAGTCCATAGAAGTCAGAAAATATTCGTTGGCTCAATTAGCGGTGCACATTGTTTGATAGGTGAATGTTTAAGGAGCGTATATGAATTTTTTTAGAATTTTTCTATGTATAGTAGTTGAGATGTAGTCCATAGAAGCTAGGAAATTTTCGTTGGCCTAACTAGCAGTGCACATCGTTTGATAGGTGAATTTTTAAGTAGTGTGTATGAATTTTATTAGAATTTTTCTATGTATATGAGTTAAGATATAATCCATAGGAGTCTAGAACTATTCGTTGGCCCAACTAGCGGTGCACATCGTTTGATCGGTGAATGTTTAAGGAGCGTGTATGAATTTGTTTAGAATTTTTCTATGTATAGTAGTTGAGATATAGTCCATAGAATTATGCACATTGGTACTAATTAAAAAAAATATCAATTCCAAATACAACACGATGAAGTATTATCCGGCATACATAGAAATACATAGAAAACACATACATAGAAAATACATACATAGAAAAATTCTAAAAAAATTCATATACGCTCCCTAAACATTCACCTTTCAAACAATGTGCACCGCTAGTTAGGCCAACGAAAATTTCCTAACTTCTATGGACTACATCTCAACTACTATACATAGAAAAATCCTAAAAAAATTCATATACGCTCCTTAAACATTCACCTATCAAACGATGTGCACCGCTATGATTTCTATGGACTATATATATCTCAGCTCTTTTTGAATTCAAAAATTATAGAAACTTTGAACAAATATGTCCCGAGATTTTTATATATCATATCATATACTTAAGTTATAGCTTATGTTACAATAGTTAACAGTTGCTGTCTTACTTTGGTACAAGCTAATTCCATTCCGGTATAGAATTAATTTGTGCTCAAAGTAACAACCAAAGAAGTTTTTTAATTTATTTTTATTAGTTGGTAACAATTATATTTTGAATTTGAAAACAACGTAAAAACGCAACTAAATATATTCAATTAAATAGTAATGTGCTAGAACATTATTGAATATTATTACAAATCATAACTAATTTTTCGTCTTGTTAAGAAAAATTCGATGTCAAAATAACAAAAATCACTTTTATATTTTTATTGCCAACATTTAAAAATAAAAGTATTCAATAAAACCGCCCTGGTGGTGAACATTAAAACTACAGGTAGAATAGAAAAATTCTATACCAGTACCTCAATTTTGTTGCCTTTTCGAGACTACGAGACTACGAGAACAAAAATTACCGGAAAATAATAATATTAGTGAATGCGAGTGTAGTAGGGCGCATGCGCTGTTCGTTTTGTTTATGTTTTTTTCTTTTGTGTTGATAATTTGACATATTGCCAATACGAAACTATTTTATTGGTTATTTCTTTTATATATAAAATTCAAATTAATAAAATAAATAAAATCATACAATTATGCTTCAATTAAATTATAATTTTTATAATTTCAAATAATTTTAATGTCATTTGTGTTATGTGTTTAAATTTGAATTTCAATTCTCCATCAAATTACAACGAGACAAATGGATGTAAGCACCAACAATTTTACCGATTTAAACCGATTCGACAATTTTTCATGCTTATCGTCATACTCTCTACATTAATACACATAAAAAAATGAAACCACACAGTAACACAAATTAATACTATACACAGTGTACGTATACAAAATATTTCATAGTCCCGTAGTCTCGTAGTCTCGAAAAGGCAACAAAATTGAGGTACAGCAGAAAAGTTGGTTTAAAATAATACCAAATTGGAATTACATATATGGGATTGTTGTTGTAAATTTCTCAAAGTAAGACGGCAAGTAATTTTGTTGTTTACTGTAATTTATTTAGAATCTAAGAATGTAGTTCATGTTTTAAAAATGATGCGGCAAGTTTTATTCATACAATTTTGTAATCAAAATTTTACAAAAATTTTTATTTTTATTTTTATTTATAAAATTTTTATACTTGCATATAAAGTTTTTGACTCTCAGCCCCAAAAATATTTACTGTTATGATAGCTAAAACTATCACGACACAAAAATTTTCTGGGTTGAGAGAAAAATATTTTTTTTGGTGAAGGAGGAAGATTCAAAGTAATTTTTGTTTATCGATATCAGTATATTTCTTGGAGAGTAGAATTTAGTTGTTTTTGTTTATTTACACATTTTATCAGAACTTTTTATTGTTTTTATTAAACTCAACATTTTTATTTATTATTTAACTGTTATTCGGAAATATTTATACCCGAATTTAGATTTATTGCTATAATTGTTAATTAAATATCGCAATAGTATACATAAACTTGTATAGTATTGCCATACGCAACTTTTTCGATTTTCAGGGATAGAAATTTGGGCTATCTTCACAAAGGTATAATATAGTATGTATTGGCCGTATGTTTCCCGTACAGGTAAATAAACTTCAATTGTTCACTATTATTTGTTTCAACATTTCTCTTGAGCGTGCTTAAGAAGTGAAAAAGCGATATGCAAGGGTAATTTTTACCAATCGGCCGTTTGGTTTCCAACATATACGTTGTAAGTGTGCAGCTTTATAAATATAATTTTATAAATATAAAAAAGTATAATAATCAGAATTCTAAAGAAAATTGTAGGTATTACAAACAATAGTTTTGTGAGAGAAATAACTCTTCTCTATTTGAAATTTTACATGTACTTTCTAATTGAATTCAAGTGTGTTTATTTATGATTATTTAATGATTGGAAATGCGTAAGGTTGGTATGACAATACTGTAATTAAATTTTGAACTGGACCATATAATCATCAATCCTATGTACATAAACATGCTATCGAAACCTTTTACTCCTTAGGGTAGATGTTGCAGGGTTGGCTGAAAGAAACCCAGCAGCTTTAGACCGATGAATAAATTATTTAATTATTTTGTATACAATCGCCTACGATGAAAAAATATAAATATTTGATTAAATTTAGTTATCTCGCAATCTAATCACAACTAACTGAAATTAAAAAATCTTATGTACGGAAAGTGTGTGTAAATAATTAACAAAATTTATTAGCCCAGTACATTGTTAGACAATGACTGTTGTGTAGCGTATGCCATTAACTAATCCTTTTCTGCACCAGAGCCCCCATTATTCTCAAGTACGTTTTTGATGTTGAATTACGTTTACTCCAGGATTGTGCTATACATACCTACCGGGACTGCCAACATGCCTTATATATCATGTGCGCATTTATCATATCATAATATCATATTACCAGATGATCTGGCAGTATTGTCTAGTTATCTAAGCATTGGATTTGAACGGATGTGTACTGATTCCAATGTGTAATTGTAGAAAACACCAAAAAAAACTACTGTGGTGCTCGTTATAATTATAATGTTATTTATTTAATTCACAAAATTATTTGTATTGAAAAAAAGTGATGAAGCTGCTCTGCGGTCAAAAGGTAAGTGAACGAGAAATGTAAGTTTCAACAGCTTGAGCTTATCAGCATAGGAAAAAGCGGTACTCTACATTCAAATAAATATGCTGAATACTTGTGCTGATAATTATTAATTGAACTATTCAAACATAGAGCGCTATCTTACAATATCAAACTGCCGATAAACAATTTCCTACATTATCTACATTCATGATGACAATTCTAAATGTCAACACAACAGCTGATTTCATTCAACATTTTTGGGTAAGTAAAATTGATTTAACAAAATTCATAAACAAATTCATAATAACTAATTTACAATTTCAATTATTATAGGTATACATATTAAGAAGTACATCTACGGCGTTATACTACAAATATGGCTAAATGCCAAGTGTCACAAGGAATTCAACTTCAAATAAGATAAGTATCTAACATTAATTACAATTCATTTTGTTTACTTATTACAACATATTAATCAATATTTTTCTTTTCAGCTTCTGATCCTGAACATCCCGCGCCGGTTGGCTCACCAGAGCCAGTAGGTAATATACATATTTTTGTAACTGGCCTCTTAATTTCACCCAGTTTTGTTTTGATGACGACAACTCTGATTAATCCATCCTGACCTGGAATCACCGATATAATACGACCCATGAGCCATTTTGTTGGTGGAACATCATTATCCATCACTACCACCAGATTTCCGATGTTTGGATTCATTGTGGGATACTTCCACTTATGGCGTTGCTGTAACGTTAATATATATTCCTTGTGCCATCGCTGCCAAAAATGCTGGACCATCCTTTGAATATGCTGCCAACGTGATAACCGGTTCTCCTTTAAAGGTATCAGATTGGGTTCCGGTATAAGATTAATAGGATGCCCAATTAAGAAATGACCTGGTGTGAGGGGATCCAATTCATCCGCTGACATTTCACACAGTGGTCGTGAATTAAGGATCGCTTCTATTTCAACTAATAATGTCAACATTTCTTCATAGGTAAGCCGTGATTCTCCAAGTACCCGCTTCATGTAAAATTTTGTTGATTTAATAGCTGCCTCCCATAAACCACCAAAGTTAGGAGCAGCTGGAGGAATAAAATGCCATTCTATGTTGTTTATAGTGATGTACCTCATAATTGTCTCATCTTTAGATACCATTTCTAAATTTCGTTGTAGTTCCTTTTGGGCACCTACAAAATTCGTCCCGTTGTCACTGTATATGTGACTGCAAATGCCGCGCCGAGCATGGAATCGTCTTAGAGCTGCCAAAAACGCCTCCATCGTCATATCGCCGACTAATTCCAAATGTACAGCCTTGCTCGCCATACACACAAATAGTGCCAGGTACGCTTTGATTAATTTGGCACCTCTCAATTTCGATGCTTTAATAAACAGAGGAACTGCATAATCCACACCCGTGGACAAGATTGGACGATGGAATGTGACTCTGCATTGCGGTAGTTGACCCATAAGTTGATGTTGTTGTTTCGCCTTCACCCGGACACACTTAACGCATCGCCCAACGACTGTTCGAATTTGATCCTTGCATCTGAGTATGTGAAATTTATGCTTTAGAGTTGACATTAAAACGGTTTGCGCTGCATGGAACTGCTTAAGATGTTCGTCCCTTATAATTAATGTTGTCACTTGATGCCCTGCTGGAATAATAATAGGATGCTTCTGGTCAAATGTAACATTCGCGTTAGACAAACTACCTCCAACTCGTAATAAACCAAACTTGTCTAGAAAAGGAAAAAGAGACGTTAGTTTTGAATTTTTACAAATTGGTTTGTTATTGGTGAGCGCATTTATTTCTGATGAAAAACTGTTCAATTGGATTCGTCGAATTACGAAATTAAACGCATCAATCTTGGCTTCGTTCTCAAATCTCGAAAACTCGAACTTGTCAGCTTCTTTAGTCTTTGATTTTCTTCTAAACAGCATCAGAATTCTCGTAATGGTGAATACTACTTTCGTGAATCTCGAACAGCGTTCAATGAGCCTGGACACCCAATCGCTTCTGTCATCTTCAATTGTGTTGCTCAATACCACGGAATTAATCTTTTGTTCCCTCAGTGCTGCTTCTGATAGATCACTATTTAGCTTAGATTGACTTGGCCACTTCTCTTCGACTTCCTTCAACCAATACGGACCATTCCACCATAACTTGTGATTCAGTAACTCCTCCGGAAATAAACCTCTCGAAGCACAATCAGCCGGGTTGTCGTTTGAGGATACATGGCTCCACTGACTTCGATTTGTATGCTGCAAGATAAATGACACTCTATTTGCCACATACGTCTGCCATCTCCTCGGACATGATGATAACCAACTGAGCACAATCGTGGAATCTGTCCACAAACGATAAGTAGTAACGACGTTGTTCTTAAATATTTCCAGGACGGACATTAATAATTTTGTCAGTAATGTAGCGGCACATAGTTCAAGACGTGGAATGCTGATCGATTTAATTGGTGCTACCTTTGTTTTCGCAGTAACGATGTTGGTCTTATACCCATCTTTGGTCTTCACCCTGCTATAAATTACTGCAGCGTACGCCAGTTCGGAGGCATCCGCAAACCCGTGCAATTCTATTTCCCCCTCTGTGTACAACCACCTATGGATCCTGATGTCCTCTAGTCGCTTCAAGTTGATCCTAATACCTTCGTACTCTTGATACACTGGATCCGGTAGGAGTTCATCCCAATCGATTCCTATTAGCCACAATTTCTGGAAGATAATTTTAATTTTAATTACTGTTGGTGATAACCAGCCTATTGGGTCAAAAATCTTTGAAGCCTCGGATAACATATACCGTTTCGTAAGTTTTTGATCTTCTAATTTAACTTTAAATTGGAAACAATCCTTTTTGGTTGAGTACCTCACTCCAAGTATCGAAATAGCTTGTGAACCATCGTCAATATCCAAAATCGTGGTGGCTCGGTTTATTTCTGGAATGATATGCATGAGTTCTTCACAATTAGATGCCCACTTCCGAAGATTGAATCCTCCCTTATTCATTATTTGTATTAGGTCCTGAACTATGATTTTAGCATCCCTTAGGCTGTTCGTCCCCGACATTAGGTCATCTACATAGAAATCTCGTTCTACTATCTTTGCGGCTTCTGGATATTCTTCCTTATAATCCAACGCAAGTTGATTCAGCGTTTGTTGGCTAAAAAAGGAGCTGATGACGTACCATGTGTTACAGTAAGTAGCTTGTACACGTGCAATTCTTCAAAGGGTTTTTTCCTCCATACAATTTTTTGATAGTCGCTATCTCTTCGGTTGACCCATATTTGTCTATACATCTTTTCGATGTCAGCCGTGAAGATAATCTTGTGAGTACGAAATCTTAGTAATAGCTCGAATAAACTTGACTGCACCTGAGGTCCTACTGCTAGCTGGTCATTCAGTGAGCTTCCTTCCAATGTTTTGGCTGACCCATCAAATACAACCCGCAGCTTGGTGGTCGTACTGCTTTCCTTGATCACCCCATGATGCGGTAAAAAATACTGTTGGCCCCCAATGTCTCTTGATATCTCCATATGACCTAACTGGCGATATTCATCCATGAATTCAATATATTGTCGTTTAAATTCAGAGTCGCGAGTGAATTTTTTCTCTGTCTGATTCACTCGTTTTCCTGCCATTAATTTTGAATTGCCCAGCTTGGGTAAACCTGCCTTAAACGGTAGGCTTACTATATATTTCCCATCTGTTGCCCTCTGAACCGTATTTTGATAGTGCTCAATACAAAATTTCTCTTCATCTGTGTATGGAACAGTATTCTTGATTTCTTCGAGCTCCCAAAATTTTCGAAGAGTCGAGTCAATGTCAATGTGTAGGTTTACCGGACCTGCTTTAACACCATCACTCTGCATTGGCGTTCCTGCTATGACCCATCCCAACCTCGTATTGTGCGCTATTAGCCTGGAATTTGGAATGTACTTATTGCCATCATAAAGTAGGTCGAAAAATATATCGCTGCCTAATAGGATATCAATTCTTCTGGTTTTGTAGAAAGTTGGATCAGCGAGTTTCATGTTGTCCAAACTTCGTAGATCGCCCAATCCTGTGATCGATGGTTGATATGATGATATCTTTGGTAATATAAGAACTTTTGCTGTGGTCCTATAGTTATCATCCTGAAATCTAGATTTAATGCGTATGCTTGAAATGCCCTTTGAAATTCCTGACGTAACATCGTTTAATCCTTGAATCCAGATTCGACCATTTTCCTTTTTTAAACCGAGACGTTGAAAACAGTCCTCGGTTACGAAAGATGTTTGTGATCCGGAATCCAAAAGCGCACGACACCGTTCCCAGTCTCCATTATGACGTTCTATATCTAATTGTACTGTGGGAAGAATTGTATTATTTAGTAAATTGGCATGACTACACGTAGTTTGCCCAGAGGTACTTGCAGAGGTTTAAGCGGAAATAGTTGGAGGGGTTTCTAAATGTAAGATGTCATGATGCTTTTTCTGGCACAAATTGCATCTTCGCCTAGATTTGCATTGAAAAACCAAATGGTTATTTTTTAGACAGTTGTAGCATAGTGAATTCTTCTTCACATAGTCTCTTCTTTGCTGAATCTCAAGGGCTAAAAATTTAACACACTCAGTTAAATTATGGTCTTTACCACAAAATGCACAATTTACTGCGACTGCAGTGTGCATTGTTTTCAGGTACTGCGATTGTGTTGTAGATGATTTAGCACACTCAGTCAGATTGTCGTCTTTACCACAAAATGCACAATCTACTGCGACTGCAGTGTGCATTGTTTTTAGGTGCTGCGATTGTTTTGTAGATGATCGGCTTCCACGGTTTTCTTGCTTGATTCCTTGTAAAGAATCCATTCGTTTCATTAAGACAGATAATAAATTGTCTATAGTAGGATATTCCAGCTCCGTTGTTTCCAACTTCCATATTTGTCTCGTTTCGGGATCCATTTTCTGGGTAGCTATGTAGATGAGCCATGGATCTCGACTCTCTGCTTCCGTACCAAGTGCCTTAAGACCACGTATCACTTCGTCGCACGTATCGTGCAACCGTGCAATAGATTGTGCTGTTGCGTGATTCACATTTGGTTGATCGAAAAATGTTTGGATAAATGACTCAACAATGTATCGTTTATTATCGTACCTTTTACACAATTTTTGATATGCCTCAATGTAATTGGCATCATTTATTGGGAAATGACGAATAAGTGCTAATGCTTCATCTCTTAAATGTCCCTTAAGTAGCTGGAATTTTTGAGCAGGCGACAGGTTTGAATTCTCGTGCACCGTTGAACCAAACAGGTCAAAAAACGATTGCCATTCCTTAAAATTCCCATTAAAGGGGGGAATGGTAATACGTGGTAAACGGAAATCGCAAGACGCCGACTGTGTCGTATTTAGCGTTTGGTCTAAGTTTGGCACGAGTGGACCCACATTCCTTTTACGTATTGCACTTTGTAATTTAGGCACGATGCTATAGTACTGAGCATCGACGGTTTCGATGTCAGTCTGCACTACATCCGAAATTTCAATCATTTGATGTTCGATATCGACAAAATCTTTATATAATTGCTGAATTTTCTCTAATCTGACCGTTAATTCTTCTACACTTGTGTCGTCCTTAATTGTACGAATAAAATTTTCGAGTCTTGTAATTTGTCCTCTAACATATGTTCTTTTCCCTTTCAGCGCCTCCATCTTATAATAACTGATGCACAAATTTTCACTATACCGAACGAACACTATAATTTACTACACAGTAACACGTGGGAATAAGAAAGAACACTCGAGAATTCAACTAATAGTTCTATTGAGTTATATCAATTTAGCACTATGTTAATGTTTCAATTTTCACTTGCACCCAACAATTATAGTTCACGCGGATTTAGGAAAGTTCGCTCAATATACGACTTAACTAATAGGGTTTCACTAAATGATTTGCACGACTATTATAATATTATAGTTTATGTAATTTGGATAAATGAAATTGTAAACTCAAAAACAAAATTTAATATAGTTTGTAACTTTATTGATTATAATATAAAAAAATTGATACTCAATGCGTTTTTCTTTTCTGGATGCTTCCATTCCATGTGGTTTCGTCTGTATTTCATCAATCGTAAACAGCTATCCGGCTCGAAGGACCAAACAATGAACGGATGTGTACTGATTCCAATGTGTAATTGTAGAAAACACCAAAAAAACTACTGTGGTGCTCGTTATAATTATAATGTTATTTATTTAATTCACAAAATTATTTGTATTGAAAAAAGTGATGAAGCTGCTCTGCGGTCAAAAGGTAAGTGAACGAGAAATGTAAGTTTCAACAGCTTGAGCTTATCAGCATAGGAAAAAGCGGTAATCTACATTCAAATAAATATGCTGAATACTTGTGCTGATAATTATTAATTGAACTATTCAAACATAGAGCGCTATCTTACAATATCAAACTGCCGATAAAGAATTTCCTACATTATCTACATTCATGATGACAATTCTAAATGTCAACACAACAGCTGATTTCATTCAACATTTTTGGGTAAGTAAAATTGATTTAACAAAATTCATAAACAAATTCATAATAACTAATTAACAATTTCAATTATTATAGGTATACATATTAAGAAGTACATCTACGGCGTTATACTACAAATATGGCTAAATGCCAAGTGTCACAAGGAATTCAACTTCAAATAAGATAAGTATCTAACATTAATTACAATTCATTTTGTTTACTTATTACAACATATTAATCAATATTTTTCTTTTCAGCTTCTGATCCAGAACAGGATTCATGATAGTAAAATCTTGTAATCTAATTATATATAGTGTGGGAATTGTGAAAATATTTTGCTACAAATTGTACTAATTTCAAAATATTTATTTCCCGTTCTCAAATGTATATTCTGGTAGGCTGGGAATAATTTTTTTATGTAAGTTTTTATAAACTTAAACGCGTACTCCGATCTTATTACAAGTTAATTTATTTTTAAATATATATTTATAAAATGGAATTATTTTTTCCCAATAAAAAAAAATCCCAATTCTCTATTCCCGGGGAAAACCAAATAAAGCCACTGGTAACGTTAAATCCTTAAAAATCATGAGATATAAATCTATCATTATTGAGATTTCTTAAAAACTCGGATTAAAATAAGATTTGAAAAGGTTTAGCGGTAGGCAAACGCCTCTCTAAGATCAATAAGATTGATGTTGGTTGGCAAAATTTGTCCAAAAGCAATTAATGAAAATGATTATATAAACGGTGGTAGTTTTCACTTCGAATATTAATGTAGTTTGTCCGTGATTTGTAACAATGTTAATATTATCACAATTTGTTTTACTAATTTAGCAACATCGTGACATATAGCATTTTTACATGTCGAGATATCTTTCTATCGAATAATTCAATATAGGTACATAGAACAAGTCAAAACCAATATATCTATACGGTCACATAATAAAAATTATTATATTTAAGATTAATATGAGATTTGATTATTATTTATAATACTATCTATATTTATAATTTATGTATAAATCAAATAATAATTACCAATTTTAAATTTTTTATTAAAACGCGTATAATTAAAAAAAACTCGTATTTATTCCTTCTATACAGCATATATCATCAACTCCGTTGAAAACTTTCTAAACGAACGATTCTAAATATTTAGCTTATACAAAAATGAAAATGGTTCATATATTTGCGTTTATTAGGCTTGGGCTAGGCATAAACGTGAACTCGTAGATTTTCCGCTTTCACGCAATTGTAAATTTTCTTTACATTAAAAATTTTTGAATCCAGAAGAAAAATATTCCAAATGAACAATGAAACGATCGTAAAAAAAAACAGCCGTCTAAATTTCATTTTGGCTTAACAAACACTTAGCCATTTCGTGTATTTTTATTCGAAATTTACTTCACAAGCAAATAACAATAGTACAACGGAAGATTATTTTGTTTTATATTTCTTAATATTTTTCATTCATAAAGTTCCTTCACTACGTGAAAATGTTACTCACATTTATATTTTTTTCTAAAATCAAAATTTTTCCTAAACACCATACATTCAGAGAAATCTACAAACATTTTCAAATTAAATATTTCGGGATGTATTATCATCATGTATAGAAAATGTATACCAACACAAAAAAAAATTGGTTGGTTTCATGAGCTATTTTGATTAAAAATGTATAGCTACGTACATAAACAAACCCAAGCTGAAAAATAATACGTAATATTTTGCATTTCCAATAAATTCGAACGAAACGCATCCTTTGAAGAATAAAGCGTTACTAAATTACGTACGAGATAATTAAAAAATAAAAATACTTTGCTTGGCAATATTTTTCCCCTTTTCAAATATTTTCTATTTTTTCATTGATTATTTGATTCGTTTGATTTTGAAATCGCCGAAGTTGTGTTTATCAAACGAATGTTAGAACGAGAAATGTATTATTATAAGACCATCTCGTTCTTCGAAAATTACAAACAAAACTCTGAAAATCATGAACGATTTTTTGTGGGTATATTTCTGTCGAACAAAATCTCTTTCTTGTTGTATATATTCTTTGGTAATAGTATTAATTAAACATTTAATTTTTTAAATATTAGGATTATGTTGAATTTTTATAAATTACGCGAATTTGCTTCTGCAGTTTTTTCGGCACAAAATTCGTTATATTTTTTTTGAATAAATAAATAATAAAAAAAAAATAAAAAAAATAAAAAAAAAAAATAATTATGTTGGTGTTGCCTGATTCATTCTTTGTTAATTTCGGGGATAGAATCCGGGATAACATGAAATACGTAGGAATCTGCTACCGTTGAAAATGTAACAGAAAATATTTTAATTTTTGTGTCCCGATCGCTACGTACGGACTAGGGTACATATGAACTTTATATTTAAATGATACAGTAATGAGGTTATATTTTTCAGATTTCTAGGTACCCACACAAAAACAAGGCATCGGTCGCAGTGTTCGTATATCCTTGTGGAAACTGCTTCAGATGCAAGTGAAACAGCGAGATTGTAAATTTTTGTGTCTAAATCGACATGTTCGAGCTCGGGTACATATCCAATCTCTATGCTATCGATATTAAAATGTGGCTTAATGTTTTAGATTGAAAAGCAACACTGATTTTTGGCTTTGCTCGAGTTTTGAAATCCCATGTGAACAGAATCCGAATAGCTTTCAGAACGATTAACTTAACAGCATATAAACCATTTAAACTCAACAAACTGGCTAAATACAAAAAAGTATGAACGGAAATGCATGTACATATGCCGAAATCTGAATGACCCATCGAGAAATAATTATTTAAACCTCCAGTTCTACTAACCGTAGACATAATTCCTTGTCATCGCCTCAAAAGGATATTTCGCAATAACAATCGTAAAAAACTATCAATCGACTTCAAGGATCAGAAATGTTTACCGTCAGTGCTGATTGCTTGAACATCGCCTTGCGCTATGTAAATACAAAAAAGGTTCTGAAAATCTATGAAAAATATTTTTTTCTCGTACAGCGGAGCAATATACCTTTTATATACCACTCACCTCATTGATAAAGGACGTACAACCTTTAAAACTCCGTATCATAGATTCAATTTATTTCAATAAATCGAAAAAAAAACCTAATGATAAATAGCCGAAACAGTCACGTAGCCATAACGTATAAAAGGTGTAGGTGTACATAGTAAATCGATAAAACCAAAATATAAATGGCAAGATTAGCAATAAATTCATTCCTTTAACTTTTACAACTTTATCCATAAATTATACAATAAATAAAATTCACTCACCTCGTTATTTATATGTTTCTGTAAATAATGGTGTAACGATCGTACAGCATCTTGCACCCCTAAATTAGTATGCGGCCTTAATAAAGCCTCATCCGTTGAACTATACCCGAGCAGTAAAAATATACCACCGGGCAGTATGTATTCACCGGGCGGTGGCCTCATACAAATAAATTTACCAGAGTAACATAGACATCGTCCACGAAATGCTTGATACGCTGGTGCCGCATGGCTATAATAGGCAAGGGCTGTGCGGCATGGTGCCAATGGAACGCACAGTACGTGACAGGCGAGTGCCAACGGTTCGGCACCTTGACTACACGTACATAGTTCACTACAGTCAAGATCGTCGAGTAAGATCTGCGAAAAAATTTATTTTAATAAAGAAATTTTTATTTGTACATATTTTTTACACACCCGTTGACTTTGCCCCTCCGCTATGTATTGGTCATTTTGATGAGGTTTTTGAACCACACAATACCCTAGATAAGAAAAAAATTTATAAATACAAAATTTATTACGATTTATAGTTTTATATACTTGTTGGGATTGATGTGGTAGTTGGTTCGGTCGTCGTGGTCGTACTTGTTGTATCAGGTTGCGTAGTAGTCTCACTTGTCAGTAGAACAGCTAAATGTTCTTCATGCACCGATGTATTTATACCATTTTGCCGAATATTTCCTTTTTGTACAAGAGTTTCTGGTATAGTTTCGTCTATATAGTTTGATTCGATTGGTGGCTCCGTTTGCCTAACGATTGGTTTAAAAGGTTTGGATATGTGTCGTATTGGCGCTGGTGTCGTAGTCGTTGTTGTTGTAGTTGTTGTGGTTGTTCGTGTCGTAGTTGGGGCTGGTGTTGTGGTTGTTGTCGTTGTAGTAGTAGTGCTGGTCGTTAACAAACCGAGCTCCGCGAGTCGTTTTAAATGAAAATCACGTTGCGATTCAACCGAACACGGATTTAGCCAAATTAATTTTTGCCATCCTAAACATTCGTACATTTGGTGAGCGTCAACACCTTGACATGTACACGCCGTTCTTAGTGTCGTACCAAAAACTCCTAACAGTGATAGGCGGCAGCTATTCGTTTTACCAGCACACCTTTTTGTTACACTATCGATGGCGCACGATTGTTCGAACAGTTCTAATCGTAAACGGCATTCATTTTCCTCTTTACATAATTCGGCGACGGTATGGCAAGCGGGTAATGGATGGTATACCACACCATTAGATGTCGGTTGATTTAGATTATCGGGTGGACGTTGTGCACATGTGGGATGTAATCTTTCTTGTGCTTTCATACATACATCATATCGACTATACTGTTGAGATTTTCTACGGAAAAAAAATTATAAACATAAATATTTATAGTTGGGATTCAATGAAAATCTATTCAATCCTCCTTACGTGCACACACAAAATGCAGAATCCAGGCTAATGTCCTCGTTAGAGGTACGATAAAATTTTTGTACCGAATCCATGCATGCATTACGATTGCATCGATATGGTTCGCAATGTAACAGCATATTTTGCAATGATGTTAAACATGATGATTCACTGCGACATGATTCCATTGCTATATGACATGTACTCTAGACATGATTAGAAAAACGAAAGAAAATATTGAATATGCTTGTAAGTATAGTAAATTGAAAATGGTTTTTTATCGTATGTACGTCGTGCTGCGGATATAGAAGGATAGTTGTATATCCAACATGTTATATACGAACGAGTACATACATAATGTTTTTATTACATTTCATTTCGTTCATATATGTATATGAAAGTTCATGTATGTCTGATACAAAATTATGTATGGACTACATAGCACACAGATGAACGAGCTTACACAGAATAAAAAAACCGAAACATAAATAATTTTAATGTTTATCTTATAATTTATGTGTATGCAATTTACCTGGTATGGTACTTTCAATGATGTTTCTTCGTTACTAAGTAAACCTGAAAAATAATTTCAATTATACGTATTATTTCTAGAAGTAAAAGCTGAATTATTAAACTAGAAATAAAAAATTAGACGAATCGTCATAAATAAATAAAAATAAAAAAAATTGAAAATTGAGAAAAATAATATTGCGGATCAAAGCGCTATTAAAATTAGTTTTGTGGAATGTGTAGGTGTTTGAAAATCGGTCGATGAACGCTAAATACGCTTAGAACTCTTCTTTGAAAATAAAGTATCTTTTAATAACATAGTATGTGAAAGGTATGAGTAATGTATTTGTATATTTTCTTGGAAGATTTTCTTGGTTTTTCATTTTTCCAAAGATACATTTTGATTCTTCAACATTCATTGAATCTTAAAATTATGCTATGTTAAATGTATTTCTACAGCTTTTGTTGGCAATACGATTACAAAGAAAATGAACATTTAAGTGAATGTCGAATACATTCTTTATGTTGTTAAATTTAAATTTCTTAACAGAATATCATCAGATTAGAGTGGATTTTGGTCAATGCCTTTTGAACGTAAGGAGAATAATAATTGTTCAATCATGAACAGTTTATTTCACACGATAACAGGAAACAATGTAAAGCGTGTGAGCGGATGATCATTTGATATGCATAGACAGCGCAACACGTATATGTGAAAATGACACATCCGCTTGCATTCTTTGCAGTTTCTTGTTATCGTGTTCTATTATAAGTTAGTCATAATTTAGGTTTTCTTTTGTGTATAAAAACCTAGAAATTAAAAAATAAATTGTTAGTCAATTTCAACTACACATCGAAATAGTACGGAGATTTTTAATACTTTATTTTGTCTAACATAATTCTAAACAGTTTGTTTAGAATTTACATTGGTCCTTCGAGCCGGATCTCAGCACAACGAGATTCGAAGTCAATTATAGTCCACATAGGCTGGCTTAACAACAACGATATACGACAACCGCCGTATAAACCGCAGTCTACTATAAACAAATTGTAAGCTTGGTATTTCGAGTAAATCTGCCTGCCCACAACATTGAGCGGGTGTGACCAGCATACAACAACGGCAATCCGGTAATACCACGCCATCAAATCTAACTCACCTTAAATCGTTGACACGAGTTTTTTGCGCCAACCATCAACAAACGGCAACATCTCGAATCACACTCAGCCAGTCAACAACAGGCCATTCGAGATGGAACAAATATTGCTCGCACAACACGAAATTGCTACCAACATAAGGCAGTTGCTTTCCAATTATAAAAAGGACGGCAACTCCCGGAAAACAAAAAGCTATTTGGAGAAGAAAATAGCATATGTGAAGGCGGCACATCAGGATTTCATCACCAATGATGAAAAGATTCTAGCGATATCCCCTCCAATGGAGAATTCGCACCCATATCGTTCAACTAGACAAACTACACCGGATGAATGCACCTGGCTTCTAGGAGACATGCGCCAACGCTTGAATGCAGCACCTCCAAGCACTCCAATGGGTACAGCGGTCGAAAAATTAGGCTGGACCACAATTTCCCAGCCTGATTCCATCGATAACGACGTTCATTCGGAGAGCCATCAAGAAGAGCCGGAACCAACTTGTAGCAGGGACAATCAAGAATCCAGTAAACCTCCGCCTTTCAAGGAAACCGATTCCTCGTCACACTCTAGCAGTAATGAGCATCATAAGACGACAACTGCATCTTTAACCCTCGAGTGCAAGCGACAAGATTTCTATATGCGTCAATTACATCAAGACATATACGCAATAGAATGCAGATTGGATAAAGAAAGTTGTCCGAAGGAATACCTTCATCTAAAAGTAAATCAGCTGCAGAGACAAATGCGTGATATATATCAACTGCATGCAACCATCATGATAGAAACGGATGAAAAGGACAAAACAACAAACTATTTCGTCCAAGATTTCTATGGCACCATCAAAAATAGAGTGGAAAATACGATAATAAGATTACAACAGTGCCAGGAACTGGCAGAACGTATTACGAGTAAACCACATGTAGAACAAAAGGTCAAGTTGCCTCAAGTAGAAATACCAACCTTCTATGGTGACTACGATAAATGGACCTCGTTCAAGGATTTGTTCATTGAAATAATTCATAACAATGATTCATTGTCCAACACAATGAAAATGACCTATTTAAAATCTAAGCTGCAAAAGGGAGCGGCTCAGCTCATCGCTCATCTAGCCGCAACAGGTGATAATTATGATATGGCGTGGGAAGCCATAAAAGCTAGATATGACAAGAAGAGGTTGTTGTCCAGCAATTACTTCAATTCAATATTGTCGATGTCTACGCTACAACAAGCAACAGGGCCAGCAATCCGCTTGATGCATGACACGCTTAAGGAAGTGTTGCATAACATCCAGCAACTCGAACTGAAGTCCACATTCGAAGCATTTGTGGTATTTTTAGTCACTAGAAGGCTCGATCCAGAGTCAATAGGATTGTTTGAGACAAATTTGCAACAGCCCAAGGAAGTTCCGAATTTGAACGTGTTGTTTGACTTTTTAGAACGACGATTCCAGTCTTAAGAAGCCATGGGTAAAAACAAGCATGTAGCAACACCGCGTCAAATCGTCACACAGCCGATCAAACGTGTAAATGTCGCGACAGCTTCAGTACGCTGCGTGGTACCCAATTGTAGCGGAAATCACAAGTTAGAGATCTGCCCACGTTTCAAGAATATGCCAACCTTGGAGAGGGCTAAATTGGTCAACCATCTACAATTCTGTGTGCGATGCTTGGAAGGTCATGATAAGTTCAAGTGCTCCGCCACGGAGTTCTGCGTAGTCTGCAATGGTAAACACAACACCCTCTTGCATTGCAACAACTCTGCATCGAAAACCGAGCAGGGTCCGAAAACATTCATGGTGCAGCAAACATCGGCAGTGCTATTGCCAACTGCCGTGGTCCTTTCAACAACCGCCAACGGTCAGCTCGTAACACTGCGAGCCCTGATAGATCCTGGATCTCAGGCAACGTTAATATCATCCAGAGCCGTAAATCGTTTCAATTTCAAAAGGAAGAAAATTAATGTTAAAATTTCCGGCATTGGTGGTCAAGCGGCAGGAGTATGCAGACATGCTGTGAACACTACGCTATCACCCAATTTCCCTGGGAGTTTCACTTTAGCTATTGAGGCACTAGTGTTCGATAACCTGGATCATCAACTACCACAAGTCAAGGTTGACGACAGCAAATGGACCCACCTGGGTAGACTAAAATTGGCCGATCCGAGGTTCAATCATCCACAACCCATCGACCTAATAATCGGTGCCGACTATTATGCGTCCATAGCTATCAACAACATAATCAAGATGGGTCCCAACGACCCGATGGCTCAAGAAACTGAGCTGGGCTGGATTTTGATGGGTAACATGGGTCAACGTTCTGGAGAAAAGCTTACAATGGTGACCACTAAAGCCATCGAGAATCAACTAAAACTCTTAGTGGAAAGCGACGATATTCCAGACGAAAGAGTCCGTACCGAAGAAGAGCAGAGAGCGGAGGAACACTTTTCATCAACAGTTCAACGAAACGGTGACGGCAGGTACTCGGTGAGCATTCCGTTCAAGGAGGATCCCCCAAAGTTAGGAGAATCCAAGAAAACGGCTGCCGCTCGTTTATTACAACTAGAGAGAAGATTTAAAAAAGACGCCCCGTTTAAACAACTATACCAAAACTTCATGAAGGAATATCTGGACTTAGGCCATATGGAGCTGGTTCCCAAGTTAGAAGAGCAGCCAACCTATAATAGTTACTACATTCCACACCATGGTGTAATGAAGCAGGACAGCACTACTACCAAATTACGTGTAGTGTTCGATGCGTCATCCAAAACAACAAATGGATCATCCCTTAATGAGAAAATGATGATCGGCCCAAAGTTACAGCAAGATTTGGCGGACATAATCCTTCGTTGGCGTAAACATCAGTACGTGCTGACGGCCGATATAGAAAAAATGTATCGGCAGGTATGGATTCACGAGCAAGATAGAAATTATCAACTAATTCTATGGAGGACGGAACCAACAAACCCCATTGACATCTACAGGTTAAAAACGGTCACATATGGCACCACAGCCGCCAGCTTTCTGGCTGTGCGTGCTTTAAGGCAACTAGCTGAAGACGAACGGCGATCGTTTCCTATCGCCTCCGAAACCATATTGTCTGACTTCTATGTGGACGATTTGCTGACAGGAAACGACAGCTTAGACCAAGCCTCGGCCATGATACAACAACTAATAGGGCTCGCCGAGAAAGGTGGACTAAAACTAAGGAAGTGGTCTTCCAATAGTCCGGAGCTATTAGCGCAAATACCAACAGAATTGCAAGCTACCGGTAACGTGTTGTTAAAATTAAGCGATTGCATCAAAACCTTGGGGATTCATTACAACCCCACGAAAGACACCTTTGAATTTCACGTAGACAATTTGGAATTGTCTGAGGGGACGGCCACCAAACGTTCACTCTTGGCTGATTCATCAAAATTATTTGACCCAATCGGTTGGTTAGCACCCGTCACCATTGCTGCTAAGATTCTGATGCAAGGTACGTGGGCCTCCGGGATCGAATGGGACGAACCACTACCAGAAGAAATAGGTAAAAAATGGTTGATCTACAAGAAGGAAATGCCCGCTGTGAAGAACATAAAAATATCTAGGTGGGTCAACACAACAAGAAGCACCAGAAAGGAACTACACGGCTTTGCTGACGCCTCCGAACTTGCATACGCCGCTGTAGTATATTGCAGGACTACCAACGAGGCAGGACAAGTAACCACTAATCTTGTAATGGCCAAAACACGGGTGGCTCCCATCAAAACAAAGCTGTCAGTTCCTCGATTAGAGTTAAACGCAGCTAGACTACTAGCTAACCTATTAAGGCATGTGCAACTTGCAATGCAGCTAAATGAGTGTGAAACGCACGCTTGGACCGATTCGTCCATCACGCTAAGCTGGATCAAGGGAGAACCAAGGCGCTTCAAAACGTTTGTTGCAAACCGCATCTCGTGCATAAAACAAAAGCTACCAACAGCCACTTGGCATCACGTAAGGTCCCACGAGAATCCCGCAGACCTCGCTTCTCGAGGAACATCTCCTAGAGAATTAGTCCACTGCAAGTTATGGTGGCATGGACCAGAATTTCTACAACATGATTCAACTCTATGGGGACTCCCTGAAAATATCGAGCAAAACAGTTAGACGGACCCACAAGCCTATCTCCCTGAGGAATACGAGGAGAAGGTAACCTTAATAGCAACAACGAATGTAACCAACGTCTGGTGGGGATTGTTTCAAAGGATTTCCAGTTATGACAAATTAAAACGAGTAGTAGCAATCTGCGCAACGTTCATTAATCGGGCTGCACGGAAAATTCCAACATTTAAGGCGATCGCGCCTGAAACCATTATATTCCGCATGAGTCAAGAGGAAGACTTCTACCAGGAGCTGAGATGTCTGAGAAACACACAACGATTGCCGAATAACAGCAAGCTTTTATCTTTGAACCCCTTTCTAGATAACAATGGTGTATTACGAATGCGAGGGCGATTGCAGAACGCGAACATCCCAACAGCCACCAAAAATCCCATTATTTTGGGTAAAAATAATTCAATTACTCGGAAACTCATCGAAAGAGCCCACAAGTTAATGTTGCATGGAGGAGTACAGCTGACGCTATCACACCTAAGAGATAGATATTGGATCCTGGATGGAAGGCGAGCTGTACGACTCGTGATAAATAAATGTGTTACATGCTTCCGGCACCAACAACAAAATACGAGACAACTTATGGGTGATCTTCCAGGTTCCAGAGTATGGCCAGGCAGACCATTCGCTAAAACTGGGATCGATTATGCTGGACCTATTCAGCTGAGAACAACAAAAGGCAGAGGTCATAAATCATATAAGGGATACATAGCCCTATTTGTTTGCATGGTGACCAAGGCCGTACATATAGAAATAGTTAGTAGCTTAACAACGGCCGCCTTCATTGCCGCTTACCAACGATTCACGTCACGACGAGGCTTATGCACGGATCTGTATTCGGATAATGGCACCTACTTCGTTGGTGCCGATGCCGAAATGAAGAAGAACCTTCACGTCGCCTTGACCACATTGCCAATCGATATAACAAATGCAATAGCCGAAGGCGAGACAACTTGGCATTTCATACCACCATTCGCCCCTCATTTTGGAGGCATTTGGGAAGCCGGAATTAAATCCGTAAAGGGTCATTTAAAACGAGTCATAGGTGCCACTACTCTTACCCATGAAGAATTAAGTACCATCACCGCTCAAATAGAGGCTTGCCTAAATTCGAGACCATTGACGCCGTTAACCAATGATCCATCCGATCTTAAGGCATTAACTCCTGGCCATTTTTTGATCGGGGAAGCTCTCAAGAGCCAGCCTTCTGGCATGGTCGAGAACATACCTCTGACCACAAGATGGCACCTAGTACAACGGATGATACAAGACTTTTGGAAGAGATGGTCAGTTGAATATCTACACCAATTACAGCAACGCAGCAAATGGAAAACGCCGCAACCCAACTTATTGATAAACGACTTAGTCCTCTTGCGAGACAATCAACTACCGACAACATATTGGAAATTAGGTCGAATTATTGAAACTCAAGCTGGTGCTGATGGTCTAGTTCGCGTGGCCACGGTTAAATGCAAGGACAATGTGTACAAACGACCAATCACCAAACTATGCAAGCTCCCCATAGAAGCGGAGATGACAAATACTCCAGAACTCGAAGCCGCCAACAACGAAGCCCCACCTATCAGGAAGCAACCGCCGAGAAGAGCAAAGTGTGGTTTAAGGGCTAGCAATTTAGCCTTGGCGCTATTATCAGTATGCACCATTCTAGGTTTGGCGCGCGGTATCACTAACATCCGCCCCTTCGACCATCCATCAGGCATATACTTTGAGGAAATGGGAACCCTAGAAGCCGTCGCCATGAAATGGAAATTAGTAATTTTTTACAACTTGACCGACTATTGGAAAGAGGTAGAAAACTGTAAGCAAGCCGTAGCCCAACTACAAGGAGCTTGTAAAGATCTGCCAGGATTCAACTGTAATACTACCCTACAACATTTGCAATGGCGACTCAACAACCTAATAGCTGAAAACAAGTTACTAAAAGATAGCAATAAGGAACGCAAGCGATCCAAGCGAGGATTAGGAGATACGTTGGGGATTGCTTTGGGCGATATATTTGGCATCTTGTCGCAACGCGATGCAGCCCAATACGAATCCCAGTTTGACACGATCAACACCAACGAAAATCATCTACTGACATTAATACAGAATCAAACATCAATAATAGATAACACGGTAAAATTGATAAAGCATAATTCCAATCTCACCATGATGTCCATGAACAACCTATTACAAGAGCAGAGGCGATTAAGGGAGGAGTTAAACGTACTACAAGAGTATCGAAGCTATGTGGACAGGGTTCGCTCGGTGGTAATGAACATAATCGAGTTAACCTTGATCTTACAGAACTTGGAAGACACCCAACACAGTTTGCTTAACATAGTGTACTCCGCTCATCATGAGATTTTGCATCCCACCATACTCACGCCGGACCAATTAGAAGAACAACTTTCGCTGATTCGGCAACATGTACCGACAGCCGTCAGCGTCCCTGGTCACCAATTGTCTGATCTGATACATGTATATCAGAGTCTAACAGTCAGAAGTAGAATGACCAAGAAGAACGTGATCATCGAAGTCATCATTCCACTGGCGTTCGCAACAGAGTATACGCTTCTCTCCGTGATTGGCGTGCCGGACATTCTGCATGACCACACACAGTCAAGCATAGTAACTTCAACTGAGTATCTGGCCATGGACAGCCATCGCGAACATTTCGCGTTCTTCTCTACGGAACAACTATCTCGTTGTCAGATTGTTTCCTCAGCACATTTCCTATGCGAGACATCACCCGTCTTCAACGCATTCTCTAACAACGGTCGATGCGAGGTAGCCATCCTTCAGCGGAAAGCCGCTCTTGAGCAATTCTGCAGCTTTCAAACTAGGAATTCCACTAATAGATGGATTCCCCTCAAGGCACCCAATCAATGGATTTATGCAGTTCCCAACGAAACTACGGTCGATGTCTTATGTGGATCCCAATCTAGTCCGCTCACTCTTCAAGGCTCGGGAATAATTAGCATTGATGCAGGCTGTATATTACGCGACAGGGAGTCATACATTGTAGCTGTGGGCACAGCAACCAACAGTATAAGCAAGGCGTTTCAAAGATCAACCTCGGGCATCACCACTTCCAAGCAGTTGAAAAATCTTGGAAATCACATCAAAACCAAGGTGCGTGATGACGCTGCGGCTGACTTCATCTCCGGTCTGGACACTAAAAAGTTGGAAGATGAAATAGCAGCTCTTCGGGAAAATGAGCACCTGACCCAGAAAAATGAGTTCTTCACCAACCAAAATCAACATCATGTTCATCACTACACCATGATTCATATTTTATTCTGGAGCGCTCTTATCGTCGGAATAGTCTGGATCATAGCTTACATACGGCGCCGGCGCCCATTAGATCCACTTCGACCACAATCAACGGCCGCTACTGCATAGTACAACCTTGCCATAGTCGCCCGGGAGTATGTTCAATCATGAACAGTTTATTTCACACGATAACAGGAAACAATGTAAAGCGTGTGAGCGGATGATCATTTGATATGCATAGACAGCGCAACACGTATATGTGAAAATGACACATCCGCTTGCATTCTTTGCAGTTTCTTGTTATCGTGTTCTATTATAAGTTAGTCATAATTTAGGTTTTCTTTTGTGTATAAAAACCTAGAAATTAAAAAATAAATTGTTAGTCAATTTCAACAACACATCGAAATAGTACGGAGATTTTTAATACTTTATTTTGTCTAACATAATTCTAAACAGTTTGTTTAGAATTTACAATAATATTTGCGAATGCATAAAACAATATATAAACAGATACAATCACAATACTACCACTTTCAATGTACCCCAACATCAATTTTAAAAAATGTGAGTTCTAAATGGGATACAAGTGCTAAAAGAATGAAATTAAATAGACAAAGGGTTTTTTTTTTTGGAAAGAGTATGTCATGGAGAACGACGTATTTTCGGAATTAATATTTTGTTTTTAATAAAAAATGTATTTTTGCGTTATCAACTATAATAGTTCGACTTTTATTGGATTTAATTTCGAATATAATATCGGGTTTTAATTCAGAAGTGGGATAAAGTACTTAAACACGTGTTAATAAAGGGCATGAATAAAATTATAAACAGTGAATGTAATGAACCCAATCAAGTTATTATGGATTTTTGAAATCTTTCGGTTGCGAAATTACGGATCGCGTGTGGAAAACGTGGGTTAAGCAATACCGGGAAGCGTAAAACGTTAGCGGAATGGTAAGAAGTGTATGAAAGTGAAACGCCGCAATTACAAGTGAACAATGAAAGTCGTTATGAGTTACAGCAAAATGGAGGCAATTCTACGAAATTAAAGATTGGAAACGTTAGTAGTAATCTTCGCGAAGTGATTGACCAAAATACTTGTGATGCAAACGAGCCGAATGATTTAATATTGCATTCAAAAAATCTTAGTTACGAGCAAACTTTAAAAGAACTTGAACGGTGAATAAAATTTTTAGAGCGAGAGAAATTGCTTATTGAGCGTGAGCGTATGCTTAATGAGGAATTATCGGAATTGTCGCGTTACCAAACAAATAGTGATAAACGTACTACATTCCCGGAGGAAGATACCAATTATCGTAATTCTCAAAATCCATTTAACCGTACACCCCGTGATGTGATCGATATACTTCCAGAATTTGATCCTGCGAGGCCAATATTATTAACGTCGAAACAATTCGTTCAAAAAGTTGAATCGTTGATGAATATTTATGAAATAAATGAACGGATCATTATGTTAACAATCGGGAATAAACTAAAAGGATCGGCCAAATTATGGTTTAATTCAGTACAATGCGTGTTTATCAAGTGGAGAATATTTAAAACGAATTGATGAAACATTTTAACTCACATCTTGGCGAAGCAGAGTTACACGACAAGTTACGTTCAAGAACTCGCAAACGAGACCAAACGTTGATTGATTATTATTACGAAATGTGTGCCATCGGGCAACGTAAAGTTCCTGATGAGGCTTTAATAAAGTATATAATTTTGGGGTTGAATGATTATCAGCTAAGTGCATTTGTTACGACTGTGTTGGTCGCAACCACCATTTTATGTTTTTATTCACCTCAAAAGTAGTCTGTTAAATTGTGCGCTGAACGCACCCGCGACGTTTTGTTTTGTACCCCATCGTGTGGTGGCGCAGAGGTGAAGAGAAAACGAGAGAGAGAGAGATAACCATGTGTAACGAGTGTGTGCAAAATAAAACGTTTTAGAAAAAATGTTTTTCTTATATGTCTCTCTTTTATACCAACGAAAATTGATATAAAGGAGAGACAGAGAAGAGGGATTAATTTCTTCTAGAACATTTTGCGAGCTGTGTGGCGCTAGAATTTTTTTTCTTGTGTCACATTCAAGTGGTAATTTTCGGTCATTCAAGTTGTGATTTTATATAGAAAATTCGAGTGTGAAATTTGATTAAAAATAGACTCTCATTTTGATGGTATAAAAAAAAATAATAATAAAATACGATTTTGAAGTCTAGTTTTGAAAACCATTTTTGGTGGATGATAATAAGAATACAAGTTGTAAGATACTATAATAAATAATATATTGTTAATGAAAATCAAAAATATTATAAATTTTGATTATATTTATTGAGTGAAAATAAAAAAAAAATAAAAAATTAAACAAATTTCCAATTCTTCGAATAAACGTATTTTACGGTTTTAATAAAAAGAAAATAGTTGGTGTATGTGTTTTGGGTATTGGAATGTGGAGAAGGTTCGAAATTTGCGTTGGTGTATTATAAATTTTGTGAACAGTAATTAGTGTATGCGTTGAGTATTGTTCCGCTATAATACCAAGGAGATATAGCAAAATCGGATTCGTTGCTTAAAACGTTGCCACAAACGTTTCTTTCAATTGAGGGCTGCCTCATATGGCCTATTTGAAATTATACGACGGCCACAATTAACTAATTATCGAACACAGTATTAAAAGGACACCGTACTCTTACGGGTACCTCCTTCGTATTTTACCACGGGCTCCACGAACGATCGACGCATTTTAGCGGTAAAGGGTGTACCGCAACGTACACGAAATTTTTTTAAGGGTAGCCAGTTGAGGCCACTTATTTACGGTTTTCTGGGACTACGCCCAACCGGTTGTCTTGGGTAATTTATATATGCAAGCGAGGCCATTCATTCTACTGGTTTTGGAGAGACATCGCCCAACGATTTTTTTTTTGGTTTACGGCGAACGAACGCCCAAAGATTTTTACGGTTTAAGGCGAGACAACGCCCAACATATTTTGGCGGCCAGTCGAGGCCAAAATATTTATCGGCATCTAGCCGCAATGGTACAAGTGGTCAACCGGCCTTTATATTTTATTTTGGTATCGGGGAGAGGCCCCGCAACGGTAATCGGTGGTCTGCCGCAACGATCGGGTGGCCAACCGGCTGTCTCTCGAGTTTTTTTTGGTATCGGAGAGAGGCTCCGCAACGGTCCGGGGGACAGGAGTCCCTTGTGGCATGACGGTGCGTAAGGCCGCAACCCATTTTTTATTGGGGAGAGGCCCCAACACGGTGACGGCCGCGCAAGGCCGCAACAGTCTATTAATTAATTAAGGTACAATTTTTTATTTTTTATTTTTTTTATTTTTAATTTTTTTGATTTTTATTTTTTTATATATTTTAAAATTTTTTTATCTATACAATAATTTCTCAAAAAATTTTTTGTAATCGAGCGCCGCACAGCGGGTGCACGCTCGGTACACATTGTTCTCTCTCTCTCTCGTTCTCTTTTATCGTGGTACGGGGGGGGGGGGGGGGGGAAAGGGAAGTTGTTTTCTCTTCTTTTGTTTTTTTTTTGCTTTAAATAAAATGAGTTACTAAGTTTTTCGGTCGGTATGATGGGAGCGGAGACTCCCTCTGTGTCGTATTAGTGTTTGCGGTCCCTTGGTGCCCGCATCCAATTCCGTAACCAGGGCTTGGCCCCGTTTGAATTCGGATGGATGCGCGCACCAAGGCACCTCTTCCGTTATCATTTTTTTTTATTTATTTATTATTTGATTATCTGCTGTTCGTTCCTCAGGTTCCTGCCGACGAATTTCGGCGGAACTCGGTTATTATTATTATTTGCGTTCCCCCCTAACTTTCTGTATGATCACGGTGTAAGCCAGGAGCGTCATGCAAGCCTCAAACCCCACGACCTTAGCACTTCTCCCTGAGAACGTAGCCGACAAAAATCACCGTAGAGGCCTCTGCATGCGCTTAGTGAATATCTGCAGGTTGGCAGTAGCCAGCCTGTAACACATTGTTGCGCACACACATAGTAGCTAATGTGAATGAATTGCGTCAACGTATCGAGTGGTATTCGAGCATGCAGCAAGGAATTGCGCAGAATGCACGGATTATAAATGCTGAATACAATTCGGGTCGGCTGAATATACAAAATAATATAAGTACACCGGGAAAACCAGTTTACAAGGAAGCAAACAACGAAATTCGTCCAGCTAGGACATATGAATTTTATAATTGTTCAAAACCAAAACATCTGTCTATAAATTGTCCTGAACCACAGAGACGAGAACGATGTAGGAAATGTTCGTGTGTTCATCCGAGGGGACAAACAGAATGTTCCACTACGACTAGCACTCAAAAATCGTTCAATATGGTAAAATAACAACTGACGATGCGTGTTCCTATATCAAAACTGTAATGCTGAACGGTAACGTGAAACTGTTGGTTTTAATCGATTGCGGAAGTCAATGCTCAATGATACGAGAAAGTTATGTGGGGCTTGAAATGGAACGAAGTAAATGTAACGTGTTTGTCAAGGATTTGTAGATGGTGGTGTGGTTGCCGGCGAGAAAATACGAGCGAGAATTCAAGTTGATGAAGTTGCTGATGAGATGCTGATTGTTCCTGACCAATATTTAAATACACAATCTCTAATTGGCCAAAAATTTATTGATAAACTAACCGTAACAATAATCCAAGAACAGAATAAGTTAAAATTTCAAAATCTCAACATAAGCGATACTTTGTTGATTGACGAACCAGTTGTCTCTAGGCCTTATAGACTATCTTACCATCAACGCGCAAACGTAAAGACAATGATAAGTGAATTGTTGGAGCATAAAATAATACGTGAGCCTGAATCAGAATATGCTAGTCCAATCGTCCTAGTTAAAAAGAAGGACGGTGATGAATGAATGTGTATTGATAACCAAAAATTGAATAATAAAACTATACGGGACCAGTATCCGTTACCGATTAGGGAAGATTAGCTATCACGACTCAGTGGCTGTGGTTATTTCACTATACTGGATTTAGCATCCAGTTGTTATCAGATAACAATGTCTGATGAATCAATATCACGTAAAGCTTTTGTGACGCCAGATGGCATTGCTCGGGAGGTTAACGATGATGTAATTATTTATTTGGATGATATTATCATACCAAGCACGACCATCCAGGAAGGTATGGAAAAATTGGAACGATTATTGAAAGTATTATAACAACGGGGATTAACTTTAAAATTAAAGAAGTGTCAGTTTTTCAAGAAGGGAGTTGAATTTCTTGGCCATGAAATTGATTCTCATGGCATACGACCGATTAAATCTAACGCAATTTTAACATTTTCAACGCCTACGGATAAGCATGAGATACGAAAATTTATCGGTTCGGCAAGTTATTTCAGAAAATTCGTTAAGAATTTTTCAATTTTCGCTGAACCGTTAACGCGGCTAACTAAATCGAATGAATCCTTTAACTAGACAAACGAGCAAACAACGTCGGGCGAATTATTAAAAAACAAGTAAGGAGTCGCGATATTTTGACGTTATATAATCCGGAGTTGGAACATGAGGTGTGCACTATTCCAAAGAGACATAAAAGTGAAACGAAACCAGTGTCATATTACAGTCGCCGGACAACGGAGAACGAATTCCGCATTTATGCGCTTCACAGATTCCGCATTTATTTAATCGGAAAGCCATTTACTTTGGTCACGGATTTTGCTGCGTTGACAACTTGCGCTACGCAAAGGATTTAATTCCAAGAATAGGAAGGTGGTGGTTGCGATTGGCTGAATATACCTTTAATACGATTCATCAAAGTGGACAGAAGATGCAACATGTCGACGCACTTAGCCGTAACTCAATTGACGACGGAGTGGATCTTGAACCAGCAACGATTGATGTGTTCTTAGTATCACAGCAAGATGATTGGCTTATCGGTATGCAACGCTTAGATGACGATATTCAAAAAATCATAGAAGTTAGGAGTCGGAAACCAATTAGTTCTGATGAACGGCAGATGCATGTAGACTATACGGTATATAAAGAACAATTGTACCGAATTGTACATGATAAACGAATGTGGGTGTGCCCAGAACATTAAAGTGGCGTATAGCTAAAATGAATTACGAAGATATGGGTCACCCGGGCATTGAAAAGACGATTGAAGTTATTCGCAGACATGGTTCCCTCAAATAAGAGAATATGTAAAAAAAATATATTTCCTCGTGTTTGGAATGTGGTTATACAAAATCGAAAGGTAGAACAAATGAAGGTGAAATGTATCCTACATGTGGACCACTTGGGTCCTCTACCGAAAACGTCTAAAGGTAATGCTTATTTGACAGTTATAATAGATGCGTTTTCAAAATACGTATAGTTATCAAAGCAGTGAAATCAACGAATACAGCTCCAGTTATATCGCTCACGGAAGATTGGACTACTGATTTCGGATTTCCGACGAGATCAATTAGTGATCGTGGCACTACATTTACAGCACGATCATTTGAACCATATTGTTCGGAAAACAATATCAAACATATCTTGAATGCTACCGCAACACCAAAAGCTAACAGCCAAGGTGAACGGTACAAAAGAACAATCTTGGGAAAATTACGAGTAATGGACACGACGATAGGAAATGGGACACAAATATTCGAAATATACAGTGGGCCTTAAATACAATGGTGAATGACACAACAAAACTGTCACCTCAAAGGCTAATCTTAGCATATGAACCACGAAGTATATTAAAAAATAAATTCTTGTTGGCAATGGAAACCAATAAATTTACCGATGATGACGTGGAAACTATTAACAGTTAGCTTATGAGAGAACAAAAGCAGCTGGGATACGCCAGAAACAACGTTTCGATAAAGCACATTGTGCTCCTCATAAATACAACGAGGGGGAAATGGTATTTGTAAAGTGGGAAGACGGTGCTTCAAGTGGTACATCAAGAAAACTAATCCCAAAATATCGGGGACCATATTTAATTGATAAAGCGCTTGGACACGATAGATATCACATTGTCGACGTTCCAGGAGCCGAACAAATTCAGCGAAAGTTCGATGGCGTATACAGTTCAGATCGATTAAAATCTTGGTGTACGTTAGAAGATCTGGACTAATTAAGAAATTTCGACGACAGCCATGAGGACATCTCAGGTTGCAGTATGGACGACTGAAAGAAAATAGACCAGGGGGTTTTTTGGAAAGAGTATGTCATGGAAAACGACGTATTTTCGGAATTAATATTTTGTTCTTAATAAAAAAATGTATTTTTGCGTTATCAACTAACAGTTCGACTTTTATTGGATTTAAACTCAAATATAAAATTTGGTTTTACTTGTCAGTTGGACTCATGCCTCAATTAATGTATCGCCATTGGTTTGGGCATGACTGTCTTTGAATTTCCAAAATAACATATGTTTTGTATTTGTGAGGTCGCCCTTAAATCCAAGCTAGAGTGATCATAGAATCTGTCCAAAAGCTTGATTTTAAATTTGGTATTCGTAGAGTTTCCATTTCTTTTTCCGATAGTTTTGTGAGTAGCAGAGCTCCGCATAATTCAAGTCTTGGCAAAGAACAAATAGTTTTGATTGGTGCTACCTTTGTTTTAGCCGAAAGTAGAGTTACTATAATTTTATTCTCCGGAGTAGCACACCTGGCGTAAATGACATCTGCATATGTTTAGACTAATTGATGATGTTATGCGATAATTGATCCATCTGGGTATGTTGATTTCTTCTAGTAACGATAGAGAAGATCTTGCATCATTAATTTGGCCACTACTGTAACTGGTGCTAACCATCCTAGAAGGTCAAAAAGTTTAGCACTCTTGGATAGAATGGTGCGTTTGGTAAGCTCCTTATTAGATGATATGAGCGTTATACGGAACCCGAAACTATCTGTCACTGGATTCCAATGTATGCCGTAAGTTTTAACTGTATCATCAAGTTTTAATTCAGCTATTCCAATCGTTCGTAGGTTCATGGGTACGACTTGCATCAGAGCGACGTTATTGGTAGCCCATTTACGTAAATTGAATCCACCAGTTTTGAGTAATGCTGTTATTTGCGCCTGAGCACCTAATGCTTCCTTGAGTGCGTTGTTCCCAGAGGTGAGGTCATCTATATAGAAATCATTTAGCGTAATTTCTGATGCGCTTGGATATGTAAGATTTTTCAATATCAGCTGTGTACACTTATCTATGTTTTTGCCAGCGTCACCATATGCTAAGCAGGTCCTGTTGAAGTGTATGCTCATTTAGCATGCTATTTAGTCCTGTGGATGTTTTCGCTGATGTATTGAAAACGACCCGCAGCATGGTTGTTGTGCTCGAGTCTTTCAGTACTGCATAGTGTAGTAAGTAGTAGTGCTGCCTTCCTCCAGCTACTGCTTCAGCTTCTTTCATATGACCTAAAGTGTCATATTCATCCAAAAACTGCTTTTTGACTTGCAATAGACATGCAACGACTGTTTTAATTGAACAGCCTAAAGTATTTAAGGTCAGTTGCTCCATGTCAAATGGAATCCTTACTTCGTATCTTCCATCAGCCTGACGTGTAAGGGTTTTTGTATAGAATTATTCACATTCCCTTTCGTCTTCTGCTAGTTCTCTTTTCCTTGTTACTTCTTCGAGTTCCCAAAATTGCCTTAGCTGCTCGTCGACCTGGGTCGAGGTTGTGACTAAGGGTTAAATGACCTCCATGTCTAATTTGGTCTGCTGTGCAATTGGTTTATCTGGTTCATCCTTTAAAAGATTAGCCATGTTTATTTGGCCGTAATAATCGGCTCCTAACAGTATGTCAACCGGACTGGGTTCATCAAATGTTGTATCTGCACTTATCAGGTTTTTATTGTGATTCCAACTTTCATTGGTTAATACTTCAGGTAGATTACCGGTTATGTTTTTGAAAACTATGGCCTTTATTTTTAACTTGAAGTTTGATGTGAATCTTGGACTAAGACTGTGTGTCTGAGAGCGATTTTTCCGACTAAACTAAATTAATGACTGCTTCATATCATTCTTTCAAAGGTGGCACTAGTATCTTTTAAATATGCTGTGCCTCCGATTGTAAACTGAATTGTAAACTAATCTAAATTATGACTTTTCATTTATGTCATATTGTTTTCAACAACACCGATTTGTTACTTTTTAAAATCAAGGAAATAGAACAAAAAAACAAATACAGAAAGTCCTCGACTTACGCGAATTCGACTTACGTGAATTCGTACTTACGTGATTTAAAAAAAATGGGATTTTCATTTTTTTTGATGAAATGAGTAGGTTTTTAAATTTTTTATTAAAAACTTTTTTAACGCTGCGCTTGATTTCTAAGTTCTCTACTTTTGTTTGTTTACACACAATATTATTTTCATGCGATAGTGAGGGTGGCAGAAAGAGAGAATGGTTTAGATGGCTTCGACGCTCAACATCCTGATCCAGAACGATTCGCGAAGTGTCAAAGAAGTGGATGATGCTTACAGTTCTTTAATAAGTAGGTTATGTATTCATGTACGCTGAATTTAAGGTTTGTTCGACTTACGCGATTTTTCGACTTACGCGAAAACCTACAGAACGAATTAATCACGTAAGTCGAGGACTTACTGTATAGATATGGAAATCGCATTATTCATGAATGTGATTATAACGGAATTTAAGAAAGAGATATTTCCTTTTAGACATTTTTGCTCGTATGCACACGATAAAAAAATAATAAAAACAAAAAAAATGAAAATGACAACTAAATAGTCAAGCAACCTCAGCAGTAGTCTAAATGATAAAACCTGGTGGCTAATAGCATAACTACTCATTAATTTAGTTTAGTTGGTAATTTAGTCGAAAAAATCGCTCTTATGCACACAGTTTAATTGTGAATTCTTTTGTAGAATGCGATGTTCCGCTGATTTTATTCTCATGTCGGCAATGTTTACTTGAATAGGAGTTCTTGATAAATTGAGATCATCTGCAGCTTCTTCAGTGATCCGTTGTCGGTTGTTAGCCTGATTATGGCAGTTGCCCGTAGAACTCCACCTTTTACTTTTGTGGTCCTCTTTGTTACCGTCAATTCTTGGAAATTTCTGCAAGTGTACACCTCGTGATCACCACCACAATGAGCACAGCATGATGATGGAAGCGTCAGTGCTACATGTGTTGTTTTTTCCTGAATATTTTGTTGTGGTGATTCCTTTTTCGTAATGATCTCTAGCAACTGTAGCTAAAGAATGAAATATTGATTCAAGAAATTCAAAAATACATTCCATCGTCTGAACTTCTGTTGGTGCTTTAATGGTGGTTTCGTACAAGCGGTGTGTTTCGGCATTCAGCTTCCTTGAGAATATGGTTATTATTAAAACACTCCAGTACTCTGTCTGGATACCCAAATTGGTGAGAGCATGTAAGCACTCTAAGGCATTATCATGCATTGTTCGCAGTCCATTGGCTGATTCTACTGTTAAGGTAGGTAAATCCAAAAATGTGTTGATGTGATTGCTGGCCAGCATCCTTTTGTCTTCATATCTATTGACAAGGGTACTCCGTGTGGTGATATAATTTTCTCCTGACAATGCTAAATGGCTGAATGCTTCGCTGCTTGTCCACGGACCACTGAAAGTAGGTAATACATTTTTTGTTCGTTGGCTAGCTCTTCATTGGAATGAACAGTTTTATAGAATAGACTATAGAAGGCTGCCCATTGCCTATAGTCTCCGTAAAATATGGGAATTTTCCATTTTGGCAGCTTTATTATAGGGTTCTTCTTTATATTGTCATTACAAGTGTTTGAGCTCTTTAACCCGTTATCCAGCTCTTCTTGTAATGCAATAACAATTGTTACGTATTTGGTTTAAATGTTGTCAAAACGATTTTCACAAAATACTCTTCAATCAAATCCTTCTTATCGGCTTCTGTAATAATATTTTCGTGATTATTGTAGAATGAGTTCCATGCGTCTAGTAGCTGCTTTAATATCAACTCACAATAGAATTTGCTTGGTTTAAGCGTTGAAACGTAATCTACTATTTTGTTTAGATTTTGTTTTAACACCTCAGCTTTGGCTGCTTGCGATTTGTAGCGTTTGTTTTTGGGGTTGATGATCCAGTGACTTCCTTATCTTCCTTAAATATGAAGGAGGTAGCATCGGCGACTTCATCGTCTTTGGCCTTTTGTTTATCCTCTTTAGATTGTTTTGCTGTTAATCCTTCTTTGATTTTGGATGATCATCGGGTAATGTGTGTGTTGATGAGGCCCATCTTTTTTCAAGTTGATTTTGATTTGATTGATTAATTTTCCTGTAGTCTTTTTCTGGCACAAGATTTTAGCAGAATCCATAATGTTCGTGTGTTACAGCAATTTTTGAATTTCCAACGTGCTGTTCGCATTGTTTCTCGAAGGACCAAAAGAAAAGAGTGTTCGAAAAGAGAAATTTTCGTTGCTTATTTGGTTTATCAAATAATTAATAAGATTACCGTTGGTCGGGTCTTATTTTAGTTAGAGATAATATCTAATTCGAATATTTTGAAAGTAATTCTGCTTTATCTTATAATTCAGTTCACCTTATGTATAAAAAATAATACTATATCAGCGTACATAAATTTAAATAAAAAAGTAAATCAACGTATGCTAAAACGTGTCAATACAAAATAAATTATGCTAACTTTGCGTAATATGCTAATTCACCTTCTATTAAACGTTTAGGTAAATTGATATGTGTTCTTGATATATTAAAAATACAAAAAATTATGTGTTAAAAGCAAACTGTTCGGCTAAAGCTTTTTGATAAGAATTTCTGCCTCTTGTTATCTGGTGAAACTTCGTACTTAAGCCTTATTCATAATTTAATAATCTTAATTGGAAAAAAGAACCACGAAAGAGTTGGGAGTGCTTTGGTTCCAAAACAGATTGCTTAGATTAAAACAAATTTTTTTTTAGCCTATATCAACAGCCCATTGGAAGTGGCAGCTTCCATTGGGACTTTTCAAAATATTTTGTTAAATATATCATTTATACGAAAGTTTAGTAAGACCTAAAAGATTTTAAATTAAATTTGCAACAATATCGGTCCAAGAATCGGCTTCAGTGCAGCCCTCACTAATTTATTGATTACTCAGGATGAAATTTGGAACAAAAGCTTTTTTCATAAATTGCGAGCTCCCACTAATTTATGGTCGAAATCGGTCGACCAAAATGCTAATATCCACAGGTGCTTTTTCGTTGTTTTTCCGAGAAAAACAACTAAGAGATTTAAAACTCTAATTTTTTTTTGCAACAGTACTGGTCCAGATTGTTTTCAAAAATTAAAGCGAAAAGGGCGATGTTTAACAAGACAATGTTCTTCCATCAAAAATTCGGCCTCTGCATAGCCTAGATGAATTATTTAATCTGAAGTAAAATTAGCAAGTCAAAGTGAATTTTAGCCGAAATTGGTCGATCGAAGTGGCAGCTTCAATTAGAGCTTTTGCTTTTTTGCAAATCTAAAAAATATTATAAATTAAGTATCAAACAAAAACTATTCTTAGAAAATCAAACTTAAATTTTACCAAAAATTACGAGCTTTGATAAAAAAAAAATTTATTCTCCAAAATTTGGTATCTTTACAACCCAGAAATATGACTGTTTGATTAACTAGAAGATCCTTGTGAAAATTTATGGAAATCTATGTACCAAAAATGTTGACCAAATTAATTATTTACAAAAATACAAGGGTTGACCTTGTTGGTTTTCTCAAATTTAAGCAGAAATAATGATATCAGATTATAAATACAAGACAAATTTTCAAAAATGTATATAATATTTTTTAGAAATTAAGTGTGTCCTACATTTTTAAGCTTTTTCAATGGTTTGAGAGATTTCAGTTAAAAATTAACTAATAATAAACTACTAATGTGGTTAAAGATTCTTAATCAAATTTGCATCAATATCTGTCCAGGTCAGTTTTTAAAAAATTCTGTGAAACTTCATTCGTTAGCGTTTTCGATAAAATGGGAGACCCTAATAATGTTTGGCTGAAATTGGTCCACCCAAAGTTACAGCTTTCATATAAGCTTTTTCGATGTTTTGCAAAGTTAAAAAAATAGTTGTATAGCATTTCGAAAAAAAGATTTAAAACCAATAAAGTTTAAATTAAATTTCAAACAAAAATAATTTGCATCAGTTTTGACTTTTTATAAAACCCTTGCAAAATTTGGTGGAAAACAGTATGCATGTGTGGCACCCCCTGTATAAGCTTTATAAATTTTACAATTATATTGACAAGTGTAGGATTAACAAAGCATAAAGAATAATTAAAATTTACTGATTAAATTTTCATTCAACAAGTTTTTATCAAAAATTAAGTAGACTTAATACGCTTTTTCGGTAGACCTAATTTCAGTGTATAGGGATGAAGTATGGATTCGAAATTTATGTGCACTCGTGACAAAAGTATGTCGGGTGTTGGCCTACTATGTTGTGGCCTCTTCATTTTGTACCTCTCTGTAAATATATCGTTATTTGATATCGAAAACATTAAAAATGTTGATGCATAACTGAATTAGTCTCTTTAATTTGTAAATGTGTAACTCCGGGTAATATATTTACCACCTTTCCCCAAACATGATTTTCCAGTCTCATACAACCCATTGTGTTAATTTTAATGATTTTGTTCATAAACTTTTAATATCATAATAATTTCTAACTTTATATAACATAAGTCGGCTACCGATTTTTAATTAGTTTGGTACATGAATTATATAAAATATATTTAGATTGAAGAAGGGATAAATGAGTTATATTTTATAAATCTGCCACTATTCTACAATACATACATGACACATGTTACGCTTATGTTATGTGGACTGGCTGCATTATAATCGTAATAATAGAAAACAACTGAGCACGGATTTTAATTTCAGCCCCCATAAAAATGAGGTACTCGTAAGTAAATCTTTACTATTGGCATAATGATGATAATTAAGTAATTGATATTTATATAGTGTTAATTAGTTTTTAGCAACTTTAAAGTTTATCATTTTATTTTAAAATAGATACGGTTAATTTTAATGCCATTAACCGCATCTACATAGACAACATATACCATACTATATCTATGTAGATATGCTCTCTCTCATAAACATACTCGTACCTAACGATAATTTATTGATGTATATGAGTACATTGGGACGCATTTATGGTTTTGGGTGGTTTTTGGGATAAAAAGGAAGGTAAAAAATTACAGCAAAAACTTTAATGTAGATAATTGGATTCATAATGGAAGTATAAAAAATTTGTTATTGGGTTTGAATATTTTTACGTTTGTATACGTTCGAGAAAATATTTCTAATTAGAATTTTAATGAGTTAATGCTAATTTTTAATCAGGATGAGAAAATAGTGAATCTACTTAATATGTAAATGTATTTATATATACTATAGTTCTTGTTTCCTTGTGTACAAAATATATTCTGATAAGATAGTTTTTGGGTACAGAACAGTTCAGGGTCAATGGAATAAAGTTGACGAAAGATTTGGGTTAAAATATTCCCTTGCGCAGCAAGTAAAGTTTCCTATGCTATTTTCATGTTTCCATGAATTAGGTTGGCATTCGGTTGATTTAAAATTAGGTTTTCGTTAATTCCAAAATGTTGTTGGTCGTTTCCATGGCGTTAGGTTGAGTTGAAATTTTAAAAACAGTTTATTAAATTTTGTTTTATTAGAGCGCATCGTTGCACCCGTGCTGTCAAAACGGTGTAGTTTATTAATATTTCACATATGAAGACAATGTTTGTACATAATTACATAGTGTAGTACATAAAAACTAGTGAGGTGGTGGACAAATAGATCAGATTAATAAATAATCATAGCAGAAAAATCATTCTAGAAAAATTCCGAAAACAACATATTGCAACCACATTTATAATAGGAAAATTCCCAAAACTACGGCGTATTATGGTAAATTAGGCAAAACCATTTTAAAAATAGAATATACATAAGTGCATTATCTTTACCTTCATTTCTATCTTTTTATTGGTTAAAAATATATATATATATATATATATATATATATATATATATATATATAAGCGCATATACATAGTATATTTAGTTTAAGAATCCTTTTTGTTTAAAATAGGTGGTGGGGAATCTTAGTATAAATAAATAAAAAAATTTAAGAGTATAAGCATTAGTATAGAAAGAACGTATAAATAAAATAAGCAAAAAATAAAATCGAATCATAAAACAAAAAATTCATTTATCATTCCATCATAATATTTTTTGGTCCTTCGTAGCCGAATAAAATAAAAAAAAAATAGTGTACTATCATACTAAAAATAAAGTGTTAAAACAAAGTGTTAATAAAAGATGGGTTCATTATCAAAGCAAAAAAAAAAAAACAGAAGTGTTTGGAAAGCACAAATAACAAAAGCCAGTAAAAAAGTGGAAGATATTCAAATGCCTTTCGATGCATCCATAACAGCGACACTAAAAACACTTCAAAATTCGTTAACATTGAACATTGAACGTTTTAGAGAAAGCCAGCAGGCAGTAGAGAATGCGAAGTTAGAAATTAATTCAGATAATTTGGAAGAAATTGTAGCGGAAAATGCAGACTATGTGTACGACGTTGATATCATGTACAATAGCAGTATGAATAAAATAGAAATGATGCTAGAAGAAATACATCTATCTAACCAGTTAGCAACGATATACAGCAATGCAAACATCATTAAGAATTCAATAGATACGTATGGTGGTATTCATAGTTTAAAAACTTTGTCAATAGCACTCGAAAAATGTGAAGCAGATTTTTCAACCAATTGTGACCGTCGCAAAGTTATAAATATGACAAAGGAGGATTTATCAAAAAAGCAGGAGGCCTTTGAAAAGGATTACTTAAATTATAAAGCAAAACTGGCCAAATTAGAAGAAGAATCAACGTCAATTGACAAAAAACCAGCAATAAGTCCCATATCATCAAATAATCAACAGCGTTATATAAAACTTCCCGAACTAAAACTACCCATGTTCGATGGAACCTACACGCAATGGATGAGCTTTAAGGCACAATTTGAATCACGAGTATTGCAGCATGTGACCAACAATAGCGATAGGCTGGAGTACTTAAAGGGATCGCTAACAGGCAAAGCAGCACTAACTATAAAGGGATTGGAAGGCCGGGACGAAGACTTCACCATTGCCTGGAGGTTATTAAAGGAAACATATCAAAATGAAAAAATCATAATCAACAGTCACCTCCAGCAAATTGATAATTTAAAAATGCCAGAATCTGAATCCGCATCATCACTGCAAAAATTTATCGACACATTTCTCTGCCATTACAAAGCTTTAAAGGCCATGGATACTCCAGTCGAACATTGGGACATCATCTTCATATACATCTTATCAAAAAAATTGGATTTAGCAACACGAAAAGAAATTGAAATAACAAGTCCACAAAATCGTGTACTGACTTTGGACGAATTTATCAACATTCTCAAAGTTCGAAGAAGTATACTAGAGACATTGGCAAATACATCGTCAAAAATAAAACCAAAATCATTTTCCGGAAATCATCCAGCATCATTATCATCAGTTGCCTTATCAAGCAATACGTGTCCATCGTGCAATATGCTACACGCAATATACCAGTGCCCGATTTTTCAAAAATTAACTCCGGAAGAAAGATGCAACCTTGTGAAAAACAAAAAAATGTGCTATAACTGTTTACGAACGAATCATCAAATTAAAAATTGTTTAGCTGCTGGATGTAAAATATGCAATCGAAAGCATAATACTCTGCTGCATATTAATAAAACCAAAGAACCTATAACTTGCAGTTCAACATCATCAACATCAGCACCGGAAGTTCAACAAGTGTCGCAAATTACTGAATCGAAATCAACGTCTTGTTCGAGTTCTTTAGTTAGTCTAAAACAGAATAATCATATTTGATTAGCAACCGCATTGGTGGATATAGAAGACCAATTTGGAAACTTTCAAACCTACAAATGTCTCTCGGATTCCGGTAGCCAGTCCAACTTCCTAACGACAAAAACCAGGCAACAATTAGGAGTTAAAACAATCAAAATCAACACAACAGTTTCGGGAATTCATGAATCAAACACAAATATTCGTCAAAAGGCTTGTGCAAAAATAAAGTCCAAGTGCACATCATTCAATATACATCTGGATTATCTTGTAATTGAAAAATCACTGGTCTAATACCAACCCATAAAATAGAGTTTGCGAATTTATCGAAACCAAATAATATACAGCTGGCAGATCCAAATTTTAATTGTCCAGGAAAGATAGACCTTTTAATCGGAGCAGAATATTATCACAACATTATCAAGGAGAATATTATTCGTCAATCAATTCATTTCCCAGCATTACGTAACAGTGAATTCGGTTATATCGTATTTGGCTCAACTATAATTCCACAAACTACCATAAACCATTGCCATTTATCAACAGATGACAATCTTGATCAATTGTTGCAACAATTCTGGAGAATCGAAAATTGTGAAAGCCAAGGAAAATTATTATCTGTCGAAGAAAACTATTGTGAAGAGCATTTTAAAAATACGTATAAAAGAGACAAGGATAGAGACAAATATAAAAAACTTGGGCAATTCTAAGGAGACAGCCTTGCGACGATTTCTAAGTTTGGAAACCAAACTGCAACGTGACAATGAGCTCAAATTACAATATATTAGTTTTATGGACGAGTATCAATCATTGGGACATATGCGAGAAGTCACTATCGATGAACTAAAGCCACAATATTTTATTCCACATCATGCGGTGGTGAAACCTGATGCAGTTACAACAAAATGTCGCGTTGTCTTTGATGGTTCTGCCAAAAGTTCATCTGGAATTTCTATTAATGATGCGCTTATGGTAGGCACAAAGGTTCAACAAGATCTCATTTCAATTATGTTGAGATTCAGACAACATAAATACGTGTTCACTAGTGACATAAAAAAAATGTATCGCCAAATTTGGATTGATAAATCACAGCAATCATTACAACAAATATACTGGAGATCAAGCCATGAGGAGGAAATTAAAACATTTTCGTTACAAACAGTAACCTATGGATTAGCATGTTCCAGCTTTTTAGCCACAAGAGTATTAAAGCAATTCGCAGTTGACGAAAATAATAGATTCCCGGAAGCAGCAAGAATAATTGAAAGAGACTTCTACGTAGATGACCTCATGACAGGTACCGATGATTTAAATCAAGCTATAGTTCTGAAGGAAGAAGTGGAAAAACTATGTCACCTCGGTGGTTTTGAATTGCATAAATGGAACGCAAACAACAAAAAATTGATAATAAACCAAGAAGAGAAATCAATAGACATGTCTATGAAAGAATCACCTTACATAAAAGCTCTTGGACTGATTTGGAGTCCATGCGATGACGTTTTTAAGTATAAATTCCAGTCAACATCAAATATCATAACAAAGCGCTCAATTCTATCGGCTATAGCTAAACTGTTCGATCCAATAGGATTACTTGGTCCCGTAATTCTCATTGCAAAATTAATAATGCGTGATTTGTGGAAGCTGAAAATAGATTGGGATGAAAAATTGCCTTTAGATATCATCAAAAAATGGCTAATATTTCAAAATCAAATGTGTGACATACATAAATTAAACATTAAACGGCTTGTGGTACCAGCTATACCGTACAAATATATTGAACTACATGGATTTAGTGATGGATCAGAAGCAGCTTATGGAGCAGCAGTTTATATAAGAACAACGGATGATCAAGGCACTCATTATTCTCAGCTGCTTTGTTCAAAATCGAAGGTAGCCCCGGTAGAGTCACAAACAATTCCACGAATAGAACTTTGTGGGCCAATTTAGTAGATATAGTAAAATCTTCAATGGAGATTAAATTTAATAATATGTACATGTGGACTGATTCCACAATTGTGTTATGCTGGCTAAAAATAGAACCATCCAACCTTAAACAATTTGTGGCAAATAGAATAGCAAAATTGCAAAGTTTAACGAAAGATGCAGAATGGCGACATGTGGGTTCGAAGGCCAATCCGGCAGATTTAGTATCACGCGGCTTATTACCAAACGACCTTAGAGAAAAAAAAATATGGTGGAACGGACCTGATTTTTTAAATAGAGAAAAGGAATTTTGACCAAAAGCCCCAATGAATATACATTTGCCCGATCAAAAGGAGATAAAGCAGAAGACAATTACTATGCCAACCACATGCCACTCACAAGAAGCTGATAATATAATCGAACGATTTAGTTGTCTTACTAAACTTCAACGAACAACAGCATTCATGCTTCGTTTTATTGATAAACTAAAACGTAGACGTAGAGAACAAAGAAACAAAATAAATTTTCGTGTCGCAGAAATATCACCTTTGAACGTGTGTGAAATTAAAAAGGCGAATTCATGCTTGATTAAACTGATTCAGTCTGCAGGTTTTCACAGGGAAATTCAACAGTTATCAAGCACAGCAACACACCGACCTACGGTTGATCGAAAAAGCGTTCTATTTCTATTACATCCATACCTGGATGAAGAAAAAATACTTCGTGTTGGTGGTCGTCTGGAAAAAGCTCAGTTTCCATATGACAAGAAACATCAAATAATATTGCCTGCAAAGCATCATTTCACACGCCTGGTATTCGAATATTACCAATCCATAAATCTCCATGTGGGGCCACAAGGGCTACTAGTAGCAGTGAGACAACAATACTGGCCTAAACAAGGAATAGACATGGCTAAATCAGTATATCAACATTGTATAACCTGTTTCCGCAACAAACCTAAAGGAATCTCTAATTTAATGGGAAACTTACCATCTTCGAGATTAAAATTTGAGCGTCCGTTCTTAGTAACAGGTGTAGATTATGCAGGACCGATAATGGTAAAAAGGATATACGGTCGCTCGCCTATATTGGACAAAGCATACATAGCGCTCTTCATTTGCATGCCAACGAAAGCGGTTCATCTTGAATTGGTTAGCAGCCTAAGTACAGCAGGTTTTATAGCAGCATTTCAACGATTCATTGGACGTTGTGGGAAACCATCAGATGTATTTAGCGATAACGGTTCAAATTTTAAAGGCGCAACCATCATCTAAAAGAGCTTCATCAGATGTTGTATGATCAACGAAATCAGACACAAATAATTGATAATACCTCTCATAAGGGAATAAAATGGCATTTTATTCCTGTTTATTCGCCAAATTTTGGAACATTGTGGGAATCTTCTGTAAAAATGGCATCTTTCTGTTAAATGGCATCTTTATAGAATTTTAGGAAAATCACATCTCACTTTTGAGGAACTTTCAACAATATTAGTACAGATTGAGGCTGTAATCAACTCAAGACCTCTTACTCCAATTAGTGATAGCCCAGATGATATTGGGTGTAATAACAGCAGGACACTTCCTAATTGGAACATCACTCAATGATATACCAGAACCAGATATTACTCAACAAAATTACAACAGATTGTCTCGTTGGAATCGAGTTACACAACTAAAACAACATTTTTGGAAAAGATTTTCTGATGAGTATTTAACTTCTCTCTAAAAACGTTATAAATGGAATAAACAAAACAACAATATCGCTATCGGCAAACTAGTATTACTTAGAGATGAGAAATTAACACCGCTTCATTGGTCAAGAGGAAAAATAACTCAATTGTATCCAGGTAAAGATGGTATCGTTAGAGTATGTGATATAAAAACATCACATGGAACTGTACGTCGTGCCATATCAAAAATTTGTCCTTTGCGATTGGAAAAAATTGAAGATAAATCTTCAACCCCGGGAGTTATGGACAAATAGATCAGATTAATAAATAATCATAGCAGAACAATCATTCTAGAAAAATTCCGAAAACAACATATTGCAACCACATTTATAATAGGAAAATTCCCAGGTGGATCACCAGCTTGCAAAATCACGACCAGTATTCCGATGAAGTCGTAAAAACTTTTAAACCCACATTTTAGGATTTAATTTAGGAAATATTTCACTCCGGTCTAATCTGTCCTAAAATACAACAACAAATAGTTGGAGCAATTTTCGGAAAAAATTCACAGCCTTATATAGTAATATGTAATTTTTCCTAAATCCAAAATATATTTGAATGTATTAGTGAAAATGCTAGATAAAATTACGTTTAAATTCAGTTTGCCGGAATTTTGGCCATTTTGAAATACAAACACATTCTAACACTCCGGCAAATTAGATTTAAACTGCCGTTTAATTATTAAGAAACAACAGTGTAGCTATATAGAAATATTTTCATCTCAGTGCTGGGATGTGCTAATGAGGATGCGATAACTTTTCGAAGTTTATGTCTCGTTTCTGTAGAATGAAACTTATCTCTGTTTCAAATTTTATATCATTTACCAGCCTGAGTTTGAAGCATAGTGACATTTCTACTCCATTTCTATAGCCAAAAAGTTTTTTTGACAGAAATATCTGATAAACGAAACCAGTAAACGATAAATGAAATTTAATTCTAGTACGAAGATAAATTGATGTCGAATGAATAATTTTTCAACGAATAAGTTACAGATACGTGCAGGATTGTTGAACAATTTGGAGAGTGGTTATTCAATAAATCTGAGATTCGAGTAAAATAACACTGAGAACTATCACACATGGAGTTCTCTAAGAGCAAAGGGTTTCAATAAACTAAAATGTAACAGTTTGATGAGAAATCTGAAAAGGGTATAGTTTTTGACTGGCAAATTGACGTATAGAAACCGGAAATGTTCATGGATCTTCTTCGAATAAACGCAGACGGCTACTACACTTGAAATTAAACTTTTCTAATAGCAAAGGGGCCTGAATTACATTAAACATAACGGTTCTTTAAAAAATCCAGACAAAAGTTAGTATTCAATGTTTTTGGTTGACAGATTGACTTAGTTAGGTATATCGAAAATTTTCATTGATTTTCTACGAATAAACCTGGAATGGCAACTTTCTAATACAAAATCCATTTAAAATCTAAATTTGTCAAAGAACCATTATGTTTTGAGCAATTAGAGCTCCCTAATATTAAACAATTTTAATTTCAGGTGTGGTAGCCGTCTGCGTTTATTCGAATAAATTCAATGAAAATTATTGGTTTCTCTCTAAATTACTGCAGCTATCGGGGGCTCACAGGTGGTGTATAGTGGACTGCCTACCGATAGGTAGGTTAGCGGTGAATTAAATAAACCACCCTTACCGCAGCTGTGCTGGGAGGAGAGTCTCAGGGAACTGGAAAGTGGTTAAACTCAGTTCACTAAATTCTGAGTGCCTATGATACCCACAGCATGGAAGGGCGAACTGATAGTGGCGTAAAACCATCGACTACTAGCAACAGTGAACTGTGCGTCACATCTTCCTGCGCTACTGGGTACCCAAGATGTAAGTGGAAAACCCTATAAATGAGTCATCCCTTGCATGGATTGGGTCCCATTGGGTTGGGATTTGTAAATGAATGGATGGCGAATGTTGGAGGGAGGGGGGGGGCGCTGAGGGCCGTGAAGCTCGATGAGTCAATGGGCTGGATTGAGGTGTTATGCAACTCGTGCCGAGGATCAACTAGGGTTCAACTGATCGTTCCCGATCAACTTCGGGTTCGGGTCGATCACCCTTAAAATATATAAAAATGACGAGGCCGATGCGAGTGCGAAAGACCAGCCTGGGGGTGATGGCGAATCGACCCAGCAGGGGACGGTCAAGCGGGAGGAGGACGGTCTGGATAGTGATGCTTCTGACGTGGGTAGCATAGTGAGGGGAGGTAGCCTTCTCTCTCTAGAGTCTGATGCGGATGTCATGTCAGACTCTCGACGGAATGAGGATGGCTGCTCAAACAATGAGCCACATGGCAGTATCCCGATACAGGAAGTGTAGGAAGAGGCGAGCAAGGCACACTTCAATGATTAATATTGTACATATAAACCTGGATAACACGAAGGCTGCTTTGGCAACTCATGTTCTCCGACTGACTAAATCAGATAAAGACTTTGTGTTAATTCAAGAACCTTGGATTATCAATAACAAGATCTGTGGTCTCAGAACGAAAGGGTATAAAAGATTATACTCTAACAAATCTGAGAAGATCAGGAGGCCGATTATGGTATTTTCGATATCGTTTATTTTCGAGAATATCGATCGTTTCGATAACGTCGAAAATGGCTATTATGAAATTTTCGATTGTTTCGAAAATATAAAATCTCAATAAAATTGTATTACGAAAACTTTTTATAATTAAACTGATTAAATTTTAATAATTAAAATTATTTAACCGAAAATTTTATATTTTAAGTATAATTTAAGTATTCGTAAAGATATTCGACACCTTAGGACGTGTCGTAAATTTTTCGATAATATCGAAAACAAACGCTGTCGAAAATACCATAATAGGCCCCCAGATCGTGTATTTTATCGAAACATAATCTGAATATTTTTCTTCCTGTTCGATTTAGAAACGGGGATGTTACAGCAGTGGGTGTTGAGGCTGGCTGTGAAAAATTAGGACTTGCCTCAGTCAAGGGTCGGATGTGATGCAAGCGCGCATCACACAATATGGGGAAGCACAGACATTAACGAGAGGGTTGAGTTATTTTTTGATTACTGATTAAATACCAATCGTTTAGTTTGCAATATTAAACGATAGTATATTAAACAATAGTCGACATTCATTGTTAAAAATTGACACCAGGTTTTAGATGTTACTGCGTCGGAAACGATCTTTCATATGATCACAGGGTGGAGAGTTGCGAAGGAGGACTCATTCTCTGATCATAGATATGTTAAATATAACCTCGACATTAAACCTGTTACCAGGAAAGCCTTCAGGAATCCTACAAGGACAAACTAGAACAAATATGGGGAGGTGTTGGAGGAATTATTGTCACTAGAGGTCCTTGGACCTTCGGCGACAGTAGAAGAATTGGACTGCATGTTTGATATTATCACTAAAGCATGCAATCTTTCATTAAATGCTGCGTGCCCTTGATAAAGCCTTGGGGCAGATAGCAACCGATTTGGTGAACCACGGAGCTTGGAACCTATTAGGTAGGACAGCTTTAAACAAAGCTAAGAACATAAAGGAGAATCAGAATTGGGACTCCTATAAGGAGGACCTAAAAATACGAAAAAGAATTGAGGAAGGCACAAAAGGGGTCTTGGAAACTCTACCGTTGTAGGATGGAGGAGGTTTTTGAGACTCCTCGCCTTAGGAAAATTCTAGCTACTAACCCAACCAGTCCTAGTTATTCAATTCGACCGGACGGGTCATGGACAGCTTCAAATGCAGAATCATTGGATCTGAGGAGCTCGATGAGGATCGGGATCCATTTTCCGGCAAGCTTTGATGACTCGATGGAGTCTGGAGCTCATCGAGTAAAACCTTCAATTGAGATGGAGGGCATCGTGGACTGGGAGCAAATCCGGTGGGCGCTGAACGGTTTTAAGCATTAAAACTCGGCAGGTCCGGATCGGATTATACCAGCAGAGGTCCAAAGGAACTCGGGAATCATCCACCTCCGGCTGGAGGATATCTTCAGGGGATGTCAGAAACTGGTCTATATTCCCAGGAAATGGACGGAGGTCAGAGTGGTCTTTATCCCGAAATCGGGAAAAAGCTCACATGATTATCCAAAGGACCTGAGACCTATAACTCTATCATTCTTTTTCTTGAAAAGGTTGGTTGATGTAGGTATTCGATACCCTTCATTACGTGTGCGATACAAATCACTACGTGATCAATCCAATATATTTTAGATTCATGATACAATGTAAGTAAATCAAATAATTATTTTTTTTTCTCTATAAATTTAAGAATTTTTGTTTACTTTCATTAATACATTCAGGTTCGTCAAATGATTTGCGAGAGACACTTATCGATGCAGATAGTAAGAAAAAAGTAGCTGAGCAATGGAACATGAGGGAAGGGTATATAAACTCAAACGAAATCAGTTGACTAGAACTACGCACACTGGTTTGGTACAGCAAATCGAAGATATGGAACGTCAGCAACGAGAAGACGTCAGCATAAGATTCAAAACGGCACTTGAAGACCAAGAAAGATACCGTAGAGAAATAAAGGAAGACAAGGAAAAACTTCGGCGGCAACGCCTTTAAAACGTTCGTGTGGCTAAGGAACAATTACATCAAGCTGAATTGTAAATTGTGTTTTTTTTTAATATATTATATTTTATTTACATGTTAATTTTTTCATTTGAATACATCACATATGAGTTTGTTCCGATGATTTCCCTCCATTTTCGGCATTTTTTTGATTGTTGAATTTCGATTATTCCATCTTCAGGTGACTGGATTTTAACAGAATATCGAACTATCAAAAGACGGTGTAAAATATTTAATGGATGAAATTGACGTTCATTTACCTACTCGTTCAAGGTCGGCATTCCCTAATATTCTCAAACTTAAAGATTTATGGCACAAGGTAGCGTTGGTCAAGTTTTTTTAATTGGGCTATCTCAACCATCTATATCGACTGCATTAAGTGAGGTACTTTCTGTGATGGAAGATAAAGTTTGCTCTAAATGCATTTCTTATAAGCAGACTGGCAGAGAGAAACAAGAAACTACTAATTATTTTTACAATAAATCTGGGTTTCCCGGAGTAATTGGCTGCGTGGACGGAACTCACATTAATATCATGCGCCCAATAGTGAATGAACATCTCCATTTTAATAGGATGCTTCCTTTGCATTTGCCTTCGTGAACAAAACTAACTACGAATAAAAATTTGTTCATGATCGTAGAATTATTGCTCGTAATCGAATTGCCCGATAAGGGAAATTTTCAATCATTCCTTAGTTATACGTTTTCGTTTAAATAAAATTCGATTTCGAATTCCCAAATACCGATGATTCGAAAACGTCGTTCGATTGATCGAATTTGATTTCCCAAATTGGCCCCCAGATCGCTGGGGGAAGAACTGTTGAACCTAGATTATATTAAACCAACGTTGTGCTTGGATCGAGGTTTCCGAACCATCTGCTCTTCGAGAAAATCCTAGAAGAACGGATCAATACTGGAAAACGAGGCACTGCAACCTTTCACGGACGGTTCTAAGCTAGACGGCAATGTTGTAGCTGGAGTCTTCTGTGAGAAGCTTATAGTTAGGCTGAAGTGGTGGCGATAGGCGAAGTCGTGACATGCTTGAAACATAACGTGGTACCCTTGAGGGATATTGCAATCTATGTGGACAATCAAGCGGCGGCCAGGTCACTAGAGGCGGTTTGTTAGAACTCACTGGGTAGATAATCTGGATCCCTGGTCACTCAGACGCCACGGGAAACTGCTGCAGATGAATTACCTAGGTACGGTACGATTTTCCAGATGCATCGGGAAAGGGCAAGTTTCGGGAGACCTATAACAGCGCTTAAATTGGCGATCAGTAAGAAGGCAATCGCCTTGATAAACGAGAGGTGGACCAACACTCTCACGTACAGGGTAGCGAAACAGGTTTGGCCAAAACTGGACTTGCCGCGCTCCAAAGCATTAGTATGACTGGAAAAACGAGAGGTGGCCGTAGGGATACTGACATGACACTGCCTTTTTGGGGAACATGCGTGAAGGTTTCTGTGATTATTTATTAAACTTCAAAAATATCTAAAATATTTCGATTGATTTTATGACGTTAATTGACGCTATACAAAGTCTTGCTGTACTAAACTACGTTAGCTTGTATACTCACATTTCTCTGTCTGTATACTTAATTTTATAAAATTATTTGTTTTATTTTTCTAAAGTATCGTCGAAAATGGTTGACAACACAATGTATAACAATATTGATCGATTTGATTTTTATCAATATTAGCGTTCAAACTCAAACTTACAGATTTTATGTCAATTGATTATTGATTATCTTCATATAATATAGAGACATATTGTTGTATTCAATATTTAGATAAAAAAAATCATTTAGCAAAATTGACAATATTAAGCAAATACTATAAATTTTTTAGAATTTGTACATCGAGTACTCTAAAATATTTATAAGTACTTGATTTTGTCTCTCATGTACGTCGTATCGTATATATAGAAAAGATACATAAGAAGAATACAAACAAAGCAAATCGTTGAATGGATGAATATTTAAAAATTAAAAGTGGATGTTCTCAATCAATACGTCATGTATTTATTAGACGAAATTTTGTTGCTATTTCGTGTATTCCAACCAGATGAAGTCTATCGACATCGCACATCGGTTGGGAAGTAAATTTTTATTTAAATAATCCGTCGATATTTTTTGTATCTTTCGATAACATACATACTTCAAAATATTCTAACTTCTATTAAACAACATATATAGGTTAGTTATTTGGTCATATTTAGAAGAAAACCGGAAACGAAATAAAATAGATTAAAATTTTCCAAATCGGATTAAAAATTTATTAAATTTGGTTTAATAAAATCATAAATCAATAAAGAGCTGAAAATAGTATATGCGCACATGCAAGTCGTGATACATTGAAAAAATTTCAAATAAACATGAAAAAAATCTTCCATTTTTAAAAGAATAACTTATATGTACCTAGAATATACGAGGGCAAATCAAAAAGTCTTGCAATATCATATGAAAAAAAAGAGTGAGTGAGACAGCAATATTTTTATTTTTCGACATAATCTCCTTTAAGGTTTATACATTTGTCACATCGATCAATTAACTTGCCTAAACCCTCTAAAAAAAAAGATTTCTTTTGCTCCATAAAATATTCATTTACAACAGACTGTACTTCATAGTCACTGGAAAATTTCCGGCCCCTTAGTGTTTTTTTCAAATTGGGAAACAGAAAGTAGTCACTGGGTGCCAAGTCTGGATTGTACGGTGGATGCGGAATTTCCACGAAGCCGCAGTCCTTTAATGCAGCTTGAGCAATATTAGCCTTGTGCACGGGTGCATTGTCGTGAACAAGCAAGATTTTTTCCTAACTTTCCTTGGCCGTTTTTTCCGGATCGCTTTTTTCAATTTTCGCAAAATCTCTGCGTAATATATGCCTGTGATTGTGGTTTTCGTTGGCATATAATCGATTATCAAAATTCCTTCAGCATCCCAAAAAATTGTTGCCAAAACCTTACCAGCAGACGGTTGAGTTTTGAATTTCTTTGGTGGTGGTTCACTACGTTTAATCCATTGCATCGATTCTTGTTTGGATTCCGGATCCCAGTGATGAAGCCATGTTTCATCGCCGGTTATTATGTTATCCAAGAAATTTTCTGGATCTTCTTTGTACATATCTAAAATCGCCTTTGAAGTTTGAACGCGCATTTTTTTTGTTCTGCATTCAACAAACGGGGAGCCCATCGCGCACTTACTTTCGACATGTGAAGGTGGTCATGTAATATGGTATATGTGATACCGTATGAAAGAGAAAGTCTCCACGCTAACTGCGGAACAGAAATACGCCGGTCCTCCAATACAATAGATTCGGGCAAAATTACGTTTTCATGGCTAATGGCATCTGCTGGCTGACCCGAGCGGTTGTCGTCTTCTAATGACTCCCGACCACTTTTGAATAATTTTACCCACCTTGTTACTGTGGCATATGATGGTGCAGATTCGCCGTAAACTTTTGATATATAGTTGAATATATAAATTGCATTTCGTCCATCTTTACAGAAAAATTTAATAACGGCGCGATATTCAATTTCATTCATTTTAAGAAAAATTCAAAACACATGTTACTAAATTGACAAAAACAAACGAACTGTAAAATTTACATCGAAATGTTCTTCTAGAAGTTTCATCGCGATAAAAAATGGTTTTGAAAAATATATTGTTGTCTCACTCACTCTGTTTTTTCATATGATATTGCAAGACTTTTTGATATACCCTCGTATTTCCATATTTAATACCTATTGCCAAATAAATTTATTTTTATGGTCAACACCGGGCTCTGTTACAATATTTCTTAAAAAAACGTAATCACCCTCCAAATGCATCAATCCGTTTCTAATAAAAATAAGTTTAATTGTTTTCTGATTCAGTACACTATTTTTCACTATACGTCACATAGCAACTTTATTGTGAGATTCCATACTTGATTAACACCAAAAAGCTGAACGAATGGTGTCGTCGCTATTGTGTGATTCAAAATGTTATTAATTACAAATGCAGAATCGCCAAGTTCTTAAGAGTCTTCTTTACTAAAGCAAGGGTATGTTATGCAGATTCGACAAACATAAGTGGGAATATTTTCTTCTAAAGTTTTTTGATATTCAATACCTAGCTATTATGGAGAATTTGTGCTTAGTTTTCTCTTTTTCACAAAATTTTCTTTAAATATTTTGTCATTAACTTCAAAGTTGGAGAAATTGTGCAAGTTTAATCGATATATACAACATTAATAGACGCAAAATTTTGTCGCAATATAAAGTTGAATCTATAATCTCTGGCCGAACAGATTACCTATAATCCAAAAAAAAAAATTATGTACTTTTAAAATGAACTCGAGTTGGCCGGGAGGTAAGAACGTAAAAAGCTTAACCACGGAAGAGCAGGGTGAGCCTTGAGCCCCAAAACAGATCACACAATAAAAAAAATAAAAATTAAAAAATTTTTGGGAAATCTTGTGCAATTTATTCTAGTACCACTCTTGGGTCGTGCAGAAAATTTACCTCGGAGCCAACTTTTCTGCAATTTTGATATTTTCTTACAGAATTTGAACCACCAAATTTAAGGTCTCAAGAGTATTGGATTCTTTCGTTCTCTGTGGTAATTATGAACAGTTTTGACCTTGAGGTATAAAGAGATGTATACCATTTGCTATATCACCGAAGTCAAAAAGGTAATTTTTAAAAAATACTTCTGTGTAAGTGCGTGGGTGCAGACTTAATGTCTGTGTCGTTTTTCCCAGTGGTTTTTGTCCGATATTGGTACATTGAAGTGGCAGATTCAATACGAGCTTTTTCGGTTTTTGCAAATATTTGAAAAAATATATCATTTACAAGAACACTGATTATGCTCTAAAAGATTTAAAATTAATTAAGCAACAATACCGTTCTAGATCTGTTTTCCAAAATATACGCAAATTGACGATTTTTGACAAAACACTGATTTTTAACCACAATTCGTCCCTGTTTAGCCCAGACGGAATAATTGATCGGGATGAAACGATCCACCGGAAGTGACGGCTTTAAAAGGTGCTTTTTTTGTTTTATACAAACATTTCCAAAAACATATAATTTACAAGAAAAACAATTATTAATTAAAAAATTCTAAACCAATTTTGTAACAATACCGTTCTTAGTCAGTTTGCCATAATTTAAGCACAATAGACAATTTTTGACAAAAATCCGTTATTCAGTAAAAAATCGATCTATGTTAAGCTCAGATGGACTGATTGATCAGGGTAAAACTTAATGCCCCAGGGTTTGCCACAAATATGGGGATATCAGTGATTTTTGGTCGAATTCATTGCTTCGGAAGTGATAGGTACCATAGGAGCTTTTTAGTTTTACACCAGAAGTGTCACTTCAGCAGAAACTTTTTCATTTTTTGAATGTATTTTGAAAAACACATCATTTACACGGTTATGAACGGTTATGAGCAAACAGTTTAATCCAAAATTAAACGGGAAATCAATTTTTATCGCAAAAATGTTTTTCAGTAAAAGTTTGTTTTATGAACTGCCTTGCACTTAAGGAAGCACTGGAAAATGCAGCTTCCTTAAGTGCTTTTTCATTTTTTTACTGATATTTTGAAAAGTATAGCAGTTTCGAAATACAACGACGCAGAACTAAACGATTCTAAATTAAACTGAATAACGATTTTTGACAATAATTTGTTTAACAAAAATTCGGCCTTATCCAGCCCAGATAGATTGATTGATCAGAATGAAACTTAACCAGCTTTTTTCCATTTCCTTTATATAAGAACTCTTTCGTATTTTGTATATATTTTTGAAAAGTATCTGAATTAAGCAAGCAACTTCAAAGGGACGACCTGCGTGAAATAGATTTTCAAAATAATGTATTACCTCATTTGCCGCAGTAGTTTCAGCTGGGTATAGTTTAGTAAATTTAGTTAAACCGTCAACGAGCGATAGTTTATATTTATTATACATCCTTTTTTGGTTGTTTCAAATGAGACGACCATGATCCACTTGAACTGTATAAAACGGACGATCGTATATATCATAGATTTGAATGAAACCTTCATTTAAAGTTTTAGTTTGTTCATTATATAGTGGTCACTTCATACACCTTTGGATGAGTTCGTTACTCGGTCGGCCATGTCTGCAAACCAATAATTTCGTTCAATTATTTCAATGGTTTCGCTAACCCCAACGTGCCAAGTAGTATGATATTATTCCGTTAATTTATTTTTTCCGTCATCGACTTTTTTATCTCTTAAGTGCAAAAATTCAAAATCGTCTACGAAAGCTGCCATTTCCAGTAAAATGATTTATGGGAAATTACACTAAGACCTCCGAAGTTATGAAAAAACTGACATATAAAGTTTCATTACCGGAGGTCTTATTACCCAAAAATTTCAGAGCTAATTTTATTTTAAATATTTTTGTTTATAATCGGAAAAACATCACAACAAAATTCATTATGATCTGAATGTATCAGCGCTTCATTTTTAGTATTAGGTGAACAAGTAGAAACTTGGCTTTGAAATTGGTTGTACTAAAAAATACTTAAACGTATCCAAATCGCCCGTCATTTTGGATATATGTATATAGCTACCTCATTGCTGTTTTATGATATAAGTTTCAGTAAATTTCAGTCAAAATCTCATTCCGTGTGGATCAATTTCAAGAGATGGATGTCGGATAAGTAACATTTACGTCAATGTATTTTATTCTGTTTTCAAATGATTAAAATGCTCCTCACGCTATGGAATTGATTATTTTGACGTAAGGTGAACATTCTGTTAGTTATTCAACAGTAAAAAAATGGTTTGCAAGTTTTCGTGATTACAATTTTAGTCTTGAGAACAATTCATGGGTTAACAATTATTGGTTGATCCACGCCAACCTTCAACATCAGTTACAAAAATTAATATTCATGCGAATAAAGTGTGTCTGTTAGGATTGGAATGAACGAATTTACTACGAGCTTCTGAAATGTAGTAAAAATGTTACAGCTGAACATTACCAGCGCCAATTGATCAAATTACAGTGCCTGGCCATATTAGTATGAACGTTGCTTTTTTTAGAAATTGTTAATGACACATTATAGAAACTCAGAATATACAATATAAATAGGAATATAAGGTTTTTTATTAGTATATGGCACAGATAAAAAATTAAAATAATTAATTGCTGAGCTTTCGATGTCAATTCGACATCATTATCAAAGCTAATGAAATTTTATTAAACAAAATATACAGAGCCTATACTGTAAATTTTATATAAATACAAATTGAATAGAAGTTATATTTAAAATTATAAATAAGATAAGATTTGAATTTAGAAAATAAAAATGCAAATATTTAAAATAAATTTAGAATTTTTAAATTTAAACAACAATAAGGTAGACAAAAAACAAATTAGACAAAATAATCACATTTCCGATATAAGCATAATCATTATTAATATTTATAGAATTTGTATACTTGATTTAATATACAACATTTCCAAAATTGACCTCTTTCTAAAATTCCGTTCTTTATCAAGTATCTTGACATTATCTAAATTAATTGTATGACTTGTATTTTTCAGATGTGTTGTAAGAGCACTCGTGCTTTGTTCGTTGTCGTTCTGTACGCCATTTTTATGTTGATACACACGTTTTTCTAAAAATTGTTTGGTTTGACCAATATACAGAACATTACAATCACATTTAATTTGATAAACTAAATTGGCCTGTTTTTTTAACGGTATTGGATCTATAAGATTTGAAAAAATGGAATCTTTTAAACTAAATGATGAGTTACCAACAATTTTGAAATTATAATTTTTAAACAGAAGTTTTATTTTTTCATACAAATTTTTAATATATGGAATAGATAAATAATTTTGAACATCATTATTAAGCCGAATATTAGAATTACTAACAAAATGTTTTTGTTTCCAAACACTTTTATTAATTAATTTTGCCGGATAATGGTTAAGTAAAAGTGTTTCTTTCAAAATTTTAAAATTTTTATTATGGAATTTTTTGTCTAAAAGTTTTAAGATTTTTTTTGAGCCAAAATATTTACTGTATTAATTTTATATGAAGTAGGAATCCAAGAATGAATATTTAAATATCTGCCAGACCAACTATCTTTATGATACCAATGGAAAGAAATTTTGCCATCACGTTTGTGAATCAAAAGTTAATCTAAAAATGCAATTTTGTTATTAACTTCCTTTTCTAAAGTAAATTTTATACGACTATACATTTTATTAAAACTATCTAAAAATATATCAATTTTGTTTTCTGGTGTAGCAGTAATGATATCATCCACATAACAATAATAAAATAAATGTTGAAAATCTAAAGAATCTAGTGCTAAACTCTCCAAATTTTCCATTAACAAATGAGCTTCTATCGGACTTATGGGAGAACCCATTGGAGAACCAAAAATTTGTTTGTAATTTATATTATTAAAAGAAAATTCTGAATTATTTAAAACAATGCCAAAACCTTCAAGAAATTAGACTTTCGTTAATTTGGTTCGGCTTTAGCGATATCTTGGTCATGGTGTTATACCGAAATACGCCGTTCAATGAATCTGATCAACAAAAAGTGTTTTCACGGGTTTCCCTTTTAATCAACCGTATAGATGCACTGTAAATGTCCAAATGTGAAACCTGAAAGTGGTATGTCTTCATCTATAGAATAAAACATAATTGCATTTTGTTTTCAGTCATAGATGGCGTTTTAAAAATCAATAAACCCAAAAATTATAAAATATAATTGAAACATTCATACTAATATGGCCAAGCACTGTAAGTGATGTTCTGGAGAAAAAAAAACATTTATGGGTCAAGGTAAGCGGAAGGTGATATTGCTGCATGGTAACTGCCATCCACATATAGCAAAATTAGCCCACCAGTTTATTTTCTCCTTAGGCTAGGAAGTTTTACAGCATGCTGCAGACTTGCCTTCCTCTAATTACCACTTCTTTATGTCATCGTATTTGAAAGAATAGCAGTTCGCGAAAGTGAACAATGAGCAAAAATGGCTCGATGACTATTTTGCTTCCAAACTACCATGTTTCTATTGCGAAGGCATTCATCATCTAATAAATGCAAAAAACCATAGGTATTAACGGCGAATATTTCGCTAATTAATCTTTGATTTCAATGAAGTTGGATTTGATCAAAAAATCAGAGTTTCTTTTTGCACACCTAGCACGTAAATACTAGAAAATATAGGAAAAAATTTAGAACTTGAATTTTGCTAAAATATTATTACAGAAGCCCAGAATTTCATTAAATACCTCTTGAATATGGTATTCACTTAGATAAAATTCATTTAGATAAAATATCGATTTATAAGTAGCACCCTTATGTTCTTCGTGTATTTAAGTAATATTTTTTTCATTACCTTCGTCTGTAACGATTTGATTATGGCATGACTGCTATCATTAGCCGTGTTTCTTTATATAAACGCACGGTAAATTTATCCGCAGCATCCAATTTTGTATGTCAAAACTTATATTTAAAACTCGATATGAAAATATTTTGCTCTACCTATTTATCAGGCGCCGCTATCCATTTCAAAAAAAAAATTTGAAAAAACCTTTGTTTTGTACTCATTAAACCATCTTCATTCTCGTTTACAAATTCTGAAATTGTTCAGGTTTTTAGTGAAAGTGGTTTCTGTGTATTTTTGAAGCAAAATAAAGAAAAATAAACAAATGATTATCAACAATAAACACAAAAGTAGAATTGTCATTCGCCTGAATGAAGTTAAGTATACACGTTTGTTTTTTGATTAGTAGCGACGCCAGTGAATAATAGCTACAGTATCAGTTGGGAGTTTTCACGAAATTTAAGTCGAAATCGATTCACCGGAAGTATCAGTAGAAGTTTGACATTCGGCGCCGGATAGTGCACGAATAATAAAACACGGCTATGTCGTTGTGTCATAATCTATTATTTGCCATAATCTATTAGGATGACCTTGAAAGTTTTAAAAATTATTTCTGTGTTAGTGCTAAGGTGCAGACTTAATGTCTGTGTCCTATTTACAGCCCTGATACTTTGCCTGATCAAAGTGAAAGTTTAAACAAAATCGTTTTTTATTAATTGGAAGATCCCTATGGTTTTTGTCCGAAATCGGTTCATTAAAAGCGACAGCTTCAATAGAAGCTTTCTCGGTTTTTGCAAATATTTTGAAAAATATAATATTAACAAGGACAATGATTATGCACTAAAAGATTTTGCAACAACACTGATCTCGATCTGTTATCTAAAATATAAGCGAAATAGGCGATTTTTGACAAAAAACTAAATTTAACCACAATTGATCGGAATGAAACTTCATACTTAAGTTTCTTCTACAAATTGGGAGTTTTCACGAAATTTTAGTCGAAATCGATTCACCGGAAGTGACAGCTATCAAATCTGCTTTTTTGTTTTAAGTAAATATTTTGAAAAGTATATACTTGCAACTTCAAGAAAAACAATTATTAATTAAAAAAATTCTAAAACAATTTTGCAACAATACTGTAATTCAGTCTTTGTTCAGCCCAGATCGACTGATTGATCAGAGTAAAATTTCATGTTTAAGGTTTTCCACAAATTAAAGGTTGTCAGTGATTTTTATCCTAAATCGGTCAACCGGAAGTGATACGCTCTATAGGAGCTTTTTAATTTTTCTTCGGAAGAGTCGGTTAAATAGGAGCTTTTTCGTTTTTTTGTATGCATTTTGAAAAAAAACAGCATTTACGAGAAAAATGTTATGCGCAAACAGTTAAATCTCAAATTAAACCGGAAATAGCGACATTTGTCTCAAAACTGCATTGATTCGATCGTATATCGTTTTTCGAAATTTCTCTTAATTTATTTATGTACAATGCAAAAGTTAGAAAACCGTATCCGAAAGCTGCTTCTTTCGGTATAAGTTTCATCGCGAGCAGTCATATCAGTGATATCAGAAATCATTAAAAAACGAGAAAGATTTCCTCAGAAACTTCCACTTCCAGGACACGGATTCCATCCACATACCACTAGGATTATTTAATTTACTTAATTTTTTTTAAATGAAGATTCATTATGATCTGAGTCATCAGATCTATAATTGAGTATCAGTGTGTGTTGTGACTATCAGTGTGTGATACGCGAAAATGAAGTAGGTCGCAGAAACCAATTTTATTTATAAATTTTTTGTTTAGAGTATTTTTTGAAATACTGGACCAAATTCATCTATAGATTTGTCTATCCGGAGAAAAATTTTTTTAGGTAAAATTTTTGTTAAAAAACAGTTTTATGTGCACAATTTTAATTTCCGGTTAAAATTTTGAAATTTGATTTAAACAGATATTTGCCGTGTTTCTTGACACACATTCATCCGGTTCAGTTCAAATTATATATGGTTCAAGATCTTAATTTTGTTTTAGATCACAAGCATTGATTAAAATCTAGCAAAAGACCTTTGTATTGTTTCATGAAGCTTCAACTGAACCGGATCAAATCAAGCATCAAGAAACACAACTTTTGTTGTATAAAAACTAACCTCATATGACAAAAATCTTTTTCAACAAAAATACGGCCCTGAACATCCCAGACGGATTATACTTAAGAAATCTTAGTGATTTTTAGCCGATATAAGAACACTGGAAGTGACCAACTTCCGGTTTTTGTAAACATTGGAAAGCCATTTTCCAAAATTCGGGCCTAATGAAACTTACCTGAGCTTTTTTTGTTTAAATTTGAAAATCCCAATAATATTCAAAATCGATCCGTTGGAAGTGGCACGTCCTATAAGAGCTGTTTCGTTTGTTGTAAATATTTTTAAAAGTATTAGAATTATAAGAAAAAATTGATCGTCCAAAATTTAAACAAAAAATTCGATTTTTGAAAAAAAGAATCTGTTCTTTCATACAATAATTATTAAATGTTTGACCTCAAGATTTTTTCTATATGTCTGTGTCCTCCCTACGATGGGTTGACTGATCCGGGTGAAAAAAAAAAATATTTATGGATTTTCCCTAAATTGGAAGATTTCCATTAGAGCTTTTTCGTTTTTTTGCAAATAAAAAGTATAACCTTTCGAGAAAAACGTCATAGAACTAAAAGATTCTATGTTAGATTTGTAAAAATATCGGCATATATTATTTTTGCCAAATTTATCCTGAAAGGACGTACGCCCTTGACGGATAGGCTGCTTGGGATGAAACTTCAAACTTAAGCTTTAACAATAAATAAGGAAAGTGATTTTAGCCGAAACCGGAAAACTAAATGTTCCAGCTTTCATTAGAGCTTTTCCGATTTTTGCAAACATTTTGGTTCAATACAGCCCAGACGGATAGGTTAATCGAAATGGAACTACATATAGTACATGAGGTTTTTTTAATAAATTTGGAGAACCTTGCGTTATTTTGCCAAAATCGGCTCACTGGAAGTGGCACCTTTTTAAGGAGCTTTTTGTTTCATATGCATGCCAACTACATATGCACTTAAAAATTTTAAGTGAAATTTGCAACGATATCGGTTCAGATTAATTATCCAAAAGTTTAGCGGAAATTTTAAACATAGTTTTTTTGTAAAGAAATCATTAGAATTTTGACCAGAAAACAACAAGTTAAAATAGCGTACACTAGTCGATTTCCTGTCATTATATTCAGTAAACAACGGAGTGGGTGCTAGCATATTCAGCCGGGCGTACTGCATCCAGGTATAAGCTTAACATTTTTTGACTACTTTCTACACAAATCTTGGTTAAGCCGTTAAAACTAGTCAATTCACGGAAATCATGAAATTTAATCTACTGTCAACAATAGTCGTCAAAAACATTCTGTTCATTTACTTTCAGATAGCGCACCATTACCTGACATCATGCAGAATAAAATTTAATTTACTTTTTTTTTATAAATCATTTCATGAACTTTTATCATCACCTCTATAATATCAACGTGGTGTACACAAATTTTGAATAAAAAAAATTTAGTGCATAAAAAAGCTTTAAAAGAGTTTTGTTCCACATTTTCATTGAATTTATCGTTATTATCTTTACAAATTTGTATTGTGTATTATTGTAGCGCAGCAGTTGCCTTCAAAAAACGCTCGCGATTTGTTCATACATTTTGTGTATGTATACTATATAGATACACCACAAGTAGGATGTGTAGCAAATAAAATTCTGTGTATAGATAAAATTTTGTAGATAACACAAGAAATATTACAAAATACTAACATATGAAAATATAATAAAGTTTTTTTTTTTCGTTTGATATTTTATTATATACAATATACAAACAGAAAGAATAATATATCAAATTGAGCTTAAAAAGCTCATTCAAAAATATATAGCTAAATTGTGTATATGAAACATTTTTATATCTTAGTTCAACAAAATTTTTTGTTATTGGTATAATTTTAGAATATTTTGTGTGCCTTGTCACACAACACTGAAAGCTTCGTCGTTGGATTGTTATTGTTGCTGTTTTTTCCGGTATGGCGTAATAATAATATTACCCGAAACTATATGCATCCGGTATACGGCGCATAAATTTAATATAAAACCCGGATGGTTGTAATAAAACTACTACACATAATAAGATAACAAAACTATCAAGATAACAAAATAAAAACATCAAAATTCGTCATATTGTTACAATACAAAAAATAAGCTTTTAGTTGACATTGTATTTTTATTCGGTTTGAACGCGAGTAGCAATAAAACGAATATGTATAATTCACTCGTTTGGAACAAAAAAAAAATTAAACGGGAAATAAGAAAAATTGTTATGAATTTTCATTCGAGAATAAATTCAATTTTCCTGGTGCAAGCAATCGCACACTTACACATAACTATATGGAGCGAGATCATGTTTTGTCAGTTTATATTTAACAATATTTAAAGAATTTTGAATAAAAAATCCTGGGTAGCATTATTTTTGCACAATTAAATTTTTATGTCATTTTTAGAATGATTGAGTTATTTGATACACTTGATATACATGGCGCGCACATCTTCCTATTGTAGTGGGATTATAAATTCAGTTAACGTAACATTTTCCCACTCTATATTGTATAAGCTTAACGATAAGCACGTTTATAAATTAGAAAATGTTGATGAACTACTTTCATCAAACAGAACGTGTTTATGTGATTTTTGATTTACGGAATTTTGTTGTTATTTATAAAAGCTAAATACACTCTGAGCTCGTTAGTTATTTTTATGTATTTTTTTTAAAACATTTTTAGTATTTTGATTTAGTGTCATTATTTACCATATTTCCAGAACGTGGAGCAAGTACTCAATTTTTATCTTCTCTGTGAATAGTTTTTCAAGCTACCCTTTAACTCATCAAATGTTAGCCTGAGTAGACTGTGTGACCTCCTCACAGCCCAGATGGATACAACGTTTATCTTTTGCTGAAATTGCGCGATCTCAAATCACCGATCTAGGAAGCGTTTACGAGGCAGTGCAGTAAAAATGAGGTAACCGTAAAAAAGTTTTCAGATGCCTTATTTGATTGTCGCAGTTATAGAAATAATTTTGTTATGATTATTGCAGTCGAAATTTACAATTGCCAAGAAAATTTCGTGTCTGCAATTACGGATGCAGAGAACATTTTTTGTGACAATGACAATTTTTTTAACAAATTTTTTTTCACGAGGTATGACGAATACGGTGACATACAATTCCTGAATCCAGATTTAATTTAAATCAAATTTGGATTGCTATTGAATTATAATTAAATCAAAGTTTATATTTTGTTTTTGTCAAAAAATGATGTTGTTGTCAAAATAAACATGGCCGATAATAACGAGTAACAATAAATATTGTAGCTTCTCTAAAACCAAACACCCAATCCAAATAACAACAATTCACAAACACACACACACGATAGAAACACATAGCTAACCTAAATATTTTCGTAAACTTAATTTAAAAAATATAAAAGTAAAACATTTTGTACTCGTATTAGGCAATTTATAAAAAATGATGGTGCATACATGAAATATATCAACTCCGGCAATTTGTATATCCTTATATAGTCAAAAAAAAAATCTGTTTATTTATATGTAGAGCGCGCAAATTGCCAAATGCCAACATTTACAACATAACACTATAAAAAAACTTTGATAACAAAACTAATATAAATAAACACAATAAATTTGTTGTTAAGCCATTTCATTGTTGATTATAAATTTGGACAGTATCCAAAATTTAGTCGAATGTATACACAAAATTTTGTTTCAGTTATTTGTGTACTGTATATACAATGTACTGTACTATATATAGTGTATATATTAAAACAGAAAATTGCATGTTAATAAGTAAAAAGAACTTAGCACAAAATTAAATATACAATATTACAAAAAAAAATGTATAAAAACTTAGCTACGTAAGATTTCCACTCTTAAAAGTTCAAAAAGCTCTTGAAAATAATAACACTTAGGAAAAATAAAAGTTTTGTAATACGTACATAAATTATGTGTGGTGGAGAGTTTATGTATTGAATAAATCGATATTATTACAAAAGTGGTATAATATAAATAGATTTTCTTTGCAGAATACAAATTAAAAATCTATACAGGGTGGTATATGCATTTGTAGAAGCTAGAAGGTCATAAAAACTAATTAAAACTTTCAAACGTTATAATTGTTGTAAACAAATAATTTACGCACTATACAGACAGATTAATTTAAAAATGAAAACAAATTTTTCAATCTATGTAATCGCTTAATAAATTTAATCGGAATGGGTACAGAGGGCTGAATTTCCAAAGGTCGAAAGTTGTATTTTGTCACCTGTAGGACAGAATTTCATGTCAGAGTTTCATTTGAACTTCAGACTTTCGTAATAATTTGTTTAAAAACGGTATGTTTCCAAAGGCCGAATGTCGAAGGGCCGAATGTGTCAAAGGACTGTGTTGAACGGCCGATTGTGTCGAAGAGCCGATTTTTTTTTTAGATATGTAATTTTTTAAATTTGTTGTTTTGTAATTTTTTTTTATTAAACATAAATGAATTTCTTATGAATTTATGTATTTTACTATTTTTCATATTTGGATATTCATTAAATTTTACGTAATCGGTCAGCGATACATTTTTGTAAAGGAAAATTTTGTCATGCGCCACCTGAGATAATTGGTCCTAGGTCAGCCTTCTGATAATAGGTATATGGTACAAAAAATAAAAAAATAATTAAACGAAAAAAAAACATATATTTCTTCAACATTCGGCCATTCGACATTCGGTCCTTCGACACATTCGGCCCTTCGACACATTCGGCCCCTCCACATTTGGCCCTTCGGCATTCGGCCCTTCGACATTCGGCCGTTTCATATCATACCATTTAATCAAGTGATTACTAAAGTCTGAAACTCAAATGAAATGCTGACATGCTGCGTTAAATAATAAATTACAGTTTTCCTAATAATATAGAGCTTTACCTCACAAGTCGCAGTTAAGTACACTGTGATTTTACAAACTAATTTTTTGAGATTTTAATATGGAAGTTAAAAATAATTGCACTATGTATGACTAATCACTATGGAAGGTTATAGAATTGAACAACGTATGCAAATAATAAAATTTAACATTCAAAATCAGTCCTCGTTACGATTTGATAAATAATCAGATAACGCTACTATGTTATTAAATTACAAGGTCTGTTCACCTCACTGCCGTGCGTGAGACTGTAATGGAAAACCCGTTGCAGACCATTTCTCATCGTCCATAAGAACTTGGACTTAATGCCACATCAACGTGTTGAATTTTGCATAGGAATACGATCAGCACCCGTATAAAATACAGATGACCTAAAAACAAGACAACGGCAATATAAAGCGTCGTGTGATGTTTGATTGATCCCTGTAGCACTTGGAAGTGTACTTGAATTTCGCCAAGAAAAACCTTCGGTAAATACACGGCCAATTTTTGTCTGAATGGACATTTAAACAAGCAAACTTATGGTGTACGGACAACGATAATTTACACGACATACATCAGTACTAAATGTATCCCAAGAAAGTCACTGTTTGATGCGGAGTGTGGTCTGGCGGAGTCATCGGTTTGTATGTACTTCTTCCAAAACGAAACTGGCATTGCCATAACCGTCAACGGCGAGTGCTACAGATCGATGATAAGCAATATGATGTGGCCTTCACCGAATGACGATAAAGTTATCGACAATGGGACCTCCCGAATACGCGTTAAAAAGCAAAGCCGCATCACACATTTGAACGACATTTTTTTTTGTAGAAAATCAAAATTTAGTTATCCAATGAATTGTATGCCCTTTTACGGAAATTCATTGTGCATTCTGCATCTGGTGGGATTCGAACTCAGTACTTCTCGGTACAACTGCCGTTTATAGTGATCTTTCTCTATTTTGTCAGTTCATCTCAAACCCAATCAAGCCTGCCTATTAAATCGCACTTTCACATACGGGAAATAAAACTTAAACAAAAAACGAACTTTTCATACGTTTTGTATGGGAGAAAACATTATGTTTGATAAATAAAACATGAATTAAAAATGTTGTAAAATTAATTTTTTTTTTGACATAAATTGATGACACATATAATAGATTTCATCTTATTCGAATCACGCAATCAGTAGGTTTCTCGTTTTCTACAAATTAATAAAGAAAATATAAGGGATTTTCGCTGTACAACAACAACAATTAAAAAATACGGGAAATTGATGACGTCGTAATATCGTCATTTAAAATCAATTATTAGAGAGAAATAGTAAATGAAAATTTATAAGAAAATAAGAAAGACAACAATGTGTTTTAAAAAAGAGAAATCAAATAGAAACGACAATATGAACTATGAAATCAAAAACAATGAAGGGTGCGGTGCAATCATCGTAATTTAATGGTGAAGATAAAGTAAACCGTATAATATCCGAAATAAAATCCGAAACTGAAATCCGAACATAAAATAGTTACCTATATTTGCTAGTTGTTTAATATTTTAATTTAAAATAGTAAGAGTATGCAGTTTGTTATGAATGTATGTCGTTTTTGTCCCGATTTCAGATACGAATAAAAATTGTAAATATTTTAATCGTAATATTATCCTTTATGGCGTGATTAACGTTTTTATAATATTAAGGTCGTTTTTCAACTTTTATGGAACCATCCTTCAATCTTCAAACAGGCTTCCGTATCAATCTACGAGAAATAATTAACGTATTAAAAAATACGTCCCTTAAGCTAGCAGAACCCATACAGCTGAACATTACAAGATAGTATGGATAACTATAGGCTAATTATAGGCTAATTAAAGGCTGCATTAAATAATTTTGGGCTCCACCCCTTCCAACTAAGACGCGGGTTCTGCTAGCTTTAGAAAAAGTTAGCAGAACCCATATCAAAAATCGAACCAAAACTGAAATTAGCATGCGAAACAAGATCTATTGATAAACAAATAATTTTCGGCTCACTATGGGCTAATAAAATGTCCCATTAAACAATTTTGGGCTCCATTCGTTTTTGACCACACTTCAGGTCATTTAATCTAAGGCCAGCAGAACCCAAATCGAAAATCGGACCAAAACCGAAATTAGAACGCGAAATAAGATCTATTGATAAACAAATGATTTTAGGCTCACTATGGGCCATACAAATGCGCCATTGAAAAATTTTGGGCTAAACCCGTTTTTGACCAGAATTCAGGTCATTTAATTTAAAGCCAGCAGAACCCAATTCGAAAATCGGACCAAAATTGAAATTAGAACGCAAAACAAGATCTTTTGATAAACAAATAATTTTAGGCTCACTGTGAGCTAATCAAATGCCCCATTAAAAAAGTTTGGGCTCCACCCGTTTTTGACCAGACTTCAGGTCATTTAATCTAAAGCCAGCAGAACCCAAATCGAAAATTGAACCAAAACTGAAATTAGAACGCGAAACAAAATCTATTGATAAACAAATAATTTTAGGCTCACTATGGGCTAATCAAATGCTCCATTAAACAATTTTGGACTCCACCTGTTTTTGGCAAGACTTCAGGTTATTTAATCTAAGGCTAGCAGAACCCAAATCGAAAATCGTACCAAAACCGAAATTAGAACGCAACACAAGTTATATTGATAAACAAATAATTTTAGCCTCACTATGGGCCATACAAATGCGCCATTGAAAAATTTTGGGCTAAGCCCGTTTTTGACCAGATTTCAGGTCATTTAATCTAAAACAAGCAGAACCCAATTCGAAAATCGAACCAAAACTGAAATTAGAACGCGAAACAAGATCTATTGATAAACCAATAATTTTCGGCTCACTATGGGCTAATCAAATGCCCCATTAAACAATTTTGGGCTCCATCCGTTTTGACCAGATTTCAGGTCATTTAATCTAAAACAAGCAGAACCCAAATCGAAAATTGAACCAAAACTGAAATTAGAACGCGAAATAAGATCTATTGATAAACAAATAATTTTCGGCTCACTATGGGCCATACAAATGCGCCATTGAAAAATTTTGGGCTAAACCCGTTTTGACCAGAATTAAGGTCATTTAATTTAAAGCCAGCAGAATCCAATTCGAAAATCAGACCAAAATTGAAATTAGAACGCAAAACAAGATCTTTTGATAAACAAATAATTTTAGGCTCACTGTGAGCTAATCAAATGTCCCATTAAAAAAGTTTGGGCTCCACCCGTTTTTGACCAGACTTCAGGTCATTTAATCTAAAGCCAGCAGAACCCAAACCGAAAATCGGACCAAAACCGAAATTTGAACGCATAACAAGATCTATTGATAAACAAATAATTTTCGGCTCACTATGGGCTAATCAAATGCCCCATTAAACAATTTTGGGCCCCACCCGTTTTTGGCAAGACTTCAGGTTATTTAATCTAAGGCTAGCAGAACCCAAATCGAAAATCGTACCAAAACCGAAATTAGAACGCAACACAAGTTCTATTGATAAACAAATAATTTTAGGCTCACAATGGGCCAATCAAATGCCCCAATAAACAATTTTGGGCTCCACCCCTTTTTTGCAAGACTTCAGGTAGTTTAATCTAAAGCCAGCAGAACCCAAATCGAAAATTGAACCAAAACTGAAATTAGAACGCGAAATAAGATCTATTGATAAACAAATAATTTTCGGCTCACAATGGGCTAATCAAATGCCTCATTGAAAAGTTTTGGGCTCCACCCGTTTTTGGCAAGACTTCAGGTAATTTAATCCAAAGCCAGCAGAACCCAAATCGAAAATCGAACCAAAACTGAAGAGCTATTAATAGACAAATAAGTTTAGGCTCACTGTGGGCTAATCAAATGCCTCATTAAAAATGTTTGGGCTCGTGTGTCGAATTGGGAAGTCCGTTAAATCTAATTGTCCATTAAATCCTAATGTTTTTAAATTTAATCTCTTGGATCGAATTTAAACTGAGGCGAAACTCAAGCATTTCTTAGCCGATTATGTTTGGATTGGATACGTCGGATGGAAGTGAGATTTTTAAATGATTTTTGGAAGAAGTTCTGGAATATGGCAACCTGGGACTTAAGTCGATTAATTCTTAACCGATTATGATGGGATTGAATATATATTAGATGGAAATCCGATTCTTAAATGATTTTAGGAAGAAACTCTGGAGTATGGCCATCTGGTTCGGTACTCGATCAATTCTTAACCGATTATGTTTGGGTTGGATATATTGGGTGGAAGTGTGATTCTTAAATGATTTTTCGAAGAATTTTTGGAATATGGCCAAATGGAACGGAACTTGATCAATTCTCAACCGATTAATTAGTTATGTTGGATGAAAATATGATTTTTAAATGGTTTTAGGAAGAAGCTCTTGAATGTAGCCATCTGGGATGGAATTCAATTAATTCGTTACCGATTATGATGGGGTTGGGTATGCTGGATAGGAAAATGATTTTTAAATTACTTTTGGAAGAAATTCTGGAATATAGCCACCTGGAATGGAGCTCGATTAGTTCTTAACCGATCACACTCCCAAACTGCAGTGGTTATCCAACCACCGACTTCTTGCAATTAGCGATGACATACGAAATTTTTAATTTTTGACCTTATGTTTTACCAAACATTTGCGGTTCAGGTGGAGCTTGAACCTCGTTTTTTTTGTTTCTCTAATATATAACTTTAACCACTCCACTGGACTAATTTAATATTTGAATATTTGAAATCTCCATTTTGCCATCAAATCATCAAATTTCACAGTGCGAGAAGAAATATAATAAGAACGATGTGAAGCAAATCAGCTGATCACTTTCATTGCTTATGCATGTATATTACTTACACATTCGGTCACACTAATTAAATGTTGGAATCGGGTATGCATAACGTGGCGTATATAACGGCGAAGAATTACGAAATTTGTGAAAAGCTTATTTGAGGTTTAGTTGAATGGAAGTACAGAGTACTTTCAATTGAAATCGTTTTAAAATGCATTGCAATGAATGATACTCGAGGAGGAATGATAAATGACCATCGACAGTGATTCGAAAATAAAGGAGTGTCCTAAGTGAGCTTTTGTATTTGATGCGTACATAACACATGAGAACCGAAGTAAATCAATGTTTGGCTCTTATGGTGAAAAAATGGCTTACAACATTAAGAGACGTCTGGGCTTATCACAAATACGTGGGACAAATACGCAGGCATTTAACATTCATTGCTAGTTTACTTTTGAAAACATTGTTGCTACTTTAAACAAGTTATATTTTCTCAAGTGAATGAGACTCCAAATCAACCCGTTTGGTAGTACATAATCCATAACTTATCGAAGAGCTGCGCTATCGAAATGGTCACTATCTGAATTTTTAATCATATATCACCTCTAAAAATATGACCACGCAAAATATACACCGCAAAGAAAATCTTTACTTTGTAATTATTCTTAAGAATAAAATATTTTTAAATTGCATACAAGTATTATGTCTTTTCAGTGGCCGCTATGGTGTTCGAACGATGTTACACAATCAAATACATACTGTAAATGAAAAAAACATTCACATCTATAGAACAATGTTTCTATAATTTTTTAATGACGTATTTATATATATCTGTGATTCGAAAACAATGTCTCTCGCATGCTTTCACAACCACATTGTCGTAGTGGTGACTGACTAAATGTCGTTATTTATAAATAATAAAAATATAAAAGTCCTGTATACGATAATAACTTATTTTTTCCATGACAATCATGTTTTTAGAAAGTGAATGGAAAAAGGCCACATTGTGACTTGAAATCATGACGTCATATAACAACATCATTTATAAAAGCTCATTATTTATTTATTTTCCAAGTCAGTTTTCACACAGTTTAGAGGGTTTCCTTTAATCCTTTTTTGAACTAACTAAAGTTTGGACTTTTTTGCATTTACCCGTACAAAAATATTATAAAAGCTTATGGTTTAAATAAACTTAAAAAGAAAAAGAAAATTAGCCGTTTTCCATACATTCCTATAGGAAACTAGCATTTATTATATCCCGTATTTCAAGTTTAGTAAAAAAGCTCGAATAAGAGGCTTTATTTATCTAGATGGCTCTGATCAAACACACGTACATATGAGTGGTACAGTGTATTCAAAAGCACTCGAAGAGTGGTTAGAAATTTAGCTCACTCTGGTCGACATTTACTGAAGCTAACATCACTAAAGTGAAGAAAATGGTGACAAAAAATCGTCATTTAGGTTTGAGAGAGGTAGCCGCCAATCTTTCTGTGACTCACGAATCACTTCGTACCATTGTACACGATTCTTGCCAGAGAGCCAGATTATAATTAAAGAATAATGTCTGGGTGTTGTTCGGCGTTCGAGAGATCAAACTCGATTAAATGCTTCGGAAGAGACCAGATTTGTGGAAGGAAAACCGATGCATTTTGCACTACAATAACGCACACAAGGCTATCAATGTGAACAAATTTCTGACCAAAAACTCAACAAATATTATCGAACAACCACCGTATTCACTTGATATGGCTCCGGTTGACTTTCTTCTCTTTCTTTTTCTCTTTCTATTTTCTTTTTTTGATATTTTTATTCATTTTAAAAATGTTAAAACAGACTTGATGAACTGAAAAAATAGATTACTGGAAACAAACTGAATAAGCTTTAAGCGGGTCTTTTAAATGATTAATTCTCGTTACTTTCTTCATGGTATACAAATATGCTGATGTGAAAAATTTATGGTATAAGAAGTCAAGGTATTTCTAAATTTTCCTGGCCAGCCCGAAAATATTACAGATTTAGCAAAAACACAATCGCCAAATTGCTAAGACAATTTCACTGCTTTGGATTGTAACCTAGAAACAGATGAACTCGAACGACACTTACTGGGACACGTTTTGCGAGAATATTTAGAAATTGCTAATTATTGTAGAAATTTAATAATTATAGGTTTAAATAATTAATATAAAGGACAAAAATTAATGAAATAAAAACCTAAAAATTATAAATTATGTATTCAATGTTATATTTTCACACTTGAAGCTTGTGTATCATTCATTAAGTGCAAAACAAAACGCTACATATAAACCCAGACTACGACTTTTTTAACATCCTGCGGTATAAATCAAAATAATTTATAAAATGTTGATGGTGGTGTCAAATTTTCAAATATTATGTAAATAAATATTGGTTTAATAAAAAAAATTAAAGCTTTTTGTATATTCAGCTTCTAGACACGATATTTAGTTTAACGTAAAATAAACATCAAATATTTCACTATAAAATGTATAAAAATATAGTAGGTAGTATATATATATATAATATATAGTTATGTATAATTGGTTAATTAGCCTCTAAAAAAATTGTACACATAATTTTCTTTTTGTTTCATATTTAAATTTATATAAAAATATTATTTTTTGTATACGTTATTGTTAATTAGAAAAAAACAGCCAAAAAAATTTTATTTGGTGGATTTTGTGCTTTCAGCAAAACTAAAACAATAATAATAATAATAAAATAAAAATAATATATATTTTGAGTACAGCATACCAAGGCGGTACACATATGGTATGTAATTTTTTTTTTGTATTCTTAATTACAAATAATTAATCCCGGTGGTGTCATAAACCAACACGATACTCATATATGTATGCGTATTACGTAACATGAAGAAAGCTTTTATAATTTTAGTGTATTTGATTTTTAAAAGCTTTCTAAATATTTATAAAATAAAATATTATACACATTGTTATACACTGTACTCAAATTTCTAATTAAAAATTTTATTTATAAAATATTTTCATTGTTTGGTTTAGTATTTTTATATTTAAATTAAAATTATAAAAAAAGTTTATTTATTTTGTTATATTTTATAATTTTTTGTTTTGGTTTGTAAATAAATATTAAAACAAAATGAAAAATATATAATTTAAATTAATTAATTAAATCATTCGGGTGGTCTTTTTCTTTCGTGGTGGTTTCTTTAAATCATGCAAAGTAAAAAAAATTTTTTTTTTTACTTTTATTAGGTGTAAGTGGAACAAAATTAAATGGAATGAAAATTGGAAAGCTCGTTTTCCCTACTATACATATATAAATATCTACTATGCTATGTAATTTAGATTTATTTGTGTAGATATATTTAATGTTTATTTTTATTTTTTCTAACCTGAACATTTAAATTTAAATGAACATTTATTTTTATTATTATTAATGAACTGTTCTCAAATTTTATAGAAAATTTTGGACAATGGAAATTTCGCAGTCAGTATATACTATACGTAAATTATATTTATTTATAGAAATATTAAATCAGATTTTCGTTTTGAAGCTTGGCATTTTTGGAAGGTTAAATTTATATTTAATTACATCGCTACAATTTTTATGTAAGGATTATAAATTATATATGTTTCTTTTTTGAAAGGTTTATAGCCCGCACTAAACGAGAATTTGGTAACACACGAAACATAACCTTGACAGTGGCATTCTGATTAAATAATATGTAGAAGTCACGAATATGTTAAAATTAGCTATTTACTCGTATGTCGTTAAAACAGCAATAAACTGGTTATTTCTAGCCTAGCAAATAAGTCTTGATTAAAATTTCGTCTCGTATATCTACAGAATATTTATTTATTGATCCAATATTTTTTTAACAGCTATTAACGAAAAATTTGTAACCTGACCATACATTTTTTATAAAAAATTTCGATAAATTCAGAAATAAAAATGAAAGATGCTTTTTGCTTGCAGAATGTTGTCTCGAAATAAATTTTTATTAGAAACTTCAGTGTACATTTAAAATTGGTATATCAATTTTAGTCAATAGGCTATACCGCCATAATTAAGTTAAATAGAAATTCCTTTCATGGTTTAATAATTTTTATTTAACTCTCGTAAATAAGGTCTACACACAACCCTTAAGAAAGCAAAATGGAAGTTCTGCCATTTTACTAAAACGGTTCCTGCATTTACCAGTCGCTTAAATAGTTTTACACCAGTCTTTAAAATCAATTTTCATTTCTAAAAGTATACATGTTTACTTAGTTACTTCTTGGCAAAATCGCAATTATGATAATCACAATTATAATCAAAATTGAAATAATCACTAGAGTGATAATCATAATCATGATAGTCAAAACTGTGGTAATCAAAATTGTGATAATTACAATTGTTAATTTATTTAATTTATTTTGCAGCCGCTACATTCCATTAAGGGATTTGGCAGCCTTGGTTCTAAGGTTCATTAGCCCTTTTAAATTTAAGATTAATGAATGATTGGTCCATTGAAGCTTAGCCTGAATGAGACATACTAGCGTGCTAGAGAAGGAGGAGGGAGCGAGAGTAATAATGATATGATAATGATTTGATAATGATATGATAATGATATGATATTGATATGATAATGATATGGCAATGATATGGCAATGATCTGACAATGATATGATAATGATATGATAATGATATGATAATGATATGATAATGATGTGATAATGATATGATAATGATATGATAATGATATGATAATGATATGATAATGATATGATAATGATATGATAATGATTTGATAATGAAATGATAATCATATGATAATGATATGATAATGATATGATAATGATATGATAATGATATGGTAATGATATGATAATGATATGATAATGATATGATAATGATATGATAATGATATGATAATGATATGATAATGATATGATAATGATATGATAATGATATGATAATGATATGATAATGATATGATAATAATATGATAATGATATGATAATGATATGATAATGATATGAAAATGATATGATAATGATATGATAATGATATGATAATGATATGATAATGATATGATAATGATATGATAATGATATGATAATGATATGGTAATGATATGATAATGATATGATAATGATATGATAATGATATGATAATGATATGATAATGATATGATAATGATATGATAATGATATGATAATGATATGATAATGATATGATAATGATATGATAATGATATGATAATGATATGATAATGATATGATAATTATATAATAATGATATGATAATGATATGATAATGATATGATAATGATATGATAATGATATGATAATGATAACATAATGATATGATAATAATATGATAATGATATAATAATGATATGATAGTGATATGATAATAATATGTTATAATGATATGATAATGATATGATAATGATATGATAATGATATGACAATGATATGATAATGATATGATAATGATATGATAATGATATGATAATGATATGATAATGATATGATAATGATATGATATTGATATGATAATGATATGATAATGATATGATAATGATATGATAATGATATGATAATGATATGATAATGATATGATAATGATATGATAATGATATGATAATGATATGATAATGATATGATAATGATATGATAATGATATGGTAATGATATGATAATGATATGATAATGATATGATAATGATATGATAATGATATGATAATGATATGATAATGATATGATAATGATATGATAATGATATGATAATGATATGATAATGATATGATAATGATATGATAATGATATGATAATGATATGATAATGATATGATAATGATATGATAATGATATGATAATGATATGATAATGATATGATAATGATATGATAATGATATGATAATGATATGATAATGATATGATAATGATATGATAATGATATGATAATGATATGATAATGATATGATAATGATATGATAATGATATGATAATGATATGATAATGATATGATAATGATATGATAATGATATGATAATGTGATAGTGATATGATAATGATATAATAATGATTCGTTTATGACACTCTAGTGCGGGTGATGATGCCATTGATGTTGTGGGTAAATATTTGTGCAATCCAAGTGAACGCATGCAAAATATATTTTGCATTTCAGTCAATTGGGCGTACAGTTGTTGTGTGAATGTTAACCTAACAAAGCTGAGTTAACCATTTTCTGTGAGAAATTCAATTTTCTAATTAAACCTAAATAATTCAAGCCAGACCTATGAATGGAACCTAAAGAATTAGAAAAATAAAAACTGCCGTATCGCCTTAGTTCTGTAAAATGTATTTGGAAAATGAGATTCCCAAGTTCTCCCACTAAAGCACTGGCGTATATTTTTGTCCCCAAACCGCAAGATAATTTCAGTAAACAAATAAGAAGGATCAAAATGAAGGACATTCATACAATTTAAGTAATAGCCCTAAAATTAGCAATTTCACTAGGAGAAAATTTTGCTTTCCTTGTTTAACGTTCAGCCAAGTTTCAATTAAATCTATAAAACATAATTTTCTTTACGTCAAATGGTAATCCAGAATTTTTTTAAACATTCCAGATGAATTCACTGTTCACGGTATGAAATCACATTAAGCATAGCAAATGTTGGAATCACTTATCCTGGATGACGTAGTTATAAAGAGCAAGAGAAGATAGATGCTGTGTATTTGTTTTGTAATTGTTACCATTAAGTGTAAAGGGGAATGATGCTTATTAAAGTTCGTCTTCTAAATGAGATAAAAAAACTAGTAGAATGGGCGTCAGTACTTTTCTACACTTCATTTAAAGATCAGATCATTTAAAAACATTGCTACAAACAAATATTTGTCTGTGCCGATTCTTTGAACAGAAACCCTAACCTAACTTAATCTAACTGATGGCGATACGCCTTTTAAAGAGATTTAACCGCTGCAATAGAATTAAGCCAACAAATTCGGCGCCAAACAAAAGAACAACAGACACGATGACCGAAAGAGTGCTGGATCCGGTCAATGTCATTCATCCATCGTGAGGGAGGTCTTCCAAAGGGTTCTTTCTTTTTCATAACTTTTTGTGCCGACTACTGCTGGTGATCAAATTTAAGATGCGTTCATTTTTTTATTTTTTTTATTATCATCGTAATCAAAGATTATAATTAGCTCTAAATGCTGCGAGACTTGAATTGCAATAATTGCGGAAAAATTGCTCAATATACAGCTGCATTTTTTACTGTGTATATTTAAATTTGTTTTATATGCTTGGCTTGGGAAATCCTACATGAATTTCTCTTATATGTCTACGCTGAATGAAGCTCCACAGATTTTAACCACAGGTCTTAAATGTTTCGATGTTGTTATAAAAGGTCGTCGAAATTCGATAATCATGCTTAAATTTAATTTCTAAAGTGGAATTGGAATTTTAATTTAATTTTCGGTGAAATTATCTAATATCGCTTGCTCAATGACATTTGATCCTGTCAGAAACGAGATTATGATCAAATCAAGATTGGGATTTGTACAAAACTTGTAACTTATATTCAGAATTTAGTTGTACAAGCAAATGTTCCCGAACTTTTAAAAAAAATAGTATTAAAGAGAAATGGCTGAATTACTATTGTGAAATTCGTGAGGTTTCAAGATTTGGATGTACATATATTTGTGAGTTAAACAATAAGAACGCTCGTAAAGCATTGTGCATGTTGTCAATTTAAAAAAGTGAGTTATGTTTTAGATGTATCCAAGTAAATCTGAATTTAATTCACATAATAATTGGTTTAACCCACCCCAATAAACGCAAAGGGTGCGGCATCTTTTGGTTTGTGTTTTGAACAATCGGGATAAAATTTATGATCAGGTTGACAATTGTAAAACAGTTATGTATTTCTTATTTCACCCATTTCTAACCATGATCCCCAAGCGTGATTTATGTAATTTTTTTACATAATGCACATTTTTTCCTAAAATGTACCGACTACTTTTTTACTAGTTAGGTTATATATAAGCCGAGTGACCCATATCAGTTTTGGTGTTTTGCTGAACTACCGGTTTTTTATGTAGTGGAATAAGTAAAAAAAAAAAATGTGCTTTAAACTTCATAGAAAATTGAAAAATTATATATAGGTGTTTGTGCATTTTTGTATTACAGTTTAACATCTGTTTAGTGGTTTTATATAAAAGAAAAGAGTAAGATATGTTTTTTCAGTTATTTTTACGTATTTTTATTATAGTCCAATTTGCAAACCATAAACCCATCAGAGTTTTTTTAAATATTTTTTTGTGAAGTGCTTCATCAAAGTTACTAGCAATGCCTGGTGATGAAGTTGACGAATTGGATGGTGTTATTGGTATTGTACAGTTAACAAAAAGTACAGTGGATGAAGAACCCGACCTGGAAGACTTTGACGAAAATGAAGCTGAAGAAGAAAATCGTGCTGGTTGTGCTACAGAGGTTGAATTGCACCTTCCTCTAAATGATGATGACAACGTATTAATACCGGAGCAGCCGCAATCACAGCCACTTAATCGTCTGGCGAAAATATGTTATATCGTACGCCAAAATGGGGACAGATGCAACCATGCTACTCCAACGAATATCCAGCCCCATCAGAGGAAAAAAATAAATGAAATAACTAACGCGCTTAATTCCAAATCTGCAGTTGAGGTGTATAAAATGTTATTTGATGAAGACCTTTTGCTAAATATAGTAAACCAATCAAAAATTTACGCTGGGCAGAAACATGTTCACAATTTTGAAATGACCGTCGATTGTCTCAGAAAATTTATGGGAATTCTATTGTAAACGAAATACAACAGTATCCCTCAAGGAAAGTTATATTGGTCGGAGGATGAGGATCTCGATAGAGAAATTACACAAAATTGTATGGCAAGAAATAGATATTTCGAAATAAAGCGCAATCTTGATTTCAATAACAACGCCGCTATAGATCATAGCTGCTGCGACAACATTATTAAAATATGCTCGCTTATTGATATGCTAAATAAAATTTTTATATAATTTGGCGTTTTCTCAGAGGAAATATCGATCGATGAGCAAATGGTTCGATATTGGTTTTAAAATGAATGTGTATCAAGAGAAAGAACAAGCTGAAGATAACCAGTTTGAAAAATGTGAATGTGTGAAATGTATGGTTCCGGCTGAAATTGTAAGGCTTTTTCACAAAAAATCTTATATTACTGGATCTATTTTTATTAGGTTTCTGCTGAAAAATTGTATAGTGCAAAATAATGCACAATACATCGTGCTACTTAGAAATCGAAAATTACTGGATTTATAATGTTCCGGCGTAAACAATATATTGTGCTCAATAATGCACAATGCATCTTGCTCTTGTGCTTAAGTTAGTTTGGCTGTTATATGGTACTGATTGACTTTGTAAGGTTCTGTGCGGAATTATACGGTTCCAGCTTTGACAATTATATAGTGTACAATGATGCACAAAGCACAACGCACCGTGATAACGAAAAATTTTATATTTCAGGATTTATAAGGTTCCGACTGGAAAATTAAATAGTGCACAATGATGCACAATACATCGTGCTACTTGCGCTATAGTTGGTTTTGCTGTTGGACAGTTTTTGCTTGATTTAATAGGTTCTGGTCGGAATTGTAAGGTTCCGGCTGAAAAAATATATAGTGCAAAATGATGGATAATGTATCGTGGTACTTGTGATAGAGTTATTTCGACTGCAGGGTTCTGCTGAATTTATAATGTTTTTCCCCGGAAAATCGTATATTACTGGATTTATAAGGTTTCGGTGAAAAAAATATATAGTGCTCAATAATGCACAATGCATCGTGCTACTTGTGTCTAGGCTGGTTTGGCTGTTATACAGTACTGACTGGCTTTGTAAAGTTCTGGGCGGAATTATGAGGTTCCTGCTGAAAAATTATATAGTGCACAATGATGCACAACGCATCATGCTACCTGTGCCATAGTTAGTTTGGCTGTAGAGTGTATGATTCCGGCTAAAATTGTAAGGTTTTTCACAAAAAATCGTAGATTTCGGGATTTATGAAGTTCCGGCTGGAAAATTATATAGTGCACAATGATGCACAATGCATCGTGCTACTTGTGCTATAGTTAAATTTGCTACAGTATGGTTCTGGCTGACTTTATTAGGTTACGGCTGGAGTTATAAAGTTCCGGCTGAAAAACTATAACTGTATAGAACGAAACAACCGTTTCCGGCTGGAATTATACGGTTCCACCAAAAAATCATATATTGCTGAATTTATAACGTTCCGGCTGAAAAATTATATAGTACACAATGATGCACAATGCAATTTGCTACTTGCGCCATAGATAGTTTGACTGTATATGGTATGGTTACGGCTGAATTTGTAAAGTTTTTTTACGAAAAATCTTTAATTTTTATGGATTTATAAGGTTCCGGCTGAAAAATAATATAGTGTACAATGATGCACAATACATCGTGCTACTAGTGCCTTAGTTGGTTTGACTGTTGTATGGTTCTGGTTGGCTTTATCGGGTTCCGGCTGGAATTATAATGTTCCGGCTGAAAAAGCATATAGGCTCAATGATGCACAATACATCGTGCTACTAGCGCCTTAGTTGTTTGGTTCCGGCTGGCGTGACGGACACTATTTTTTACTATTAACAAACGGAATTGAGATATATAATTTTTATGTTCTGTATTCATTATCTCCTAGCAAGATATCATTTTTAAATTTTAAAAGAGAGATTGCAATGAAATATTTCAAAAGAAATTCTATTTCGAATCCGTGAAATATGAGTAGACCGTCAATATCTTCAATTCACAAGAGGAGTATTTAATCGAACAAAAGTGGTCCAGGTCATACTATAGAACAGACATCTGAAGGAAAATAACATAAATGTTCTTTGTGTAAAAAAAATTCTAGGAAGCAATGTCGTCTCTGTAACGTAGGAATTTATATAGATTGTTTTGTGGAATTCCATAGTGGCTAGCTATTAACTACATCAATATTTAATATTGTTACTTTTTTGCTTTATATGATCAATTATATGTAATTAGTATGAATATTTTTATTTTTTATTGGTAAAATATAATGAAATATTTTTCGAAGCTGTTCGATTTTTAGTCGAGCTACTTTAGTCGACCTTGAAATCTAGGTCAAGATCAAATGCAGATATGGGTCAACGACCTAGTTTTGCAACGAGGTCACGTAATGTAGGTCATGGTCGCGAAATCTGGTTCAACAAACTACATTTGAAAGTAGGTCACACCATAGACCCCAATTGGGGATAACCAATAAAATCCCAATAAAGCTATTAAATGTATTAAATAACAATTAAAACCTATTGGAAATGATAGGATAGTCCAGGACCTTAAAAAAAATGAGTACTATGTAGAAAATAATTTTTTTTTTGGAATACTGGATTCAATTTCAACCGTTACTTGTAGCGACTCTAGTATCTTTAATATTTTAGTTAACAAATTTTTAATGTGTCGGTAAAATGTTGGCAAAACTATGACATACATAAAATTTTTAAATTTCCTTTTGTGGATGCTGTCAAAAATTTGAATAAATTTTAACACATTTTAGGAAAGGATTAATTTTTTGTATGAGTGCGGCAAAGCTGGACAAAATCTAGGGAAAACTATAACTAATTAATTTCTTCAATTTCGTATTTTAGGGTGCTAGAACACATCTTAAATTCTTTCCGCTTAGTTAAATTCTGTGTTTTTGTACTTCTGAATTTAGGTTCATAACGTAAAAAAAAAATTAATTTCTCATTTTCCAATTGATCATTGTTGTTGAATTTTAATTATTCATTTCTCATTTTTCTCCAAAATTATCAAATAGTATAGGATTACAACATCTTTTTTAAAATTTGTTGAGAGCCAACAGTGAATTTGAACACGGTTCAATCTAAACAAATTTTAAAAAAGACGCAATAATCCTAGACTATTTAATAATTTCCTAAATAAGTAATGAATAGAAGCAACGTCGAATTCTATGACATTTAGCTTCACAATATGCCAAGACTGTCGTAAAAAATGATGATAATTAAGAAAGTCCTCCCCCAACAAGGCCTAAATTAAATCTTTTGAAATTTTTTTGTCACTTTTAAGGAACTACTTACGTAGTCACATTCTCAAAAATAAAATTAATTGACGTAACTCCTTCAGTTCAAGAAAAATGTATAGCCTTAATCGTTTTGTTGCTTGAAACTAATTGTTTTCTCAAAATAATTTTGATTAGTAAAAAAAACGATAGTTATGAAACCTCAGAGCCTAAGTATGAATTCATAAAAATCAAAGATTTCTTAAATTAGGACTGAAACCTGAAAAGCTCAGATTTATCAATCTCCGATTAGAAATATTTTGCAGGATGACCTGGGAGAAGACATAAACATATGTAGTTCGATTGTAAATTAAACAAATTTTGAAATTGTTTCCTGCAATAAAACATTTAAGCAAATTGGAACATTTCTGTACTCGAGCTTATCACATTGAACTTTCCAAATATTCCATTTAATTTTCATTTAAGATAAACTATTATTTTATAGTAAAAGGGTATAGTGAAAAAATTAAAATTGTTAAAATAAATAATAATGTAAATAATTTTTCAAAAATATTAAAAATTTTAAAAACATAAACCTACTGTCTTTCTCATTGATTGAATGATGTTGTGTTCCGCCACCTCCCGTCACACTATTCGATCCATTCTCATCGATTATGTAATTACTATTTGTGTTTGTTGTTATCGTATTGCCATTTTGATGGATCCCTTGAAACCCCGTTATATTATATGGATAAATAACATTGCTCAGCAAATGCGGATAGTAGGCACTCGATGATGCAATTAATGGTGTCTCAACCGTTCCCATATTTTCGTCCAATAGGCGCAAATGTAAATTTTCATCAATGCCCATTTCACGTGCTGCGGAAAAATGTTTGATATGTTTTGTTTGGTTATGTTGGTGAAAAATAAATTTTTATATCGAATTTTTAAAAAAAAGTAAAATTATAAAATTATAAATTTTATAATAATTATCTTAAAAATATATTATATAATAATATGATTTTTTTAAGTAATAAAATCAAAATTATTAAATTCATGCATAAACCAAAAATTTAAAAATAAAATAAAATTTTTACATGCATTTGGTGCTCTAAATTGTGCCTCCATTTAATACACACGTAATATACACAAAATTAATTAATAAATATCGAATTTTACCAAATTTACACTATTAGTTGATTAAAATTAATTAATTAATACAACAAAAAATTAATAATTTTAATTTATAAGCATGAAGCTCACAACTTTTAGTGAACGCAACAAATTTTTGGTTTATTTTTATTTTCGCTCACCAATCGAACGATAAATTTCATCGTTGTATCCACCACTATAATCGTAATTATTGTGATTATCATGATTTGTGTGATTTATAATAGCATTGGAATTGTGCAAGTGCATAAAAATTTTGTGTACACCATTATTATTATTATCATCATTATTTCGATTAAAATTATTATTATTATTAATTTGTTGATTATTACTATTATATTGATTATTATTATTATTATTATTATTTTTATTAATGGTGTGCTCTAAATTTGTGCCATGAAAAAAATTGATATCTGTTGTGTCAGGACGATGCGATGCAAGTGCTAATGGAATATATTTGGCGGGATATAGGTAATTTGGTACTTTTGGATAAATTTTATTTAGATTTTTTTTCGTATAATTAGAATATTTGGCTAAATCAAATATGGGATCGTTTATAGGTAATTCATCTGAAATTAAAATAAAGTGCAATTATAGTAAAATATTTATGTGCAATATAGTTAAATATAATAATTTTATTCAAAAAGGTGAGAAATTCTAAAATTTAAATATTTAAGGTGTGAATAAATTTTATAAATGGTGCAAAATGTGAAATATTTTTGTGATTAAAAGCTTCTTTTTTGGTTATGTTAATCTTGTTTTATTTATCCCACGGTTATAACAATAACGATTTTAAATTTACACAAGAAAATTTTGCTGTGTATAGATTATCCTGCCTTAGGTAATTCTTTTTTGCTTTGCATCGATATAAGCTACTAAATACTTCCATTTAGAGAAAGAGAGTGTATGTGTAGCGTTTTACATTATAAACCTGCTAATTTTTTTTTTGTTTCGAATGTGTACATGGAAAGATAAAACTATATTCTTGCTGTTTAAGTAATTTAATGGCTAGAAGCTTTAAAATGCTATTAGTTATATATAAGATTATTTTCGTATAAACTTATGCATTTAGGAAGCATTTCATAACAATTTTGTTTAACACGTTCGCTCTATTTGTTACCATGATGTTTAAAGCATGTTACACTTAAAGTAATAAATTTATATTGCTAAAGTTTTCAAGCTACATGATTACAGAAATTGGTCTAAGGCGGATTTATTATTTGCATTGATAATGTGAAGCTCTGGAATTAAAATTAGGTAAGATAGTTATTTAGAACAAGCAAATTTTTAGTCGCTTTAATGGCAAGGATGTTGCAAAAATCAGAATTGATAGAGTACAAATAAAACAATTTTTTTTTTTTACAATTAATAATCTGTTCTGTAGAAAAAATCAAACATTTTGAGAACAATGTGAGATTTTATACCACTAACGCAAATACTCGAGATGGTTCAAAAAATATCATCACCAAGAATAAAGTACTAAGCGTCCGTCCTAAAGTAAGGAGAAAGTGCAAACAGCATTTGTCTCTAAGACACGGGCAGTTGAAAACTAAACATATTCAATTAGGGATTCTTAACAAATTTTTCGAAAGTATGAGATGAGAAAATTACGAAACTACAGATGCCTACAAAGCGTGGAGAAAAAAACACAACTTAAGGGCAAACTTCCGTTTGGTAAAAAAGAACAGTGCTCAGGAAGAAACGTCCAAGAAAATTAGCCTGAAACAAACGATATACAAAAACACGTAGAAATATCTCCAATGTTGCGAAGACAATGAGGGCAACCCGAAAATTATGCGCAACACAATTTAACACAATAACAAAAGTGTGACAAAAAATTGTTTGAAATAAATTCAGAGAAGAAAAATTGTACTACAAACAATATTGTACACTGAACAATTCATCGAAAAATCAAATATGCGAAAGAAAGAAACAATTCATCGTATAGACTCATAATGCATAATAAAAAATATTGGTCAATTTTCTTTAATTGTTCAGTTTTGTGATATACGGAAAACAAACCAGGACAACTTCAGGTAAAAAAAAATTGTATCGATATTAAGCATCATTTATTTAAATCAAATTGAATTGTTATAATAATTCGACATCTCGGCCAAATGTGTGTTGGATTTGAGTTTAATTTTGAAAATCTGACTAAATGTCACAAAAAATTGAAAACCTGTGTTAAAATTCCACTTATCTGGCACGCAATGGTTCGATCGCCCTTTTTTAAAAAATCTGTGTAAATTCCAGGTAATTCACATAAATTTGCTTTTTTAACATAAATATACAATAACTCATTCTCTATCGAGAACAGAAAGCCGCTTGACGATTTCTTGAGTAAGAGCTAAGAAATGATGATTCTCGCCAAGTCATGCGTTAATAAAAATTTTAAAATTATTTTTCGTGAAAGGATGAAATGATTCCTTAATCATCTAATTTTCTTCAATAATATTCATGTCTTCATATATTTTAGTACTTGGGGCCAACTACTTGAACCATAAGTTCCTGAAATGTTCGAATTATTATCGCAATTCATTTTGATTCCAATAAATGATGGACCTCAATCACAATAATCCATTTCAAAATCTGCGCAATATCGATATAATTTTATTTCGATGAATTGTAAAATCTCCATAGTAAATTCCTTTGGGACCGGAAAAATGTGCGAAAACGAATTGTGCGAATATACAATTCATCGAAAATATTCATTATAACTAATATGCTTTAACTTTTGGCTCAGATTTGGGCAGTTTTCCATGATTTTAGGAAAAAATGAAGTTCTGCGTAATTACTCAGCATATTCTAGAGACTATTCAGATGGATTTCCATGATGATTGGGCTTATAAAGAAAATGGTTATTTGCTTGGGAAATATAAATTGTTCAAGAGTATTTGTCGATTTTGGAGCATGACTTGGCGAGATATTCATATCTCAGCTCCTACTCAAGAAATTTATATAGAGAAAGAGTTATTGCATATCTATTTTAAATTACAAATTTATGTGAATTACCTGGAATTTACACTGATTTTTTAAAAATGCGCGATCGAACCATTGCGTGCCAGATAAATTGAATTTATAGAAATTTAACACAGGTTTTCCATTTTTTGCGAGATTTAGATATGGCAAATTTTCCCATAATCAGCTAGTTTTTTGCAAGCTTTTTTAGGTTTTCACATTTTTTCCATCATGATTTAGCTTAATTCAAATAAATTCTACACCTCAACATAATAATCCTTTTCAAAATCTACTCAACATCGACATAATTTTATTTTGATGAATAATTGTAAAATCTTCATTTAGGAAATCTTATGTAAGTACTGGTTTTCAACAGGAAGTTTTAGGTGAAAATTTTTGTTTCGATGAATTGTGTTTTCGATGAATTATTTTTCAAAAATTGTTTTCACGCACATTTGATTCTTGTAAAATTGTAGTTTTCATATTTGTTTTTCGATGAACTGTTTTTCGATGAATTGTTTGTCGCATAATTGATTATCGCAGAATTTTCGGGGAATCCACATTGGGAGAGTTTGAACATAAAAAAAGACTGCCGAAGCACAGAAGTCAAAATTCATCGTGTAATTTTTCAACAAAAATTTTAACGGCCTCTGCTCAGTTTAAAAAAGGTTTCACAGCATCTTAAGATGTAATGTCTAAAGTTATAACGAGTGTATTGTTCCTGCGAACAAATATTATTCTAAAATGCTTCACTTGTAACGGCGGAAGACCTGCAGAGGTCCCAACACAAGAGAAAGAATCAGAGCGCTTACATCCGATGCGGCATAAAAAATGGTTCCGAAATACGGCGTAAATCCATGTTTACTTTTCGTTGGTCATGAGAAACCATAAATATTCCTCACATGAATCTTTAAGGAAGAAAAATAGCGAAAGCCCTACAAAAGTTAAAATTAGACTCTATGGGGAATTTTAAAACCAATCCTGACACAAAACGAAAACACCGACACTGAACATGAATTCGTATTTTTATCAAAATATATCATGTCTGCTTAATTTTCGGCAAAATATACGAAGACAATTATTTAGAGTCTATATCGGATGCAGAAAGTGAGTTCTTAGCTCTAATGCCATCTGGCAAGTGCGAAATGAGTCGATATGCGCCGGAACGTTCGTTCGTTGAAATAATTGCTGCTATAACTGAAAATATGCCGTCAACATTCGTGCACCTAAACCTGCCATTGTTAACAAAAATTAGCATCAGCGAAAGAAGGCCAACAAAATCCAATTGGTTCAAGAGTTGAAGGCAATTGACCATCCATTGCGTTTTCAGTTCGCTGAATGGGAAAATTATTGGTTAGAAACTCACTTTAACTTTGGCGGTTATGTGAACTAGCAAAGTTACCGTATTTGGGGAGACAGAAAATTCAAATGTGAACAGTTGGGAAGCTAATAATGCAACCAAAACGAGTGACTGTTTATTATGTAATATAGTCGGTCCAAAAGCATCATGGGGCTATTTTTCTTCCAAAATGACCAAGGAGCCGCATTAACAGTCAATGCTTACTTTTATCGTGCCAGGTTAAATGACTTCTTCTTCTCAACTATTAAAGAAGACTGTTTCGCCGATATTTGGTTTCAACTTAACGGCGTCACTGTCCACATAGCCTACGATACAATCGACGTTTCGCGCCCTATCTCCGAAAATCGTAATATCAATCGAAATGGCGGTGCCAACTGGCCACCTAGGAGTTGCTATGTGACTCGGTTGGACCATCATTTATGAGAAGCTGACAAAGACAAATGTTACGCTAATCTTCCACAGATGATTGAGGCTTTGAAAGACGAAATTAAAGTGACTTTTAGCGAAATAGAGGCTCAAACGATTGAAAACGTCGTGAAAAATTGAATTGTTAGAATGGGGTAATGCAGATACAGCCGAGGCAGTCATGTTGAATAAAATAGTATTTTTATTATTAGTTGGAAGATGTACTCTAGTAAACAAAATACTAATTATAATTGTAAATATTTGTAACCGAACTAAAAGTTGCCACACTTTGTAAATACTGGAAGTAGGAGCCAGATTAGGACTTACAAAAATCAACAAGGGTTGATGTAACATCGCAAATATGCTTAGCGAATCTTACACTATCAAAACAACAAAGCGAGAAATCAATAGCAAGTCTAAATAAAGTGCACAGAAGCAATCTGACTGTTTCTCATGAACTCGGCTTCTCGGAGAATATTATAAATTTCTGTGAAGCTGAATATTATAAATTTCTGTGCTGTCTACGCCTAGAACTTGTTTGCACTAGCGCGCAACGAAAAAATTGATATGCGATAAAGACAGAAGGAGAAGACTATAAAATATGATCGATTAAAATAAAGTAGCAACTCGTTATACTCAAGCAACAATTTTGGTTCATGGTAGACCCTCGATTTCTCACACACGTAGACAAAAAGCCAACCGATGTGTCCAGAACAACCTGAGAATGTTCATTTATACACCACTGAATAATTGTAAGTAGCCACTGACCATCACTTGAAAATGATTATTCAATCAAATTTTCATGTGCTCGTTAATATGTTATGCCTCTGTTTTAAGAAAATAAAATTACCCAAGATCCAAAAGAAGAAACATCTCGCATTAGTAACGTGAAATTAAACCCGAACGTTTCATCAACGTTTCCTGCATTGAGCTTGCTGCGGATTATGGCTACGTTATGGCTCATAGCTGCAACGCATTGGCAGGATTCCTTTGTGAGAAACAACGTTGTTTAGAGAAATGATTCCACAATAAGAGCGATACAGGCAGTAGTGAAAACCTTGAAAAAGGGATCATTCCTCTAGAGGACTAGGACTGCGCACTGACAATGGACAAAATACATGTTTAAAACTGACCTAAGTCGGTAGATATGTTATTTGCCTTAAAAAATACCGCTGACACTTTTGACCGGCTATACTACGGAAATTTGAAAGTTACAACTGGAGTTCGCCACCATGGTGGTAAAGTGGTTAGCATGCTAGGTCCTGCGACCAGAGGTCCCGGGTTCGATTCCCGGCGGTGACAAGGAAAAAATTTCACGGCAGGTTTAGGATCAATGAATCTTCATTTGAGGCGGAGAAATCTTTGATAGGATATAGTGCCAGAGAGAGAGAGAGAGAGAGAGAGACAGAGAGAACCTAAAGCCCTAAAACCTAATATTCGAGGCCTCCAACCATTTATGTTTTAGTAATAAGAAGATTACATGAAGAACCAGCACATCCTTGGATTTAGGGTCCCAACCAAAAGAGCATCTCGTATGACGGGAAGATTGAGTTAGTCCCAAAATCGCAACGTATTGATAGTATTGATAGTATTAGTAGTATTGAAGGTATTGATGTTATGAATAGTATTGATATTTATAATAGTATTAATACAGATATTGATGACTTTGATATTGTTGATAGTGTTAGTAGTATTGCCAGTATTGACAGTATAATATTGATAGTATTAATAGAAATGATATAATTGATATAATTGATAGAATTGATAGTACTAATAGTATTACTAGTATATTGATAGTATTGGTAATGTTGTAATATTAGTTTATCTTATTTTATAATTTTAATAGTATTAATAGTATTGATTTTTTAGATTATTGATTTATACTATCAATATGGTATTGATAATATTGACAGTATTGATGTTATAGACGTTTTTGATAAAATTTATAGTTTTGATATTATTGATGGAACTAATAGAGTCACTAACCGTCTTTATATTATTTGTAGAACTAACACTCGTACTATCAATATTACCGATAAGGTTGGTTGTTTTTTAGGTACTGATAGTATCAACCATACTGACTATAAGCATCATCAAGTGTTTTGGAATTCTGGATGTAGGGACTCGGGCCCACTAAAACCTTGTCATTCTTTTCAGCGCTTCATCTTGTGTCTCATCAAATTATTTTATCGGGATAGAGTCTTGTATTTTACCATTGCCTTGTTTTGATTCCTTTTTTGCTTAATAGATATTTGGTTTTGATAAAAAAAATTGTTTCTGCTCGATTCCTGATTTTATAATAAATTATTAAGAGGTACGCTACAGCAGGCCGAGAGGCCCATTCACGATGGATATTAAGTATAAAAGTAGGATACATTTGCTGATTATGTAAATTTACTTGCAAAAGAATGTCGGAATATAATTGAAATCTTCGTGTCCTTTTTTTAACCATTCGGCTTAGTTCATGAATACCTTTGTTCGCCTTGCCATAGTTTTCACTTGCTATCTCTCTTATTAGGCGAACATAACTATTCTCCAGCCACACTACTTACTACTAAGACTCCATTTTGTTTCTGGGTTAGTAAATACGTTTCCTCTTTTGAATTATTATGAGGTCAATGGGGATAACTCCCACGTTTATTGAGATTACTAGCTTGGACGTTGTATGGAGCTAGTAATTCTGAGTACACAACGCCGCTTTACTGCAGCTTTATTTATTTCTATTTTTAATATTAGTTTCGCACCTATAAATGGAAATTGCTTCGGCTATACTCAAATTAGAAATAGTTGCTTTAATGATGGCCCTTTATTATTCGAAATCAAAATTCTCTTCGCTAATGTCAGCTTGTCGGAATTCTACAAAGAATGTCGTTTCTGCTCGCCAAAGGTCAATTTAGCATCCTATCACATCCCAAGGTATTGGGAACCCATTTAACTTTCCAAGTATTTACATTTATAAAAAATTCTGCCTCGGTCTATACCTAGTCTAGCACGTTCATACACAAATTATCAATACTGCTAGTACTAATAGTATGCCAGTATTATTATCAAAACCATAAAATTATCAATACTCTCGAAATAAAAAAATTAAAAAAAATGGTAACATAACAGTGCAATCAATATTTTCGATAATATCATTAATATCAGCACTATAAATACTAGCAATAATATCAGTTCTCATATCTCTTCAACTCTGTTAATATTATTAATACAATAAATACAATAAATACAATCACTACAATCAATACTATTAATACTATCAATACTAATAATACTATCAATACTATCAATACCATCAATATCTTCGATACTAATTTTGCTATCGATTTTATCAATAATATCAATACTTTCAATACTATTAAAACTATCAGTGCTATTAATTCTATAAATAACATCAAAAATAAAAATAATATCAATAATATTTTTGATATCAATTGTATCAATAGTATCAATACTATCAATAATATCAATACTAACAATTCCATCAATAATATCAATACCATCAATACTATCAATACTATCAATAGTATCAATAATTTTAATACTATTTTTGTTATCAATTGTATCAATATTAGCAATACTATGAATACTGCCAATACTTCCCTTACTATAAATATTACTAATACTATCAATACTATCAATACTTTCAATACTTCGAATACTACCAATACTATCGATACTATCAATACTAAAATACTACTAATATTATATATACTATCAATACTATTAATACTTCCAATACTATCAATAATATCAATATTACAATAGTACCAATACCATCAATACTATCAATATTACCCTTACTACATCAATCAATACTATAAATACTATCCCTATGTACCACCTATACTATCAATACTATTAATTCTATCACTACTATCAATAATAAAATAATATTAATACTATTTTTGCTATCAGTTGAATGAATATTACCAATACTATGAATACTGCCAATACTACCCCTACTATTAATGTTATCAATACTAGCAATACTATCAATACTATCAGTACTCTCAAAACTTTCAATATTGTTAATACTATCAATACTATCATTATTATCAATATTAAAATACTACGAATACTATCATTACTATCAGTACTACCCTTCCATCCAGACCACCTATACTATCGATACTATCAATACTATTATTGCTCTCTTGTGAGGTTTGCTAGTTCTCCCATTGAGCGCCTCCCCAGGTAGCTGATAGGGAAGAGCCTGCTAGATATGGCAAGTACCGGGGAAATGAAATACTTGGGGCGCACTTAAAATTAGCACATCCAAACTAAGGTGGGACTACATGCACCGATAGCTGCATTTCTAAGGGGATGGTTGGTCGCTGAATATAAACTCTGAATTTGGCGACATTCGGTTTAAACCCATAGCTTTCCTATAATAACGCAGAGCTCTGTCATAGATGACCATTATTTCTCGTGCTACTCATTGAATGAAAGTAATGCTTCTCAGACAGCATCAAAACACCAGGAAGAGGTAGTTTTACATGCACTAGAGCTAGATGCAAAGCATAAGGCAAATAAAGAAATGATCATTATCGTTCTACCGTCGAATAGCGATGAATATTTGATATACCTTGTAATATGCCTTGCAATAGAATGAGCTTAAATTACCACACAGAAGTAGACTTGGAAGAAGGTCAGGGTCTCCGTTTGAAATAGTGCCAGGAGATTATTAAATTTATGAAGCAGGTAACTAGCCGGCTAAAGCATACTTCCATGTTCTTTAAAAATGGAATGGTTCAGTTCAAAGAGGTAGTAGAGCATATACTCTGAACCAGGAGCAGGCGTCGGAAAGACGACAAGGTTCAAAAGCTAAAAAAAATGGAGCTTAATTAAGCTCCTACGTCAAAAACGTCGCAGGAGAATGAATAGAGAGGAAAAGATCGTGCCTCTGCAGAAGAATCGGAGGAGGAAGTAAGACAGAGACTACAAACATCGACAGATGAACCAAACAATTGGGTCTTTGTTGGTGGGAAACGGCAGAGGAAGCTCAGTAATCATGGAGACAGCGGGTTTAATATAATACAGCTCATACAGCGGAAAGAACACAATCGGTGAACCGGAAACACGGTATTAAAAGAAAAAGGGGAAGTAAAAGAAGGAAGATTAAGCGCAAGGCGATTATAGTGAAACCGGCTGAAGGAAAAGCCTACGCTGATGTGCTGAAGGTAATCCGCAACAGCGCATATCCAGATGACAACGACGTGGAAATAAGGCAGATCCGCAAAACCTTGACCGGTGGAGTGTTGCCAGGGCTAGGCCGCTGTGCAGATCCGAGCAATTTCCAAGAATCCCTGCGCGAAGCAATAGGGCAAGATGGAGAAACCAGAGGACTGATGCAACGTATGAAGCTCGAAATAATGGGTTTGAAAAGCCTTACTACAGTGGCAGAGGTAACGGCAGCTGATGTGCGATATGCTGGCAAGGGGGAACCTAGAGAGATTAAGATCACGTTATTTGACTTTGAAAGATAAGGTCAGAAGAAGGCAGTAGTTGAGATCAATAAACGAGCCGCCTTAATGCTCTTGGAGCGAGGGAGATAAAAGTTGGCTGAGTCTTTGGCTGCGTTAATCAGAGGGTAGAGGTTCAGTGATGTTATAGGTGCCTAGAATATGTTCATGTAAGAAGAAGCTGCAAAGGACTTATCGCAGTGGAAACTGTTGGAGATGCTGGCAAGATGGACATAGGGCCGCGGCATGTACATCCCAGCCAAAATGTTTTCTTTGCGTGGCCAACCCCAACCACATACACGGTTTGGGTGATTGTACATTTTTCAGAGAGGCGCTGAAGACCAAGAGAAGAATGATACGATATTTCGTGTTAACCTTTCGCCAAACGACAGCATATTGGAATTTAAAACAAAATTGACTGAACTGAAAGACGGAATTCGAGATTGTTCTGGAGAAGTGGTATCGCCGGTGACTTAAATGAACGTGCCTTGGAGTGGGGCATGCCACAACGAGATTCCAGAGGTAGGGCTATAATGGAAATGGTGTCAAGACTGGATCTGTACGTTCCTAAAAAAGGAACAACACCGACGTACCAAAGGCCAGGATTTGTAAATTCCATACCGGATATAACCTTGGTTATATACACGGCAAGTACTGAATACACGGTTCTCGGCAAGTACAGCAAGTAATAACACCAGAAAAGAGGGGATGGAATATGAATAGATTTGACCCTACCAAACTAACAGATTTTCTAGACCAAAAACGAGCGATTGAACATATATCTCCACGGGAGCCACCAACAAGGCAAACCGTTGATGCTGAGGCTGATCGGATAGTGCCATTTCTAGCATTGAGCGGAAAGCGACAAGCATAATGGTGGACAGAAGAGATTGCCGAACTAAGGAAGAAAGCTATAATGCTTAAAAGAACGGCACAGTGAGCACGGAACAAGGACGACGCGTCACGTCCACCGAGCACAAATCAGCGAAAAAAGAGCTCGGTAGAGCCATCTGGAAGAGTAATGACCGATGCTGGAGGACAATGTGTAACGAGGTCAATATGGATCCATGGAGTAGAGTGTACAAAACCATTATCCGCAATTTACACTCTTATTTACACTCCCGCCATTATTTACACTCTTTTCTCCATACACGAGATTAGGCAAAGGCAAGATACAGCGATTGATGGTAGAGATGTTGCCTCACTCAACGAGGAGGACTGACTAAGTGCAGTGATATCTATGAAAGTCAAAAAGGCTCCGGGACCAGATGGAATCCCTGTTGAAATACTGAAGGTTGTGAGCAGCAGTTATCCGGATATACGACTGGACATATTTAACAACATAACATATTTAATAGGCACCTATTTTCAGGAGTGTTCCCTACGCAATGGAAAGTGGCAAGACTAACGTTAGTCAAAAAGGAAGCGAGAGGGAACCCTGATTTACCGCCAACATACAGACCTTTTTGTATGTTGGACATGATGGGCAAGTTACTGGAGAAACTGCTGAAATTCAGGTTGGAAACAGCGATACGTGCCGCGGGCGACCTATTGCCAAGACATAACGGTTTCCGACGATTAATACCCTATTGGAGGAGATCAATGCGGTTGAGATAGCAGAAGCAGTGTCATCAAATAAGACCACTCGTTTTTCTTGTTACTCTGGATGTTAAAAACGCTTTCAATTCGGCGAACTGGGAGGACATTATCGAGGCGCTCAGGCAATCATCTTTTGGGACACGAAGCACTCTCTTAGTAATTTTGAGGGATTATTTAAATAAAAGAAAAATAACCTTTAACACGGTCGATGGTGAATTATGGAATGTGTTATACGATAGTTTGCTAATGCTAGAAATGCCAGATGATGTTTTCCTCATAGGATATGTAAACGACGTGGCAATCGTAATTACCTCCCGGTTTGGTCCCACGCGGCGCTCCGGTCATTGCTTCGATAACCCCTATAGACTAGTTGGCACTAGAACACCAACAAATCTACAGACCTAGCGCTGAGCATGGAAGAAGGGCTGCAAGTTCTATATCACGTACTGAAACACTGGAGGCTTCGCAGTGCAGATGTGAAAAAAAGATACTGGGCGATGAAAGGCCAGGCCTATAAAGCAACTTGGTCCCGGGATCGAGAGCGGACATGGAGAGATTAAATTTTTCCTGTGCCATTTTCTAACGGGCATGCGGTTACTTCGGTTCTTAGTTCCATACAATAGGTAAACTAGCATCACCTCAATGCCGATATTAACCAGAGGTGCGCAATTATGTTTGCCATGGTTTGTTTAACTGTGGAGAAGGAGTCAGCTAACGTTCTCGGTAGGACATGTTACACCGGATAACATTATCGAGATCATGCTACAACTGGAGGAGATATGCAGTGGGTTAACCATATATGTTTATGTGGTCTTGCGTAGAAACAGAGAGGAATTATGCCTGATTGAACTGTAGTTGAGGAGCCCCAAAGAGCAAGAAGCGTGGCCCAGCCCAAAGTAATACGAAAGTGTCCCTGAGCTGGAGATTCCTCTGCGAGGAGGTGATATTTTTTAGTGAGTAAGAATCTCACTGTCGGGTGGAGTGCATAACCAAACCATCGTCTTTCGACGATTTTCTTTTCACCTACACAAAAAAAAATATATTATCAATACTATCAATAGTAACAATACTATCAGTACTATTAATAATATCAATACTATTTTTGATATCAATACTATCAATACTGCAAATAGTATCAGCACCATCAATGCTATCAATAATATAAATACCAGAAATATTACTAATACTGCCAATATACTATCCCTACTATCAATACTATCAATAATTTAAACACTATCAATTATAAAGCAAATGTAGCGCATATAATAATTATAAATACCTTCTGATTGTAGCGATGTTATCAAGACTATCGATACTATCAAAACTATCAATAATATCAATTGTATCAATACTATCAATACTATTGATACTATCAATATACTATCATAATCATACTAACAATACTATCATTACTTCTATTAAGTTTTTCTATACGTTTTACTGACGTCGTAGAGCACAGAGAGTGTCAATCGAGTCTGGTTTGATTGACACCACAACAAAACATCTGAGTGACAAAAATTTACCTTTAAATGGTAATGACATCAAGTTCACATTATACATCAAGTTCACATTAGAGAGCGTAATGTCATGTAATGACTATGTAATGACTATGTAAAACCATCAACTGAACAACATTGATCTATAGTATTTAGAACGCTTACTTTATGCTCGTCGAGTCACTTCGGATCACTAGCGTCTCTATGAACGCTCTCTAATGTGAACTTGATGTCTGTACCCGAGCTGTTAATTTAAACAATGATAATCCTTATGAACACAATCCTCAAGAGGATTTTCCCACTTGAGTGAAACTAACCGCTTCACATGACTCTCCATATTAAAAATGTATATTAAGGGATGATGACCTCGGAGACGTGAGAGAGCGAAAGACTGGCGTATACGACAAACCAAACCAATCGTACGATTACATGCAATTGGAAGGAAACGAGGAATTGGAGGAAACAAATGGAACAAATTTCGTCCTCAAAAGCAGAGAGCACCCTGACTTGTGGAGATCGAAAGTTTAGCTGGATTTTAAAGCGGTTGGAAACATTCTGGCAAAGCGATGATGGCAATGGGATAATGGACATGATTCCAAAAAAGAGGAACGAGGAATCAGCAAGTGTTTGAAAATCGTTCAAAAAATGAATTTCTCAAATAAAAAGCAGAAACATGAAACCGTAATTGTGAAAAATGATTAGTCATTTGGAAAAACTGGCCGAAGCCAATTTCGCCAGCCGCAACGGCTGGAGGAAGTTGTACGATAATTATCGGCAACCGGGACGATCAGCGTGGCAAACAGAAAACTCTACTTGACCAAGCTACTCGAAGAATCTCAAAGATAAAAAATACGTAGCTATAAGCTCATCGGATCCTAAAAGGTCAGTTGGGCCTCGGTCAGCGGGAGCAAAAAAGAAGTACAGGGTTATCCAATTCGAGATTGATAAAGTAGAAATCTGTATACCGACATCTGTCAAAGATAAACGTCCAGTACGCTGTCATTTATTTAGTTGACATTCTGCCATTTAAGAATATGGAGCATTTAACAATCGATCAACGCGTTAAAATTATTAAATCTGATTAAAGCTGATTTTTCGAACAAAATTTTCTTCAGTGATGAAGCTCATTTTTCGCTTGGTGGATACGTTAATAAGCAAAACTGTAGAATTTGGGGCTCAGAAAATCCACAATTGATTGTAGAGAAGTCATTACACCCGGAAAAAGTCACTGTTTGGTGCGCATTGTGGTCTGGTGATGTGATTGGGCCGTATTTTTTTGAGAACAACCATGGACGAACCGTTACCGTCAATTCTGAGCGCTATGGCCGCATGTTAACCGATTATATTTTTACGAAAATCGAAGATTATGATCTTGACGATATGTGGTTCCAGCAGGATGGAGCAACCAGTCACGTAACACGAGCAAATCGAGATCTTTTGCAAGAGAAATTTCCTGGACGTTTGATTTCGCGATTGGCTGATGTCAATTGGCCTCCAAGATCCTGTGATTTAACGCCTTTGGATTTCTTTTTGTGGGGCTACGCGAAAGATCGTGTTTACGCAAACAATCCTCAAACTCTTGACGAATTGAAAACTAATATTCGTAAGGTAATGGCCGAGATACCGCCCGAAATGTGCCGAAAAGTCATTGAAAATTACCTCAAAAGAATCAAGGCCTGTAAGAAGTCCCGTGGAGGACATTTGAATGATATCTTGTTTAACTAAAAATGGCAAGGATCAATCTGTAAAATGAAATAAAAATTACAATACATTCCGAATATTTTGTGTGTTTTTTTTAAGTTTACTTTATCAAGCTTGAATTGGATAACCCTTTATCTTCGGTTATAAAATAACAGAAGCAGAGACAAAAGTATAATAAAAATAGAGCCACAGTAGGACGTAAAAAATTGGATTAGAACGATAGCTCAAAACCAGCAATCCCGCGGTGGTTGTCAAAGTAAGACTTTGTTGTCGGCGGTGGTGATCACAGTAAGACCTCCGTGGAGGTGTTAGTGCAATACGCCGAGGTATGTGCCCGGAAAAACTCCGAATCTGGTAAACTAGCCCGGGGGCTAAGTACTCTACTAGGTGATCCGCTGTTTACATGCAACTTACCTTAAATAGACTATACGCACGGTGGTTTGGATTAATGAAGAGGTTCGCGATCATTTATCAACTTAGGTAAAGATAACAGCGGTAGTTAAATGATACTCTAGCAAATTGTCTACAGGAGTCATAAAAGTGTCGTTTTTTAGATAAGACAGTCAAAGGGCATATGCAATATTTCTTCAAATTAGATCATTTAACAAAATATAGAAAGACGAGAAAAGATAGAAAGATGCCATATAAATATTAGCTTAGAAAGAGTATTGACTTGCAAAGATGGACGGTAACGGCATCAAAACCTAAGCTTATTCTGTGAAACTCGGTGAACATATATACGTGCAATAATCAGTCTGCTGCTAGATCCTTAATATGCACCAGAATATAAATTTTCCTGGAAAGGCCTTATAACGCAGTAAAATTGCGAAACAGAAACTTAGATAGAATCGTTCTGTAAATAATATTCGAACAGAAATTATCCGATGATCGGATTCTTCGATGACTGCAGCACTATGGGTTGGTTAACACCCGAAAACCTATCATTAATGCCTTCGGGTGCGGTAATGGCGACACCTTGCTGAGGAACCGAGATTCTATGGTTTGTTTCACACAAATCATAGAATCTCGGTAAGACACACCGGCCTCGGACTTCCAGTCAAAACAAATTTCCTGCCAGTATTGGTGTTGATTTAAATGGTCTAAGATACGACAAAACTAAATATCTAAGCGAAAATCAGAAATCCACTTGCCTCCAATACCTACCATAAAGCTACATCGCGGAAATCTAATCAATTTTATTAAGGCCAGTTTGAGTTATTCGACAATTTTGCGAGATCACGAATCGAATCGAGATTAATAAGATTGTTCAAAGAAATATACAAGTATTTGTACGGGTCTGAGATCCGGTGTCTTTGTGATGTAAGAAAACAATGGATTAAAAGGATGATGCTTATTTATGGACAAACAAGAATGTAATAAATAAATAAGAAGTAAGAGCTTTACAGATAAATTGATCATCCATGAAACAGTTGATTATTTAACAGCTGTGAAAGGGAATAGACTTGTTATGAGTCAGACAATGAAAGCTATTATAAAGACAAGACAAGACAAGCTCCTTTTCATTTGGTTTTGTATATAAATGATTGGTAAATGGCCGCCTCAAGCCACAGTTATACCGCGATTCCGAACAATTTTAAAGGATGATCTTCGAGTAGTTAAGATAAAAATAACAATAGTAGTTGAAGCTAGTATTATAGAAGCTGGTGTTAAGCAGGTAGTTAAGAGTTACCCCATTATTAGAAAATGCTTTTCTTCTCCAAGGTTGACGGATTTAATATAAAAAGTTCACTAACTAGAAGCTTGAAACATGAGCACTTATTGTAAATAGATAAATTATTTATACAACACAAAAAATGTGTGCCGCAACATAAACAACCAACAATCAGATAAATGCTAATCGTTTTGCTCCGGATCAAACCGTTTAACATTTATCAAATTCTTGGTTAATTAATGTGAATCTCGCAAAAGCAGATAATTCCATATATTAAAATATAAACACTATAAAGGCAGGTTTTTTCATTATGTGTAAACATGACTAAGTAGTCCTATAGAATTAATTTTCGTTTAAGTACTGTGTACCCAAACTTACACATTTACAAAACTTGTATATATTTTACAACCCGCTTGTTAACACAAACACGCTCAGCCCATTAGTTTCGTTCATGATGACAAATTAGAATTAACACCTCGCTAGCATCCGACCCCAGCATTAAATGTGTTATGTATTTAGTTGAATTCCAAATAAAACAAGATTAACATTTCCATTAGTGGTGTGTAGTACGAGTATATAAGCTTTTTTTGTGCTTTATGCTATGAACAACAAACATAAACAGGAAAAAAAAAATTATGTGTTTTTATGTAAATTGTTGTGTTGTGAATGAAACATATATAGTTAGGAAACAAAATAAACGGTATATAAGAACCAAAAGAACGAGTATATAACATAAAAAATGGTTGCTTTTTATACTAGAAAACCAAAGTTCTATTATATGTATATCTCTGTTATGTTATAGCCACAAATATATAATAAAATAAACTAAAAAAAAAATTAATTAGGAAACATAAATTTTGTTCTGGTACAAGATCTTCTACTTTGTTTTATGATCTTGAAATTATTTTTTACTTCAATCATTTATCTCTTAATGCGGTAAAATGTCTTTATAAAGTGTTTCAACACAAAAAAAAATTATAATGATAATAACCAAAATATAAATATGAGGGGTTCGTTCCTTATACAGAAGAAGAGCGGTTCTTATTTGCAACTAAAATGTGCTTTACTTTCTTCTTTTGTATTACACATTAAATACGTTCATCATGTGATTAATTTGGTGTTAATTTTAAAGAGCTTTTTACTTGATTTTTATAATATTGTAATATAATTAATAAACTATAAATTATGCAAATTTGGTTTGCGGACATAATCGACATTACAAATCTACTCACCGACACATGGATTATGATTAACCATACTAAATATACGATCACATCTACGTTTCATATGATTATTCGGACATATGCATCCAAACATGGGTGACAGCCGTAAATTGGTCCATGACTCTAAGCACAAGTCTCTGCAAATAAATAAAATTGGAATGAAGTTCATTAGCAAGTACCAAAATATAATGAAAATTTATGGAAAACAAACGAATATAAATTGAAAACCATTTATCAAAATTGTATACTGCGGAACATGCAACAACAACAATATACAGTAACATAAAATGTTGGTAAAAAAAAATGTTACATGGATTTTCCAGCCAAGCATTTCGTTATTACATTGTTATTGTATTTGTGTTATCCGCAAACCACCAAGAAAATGAAACGTAATAAATAAACGAACGAATAAAATGAAAATGTTATTGTTATTACCTGTCTTCCATTCGACATTTATTTTCTCGTACTTTACAATGTAATTTGAAGTCTTCGAATAATTTTATACATTTTCGTTCTTGCTGACACACCGATAATGCATGATTACATGTTGGCAATGCATCAATTGGGTATGGATCTTTTTCTGTAACGAGAAAATTTTTGTTCAATTTCGTAAAATGTCATAATCAAATTGCATATGGGAGATTTAATAAGTTTTTTAACAAGAATTATTATTTTGGATTATAATTTTCAATTATTTTCTATTTTTTTTTGTAGGGTATGGTTAATCGAGTCAAATTGTGATTTGAAATAAGTTTGCTTTATTAGAGCGATTTAATCCGAAGCAAAACCAATAATACCAAAAATACCAAATCTCATCCATTCCAAAAGCAGCTGTGCATCCATTCAAAAATTTTAATTGAACCCACAATTTTATGTGAATTATCATAAGTGCTGAGCAAGCAGATTGGTTTTATGATTTATTAGTGTAAATAACCATGTAATTTTATATATAAACCGAACATCGTTAAAAACTGGCAAGAATGAAGATGACCAACAAGGGGCTGAGAAAACGGTTTTTGAATTGAAAGGCGCAAACATGAAAATGGAAATACAATTGAACAAAAGGGTAACACTAATGAAGAAGATTTAGTTCATCCAAAAACAATGAGGTAGTGAGGTTATTACGAAATCATACCTAAGGCAAAAATTAAATTTGAAATCCAAATGGACAAGTTTAGGGACAGCACATCCAGAAGCCGCATACGTAAGCCCAAATCAGATAATGCGTAAGCTACGACAACATAATAGCAAAGCTGCAGGATAAATTGGAAGACGTGGAACAAGTAAAGGTAGCACCTGTACAATAAACATAAAAAATTAAGCTGCCAAAATTAGATATTCCAATGTCTAATGGAAGTTATCTTAATTGGAAAACATTCAGAGACATATTCACACAGATTGTACATTCTAACAAGGATTTACCAAACGCAACGAAAAATTATCTAAAAAGCCATATGTAACAAATCAGGTGGCCGGTTTATTGAACTCATTTCAAGTAACGGATGAAAACAAGATAACCGTGTGGAATACTATCCAACAACGATACAACAACAAACGATTACTAGTTTAAGCACACACCAAAAAATTGTTGAACGTCCCGGCAAGTTACGCCGAGTCAGCTGCACCACTAAGGAAAATAGTGGACAGGAGGAAATTCTACAATCAATCGCCAATAGGCGTCGACGTCAAAGGCTAAGAACCATTGGTATTGGAATTATTACTACTATAATTAGATGCCGAAACTCACAAACTCTTTGAGCAGAAGTTAGACGATGTTGGTGAGAATAAAACACAAAACACCTTGAACTTTGATTTAAACTTTATTACACACAAATCATTATAACTGATATCATCAGCTGTTCTCCAGTTTCAACCTAAAATTAAACTTAAGAAACAAAAATTAAATATGTTATTATATACTTACCAGTTTCATTATATAATTTTAATCAATATTTTTTGTACCGGAATCTATGTTATAAATCTGAAAGTAAAATTTATGTAATTAATTATCAAATTTAAATTAGAAATAATATTTTTTATACTTATCTTTATATAAATTAGGAATCCAATTGTAAACACTTTGTCAACACGAATATGTCACTTTGAGTACTCTACGTAAACCAAAATTTGTACTAGAATTTTTTGCGCATAGTAAAGTTAAACTCGTTAGTACTTTATATTTGGAAATTTGAATATCTTAACTAAGTTCAGCTTAAAATTGTAATTAATTAATTTAGTGTACAAGAATATGCCATTTTTCTAGTAAGAACTAAAATAAATAAAACTCGTTCACTTTTTTGAGAACCTTTGAGCAATCAACATTTATAATTGGCAAACCGAGAAACCACAGTGTCTTATAGAAACCAATTTATATTTAATAATAAAACAGTTGTTAATCTGGAATCATCGATAGTGTTTTGTTATACCAATTTTCTTCAAGTTCATCATCAAGTTCGTAACTGTACCAATAGTGTTGGCTTCATCAGTAATTTTCTGCTATATTCCGTGCTGCAATTTTATCAACAACATCTGGCTGTCTTTTCAACATTTCATCATCCGGAATTTCATCACATCATCACCGGCTCATCACAGATCTACACAAACAGACGATCCAAAAGAAATACCAACAATGCAGTATTTCTTTAGTTTTTAGAATCGCGGTTCCAGTCGTTAGAGATGATTGGAAACAAACCTAAACAAGAGGGCGTTCATTTAATACCAACAAACCAAAATATGCAGCGAGAAACACTAACTACACTTATGTACAACAACTCGGTTAAAAACTTCTGTAGATACTGCAAGGGAGAACAACATCTGATAAACAATTGTATCAATTTTAAGAACCTTGCTCCGAAATGGCGTAACAAAATTGTAACAAATGCAGACTTATGTAAAAAATGCTTACTACATTTGGCCCACATAAGATGTGAAACAAATTCTTAATGTAATATATGTAAGGGCACCCATATTACACTGTACATCAGCACACATCTGTATAACAAGTGTGGCACAGCATCAACAAGAAGAAGCATGTTTCGACAACAGCACTTTTAAAAATTAAACTCGTTAATGGAAGAGAGGAACATGCCAGAACTTTTATCGATAGCGGAGCTCAAGCATCATACATTAGTAAAATTAGTGCACAGAGGTTAAAACTTCGTAAACAAAGGAAAAATTGAGTAATTTCGAGAATCGGAGAAGGAAAAATTACATCAACTACTAAAACTATACTTTTACCATCAAACCACGGTTTCCGACCTAACCACGGTTTGAGTTGGATTTCAAACGAGAAATCAATGCCTACGTTTTATCAAAGTTAACAAGAAGAATACCAAACAACGAATTACATACGGGAAAATGGAAGCAAATCAATGACATAATTCGGGCCGATCAAATCATGCCAAATTAGATCATGTTTGGAGCTACAAAATTAGTTTCAAATGAACATCAAATACAAACCATGATTTCAACTTTTGAGGATGATCTACAACGGTTTTGGGAAATCGAAGAAATCCAATCTCCTAAATATTTAACAAATTAAACATGCAAATTATGAAAGACTTTACTAAGAGGGCTATAAACGTTTATCCAATTGCTCGTATGAAGTAAAACTTCTATTAAGAGAAAACATAGAGCTAGGTGACTCTAAAAACAAGTATTCGCAAGATTCCTTCAAAAAGAAAAAAAAAACTGCACAATAATCTAGCGTAGGATAAGAAATTATCAGAATTTTATAACCGAATATTTGAGTCTATGATGAGCTAAGGAACAGTCGGAACTTCATAATCAACAATATTCAGAAGGCTGTTTTTTATGAAGAATAAAAACTATTAAAAAGAGGCTCCAGTTTAAGCAAAACAAGTTCTTTATGGCAATTACATCCATTTGTGGACAAAGAAGGCATCCTATACGTGTAGGCGGAAGAATAAGAAACTCAATAACTTCGTTCGAGATTAAACATCCGATTATTCTACCAAAAAACTATCATTTTACTAAATTAATAATCGAAGACTCACTTGCTAGGACGTTGCATGGAGGATGTCAATTAGTTTTCAAGTTACAACAAATAATTGGATTACAACTGCCAAACAAATAATTCAAAAAATTATTAACAAGTGTGTTCGTTGTTACCGGTATATAAGGGAGCTGCACAGGTAATGGGACCGTTACCAGCATCACGAGTTAGACCATATCAACCATTTACACACACGGGGATTTATTACGCTGGTCCAATCAAATTAATATACTCAGGGGGCCGCAGTAGAAAAATGTTCAAGGGCTACATCGCAGTTTTTATCTCTATGACAACAAGGGCGGTGCACCTAGAAGTTGTTAGTGATTTAACAACAAATGCCTTCTTAGCTGCACTAAAACGATTTACTTCCCGGCGAGGACTGTGTAGCCACATCTATAGTGATGGCGGAACAAATTTTAAAGGCGCAGACAAACAATCAAATGCTGATCTAAAGGAGTTTAATAAAACTTGTATCTCAGAAGTTAGTAACATCATATACCAACTGAAGGCATAAAATGGAATTTTAATGCAACGGCAAGTCTTCACTTCGGTGAATTAGTAAATCAGCATCGAACCACTCAATGGGCTCTAGGCAAAACCGAGGAACTACACCCAGGCACAGATGGCAAGGTTCGGATGGTTACGGTTCGTTGCAAGGGAAATCACCTCCTAAAAAGACCAATCCAAAAAATATGCATCTTGCCTATAGACAACAATATCAAAGATGTTAAACTTTCAGACACTAAACACCAACAAAATACACCACCAGAAATGCCAAATAGCAATCCTTGAACATCATCAAGATTCATTAAGGGACCTCTGCGCATGTTGACAATCTGCGTTATGTTCCTAGCGTTGGTGACGGCACGTACAATGCCTCAAAATGAAGAAATAGGGACAACCGCTTATAACAATAGCCCAAAAACATTAATGAATCAATAATCGACCAGCCCGGTTAAAATAATTCCATTCGAAAATACACCAGGTATATACTTCGAAAACATCGCTGTTACAATGCTAGCCTAGTAAGAATGGAAGGGCCGAGCAACATCAATTAGCAAACAAAGTACGATATCTAACTCAATGATGCTCACATTAAATGCAAATTGCAATTGATGATCACCTCTATAGACATATGGTAACATATTTGCTGGATCATCATCATGATGCAAATAAAATCTTGAAAACTAGTCGAAAACTTTTTGGTTCATGAGGAAGACGGGCACTGGTTAGTTTTGTTGGTCGTTTAGCTCACGATCTCTTTGGCGTCTTAAATGAAGAATGGGCTAACAAATACGAAGCTAAAATACAAAGTGTAGAAAAAAATGAAAGGCAGTTATTAACCGTACTAAAGGAACAAACATCTATTGCTGAATCAACGTTAAACATGTACAAAAAAGAAATTGCGAGTATAAAAACACAAATGGCAACCTTCTCATCCGGACAACACAACTTAGCAAAGGCAACAAATGTAAAATCTATACGGAGGTAGACAACCTTAATGCGACACAATTATTCACCACGCTCGCCAGTTAATTATGTCAGTTATTAAGACAGTAGTCTTAATAACTGACATAATTAATTATCAAAACATTTAAAGGGAACTTGAACTTTAAATGGAGCGATTTTTTAAACTAAGACTACCGATACCGAACGAATTGACTTAACTTACCACTTACAAAATTTTAAGAAGCATTATGGAAATATTCAAAAGCTGACTTGATTTTCTTATCTGGATATCGTCTTATCGTTTAATTTCCATATAAGTAGCTTTGTACACAAATTTTCTATACCCGGCATTTAGAGATATTGGAATATTATTTTCTGTAAATCTACTTAAAAATCAATATTTTCCGTGTTATTGTGAATAATGTAACGTAAACTGTTTGAGTTTAATTTCTAGTTTCACTCAAATTTCATATAAGAGTTTTTTTAACTGTGTTTTTTAACAGTCATTTGTTTATTTTTGTTATTTGGGACATACCTCACTGCCATCCTTTCTCGACGTTTGGAAGGTCTCCTATACCAAAAATGTATTAAATGTGTTAGAAGCTGAAACCCCAAGTGGTAATCAGGGAATGAGTACAAAGGGCAGAATGTCGAAGGGCCGAAAGTCGAAGGGCCGAATGTCGAAGGGCCGAATGTCGAAGGGCCGAATGTGTCGAAGGGCCGAATGTGTCGAAGGGCCGAATGTGTCGAAGGGCCGAATGTCGAAGGGCCGAATGTCGAAGGGCCGGACGTGTCAAAGGGCCGAATGTCGAAGGGCCGAATGGGTCGAAGGGCCGAATTTTGTTCTTGTTTTTAGAAATACAATTTTTTAAAATTGTTGTTTTATGGAATATTTTGAACATTTTTTTTATTAAATAAAAATTAATTTTTCCATCTTTGGATATTAATGAAATTTCACGTATCCAGTCAGCGATACATAGTTATCGGTGCGTGCCGGTTCGATAACAACTTTTTTGTTTCGCGGGGAAGCGTTCCTTCGTGATTTAAATAAAATACCTTTTTACTTCGTTATAATTATGTCTTTACTCTTCGAATCGTTTACAAGAACTGATTTTGTATTTTTAAAATGCAAGTTTAAGTTAATTCACATGGAATGTGAATTTTAAGATTCTAATTACATTTAATTTATTTTATTTAGATTTTTCCATGAAATATGAGTTTAAAATTCTAATTACATTTAATTTATTTTATTTAGATTTTTCCATGGAATGTGAATACCAAGCATTATGCCGAGTTTGCTGAGTGAGTTCTTGGTGAACTCGTGGGATATAACTCCTCCCCTCTTCGTGTGACGTCGTCCTCGGCATCATTTACGGAGACATTTACTTGCACGTTCTGTCGGTTTTCTTCAGGGTTTGATTTGTCTTTCCTTCCAGCGTATTTCCTAAGCTTGTTGTATAAGCAAATGACTGATATTGAGATGAGAATAAATGATGTTCTTAAAATGATAGTATAATTATTTTGTTTCATTTCATTAGAATTTTTAAGATGATTTATGGTTTCCAAATTATTGATTGAAATATTGGCCAATCGTGGTAAGTTTATTTGCTCCGATGTATTTGTAGTAACATTTATATCGTCAAAAGGTTGTACTACGATAGTTTTATAAAATGTTATTCTATTTTCGTTATTATAAACTATATTATTAATTGTTATAGAGCAATTGCTAAAATGAAGTAATTTTTTTCCTTTTAATGTTGCGTTTTTTACTTTGCAGGTTGAGTACATGGGTATGCTTTTTGCTGTTGACACATAGATATATTCTGGCTCCATGTAGTCAATATCTTCGATGTCGAAGATTGAAATGGTGGTGCAATGTGCATGTTGATTGTTGATTATTTGAGGTATACAACTATTATTAATATTGTATATCTGCTCCCGTTGGCAATAATACGTTGATTCGATTTTTAGACATGGTTTGTTAATCATCATGTAAACATTATGGTTTTGGATTATGGAATTGGTTGTTGTGATTATCAGTTGGGAATTATTTATTGGTATGGGTTTTATATGATAATATGTTAATATATCGTTATAAAATTGTGGTATTTGAATTCCACAAATAATATTTCTTTCCATTATAGTACGCTTTAAGTTCAAGCAATTCGTAAACTTCTTCGTACGAAGCCAAATTTACTTTATTTTTTTCCAAGTGTTCATGGATGTAAATTAATTCCTGTCTGTTAAGAATATGACGTGAATTTCTTTAATTTTTGCAAAGGTTAAGATTTCGTGTACAATGTTTATTTGATCCTTTAGTGTTTCAATGTTATCGTCTATACGGTGGAAGTAATCGTCGATTAATATGTACCGCCATTGTACTTCAGACTCTGATCGTTGTGATTCTAATCTCTTTTCGATAGTACTAGCTAAATTGTTAACATAATTGGTTATGTTATCAAACCTTTCAAGCATTTGTTCATTTAGTTTGATTTGACTTTGAAATTGAGAATTTATTATATAATTACCATTTTCTAGCTGACTGATTGCATTTTGAATCTGAATGTAATCTTCATTGTCTAGATTTCCTGTTATACTTTTGATAACCGTTCCTAATGGGTTGATTAGCCCTCTTTTGTTTCTGACAAAAGGGTATAAGTATGATAATTCTATTGCTAGTTTACTAGTTTTTATTTTTGCCAATTTTACTCGTTCGTATTTATTAAGTTTTTATCTTCCTGCATTTTGGAAATTAAATCTATGTTTTTATTAATAGATTCTAGATTATTTTTCAAATCATCCAGTTCTTTAATGTGTAAAAGCTTAGAATGCCCTGTTATTATTCTTGCTTTACCCATGTCTCCCTTTATTATTATCTAAATCGAAGATTTCTATTGACTGAAGAATAGAACACGGTGTGTACCTGTAATGGTATTGTTAGTTTTTAATACGACTTTTATGTACTAAACGTTTGTTTTATTATTTTGAACCGTAACATGTTTGATATACTTAGGTGTTAATTTATCCTTTGTGGTGTTTAGTTCAACGATAGTTTCCCCAGGCTCGTAGACCTTCGGATCTATTCTATTTTGGTTTAGTTTAGTTATTACCTTATTTTTTACTTTAAAGTTATGCTCTCTTACTACATTTTTAACGTTGTTATAATTTTCCCTGACATCTTCCAGATTTTCTTGAGGATGCTGCTTAATTTGATCTGGTATTTGTTTCAGATCTTTGAGATGACCCTTGTATTACTCGAATGGAGTTAGATTTATTGCTGAATGAATAGAGCTGTTGTACGTCAGTAATGCTTCATCCATTAATTCGGAAATTGATAGTTTTTTATTCTGTGAATAAATAATTCGAGCGATTTCAGTGATAGTAGAGTGAAATCTTTCGATTGGGCTATTCCCTGTACTAGCCTTTGGAGTTGTGAAATGTAAGTTAATGTTATGCATTTCGATAAAATTTTTGAATAGTTCGGAAGTGATTTCCGCAGCATTATCAATTACGATTTTTGCTGGAACACCATGTTGTGCAAAATAGTTTTTAAATTTAGAAATGATGGTTGTTGATTTCCTATCAATTATTTCATAAGCAAGAGCAAATTTTGAAAATTTGTCGATTATAGTTAGAAAATTTTTCTTTCTTAGGCTGAAAGTATCACAATGAATGATTTCCATTGGAGTTGTTGGAGTTTCCGTAATTTCAAATTTTATTTTATTCGGGTTTCTCTCATATTTATTGAGGTTGCATATTTCACATTTTTTTACGTAGTCCGTAATTAGTTCCCTCATTTTTGGAAAATAATAATTGCGTTTAAGAGTAGCATAATTTTCGTTAATTCCACGGTGTTTGGAATTATGACATTTTATTATAAGTTCCGCTTGTTTGAGCGAATCTCCAATGTCCTCACGTATTTTTATAGCTCTTACTATTTTAATTCCTGCTTCTTGAAAATTTTCCTTAAAAACAGTTTGAATTAAATTAAATACGTCGTCTCTACAGTACATAGCTGTAAAGTGATTTTTATTAGGAAAATTTGACAAGATGTGTATGATGTCATTCCTATCGAATACACGCCTTTTGAATAAAAATCGTTTGTATTCTTGATGTTTAATAATGAAAGTTTCTTTCATTTGCTCATGGTTATCGTCGACTATAAACATAAGCTGAGTTTTAAATTCGTTTAACAATGATTTTGTAGCGGCCTGTTTCTTCAACTACAAGAAACACCGCACAATATACATAATCACAAACGGACAATTCTGCGTAGACTGTATTATTTATTAACGGACAATTCTCCGTATAAATAAGCATATTCCAAAAGAATATGCAACAACAGTCTGCCCATGCAAAATCGGTACATGCAACAAACAATTTTGTACACATTACAAAATTAACAAATTTTATGATCATACCGATTGGCATGACAATCAAGATCGTTACCAAACATTGAAACGAACAATATTGCAATTGCATCATAGATGCCACCATCATATTTTGTGATAACCAAGACACAAAATATTTAAATTAAACGATGGCACGGTAGTTGTTAAAATCTTATTGTAGATGCCCCCTCATCACCATTAAATGATTGTGATAACCAATGACACAATCATTTAATGCATAGTTAACATGATGGCGTGGTAATTAGTATAAAGTTAATTTATCATTGCAATAATGTTCATAGGCGTACGTACGTCTATTATCCAAACAAATTGGTAACCAGCTGAAACCAGATTTGGTGGATGCAATTCAAATTTTTATTGTCTTGTTTACCAAATGCAACAATACTGGATCAATCCAACTTTTATGGTCCAGATTTCAGTACAAAATTTTGTATATACGTTATACAAAATTTTGAAATTTTCCTTATTCAGTTTTGGAGTTTTAAAGCAGCAGGAGCTGCTCAGCAACCAGCAAAATAAAAAAAAACATTTTATTCAAATAAAGTTTTTTATTAATTTTTAAATTAAATTAAATTTTGTTTTTTTATTATTTATTATTATATTATTAAGTGCTCCGCCCGCCGTACAGTTTCAATTCTTCAGCAAATCAACATACAACATACGACATACGTATCGTTACAATTTTGTCGTATTAATCAATATTTCGTTTGATTTTAATTTATTTTCGTTTCCTAATGATATATTATAAAATTGATTTAAAGTTTCATCTATACCTTTATCATAGGAATTTTCAAACATATTGATTTTACGCTTAGATTTTATTTGTTTATTTGCGCGCTTTAGTATAGCTAATGGTGAGTGTTGCTGTTTCTCTCCACTTTCTATATTATTAATAGCTTTATTGCCAAAACTTTCGGACTTACTGCTATTTTCTGTAACATCATTATTCGGTATACTGCCGTTTAATGAGGGGTTACTTTGTTTATTTATTAGAAGATCTCTTCTAATTGAATCAATGGTATTAGGATAGGATAGTTTTCCGTTGTGCAAATACTCATTGAGTTCTAATCTCGATAGAGCGTCAGCATTGGTGTTTGCTGTACCTTTTTTATGAACAATGTGATAATCATATTCCTGGAGGCGAAGTCTCCAACGGACTATTTTTAATGTAGGGTCCTTGCAATTGAACAACCAAACCAGAGGTTTGTGGTCGGTTACAATTGTAAATTTTCGGCCATAAAGGTAAGGTCAAAAATACTTAATAGACCATACAATACCAAGAAGTTCTTTCTCTATGGTACTATAATTTTGCTCCGTTTTAGATAACGTGCGAGAAGCATAACAAATTGGTAAATCATTGTTAATTTCCCCTTGAGACAAGATAGCCCCTAACGCAATGTTGGATGCGTCGGTAGTGAGGATGAAATTTTTATTAAAATCCGGATATTGGAGTATTGGTTCGGAAGTTAATAGTTTTTTACATTTTTCAAAACAATTTATGTAATCGTCATTTAATACGATTTTTACTGATTTTTGCAAACATGATGTGAACGGTTTGGTTATTTTCGCAAGTCTTTTAAAAAGACATCATAAAATGAGTTTTATTAATTTGTATCTTAAGAGTTGCCTGACTTAATTTTTTGAATACTTTATGGAGATCTTCAATGTGTTCTTGAAGACTTGTGCTGAACACTACGATGTCGTCCATGTAGCATAGGACGTGGTTTCCCTGAAGTTCGCCAAGAATATTGTCCATTACACGTTGGAACGTGCTTGGAGCATTCTTGAGGCCGAAAGGCATGCGAACAAATTTGTAGTGCCCTCCTTCAATAGAAAATCCAGCCTTACTAATATCAGCAGAATTGATTTCGATCTGATGGAAACCAGACGCCAAATCACTTGTTGTAAAGTACATTGATTTTCCAAGCTTGTCTAAGATACTATTTATATTTGGTAATGGATATTTGTCGTCTATCGTTTGCTTATTTAGCTGACGATAGTCAATGACAAGACGCCATTGTTTTTTACCATTTGAATCCGGGTTTTTGGGCACCATCCAGATTGGTGATGACCAAGGACTATAAGATGGTCGAATAATCCCTTGATTCAGTAGCTTGTTAATTTCATTTTTAATATCTTGTTTTAAGTTTTTCGGCTGTCGGTACTGTTTAATATACACCGTTTTATGATTAGAAAGATTTATATCATGTTTGATGTTGTTTGAAAAGGTAAGTTTGTCTCCTTCCTTGAAGAAGATATGTTCGTATTTAGAACATAGTTTTATTAATTATGTTCGTTCTTCTCTATTGAGATGATTTATATCGATTAGATTTTTTATGTTTTCCAATCGCCGTGTTTCATTATGTGATAAAGTTGTGTTTATGAAATTTATTTCGTTGTGAGAAATGTGTAGTTGTTTAACTTGCAGTGCTGGAAATAGATAGACTTGTTTTTCTTGTTCTGAGAGGTTTATTATTTCCATAATAGAATGAAATGGTTCACAGGTTTTGTAAATGCCTTCCTGTATTTGCACACCGTAACGTAAAGTTATTGGAGTGGTGTAAAATTCACCTGTTTCTATGGAAACTGGAATTTTAACTGCTATTTTGGACAGTGGTTGCATGTAAAATGGTTTTATGCAAGAAGTGAAATTATTGTGCAGTTTTAATTTAAAATTAGAATTTTCTAGAATTTGATCTTTTAGATTAACGTTTGCTTTCAATTTAGATAGAGTTTCGTAACCTATTAAGCCATCAAATGTTTTATGAAAATTGAATAGAGATATTTCGATGAGTTCCGAAATTGCATCGAATTTTAATGAAGTTTTTTCTGTAATCACAGAGATTTTAAATACGCTAGTTATCTTCATGCAAATTTTGGAAATTTTATTTTGATTTGAGACGAATTTAGGATTAATATATGATTTATTAGCCCCTGTGTCGACAAGAAATTTAAGTTTTTCGCTATCTAAAGTCAAAACTACATAGGGTAAGTTTGACTTTTGCAAGTTTAAGTTGTTTAATTCTCCGAGGCACGAGGCTGAAAATCCTCGTCACCCACCTCTGTTTCTATATTGTATGATTGTGTTTGATTGTTTTTCCTATATTGCTGAGGTTCAGTTTTTATTGGTGTTCTATAGAAATTATTATTTTTGTGGGAGTTATAATTATTTTGCGGTAGACTGCTAGAAGGTGATTGTGTAAAATTTTTATTAGATTGAGCACCAGGTGTATTACTAGGATTATAATTTTTAGTAAATGGTTTATAGTGTTTAAAAGGTTTTTTCTCCGATTTTTCCAAATTCTTTATGGGCTCTTTTATTTTTAAAATGTTATTTTCTTGGGTAACGAATTCCAATGCCTCATTCAAGGTTTTTGGCTGGCTGGCTCTTAACTATGATCCCGTCGGTTCTTGGATCCCGCCAATGAATATCGTCACACCCATTTTAACATATAATTCTAATTTAGCCTCCATCACACATTTTTCTAACTTTTGTAATTTTAGTTGATTAGTTAGTGAGTTAGATTGTTTCGGTTACCTTTTGATACAGTTCACTTTCACTTAAATTATTTTTAATGAGAGTGTGTAGTTCAAACATTAACGTGGTCTCGTAACGTTTATCGGCAAAATTTATAATTAACACATTTTTAATCCCTTCCCAGTCGTTATTGTCAACTGAATTAGCTAGTAGAACATTACTCGCTTTCCCGATTATTTTGTTTCTTATCCCGCTAAGGATAACCCCATAATAATCGGTGTCCCTAATTTTATCACAAATTTTAGTATATTGTCTATACTGTTAATAAAGAAATATATAGAATTTTTATCGCCATCGAATGGTTTAATATGTTTTACCGCATCCGGCAGTTGGAACAATTTAATCGTTCTTTCGATTTCTTGATCCATTTCTAATTTTTTTTAAGTAATTTGTACTTTTTTAATTGTTTTCCTAATTGAATAGGGGAGACGACAAGTTTATGTAATTTAATGTCGTCTTGTGACATACAATTTATCACTATGAACACTTCTTTATATAAAACAAAAATAATAATAAAAATTTTGGGTTCAAAATACTACGACGATTCGTACATTTTGATGGAGTCTTGAAGTAAAGATTCAACACAATTTTATAACGAATTTATGTGATTGGGAATTAGATTTTAATATGAGAGGACTAGTTTACTATAAAAACTCGCCATGCTAAAATCGTAAATATCCAGTAGTAGTTCATCGTACGTTTTAAAGTTGATCAGGCTCTAGGTTCGTCGAATGATACTCACTATGATACTTTTTTCCACCACACAGAAATTGTTTTTTTTATTCTATTTAAGTTCACTTATACACAGTCTATTAATTATTATGTTACACAAAATTTTATTATTCACGGTTTTTTTAGTTTTTTCTTTTACACTTTTACTTATTTTTTTTTTTTTTTTAGAAACACGCGTAATTTTTATGCGTTTAATAATTAATTTTTGTATATTTGGTTTTTCAACTGCGCCAGTTATCGGTGCGTGCCGGTTCGATAACAACTTTTTTGTTTCGCGGGGAAGCGTTCCTTCGTGATTTAAATAAAATACCCTTTTACTTCGTTGTAATTATGTCTTTACTCTTCGAATCATTTACAAGAACTGATTTTGTATTTTTAAAATGCAAGTTTAAGTTAATTCACATGGAATGTGAATTTTAAGATTCTAATTAGATTTAATTTATTTTATTTAGATTTTTCCATGGAATGTGAATACCAAGCATTACGCCGAGCTTGCTGAGTGAGTTCTTGGTGAACTCGTGGGATATAACTACATTTTGGTGAAGGAAGATTTTGTCATGCGCCATCTGAGACATTCGGCCCTATGTCAGCCTTTTGATAATAGGTATATAGTACAAAAAATTAAAAAAATAATTAAATTAAAGAAAAAAATTAAAAAAACATGGCGTAATAAGTGTAGATGACGTATACGATGAGAAAAATGAAAAGATGAAAGGTTTTTAAAAAAATTTCTTTGCAGGATTATTTATCTACCCTTGTTAGGAGGTGCAAAATTTTTAATTTTTCCGAAAATATTTTTCCTTTTTCCATTCAAAAATTAAAAATCTCCGGCTGGCATTTTGAAATGCAATAATTGTAGAGGCTAACGGCTTCCATAACTCTTAACTCCCCTCCGAGGGGCTTTAGTTTTGAACTTCGGGGGACGTAGGAGCTGGGATCTGCAAGCATGTCGCACTACGTGCCGCACGTAGGATAAGATTATATAGAATCTATTATTGAAACATGCTTTAGTAGGTGGTATAAAAAATATTAAATATTCAATTTTGTTTTTTTGAATATAAAAAAACAAAATTTAATATTTGATATTTTTAAAAAAATCCCAACTTTTGTCGGGATTTTTAAGGTTTCTGCAAAATCGGGATTTCGAAAATCAGGATTTTGAAAATCACATTTCAACATCAAAATCTATTAAAAAATCTTATCATTATTTATTATTTTTTAACTTGTTACCAAAAAAAAAAAATTTAAATCAAAATTTTCCCGGAAAATGTGATAATTTTTCACTTATTTTTGGCTTGCACCTCCTAAAAACGATAGATACACAAATACATATTTTTTAAAAGTTTTCATCTTACCCGATTTTCGCGATGTACGAAGGTATATCAAAAAGTCTTGCAATATCATATGAAAAAAAAAAGCGTGAGTGAGACAACAATATATTTTTCAAAACCATTTTTTGTCGCGATGAAACTTCTAGAAGAACATTTCGATGTAAATTTTACTGTTCGTTTGTTTTTGACAATTTAGTAACACGTGTTTTGAATTTTTCTTAAAATGAATGAAATTGAATATCGCGCCGTTATTAAATTTTTCTGTAAAGATGGACGAAATGCAATTTATATATTCTTTTATATTTTAATTTTAGGTGGGTAAAATTATTCAGAACTGGTCGGGAGTCATTAGAAGACGACAACCGCTCGGGTCATCCAGCAGATGCTATTAGCCATGCAAACGTAATTTTGGCCGAATCTATTGTATTGGAGGACCGGCGTATTTCTGTTCCGTGGTTAGCGTGGAGACTTTTTCTTTCATACGGTACCACATATACTATATTACATGACCAACTTCACATGTCGAAAGTAAGTTCGCGATGGGTTCCCCGTTTGTTGAATGCAGAACAAAAAAAAATGCGTCATCAAACTTCAAAGGCAATTTTAGATATGTACAAAGAAGATCCAGAAAATTTCTTGGATAAAATAATAATAGGCAATGAAACATGGCTTCATCACTGGGATCCGGAATCCAAACAAAAATCAAAAAAAGACTGCGGCTTCGTGGAAATTCAGCATCCACCGTACAGCCCAGACTTTGCACCCAGTGACTACTTTCTATTTCCCAATTTGAAAAAAACACTAAGGGGCTGGAAATTTTTCAGTGACTATGAAGTTCAGTTTGTTGTAAATGAATATTTTATGGAGCAAAAGAAATCTTTTTTTTAGAGGGTTTAGGCAAGTTAATTGATCGATGTGACAAATGTATAAACCTTAAAGGAGATTATGTCGAAAAGTAAAAATATTGCTGTCTCACTCACTCTTTTTTTTCATATGATATTGCAAGACTTTTTGATTTGCCCTCGTATACGTCAACTACACTTTAACCAAAAATATAATTCTAAAAGAAAAAAAAAAAACAACCAAAATTCGGCCCTTCGACCCATTCAGCCCCTCGACCCATTCGGCCCTTCGACACAATCGGCCCTTCGACACATTCGGCCCTTCGATATTCAACCCTTCGACATTCGGCCTTTCGACACATTCGGCCCTTCGACACATTCGGCCCTTTGAAATTCGATCCTTCTACATTCGGTCCTTCGACATTCGGCCCTTTGATATCGTACAGTAATCAGAACATCGGTCTACAAATACATAAACTCTAAAAATTCACTGAAAATTGGAAAATATCACAAATTTCCAGTAAAACAAATGTTCGCAAAATGACTCACGAAAACATGTTTCTAAAAAAGTTTTAGCAGTTTTTCGTGAAAAACAATTAATTGAAAAATTTTAACTGTTCTGATTTGCTAAGAAATGAATCGCTCATTTGCTGCAACAGTGACGCAAATTCATTAATTTGTAATATATTCGAATCAAACGATTCCCAAAAGTTCATATTCTCATTATTTTGTATCAAAACATACTATTTTATGTAGTTAATTCTAACAAAATGGTAAAACTCCATATCAAAAACCACTCAATTGGCGAAAGAAATAAACATTTTAAAATAATGGAAACTATCATAAGAAAATTTACAAAAGTTAAAGAATTATAAAAATTAAGATCCGATTGAGGATGTAGGAATAGAAAAAAAATACTAATCAGAAAGTATTTTTTCAAACAATTTTCAGTGATATTTTCAAATCGCTCTAATGAAAATCTAAAAATTTTGGATAGCGTCACTTTTGCGCAAATGAGCGATATGTTACGGGTAAAAACCCAAAATTGGCAAATTCCTGAAATTTTATTTTTTTAAATTCGTTTACACGATTAACAACTGGTTGTCTAGAGGAGCTCCGATGGTTACGAAATGTTTGGTGACCTAACCCTCTACAGCCTCGAAGTTTCATTTATTTCCGATCAGAGGGCTAAGCGTGATGATGAGCACAATTAGATCCTGCCAGCTCGTGAGAGTTTGTAAAACCATTATAGTCTCTATTATTTTAGATTTCGAAGCAATAAAAAATTTTTTTATAATTTTTATTCGGACATTTATCGATTTCAGGGCTATACCTTAACGTTAAACATACGAATAAAATATTTCTAAGAATATAATTACCGCTGCAATGGTAATTACCGGTACCCAAAACTTTGACATAAAATCAAAATCGAAAACTTTTAAGACCTTCTAAATGATATGCTACATTTAATGTTTAGTTCCATTCGCAGAGAATGAGATAATGTGTAAATTGCTTCCAGCGCTACAATGTTAGTTTTGAATGCTATGATTCTTCAAACAAGTTTATAGCATTCTTCAAGACCGTTTTAATGATAATGTGACACGTATATAATACATAATAATCGAATAACAGGAGCAATTTTGTTCTCTAAGTTTTTATTATCAAGCCATAAATTGGCGACCGATAAAATTAGATCAAATGATTACGAATTCAAAACTTTGAACACGGTATAGCGTCCTAAAGTGAGCACCGGACGACCAGCGCCTGTGTCAATGAGAAAAGTCGCAGAATTGACCGAGTGAATTATTCGTTTTTTGGAAGTTACTCTTGTTGCCCGTTGAGTAATAACTACATGGTTTGCAGAATTTTCCTGCATTTTCTTTATATTATATCAATCGTCACACCAACAAATTCATTGTAGGTTTGTGTTGGTACCACAGGAAGATGAACGTGTTCATGATCTTCATCGCGATCGTGATTTGAGACGGCCACTTGGTTAGTTTTGATTTGTCGCAAATAATTTTGAACCGCTTTCTCGAGTCATATTGTGCGCTCTTCTATTTTATTAGCACGTCTTTTGGAAGGTTGACTTAGCCCCAAAATATAATTGTTGGTGTTATGAGTAAGTAGACGTTTATGCAATTTATCATAAGCTGATACGGTAACTTGTTGTTGTTGTTGCGTCAGTACCTGCCTATTTTATAAGCCATTTTTGCCAGCTGATCGATTGGTACGATCGATTCGTTCAATTTTCGAATCTACAACGGTCTATAGTTCGTTCTGGGAAATTGTAACCTACGAAAAGTTGTATATGTCACAACTCATCTGAGAGTTAACTGACACTCACCAATACTCTAACAGCAAAGCAGAGCCCTTGGCTGTCTCTCTGCAGAGGGTGCTAAACGTCCGAATAACATTCTTTTACTGTGATGTTTGAAGTTTATGTTGGCCTGTACCAACAGGCTGTTCATATCGGGTTTTTTCGGTTTTTACGCGATGTACTCGACCGATCAAGAATCGTTACCTTGTAAATTTGAATTGAAAAAAAAATTTAAAGGTTTCCTTGTTGAATTGGTCCTTGTTAGTCCCAACAGATTACTGGATAGTTTTTGAAATTCAACATATTTATTTAGTATCCTCAGCTAAATTATGTAATGTCTTTATGTGCATTTCGCATATCATTACTGATGCTAGGTAATCGTTGTTATCACACGTTGTGATAAAGAAAAAAAAGTTGCGCGTTCTATGTGTGATAAATAACAGTGTTGAAAATTAATTGGCCACAATTTTTTCTTTTTTTTTATAACACCACTGTGTCTTACGATGCGTGAAGTTTTTATCGCTTATACGATAAGAAATGATTACTCGTAACAATTCCGCAGTCGGATGTTGGACACAAATTACACAAAGGTGTGCAGCGTTACAATAAACTATAACAATGGATGCTTGCTTATGCTTCTTCGTGGCGCGGTCATCAATATAACTCGTAACTCTAATGGTTATTCTATAAACACTGCGCGGTTTATATTCGGAACAACTTTATTTATTCTGGTGTTAAAAAAAATGAAAATTCACGTAAATTCACATTCATAAATTCGAATCGACTAACTAAATAAAATATTGTTTTTACTTTTTTTTCTGACATAGGAATAGAAAAGCTCCTTGCGTCCTGGAACCGGTATGCTAAAGAATAAATCAAAATCTTAATTCGAAACCGGACGACAAGAGCAGTGTTTCTCAATCTTATATTTTATCTTAATTTCATATTTATATTAGTAATAAATAAAACTTGCATGGTCTCCCAAGTAGGGAGGGGGTCGTATGCCCCCCGTTGATAAACACTGGATAAAAATATTCCCCTCTGTGGGAATATAATAATACTGGTGAGGATATCGTTCCACAAATAGTAAGCAGTCCTGCCTTACAAAAATATCCTTCATTTCTTTGTTACCCTGTTATTCATCTCAACTGGAATAAAAAAAAAAAATTGCTTCGAGGCTCTTGAAAATAACGAAACAGGAATATGTTATAAAAAGGAATACAACAATAAGATTGAGGATTTTTAAAAAACAAAAAAAAGACAATTTAATTATTTTTATATGTTTTCCTTTTATTTTATGGTTTTTATGTTTTGCATTATTATTAGAGGTTCCGTACCTATCTATAGCTGCTGCTGAAGAAGTTTGAGTATAAAGATTTTTTTTTAAATTTCATACTTTGCCGAGATTATTATATGGTTTCATCTTAAAGTTAAAGTTTTTACCTGGGTATACACAGTAAAGGGAGCTGGGTGAATGAACTTTTTCTTTTATATCAGTACAATATGTAACGATGAGTCTTTTTTTCGTGAACGAAAAGCTTTTTGAATAGATCGTATCATGTTTATTCTTAGAAAACCAAAACATAAGAAAACACTTTTCGTGCGTTCACAGAGATTTGTTGTTTTTGTATAGTGAAAGCTTAAAAATTAAAAGAAAAGCTTTTTATTATTCACAAAATGTAGAAAACGTAATTAAGGAAAACAGATTGTGAGTATTCAGAGTTTATTTGCGTCTTTTACCAAAAGTTCCTCATATACGATGCACATAATATTATTGTACAGCATACACACACACACGCACACACACGCACACGAATAAACATACAGCATAGAATTTTAAAAACTTAATTAAATAATTATACATAAATGCTGTCGTACACGAGTGTATAGAAAAGATGTTACATTAGGTTTACTTCGTGTATCATCTCATGTTCATAATTATTTGGTACAAAATGTATACGCAAGGCCAAAAAGTTCATAACAGAAGTACTTTTGAATAACTTTTGAATATTTTAGAAGCAATTATTTTATTTTTTATTTTGTTTCATTAAAATATAAAACGTAAATTTAGTACATACACAAAATATTGTGTTGTATATTTATTTTCAAGGAATTTTTCGAATTATGTTTTACAAATTGTTTTAGAATAAAATTATATAAAAAACTACAGATGTACATTATTTAAAATATATAAGAAGAAATATAACAAAAAATTAATTGAATTGTGTATGAGAAAATTCTATGGAAAAATAACTTAATTTTAATTTAAATTCTTTTATTAAAACACAGCCAAAAGCTTATGGTAGTCGATTAAATGTATTTTTTATTTTTCTATCTGCTTTTGTTCTATGGATGTGGGCTTTCAAAATCAAAAATAGTTATTTTTTTGACAAGTTTAAAGCTGGTTTTAAATATTTATTCACCCCTAAAATTTTTATATCAAACTAATTTTTACAGAGTACATTAGTCCATACGCACCGTTGAACAGAAAATAAAATTTAGGCTTGGAAATGGATCCGTGGTATCTCAAACGCAGTTTAAAATATTTTATTATGAAACGCCCAAAATTTATTTACCAGGAAAGTACGTAAATCGCGAATGCACCGCGCTTACCCAACTTCACAGAATTTTGTGATTCATAAGAAGCTCACATGTCAAAATACAATTCAATCTCCTCGCAATGTGCTTTTATTCACTCCACAAAAATGCTCGTGTAATGTATTATTTCTGTATGTCTATATGTTTAAAAAATTTTGTAAATTTTCAAATTTTTGCAGACATATTTTTTCTAAAATCGCATATTCTGCTTATAAACTTAGGAAAAATAAACAAGTGATATGTGGTGGCCAACCCTCGACATACAATAGTTGTAGAAATAGATCTCCAATACACGACATTTATTTTCTAAAGCAAAACAATAAGTTTACCAGACTTTGGAAGCAAAACTATTCCTGGTTAAATTTCAGAGAACCAACAGTGTTAACCATTGTCGCTTAAAAATTAAATCTTTAAATTACAAAAATTAAAAGCTCCCTCTCCCTCTCCTGATACACAGATTTTCACCAAATTTTTCAGAAATCTTCCAATTAATGGAAAAAAATTAGTTTTAGTCCGTATATTCAATTCGTCCGGACTGGAGTGATATGAATTTTGATGAAGCTTTTTTTATCAAAACTGGTCATTTCTGGTAAAATTTAAAAAATTTAAAAACATAAAGCTAAAATATGCTTTTAAAAACATTTTCTAAAAACCAAAAAGCTCCAATGGAAGCAGCCAATTTCAGTGGACCGATCTCGGCCAAAGCCACTGAAATTCCATCATCATTTATGTATCAACTTTCACTCCTATCAATCAATGGTGTGCAAACATTGTTAATATTTATTTATTTCAAGAAGCTTACAAAGTAAATATTTACAGAAATTATTATCAACAGTAACCAATTGGTTTTTTGATTGATGTTTAAATATATAAAATAATATAATTATAATATTGAATCAATTTTACATATATAGAGGAAAGAACCGAAGGTTCGGATTCATATAAGAACTTAAAAACTAACTTAAAAATAACTTACAAACTAACTTAATACTAAAATAAAATAAAATTTTTAAAAATATACAAAATTAATTTACCAAATGTTTCATTTGGCAAGTTGAATAATCAAAAACAATATTAATATTAGTATCCATGTGCAATGTCTAGGAGCGTTGTATTTGAAGATAAATTAATTTGACTAAGTGCTTTGAGAGAAGCTTCTCATTAAATTCATCAATTGTTGGTATGCTACCTAGATAGTGGAGGATGTCAACTCGGCAATGCTTGTAGTCTGGAGGGCTAGGCCATTTATTAAAAACAAATCGTAGGGCTTTGTTTTGAAGAATTTGAATGACCTTTCTTTGGGAGAGGGTGATCAAATCAGCAGCATATGTTAAAATAGGACGAATGTATAGTTTGTAGATCAGAAGTTTATTGGCAGGGTCTAGGCTACTATTTCTATTTAAAAAGGGAAACAGGATATTGAAAGCTCCCAAAGCTTGACGTCTTATAGATAGTATATGTTTATCAAATCTAAGTAACATATCAAAAGTAATACCAAGATATTTTACTGAATTTACCACTTCGATTATTTGATCATTGATAAGAACTGGCACCGCTTTCTTAAGCTTATTGATATGCTTAAAAGTAGGTCGGAAATAAACAAGTTGAGTTTTGTTTGAATTTATAGTGATGTTCCAAATTTCAAAATAACTTGTGAGACGATTTAGATATTCTTGCATTCTGATAGAGCATTGGTATTCACTATAACTCGAGCAAAAAATCGTGGTGTCATCAGCAAAAATTTGGACATAAGTTTGCTTTGTGGGTGGTTTGGGTATATCATGGATAAAAATTATATAAAGTAGTGGGCCAAGCACCGAACCTTGCGGGACTCCTGTAACAATATTTTTAATGGACGAATAATGTCGATTTTCGAGTGATACGAAGAATTTTCGATTTGTAAGGTAAGATTTTATCACAGCAATGAGAGCTGCGGGAATGCCGCCTTTTATTAATTTATAAATAAGTCCATCGTGCCAAACGGAGTCAAATGCTTTTTGAATATCAAGAAAACAAGCAGCCGCGATTTTTCTTTTATTTTTACATAATTTTAAGTGATTAAGTAATCTCATAATTGCATCCGTGGTTGATCTATTATATACAAAACCGAATTGTTCGTCAGGTATAAGGTGGCTAGCGGCAATGCATAACCTACGGTATATGACGCGCTCAACTATTTTACTCAAGCCACTCAAGTAAACTGATTGGTCTGGTGTTTTCAGGAATGCAAGGTTTGTCTGGTTTCTGGATAGAAATAATTTTGGAAACTTTCCAGCTAGACGGAAAATAGCTGAATTTAAGAATGGCATTTGTTATATTGCTCAGAAGAGTTAACCCCTCGAATGGCAAGTTTTTAATTGATCTATTACATATACCATCAATGCCCGGGCTCTTTTTGTTTTTGAGTTTGTAGACTATTTCCCTTAATTCTAGCTCATCCGTATTTCGATAGTTTCACTAACAGTTTCATCAGGTAAGTGATCAGCACCACTAAAAACCTTTTCATAGTAGTCAGCAACCTTATTTGAAATAATCTCAGGGTCAATGATAGGCCCGTCATGTTCAACAAGAGTAAGACTTGGTTTTTTGACCCGCTTAAATAGGTTGTTGCTCTTATATAAATTAGTCTTACATGGTTCAATATTACTGAGCTTGTCACGCAAAACTTTTTGTTGAAACTTCAAAATATTTTCATGAATTTCACGTGTGAGGCGATTAATTAAGGTCTTTGAAAAAAGCAAGGGCATTTTAGTATGCATTCGTCTACAAAAATTCTTGAATTTAATTGTGCTGATGATATTTCTAGGAAGATTTTTACGAGGTGCCTTATTTAAGGGAACAAACTTTGTAACACCATCATTAATGATGCTAGTAAGTTGGCCAATTTTAGTGTCAATCTCGTCGGTGTTCTCAATTTGATGACCAATGAGAGGGGACAATTCTAAATAGACAAAATATCTAAAATTATCCCAGTTTGCTTCACTATAGTCTCGAGTTTTGGGGCGTACGAAAAGGTGAGGAAATCTAAATTTATTTGATACCTCAAACACTACAGGAAAACGATCCGAGCAAAACTCGTGCAATACTTTAATCTTATTTTTAACAAAAACTTCCTTAGAAAGTGCCAAATCTAGAGTATTATTACCTCTCGTATTTTGAGGTGGAATGATCAGTTGAACATTGTTCTGTTCCCAGAAATTATAAAGGATTCTACCATTTTGATTTGTTGATGAACTCTTCAAACAAGCATGGAGAGCATGAAAATCGCCGCAAATTAGCACTTTCTCATGAAGTTTGAATAAATCAGTAAGAATTTTTGAATTTATTTTCCAAAAATAAATTGAAACAAGGAGAAAAGAGTTTTCGCCCTCACCAATAATAACTGCCGTAGCAGCATGATTGTTTGACAAAAAAGCCTGAGGCTGGTTGCTTTAATGCTATTATGAATTAGGATTGCAGTGCCGCCTGACCTAATTGAAATCGAATTTGTTCTGAAGATAGTATAGTTTTCTATTTCAAAATGATGAACGTTTCTTAAATGAGTCTCGTTTAGGCAAACGAGATGAGGTTTATGTTTAGATATTAATTGGTCAAGTTCACAGCGTCTTGCTCTAGAGATCAGGTTATTACAATTTAGAATTAATAACTTCATGATAAAAATTGGCAAACAAAGTTTAGGTACATAGACTTCTGTGTGCTAATGTCCGGGACAGAGTTTAGCTCTTTGAGAAATTTTGAGATTTGGTTCGTCAGAGTAACGAAATCAATACCAAAAAGAGATTCAGACTTTGAAAAAAAATCATTAAGATTGCTATTTGGAACATTTCGTCCACTGGATGGCTGAATTTGTTGGGTTGGGTTTAAGTTTAAATTTATAGAGTACGAAAAAGAGACCCCTTGGCGAACAAAGTTAGATGAGAAGCTTCTTGAGACAGGCCGATTTGTTGTGTTTCTTATACTGGATTTTTTATAAACATTGTTTGACAAATTCAACTTACCAAAATAAAGTTGTTTCTCTGGACAATCACGGAAGCTGGCTACGTGTTCACCTCCACAATTTGCACACTTGACTGGAACATTGCTTGCGTTCGTTTGGCATTCGCCTGGCGTGTGGCTTTCTCCACACTTAACACATCTAAATTTTAGGCTGCAACCCATGGCACTGTGACCGAAGGCCTGGCAATTGCGACATTGCATAATCGCAATTTTCTTTTTTTCCTCCCACGAGACACGATATCGGCAGCAACCGATAACTGCATTTAAATCAGATTTTTTCGTTGTAGGCTCAAAGTTACTGTGAAACAAGGTAGCTGAATGACGGATCCTCTTTCATTGTTATTTCTTATAAATTTGTTCATCGGATAAACTTTCAAAACTTTAAGACCCTTCATTGAAAGGTCATCATAAATTTCATTTATGGGAGTATCTTGGTGTAATCCTCTAATGACCATGATCAAAGGTCTTTGCTCTTTATTTGTATAAGTATAGAAAAGGTACTTGTTTTCCTTCAGCTTGTCCACAATAACCTTATGCTGCTCCTTATTGGCCGCATATAATGTGCAATTGTTCGTAGTTTCTCTCAACAGTGAACCAGGGTAGGATTTAGAAATCGCCCGAAGTGACTCAATCGAGTTTAAGTCTTTTATGATGATAGGCGGTGGCTTATCAGACTTCTTGGCCATTTCACGAGTACTTTGCACGTTGTTAGTATTTTCGCCGTTTAATACATTAAATCTACCCCCGATTTTTGATGGGATAATATTTTCGTGGTCATCATCATGATCCATAGAAGAATCAGAGTATTCACCCAATTCATCCAAAGCATAATTGACCCGGTCCCTTATATCATCATTACTAACACCTGGTTTTTGTGCATTATTTAAAATCGTAGACATAGGTTGTTGTTTATTATTAGCCAAATTTCCGCCCGAGCGCTTAGTTGATTTAAATGTTGACTGGTTAGTTTGTGACACTTTCGAATCATCCATACTTATTGTAGTATTACAAGACAAACCATTTTTAATAACTTCCTTCAAAGCAGCGAGGTCCGCAGATAAAGAATTGATTTTACTTTCAATTTTTGATTCGATTTTGGCGTTCGCTTTTGTCTGCAAAACATTTAGATGGCTGATCAAACGATCATCAATCGGCAAGTTTTTCGACGACTTCCTCGGCATTTTTAAAAATTTATGTAACTGATTAACGTGTAGACCATTACCCGATCTAGACTCATAACTTTGTTCTATTTTGCCTATACTGTAAATATTCACTTGATTTTTTACTTGTTGTTTTTAAAAGCCAACAGGCGCCACCTTAACACAGTTTAAATAAAATTATCACTTTAAAACACAAAAATAATCTTTTATTTTTAAGCACGACTGAACAATGATGAATTGAATTTGACTAGCACAACTTCGATAGCATCGATGTTTTGTGTGCAAACATAGGAGTTTTGCTGCCAAACAGTTTTTTGACAAAATAAGCCATTTTTTGGAAAAATATTCTGGATCGGTATTGTTGCAAATTTAATTAATCTTTTAGATCATATAGTCGTTAATCTCCTAAATGATATTATTTTCAAAATATTAAACCGAAAAAACTCATATGGAATCTTCACTTTCGGTGGACTGATTTCAGCCAAATAACACTGGCACTATTTTTGGTAAAAGCTTAAGTATAAAGTTTCATTTCAACCAATCAAATGTATGTGAAATTTACCAAAATTTCAACCCAAAAAATGCGATGGCACCACTACATTGATGATTTCTATATTATTAAAAGTATCAGCCCAAAAAATTGTATTTCATGACATTTTATAAGAAGTAAGCCCAAAAGAGCATTGCTATCGTGATAGTTTCTCATAGTCAGCCCCAAATTAACTATAACAAAAATTAAAACTGTATCACTGTCACTTATACTCTCAACCCAAAAATTTCTTTACGAAATGTTAAATAATAAAATAAATTAAAAAAATTTATTTCCAATTCAAATTAAAGACTAACTTATGATTCATAATCAAAAACCAAAGAACTAAAACAAATCGTTAAAATTAATTTAAAAATGAAAATTCATTTTTGCAACTTCAAAGTAGGTATAGGTGTAAACTAACGGTGACATCACGTTTTCCATAAGCTTTGGTACAATTATATTCCAAAACACTATATTTGAGCAACCTAACATAGCCATCTTGGTTATAAATAACCTAATAAAAGTTCAATAAACACTCGCCAATTTTTTACTCAGTGACTTCTTAGTTTTCGTATAAGCCCGCAATCCAAATAAATTTTTCGTAAAGTTCTGGTCCTAAACTATACCAATGCATAGGGGCGTACGATTCTAACAAGGCTCTTATAGTCATATGTAGCCCAAATATAGCTCAATAAATACGTACTCATAAATTTTTAGTCTGTAACTTTTAAGTTTTAGTATTAGCTCGCGATGCCATTAAATTTTCAAACAGTTAAAATCTTAATCTATACCTGTGCGTCGGGGCATGCGATTCTTACAAGGCGCACGTGCTCATTTATGGCCCAGTTATAGCTCATGATAAACACTCATCAATTTTGACTCTTTTACTTTTTGCCATTATATTTTCGAATAGTTCTGGGCCTAATCTATACCTGTGCGTCGGTGCATGCGATTATTACAAGGCTGCCGTGTTCCTATATGGCCCAATTATTAGGACTAGAACTAATCGAAAAATATAATGGCATCACGGACCAATACCAAAACTTATTAGTTTAAGAGTAAAATTTGTAATTGAATGTACCGCACTCACTTGTTACAACGAAATGTGTTTTTCATTTAGTTATATGTACACAGGTTAATGAAACTTACATAGTAATGACAATTGTTGAATAATAATTACACAATAATAATTAATTCTATAATTAAAAGTGTCGAAAGTTTTTGGTTTGTATCAATACATTTTCTATACTCAAATTCCTTCCGGGTCGCTTTGTATTATGATAGAAAATGATAATATATTTCACGATATAAAATAAACTTATGCAATATACAATTGCACTTGTATACTTCTATTACAGTATACAAGTATGTACAATTGTATATCGCGATAGTTTATTTTATATCGTGATAGTTTAAAAGTGTTGCCAGTGTTGAAAATAAAATTTTGGGATACAATTTTGGGCCAATTTTATATATGTAGCTACCAACCAAACCATCTATGCTGTACAGTGGTCGAATTTTTGTTGAAAAATAGTTTTAGTTCCTTTAGCGTAGTTAAGTAAAGACTAATTAATAATCATGAGAAATTTTAGCCTCGAAATCTTGCACATTTATGATTTGCTATAATATATCACCGAAATCATTTAAAAAGTTTTAAAAAATCTCTGTAAGTTGTGCAAGTGATGCCGTGCAGCTTTTCTTATAAATTGAAAGAACTTTACAAGAGCTTTTTGGCTTTTTGCAAATATTTTGAATTTTTTTAGAAAAACCAGTCCAGTGTTACTATTTACTGGTAATTCCCCGGGAAAAGTGAATTGGGAAAAGAGTTTATATGTAATTTTTTCAAAAAAAAAATTCTGGTACACTGAAGTTGTCGTCCCTGTCAATTTAGATATGGAAAAATTATTCCCAATTTATAAATATTTACATCAATCTTTTCTCCTCAGTAGGCCGGAAAAAATTATTTGAACAGAAATTAGTGCCACAGGGTATATGGTGCTATGAAATTCTGTATATTATCCGAGTTTTAAAATATGTTTGTAATTTTTTATTCTTTATTTCCTTACTAGGGGAATAAATCCGCATTGATTTACCCAGTCAGAAATTCCCGTCGATATTTTAAGTAGGGAAATAAATAATAGGAAACTGGCAAACAAATTTAAAAAAACGATTAAAGTGTAGCCGGCAAAATTTCGAATTATAATTTTAAAGCAAATTATATTCCGCATGCGGAAATTTAAACCGATTTCAAGAATACGCGCTTAGGTCAGTTTTTAAAAATTGTTGCGGAAATATTTGACCTCGTGCATGCGCATTGTCATACAAATGAGTGTAGCTTTTTTACATCCCAGACGTATTTACTGGTCGAAGTGAAACCGCTTACTTATGCTTTTTCCACTAATTAGGCAATTTAAATGATTTTTAACCAAAATCGACCCACCGGAAGTCGTAGTTACCATAGGAGCTTTTTCGTTGTTTGAAAATATCTTGAAAAGTTTATCATTACGGGAAACATGACTACGAATCAAAAAATTCTAAATTTAATTTTCAACAACATCGGCCCAAATCAGTTTTATACAATTTAAGCAAAAATGACGATTTTTGTCAAAAAACTGACAGACAAACGGATTGATTAATTATGATAAAACTTAATATTGAAGCACTTTTCATAAATAGGGAAATCTATGCGAAATCTGGTGGACATCTGTTTACTTGAGATGACAGCTTCTATAGAAGGTTTTTCGGTTTTTCAGTGAATATTTAATTTTCATCAAGGGTTTATTATCCTTGTTAGTTTTCTGAAATATAAGCAGCTGAAAAAGTTTTTTTTATTATTCAAAACAGTTTATATCAAAAATCTTGTAGGTTCAAATTTTGGGTTTAGAAATTAAGTGTGGTGTATTCGAGATCTACGTTGTTTGTCGTGTAAGAAAGTTGGTTGTTAGCTACAACAAATTCCTGCCTTCAATTTTTTTAAAGTATATGTATATCATTTTCAAGATTAACAGTTGTGAACTCTAGAAGGTTATATTTACACCCATATTTGTTCTTTTCCAAAAGTGTCTTGATCATCCTAGACAGATTTATTGATTGGGGTGAAACCTCGCATACTTCGAGTTTTTCTACAAATTGGAAAAGTGGATTTTAGCTAACATCGATACACCGTGACTGTTTTCGCCGTTGTTTGGTAGTATATTGAAAAGTATATTATTTACAAAAAAAAAACTTGAGTGCGAGCTAAAAGAATCGAAATAAAATTTGGAATAATACCGGTCCAGATTAGTTTTCCTAAATTAAATCGGAAATGATGATTTTTGTCAGCTAACAGTTTTTTGATTACTTTACCGTTTAAAAATAAAGTATTGTAATCATGAAAAATTGTTACCTCAGGATTTTTTCAGATTTACCATTCGCTATGTCGTCGAAGTCAAAACAAGTAGTTTTAAAGAAAACACTCGGTGCGCGTTTTCTTGTGGTGCCTTGCCGGCCAAATGTATATATCTTCGCTAACGCCCAGATAAATTAACTAATCTGGATAAAATTTCATACCGAACCTATTCTCCTAATATTAGGTATATTATACCTATTCTCCTAATTTTGGAGATCCCGTGATTTTTAGCCGAAATTAGTTTACCGGAAGTGACAGCCTCAATGTCGTTTTTTTTTTTTTTGAAAATTGTTTGAAAAGCATATCATTTACGAGAAAAAATATTATGAGCTCAAAGATTCTGAATTAAATTTACAACAATACCGCTCTGGATTGTTTTCCACAATTAAGCGGAAATGACGTCAATAAAAATTCGGTCATATACTGTCCAGAAGGATGATTGATTGGGATCATACTTCTTTCTTAAGCTTATTCTACAAATTAAGAGACTCATGTAAAATTCGGCCGACATCGGTCCCTCGTATGTAAAAGATTCAATTGAAACTTTTTTAAGCTACTATGAACTAAATGGTTCTAAATAAAATTTCCAATCTAGAAAGATAAGTTTTTCAAAATTTAAGCTGTTTTTTCTATAGTAATCATGAAAAATTTTACCCTTAAGATTTTTGCAGATTTACCATTCTCTATAGCAGTGGTTCTTTACCTTTTTTTACTCGCGGCCCACCAAATATTTCATATTTTTTTGTGGCCCCAATTTTTTTTAATGATAATTTTTTATATAATACTACCTACCGTCCGCGACTTTGTTCGCGTGGTTTTCAATTGAATGCGATAATATGAAATAAGAAAGAAAGTGTTTGTTTATAATTCTGTTTATTGAAGTCTTTTTGGATACAAAATATTTTTTTTTGTTTTTCCGTCAGGTATGTACACAAATAAATCAGACGGTTTTCCGACACGTGAGCATGCCACATGCGGCTGTCCATGTGAGAAGAATGGATTTTCCAAATTTAGTTCACATATTTGTAGCGCTTGTGCTTGTGCTTTATTGATGGTTGCAAATCCGAGTCGTTCTTTTGGCATATCTGTCCGAATCATTACTATAGTTAAAAAGAGTCAGCCATATCTAAACAACATTTGCTCAGATTAAAAAGAAAAAAATCCAATTTTATTTTTGTTTCGGGCTCCTCTCGCAAACGAAAATCGTAATATACTTAACCCTTCATTTTGTACTGGAAAAAAAATTGGAACATGTAAATCGTACATTAGCACGCACACTGAGTGCGACATTTAGGAAAATTTTGTGAATCAATTCGTCCGTGGTTGCTGTGAGTTTACAGAAATTTGTTAGCAATAAGAGGCATTGTAAGGATTCGTAAATTGCTATTTTACCATTTCCAATATCAAACAATTGTTTTGCGAAACAATGTGGATGCATTATGTTGTAGTTCTATACGTATCGTCATAAAACTGATGATTTGACACATGCTTTAAGTTTATCAGCGGCTGTTGAACGTGTTATGGTAAAGTTTGTCGAACATCATCAGATAATAGAATGATTGCGGCGCCGCCGCTAATAATCCTCTCAAATGTTTTAGTGTTCCATATGAAGCGCTTCCAATGCTTTTTTGTGTGACGATGGCAGTTTCAGTGCTGAATGTGCTATTCGACCACCATTCAAAAAAGTAAATTCTAGATTATATGCGATTAAGAGTGCAATATCTTTTCGTGATTGTATAGTTGCCAAAATGAACGAAATGAGAAAAGTACAGCTTGTGACTCCCGGCGCATCTAGGAAATTCACTTTGGCTTGCAATAACATGCAGAATCCTAAAATACGCTACGCGTTTTTCTGAAACCAAGTACTGTAGATTAGTTTGAACAAATGTACCCAATTCTTTCACATGAAAATATCTTTTGTATTGCTAATCACAATCGAAAATGTCGTTTGCAGATCCACTTGGCCCAGTCATTCTGAAATGAATCAGTGCTTTGATAGTGATTCCGTCATTTTACACGTTTGACACGATTGGGTGGGGATTGTATTTGCTGTGGTTGAGAAGTGCCCCAGTATATAGTAGTCAAGCTTCCCGATTAGTGGCACATGCTTGACCATTAATAGTTCTCAATTCTTGGAAGGGTGTCGGTTCATGTGCGTTTATTACAGTGTGGGTAATGTACGCACGGCCTAACACGTTGGTTGAATATAAATTGGGATGTCAATCAACTGCTTTACCGTGTCTGCGACGTTAAAACATTTTCGCTGATGCATTCCATGTGTTTACTACACTTGGTACTTTAGAGTAAAAAGCAAAACTTATGTGATTTCTCTTCTCTAACTATAGCTTAGTAGTGATTAGCTGGCATTTCTTCGTTCGGCAGTGGTATAGTAGTGATAAATTTGCCATTGCAAATTCCTTGAATGTTGGCATGTAATTCTTGCACACGATATTTGTTGCATCGAACAATGAAATTTGGAAACACGAATTGTAGTTTCTTATAATTACCAAGAAATGTTTCGACTGTACTATACCAAATGATACCAACGTTGATAATGGTTTGGGTAGTGGTTTAGATTCTGGTAATTTCACATTTTCTACCGCGCACCACATTCCTTGTGTTTTTCTTTTGAATTTGAAGGCACTTCTTGTATTGATTGCATAAATTATCCATTGTTTGGCTTACTTTAGGACGGATAAAATCTCGGATTTTTCTATCCAATTACATCACGTAAATTATACAACAGACATGCCTCTTTCAATACAAAAAAGATGAACAAAATTGAAAAAAAAATCTGGGTTAGAAAAATCCGATATTTTTATTCGTCGTATGAACTGGCACTGCAGTTCACGATGCCGTTTGGCTAACATAATGGATTTGACAGCAATGCTTTGGGTGACTTCGAGCCCATCAATACTTTAATTTTATTTAAAAATTAATAAAAAATTACTTTTTCAATAAAATAAGAATAGGATATTGTTTTGATTTTTTGTATTGCTGGTAAACAAAATTCTGATAAACAAAGCTGTAATTATTTGCATAACAAAATTCAGAGTTAATAAATTTTCTGTTTTAGTAAACAGAATAAAATATTTTTAAAATTAATCAAAATAAAATCTGTTTTAACTTGGGTACCAAATTATTTTAAACGTTAAAGTATGGTGCTGAATACAATTGCAACGATAACACACACACCATTGATTGTGTCTTGGTTATCACAATACTACTCATTTAATTGACGATGGTCTCTGTTTGATCAGGTCGGGGCGGAATATCGTATTCAAATGTATCTTATCGTGTTCCATCGTTTTCAATTGGATTGTACTTAACGATTTCATATTAATTTTGAAATTCGGTATGTTTTTAAAGCAAACAACACATTTCAGGTAATTCAGGTACACCAGGGGCCTACCTTTTTATAAAAATTACGAAAACTTGCTCATTTTAATATAAATTTCTTATGAAAAGTTTGAATCAGGTTGGTTAAATAGTGTGAACACTTAGGAGGGTTCCTTGATCGAGAAGACGGACCCCTCGGAATCAAGCATGTCACTAATTTCATATAATCCCTTTCGTCATCCTGTACATGCAACTTATACATGGTAAAAATTTCATGACGATATGGTGAGCGGCTCAAACACCCTTTAGAAACAAACAGACATTTTTGGGAAAACATTTTTTTGGAGCACCCCTCTAAAAATATTACGAAAATCTGCTCATCTTGATACAAAATATCTTTGCTATATTAGAATTTGATTGGATGAATGGCGTAGCCTTATAAGAAAAGACCGCTTGATCCATGGGATGGACCCCTTAAATTCAAGCATTCCACTTATTTTATATAAACCCTTTTCTAAACTTACTCTAGTGGAAAAACATAACAGGCAACTGATCTATACCACAATCAATTGATTTGTATGCCGAAAATTACATCCAGATCCATATTATAGGCGCAATTAGTATAATTTGGTATCAAAATCCACCATCTTGACTTGCGAAAAAAGTCAGCTATATGTAATTAGTACCCTGAAAATGACATACATGTCAGCATTATTGGCGTAGATAGTAGATAGTAGACAAAATTGACACCGCTCCCTCCACTACACTTTGCGAAAAACCAAAGGTGAGTAATGTAATCAGTACCTCCGAAATTGACACCCACATTGGCGTTGATATATAGGTGGGTAATCAGTACCGCAAAAACCGCGAAAATGACACTCATATCGTCATTATCGGCGTAGATAGTAGTAGGTATCAAATTAACACGGTCGTCCGCTCCCTTCATCACGACTTGCAAAAAACAAGTCAGTAACGTAAGCAGTACCCTGAAAATGAGACCGATGTCAGCATTATAGGCGTAGATATTAGTAGGAGGTACTAAAAATGACACCGCCCCCATCTCGCCTCGCACAAAACAAAATTTCTCCATCTCGGATCTTAAAACGGATCCCATATTCCTAATTAGCACTCCCGAAAACCACGAAAAAGGCATATATTCTGAAGGAAATTTTGCAAATATGGCAGCCCCGGCAAACTCCTTACGGACCCCTAGGGGGCCTCGGCCCCCCTGTTGAGGTTCACTGCTCTATAGCGTCAATGTTATAAAAAGTACAGTTTTTAAAAAAATCTCTGAGTCTATAGACTGATTGAATAATAGTCGGATGTCTCATAAATTGGGAGATCCCATTTCGAAAGAACTCGGTTTACCGGAAGTGGTATATTCTATTCAATTTGTCACGTCTAAAATGTTCGGATGCACTATTTTGTTGATTACCCATTGTAGCTCGAAAAAACTGAAAAGCAATCAAGAATCCGAACTCATTACCAGCGGTTAAAGAGGTACGACCACAACCCTGCAATTGGGATAAAGTCAAATTGTTGTTTGGATTTTAAACTTTTAAATATATGTCGATACAAAATCAAACAAGATTTGTAACTATGGAACTGAGGACCTGCTAGTATAAAATTTGTGTCGAACATGAGAATTTAGAGACTTGGCATGAAAAATAAAACTCTGTGAAAATAGATTCGAAGAGCTTGGGTGTGACGTATAGAACAACAACCCCGAACATAGGATATATTTGAATGTCGGATAAATATAGCAAATTTCCCAAGCGTCTGAAAATAGATCCGTACGTATAGGCATTTATTGAAAATGAAACTCTACACAATACTTAATCGGGATAAGAGAGAAGCTGTCGCAATCTGCATTCTTGTTTATATCAAGTTGAAATACGCAATCAAGAACTTATGTTAACTGCGTTAACTAAAAGACATAGCAATAGTCATTGAGACTGGTCATACATAGAAGCAAAAAACTTAGTAAAACATCTTAGATTTTAAAGGGATACCTAACTATGGTTCTGATAGGTAATTTAACTGAAAATGAAACATTTTCCCTTTTACTCATAAAATTCCAGTTTTCCTACGGGCTTGATGTTAATTCCACTTCCATTCGTGCTATATAATTAGAAAACTGTTTAAACTTTAATTCTTGTTTTCGAACTGGTTTTTTCGAACTTTTTTTTCGAACTCTAATATTATTTTATTTTTACTGATCACCGCAACAAGTCCTTCAATACCAGCGTTGAAAAAATCATTAACCCTAAAAACAATTTGATTTCATTTCCCATCGCGTTACTTAAATTGATGCAAAAATTATTAGAATAAAAATTAGTTTTACTATTGGAATGTTATATACGTATATTAATTGGTTGTGTAGTGTATACTTGTAAAGCCGTTGCAGTCAGAAGATTGACACATCTCTGAAAGCAAGCAGCAAATCAAGAAATAATACGATTTTGCTAGCGATAGGAGCTAATGCGCCTCAATTTGAAGAAGCTGCGGTAAGCTGAAATAAAAGTCATTTGCAATAACAAGAAGATAGTTTGGGTGTACTGATGGTACGCTGGCTAAACCGATGAATAATTGACTATGATGTAATAATCAATTGCACGTCATTGGTACTCAAACATACATACCGACGACAATGATCGATAATTTGGGAAGTGTAGTACTGACAGCAAAAACGTTAAGACCAGAATGGCAGCCGTTCGTCACAATAAGTACGCCAACCTTCTTTAATAATGGTAACAAAATCAAATCTGTCCTTTCTTTAAACGAATTATTATTGTAAGTGAGCCTTATTTCGCAAATTAGTATAATATCCTAATCATTGTCAAGAACACCAAGAGTAAAAATTTATTTAATCGAAATCAATAATTTCAATTACCTCTACAAACGGATCAAACCGCGATAAATTAAGCTTTGGTTTGATCATTCGGAAATTATGAGACACAGTACACGGTTTAGCCCCACCATGATTGTAAAGTTGCCTGTGTGAAATGAAACATTCACGGATTTCCGACAAAGATGATTGTGGCTCGCTCGTTTCTCATTAAATGAGTTCTGCTAACTCGATTAAAAAAAATGCGAACGGTGGATTGGAAAATTGAATATTACCAATTTCTCAATAAAGGCGCAGCCCTTTCAATACTTTCCTGAAAAAAATGTTTTGAACGATGAATTTGAAAATTTTTGTTATTAACCTTTTTCACTCTTTATAAATACTTATAAGTATATGGATAGTTTATGAATGGCCCAAATTAAAAACTTACTAATATGAACCTGGAGTCGGAAATTTAAAATAAACTTTTTATTTAACTTTCGAAAAAATCCTTTTCAAAAACATGTTCTCCATTGAAATAATCCAAAAATAGTAAAAATAATTATTACAATGCTCTCATTAGTAGAATTTTTAATTGCTTTCATTTTAAAAAAATAATTAAGTCACTCATTTTATTGTACCTATGTCCCTATTATGAATCTCCCTTAAAGCGTATCCCCAATAGAAGAAAGCTTATGACTTTTGCTTTAGAGAAAAGTATGAAAAAAATGTTGGGAAAAAAATTTTTTTTCTTCGTTAGGTTGGTCCTTATGAAAAAAGTTATCCAACTTTTAACTTTTGCTTTATGAGAAATACAATGAAGTTAACCGCATTTTTAAAATTGGCTGTTGTTGTTCTTCTTCTAGTTGGCAAAAAAGAAAAAAAATATAATACTTGTTTGTTTACAATCGTGATGTTAATAAACACAACTAAGATCCTATGTTCATGTGAATGTACAGGTTGACAAGAAGCTTGCGATGTGTAGGTGGTATACTGTAGTTGTGTGAGTAGGCGAATAGGTTAATGGGTTAATGATGTGGCGTGAATGCGTGGTATCACAATGGGCCAAAAATGGCCTAAGTGTCAACCACTGAAACCTAAACCTAAACCTTGTTTACAATTTTTAGCGAAGTATTTTGTGAAAAGTAATAAATAATGGAAGATAAATTAATCGAGGCGATAAACAGTTATGTGTATTAATACGATAAAACTTGTCAGTTGTATAGGAATAAAATTGCTACAGAAAATGTCTGCCAGGATATAAGCAAGATAGTACGAGAGCCACCAGAATATTGTTTCAAAAAGTAGAACTAGCTATGAAATAGCTACTCGAAGCAATGCGCCTTGATAAAAACATACCAAGTGACTCGGGTAGTGGTAAACAAAAACAATTCAAGTTCGTGAAAAAATGAGTTTTTTGCAACCATTTATTCAAAAAAGAGAAAGCAAGTTTCACGTGTTTCTTAAAAAACCTCAATAAATGAAGCTTTATTTTTCTTTCAGAACTTTTGGAAATATATAGGTAAGCCCAAGTCCAAGGATGGTCGAAGAATATTTAATCGAAGAAAATTTCGACAAGGATATAGAGTAAGACAGTGGATTTAGCAAAAACTACAATCTAATAAATTGTCCCCAACACCTATTAAATCATCCTTCCAACGAGTTGGATAGCGATGATGAGTTGTTTGATCAAATTTTGACAAACAACCATAGTGAGTCGAATAGTTATTTGGTAGAGAACGATCAACCCGGGTCATCTAATTCGCATCAACCAAAACAAAATTTTAACAAAAAATCAAATTTGGAAGACAAGTTGATAGATGCGATGGACATAATAAAAGGTCGAAACGAGCAACTTGATTCCTTTACGGAAGTGGAACATTTCACAAATTTATGTTTCTCAGTTTTTTGGCGGCAAAAACTAAGAAAAAAAGACTAGCAACAATTTTAAGTTTGACAAAAGTGTTATACGATGAAGAGAAGTTTATTTTTTTATTACTTAATTATTATTTTATTTTATTTTAATTAAACATTTTTATTATCTAATGTGATCGACAGAATTCGTGTGCAATTGAATTGTTTTTTTGAAACATTTTTTAATAAAAACACTAAAAACGAATTTACATAAAATAAAGTATTATTTATAAACTAAGAAATATTTACAAATTTGCTCTTCCAACATTTACACTTTGTAATTGCAAGCTCAGACTATCATCGTATAGCTAAATAATCTTTGGTTGAATTTCGTGTTCCAAATCGCAAATTTACTGTATTTTTCCTACTCAGTATATTGCATTTATCTACATATAGTACGGTTTCCTTGTTTTGTAAATGATTTTATTTTAAACTGAAAATCACTTGTATGGCCACAGAAAAGCAAAAAATTCTAGTGAAAATTCTAGTCCATGAATTTTCTCCAAATTTTTCATATAGTCTCAGTATGACCTAAGCTATTAGAAAAACAACTGAAGTTTCTAGTGGAAGAAATGGCGGATAGACGGATTATTGGTAAATTTCAAGATTTCATATACTGAGTTCCTTTACTTCGGATGTCAATCAATTTGCCATTTTACGAATCACTTTTAATACTTTATTCCGCTTAGATGTTTTATTTAGTGAAAATAGTGATACAGAATAAATAAAAAAAATTTGCTGGTAATTACATAACAAAATATATTCACTTTACTGATAGTGCTGCCACTTGCAGCGAGTAACATGAGACCGATGACCAATACCCAAAATCGCAGCTTCCACTAAGATATAGAATGCGTTCTCAAAGTGGCTATATATGGGCCATTCTCGCCATGAGATACCAATAACATCGTCCTAAAACTTGGCACCGGCAAAGGTTGAGATCAGAACCACTCGAAAATCATAGTGAGACCGATTACCAATACCAAAAATCTCATCTTCGATTAAGATATATAGTGTGTTCTCAAAGTGGCTATATATGGGCCATTACATGGCCCATATATAGCCAAAAGTTAAGTCTCAAATAAACTGCTACCGAACTGAAATTTATTATTTATTTCGTTAATTTTTGATTTGATAGAATTGATCTATTTATCATGCGGGTTTGATAGTTTTACGACGTATTTATTTTTAGGCTGACATTAAAATTTGGTGGTTTTGCTGTGGTAACAGAATAAGTTTTGATTTAACATATCGAATATGTATAAAAAAAAATTTTTGGAAGATACTTGATGTATAGTAAATGTCCGTATATTTTACAGATTTTTAATAGTTTTGGGGTTAACATTTTTACCAATTATAATTGAACTAATTGTATCATGTAATTCTACTACTATGAATATAGAGGATATAAGATGTCTTAGTACGAGTGAACTGATTAAATCCATCGCAAATTCTGAAGTTAAATCAAAATTAAATGTCAAAAGATCATTTTCAATAGTAAGCCATTTTACTTTAGACAGGTAAAGATCTCCCTAAATCATTACATAAACGAAATCAACAGCCGCAACTGCTAGATGGTATGATGGTCCATAACGAGCGTAAACCATAATTATCAACATTAACTTTAAATTTTTTTTTTTTTTTTTTTTTATAGCTCCCTTTCATTCACACACAAGTTTAACAGCCCAAATCTCCAAATCCTTACTCTCCAAGTCAATATTATCCGCACGTATATTTTTCGAGGCAGCTATAGCAGAAGCCACCACCTCTCGCTTTCGATTCAACATCCGAAAAACGATGTTTCTGAAAACATAATAGTCTGGAAAGAATACTATAAAGAACTGTGTGAGCTTGTCAGCTATGTTTTCGTGGATATTGGCACATAATCGGTTGAGGTTTCAGTAGACGTGCGACGTTGTAAGGAACGCTTTCTTAAGAGGTTCGAAAAGTTTTAGCATATGCTTTAGAAAATAGTTTGTCAGGTATATTGATTCCAAAAATAATAAAAGTTAGTGTTTCGAACGAGCGCTCTTTAATAAAGATCGGCAATTAAGATCTACTAAATTGCAATGCTCCAACAGATAAACCCAACAACTTTCTCCGCTCTTGTTGAAAGATCCAAACGACTGAAGTTGTCTCATCTTAGTCAATTTAATAGCAACAAGATAGTTATCAGGATAAGTTCTAAAAGCATCTACTGGTTTTGACATTATAGTTGCCTTATTACTTGTCGAAATAACCCCTCCATCGATAGTTGCCTCAACGACGGTTCGGGTGATGAACCCATGAATAAAATTTCGTTCAGCTTCAATGAAAGCGATTCAATATGTTTCTTTTAAGTTTCTTCAATAAATTGTTTTCTTCTTGTAACTAATAATGACATATAAATTATATAAATTGGGGGAATATCAATTAAAAAATTTGAAATACATAAGTACACGAAAATTATCAGATGACTGTGTCCTGTACAGTACAGCACCATTTCTCGCATTAATTTACCTGACAAATTTATTTTGCTTGATAATGGAAGGTTAAACACCTAAAAAAGTTTATTCATAACCAATGTGAAAATATATACAAGAAAAGCTCGCAAATTCACAAATAATAAAAAAACTGTAAATAATACATAAAATACTAAACTTAAACTGGTTACAATTGAAACGTAAAACTCATTGTTACATTGCTATGGTGGGTGAAGAGCGACAAGAAAATGTTTTCTTCATTTATAACAAAAACGCATACGTGACTTTTTAACAAAAAACGATTCCCGTCGTCTTGATAGAAAAACAACAATTTTAAGGTGGTGTTATGGAAAAATGTTTCATTTGTGTGGTACATATATGGTTTTGGTATAAGATGAAAAATGAAGATAAATTTGATGAAATACACTTTGTAAAGGAATATAAATCGTGTCTATCTGACTATTTCATTTTTCTTCTGATGTAAGGAAGGTTCAATTGTTGTGCGATTGTTGACATTTTAGATAAAATGTACTTCATCCCTATTGTAGATACACATGTGGAATACTTAAAAACAACTAACAAACAAATATTAAGCTATTTAGCTAGATATTTTGAATGTGGTAAGCAGCTCTCAAAACATTATTATTAAATTTTAGCAGATTTCAACAATTTATAACCCGTCGCAATTTTTATTTAAAAATATATGTAGTTGTTTCACTTACCTTTTTTCAGTACAAATCCACACGGATGATCAAACAAAAAATCACGAAAATAATTACAATCAGGATCGATATTTGGTTCTTTACACAAGCATGTCGGTCGAAAAAATGGAAATGCTTGTAACGTCCTTAAGGCAGCTTGACACTTTGTAACCGTCACTGTACTACATGCCACTGCAAATAAAATAAAAAAATAAACTTAGTTATTTTGAAATGTTTTGCGCAGTAGTTTTATTAAACTTATAATTAAGGATCTTTCATTTAAAAAGGTTTGGTCCATTTAAACCGAATGGATATAGTAAAACATAATAAAAATTTTATGCAATTTTCATTTGATAATTATTCATTTAAACAAAAAATTTATAAAAATATGTCATCATCATCTCATCGTCAACCTCGTTTCATGCACAGTTTTATTTATTTATTTATTCATTTTAAGCTAAACCGTGAAGTCGTTCGTTATTTTCTTGCCTATCGTCAACGACAATTTTGTTTTTGTTTTATTTTTTGCTGCGATTATAAAATGAAATGATAAAAATATTTTTTTTTGTTTTTGTTTTATTTCGGAAAATATAAAAATTTTAAAGTTAAAAGGTTGACATATTTTCGCGTTTTCATTGCCTTTCCTTGTTATAAAATGTGTGTTTCGAAAAAGATGGCACAAATCAACGAAAACAAAATGATGCTAAAGAAAAATGGGTTATCTCTTGTGAAAATTTTCCTTGTGGTATATTATTTCCTTCCCTTCGATGGTTGGGTCTTTTTTTATCAAAATTGTTCTGTTTTTATTTTGTTTTCTTGGAAGAATTTCCCAGATAAACAAGAAACAAAAACAATGTACAGTCTATAGTAAAATATGCATACGGATTACGATGAAATGAACGATCCATGTGAATAAAATGAAGACATAATTTTTGTACGTATGTATGTGTATAAAGCTGATGAGCAAATCCACCGCAACAAAAATTAAATTACTCGTATGTGGAAAATTGTGAAATGATATAGTACGATTTATGCTAAAAAATTGTAATTTAATTGTTTATGAATAATTCTTTGAACTTTTAAAATTTATTTTGAATTTCCCTTTTATTAATAGGATTCAATTAATAAAAAATATAAAGGTGAATATGTGGAGGCCAATAACCGACTTTCTTTTACAGTGAATGTATGCTATAAGGAACGAATACACCACACTTGACAAGCTAAGTGAAAAATTAAACCTATCGGACTTTTGGTTAAAGAATGCTGAATAATAAAAATAATTATTTTTGCTTAAATTATGAAGTTAAATATTTAAATTTATTTGAATCTTTTAAAACTTTGGTATTTTTTTGTAAATGTTACATTTTTTAACATAATTGCAACAATCATGCTTCAATAGAACTTTTGGTACACTGATAATGTTTTTTGTAAATGCTAGATACTTTTCAAAATAGTTTTAAAAAATGTAAAACTCCTATCAAAGCCGCCAAATACGGTGGGCCCATTTCGATTCAAAACCACTGTAAACTTTAAATTTGAAAAACTGATATGGACCTAAATTATTGCAAATTTAATTTAGAATGTTTGAGTTTATTTAGAGTTTTTATCATTAATTTCCAATTAGTAGTAACGAGGTCAACCCGGTTACAGTTACAGACACCGGAGTACAAATTTTGTTCGAAAACTGAGACTTGAGTGTCGGGAATTTTGCTGTTGTTGCATTAACCTACTAGATGCACAAAATTAATATTAGCTGTGTTCCAATGGAAACAATTTGCTACTCACAAGTACTTGTGAGTAGATAACCAAAGGAACGGGTAAAATTATGACAGCAACATATTTTGTTATCCAAAATCAAATTTGTTTGAATATTTTCAGACAATTTGGTAAAAATTGCATATAGTCAAAAATTGGACATACCAAGAGTATTGAGGTTCTAATAGTGAAAATGTTAATAAAATTAATTTATATATATTTATTATAAAAATCCACCGCTTTAATAGTCGTATCCATCAGTTTAATAATTTTATATATACATATATATAGTATATGTATATGTATAATTGGATCAATTTCATAATTGTAATTAGTAGCTAATTGTAATTTTACAAATTTTATTGCAATTTGATAAGCAATTTTCCACAAAAATCCCTTATTGTCAATCAATCGAATATAAACAAACAAAAAATTGTAATAAATCTGACATTTCAACATAATCAAACCATCACAAAGCCATCTGTTAGATTTTTTGAAACTAAGATACCTACCGTCAAATTTATGCGTAACAGCTTTCAACATCTACACCATCGTTTGAGTATGAGTAGCTGCGAGTAGATACAAGTACTTGTGAGTAGTTTGCTTTCTCCATTGGAACACAGCTATTATTGTAGATTGATATAAATAATAATAATTAAATTTTATGTTTCCGTCTAGTGTGCTGATGAAAAAAACTCCTAACTCTCAAAATTAGCATAGTGATTGATCGATTTGATAGTAAAGCTGTTAGTGAAAAGTAATATAATAAGATGGTTAGTACAGGACAAACACAATTTATATAAGTCTAATTTTCGAAATGTGAAGTGTTTTTATAAATGTTGTATTAAAAATGTTATATTGTAAACGAGCTTCTCTAGTATTGAACCAACTCTTTATATATGATAGATTCTCGTTAAATAAGTTATATCTGAGTTGAGTAGAATCAAAACGGACTCTTTTCCATTTTTGAAAATTTTACACGAAACAATAAAAACGTTTTGCTAATTTTTTATTTAATTTAGCGTTTTTAATTGTTGTTTTTTTAAAACTTATTATGATTTTAAATATATATTAAACAAGAATTCAAGTATAATTATGATAGTTATTAAGGAATCTGATATTTAATTTAGCATGTATTGCGTTTTGAAGCGACTTGTTGAAAATATCTGATTTTGGAGCACTATCTCGTGGAAATATTTCGTTTTGTTACAATTTTGGTAATACATTTTTTTAATTAAATGGTCGAATAAGAAGTTCTACTTCCTTTATTAATTAAAAAAATACATCACAAGTAATTCATTTCAAACTAAATATAATAAATAAAAATTCATTTGTTGGTTGTTCAAAATGAAACAATCAACCCAGTCTTAAAATTACTAACACAGTCCGTTACGAATCAGATTCTTAAATCATCGTCTACGAAAAACGTATCACATTCATCGTTATCACATACATCAGCAAGGCTTGAGCTAGTGATGGTTGAATTAAGAAACAAATTTTATAAAATGATAACATTTACAGGGACGTCCAATTATCACCAAAATGTTTCGTTAACAAACTATTGATATCTTTCAATTTGGCTGAGTTAATAGTTCTTCCCATAGTGACCTGATCAGGAAAATCAAGAAACAGAACAGCCTCTTTTTAACACCGAACGTGCTACACATAAATCTGACCGGTAAGCCACCTCACCACGTATACACAGTCCTTGCTGTGACCGCCTTACAATAAATTGTTTCGATTTATTAAACTAAAAATGCCATTTACCACACTCAGAAAAAAATATGATAAATACATGATTGCATTTACCATATAATAATAATAGAAATCATTATAAAATTATTGTGATATTCCCTATCATTCAATAATAAGAAATACTATTTGTTTAATTATGTCAATCACTGAAAATGGAGCTTATTATTATTATGATACTTGTAATCATATTCACCTCCTATGATTAGGGTAATCAGAATGCATGATTAAATTTTGATTCGTTTAATAATTTTTAGTGTATTTATAAAAATTCGCTATCTCAATGGGTGATTAATTCGTATGTAAACACTAAATATTTACATGTTAATTTGTAGTTGCATGGCTGTAGCCGCCCATCCACCACGTCACGCACATGACGTCACGCACATGAAGTCACGCACATGAAGTCACGCACATTAAGTCAATTTATGTCTAAACCAAGGCTGCGCAATAATAATGTTAAGATATTTACACTAACAAAACCACTAGAGAAAACAACAAAAACGTCAACATAGCGTGTCGTCATCATTTGGTGTAAGCGGCCTGTAGTTTAGCAGGCATTGATTTAATCCAATCATAGTTTGTATAATAAACATCATCATTTTGTGTTAAATACAATTATTTCAAATGATTGTTTGTATCATAATATGTAATCATAACAATGATGATCACTATTATGATCAGCTCAATCATATTTTTTTTCTGAGTGCAGTCGTTTTATAACATGATATAGACTGAGATTTTCAGTCGTATACTGGACATACTTGGCTTCCTATTGTAACTACGGTACCATAATCGAAATATATATTTTTCTATTCGTCAGGACCAATAATAGTGTTCAATGATTTGGTGCGCTTTTCGAGCAATGCAAATACACGATCCGGTGGTATATATGAATGGCCCGGGTCAGGGTATATTATCTGAACCTCTTTAATGTTTGGAGATGTGTTATTTTTCAGCCAGAAAGAACACATAGCTACCATCGCGCTATTCTTGTTTTGAGCCCCGCATCCATCACAAATTAATCTAATAATCTTTATATCTAAAGAAAAGCTGGCGCTCGTGAGACGATTAAACACAGCAGATGATATGTCATTACATCCTTTTGGTCGTTGTTCTTCAGTTCATACATATAGGAATATATTTTCCTTCGATAAGGTGGTGTTTGAGGATCCTTGTACAATAGCCAAATGTATAAGTTCAACTGTCGACTGAAATATGCCGCCTGATCGGGCACCTTTGGCAACGACATATTTTTTTGGCAATCAAACGAAAATGTAATCATTTTGTCAGATTGTTCTTTAGCTAAAGAATAAAATGCCTTTGCTCGTAAGCTGTGAATTCGTTTTTCAGTCATTAAATTCGATTTCTCGCCTGCGTTTTGACTGTTTTTAATTTTTTCTTTATACATTAGTCATTTTGAGCATTGGTTAGTGGATGGTGTTTTAGAATTTACGTTGAAATTAGTTCGAAATATATTTTGAAAAAACCATTTTGTAACTGGTATGTCTACGTGAGTTTTGTTAAACATTTTCCACATTCGTTGAATAGATAAATCGCCAGGAAGGTATTGTCTAGCAGATGTTTTTGATCGACAATAATGAATTTCCAGAACGTAGAAGCTTTTAATAAACAATTTTACGGCGCCCTTTCTAGGTTTGTACATCGCAGCTTTTCTATAGCCCCCACGATTTTCCTTTGGTATTGTACCAGATTCAAAAAACCGTTTACAAATTCCATTGATACGCTGTAGTCCAATCTTCAAAATGTCTTAGAATGCCAGTAGACAAACTCGAATTAATTTACTTTTTCTGTTTTTTACAAAGTATTTTGTAACGAATTTTTTTTGTGGCCCACCAACTCTACGATCAGTTCTAGCTGATACACTTATTTTAGTATAAACCTAAGAAGAGGAGAAGAAGAGTTATTCAAATAAAGAAAGGTATTGATAACTCTTCTTCTCCGACAAACTCTTCTTCTTCTGCTGCTTCTAATACTAACCTCAAAGTGATTGGTGCGATAAAGAAAAAACTACGTGACCATGACCTGATAGCGTGTAAAGCGGATAAAGGCAATACAATGACCGTTCTCACAAAAGTCGATTACTGCAATAAAATCTCTGATTTTATTACAGAAAGCAAAGCAATAGAGCTTGGCAGAGATCCAACTAAGTCTTTTAAGACTGCGGTTAGTAAGTGTATCAACCAATGCCAGAAGTTATTTGATGGAACTGGTTGGAAGTACTCTGTCATGAATCCGTCTGCCCCGATCCTTTATGGTTTACCAAAAATCCATAAGGAAGGCATTCCGATTAGACCAATAGTAGCGTATTGTAATGCTCCCGCCTACAAGCTATGTAAGGGTTTCATAAATTTTTTCAATTGTCATACTAATTTCTTTTCAGCTTACTCGGTTAAGAACTCGGTAGAATTGATTAACAAAATTCAAGACGTCGACATTCCTTTACATTCAAAACTAGTTTCATTTGACGTTGCCAGTCTTTTCACTTCTATTCCGATTAATACTTTGTCCCAAATAGTTTGTAATTACTTAGATAGGGATGTTGTAGATGAGAGCTTACGTCGTGAACTGAAGTTAGTTTTTGAGACTTGTATTAAACAAAATTATTTCTGTTTTGATAATACATATTTCAAATTTGCTGATGGTCTACCCATGGGCTCCCCTCTGTCACCTTTGTTGGCTGAAATTTTCATGAATTTCTTCGAACAAATGATCATATCAAACAACAATCCTTATTTTCGTCATATAATCTTTTGGTATAGATATGTTGATGACATATTATGTCTATGGAATGGAACTGATAGACTGTTAGACTCTTTCCTAACTTGGTTAAATTCTCAATATCCCACCATTGATTTTACGTTAGAAAAAGAAGAAAATAAATGTATTAATTTTCTAGATATAACAATAACCAGGATTAATTCTACTTTAGACTTCAAAATTTATCGGAAACCCACGTATACAGACGCTGTTATCCCTAGTTCTTCAAACCATCCCCATAATATTAAAATGTCAGCTTTCCACTCACTCATAGATAGACTAATAAACATCCCTCTGTCAAATTCAAATTATAACACTGAGCTTAACATAATTCTTCAAATAGCAACGAATAACGGATATGCAACTAGGACTATATTAAAGTTATTGAATAAAAAGCTAAAGCGTAAAACTCTAACGGGTATTTATCCACCGGATAGTCCACCGCGGGAAAATTGGCGTCGCTTAGAGTATATAGGAAAAACGAGCCAACGGATTAGCAACATCGTGTCCAATTATACCAATATTAGTTTTGCTTTTTATAATAATAACACAATAAAGAAAATGATTTTTAACAATAAACCTAGAGTTGATCGCCTTTCCAAATCTGGTGTCTATAGGATCAATTGCAATGATTGTAGTTTCTCCTATATTGGTCAGACTGGGCGCAATTTTGGAGTTAGAGCTAAGGAACATTTATCTGGTTGCAACCAATTCACTTTCCATAATCATTTAACGTCAGAAAATCATACAGCTAGCTTGAACAATTTAGATATATTACATATACAACCCAAAGGCAGACGTTTAGATACCTTAGAATCTTACGAAATTAGAAAATCAATATTTCTTAACCAAAATATCCTTAACGAACAGAGAGAAATCCGGTTCTCACCAATTACAGATCCCGCCCTTTTCTATACTCACGTACGCAATAATATACCTTGAATTTTGTTACTCAGCCTATGACTCATCGCACACCTGCGCGATCCGTAGATTAATTTTTATTGCTTATTTTTTATTTTTTTGCCCTCCTTCTTTTATTTATATTTTGCTTTTTTCTACTATATAACAAAATTTTTTACTAACACAAATCAGTAGATACTCCTGATGATGACCTAACAAGTCGAAATCGATCGAGTGATTTTTTAAACTTTTTGAAAATTATTCAAAATAACTGCGAAACAAAAAACAAGTGATTAATAAAAATGTCTTTATTAAGTATATTAAATTTATATAAATTATTTATAGAAAATATCAATCTGGTTATCGTATAAAATTTAGTTGCTTTAGTATAGAAGTTTGGAAATTCCATATGCGAGAATTGCACTTTATTTTCAACACTGATGAAATTTAAGATACATTTTTGTCAAATAAATAAAACAATTTTATATTATTTTTTAAAATCGATATATTTTTCAAAATCATATTATTGTTTTAAGTGTTGTGTTTATTTACTTTTACTTACAAAAGTGCACAAGAGCTACGATTAAATTAAGTGTAAAATAATTTATATGCTACTATTTAATATAATACATATATATTTTGTTTTTCGTGACACGGCAGTGTCTTAACTTCTGTTGAATTTAAAATGTTTCAAAATTAATTTATTTACGCCCTATTCATTGAATTATGAACACTATTCAATATAGTAAAAAACTCCAGTATTTTATCAAAATATAAATAAAAACAATTTTTTTTTTAAATGTTTAAATTCTTTAAAATTAAATAATTTTGAGTATGCATTTTAGTCTTTCTGGCATGCTATACATATACAAGAAGTGATCACTGTTTCTCCATATTTTTCAATATTTTGTTTGGGGTGGAGACTGTAGTAAGGTCCAAAAACTCTCGATAGGGTTTAAATCCGGAGACTTGCCAGGCCAAGAGACGATGTCAATATTTTGGTTCAAGAGGACACTCTCTATGAATTTTGCGGTATTGCAAGGGGCTCCACCTTGCATAAAAGTGTAAAAGTATTTGCCTTGGGGTAGCAACCTCATGTGAGAAAATAAGACGTCTATTAAGAACACCTTTTTATATTATTCTTTTCTCATGGTTTCCTCTACGAAGTATATTGGAGCAGGTCCATCCCCACTAATGCAGCTCCATATCATTACCGATGGTGAATGTTTTGTGCTCCTGATTATACACAGTTCTCTCTAGATCTTACTCCTGGTCTCCTTCGGACGAACTCGGCTGATTCTGTAACGGTCTCTAGCCTGCATTCGTCACTAAATTTAACCTATAAATTTAAAAAAAATGTTACATTTCGATTTTTTTTTATGTGATTTTTGAAAATATATAATGAGTGTTAAAAATCCGATTTACCTTCTTCCAGTCGTCAATTGTCTTGTGCTTATGAAGTGTAGCCAAATAAGACGTTTTTCCGCAATTTTTTTCTTCACTAAGGTACTTTTGTAGCTCGCTCGTCCTTGCTCTGGGCTTTTCTAAGGCCGGTTAAATAGTTTTCCGGTCTGTTCTGGGCGTGGTCTTCCTGATCCCTTTACAGTTTGTTGTCCTGGTCTCATAAAATTTACCCCCAGATTGAAGAATTTTTGCCTAATTACTACTGATGAGCAAGAATTTTTTTCCATTTTGGCGATCTCGCTGTATGAATGGTTTTTTTGTTTTAATTAATGCTGCGATAGCAAGTTTTTCACTGCTAATATTTTAAAATATAAACCAATAGCAGAAACTAGGAATTTTCACAATTCTAATAGTGTCTTTAATTGAACAGGGACTGTAGTATTGACCATAGCTTGTCAAACGTAACAAATAAATACTTTTGAGATAAAAATGCAATATCTCGTTTTCTAAAATTATAAACTTTATTTCATAAAATTCGGTATGGTTATCGTCATCACTTTCTGGTGATGCTTAGAATAGTCCAGGGCGATTGGGAGTATTATAATTAATCCACGATATATTAAATGATTTATGGGATAAATTATTTTCTCGAATAAACTCTTTACTAAGTAAAGTATTTTCCCATTTTCCACTTTTGTTTCTAGATTTAAATCTTTTATAAGAGTTGAAAACTTTTGTTGTTTGCAAATTACTACGCTTTTGCAAATATTTTCAAAATTCCATTGATTATAATTTAAATTTTTGAAATTATAATCAATGGTGTAATGACCCACACGTTTCTTTTATTCACATTATTAAATACAAGATTTAGCACAGATTCTGTAAACATAATACATTGGTATGTAACATACCTATATTATACCAACAATTGAAATAGTTAATTATTCGATTTATTATTATGATATTTCACTATACAATTAACAAATTATATTAATTGACACTAGCTGCGTTTTTTTGAAAACAATCAAGTAGACTTCGCGATAGCTATTTTCAAATTTGTCCAATTTAAAATTAAAATTAAAATTTTTATTTTTTTTTTTAAATTAAATAATTTAGATTTAATAGAAATCTACGCATAACCCAAAAAATTTATCATAAAAGTTATATGGTTTTCTTGTAATATCGTTGTTCTGTATAGTTCTGTATAATAACGGAGTAGTTCAGAACTATATACAGAACAACGATATTACAAGAAAACCATAAAACTTTTATGATAGATTTGTTTGGTTATACATGAATGCCTATATTAAATCTAAATTATTTAATTTAAAAAATATTTAATTAAGATTTTAATTATAAATTGGACAAATTTGAAAAATAGCTATCGCGAACTCTACTCGATTGTTTTTAAAAAACGCAGCTTCTATTAAAAACTTCATAAATTCACAATAAAACTTAAGAACACTTCTACTCACTATACGATATCCACAGAACTGAAAAAAATGAAACGATCCTAATAGTATAAAAATCCCGTTTTTAACAAAAAATATTCGTTTTTCTATTAATTTTATAAGACTAATCGTATAAAACAAAATTTGTATATGATAAATATATTAATTTTATACCAATTAAGGTATAAAGAGTTAAATTTTATACAGTAGATTATAAAAAGTATACAAATGGAAGTATAGAAATTGGATGTATACTATGAATTTGTATAAAATATATTACAGAATTATATAAACGAATTATATAGGTTCAATATTTATTATTTTTATATAGAATTTTATATAAATATAAATTATCTGAACAAAAATATAAATAAATTTATAGAATATCCGAAAATTTTTTAGTGTGTAGCTGTAATACAGTCACCTAATCTTATGGCATATGACAATCATAATTTACCAACGTTAGGTCAAGCAGACATCAAACATGCAAAACCATTATTGTTTAAACCATAGTGTCACGGATTTAAAATGCAGTGAATTTTAAAGAATTATTCATTGATGCCATGGGATGCATCAAAGACTGCACAAAGTCAAAATACATTTGAAATATGAACCACAAGTAAAAAGTTTCAATCCCCGATATGATAATTTCGGGATACAAAATATTGTCAAAAAAGAAATCAACAGCAAACCAATTTGTGGCGGTTTCATCGTCACAATAAATCCCGGTTTGTTACTGGAACAAAAAAAAACTAGGACAAAGAAGCAAGCTTCACACGCACAAATATCACATTCATACTACGATGGAAATTATGTGTGTTTAACGTGTGGCGCATCCGATAAAGGGATGTGATCCATTCTTTTCCACTGCAGCGACAATGGAGTTAATTAACCAATTGTTTTCGCATCAAGGACGTTCTCAGTGCAAAATTACATTACAGCACTGCTCTAATGACAAGAAACCACTTGGAATTGTTTTTGAATTGCAAAACTTTGACACATTCCCAAAAGACAGATTTTTAACATTAGTCAAGGATCACGAACTCAAACATTTGAGCCGCGGACATTGCTGTTAAACTCATACAGTTATGACGTTGAGTTTATTTTTGGAAAATTAAATATCGTCACGAATACATATTAATTATCTCTTATTTGTTATCGCTAGTTCTGTGAGGAGAGCATCTCATTCGAGCTCAAAAATACAAAAAAAAATTATTTGCACTAACAGTTTTTAAACTAACAGTTTTTATTACTATTATTTTAGTACATGCACTTTCAAAATGAGTAGAAGTCTACACGATGAAATAAACATCACAACAATCATACTTCAGAAAACAATAACCAGTTTATTCGCACTTTATGGAGTGCCACACGTAATCGTCAGTGACAATGGAACTCGTTCACGTCGCAGGATTTCCTGTATCGTATATAGATTGCAATATCAACAGACACAACAAGCTGTATCGAGGCAACTAACCTCAAAGAAAATCATTTCAACCCAGGAGATAATGTATGGGTTTAAACAGGCAATACTTTGAAGTGGAAGCCAAGAACAATCGCTCAAACGGACAACATATAGTCATAAAGTTAGTTTTTCAGATCAAACTATCAACCATAGTCACCCAGAAGCCATTACGAAGTGAGAAGTAAGGTCAGTATGGAGAGCTTTAGAGTAGTTTATTTATTTATGGATCGGCAGAACAATTTTGGTAGAGGAAATGCGAACAAGAAAGCATTATAAATGAACAACAACAAGAATAAAAAAGCTTCCATTATGCATAAAATATATTAATATTCATATTAAGTACAAGCTTCTTTACTACAGCGGGTTCTGCATAAAATGAATACTTACACACTAAGTAAACCTTTTTATGAACGTTGGATTAGTAGAGCGGTTCAGAGCCGTTTACGGAGGTTTATATATTTCAGAACGGGTTGAAGCGATTATGTGCAATTAAATCGCACTGTGAACTGAATAAGTGAGATAAGACGCCAGAAAGCGTCGCCTTTTCGTAATGTACCTTAACCCTTTTAGACCTGCTGTACATGAGTAAGTACAAACTTTTCAAAGAGACGTAGTATTCACGAAATTTATATTTTCTCCTCTATTGCATGTTTGTTACAGTTTTTCTACCTTTTTTCATCATTCTATTACAATAAATTCTCTCAAACTACAAAAATGAAATCAGTATTAGAAATCCTTTATTTTTAGCCCAATTTCAGTGCAAATAAAAAAAAATCTTGGTAAGCCAAGATAAATATCTAACAATGTATACTATAAAAGCACATTGTCGTTTAAGTCATATTCAAATATGGTTTTTCTCAATTTAATATGACGTACATGTAGATGTAGAAATATAACCAACAGTCATGTTCATCCTCATGTACATTATATAAAATCATATACTTTGGGACTTTGTTGCAATACAAGTACCATAAAAAGACGTCCAACAAGAATCGAAGTAGAACAGGCGGTTGGCGAGGATGTCTAAAACGCAAACATCGATCCATAAACAGTGGCTGCAACTGTTATTGCAGGAGTATCAAACGAAGGAAATGTAACTGAAATTTCAAGAACAAGAACTGAAATTTCTGATTTCCCTCAACAACAATTTGGGTTACAAACTTTATTTCGATAATTTTTTACGTCTTACAATTTATTGGAAATATTAAAAAATAGAGGGATTAATGGAATTGCGACCGTTCGAATTAACCGCTTTTACATGCCAGTTTTTCCGGAAGACGGCCAATTTAAAAAAAAAATAACTGCGGTTATTTTTTAGATCAATGTGTCAGCAAGTATATGATAAAATTATTGTGGCCAAATATCTTGAAAAAACCCTAATTATTATGTATACCAATGTTTATGGGGAAGGGTGATATAAACACAATAAAAAGAGATGGAGCGCATCCCTAAAGCGATATGTTGAAGTTTCACAACCGGAAATTGTACATTTATAAAACAGCGATATGGGAAGAGTTGATCTTTTAGATCAACTAATCGAATATTGTAGACGTTAATCAGATCCAAAAAAATTAACATTGCAAGTAAAGGCGGATTTTTTTAGATTTTGCGATTAGCGCAAGTTGGATTGAGTATAAACTACGTATATGCAAAAACAAAACATACCAGCTATAGCCATACTAGATTTGTTGAAATTCCGGTTACAAGTGTACTGTTTCTGCTGAATTCTTTCACCAATCCACGAAAAACGAGGGCGTCCTCCAGCGGATATTATCAATACCGGATTTTCATATCATTCAAGAAGAATTCATAACGAAATTCGTTCAATTTCGGATATTCTTTATGATTATTGATTATTTTCCTGAATTAAGTGGAAATAAAGAGACAACTAGATGCAAACTACTAAAAGAAGGGACCAGTTTTTTAAAATTCCATAAAATTGAACGTGATTTTAAAAACTGTGTGACTTAAATATTTAAACTTTTATTAGTTAGTTTTCCTAGAAACAATTTACGAGTATGTATTTTTAATTATTTTTGCATTTTAAATACACATTTTTAAGTTTGATTTTGAAATAATAAGTTTATAAACTTTTTCCTTTATACAAAAATAGTTAATGTTGGGTAAACAATCTACAATTATCTTATCCGTCACAAGGCCGGGATATATCTGGTGCTCGTAAGAAGTGTGTTTTCCTCAAGTTGATTGGTTGGTAATGCCATGAAAAATTTTACGCGATAATATCGGTAAGTTTAAACAATATTGATCTATTGTATAAAATATTAATAAAACGGAAATTATTATTATAAATTGTTTGCAAATTTATTAAACAATGCATTGGAGCAAGAAAAACAAGCAACGCTTGTAACATCAAGTGAAAACGAATCTAGTTATTATAAAAACACTAATGGCAATCGATCAATCGATGTCAATTCAATATTTATCCAAGAAATCGGGCAAATTCGAGAAAACTCAAGTGCTACTCTTTCCCGAAAAACTACTAGGAGTTTCAATCAAAGTAATAACCGGGGACCATCGTTCTATGTATCGCACAATTATCCTACTGATACTGAAACTACGGAAAATTTGAGTGATGAACGAAACCTCATCTTGAACAAGGTACATGCCACTAATGGAATTTCCGTTACACCTGATAATTCTACCTGTCCAGAATCAACACAAGGCTCTAAAAATTCTAATCTTACTGAATTAGTGCAATTAACGGGTAAAATAATAAAATAATTTTTACAATTTTTTTCTTAGTAATGTTAATAATCAATTTTGTTTTATAGAGTTGAACGAAAAGTTGTATTACTTAATTAAAATGTTTTCGGAACAAAAAGGCAAAACTATCAAAACTCAAGCTGATTTGAAAGCATCAATTTAGTTGATAGCTGAAAAAATCCTCATTACACAACTCAAAGACACAATAAACCTAATGATATGGAGATGCCCATCAGCTCAATCAAAGACTAGGAAGATTGTGAATAGAAATTGAAGACAAATCTAGATTTTAAAAAGAGAATGGTAAGCTTTTCTGTTATTAAATTAAAAATTAAATTTAACTTAAATTTAAATTTTCCGACATTCTTCGAAAATTAACATTTTTTACATTACTTTTGGTTATAATGCCGATACGCAAACTTAAGTAAACAGATTTAATCCACAACGAAAATTGTATCTAAATTATTCGTTAATATCGACAAATTAATAGTCATTTTTTTGTTTCTTTTATATTAGATTGCTTATTTATCAACCTTTGGCGGACCAAATGAAAACGGATGTGCGAGAACGGTGGCCAGACAATTAATTTTAGATAGCGTGCTGGTTTTGTATTCATGGGGTGGAACACCAATTAAAAAGCCCTTTTTAGCATTTGTGGAAATTCAAACTGTAATAATGAACTCAGTAAGAGTAAAATTTCCAAACTACACCGACCACCAAAATTTTTTAAAAGAACCAAAAATTTTTTAAAAGAATATTTAAAATCAGCTAATACCAGATTAAATCGAGCAGCTGAGAAATTAACGCTTCTTTAGATAATAATATTTATAAAAGGTATTTGTTCCTCGTTCAATAAATATGCCACAAAATTAAAAAAAAATAAGACTTAAATTAGTTTATGTTGTTTTTTAAACTACTTAAATATTTTATGTTATGTATATATTGTTATGTATAATTAGACATTGAATTGTTTTAAACTTGTTATTATTTTAAATGGATTAAAAAAACGAAAAATTATAAAGCCTAATTAATAACTTTCCGGTTTCTTTCAAACCATTTATCAACTGTTTCTGAGTCGACACAAACAAACTGTTTATGATTTCACACACTGTTTATAAACCTAAACGAATAAGCATATTAGTTTTTATAACATTACTAAAGAATAGGTTTTACACTATTAATAATTATCTTTTTGTGTTTTATAATCTCACGTAAATCCACGCTAATGACGGTTTTTAAAAAACTTAAAAGTTTCGAGGATTGCTATGAAAAATGGTGCCCACGAAGGTTTTGTAGAGTGTCTGGAAGGTTCCCGGACCAATTTTAGAAACCGTGTGCTTTTGAAACCTAAGTATTATTTCAGTTTCAAAACTTATTTGAATCTGACTATTGCTACTTGGGATACCCTTTATTAGAAATTCAACATTTTTTAAATTAAGTAGAATTAATTTTAGTGCTTTCAGTTTAATGTAAAGGGTGATTTTTTTGTGGTTAGGATTTTCATGCATTAGTATTTGACAGATCACGCGGGATTTCAGACAAGGTGTCAAAGAGAAAGATGCTCAGTATGCTTTGACATTTCATAATGAATAGACTTACTAACGAGCAACGCTTGCAAATAATTGAATTATATTACAAAAATCAGTGTTCGGTTCGAAAAGTGTTTCGCGATTTACGTCCGATTTATGGTCTACATAATCGACCAAGTGAGCAAACAATTAATGCGATTGTGACCAAGTTTCGCACTCAGTTTACTTTATTGGACATTAAACCAACCACACGAATGCGTACAGTGCGTACAGAAGAGAATATTGCGTCTGTTTCTGAGAGTGTTGCTGAAGACCGTGAAATGTCGATTCGTCGCCGTTCGCAGCAATTGGGTTTGTGTTATTCGATGACATGGAAGATTTTACGCAAAGATCTTGGTGTAAAACCGTATAAAATACAGCTCCTGCAAGAACTGAAGCCGAACGATCTGCCACAACGTCGAATTTTCAGTGAATGGGCCCTAGAAAAGTTGGCAGAAAATCCGCTTTTTTATCGACAAATTTTGTTCAGCGATGAGGCTCATTTCTGGTTGAATGGCTACGTAAATAAGCAAAATTGCCGCATTTGGAGTGAAGAGCAACCAGAAGCCGTTCAAGAACTGCCCATGCATCCCGAAAAATGCACTGTTTGGTGTGGTTTGTACGCTGGTGGAATCATTGGACCGTATTTTTTCAAAGATGCTGTTGGACGCAACGTTACGGTGAATGGCGATCGCTATCGTTCGATGCTAACAAACTTTTTGTTGCCAAAAATGGAAGAACTGAACTTAGTTGACATGTGGTTTCAACAAGATGGCGCTACATGCCACACAGCTCGCGATTCTATGGCCATTTTGAGGGAAAACTTCGGAGAACAATTCATCTCAAGAAATGGCCCGGTAAGTTGGCCACCAAGATCATGCGATTTGACGCCTTTAGACTATTTTTTGTGGGGCTACGTCAAGTCTAAAGTCTACAGAAATAAGCCAGCAACTATTCCAGTTTTGGAAGACAACATTTCCGAAGAAATTCGGGCTATTCCGGCCGAAATGCTCGAAAAAGTTGCCCAAAATTGGACTTTCCGAATGGACCACCTAAGACGCAGCCGCGGTCAACATTTAAATGAAATTATCTTCAAAAAGTAAATGTCATGGACCAATCTAACGTTTCAAATAAAGAACCGATGAGATTTTGCAAATTTTATGCGTTTTTTTTAAAAAAAAGTTCTCAAGCTCTTAAAAAATCACCCGTTAGTATAACGTTCCTGTCTTAAACTTGCGGGGATTTTATTGTATACATACGGAGCAATGTACATAAAACTTTTACGCGTAGATTCAGACTTAATTTTTGGCGTAATGCAAACTTTATAGTCTGTTAGATTGTAAGTATTATCTTTCAATAGACAGCGATCCCCCCAAACATTTTTAAAACTTTATATATGTGGTGATAAATTCCTGATATCACAAATTTTTGGAAGTCATGTTTGAATTTCATGTTTTTTATATTTTCAATGTATAAACTTGATTAAAAAAAAATTTGTGGACATTTTTTGTTGTTGTTGTTGTTATTGTTGTTGTTGGTATTGTTAAAGATATAGGATGTCAAATTTTGATAAAAATGATAAACATGATGTTATATGTATGGCTATATAAAACGAAAACTAATTATCCGATACTTATAAACCTGGGTTCATTTTAAAAATAAATTAATGCGGATTCAAATTATAAAATTGGTACCATGTTTCAACTCTTCCTATTCAAAATGGCCGCCAAAATAGTATTTTAGAATTTTCTCAAAAACCTATTTTTTTTTTTTAATTTTTCCTCATTTAATTCTATTGAACACACCAAAAAATTGTACTTGTGTTATTTTTTGTTTTCTTGCAAAAAGCATTTAAGTAAAGAGATCTACCTATTTTTGTAATAAAATCAAATTTTAATATGGTATTTTTTTATTTTTGCAAGGAAACAAAATATCACAAGTCCGATTTTTTAGTATATATATTTTTATTATTATTATTTTATTAAATGTATTACAAAATAAATAAAGAAATTTAAAAGTATTTACACAATCAAAATTTACATGTTACATAATGTTCACTATTTGAATATTTTTTACATTTTAACTTGCCTGCTCCTGAAGGTATATAATTGCGTGAAAATTGCGGGTTTCTTTTATTGTTTTCAAATTCCCTAGTCTAGTTTCCAGTTGAATTTGTTTTAACTTATATTCAGCATCTGAGCAAAATTCAAAAATCATATCAGTTTTCAAAGTTTGAGCCCATTTGAAAAATTCTTCAGCATTAGTTATGATATCATCATATTCTTTGGTGAGACTGGCTCTGGACGCCATTCTCTTAATAGTACTTCCTAGTCTATCGCATGGTCCCTTTCCATGAGCAGTTGCATGAAAATGTCACTCACAATAGACTCCAAAATCCTCTTTGTGTTTAGTTATATTCATAAAAAAAAATTTGTTTTTATAATGTGTTACTGCACCATCAGTAACATTATAAACTTTAGATAAATCCAGAATTTTTGTTTTCAAAAACTGCAATAATTTTTCTATGAACACGTAAACTGCTACGGCGTCATGATGGAGACAATCTGATATTATATTGTAGCTGAAATGCTGCAATTTATCTCCTTGATTTTTGTAAATTACAAACGGATGAATAATTGCTTGTTTGTTGTTCCAATGAAAACCGTGTGCTGCATTTTGCATTATAAACGCATAATTTTCTGCAAAGTCACACGAAACCAGTACCTCTGTGGACTCCAGAGTTAACTTTTTATTTTTGATGAAACCAGATTGTTGCAGTGTTATAAAGCAATAAAAATCAAATTTTTCAGCTTTATTATGAAGTAATCCAGTAAATCATCTAATGGTTTTGAAAACTTTTCCAAATTGCATCGGTCAGTTGAAACTCACTGATTGAACGATTTTCCATTGGTGACAGTTTCCATCTGGTTCCATAAATAATTAATTTGACATTTTGGTGTATTATACAAACACAAACTGTATGTGTTCCGCTTCCTGGTTGCACACAGTATTTAGGACGAAGCAGAGAAAATTTAGAAAAGCCAATTTTTTTTGACTCATCATCCTTATATTTGATTTTGTACACCTCAGAGCACTCCTTTAATGTGCACATCATTAGACGTTTCTGAAGTTTAACTTTTTCAATAGTTATACAATTGTTATTCCCAGGCATTATACGACTAATATCATCATCATTATAATATTCTATCACTGAGTCTCTGAGTTCATCACTTATCCGTTTGGCAGCTTTGGGTGCTGGAAGGCTCAGTGACCCATTCTTGTTTTGAATATTTTTCACTGTTCGTACCATATACTGCGTTGTGTTAAATTCTTCCTGGATTTCTTGTATTGTTAGTGATTTCGGCAATGTAGACAGCAACTGTATTTTATCACAATTTTTTTGCAACTGTTGAAATTTGGCTTTTAGTTGATCCTTGAATTCATCATAGAGGCGTGCCTTATGATCATTTTCCGCTGAGTGAGTCAAAAGAGGCTCGATACCAGATACCGAAGATGTTGATGATGACGTCAGTGCGGTAGTTAAAGTTAATAATTTTTGCTGCTCATGATATTGCCTGGATTCCAACTGACTCGGATATATAGGAGACATGCCAATGTCTGATAATATTTAATTAAGTTTTTCACGAGCGATAGCACTTTTTATTTGGCACTCCTCACTTTCACCTACTCGAAATATTCTCGTCACTGCGTGTTGATAATGTCTCCGGAGTTACAGGTGAATTTGATGAATCAGTAACGGGTGACACTTCGCTTTCAATTTTCTGACGTTTAGAAGATACCAGGTAACACGTTGTACAAATCGATGAAACTTCATTTACTTCAGTCGAGTGCGGCAAATGACTTTTAATATAATCAGAAATGTTTCTTAAATTTTTCGAACATTTCGTCTCAGGAAACGACCTACAACATTTTTTGAGCCCAGACATTATTACACTCATTCATTGAACTACTTTAAATTAATTTTTTGTTATTTAAACAAGCAAATGCTTCAAATAGAACTTCACAAGTTAAACTAACTGAAATATTATTTTAAACTCTAATTTATACAAAAATGTTAACAAAAGCCACTGGTTATGTTATTTTACAGGCCTACTCCCCTTTCTATAGAATCTCAAAATAATTATTTCATGAATACAAATAAATTTTTAAAAATTCGATCCAAAAGGTTATATTCAGAAAATAGTGATTTAACCTAACAAAATAAATGACTCATGGCAAAATTTTATTGTTCTACTAATTGCTTTAGGGACTATCCATAAACTATCTCACATTTTTATGGGGGAAGGAGTATTGATTGTTGTGACGTACGTCGCGGGAGGAGGAAGAGTTTTATAAAATGACAGGTTGTGACGTGACGTCACGTGACAACGTGTCTAATTATAATTACAGCAGTCACTTTGATGGGATAAACATTCAATATGACAATTTGCAATCAGAAGGTATTGTTCCATCATTTGGACAAGATAGCGTTGAAAATCGCAAAAAAATTTAATCAATTGGAATAATTTTGCTAAATAAACACGCGTAGACGCAAAACGCTTAAAATAAGTTACAAATGATCAAACCTAGGGTGATGTAATTTATGAACGATAAATTAAAATTTTTCTGCCTATTCAATTTTGGAAATTGCCGGAGCAACATCGGAGCAGCTCATCACTCACAAGCAGCATAAAGAAAAATATAAAAAAAAATTCATAATAAAATTTTATTATTAATTTATAAAATTAAATTAAAATTTTGTTTTTATTATTATTATTAAATTATATCAAAGTGCTCCGCTATATACCTCTATAACACAAGTACAATTTTTTGGTTTGTTCAATAGAATTAAATAAGGAAAAATTAAAAAAAAAAAAATTGGTTTTTCAGAAAATTCTAAAATACTATTTTGGCGGCCATTTTGAATAGGGAGAGTTGAAACATGGTAACAGTTTTATAATTTTTTTAGAATCCCTATTCATTTATCTTTAAAATGAGCTCTCGTTTATAAGTATCGGATAGTTAGTTTTCTTTTTATAGCTATACACAACATCATGTTCATCATTTTTATCAAAATTTGACACCCTGTAACTTTAACAACAACAACTACAATTTTTTTTTTACTTCTACAGTTTTTTTTAACAATTACTACACATTCAAAACATAAAAAATAAAAAATTTAAACACGACTTCCGGTTCCATCTACCAAATTGGTGGTTTGCGATGTAATATTCCCATGTACAGATTGCGAAATTGAAGTAATTTAGATCAATGAAAAAGACGGCGGCATGCGGAATTTACAACAAATTATTATTAAGCAAGTTTTTGAGCAACCACAATAATATTCAAATTAGAAAAATACACACCACCCCAACATTTAATGCCATATTGAAGTTGGGACTCGATCATGGCATGGTAATACATTTTTAGGACTTCAATTGGGCAGAAACTTCGTAACATGTATAATTTCCTAATTGAGTTTAGCAGACTACTGTGAACATTATGAATATGAGCATTCCATAAAAAATTGTTTCTGATAGTTAAGCCCAGATACCTGAAATCTTTTACGCAGTATCAACTTGTATTCAACCTGAATAGAGATGAGATCATGAGCAGAGGTGCAATTTTGTTCATGATATATAATATCATTAACAGAGATGTACTCTTGATTACGCCTAAAGAACATTAATTTGGTGTTTGAACTCAGAATCATGTAATGGCTATCAAACCACCTACGTAAAATTGTCAAATCACGTTCAATCAATAATAGCAAATTCTTTTGAAACAAAATTTTTATCTTAGATCAAAAAAATGACTGGCAATGCAATGCATTTCAATGACATTTCGATCAAATTTATTGTATTGTCAGTCACTTTTTTGATCTAAGATCAAACTTTTGTTTCGAAAGAATTTGCTATAGTTCTATGTTAATGTTATTATTAGCACTGTATAATATTGCAGTATCATCATCAAAAGCAATCAAATCACCTGATAATTCAATGTAAAATACAAGGTTTATATCAATACGAAATAAAATAGGTCTCAGCAGTGATCCTTGGGAAACTGCAATATTAATAGTGCCAAGAGAACTGTACGACAAATTGACACGAATTTTTTGTGATCTGTTACTTAAGTAACTTTTAAACCACTGAAATGCTATTCCATGAAAGCCAACATTGTGCAGTTTACGTAGCAAAATATAATGATTCGTAGTGTCAAATGCCTTGGTGATATCGATGAACAACGCCGCTAATTTATTAGTTTTGCTAAGATTAGCAAACAAAAAGTTATTAAATTTCAACAGAGCGTCTTCCGTGGAATGATTTTTAACAAATCCAAATTGATTAGAGTTTAAGAATTAGATTTTATAATTAAATAAGACATTAATCGATTTTTCACTAATTTCTCTAAAAATTTTGATATAATTGGTAATAATGATATCGCGCGGTAATTATTTGGATCTGTCGTAGAACCTGTGAAGAGTTATTACAACTGCACATTTTAATTTATCTGGAGAAACGCCATTAGAGAATCTTAAATTAAAGGTATGTGTTAGTGGATCACAAATATAAGAGCTAGTTTTCTTAATAATAGAACTGCTTAACTGGCCGTCACATATACTACTTAAAACTTCATAACAAGCTGTAGAGAAAAAATAAAAACTAGTATCAGAACTACAGTTTGGAATAGTAAAATTATTAATGTTATTAGTATTGGGGCTACGAATTTGAGAATACAGCTTAAGTGGTATTTCTAAAAGGTGCTTATTAAACACATTACTAATATCTTGATCAGTAGTAACAATACTATTGGAAGAATCGATAATTTTCTTGATAGCTCTTTTACTATTCGGCTTATTAAGTAAAGAATCGATAAACTTGCATTCGGCTTTGGCATTGACACTGTATAAATCGAAATTGAGTTTGTAGTACTTCACTTTAGCATTTTTAACCACAATGGCCCATTTTTTCGATAGACTATCAAAATATTTTAACAAGTTTTAATTGCGTGGGTGTTTCTTAATTAAAATACCAATCCTATTTTTCTTATCTAAAAACTTCAAGAGTGATCTGGTCATCAAGGTTTAATCGGTTTATATTTCGATTTGTGAAGCTTTTGACTCAGCTCGATATATTTATTAAAGATAGCAATAAAATTGTCATAAGCAACTACAGGACAAGTCGAACAGATAGCCATTTTTTCCTCTTTAACAACATCAATGAGAGAATTAGAATATTTGAATTGTGATTAAACCTTATTTCAATAGAAAGCATGTTGTGGTCACACATCACTTTAATATTGTCACCATAAATACTACAGTTTGCCATAGGTTTAGTTCTATAAAAAATTTATGATCGATACATGTGGCATGTTTAGTAGTTAATCTAGTTGGTGTATTGATTAAAGATTGAAGACCAACAGACGACATGAATGTTATATATTCTAGAGTTTTGTTGTTATTTTGCAGGTTGTCTATATTAAAATCACCAAGCACAAAAAAGTTCTTAATTGTTATGGACATTAAAATTGATTTGAATCCATTAATAAATGCTTCAATTTGCTTTATTAAATGAAATCGATAAACACAAAGAAAGGGAAACGGTTGATCATTTATAAAAACATTTACCTGTAAGCAGTCCGCTGTTTTAATTCTATGACAAATTATGTTACATGCCGTAACATTTTTATGTATATTGCACGCAAACACCCTTAGATCTTTTAATATCGTTACAGTTTGAATGTAAAATGTATCCATGAATATTATCAATGCCTCCTAAACTACAGGCCTCTTACTACTCTCATTTTTTGCACATGACGTCAATTTATGTCTACACCGAGACTGCGCAATAATAATATTAAGATATTTACACTAACAAAACAACTAGCGAAAGTAACAACAACGTAGACATAGCGTGTCGTCATCATTTTGTGTATGCGGCCTGTAGTTTAGGAGGCATTGATATTATAGTTAACACATTCACAGCTGTCAATCCGAATCTCAGTCAAAAAACATAATATACGTTTGTTATTAATTTTTTCGATGTGTGTTACAAAAGTATCAAAATTAGAACGAAGCGATTAAACATTCTGCAAGATGATGCACTTCCCATGCCACACGTACAAAAAAAAATGCGGCATTTTTCTTCGTTTCTTTCCCCGTTTACCTATGATACAAGTTTTAATTGCGACTTAAACAAATTTTCTGTTCTACCACACAACTCAAACATAAATGAAATAAAAAATATTTCAAGGACATTTTTGACTCAGTTTAGTTAAAATTTTATTTAAGAGAGAGCAGAACAAAACATTGGTAGAAAAAAACTGCCAAAATAGAAGAAATGCTCATGTGTCATGGGCCAATCTAAAAATAAATTAGAACTACTAAATAGGGAATTATATTGTAGTAAAAATTATTATGATACGACGAACACGGTAAACGATTGCTTTACAAAAACAGTGGAATATTATCTAAATTAAAATTTCACATTATTAGTTAAACAAAAATTAAACAATAAATAATAAAAAATGTGTCCGACCCTTGCTTTTGATAGCAGTGGCATATTGCCTTAACTATATTTTCCCTTTGCTAGTGTTTGGATATGGAAAACAAGAGTAATACGGTTGTAGAGAGTATTATCTCGTTACTAACTCTATGTATAGTTTGAAACGAGTTTCTTGTTTCATATAGATTGAAATTGTTAATAGGCCTCTCTTGTGAAAAACTAATATGTGTAATAATTCGATATGTATTAACTTGCGGTATCTACTTGGCAATTACTTGTGAGACTTACGCCTCTTCTTCTTTCTCCGAGGTGATATTTTACTGTTTTCCCTTCATTAATTTTTTAAATAATTATTTGGCGAAAAGCCGAGGCTGGGCAATCTACAGTAACATAGCTTTGGAATCGTCAGAGATTATTTTTAAATAAAATAACCGTGAAGCAGCTTTAATGTAAGTCATTGTCGATTTTTATAATTTTTCCTATTTCGTACAGCATATTTACAGAGAAAATCGTCTGGCACATTATCTCGTTTTAATGAAGTAGAAAACGATTTTATTGAAGTCGACCATCAATGTATAACAGCTTTGTCGACAAGACTAACCATTGTACGTAGGCTGGTAAGTCTCCATCCTTTATTTGTCATAACAAATGCTTTACTGGAGGATGTAACTGTAACTACTTACTACTTAAAACAAATCAGAGCTTCTTATTTTGGTGATGTTATCGCAGCTTGACGTACAATAAGATCATTCCACCAAGGATCCAACCGTTCTTGAATCAATTACTTTTCAAAGCGATGATCGCTTTGCAACACGACGGTAATTTTTCGACATTCACATTCGATTAAGATCTCGTCGCTGTCAAAATGTTACGCATTCATTTCAATAAAAAAGTAATCTATATTATCTAAAAAAAATTATCTTAATTAAAAAAAATTATTTTAAATGAAAAGAAATAGCGAAATATCCACTACTTGAGACAAATAGGGAAGGAAAGCGAACTAATTTTTAATTTTAAAACCTTGCTACACTACCGTAAACTGTGCAGTGGGTGCCCTACATACGTACGAACCGGAGTGAAGTTTTTAACATTAATTTAAAATGTAGCTACACATTTTAACTCATAAAGTGTAGATACACTATACGCTGCGCAAGAAAAAAAAAGTTTAGAATTCGAAATACGTGGTTAACGTAAAATTATTGAAAAGTAGTTTATAATAAAATGTTTGAGTTTTTTTTTAATTCAGAAAAATCTTCTGAACCATAAGTTCCATATCTGGAAAATAGTGTTTTCAAAAAATATGTATAAAAAAAATTGAGGCAATATGCATATTGTGATTGGTGATATGGCCCTTCACGAGGAAGGGCCTTTGGCCAAATTCACTTAATTCTATAATTAATTCCAAAAAATTCATTGTTCCGAAAATGAGTGCCGAGTGTGGAATGCAGTGTTCTCTACTTGGGATGATGTCTAGAATTATTAAAAATTATTCTAAAAAAATTTGCTTGTTGTGATTCGCGATCTGATTGACCCTATGAGTGGAGTCGTCTTTGGTGGCCAAATTCACATCTTCGGAGGAGGCTTATTATTTTTTTATTTGGACGCTAATCTTTGCTTTACTAAAAAGCATCTAAATAAATTAAACTAAAAAAAATATTTGAATGAGAACGATTGTATCTTTAAAGTTCAATTTTCATTTTTAATGATCATTGCGACCGGTTATTTTCAGAAAAATACCGAATGTACCAAAATATGATGCCAAATACATAGAGAGAAATAAACGGTGGGCCATCGATCCACGCTGCGGCCAGGAAATTTAACATTTTTAGATAACAATCCAAAATCGATGGCGCAATAGAGCGAAATCACCAATACTCATAAACGACGAGGAAAATCAGATTATGAATTCGCTATTTGCCAACCATGCTAAAGGTTTCCAACGGCAAAAGGAAGACATTCAGAGTGTTGTGAAAGAGTATTTGGACGTAAAACCAAGATTAAACTCACTTACGGGCGGCACTCTACTGGGGGATAAATGGTATGAAAGCTTTCTTAAAAGGCATCTAATCCTTTCTATTCGTACTCCTGAACCAATAACAGATGCTAGTTCTAAATTCTCAGAGACATTCGCGGGTGGTTTAGGCCAATTGAAGTTCACTTGACTGAAAAAAGTCCTAAAATCTTGAAGATCCTTCGAGGATATTCAATGGTGATAAGACAAAACTAAAATGTACGTCATGTCACAAAAAGTACGAGCGTCATGTCACAAAAAGTACAATTCCCCATAATTGTATACGTTGATGGACACAGAACGCATCTAACCTATCAAATGTTCAAATTATGCAAAAATTTTCCTAGTTTGTACCCAAACTCGACTAGAATTTTACAACCTGCAGACGTTTCAATTTTTAAGTCGTTGAAAATGGGCTGGCTTAAAACAGTTTTGAATTGGAAAAACATTAATGCAACTTCGTACAGCAGAAAAAATAGCAAGGTACATTCAGAGAAATTCGAAACCTATAAAAAGTCGGAGGGCTACCAAAAATCCACTATTTAAGTTGGAAGCTGGTAAACCAAACTAATGTACCAAAACCAATATACGACGATAAGATTTGCGAAGAACAGCTGATTGAGCCTGAGGGAACTGAAACACATGTTCGTAAATTATTTGTTGATCATTACGATGAGAGGTTTAAGGCAATTTCTTAAAACGACAAGGAAGTTAGTGGCCTATGTTTTCAATGTCCTGGGCACATCTCAAATGTAAAACCCAGAGTATCATGACCCTAATGCTGCACCAGCACTTGTAACACAATCCAATGAAAATGGTACTGGAATTTTTTACAAATTAATTACAAATTTATTACACAGTTAGAACATTTTTTACAGGTCCCGTTATACTGCAATTCGTGTGTGGGCTGGCGTTAGACAAAGCTACACCACACTTTTCGTATTTTTGTTAATATTTATTGTATCGTTCCGAGGGTGGTACTGGAATTTTTTACAAATTAATTACAACTTATCGGCATAGTTCAACCCCAAAAAAACTACCCCTAAGGGGTGCAATTCTTCAAAAATCATATTTTTCTTTACAACATTCTTATCGCATTTCTGTTAATATATTGTATCGTACTGGGGGTGGTATTGAAATTTTTTGTAAATTAACTACAACATATTGGCATAGTTCAACCCCCAAAAAACTTCCCCTAGGGGTGCAATTCTTTAAAAACCTAATTTTTGATTAAACCATGCTATTGTCATTTCAGCTAATATTTCTTGTATCGTACTGGGGGTGATACTGTAATTTTTAACAAACTAACTACAACATATTAGCCTAGTTCAACCCCCAAAACACTCCCCCTAAGGGATGCAATTTTTAAAAACCTTATTTTTCGTCACACCATGCCTTTTGCATTTCTGTGAATTTTTGTTGTATAGTGCTGGAATTTGTATACAAATTAATTACAATAAAATGGCATAATTAAACCCCTAGAAAACTACCCCAAATGGGAGCAACCGTTTAAAATCATTGTATCGTACTGGACACTAAGAAATTTTTAATAAATAAATTACAATATATTGGAATAGTTCAATTGTCAAAAACTGTCCCTAAAAGTGCAGTTCTTTAAAACAATATTTTTCTGTATAGGTAGGTAAAACCCCTCCAATAATTACCACTGAATTTATTACAACAGCCCACACCCACAAAAATCGATCATAATGCATCGAATTCCCTTCTTATGCAAGAAATAGGTATCCCTAAATTTATTACAACAGCCCACACCCACAAAAATCGATCATACTGCATTAAACTTCCTTCCTATGCAAGAAATAGGTATCCCTGAATTTATTACAACAGCAGGGGTACCTATTTCTTGCATAGTATGGAAGTTCGATGCATTATGTTCGGTTTTTGTGAGTGTGAGCTGTTGTAATAAATTCAGGAATACCTATTTCTTCCATAGGAAGGAAGTTCGATGCATTATAATCGATTTTTGTGAATGTGGGCTGATGTAATAAATTCAGGAATACCTATTACTTGCATAGGAAAGAAGTTCAATGCATTATGTTTGATTTTTGTGGGTGTGGGCTGTTGTAATAAATTCAGGGATACCTATTTCTTGCATTGGAAGGAAGTTCAACGCAGTATGACAGATTTTTGTGGGTGTGGGTTGTTGTAATAAATTCAGGGATACCTATTTCTTGCATACGAAGGAAGTTCGATGCATTATGTTTGATTTTTGTGGGTGTGGGCTGTTGTAATAAATTTACGGATACCTATTTCTTGCATAGGAAGGAAGTTCAATGCAGTATGATCGATTTTTGTGAGTGTGGGCTGCTGTAATAAATTCAGGGATCCTATTTCTTGCATAGGAAGGTAATTTGATGCATAATGATCGATTTTTGTGGGTGTGGGCTGTTGTAATAAATTTAGGGATACTATTTTCTTGCATAAGAAGGGAATTCGATGCCATATGATCGATTTTTGTGGGTGTGGGCTGTTGTAATAAATTTAGGGATACTATTTTCTTGCATAGGAAAGAAGTTCAATGCAGTATGATCGATTTTTGTGGGTGTGGGTTGTTGTAATAAATTCAGGGATACATATTGCTTGCATAGGTATGAAGTTTGATGCAGTATGTTCGATTTTTGTGGGTGTGGGCTGTTGTAATAAATTCAGGGATACCTATTTCTTGCATAGGAAGGAAGTTCGATGCATTATGTTCGATTTTTGTGGGTGTGGGCTGTTGTAATAAATTCAGGGATACCTATTTCTTGCATAGGAAGGAAGTTCGATGCATTATAATCGATTTTTGTGGGTGTGGGATGTTTTAATAAATTAAGGGATACCTATTTCTTGCATAGGAAGGAAGTTCGATGCATTATGATCGATTTTTGTGGGTGTGGGCTGTTGTATTGTAATAAATTCTGGGATCCTATTTCTTGCATAGGAAGGTAATTTGATGCATAATAATCAATTTTTGTGGGTGTGGGCTGTTGTAATAAATTCAGGGATACCTATTTCTTGCATAGGAAGGAATTTCAATGCATTATGGTTGATTTTTATGGGTGTGGGCTGTTGTAATAAATTCAGGGATACCTATTTCTTGCATAGGAAAGAAGTTCAATGCAGTATGATCGATTTTTGTGGGTGTGGGTTGTTGTAATAAATTCAGGGATACCTATTTTTTGCATAGGAAGGAAGTTCGATGCATTATGATCAATTTATGTGGGTGTGGGCTGTTGTAATAAATTCAGGGATCCTATTTCTTGCATAGGAAGGTAATTTGATGAATTATGATCGATTTTTGTGGGCGTGGGCTGTTGTAATAAATTCAGGGATACCTATTTCTTGCATAGGAAGGTAATTTGATGCATAATGATCGATTTTTGTGGGTGTGGGCTGTTGTAATAAATTCAGGGATACCTATTTCTTGCATAGGAAGGAAGTTCAATGCAGTATGATCGATTTTTGTGGGTGTGGGTTGTTGTAATAAATTCAGGGATACCTATTTCTTGCATAGGAAGGAAGTTCAATGCATTATGTTCGATTTTTGTGGGTGTGGGCTGTTGTAATAAATTCAGGGATACCTATTTCTTCCATAGGAAGGAAATTCGATGCATTATGTTTGATTTTTGTGGGTGTGGGCTGTTGTAATAAATATAGGGATACCTATTTCTTGCATAGGAAGGAAGTTCAATGCAGTATGCTCGATTTTTGTGGGTGTGGGTTGTTGTAATAAATTCAGGGATACCTATTTCTTGCATAGGAAGGAAGTTCGATGCATTATGATCGATTTTTGTGGGTGTGGGCTGTTGTAATAAATTTAGGGATACCTATTTCTTGCATAGGAAGGAAGTTCAATGCAGTATGATCAATTTTTGTGAGTGTAGGCTGTTGTAATAAATTCAGGGATCCTATTTCTTGCATACGAGGGTAAGTTGATTCATAATAATCGATTTTTGTGGGTGTGGGTTGTTGTAATAAATTCAGGGATACCTATTTCTTCCATAGGAAGGAAGTTCAATGCAGTATGATCGATTTTTGTGGGTGTGGGCTGTTGTGATAAATTCAGGGATACCTTTTTCATGCATAGGAAGGAACTTCGATGCATTATGTTCGATTTTTGTGGGTGTGCGCTGTTGTAATAAATTCAGTGGTAATTATTGGAGGGGTTTTACCTATACAGTTAAATATTGTTTTAAAGAACTGCACTTTTAGGGACAGTTTTTGGCAATTGAACTATTCCAATATATTGTAATTTATTTATTAAAAACTTCTTAGTGTCCAGTACGATACAATGATTTTAAACGGTTGCTCCCATTTGAGGTAGTTTTATAGGGGTTTAATTATACCATTTTATTGTAATTAATTTGTATACAAATTCCAGCACTATACAACAAAAATTCACAGAAATGCAAAAGGCATGGTGTGACGAAAAATAAGGTTTTTAAAAATTGCATCCCTTAGGGGGAATGTTTTGGGGGTTGAACTATGCTAATATGTTGTAGTTAGTTTGTTAAAAATTGCAGTATCACCCCCAGTACGATACAAGAAATATTAGCTGAAATGACAACAGCATGGTTTTATCAAAAATTAGGTTTTTAAAGAATTGCATCCCTAGGGGAAGTTTCTTGGGGGTTGAACTATACCAATATGTTGTAATTAATTTATAAAAAGTTTCAGTACCATCCCCAGTACGATACAATATATATTAACAGAAATACGAAAAGTGTGGTGTAGCTTTGTCTAATGCCAGCTCACACACGAATTGCAGAATAACGGGACCTGTAAAAAATTTTCTAACTGTGTAACAAATTTGTAATTAATTTGTAAAAAATTCCAGTACCATTTTCATTGGATTGTGCTACAAGTGCTGGTACAGCATTAGGGTCATCAGAGTGTCTTGCAAATCATGCAATTTTCGCACCTATCATCTCAATTGTGGTGGGAAAAATGTTGATTCATTGGAAAAAAACTTCATTTGGCCAGCATGTACTACTAAATAAATTTAAAGACTTAACGTACGTTGTACCTAATTATTTACTAACTTTACTCTGTAAATGTGAATTATTTACCTTTATATACCTATATTATATGCAATTAGTTTAGATTTAACTTATATGTTGTAATATGTTATAATTTTTTATGTTCCTACTATGAATAAATTGAATAAGTATTTATTTTTTATATAGAAACCATTTTGTTTGAAACAAGAAAGCCTTTGAGGTATATCCTCCATTCGGTTTCAATTTAAATAATTATTGAATTGCTTAAGCATGGGTTTTTAAATTAAAAATTAATGTTTTTAATTACTGACTTGGGACCGGATGGCGGATTTAAACCTTAGTCTTGTTTTCATATTTACCAGAGTTTATTAATCAATTGGTTTATAATAACCTATCTTTATGACTTTTTTTGCGTTTAACCTTTATTTGTAACGAAACCATTCATATAGGGTTATCCAATTCGAGGTTGATAAAGTAGAAATCTGTATACCGACATCTGTCAAAGATAAACGTCAAGTATGCTGTCATTTATTTAGTTGACATTCTGCCATTTAAGAATATGGAGCATTTAACAATCGACCAACGCGTTAAAATTATTAAATCTGCTGATGCTGATTTTTCGAACAAAATTTTCTTCAGTGATGAAGCTCATTTTTCGCTTGGTGGATACGTTAGTAAGCAAAACTGTAGAATTTGGGGCTCAGAAAATCCACAATTGATTGTAGAGAAGCCATTACACCCGGAAAAAGTCACTGTTTGGTGCGCATTGTGGTCTGGTGGTGTGATTGGGCCGTATTTTTTTGAGAACAACCATGGACGAACCGTTACCGCCAATTCTGAGCGCTATGGCCGCATGTTAACCGATTATTTTTTTACGAAAATCGAAGATTATGATCTTGACGATATGTGGTTCCAGCAGGATGGAGCAACCAGTCACGTAACACGAGCAAATCGAGATCTTTTGCAAGAGAAATTTCCTGGACGTTTGATTTCGCGATTGGCTGATGTCAATTGGCCTCCAAGATCCTGTGATTTAACGCCTTTGGATTTCTTTTTGTGGGGCTACGCGAAAGATCGTGTTTACGCAAACAATCCTCAAACTCTTGACGAATTGAAAACTAATATTCGTAAGGTAATGGCCGAGATACCGCCCGAAATGTGCCGAAAAGTCATTGAAAATTACCTCAAAAGAATCAAGGCCTGTAAGAAGTCCCGTGGAGGACATTTGAATGATATCTTGTTTAACTAAAAATGGCAAGGATCAATCTGTAAAATGAAATAAAAATTACAATACATTCCGAATATTTTGTGTGTTTTTTTTAAGTTTACTTTATGAAGCTTGAATTGGATTACCCTTTATTTAAAATATTAAACTAGTATTCGACTTGAATGTTTGCTAAAGATAAAAACCATAACTTCCAATAAATTTTGTAACCGACTAAATAATAATTCATCCGTAAACATATAAATTTGCTTAATGGGGCTCATTACAGAGGGTTTAACGTTATTTTAATGATTCAGAAAAACTTCGGAAACAAGAGCGCAGAATATGAAATTTAGGGTGAACTTGAGATTATGTCTAGAGACACTAGAAAAAATTCTCACGTTGTGATTGGCAATATGGCCCCACACGTGGAAGTGCCTTCGAGGCCTAAATTAACATAATTCTTTTAGTAATTAAAAAAAGTATAAGAACAATCAGTGCCGAGCTTGGAATTTAGTATTCTCATCTTAGGCTGGTGTTGGAAATTATTAAAAAAAATCAAGACAATTTGCAAATTGTGATTGGCGATATGCCCCTACATGGCATCTTTAGCCAAATTGACTTAGTTCTTTTATTAATTCAAAAAATCTTTGGAAACATGAGGGCCGATAAATGTTTATTGATGTTGTGATTGGTAATATGGACTTACGAGTGGATGAGCTTTAGGGGGCCAAATTGAATTAATTCTTTAGTAATTAAAAGAGTTATTGGAACAATCAGTGCCGAGCTTGGAATTAAGTGTGTTCTACTTACGATGGTATCAGAAAATTGTAAACAAAATTGTTGTGATTGCAGATTGATTGTATAACATTTTTGGCTAAATTCACTTCGTTTTATTATTATTTTATTATGGATTCAAAAAATCATCGGAACCATTACTGCCGAATATGGATTTTTTTGTTCTCTTCTTGGGATTAGGTACGTAAAGAATTATTAAAAAATGTTCTAAGACAATTTGCTTGTTGTGTTTGGCGATCTGACCCTACACGTGGAAGCACTTTTGTGGGCTAAATATAGAAAATTGTTTTATTAATTCAAAAAATCATCGGAACAACGTGGTCATCCCAAGTAGAAAAAGCGCCCCTCTCTCCTTAGATTCTCAAGGTTTTTACGTTAACAAAATGTTTCACTTTCTGTTTCCAGACAAAACACAAAGTGGTTAATGTTGTTACCTTGAGAATCTGTATCATCCTTCTGAATTGATACATTTGACTTCGATGTCGGAAAGTTGCAGTTATCACACAGATAACTTAATAAGTAACATTGTATTTGGATTCGCCCAAAATATTCGATCCCATTGAATGATGAAAATGAATAACGTCACTGAGAAGAAGCAATGCACTTCTGTATCGTGTAAATTGGCTTTAAAAAATTTTTAAACGCAAACAAACACTAGAAAAATTCTTTGAACAATAAATGCAACATCTTCATTTTAAAAGCATTATTAAATGTAACTCAAGTATGTTCTTTGAACATTTTTTGTCTTAATTTTTTTTTAAATATTCATTTTGAACATATTTTACATCTACCTATGATGAGATAAAAGCTTTTCATCAAAAAAATAATATTATTTTTCGTATGCATTCGGTATTGTTATTCTTTTGATTGAAATAATCATAAAATTTCAATTTTAACACGTTCGATAAAATTGATCGTGTTTTCCCTATCATATTTCTGAATGTATAATTTGTTTGTATGTATTTGTATTTGGATTTTTTCTTTTAATCTTTTTTTGTTCCCGTTTTAATTTTTCCGCGATTCGGATTCACATACAAGGTTGTTTTTATCGTGTACACGACGAACTAAAAAAAATATTTTAATGCTATAACATTCGATGAAATTAATGTTTGCAAAGGTTTAGTAAAAAAAAGCTCACATGCACACATACAGTGAACGAACGAAAATACGTGAATAAAATATTAATATTTTGTTTTAAGTATTTGTATACAGGGTAATTCTAAATTCAGTTAAAAAAAAAAAGTTCTCAAATCGATTTGCATGCACATGGAATTTAAAAGCTTGGTAATTTAATTATATTGCAGGTATTTGCACTGTATCTAGGTTCAGCCAGGCTGCCTTTATATTACCTTAAATTTTGTTTAACTTGAAAATTGTAAATGATTTCAAAATTACGTTTGCATAATATACCGAAAAAAATTTCTACTTTAACATTTAAATTTGTTGGAGCTGAAAGGAAAAATGAACACATTTTTGTGCTTGTTGTTGGCTTCGATATCGTGGATTCTACTATAAAATCTAAATATAAAACATTGATTTTTCGTATACTACGTACCAAATGTAACGTGTATACGCGAGTATATGTATATGAATATCAAACGAACCATGTCGGAAAAAGTAAATATTAAAAATTGAAAGTTTGCTCTATATATGGTAAAAGCTTCGGACCCAATTCATATTTGGATTTCATGATTTCAAAATATTTGTATGCTTTAGACAAGTGAATTATTGCCTAATTATAAAATATGTACACGACCGCAATTAGGAAATTTATTGTTTCCGTTGAAAAAAAAAATTCCTGGTTTGCCGCAGTTTTGTAGCATCATTTATCATTTGGATTACGAAATTAGGTATGCATGTCTAATATGTGGGTGACTAAAATTTATACCACTCCAAAAAATATATACATACTTTAATGATATGAAAATTGGTAAATCGTGTACTGTAAAAATTCAATTAACATAACATCCGGTGGAATGCTGTCAAAGTATCATCATCACCATATTGTACATAATTATTATACAGTATAAATATGGTCTTAGTAAAAAAAATCTATATAGAACATTGTACAGCCCAGTAGTTATGTATCTTAAGTTAATTTCAGGAAAATACAAAACTTTTTGAAAATAATTAGCACAGAAGCAAACAAGAAAAGTAATTAAAACTTTCTTCTAAATAAATATACTTAAGTATATTCATATTGTATATGTAAAAATTATAATATGCCAACGACTTTGTATAACGTGAAAATTTTTGAAAAATAATTTTGTTAACAGAACATGGCTAGAATAAAAAAAAAATTACCCAACACCCCCCGTCTAAGTACAAATGCTATTTTGTTACGGAATTTATTCAAACGATTATTGTTATGTTACTCCGTCATTTTATGTTACGTTCAACTAACTTGAGTGACTGTAATTTATATTCATGGTTGGTGTTTTCATAATCGTTTGTTACATTGCATGTCTCGTCGTCGTCCTCGTCCAGTTGATTAAAATTTTGTGTATTATGCTTTTTTTCGTTTTTATAGGGCATCGTAAAATTCCAGTATTAAGATTGCGGTTTTAAAAAATGTGTATTACTTTAAATAAGATGACGATGCTTGTAACTGATGGTTATGATCTGCATACAAGATTGAGCTAATAAAATGTTTTGTTTTTTGTGAAATTTGTGAAATGTGATTGAATGTATCTTATTAAGTTACAGCCAAACCGATCTAAGCAATTAATATCAACAGTTCTCAGGGCAAAATCAATTTATATCTAGGAATTAGATGAGTGACATAACTCGAACTGGGGGTAGTCGGCCAATAGCTAGCAATAGTAATTATTACTTATTATTAATTATTATTACGACAATATAAATTATTTCCCTCAATCTTACATAACACTTTGTTGCACGGGATACATGCTGGTGTGCTCTTGCTGACGTAAAAGAACGTAGAAACCTATCCGATTCCGTTTTGCCCGGATAGAACCTGACACATTTAGGAACAACTGGTTTTGCACTGTGCAAAATTCTTAACTATTCAATAAATATCTCGATGAGCAAGAGTTTGTTCTTCAAACGGATCATGGGGCAAGTAAATGGTTGATGCAGCTTAAGGAACTCGATAGACATGTAGCTAGATGGATCGAATGACTAAAATCCTACACTTTTAAGACTAAACAGGCCATGCGCAGTTCTGTGTAAGCAATGTGTAAGACACGAAGAAAAGAACTGTTCTACAGTTATTGTACGAATCCAGTTTGAGTTGAAACGTGGTTCACATAAACATCATTTGAAAGAAGACCAGCCGGTTGTGACTGGTAGAATGTAGGTGATCGTGTTGGCATGAAATTGAATCTCAAAACACCACTCTTGAAAGTTATTGGGCGTAGACGAACTCGCTGAGAATAGATGACGGAATACTGCGGTAAGAATCTGGGAGCTGATTAACGGCGAAAGCATTAAAAATCAAATTATGCAATACCTGCCAATCGGGTACGGGAATGGTATCAAGAAACACACAATGGGAAATAAGAACGAGTTATATACTATCGAGGCTGAAGAGCGCTATGAAAGAGGATGCTGAAACAGGGCGGCGAAGATCGCGGCAATCGTCACCATCGCAAGCTTTGTGAAGGAGAAGTTAAAAATGAGAAAATCGGAGCGGCGGAGGAAACAGATACACAACCATATCCGCACAACCGCCTACACCTGAACAACAAACGCTATCATTGGATAAGGAAATATGATGTGACCACTCTTACTTCAATTAAAGTGCGCGCTCAGAATTGGCAAATTAAGCGTCAAATTAGGCAAAGGGTACGCGTCCCGCACGGTCACCTTGTTCACTTCTCGGGCGTCCAAACAGAGTCGTGCCTTTCGATTCGCCTTATACACTAGAGTTACGGGGGAACACCACGAACTCTCACTCTCCTCTATCACATCTAACGCCAACATTCGGTCTAATTCGTCATATAAAAGTTTTTGTTTCGCAGGCGATATAGGGTAAAACCTTAGTTTAACAGGCTTGGCTTGCCCAACATCAATAAAATGTGAAAGAAGTGTCGTCTTACTCAATCCTAATTTGGTACTTGACGGAAACTTTTGTACGATTTCGTTAAATTTTTCTTGTTCGTTTGCGGATAGAGAATGGAATTTTGACGTACTCACCGAATCTGCATTTTCATCCATGCTCAGGGAACATAACTTCGGAGAGACCCCGAAACGGTTCCAAAAATTAATACCTAAATAGAAAGGTTGCTCAAGGGAAGGAACGATATATAACGGCATACTATGGCACTGTCCGTTGAATCGGACAAGTGCATTAATGTATCCAAACACACGCTGGGAAGCGCCACTCGCGGTTTTGATATGGGAGGGAAAATGATGAAAGTTAGTAGTATCAGATATACATTTTTCGGATCCTCTCCCCAGCACACTGACACTATCTAGGAGCCCTTTATATGGTACACTATTTATTGAAACGTTAACATATGGTCTTAGGTCTCCCATTTCAAAGCTAAGGATGGATGACACGATATTGGTCTTTTGAAATTTTCGATTTTCCCAATAATTCTTAAATCTCATTTTTCGATTTTCATCGTAAAAACGGCGTATTTTTGAGCGTTATTTCGAGATGAGTCACTTGACTCTAAATGGGGTGCGGATTTTATAATAGTTTAATTATCATGAGTGGGTAGGTTAAACAGGCAATTGGAATCAGTAATGTCGTTGACCACACATTTGTTTGAAGAAACTTTGGCAGGTTGTAAAATTAACGAGTTCGGGGTAGGAGTCAAATCAGGTAAGGTTAAGGTCGAAGACCGTGGTTGGAAAAGATAGTAAGGGCTTATCGAGTCGAATGACCCGAATTTGGAGGGTTCCTGGGTGCGGGTTCTTGGGTCGTATTGGTATTTTGTTTCTGTGCTTGGCCGGGTCAACAAAATCTTCGATGGCATAAAGAATCCCGACCTCCATGGACCCTTCTCCGAGTTTCCCGCACACCGAGAGCATCTTGATGAGATGGTTCCTTTTAAGCCACACCGATAACAGAACATACCGGTGGGTGGATTTGGGCAGTCTTTAAATGTATGGCCGATGTCAGAACAGTTGAAGCAAATGGGACGGTTACCTAACTCAGCCGAATGCACTCTATTACTCTGGTTTACTAAAGTTTTTAACTTTGAAGGATGTCCCGTCGAATTTTGGAGTGCGGAGACATACTTATCGGACTCTAAATCTAGAGAACTATTAAGATTAGAACTTTTATCACAATTTTCAAGTTGTAGTTCATTTATAGAGCGCCATCCTCGTGGGATAGGCTGTTGAACGCGGAATAGCTTAAAAGTTTCTTTCCAGGCTGTGCAAGTTTTAATCAGTTCATTTATACTATGGAAACGCTTATCGGTTAGTTGATATTGAAGACTAAGTTTCATATTCGACATTAAAATTTGGATCAATTCCTGATCATTATAGGGGGTGTGATATTGCGGGGATAAATTACAAACCACTTGATAGAAATCTAGGAAGCTCTCGTCCGTCTTTTGTTTACAAGATTCAATACTTTTCCGGATTTCAAAGTTACTCCGCCGATCTTTAAACCTTTCGATGAAATCTCCAATTGTTATCTCAGCCGGCTTTCACTGTTAGTGCAACAATTTAAACTCATTTCCCTCTAACACGACCAATAATATATATGTTAGCCAACAGTTTACAAATTGGTCTAACTTTAACCAGTTCATATTACCTTTAAACATTTGAATTATGTAATATTAAGGGGTCATAGCATCTTCAAAATTGAAAAAAAAAAGTTTTTCAAAGATTTTTTTTAATGGAATAAAAAGAGATATCTTTTAATGAAACTTTCCATTGACATTTTATTTAACTGAAAGTACAAAAAAAAATATTTTAGTTTTTTTTTAGCCCAAGGTCATCTGCTATAAGGGTTTTCCAAAAACACTGAAAATTCACGCCGTGCATCATAACTACTCTCAGAAACGTCTGAAGAAAAAAAACGGGTTTTATTCAGCAATTAATCGCCCTTGGAATGAACTAAAAGGAAAAAAATTGGTTGAAAAATAAAAAAATGGCGGCATTTTTTCGAAAAAATTTCAAATTTTTCTTTTTTTGTCCCACCCCCAATTAGTTGTAACTCAAAAAATTGAAAGCCGATTATTCCTTCCGTAGTTCATTCTGAGCAGAAATATATGTAGATCAACGTGTTAAAATTTTAGAACGATTGGATAAGTAGTTTTTTCTCAATCATGCACGCCAACTTGAAAAACGTCATTTCGATGTATAAAAACGACTTTGGCGTTTCGCAATAAATAAAATAATTTTTTTTTTGAGATTTTCAATTTTATATCAATAAAATCATGTTTTTAAACGTTCATTCTAACATATTCTATCATAAATAAAATTTCGATTTTTTGAAAATTTGGAGGTGCTATGTCGCCTTAATTTTTCAAATTTTTTTTCGGCGAAAATTTACTGCTATAACTTCAGTAACAAGTAATTTTCGGCTAATATCAACAGAATTTTGTACAAACCACCTGTTACAAATTATGTCGATAATGCAGTTTTTCCGGCTGAAATTTTCGGCTAACTTCAGTAGCATGCAGAATGTGCTTGTTAATATGGTATTTTTCATGAATTTTGGCTTTGTTCGAGCTGGATATCATTTAAATGCAATTGATTTCGCCCTTCGCAATTCGTCAACCGTTATACCAATTTTTAGTAAATCATTTAATTTAATAAGTCGACAAAAATTTTATTAACATATCTATTGTTCTGGTTGTCCATTACTGAATAATTTATGTTTCTTTTAATACAACTTTAAAATAAATTAGGATATCGAAATAAAACAAAGTTGTTATTGCTTTAAATCTAATTGAGCTACGCTAAAATTGGCGCAGTCGGTTTGGCATGAAAGCCGATGTCCAGCTGGAGCAAAAACAGTAATTTGTTTCCAAATTGTAAATGTCAAATAATTTATTGCACAAGGTCTATCCTCTTTGAAAGGCTCGTGCAATAACTAATTTTTTTATTTGCATTATTGAATGTTAAATGATAATTAGGGGTTTGTAAATAATAAATTCTGAACCAAGAACCACACTGGTCACAGTTATACATAAAAATTAATAATTATTAGAGGTTTAGGTTTATAAGGTAAACTGACCATTCGGACTTGTTGTAATAAATTGCAATAAAGGTGTAACAAATTATATTATAGGTTTCACTGAGGCAAGCTGACTCGTATTTGTTCGGAACAGGAGTACAATAGTGCTGAATTATTGATATTGCTAATAGTGTCATTAATTGTAAATATTCTAATTAAATAGGAAGTGTTCCTCTGAATACTGGAAAAGAAAACAATTTAACTTTTAATGCATCTTCATTTAATATTTTGTATAAGATTGATTGTGTGTATATATAGAAAAGCGATAAAAAATCAAATAGGAATTATGACTTTCTCACTCACATTTGGCGAGCTCTCCAAAAAAAAGCATTTAAAGACAGACCTATATTTTTCATCTTGAGAAAGTCACGAAGACTCTCGTGAAGTACTACCATGGAATAATGAAAACTTTAATTAATTTTCTTCCAATATCGCAACAATTTTCTTGACTTCTGCAAGAAGCCCCAAAAACATTAAGACTATTTCAAAGTTAAACACGAAATTTAAAAATTAAACATAATCCTGTTCATGTCATATCACCATTAATATTTAGTCAAAATATCGAGTCAAATACTGCACTCGATATTCATTAAATTCAATATTATAAAATACAATATTAGAGACCATATCACGTGAAATAAATCATATAAAACCGTATAAGTAGCGTGTAGCAGAAAAAAGGTGAAAATTTTAAAATTCAAAAATTTCATGAATTTATCCCATTTTATTCCACTTATACATTCTTATACATATATGTTATTGCTTCTGAATGTAGCACATCAAGGAACACCAAAAACATTTAAACCCAAATACTCGTATTTCTTGTAATTTAATATATGGATAACGAAACTGTGATTTGTAGGTTGTGTATGTTGGAAACGTGATAAGAATTTTACAATTATTTTCAAAAATAAAAACGAGATTAACATAGAAATAGTTTTTCCTGGTTTACAGTGTTGGTACAGTTGAAGGAAATTCTTTAGTTGGAATAGAGCACGTTCATAAAATATTTTTGTAAAATTTTAACACCCTTGCGCACTATACCACAATTAACATTATTCCCGTTTACTGTACATTAAAAAATTATGTTTATAGATTAAATAATTTTTTGGTATGCTATATACGTAACGTATTGTATAAAATTAAACGATAACTTTTAATTTGAATTTACACGCACTTATCAAAAATTTATGAGTTCTTATTATTCCGTATACTGACTATAAAAAAAACTTCATGTATTTTTTGTGTACGTAAGTATATAATGTATGTGAAAACTGAAAATGCTGATAGCAAGTAAACACATATAAAATGTATAAAATTACAAAGCACACGAATTTACGTGATTCATACAATAAAATTTATACGAATTTTTTTCCTTGAAATTCCATTCTTTCAACAAAACTACTGTGGTTTTAAGATTAGGAACAATTTTAATGAAAAGTGAAACGAAAATTATTATGTCGTGTTGAATCAAACAAAACCAAATAGCGTACACGTGCTTTTCGTTGCTTTTGTACACAAATAAACTAGGAAAATCAATATTTTGTAACGTTATAACGAGTTTCCCACCCGAAGTCCATTAATCTTACATTTCTATAAGCAGTTAACGTAAAGTGTATACACGAGTTTGTCAATACCAAATTTTATTGTCATTGCTTTGTACAAATTAAAAAAGAACTGAACATTTATAACAAAAACCCCAACAATAATTTCCTCATCGAAAAGTTTCGTTATTATTTTTCATTCATTAAATCGATTTTCATTAATAAAAAATGAATTAATTTTCAACATAAATAAATTCAACTGTGGAAAATCGATGTCGGGAAATATTTTTTGTATTTTCCTCGTTTAACGGTTTTAAATTCAATTTGATTTTATTTATTTTATAATCATGACTTTTAATAAATTTTTTTTTGTTTATTAAGAAAACTCATTTCCTCTTGTGAAAATGAAAAATGAATTCTATTCTCAAAAATTAAAACAAAAAATATGTTAGTGAGTTAAATTAGTAATTATTTGATTAAATATCTTATTTTAAAATCAAATTTGTTTATATTTTTGGTATAATTTAATTGTGCAAGTCATTACCATAAAATTTTAATTTTTGTTTCTACGCGATAAATTTTTGCGAAATGAGTGTTTTATAGACTATTTTCGATTTATTCAATTTAACTTAACAAACAATGTGCTTTTTATTTTTGGAGTGCTTTTTGTGGTGTTTTTTTTGCTTGCCAGTAATGAAGTTAAAGTGAAATTTACTTTTAAAACAATAAAAATGTTGTAATGAAAACTGTTAATACCAAAGAGGTAAGGGTTAGGAAAGTGAACAAAAGACAAAGATTAATACGTGTAATTTCCAAAAATATTAAGAATTTTAAAGTTCCTATATATCTTAAAATATTATTCTTATTTTGTATACATTACGGAGAATAAAACTAAGGTGAAGTTTGACATAACCAAAAGATATCTGTAAACTTGACCTAACATTGATAAAGCTTAAGAAAAAAAAATTAAGACAAACTAACCATCCACTCTCACTTTGCCCTATTTTGAACATAGAAAATTTGTTCAAAATCACAAAATTCCACATTAAGTGCTCAGTAGCGACATTTTACAAAATACTATTTCGTCTTTTCGTTAGATAGAGAGAAATAAATCTCCACGAAATTAAATAAATCTTTTACATATACTTCTTCTAGGTTGTACACTTTATAAATAATTATTTTTGACATCCCTAAAGCTAGCTCAAACAATATTTCAAGGTTGTACGGATCATAACAGGCTAATAATAGATTAATTAAATGCTATATAAAACATTTTTGGGATCCACTCCTTCCTAATAAAACGATGGGGTCTGCTAGCTTTAGAAAATTTAGCAGAACCATATAAAAAAATTATTTAAAAATATTTGAAAAATGAACGGTTAATTTTAGGCTAATTAAATGCCTTATTAAATTTTTTTTATCCAGTTCTTTCTAGAAAAAGCTTTGGGCTTTATCACTTGAAGGTTAGCAGAACTCAATTCAAAAATTGGACCAAAACCGAAATAAGATCGCAAACCATAAGGTTTACTAATATACAAATAATTGTAGGCTCAATTATGGCTTATTTAAATTCTCCGGCAACAAAAGAAAAATTAAGCTTCACTCGTTCTTAGTCAGACTTATTTATTTATATGAATGTAATTAAGCTGGGAAGCTTTTATTTAAAAAATAACACAAATAATCATTTTATTAAACATAAAGCTATAATAGTTCAAATGAAATAATTAAAATTAAAAGAATACAGTTTGCTTATTATTTTTAAGATTATTAAGAGTATGTATACGGAATCTGTGCCTGCTCAATAAATTTTACAACACCAAGAATTTTTAAATTATTTCAAAATATTATAAGTGGAAGTTAAGGATCTAATTTATTCTAATTGATCAAGCACTGTCCATCTCTACCTTTCCCTCTTTTTCATGAAATCCAAAATTTGAGTTGTAAACCATTTCGGTTTTTAGATTTCGATAATAGATTTTATAGGGACAAAAATCTGTTATACATTTTAAAAACCATACCATAAAAATGCAACTTGATCATCAATCTCTACTTATTTGCGTAATAAGTTGCATTAAAGAGAATTACAATACATCGATAAGGAATCTATATTAATGTTTTTAAAATTTCTGTACATAAAGAAATTTTTTCTAAAATTGAGGAGCAAAATCATAAGAAAAAAATATTAGATCATGATGAGAAATTCCAGGTATCGAAATTTGATTAATAAAATTAATTTTATTTGAGTTACAAAGAACTAAGTCCATCAGTGATGATGAGATTTGAACAAAATGAGTTGGTTCATTATTGCACACACTAACATTGAATCTACATTTTTAAATTGGACTGTTGAAGAATTAGAAGAAAACATATCATAATTGAAATCTCAACAACGATAAAGTCAGGGTAACAAATAAAAAATATTCGTAAAATTGTTTCCAAGTCATCTATAAAATCAGATCTAGGAGGATTATAGACAACACCCAGTATAATTTTAATATTTTTAGAAAATACGTGAATCACAAATTTTTGTAAGTCATGTTTTAATTTTATGACTTATGTTTTGAATTTGTAGCCTTTATTTAAAAAAAAAAAAAAAAAAAAAATTTAATACTTTAATTTATTTTTGTTGTTGTTGTTGTTAAAGATATAGGGTGTCAAATTTTGAGAAAAACGATAATCATGAAGTTGTGTATATGTCAATAAAAAGAAAATGATTGACCGACAAATATGATTTTGGGCTCATTTTAAAGGTAAGTTAATAGAGATTTATAAAAAGAATATAAAAATAGTATATTGTTTAATATCTTCTTCTCTAAATTTCCCGCCAAAATGTTCGTTTTAAATTTTCTCAAAAACCTATTTCTTTTTAGAAGTCGACAAATAATATTTTATAACATATCAAAAAACTAGAATGCCGTTATTTTTTGTTTTCTAGCAAAATTTGTTTTAGTAAGAGCAGTATTTCATTTTTATATGGAAAAACTGTATTTCAGTGGATATTTCTCAGTGTTTTGAAATTGTTTACAAAAAGAATAGTTCAGTTAAATTATTAATATTCATTATTCGAATTTAATTGCATATATTTAAAACTGCAAACCCTAATTCTTAATTTTATTTTATTGTTTAACATTAAATCTTATTCAAATTAAAAATTACAATTTAAATTTAACATAATCGTCAGAATTAGAATATTTTTTACAATTCAAATAGCCATCCTCTGTTGGAATAACTGCATGGAAACCGTGAGTTCCTTTTACTGTTTTAAATTTTCAAGCCAAGTTGCAAGTTTGATTTGCTTGGATTTATGTTCTGCGTCAGAACAAAATCCAAAATTGATATCTGTCTTCAACGTTTTAGCCCATTTAAATAATTCATCTACATTGGTTATTGCACTGCTGTATTCCAGTGTGAGACTAGCTCTGGATGCTATTCTTTTGATGGTACCTCCTACTCTATCACATGTACCTTTTTCATGAGCTGTTGCATGGAAATGCCATTCACAATCAACTCCAAAATCGTCTTTGTGTTTTAAGATGTTCTTAAAATTTTTTTTATTTTTATAATGCGTGACTGCGCCATCGGTAATATAATAAATCTTAGATAAATTAGATATTTTAGTTTTCAAGAACTGCATAAATTTTTCAATGAATAAGTGAACCGCTACAGTATCGTGGTGAAGACAATCCGATATTATAATGAAGGTGCGGTGAAGTAATTTGCTTTCCAAATTTTGGTAAATTACAAATGGATGAATAGTCGCTTGCTTATTATTCCAATGAAATCCATAATTTTCTGCAAAATCACATAAAACTATCACCTCCGTAGACTTCAGCGCCAATTTTTTATTTTTTAAGAAGCTGGACTTCTGAAGTGAAATGAAGAAATGAGGTAACAGATTCATCAGCTTATTTATGAAATAATCCAGAAAAAAATCCAACGGTTGAGAAAAAGTCTCCAGATTGCACCTATCGGTAGAAACCCACTGACTAAATTTTAATTTAGCATCCTCGCAGCCATAATCCCGAAATGCATTTTTCAAATATTCTTTAAAGTTATCCAGTCCTGGGCAGCTTTCGCATTGTATGAAGGTAACATGTTGGTGTAGGCTCATCACATAAAATAGTTGAAATACAATCCCGGAAGTGCGCTATCTTTCCGTTGGTAATAGTTTCCATTTTGGTGGCATAAATAAATTATTTTACATTCTGATGTATGGTACACACGCAAACTGTGTGCGATCCACTACTACCTGGTTGTATACAGTATTTTGGACGAAGTAGTGAAAATTTAGAAAATCCCATTTTTTATATTCCTTATCCTGATACATCGTCTTATATCCTTCGTAGCACGCTTTCAAAGTACACATCATTAGTCGCTTTTGAACTTAAGCTTTATCGACTGTTAAACAATCGTTTATTCCTGGCATTATCGAACTAACATCATCATCAGTATAATAAGATAATACTGCTTGCTTCAACTCATCACTTATTCGTTTTCCTACTTTACCTGCTGGACGATTTAGTGGACCATTCTTGCTTTAGTTGCGTTGCCTTGAACTCATTCTGAATTTCTTCAGTGGTTAATATTTTTGGCAATATAGTAAGTAGCTGAATCTTATCATTGGTATTCTCCAGGTCTTCGAATTTGGCTTTTAGATCACAAATCAATTCATCATATAGTGCAACCTTCCTTTAATCATCGGCTGAGTGATTCAAAAGCGCCACGATTCCCGAAACCAAAGAAGTTGATGGTGTTATTGAAGCTAAATCTACTACATTTTGCTGATAATGTTTTGCTGATCTCAGATATACAAATGGCATTGAATTAGCTTCTCAGATCTAAATGGCATGAAATAGTTTTTTCACTATTTACCGTAGGCACTTGGCGAAACACACTTACAATTAATAAACACATTTTATAAATACTTGCCTTTTATTTCGCATAAATTAGATTTTTGAATATTTTAATTAAAAAATTTGTTCAAAAAGTTTAAAAAATCATTCGATCGATTTCGACTTGTTAGGTTGAAATCGGTCGAAAGATTTTTTAAACTTTTAAGTCGATAATCGCCTACCTGCTATTCTCCTACCCCTTTGTTTATTATTGATTTTTCCGTAAGAATAACAGTTCGTTGGGGCGATCAATAGATTAATTTGTATTTCTTCTATTTATTTTTCTTTGCTTTTTCCTACTATATACTCGAATAACAAAAAAAATATTATTTTACAAATCAGTAGATACTCCTGATGATGAACTAACAAGTCGAAATCGATCGAGTGATTTTTTAAACTTTTTGAACAAATTTTTTAATTAAAGTATTCAAAAATCTAATTTTTGCGAAATAAAAAACAAGTATTTAATAAAATGTGTTTATTAAATAGAATGAAGATTAACATTTGAAAAGATACATTGAATTTCAACTTTTTAGTTAAAGAACTTTGTGAACTGAAGTGACAAATATTAAATATACTAAGTCTGTGAAGTTAGCCCGAAAAATATCCCAAAGAAGTGCGATGGTCACACTAAAAAACGAATGTCGCGACATTTTTCAGTGTCATCCCGAAAAATTTACTATATTTCGCTAGTTTTGAGTGTCATCCCGAATTTTTTTTCTATCATGCTATTTTTTATTTTTGTTGTTATCCCGAAAAAAAAAAAATTCCAAAACAACAAACTTCAGTAATGTCTGTGATTTTACCCAAAAAAAATCCCGTTAAAACGCGATGACAACACCAAAATTCTAATATCATGACAGTTTTCAATGTCATCAACCAACGTATATATCAACCTGGAAAAAATTCACTATCGTGACATGAAATCAGCACGAAAAAAAAATCTATCGCAATAGATTTTTTACCGAGTCATCCCGAAAAAAAAAAATGTCACAATAGTTCACATTAAAGTAAGCAGAATCCGAACCGAAAATCGATCCACAACCGAAATTAGAATCCTTAATTTGGTCAAGAACGAGTGGAGTCTAAATTTTGTAATTGTGAATTTGATTTGGTCATAATGAGCCTAATGATTTTTAGCCCATAATGATTTTTACAAATCAATAGATGTAATTTTGCATTGTATTTTCTGTTTGTCCGATTTTCAACTTGGGTTCTGCTAGTGGAGACCAAAATTGTTTATCGAGTAATTTAAATAAACCATTGTAAGCCTAAAATTATTGGTATCTTAATGGACCTCGGTTTGAGTTCTAATTTCGGTTTTCTCTGATTTTCGATTTTAGTTCCGCTAGTTTTAATTTAATTGACCTAAAATCTGATCAAGAACGAGTGGTGCCCAAAATTTGTTTATATGGCATTTGATTAGGTTATAATGAGCAACAAATTAACTGTATGTCAATCGGTTTTGGTGCGATTTTCGATTTGCATTCTGCTAGCTATAAATTAAATGACCTTAAACTAACTAAGTCTGAGAATTTAAAAAAATCATAATGAGCCTAAAATTATTCGTCAATAGAAAACGATTTCAAAAATTCATTTTCGAATCCCATTTTCATTCAAAATGCCAAATCTCATCATGGTCGGTTAAGAAATGGTCGTGTTCCGTCCCAAGTATCGCCATATTTCAGAACTCCTTGACAAAATCATTTTACAACCCTATTTCTAATCAACATACCCAATTTCATCAAGTTCAATCAAAAAAAGGCCGAGTTCAAGACGAAGATGTAGTGGAGTGATGGCAAAAATAGCCAATCTACCTTGACTGTTGAGATGCGAAATTTTAGTGTAATAAATTTTTTTAAATGAAAATTAGTCACTTCCGATAAAATTAAAAAAATGATCTGTACTAATTTTGGTTGAAATTTAATTTCAACCGGTGGATCGATGTCGGAAAAAAACTATTGAGATTTTCTAATTTATAGAAAAGCTTGTTAATCGCTTTCATCATCATTCGTGAACATTTCAATATTTCATCATTTTGTCTTGATAATTATTGTGGTTCATTCCACTATTTTCCTGCGGTCTTTATTTTAATATTCCCATCCACATTGAATGTCATTTTATAATCCAATACAAAATCCATTTATGAGGAATATGTAATTCACAAAAGTCGATGCGTGTTTAGAATATTATCGCCTCAAAAATTCGAACTCGTAACCTATAGGTTCGTAACACAAAGTGGCGTTTACTTTAACCAATCGTCCACTTAACCTATCGTTCACCGTAAAACTTGTAGCACGACCCTTCCTTCAAACTGTTCAATTTTGTATGTACCTTTCCAATCTTGTTGTACATTTTGAGATCTGCTTTTTCTTTTCTTGAATTGAATAATCACACGACAAATCTCTAACTTTGGATGTGCTGCGCTTCCATTATATATCTGGCATTGGTTCACATTACGTTCCAGCACACCCCTTTCGTCTTCACTCCAATGCGCACCACGTTTGCGCGACTCATTATTGCGATCTGCTTGATTGCACTCTTTTTTCAATCAACCCCACCACCGAACTCACTATCAACAATCGTACTGAAATCTTCTGGTGGACCTTTCATTAGAATGTTTGTTTCCTTTTAATAAACCAACTCGTCTCACCTTTTCTCTGGCCGTAACCTCTGTTTAAGCAGAACTATCCGAGTTTGAGCCAAACGATTGCCTCTGATCTTGGTTGTTTCTTGAATCCTTTGTGGTTTTCTCGATTCTCGATCTCTGTTCTTCTTGCCAATTTACATGTTGCATATCTCAGGGATATGGCTGCCGCGCATCACGCCATCATTGCGTACAACCTCGAATGTAGTGACCTAACTTTCCGCATCTGTGGCATGTATTTTGACTTTTGATGTTTTGGCTCCCTCATATTCTAAAGCCAACGCCAATACTTCATTCAACGTTTTATTACAAGTATTCGTTCTCAAATGATGTTTTATATAATAGCCTTTCGTTATCTCTCTTTCAAAATCTTACAGGTTTTCTTCCCTTCGTTGTTCCCTTGCTTCGAAATTGAATGAAGCATAATTCTCAGTGGCATTTGACTGCCCGTATCTTAGTTTCAAGTCACTAATAATCCAATAATAACTCCGTTTCGATGCAAATGCAGTTTAGAGCACATCTTCAGCTTGTCCTTTGAAAGCCAAAAATAGTGTGTTGAGCTGCCCCTCTGTATCTCAAACATTTTTTCGTACTGTCGCTTGAAACTGGACTTTACAATTTTTAAATGGGATCTCGCCCATAAATACCTTTGGAGCTTCTGAAAACTATTTGAAAATGCTTTATTTATAAAAAACAAACTTGCTTGAAAATAAGATAAGGGAACTTGTGACACGCGTAAAAGTTCATTCTTCACTAACAATTGGAGATGGCTGGCCAGCTAAGCCATCTCCAATTGTTAGTGAAGAATGAACTTTTACGCGTGTCACAAGTTCCCTTATCTTATTTTCAAGCAAGTTTGTTTTTTACGTAGCTTATCAAATTGATCTTATTGTTCCGCTTGTAGTTCAGCTAAATGCCTTTATCAAAACTCCCATGTCTAAGGGTGGTTTCTGTTTTCCGGAGTATAGGCGGCTGAAATAAAATACTTGTCTCTGTTTGATATATCATTCTGGTTCCCTCATTTTTGACTTCTTCCTCGTACATCTTGATTTTCTGGTCATCGTTTGGGGAATAACTGGCATCGTTTTCTATAGTCTTGACATCGGAGATGATTATCGTAATCTACATACTTCTGATCAGCATCTTCTTTCAAGTCGCTCTCGAAATCACTTTTCACTGGATAAATTACAACTGTCCGTCCCGAATTGCTAGCGCTTACATACTTGTGAATTACTCCATTTATTGTATCGAAGTTTGTATCGTAATATTCGTCACTATTAATAAACGTTTGACTTTTAAAATAAATGCTATCTTAATGTGAAGATGGTAATATTTGCTGAATTGAACTAGCTTAACACCAGTTTTCTAGGCTACTATATAAATCAATTATTAGTATTAATATTTAACTAGCTGACCTGTGACTGAATAATCAGTCACGTGAATACATTTTGTTGAATTTTTGGTTAAGAATTGATTAAGAAACTAAATTTGATGCACTTTTATCAAAAATAAAGTAAATTCATATACGTGGTTAATTTTTAAATCTTAAACGGCAAGCACGCGCTCAAATGTACACAGTATGACTTACGTGTCAAGTCAAATATTCATATCTCAAACAGGAAGCGCGCGCTCGGGATCACATGATCACTTACGCACCCAAACTAAATATTAAAATCTCAAAAGGGAAAAGCACACAATTGCTGAGGCAAACTTTAATCTAAATATTTCATAAGAAATGTACAAAAGGATAATAAAATAGTAGTAGAAGGTAGATAATAAAATAGTAAAATACATTACAATTTACATGCACAGAATCTCTTCAAAAAATACATTCTTTGTTGTGATGCGCCCATTCCGATCAGCTGATTGATCGCTTGTCTCAGCGATAAACACTTTTAGTCCGTCAAATGAGCGGCATCGTGAAAAGGCCACATACATCTGATCATTCGTAAATACGGGTCCCGGCAAGCACAATACCTTCTTCAAGCTTTAACCCTGACTCTTGTTGATGGTTATAGCGAACGCGAGCTGAACCAGAAATTGAAGGCGAGACATTTTAAATGAGAAGATGCCTTCCAAGGGTGAGAACTTAATGCGTGGGATGAGAACGCGCTCGCCTTTTGAGAAGCCAGTCAGCACCTCACATTCCAGAATGTAGCGGTTTATTTTTGCGACGCGCATGCGTGTTTCATTGATTCAACCCTTGATAGTGTTTAGATTCCTCATCAAACGAACGATCGCGTTTACCTTTAGTGGGATGGCATGGCGCGGTAATCCCGACCCTTCAATTTTATTGAGAAACTCGACGGGTAGGCGGAGTTTCTCATGCATGTCGTCACTCTCAAGTTTATCAGCACTATATTTCACTTCTTGTTCGTCGGGCAGGAGGTCAAGCACCTACTGATTGGTAAGCGCGCAATCATCCATATTGGGTGCAAGGATGGTGTGCTCCTCGATGGTTTCCTCGGCTGGTGATGTGTTGTTGCCACCATATACGAAATCGATCACACTTTGAGGATGTCTGCCGAAAGTGTGATCGAGTCGGTTCGAGCATTGCCGTTTCCAACAGAAAGCAAATATTGCGCAAACTCGTCCTCACCTTCATCGATCCGCATGTTCTTGGTGAGTGTAAACTTATTTACCAATTTCCAAAGCGGGTTATACTTGATGGTCGATTCGCAAGTTTGCGCGCGTCCCGCCTTCAGGTAGTCACCACACATGAGGATGATTTTCCCACCTAATGGAACACGCACTACCCGTCTATGATTGTGAGCTCTGCTCCTAGCATGATTAACTTTATTAATTTAAATCGCGCGTTAACCATTAAGCAACTTTGAAATTGATTCGCGCGCCGACAGTGTTGCAATTTCGAATCTGAATCGCATACCAACTGTTTTACAACTTTGAATTTGAATCGCGCGCCACTAATTTGAACAAAAATATTTGCTTTTTGGTCATCCCATAAAATTCTCAAATGTTGCAAGATTTCACGCGCACAAAAACTTGGAAATTTTCTGAAACCACCTGAGGTACCCATTTCGGTTACTTTCCGGTGGAATTTTTCCGAATTTTCTAGCCCACGCACAGCGCAATATTTATGTCGACCTACCCTGAAAAAATCTAACGGATCGGATCATGTTTAGGGGTCATTTTAGGGTTGAGTATGAAAAAATTATGAATATTAATATAATAGATAGATAGAAGATAGATAGAAGCTGACCTTCGACTGAATAATCAGTCACGTGAATATATTTTATTGAATTTTTGGTTAAGAAATAATTAAGAAGATTTTTAAAATGTAAATTTGATACACTTTTATCAAAAATAAAGTAAATTCATATACGCGGTTGATTTTTAAATCTTAAATAGATATAGAGTGTCATGACAAAATTGTATTTTTACACTCACAACTATTAACACCAAAATGTATGTAAAATCATTTTATGTTCTCTGTTTTGTTTAATTGAGATTCAACTACAAATTTTCTACTCATTTTGTCATCACAGTGTGTCATCACAAAAACATCGGCAATTTTAATAAATTTTGTCATTGTCACGGTGTAATGCGCATGATCATAGATTCAATATAAACATATTTTGTCATGGCATTCTGGCGTCGTGAGAAAATTTTGCTGAAAACACCTGAGGTACCCGTTTCAGGTACTTCCCGGTGGAATTTTTCCGATTTTTCTAGCAAAGGCACACCGCTATATTTATGTCGACCTACCTTGAAAAATTTAAACGGATCGGATCATGTTTAGGGGTCATTTTTGCGTTGAGTTTGAAAAAATTAAGCGTATTAATATAATAGATAGATATAAATCCGTTTGTAATTTTTACTAATATTTGGATAGGGTCTAAAAATGTAACAATACTGAGATCAACAAATAAAACCAAAAGAAAAATCTTCGGACAAACAAAATATAACGTACGGCAGTCAATGAAAACCCATGAAACGAAACCGCTCGTCGAATTACAAATAAATTTTGAAAGTCAAAACAAGTGTTTTTTTATCGATGGAGTGTACTATAGATATACAAAACGAATATAATATTTTCAAGTTAATAAAAATAAGTTTTAATAATACAATTTAATTAAAATAAAATGTGAACATAAATAAAATTAATAATAAAAAATATAAATAACAATAAATATATCACCTATAATAAGTCTAAGTTATAATTTTGTATATATCCCACCCTAGAAAAAAAAATAAATTTGTGGTGATAAATGTGGTCATTCGATATGGACTGTTTGATTTAAGATGAATGACCTTGTGCTGTGCTAATAAAAACCGTGAACTATTAATTGCTAAATTAATAAACATTTTGTTGAAACTAAACCTATAAAATATGTTAACAACAAAAACAAATAAAACAACAAATAAACAATAAATAAATAAAATAAATCCTTTATAAATTAATAACTACGTGAATATCAATAAATATCACAATAGTTCCCGTACACGATACATATACGCATATATAAACGGATCCGCAACGGTTTCTCTTCGCATAATTTCGGACATTGGATACAGCGTTCATCAGTCACAGTAAAAATATAAAAATTTTGAGTATTGAATTTTGTTTTTCTTATGCTACGCTAAATTTTTTTCTATATAATTATTTTTGCTAAATTTTTTTATTTATATAAATTTTCTTTCTTATATATTAAGTATTTAAATCTTTAAGTTTTGCATGCTTTATATATACATATTTTTTTTGGCCATAATATTTATTTTAGTTTTATAGAAGTTACGCGAAATGCTAAGCTAATTTCAATTTTCCGACATTTGCACTCAAATGCTTTTCTTTATTTCATATACAAATGTTTATTCTTCGTTAATACGAATATATATGTACAATTTCTGTAAAGTTCTTATTAACTTTGGTTAATTTTTTTATTGTCAATAAAATTTTTTTTTCCTTAAATACTTATTGTGGGGGGATGAAATAAAACTATTTTGTTTTAATTTGTTTGTTGATGAGAAAATGGAAGCATAATTAACTAATACGGAATTTCACTGGTGATGCATTCGATCGGCCCATTTAAAGCTTAACCTCAAATATCTACCATCTGCAGTAAAATCAAGCTCTTTCATCGTTCCACAGAACCCCCCCCCCCCCCCCCCCCCGCCCAGCAGCTGAAAGCTAGTCTGGCTGAAAAATACTGCGTGGGTCAAACGATGTTGAGTCTGGAACAGTAGTTTACATAGTACTTTAAACGACTGTTACAAGTTTACATCTGAAATTGGATGGCCATTCACCTCGCAGTAATAAAAGTTAACAAATGCATTTCCGCGCTATATTTCATTCAAGATGACAGATTTTCAAATAAAAGCATCAAATAAACATCCAATGCATTGTATTTATTATACATCCAAAATAGAAATCGATCGATTTGTACTACATATTCATTGCCAGCCATATTTTATTATTCACATTTAAAAACAATAAATAAATACCGTGCGCGCATATTCCTCGCATATATAGTGGCGGTGGAAGCGGTAGGTGGCTTAATATTACACATTATTTTTTTGTTTGTACGTTGTGTCGAAATAATTTGCGACACAAAATACAAACAACCGAACGCACACCAAAACACAAAAAAATAAATTTGCTATATTTGATTTTATTGGAATCATAAATCAAATAAAATTTCCCGTCGCTACCACCAACGAAACATCCGGAAAATGAACCTCATTTCGTGTAATTACTCACCCCCCAAGAGAATACCAAAAATTCATATACAAGACATATATTATAATACATTATGTATGTAAAGTATATGATGCGGTGGATATAATAAATTTTAATTCGCATATTCGTTTTTAAGATAATTAAATGATCTTAGAATGTCGACTACATCGTCTAAAGTACAATGGCAGCTTACAGTCGTATTGTGTATCTTTGTTCCATTTTATTTATGTGTCACATATTTGTTGTCTATTAAGTTGTCATCGAAATGAAGTATGGTAAATTTATTAAGATACATTTACCGTATATTAAGTATTTTTTGAGATAATTTATGTATTTTCGGTTGTATGTTATATTGTGAGTGGTAGAGTACTATGCTCGTGTAAATCATTATCAAGGAAATTTTGTATTGATTGATTTGTTTGCGTTTACTTGAACATATTTTATTTTTGTATATTATTGGATTTCTTGAGAACTGACAGATTGTGCTTTTTCAATTTATATATATTACGTTTGAATTGGGGTTACGCCTCTAACTATATATAGGCGTACTTCGTTTGTGTTATAAAAGCTTATAGCGATTTTTTTTTAAATTGTAAAACAAGCTGGAACCTATACAGAACATATTTAAGTTCTTGCTCGATAAGTCAAAGGATTTTGTTGTTTAAACCGCGCCACAATTTTGCTTGTCTATCTAGTTTATGAAGATGCAATTTTTAACTCAAATTTAACGTATAAATATAGGTGTTCTTTGTTAATAGATCTAACATTATTGCTTTGGAGTAATCAATCTAAAAAATAGTGTAATCGTAGAGAATATGTATATAGGTAAACTGAATCAATTGAAATGGTGTTGGGTTGCGATTGATAGAACCCTTCATGGGTTAATAATGGAATAGATGAACCGCATGGAAAACTTCAAATTTTTTCACACATTAAATTGCATTTTCTATTGATGTCTATATTATTTATTTATTTTTATTTATTACATATCTATTTACAAGCATAAGCCGAAGCTTTTGTACTATGAAAAAGAAAAAATCACAAAAGAATAAAAAATAATAATAAGAAAGTAGAAAAAATTAACAATCCTCATCAATATACACAATTATTTACAAAGGGATAAAAAAAAATATTATTACAAATATAATTACATTAAACATTTCTCTGTATAGTTAAATATACAAGTTTTTAAAAATTTTAAGAGAATTAATATTTTTAAGTTCATAAGGTAAACCATTCCAAACAATAAACGCATTCATCAAAACCGAATTATTATACATATTACTTTTGTTAAGGGGCAAATTGATGTTTCTAGTGCGCAGAGACCTGGAAAATTTTAATTTTTCATAAAGATATGGAGGCAATTCAGAGGTAATAATTCTGAAAATAAATACAGCTGTTCTATAATGATAATACTCGAACAAAGTACATCCCAAAATAGAAGTTTTTAAACTAGAAATATGATCAAATTTTCTGAGGCCATGAACGTATCGAATACAATTATTAAATGTAATGTCAAGTAGACGCCGAGAGAAACTGTCACATCCACTATAAATCACATCACAATACATAAACAAAGGTACAACTAAACTTGTAACCAAAAATACTCGCAACTGAATTGGACATAATTTCTTTATTAATCTTAGCGAATATAAACTATAATTGACGCACGTTGACACAATGTACTGATATGATCACACCAAGTAAGTTTGAAATTTAATATCAGTCCTAAGTTATTAACAGTCGAAACAAATTTAATTGTGTCATCACCCAAAACAAGAGTAGGTTTAATAATATTCAAATTACTTTTACATAAAAATAATGCTTTACTTTTATTGGGATTAAGCGCCAGTGAGTTAAATTTAGACCATAATAAGATATCATTAAGATCTTCGTTCAATTTCATTGTAGCTTCATTCAGTCCTAATGCTTTACATCCGATGTACAGTTGTAAATCATCAGCATAGAGATGAAAAGAACAATGACGAATTCGCCATGGAAGATCATTTATAAATATAGAAAAAAGCAAGGGACCCAGAATTGATCCTTGTGGTACACCTAGAGTTACTCTACCCATTCCAGAGCAGTTAACACCATGCTTAACAAACTGCTCCCTACTATGCAAATAAGAGTACAACATATTAATTGCAGAGCTAGAAAATTTATAATATAAATAAAGCTTTTGAAGTAGAAGTATATGATTAACACTATCAAACGCCTTAGAGAAATCCAATAAAACCAATAAATCTTGCAAATCATGCCCATCCAAGATTGAAGAAGGATCATCAACAATGTGTACCAAAGCCGTTGTAGTACTGTAACCATGCTTATACCCTGACTGAAATTTACAAAGAAAATCAAATCTTTAAAATGCTGCGGCAACATTTATAAGAAGCAAAAATTAAATCATGATCCGATATTGAAGGAACAGAATATTCACCATAACTGATAATATTATGTCGGTCAGGTTTAAAAGCAACAATCAAGTCTAAAAGGATTTCTAACCTCGTAGCTCTAAACGGCACAAAATTCAAATTAAGTATGTTAAAACAATCAGTCAATAAATTATTATTTAGCATATTAAAGTTAAAATCACCCAAACAAAACACTTTTTCATACTCTTGTAATAAATCAGTAAGAATATCATAAATACTTGTAATGTGTCCTCTCGTAGTGGGAGATGGGATATAAAAAACAACAATAAGAAATTTACTAAACATACCAAACAGTTCTAATGTCATAAATTCGACTTTACCATTTAAACCACATGATAACATTTTAACATTCAAATTAGATCGATAGTATAATCCTACTCCACCACCACGACCATTAATACGATCAGTGGGTCGATTCTGGTTTTCCTATAGAAATAGGAAATAGGAAAGAATTTTAAATTTTTATAGCAGTTTTTAATTTTTTCCCCTATAAGCATATTCTGTGGCCCTATTCTGGTAATTCCCGGGGAATGGAAATTTTAAATTTTGTAGCAGTTTTATTCCCTTTTCCCCAAAAGTGTATTCTGGTTTTTGGGGAAAATTTTTTTGGAAAAAAATTATTCCCCATTATAGCAGTTTTGACGTTTATTTTTCCATACCTATTTTAGAAAAGAATTAACTGGGAATAGAATTGAACGGAACTTTATTGTATTTTATACTTATAGCAATATTTTGACTGTAAATTTATACTGAAAACTGGTAATATTAATTTGAAATATCACTATGGAATTTTTACTATAATAAACAAAATTACTTTTAAGTAAAATTCGATTAAAATATCAACAAAAACCAATTAAACAAGTTTTATTGCGATCGCGTGTTGACCGCGAATAATTACATTATTTTCCGTGAATGTATTCCTCAATCGCCAGAATTAACTTTTGAAAAACGGGGAATTGGAAAAAATGTCTGGGGAATAACTGCTACAAAAAGAAAATATTCCCTATTCCCGGAGAATTGCCAGAATAGGGCCACTGGTGTGCCTTATGGGAATTTTTTCTTTCCTATTTATTGCAGTTTTGACATTTATCTTTCCATACCTACTTTGGATACGGAAAGATTTTATAATAAGAAAAATGAGCAGTTTAAATGAAATTTTAATAGTAAAAGTAAGTAATCTAAATTTAAAATAAAACGTTTATTATTAAATTATGTATTTAATTTATTTTTATATCTATATACAGAAGAGACATACATCTAAAGAACAGAAAAACATACTTATCGATAAATTGGAAGATGATCTGGATTTAGCCAATGGAAGGTAGATTTAAATAATTTTAAATATAATAACAAATGTTAATTACAAAAATGTACTCAATTAGATTTTCAGGCATTGATGCTCGCAACACCATCCATATTACCGGAACAATGTAAATTACACCGTTTTTCCGTTGAAGTCCTTCTGTATGCAAAAATAAATAAAAATATGTGCATATATTAAAAGTACATTTTACTTAAATTAATTGTAGTACCTTCTGCTAGAAAGCTTAGTGCAATAAGTAGCCTAAACTCTTTGGGAATTTCTGTGCTTCTCATGTATGGGCGGCTTATTTCTTGGCTTAATAAAAGGACTAATTGCTGCGTTAACCGATATAATCCAGCAAATTCTGGCTCGTATATATCGAACGGGTCAGACGCATCCCGTAAATCTTTCCTCTGAATTCTTAGCCAGCGCCTCCTTTCATTCTCATCATCGTCGATGTACGGTATTATTCTGGCATTCAACATCTTATTAATTTTATTTTAAACAACTCACAGTCTTAATTTTTTAATTATTCAAAATAAATTATAATTACACACAATTAATGTAAGTTTGACATTTAATAACCGCTTACAGAGCCATGGTTTTCAATACTCAACTTAATCAAGAATTTAGGAAAAATTTATTCCTATGTGTACCAAAATAAACCATAGGAAAGATTTTTTTAGGACAAAACTGCTATCAAAAATTTTTCCTAAATAAGAAAAAAATTCCTATTTCCTAAGGACACCAGAATCGACCCACAGACCTCAGAAATTTGTAAATATTTAGTAAATAGCCAAACTAAGTTTGTCAGAATACAGCAATTGAGAATTAGACCTTGCAAAACGAGCATCAGCTTTACCAACATTATCAATCGAACTACGAGAGCCAAGGTCAATATCATTCTTATTTTCAATAGTAATGGCACTGTTATCCAAGTTTGCATGGCATTTTTCTATATTAGAAATAGATTTTTCAATGCACATGAAATTTGTGACAGCTCATTAATTTTGCTTGTAAATGTGTTAAACATGTCACAACACATATCGCAAAACATTCTTACTTCCACATATGAACTCATACGATGCTTTTTTTAATCCCGCACAACGATAATGAGCAACTTTTTTGCACAAACCGTAACAAATTAAAAAATTTTCACTCGCGTCTTTGTCGCACATGGAACAATCATTTGGTGCCATTGTTTGTAAGGCGACCACTTGAATTATAAGTATGTATGTACACAGAAATGTTACAATATATACAATGAAGAGGCAAAGGCCAAAACAAATAATTAACACACACAAAAAAAAATAAAAATCACAAACACGAAAGTTCACAAAATATACACATTAATATGTATAACTATAACATATATTAATAAAATTAAAGCACATATATTAAAAAATAATAAATTAATTAATGAATTTTATTTGGAGAAAAAATTTTACGACATATATTTCAAACCTGTAGCTGATTTTTTATATAAATAAAAATGAATTTCCGTGTGTTTGTCTCGCAAAAACTTGAGAATGGTTCGACCGATTTGGATGATTCTTTTTAGATTGTTCGTCTCAATACAGTGGTGGTTTACCCGAAAACCAAAAAAAAAAAAAATCGAAAAACCATAATATGCGTTTTGTATGGAAATTTTGTATGTAAATATTGAATGGGACAAGTGGTGCAGTGGGTAAAGCTTCGGCACATGGACCCGGGAAGTACTGGGTTCAAATTCCACTAGAGGATTAGTATTAACAGGTAAGTGTAACAGTTTTAATAATTCATTCCGTAGCTTTCGTAGAAAACCAATAAAAGTCAGCACTATGAGTTTTTGTTCATCACATTGTGAAGTGTAGCTATCTTTTCCATCAGTTCGCGGTTGTGCGGTTGACATGTATGTCAAAATTGAAACTGAATGACTGTCAAACATTCGTTTATGAACCAAAAACAGCTCGTGTATATAGTTACTTCAGATTATTTTCAATAGATGGCATTGGTGGTGGGTTCATCGTATGACAGGTGCACCATGCATTACATTTTTTGATTCTACTGTTCAAAGTGTGTGATTGTGCTCAAACATTTCAGCGAGAATTTGTGAAATTTAATACATTTAAAATTGTTTTTTTTTCGTAAAAAAAGGTATAGTGGCTTTTGAGAACCGATTTGGTTAAGGCGAATATAATACACTTTGCGAACAATCATTTTGATCAGCTATTCTATTAAGGTAAATTGACTTTGCAGGCTAAGACAAAACCACAAATTTATACTTATGTTTTTTAGCGAGGCTCGATTCGTTTTGATACTCTACAATTTCAATATTGTTAAGTTCTTTGGGCGAAGAATAACAAATCCATCCATAACAAGTCCATTACTATAAAATGCCTAAAACTAGCATAGCTCGCAGTCGCAGTCAGGCAAATACGTAGTGATCTACTTCACGTGCAAAAATAGTCGTAATAGCATGTCCAAATTACGTTCAAGAGCGACTGAAGATGCGAGCACAACACAATGAACATGACTGATTGTGCCGACGCGGTGCTTCTATAAACATGGAACGAGCGGCATTCAATTACGATTCGGAAATCGATTACAGTGCGGACAGATCAGTCCGCGATTGGAGAAACGTCAGTCGTTTGTTTACATTGTAAGGCTTTGAAATTTAGCGGCAAACTCTTTGATTTTGTTGCTCAGGTCGGAAAGTAAAACTTCCACAATTTGTCCCCCCACCAGAGCCATTACGCTCATTGGTTTCTGGAACGGAAAGTGATTGTACCCATTTCCTACCCAATATCCAAAAATACAACATATGCTTCCAAATGACGTCGTTTGACGCAACGCATATTGTACGGGACAATTTCATACCCACTTTCAAGGTAATTACATTACAATTGTATTCTGCATCATTCACCGTTGCGTCAGAAAACACATTCAACTCATTTATCACATTCAATTTTGCTTCACTATTACAGATTCAAGGACAAATATACCATTTAATAGGGGCGCTGTTGCTACCGTCGGATGAGGACTATCAATTCTAGCATGTTTATTGCATGGGCAATTCGGATGATGAAGTTAATCATCGTTGTGCTCACAATCCGACAATGAAGCGAGCCATTATCGCAGAATTGCAATCGCTTTTTCATCAGAACAACGAATTAGTAAAATTATTCAAAATTGCGTAACCAGGACTGACAAAATGCCGGCGGGTGAGCACGCAAGAAGATTCAATGTACCGACAATTGACTAAGTGGCTGTTGTTATTGTCGGAGAAAATTTGTCCGAAACACACAGAACTTACAATATGATGCACTACAATAGCTATTGATGTTTTGGCAGGGGGAGGACGGCTACCATTCCAACCTCAAAATGGTTAATCCATATGTATATGTAACAATTTAAATAATTTATTTGTTGAATTTCTTACATCGAACCGTTTGTCAATTGCTATTGCAGGCGCCGAAACCAATAAAAAGTTAGTGCTATGAACTTTTATACATACAGACTTTTGATCTGTGAAGATGAAGAAAATCACATTTTGAAGTATCGCCGTCTTTTCTATCAGGTTGCGGTTGACATGTATGTCAAAATAGAGACTGAATGACTAACATAATATTCGCTTCAACTAAGATCAGCTCCGTTCTGAAGAATATTTTCATCTCCGCGATGCGACTAACGCCGACGGCGATGAAAACAACGTGGAAAGAATGACAATTTTGCCAGCCACTTACATCGGAAGCCCTCGCCACACGCACGAGTACGCGCAAGATGCGATGTCGTATATTAGGCAATATGGTAGCTCAGACCTATTCATAACATTCACCTGTAACCCTCAATGCATAGAAATCAAGAAGGAACTGCTACCTAGCCAAACACCAGTTGCCAGAGATGACATCACTGCCAAAGTTTTCATACAAAAATTAAATCCGGATGAAGCTGTTGATCCAAAATTGCATGCAGTGGTGACTAAGAATATGATCCACGGACCTTGCGGAGCTTTCAACAACGACTTGCCGTGCATGGTCGTTGGCAAGTGTTCCAAGTCGTACCCGAGAGACCTGATTGCCGACACCATCACAGGCAATGACGGTTGCCCATTGTATTGGATTCGATCAGTTGTAGACAATGAGCGATCTATAATTGTGAAGGTCAAAGGGCAATGTTGATGTGGACAATTGTTGGATTGTGCCATATACGCCAATATTGTCTAAAACTTTTGAGGCTCACATCAATGTGGAATATTGTAACTCCGTCAAGTCGATCAAGTACATTTTCTTTTGCGATCCATGAGAGACACCCTAGGGTTGTACATTTGGCAGTGCATCTGAAAAACGGGGAACGAGTATATTTCAATCCAGAAACCGCAGCAGACAGAGCGGCACAGCCACCAACGACAATATCGACAAGCTTCTTCTCAGTTTGTCAAACAGATGATTTCGCTTCAACTTTGCTGTATGCTGAAATGCAACACTACATGCCACTATACATGGAACGCATCGTCGAAATCATTTCAGCGTCGGAAACAAAGCACACCAGTTGAAGGACATCCCAATGTATTTGCTTCACACGCTCTGGGTAGCATCTACACTGTACATCCAAATAACGCCGAATGTTACTATCTTCGATTGTTGTTGGTGAATGTTCGCTGTCCGATGTCGTTTTTACAACTGAGAACCGTTAATATAGGCTTCTGTGTGCGAGTTATCGTGAGGCGTGTCAAGTCTTACAGTTGCTCAAGAACGATTCGCATTGGGACAATACACTCAAGGATTCCTGCATCAAAAACGCACATTATTTGCAATCGTCATATCCACATGTTCCCCTTCGAATCCAAACGATTTGTGGGTGAAATATAAGGACGACATGTCTGAGGATGTTTTGCATCGTGTGTGTCGACAAACTTCAAATTCCACATTGCAAATACTAACAGAAATACACCATGAGGCATTAATTATGATAGAAGACATGTGTTTATTGATGACAAATAAAGTATTATCGTATTTGGTCATGATATCACCTAATCGTTCAATGCACGATGCATTCAATCACGAATTGCAAAGAGAACAACAATGCGACACTGAAGCATTAGCCGAAGCAGTTCGAACAAATGATCCAAAATTGAATCAACATCAAAAGCCTGCATACGACTTTTTGATAAGAGCTGGGAACAATGGAACTGGTGGCATTTACTTCCTGGATTATCCCGGAGAGACTGGAAAAACTTCGATTCGAAAAACGTCGATTCGATCATAGCATGAAGTTGCCCTGGCATTAGTTTCATCTGGAATAAAGGCGACTTTGTTGGATGGTGGACGAACTGCACATTCTGCATTGAAGTGGCCACTAAACATGCAAGTCAACGAGACACCAACTTGCAACATCGCCAAAAACAGCGCAACGGCGAAGATTCTACAGAGATGCAAATTTATCGATGGCCTACAAAAGGTCATTGGAGGCACTGGACAGAACGTTACAAGATATTTGTGACAATCAAAATATTTTTGGTGGAACCATGATTCTGTTGTTCGGCGATTTTCGTCAAAATCTTCCTGTTATTTATGGCAACATGAGAAGACCCTTCGATTTAGACGACTAACATGCGAGTGTATTTGCAACAAGATCGAGCTGCAGATGTGTTTTCGAAGCAATTGTTGGACATTGGTAATGGGAAAATCGCAGTTGATGTATCGACCGGTTTCATCACATTACCCACTAATTTGTGCCACTTGACCGAATCGAAGGCAGATCTAAATCAACGTGTTTTTCCGAACATAATGCAAAACTAGAAAAACCATAATTGGCTGAGCGAACGAGCCATATTGGCACCGAAAAATAAAGATGTCGATAATCTCAACGCGACCATATAAAATTTCATTCCGGGACAGGTGTTTTCCTATAAATCAGTTGACACAGTTATCAACCAGGATGAAGTAGTCAACTATCCTACAGAATTCTTGAATTCCCTGGAATTGCCCGGATTGCCACCTCACAATTTGAAATTGAAATTAGGCTCAGTCATGTGAAAAGACTCATGAACAACATCACCGAGGCGACGATTATCAATGGAACGAACAAAGAAGAGGATGTTTTGATTCCGCGCATCCCTATGATTTCAACGGATTTACCATTCGAGTTCAAATGGCTGCAATTCCCCGTGCGTCTGGCATTCGCGATGATCCCAACCTTGTCCCCTTTTTTGCCCCATTTTTGTCCCCAATTTTGTCTATCTTTTTGTCCTCACTTTTGTTATCGATTTTGTCTCAAACTTTGTCCCTAATTTTGTCCCCAGTTTTTTCCCCAAACTGTTTTTCCAAGATTGCCACCATTTTTGTCCCCATTTCTGTCCCTAATTTTTGCCCACAATTTTGTCCCTAACTTTGTTTCCATTTTTGACCCCATTTGTGTCCCCTCTTTTATCCCCAATTTTATCCCCATTTTTGCAGACATTTTGCTCCCATTTGTGAACCCACTATTTCCCAATTTTACATTCAATTTTGTCCCCAACTTTGTCTCCAGGTTTGTCCCCAGCTTAGTCTCCATTTTTGTCCTTAACTTTGTCCCCTTGTTTGTCCTCAACATTGTCCCCAACTTTCTCCCCAACTCTGTCCCCACCCAACTTTGTCCCCATTTTTGTCTCCAATTTTGTCTCCAATTTTGTCTACGACTTTGTCCTTACTTTTGTTTTTAACCTTGTCCGAAACTTTGTCCCCAATTTTGACCCCAACTTCCCAAAATGGAGACAAAAATGGGAAAAAGTTGGTAACAAAGTTGGAAACAAATTTAGGGACAAAATTGGGGGCAAATTTGTCCCCAAATTTGTTTCCAACTTTGTTGGGGGAAAAGTTGGGGACGAAAATCGGGACTAGAATGCGGAGAGAGTTGGACACCAAAATGGGGACAAAGTAGAGGACAAAGTATAGGGAATAAGTTAAGGAGAAAGTTGGGGACAAAACTGGGAACAAAAATTTGGACAAAATAAGGGACAAACATGGGGACAAAGTTGGGGACAAAAATAAGGTAAAAAGTAGGGGACAAGGTAGGAGACAAAGTTGGGAACAAATTTGGGAACAAAAAAGGGACAAACATTGGGGCATAATTGGGGACAAAAGTGGGACAAAAATGGTGACAAAAGTGGTGACAAAGTTTGGGGACAAAAATTGAGAAAAAGTTGTTAACAAAAATGGGGACACAATCGGGAACAAAAATGGGAACAAATAAGAGGACATATGGGGACAAAAATGAAGTTGACAAAAGTTGACAAAAGTTGGGGACAAAGTTGGAGACAAAATAGTCAAGTAAATTTAAAAATAAAATTTTCAACATCGGTTGATATCTAGTTGATCTTCTGAATTATCGTTTAATTATGATTTTTGATAATATCCCGCGCAATTTTCATCAAGGATCGAAGAAGTTTAATTTTCCGCTTTAGAAATCAAGTGGTTTGTATTCGAGATGTATGTTAACATTCATGGTAATAGAATGTCGAGTCTTGGCCATAACATATTTAATCCTCCGCGGTTTCCTAAAATCGGTGAAAAAACATCGATGATCGCAAAAATGAAAAATAAAAAACCAACCAACCAGCCAAAATAAATATAAAAACTAAGACATCGATCAACTGGCATTAATAAAAGTTGACAACAAGCCACAATCACACTGGGCTATTGGGCAAATTCAACAAGTCCATAGCGGTAAAGAGGCTATAGGTACGAGTTCACACAATAAAAAGAAGTAAAGGTGAAATTAAATTCCCAAATAAGCGACGAACCTGATTTTATTGAATCAATACAATTTTTATTTTGTTTTCGGCCAAACGCCAAAATGTGGTGACCCGGGAATTTTTCTTTTGAATTTTTCATTATTTAATTACCGTTAAAACGCCAGTGAAGTGACCAAACGATAAAAGCTATTGACCAATCCTGACCAAACGAATTCAGTCATCACTTTAAAGAGTCCAGTTAAAATAAATATGAAAAACTAACAACATATAAAGAAAAAACAAGAAAACAACAAACAGAAGATTTTGGAAAAAACGTCGTACCTCATTACGAATGAGCTTTTAAGCTCAAAAAAAATTATAACTAAATAAACCAATTAAATAAATAAATAAACCAAACAATCTGAGCTTTTTCACAGATTTGAATAGGCATCTCTATGATAACTTGATTATGGCCTACCGTTACATTTTCATATTAAATATCGCAATTGGAGCGGTATTGTAAAATCGGCAGAAAATTTCCCAAGTTTCGCTTAAATATTAAGTAACATACTAACAATAATATAGATCGCGCAATAGGTGCAAAGCAATGGCAGTTATGAGGAGCTAGGATAGTTATAAATTATGCTCTGTGTCTAATTAAAAATATACATAAAAATATAACAAAATACAAATTCTTTTTGAATTCCCCAACTGATAACCATATTACTCTGAGACATTTTTCGACTTTTATCGATGAACGACACATGAACTATAACATTTCTTACATGAACTACAACAATCAGTCTGCTTTAAAGAGATTCTGAACTATTACAAAAAATGGTATCTCAAGTAGGTATTTTTTCAGAAATTTGCTATAATTTTTTCTATTTGGAGAATACCCGACTTTCAATGTATACAATCATAGATCTTGACAATCTCTCTAAAAATGACTAATATAATAAAAATGGTGCCACTTCCGGTTCACAAATTTGGTAAACCTCAAAAAATGTATGGTAAATTGTAAATAAGAAGTTTCAACCAAACCAGTAAATGCGCCTAGACTGTAGCCTGATCTTGAAATAAAAATATGAATAAAGGAAAGAGCTCCTATGAAATTTGCTGATGGACCGATTTCGACCAAAAACCACTATATTTTCCTAATTTACAAAAACAGCTAAAGTAGGATGATTCATCCATTCAATTAATCCAGCTAATCTGTACAGGGAGCCGAATTTTTGCTAAAACAGTTTTTTGTTAAAAATCGTAATTTCTGCTTAAATATTAGAAAACTGATCTGAATCGGAATTGTTGCAAATTTTATTTAGATTCGATTATTTTTTTATGCGTTTTTCAAAATTTATACCAAAAAACAAAAAGCTCCTATGAAAGCTACCATGGATTGATTTTAGCCAAAAAGCTCTGGGATCTCTCAATTTGCAGAAAAATCTTTAGCATGATTTTTCTCGTCATTAGACCGAGACGAACTTTCATGCTATAAAGTACTGCTAAATATATTTTATTGATTTTCCAACTTTTATAATATTTCTGTTCGTCTTTATTAATAATCTATCATGTTTTAATATTTCGAACCTCCTACATAAATATAATTTCCCAGAACCAGACAAAAAATTATAAAGTATTAGATTGCCGTTACAATATCTGTATACAGATAAAAAAAACTAATAGATTTATAATAATTGAAATTTTCAGTAAAAATAATCTTCAGAACATATAAATTTCACCTCATAAATTACCACGCACAGAAATCTCATAAGCCCGGATAATATTCATATCAATATAATTCGGATTACTTGAACACCACCTCCACACATACTTGTACAGTGGTATATACGATAAACGTATTCAACAAAAAAAAAAAAAGTTTTCATTTCTTCGAGTATATACCTAAACCAGTATAAATCTATTACATCTGATAATGAAAAGAATGAAAAACTTTATTTTTTTTTGGATTTTATGGAGCTTTCAATAGAAATCCAAACTTCATTTTTGTTATATCACAAAAATAGAATCTAATAAAAATGCGAAACAAAAAAAGCTTTACATTTTTATTTTATTTTATTAAACAAATATTGGAAATGGGAACAAACGAAAATCGTAGAATATTTTAGCAACAATAACAAAAACAAAACACAAAAAGGATAAAAAGCTTTCAATAATATTGATGAAAAGAAGATTAATAATTTAGATTGTTATTTTATTTACATTTTGTATGTTTGTTGGTGTTCGGGTAATACGAAAAGCTCGGTAAATGGGAGTACAATTTCATGATAATAAGTAGCTATATATTGTAAAGCTTTCGTGTATATCGTATCGGGTTCATATATATAAGCACTTTATATATCGAAATTATTTCACATTTTGATCAAATTAAATTTTTTATTTTATTTTATTGATTATCAAACAACTTCGGTCCAATCGAGAATTTTATTTCATTCGATCAGAAATCACAATATCGTAAATATATGTACATATGTAGGAGTTTGGGTTTGAGTCGGGTGGAATTGGTATGTTATAAGGATGGGGTGTGGGATACACAAAACAAAAATTGCTTCGTATAACAAAAATTTCGAAGAAAATAGAAAATTTTCATTCAATTTAATTGACAATCAAATACAATTACGTTGAAGTTTTATTTTATGAATTTTATGATAGATGATCGGTGATCATTTGGGGATTTTGTTGTCATTTGTGTTATGTTATTGATAGGATTAACAGCATTACATAAATTTTGTACAAAATTTTTGTGGAATTTTATCGGTTTTTTTGATGAGTTTTTATTATATTATTACATACATACATAAATGTAATATTTATGTATATGGGAAAGCATACAACATAAATAGATTGTTTGTATGCGAGGTACGGATGTATATAGAATCTTTGATGAATATCTCGTTAGGTTATTGTTTTGTGAATTGCAATAAAAAAATGTTGTATTGTTTCGTTTTGTGCTTTTATCAGCAGCTCGATGAATATGTATCATGCAAGGGACATAAATAAAATATTTGTTTTGGTTTTGTTGGGATAAGTACAATGCAATGTGAATAGAACGTGGATGTGTATATTGTTTCGAATTATGACTGTCGAATTGTGTGTTTTCGTCATAAGACATGCAATAAGACTTATAATGGATAGAATTATCAACTACGCAGATACAAATAAAATTTGAGAATGTTTAAATCGCATGAGCGATAAGATCTTAACGATTTATGTATATTATAGAATTAAGACGGCAACATGATTTTAATGATTCTTTTATTAACTTGCGTAAAGAAAATTACTTAGTAATGTTAAATATTTTAGTCTTAATTAAATATAACAGGACAAAAAACTTGCAAACATTATATTTCTGTTGGCTTAAAAGTACCCAGCCTAATAAAACAAGTAATTTTTTGGCTAAAGAGCTCAAGTTTTAATAAAATAATTAAATGTTGAGCTTTTGATGACCATTAAACATCATAAGCAAAGCAAATGAAATTTTCGTTATAAAAAAGACAATTTGTTGTGTAGGCAGTTAATTTTATAAATTTTTTAGAAATAAATTTTAAAAAATAAATAAAAATTAGTTTCTAAATATGACAAAATTATTAATTTTTTATAAAATAAAGCAGACAAATATAGATTAGACTAAATATTTAAAAGAATTTCTAATATAAAAACAATCCTTAATAACACAGCACCTCAGCCTAAGATATTTAATGAGCTTCACCTATCTATGTGTACGCCTAACTAGAACCTAGCCTGCGTCGCGGGGGTATAAACCGCGGCGACAATAGCAAACTACTTCCAGAAACCAAATCTCAGAGGTGTAACGAGACAAAAACAAGCAATTAGTTCAACAAAAACAGAATGCAATACAATAAAAGAGATTCTCCAAATCCACACTATTCGGGTGGTAGCAGGGTTTTAACCATTTCTTAACCATTGTTTAACCCATTTAGATGAAGCTTTAACTAAAATGAAGACACTAAAATGAAAAACTAAAAAATCAGTTGTAACATGTGAACTAGGGCTTCCAATCCCGGGATACCGGGATCCCGAAATCCCGGGATATTGTGGTTTTTTACAATCCCGGAATCCCGGGATTATGGTACAGAAATCCCGGGATTTTTTACGAAGTTTTCTTTCATCTTATCACATGCTGTTTATAACCATATTTTGCCCTATCTTCCCACCCAACACCATCTAACCGAGGGATTTCACGTTCGTAATGACTCGACAGCATTATCATACATATGATGACCTAAATATTCCGTTAATATTGTAAAACAATTAAATTTAAATTCGGTATTGTCATTCAGCTACCTATATTTAAATCCATTCAGCTAAAAGCAGGGTTGATTTATATATTTAACATTCACACACTTCACTAAAACATAATCTGAATTCAACCAGAAAGATCGTCGAAATTTAGTCCGAACATGGACTAAATTTGCATAAGGATATTATCTCTATTATGACAGATGGAGCCAGTGTTATGACAAAAGTTGGAAAGTTATTATCAGTACATCAACAATTATGTTTGGCACACGGTATACAACTTTCAGTTATTGACGTGTTATACAAAAAGTCAGATGAAAGAGCCGAATCTGAAAAAGATACTCTAGTGGATAACCTTTCAGAAAGCGAGACTGAACCTGAAATATGTGAGGAGTTGGAGTATGACGGAGCAGAATTGGTAGATCGTACCTGTTTGCCTTCATGTGAAGTAAATGATTCATCGTTCGGGCCACTAATAAAGAAAGTGCGGAGAATAGTATCTTTGTTTAAACGTTCACCCACCAAAAATGATGATTTGCAAAAATATGTCCGAGAAGATTTCGGGAAAGAAATTCCGTTAGTAAAGGATTGCAAGACTAGATGGAGTAGTCTATTGGCTATGTTGGAACGTTTTTACTTATTAAGAAACTGTGTCCAGAAAGCTCTTATAGATGTAAAACTAAATATATCAATAGATATTTCTCAAAATGAAATTCAAGCGATTTCTGAAATTGTTGGTGCTTTAACACCTATCAAGGCTACTGTTGAAGCTCTTTGTCGCCAGGACGCGAACCTTATTACGGCCGATATCGCTATTAGCTTTACGTTGAAGAAACTGGAGGACGCGGATAATATTATTAGTCAAAAGCTGTTTACAGCTTTAACTATTCGATTGAAGCAACGTCGTACGGATTTAAGCGGACTTTTGTATTACCTACATAATGGTTTGAATGGAATCTCTCACTCCGACAAAGAGTTCATTATAGTACCAACACCAACTAAGTGCCGTAAATTAATTGTAGATCTTCTTGAAAGATTGAATGCAACTTCCATAACAGGATGTTCTACAATAGTTACGGAAGTTGATGAAGATGTTTCTGTGCTGGAGGAAATTGCTGAAGTTATTTCTGTACAACCGTTAACTACAGCCGAAGAAATTAATAAAGCAATAAATGATGGCATGTCACGTCCACAAGTGATACCGAATCGATGCGAATCGTTAGTCTCCAAACTTCAAAAAGAGATGGCTCTATTTGAAAATGGAGGCTCACATGGCGATTAATTGAAGCGTGCATATAAATATTTAAAAACGATAAAACCAACCAGCGTCGAGTCAGAAAGAGCCTTTTCTTCTGCAGGTTTATTTTGTAATAAATTACGAAGTTCTTTGGGTGATAAGGTTCTAGACGAGCTCTGTTTCCTCAGATGCCACTTCCAACAACAAAAAAGACTTACTCAAGAATTTTAAAATGAATTACTTAATATATGAATTACATAATTAAAAACTATAATATATGTTCTTAATAATTTAAATAAAAAGATTAATTTTATACTGAATTAAAAAAAATTGCTAGTTTTTATTAGTTTTTACTTTATATTTTTTTTCAGCAGAGGAAATCAATCCCGGGATCAATCCCGGGATCCCGGGATTTATAAAATGCAATCCCGAAATCCCGGGATCGGAATTTATGCCCGGGATTGGAAGCCCTAATGTGAACCACTTGGGATGAGACCTTAACTTGCAATCGATGATTATATTAATCCATTTTCTATTGATGAAGAAGAATAAACAATGGGGAAAAATCTGTTTTGAAATAGAAAACCAAGCAATTGTCACAAAATGTATTAATTGCAAACAATCACAACCCATAACTAGACAGTTTTTATCAAAAATCCAGTAAGTTTTACTGTCACATTTTAAAATTATGTGTGGTGTATTCCACACCGAGGTGTTTCGGGCGTTGGCCACAATATATTCAAATTTTCATTTATTTTTAAGTTCCACAAACAATTTCTTTAGTTTTCATTTTTCACTTTCTTTTACTTAGTAAAATAAAGTATAGTAGTTCAAAAAGCAGTTTTAAAAAAATCTCTGGGTGAGTGTTTCTTTGTGTAATGCCATATGCAGACTAAATATCTTGTGTTTACCTATAGGCCAGATAATAATTAATCAAGGTAAAACTTAATATTTCAGTGTTCATAAATTTAAAGATTTTAGCGATTTTGGCCAACATCGGTTCACTGAGAACAGCAGCTTCCATTAGAACATTTACGTTATTCTTACTGCTGGTAAACGGTACTGATATAAGTCTTTCAAAATTCAAGCAGAAATGACAATTTTTGGAAAAAATGTTTTTCAACAGAAATTTGGTCCTCTTCAGCTCAGATATATTTATTGATCGCCCTAACACTTGAAATTAATCTTTGCCCACAAATTGAATGATCTCAGTAATTTATTGGCAAACCCGGTTTACCAAAAGTGACTGCTTTAATAGGAGCTTTTCTGATTATTGCATTTATTTTGAAAAGTATATAACATTTATGAAAAAAAAAATATTTCAACCTAAATTTGTTTTACTTATTTGAGCTTTATAAAAACAATTTTATTTCATCAACAATCTGCTATTTTGCTGTTAGGATGAACTATTTGGGAGGAATTTCCATACTTAAATTGTTTCCATTAGTTGAGAGATGCTTACGAAATTTGGTGGAATTATACGTCTGGGCTGCAGAAAACAAATAACCATTGGTCTGTTTGATACAAGACACGCACATACCTAGAATTTTTTTTAAAACTACTTTTTTTTAACTTTGGCGATATAGACAATGGAAAATCTGCTAAATAATTGAGATCAAATTTTTCATGATTATTACGAGTATACTTTATTTATCTAAGTAAAAGGAATTAAAAAGTTACTGACACTTGGTACAAAAACGTAGTTAAGTGACCAACAATATTAATTTCCCCTTACGTTTAAATAAACAGTAGAGGATGAATTTGTGGCACATTTAATTAAAAAGTGTTTGTCCTAAAACCTGTATTCAAAATATTAGCAAAACAAAAAAAATCCAATGGAAGCTGGCACTTCCAGAGGGAAGATTTCGCTGAATATCGCTAAGTCGTTCAAATTTTTGGGAAAAACGTAATCAGTTAATCCGTTCGTACAAAGGCCTCAGTACAGAGTTCTTATTATTGATATACTTTTTAAAATATTAGCATATAACAAAAAAGCTTCATTGAAAGATGCTTCTTTATTTACGGTTGACCATTTCGACCAAAAATCAATAGGGCTACCAAATTTAAGGAAAAAGGTTAAACATGACGTTTCAACCTTGATCAGTCAATCCGTGTGGGCTGTGTAGAACGCGATGAGATATTTAATTTGCACGGAACCATGCACACACAGAGAATTTTGTTAAACTCTTTTTTTTTAAAAGCAAGTTTTTTTTGTTTGTATGTCATATAATTAGTTTTAACCATTTCTCTTTGCCATTAATCTGAAGTAATGCCACATATTATTAAGCAGATCTCAGTATGTAATTTCAAACAATTGTTACGGTTTTGAGACTGTGAGTGGGTGACTATGCCGAAACATAGCTCGTAAAACAGCTGCCGTAACCGAATTTCTATGATAATTAATTCAGAGCCTCCAAGGCGGTCAGCTAAGCGCAGCTAAAGCTCAGAGCTATGGGGGTGGGTGTTCTTGGAGGGTGAACAAATCTTGATAGACCGCGTGATAGGAATTGTTATGGAACAAGCATAAAGAACGAATCAAAAAAGAGAAGCAGACAAAGCATACTCACCTAAGTCACAAAGCTAATATAGAGCCACACCAACCTCACCAACCTTGATATTACTTACGAAATTACTGTCCCATTCTCAAATTGAAATTTAATTCGTTAAAATAAAAAAAAATCAAATAGAAAACCCATCGATATTTACATTTAACAAAATTATTAAACTGAGTTTGTATTTCAAAATCAGGTGAATCATAAAATATAAATGGAACAGAAAAGATTCTTAACTAATAAACCCCAATAAACCCTAGCTAACCTACTATCCACTATATCTAAATTAAACTTTAGTCTAAGTAAGAATTAATAAATGTTGGTAAATTATATGAATTGTTAATACCAACTTAATTAAATGGGAATTATTATCAAAAGAAATTAATTTTGAATAATAAAGAAAATTGAAAATTATTAATAAGTCGATTTGTGCAAAATCGGATTATAAAAAAAATTACAAATGAAAAAAAAAACATACTTGATGAGTGGTTGATTGAAGTATCATCGTGAAGTTGATTGCTGAATGTGGATGTATGCACCGTTTATAATGTATCCATTTACTTATACAAATCATCAGCCGGAGTGAAACGCACTAACGCACTGCACAATATTTCGTTTTGTACAATTTGGTACCAAAGTATTATTCGAATGTATTATGCGTGGTGATTCCACTTAAAAACCATTAACTTTTGATTTTGGAAACAACATTCGTAAAATTGCGTTTGTTTGAAGCATTCGGATGGTAACGTTTTAGCACATTTTCGTATCCAAGTAGGGTACGACTTCACAATTATTATTATTAGTTAGTTAGTATATTATTATATTATTTTATTATTTTATTATTTTATTAAAAACTTATTTAATTACGTAGTTTTTTTTTCTTTTAACGGTAAATTAAAATTTCCGCATAGATTTGATTATAACAGGATAAATAATTATATCGACAAAATAGCGTTTGGTAATCAGCGTTGTGATTTTTACGGTCGAACCACGCCCAAGGTATTTCTTTTACGAGATATTTTGTAATTTATTTAAAATTTGGTTCATTTTATTGAAATCACACCGGTTGTTACTAAACAGTTTTTTCTTTCAGTGTCCTGACCGGTAGAACTTATTAACACCGGTTCACAATTTTAACCTCAAAGTTTCATTCACTAACGTCCAGGTTTTTAAAATTAACAACTTGGAATTGATTTTTGCAAACTGGCAGTCACTTTCTAGGCATAATGTTCACAATTTTAAAATAATAAAATTTGCACAATATCAATACGTCTAAGTATAATAATCATGATAATTATTAATAAAATTATCAATAAATTCTCACTGTACATATGTATTTTATCTAATTTACTTCTATACTTTATGACCTATTTTTTTTCCGAGTTGAGAGATTTCTTTTTGATTTTGATTATTTCTTTTTTTTACACTTTTTGTATTAACAATTGGCATGCACGATAAAAAAAAAATCCAAAATTTGCATTCATGAATTATAAGATTTTTTTATTTTTATTTTTTTACTCCGAACCAAAATATAACCAACTCACTAACTGTCTTATATTAAAAAAACTAACTCCCGAGCCACTCAAATTTCGCCTTTTTATATCTACAATTTATCCCCACTCCCACAACAGAAAACAAAAAAAATATTTGTTTGCCCAACATAAAAGTGTTGCCGTATGAACCATTACTGTTGCGTACCAACGCCGCCGCATGCCGGAAAAAAGGTTAGAAATGCGGTGAATAATGTCAGTAAAGGGGCGTTGAACGTAACACAATTTTGTATATTTATGATTATGAATTACCATAAAATTAAATTAAATTAAAATTAAAATTCATAGTTCAAAATTTACGGAAACGGTTCGCTTTCTTAATCGCCAAAACGTTACGTTTGCGAATGCTTATATATAAAGTTAACTCATTTTTTTGTTTTGCTTATGTTATGCTTTACTTAGAGGTAGTTAGTAATAATTTTTGACCAAACAACATTATGTTTACAAAATTGTCTTTCGTTATCGATCGCTTACCACTAATGTATATATCACCACACTTGCTTTCAAAAGCAAAAACTATTCTTATTTTACTTTTGGTAAAAGTGTTGGTAACTAACTAAGCTAAAACTAATCTTTAATCTTGATTAATATTTTTTCTTTATTTATATATTTTAATTTTTTGTCATTTTTTTGTTAATGCAAGACTTTTCAATATTACAAAAATCAAAAAGCTTTCATTGAAGCTGTTACTTCCACTACATAGATTTCCACCAAATTTCGCAAGAATCTCGCTACAATAGAAAAAGTTCAAGTATCAAGATTTATTCCGAAGAATACCGCCTGGACTGTATAGGTGCCAAATTTTGGTGTAATAAAGTATTTTTTTATGAAAACTGTCTTTTACTACTATTAAATTTAAAAAGTTATCGGAAAAAGTTTTGTTTGAAATTAAATTTAAATTTTTTTTGTTTTTTCGTAACTATGGTTTCAAAATATTTCCAAAATACGAAAAAGCTGTTTTGGAAGATGTTATTACCGGTGAACCAATTTCATCCAAACATCAGTAGGACTTTCCAATTTAAATGGAATTTGTAAATCTTCAAAAATCTCGAGATTAAATTTTTTCATGAGTATACTGTATTTTATTTACTTTGCATGTAATAAAAAGTAATAAAAGCACTGAACGATTAAACACATTTTTTAGAAAGATACCAAACATGTTATCTTGCGATACATTAATAATTTTTTTTTTTTTCAATAAGATCATCCTACATAAGATGGCTATATAACTCCTCATAAATAATCATCTATCACAATTATTGTTTGTCCTCAATCAAACCCTTTAAATATTTATTGGGTTTTCCCGGGCACAGAAAAGGGCACCCAAAAAACAAAAATTTATCACAAAATTGATAACTTCATGATTGAAATATTTCCATTTCGCATGATTTTTTATTTCAATTCATTTCAATTCAATATCACAACAGTCTTAAAAAAAGCTTCTTTTTCTTTTGTTCGAGATGTTTTTTTTTGCTCTGCACAATAAATACAAATACACATACATAAATTGTTCTGTTGAGATTTTGGTTTTGTTTTCTTATCTTAAGTATTGCAAAGAAGCAAAATATATAAATTGAAATTCAATATACAGTACGCCTCTATCTTATTATGTTTAAGATTTTTATTTTGGTGCTCTTGGAAAATTTAAAAGCTGTATATCTAAGATGAGTTATACAAAAAACAGTTATCCCTTTTTAAGGTTTTTTGTCTATAGTTGTATTTGTACTTAGACTAGCCTATATTTTTTTCCGTCCGATAGCAACAAGATTTTCCAATCGAAAATAATTTTTCATTCGTTTGAGACAAGCGTTAAAAATGGTAAAATTATTGGATACATTACGCACTATAAAATGGTGTTGATGTACATATTTGGATTTTCAGCGAAGGAATACTAAACATTTTCCTTGTACATACATTAGGATAGATGTGTATATCCTTTATGATAAATATATATATATATATATATATATATATATATATATATATATATATATATATATATATATATATATATATATATATATATATATATATATATATATATATATATATATATATAAAAAGGAGAACGGAATTCCTTCGAAAATACAACGCAAACAACTTTGGTATAAAGAAATGAAAATAAGAAAAATGACCTCCATAACTTAACATCAATTTTAAATGGATTTACATTTCCATATATATACACATAAACGACGTTTTAGCATAAGATGGGTGAACAGAACACAAGAAAATGATAAATTTCGCATCTAACTGCTTTAAGATTGTTATTATTGTTTTGATTTTACATAAAAATTACCAAATATACAACTCACTCTAACTATATGCGTGTTTAGCTCACGGTCCTATCCATTTATCTTTGTATGAAATACAATAAGGAAAAGTTGAGCTGTTTGCGCGCCTAATCTTGTAATCTGAAGAAAAATTTTCTAATATTTTTCATTTTTATAGTGTTCGTGTGATTTCGTGTAACAAACTGGTACGATTTAAATAATTATTATTTCATTATGGCGGATGGTGATAACATTTTTAGATTGGCAAGTTTTTGCTGGAATGAAATATGGAACACTGGGAATGTTGTTTTATTGGATATTCAATGGAACGTAGCTCACCCACACAAAATTATTATTATACTATGTATTGTTAATTTTTTATGTGATTGTTATTTTGTTTATGGGAAATGGAATGGAATGATGTAAGGAAAATGTTATTCTGCTGTAGGTTGTAAATTATTTGTGTCTCTTGTGTAATATATTATATTGAATATTTAGGATGAAAATGATTTTTGGTTCAAAAAATACTCCTACTAAATTTTGTACATATTTTATACTATCGAAGTATGTTTATCGGCTTCGGTTTTAATTTTTGTTTTGTTTAATTTTTTTTATTAAAGTTGAGAATTATTACCGCATAAATGTACTATACTATATATCTCTGCGTAAATGTATAACAATATGAGTTTGAAACATTCGTGAAAAACATAATTTTAGTGCTTTTCACAACCCTCTAACAGAGTAAAAAAATATTACTAATTATTACGACAAATTTTATGTAATGATATATAAATTTTTATGGAATGTTAACACGTTCGACACTCTCTCATTTTTGCGATTTGCACACAGTACTCCCAATGTAAACGCAGTAACAAGTCAGTTACATGTGACCTGAATTTTTGGGATTGAGTTTCTGACATGAGATTCTTGATGCGTCACATATATGTGACATGGATCTTACGTTTGGGATATTGTAATAAACAAACAGATTTTCATAAGTAAGACTTTAACATTGATTTTACTGGAAATCCAACACGAGTTCCAAATAATTGTATACAGCAAGTGGCAACAATCTTTCATGACCAACAACGTAGGCATTATAGTCTGCAACAGTTTTTGGCTTAATGACTCCTTTGTGGCGTTTTGTCATCAACATCATTAACACGTTCCACTTGTCTTTTCACTTTAAGACAATAATGTTTTTAGGGATATGCCGTCATGAAATTTCGCTTGCATTTAGTTTATGTTTTATAGCAATAGATAGGTTTCGATTCCTGTTTGCACGTACAGTTCCACACATATTTATTTAATGATCAGGCGTGTACCTTTTTTGGATATACTGACGGAATGTGGGTATTACCCGCCACAAAAGTAGTGCTCCATCCAAAAACAAATTTTGTGATGGTCTCTAAATGTTTTTTTTTTATAATACACACCGCGGCACAATTAGGGGGACACAAGTAAGACTCTTCTAATTTATAATCATTAATGTTATACGGCTGCGTTTTTCAATATTTTTATTCCAAATTTAAATTATTAACAATTAACAAAATGTTTCAGTGGTAAAATTTGAATGAGACTAAGCCTTTAAGAAATCGTTTTGAGATCCAATGTTCCAGCATAAAATACCTCTACTGCAAAGGAATCACTGAGTACCAAGCTTGAATTTTGCTGAGGAAAACCGATTTTGAATTTTGAACAAGTGGAGTCATATTTTGTTCACAGGCGAGAGTCGTTGGAAGGCAAAGAGTATGGATACGACAATAGATGAGTGGTATGCTCAATGTAACATTACGACAACCATCGCTTATGGTGGAGCATGCTCTGTCATGACCTTTTAGTATGAGGTTGGAATAAACTAGCTGAATTGGTCTGCAAAGTCTCTAGATTTTAACTCGATGGAGCAAGTCTGGAACAAGTTATGGAGACTAGCACGAGCTTCAAATCCAGCAGTTTAAAACACAGAAGAACTTCGAAATGTACTCTTGGACGAATGGGAAAATTTATCACCAGAAACGGTCGGCAGTGTTAACGGAAGCATGGCAAGGTGAACGGAAGCGTATGATAAAGCTCGTGAAAGTTACACTCGTTATTGAGAAAACCGCCTAGTTACAAAAACTGGTTGTTGTTATTTTTTTTATTTATTTATTTTTTATATTTATATCAATTAAAGGTAATCCTTTCAAAAAAAGAATTAATAATTTTTCAATAAAATAGTTGATTTTTTCCTGTATTTGGATGTTCACTCTATCACCTAAAAAATGTGTTTAAAATCAAATGTCTATTTGATTTAAAACATCTTTTTAAATTTTTTTTGTTCCACTAATTGTACCGATATGTGTATTTAAAATACGATTTAGGACATTTTGAATCTTGTATAATTGAATGAAACTGTCGTCAATTGTTTCATCACAAAACCACATAGTTCATAGACCAAAAATATTTTGGACATACAACTTGCTTTTGGTCGAATAATTTGGTTCAATGCTTCTGCTGAAACACTTTTGGTATCATAGATCCGAACACTAATTCCAGAGCCTTCAAAATCAATCTCGCTGCTGCTTGAATATAATGTAGATTTAACAGTTTGCTTAAAAAGGACCCTCTTCCTTCCATTACGCAGAACATTTTCCCTTATGAGTTGAAGAATATGTTGTCAAAAAATTACAAAAATGAATTGATTCTTACCTTCTATGGGTACAACATCTTATAACAATGGTTCTAATAATTATTAATTAATTTGAACTTTAAAAAATACTTATTTTTCTATGTAGGTAACTTATTATAATACTTTAGAATATAGAAGTACAAAATATAATCAACAATAAAAACAGAAGCGAAATACTATACATCTGCAACATGCAAAAATCTTCGATCGACTGTAGCATTTTGTGCCACATATTTGTGATGTGCGTTTATCCTTAAACTAGCGTGTCACATATAAGTGTCGTTGAGTGAGGTGAACGTGTTAAGTACCTTACAGAATTTTACACAATTTAATGGGATCTAGTTTTATATAACTTCCTATTTAGAATATGTACGGAAAGAGACAGAATTGACCGACACTAAAATAACCGAGAAGCAACTCTGGATGTAGAAACATCATTGAAGACTATTCTATTTTTACGAATTACACAAATATCTAGTATTAATGCTAATAACGTGTTAGGAAATGTTTCGGATAATATAAAACTTTCAAATCAAATTTACAAGAGCTGAAAGGGTACGCTAATGTGCCAAGAGATATGCGAGAAATCAATCTTGAACTAACTCCACCACGCACTCTAAAACTATGTTACCCTCAATAATGGCAAACTGATGTGGTTTATGTTTATTGCCTTGGATTTGTACAAACGAAATATTGTATTGGTGCAAAATTGATTTAGAATTTGTTATTTCAAAGCGATTTTTCCCGTAAATCTTTATTTGGTCATCCAGTAATTTATCTATCTTGAATTAGTTTCTCGGATTAAGAAGAGTAACCTTTAATTGGTTTCTCATTTTACAAAACTTTCTAATTCTAATTAGAACTGCCCACACAAGTTTATTTGCTACTTGTTCTCGTAGATGATAAACTTTTCAAAATACAAACAAAAAACGAAAAAGCTCCTATTGTAGCTTTTATTTATGGCCAAAAAACAAAAAGCTCCCATACGAAATCTGTTATATCTGGTGCCATTTAGTTCGATCAGTCAATTCATCTGGTTTGTAGATAGGGCACAGATATTAGGTTAAAAATATCGAGGTGAAAATTTGGTCATGGATTACTATTAATTGGACTAAAAGGATAATTGAACTTAAATTAATTGATATACTTCAAACTATTTCCAAAAAAAAAACGAAGTTTGAAGTTTCATTCCGTAGTGGGCCCTGTTTTTGTTTTACAACAGTTTCTTTTCAAAAATTGTTATTTCCGATTAAATTTTAGAGGTAAATCATTTACTATGGTAAAAATTGGGTTTAGAACAGATTATATTCGATCAGTTTGCCATAGAGTTTTTAAAAAATAAATGAATTTATCGAAAAATATACTCAAAATTAACTTTTACCGGACTATTAATTGGCCTGCAGCCATACATACCTGTACAGACTGAGGATTAGCTAAACTGGTTTAGCAAAATTAAATCGAGTATCAACTGAAACTTGCTAGTATATTTTTTTAACTTTTCGTAGTATATCGAAAAAAATTTTATTTCTAGGGTCGTATTCAGAGACGTTACTACATCTAATGTTAAATCAACTCTTTTCGAAAATTATTGATATGATACTACAGTTTTCTTCGATATTTATAGTCGTTCTTAAATCGACTGATTTATTACCAGGGTTTTTCTGTATTCATAGATCGTTTTGTAAATCTCTATTTTTGAACAAAGCCACCAATTTAATAAAAAAAATGCGTATGCCGTTTCTGTATTTTTTTCCACACGTGTACGTATACAAATCCTATTGGAATATTTATTTTCCTATGAGATTCTGATTGAATTTGCTTGTGTTAGTAAATGGAGTACACTGTTATGAATTTAGAAATTACATAATAGCACAAAATCTAACCATTTCATCATTTTCATTTAATTTTAATGAACTAAATATTTTAATAAGAGATATAAATTAATAAAACTTGTATTGATAAAGTATACGAATTATTTTACATACATAAGTTATCAAAAATGCAAACCTTTTAATAGACAGTCTAAACTACAACCATTGTAGTACAATAAATAATTTATATTGTCATGAGAATTCTGATTAGATTTATTATTTCTTTTTTATTTTAACATTTTCGTCCAAACTCAAATTATGAATAAAAAATTCGTTGCAAATTTGCTGATCTGGTTAGGAAGTGGCAATCAGGCTGACTGGATGACCAATTTATTAGCCTGTTAGAAGTGCTTATGGAACCTGAGTCCAAATCTCTGGGAAGGGGTGTTAATGGCCATTTATCACTTTCGTCAAAACTCAAATTATGAATGAAAAAATTCGTTGCAAATTTGCTGATCTGGTTAGGATGCGTAAATAAGGCTGGATGGTTGATCAATTTAGTAGCTTATTAGAAGTGCTTACGGAACCTGAGTCCAAATCTCTGGGAAAGGGTGTTAATGGCCGTTTACCATTTTCGTCCAAACTCAAATTATTCAAATTAATAAAAAAAATCGTTGCCTGGTTAGGAAGTGGCAATCAGGCTGGCTGGATGATCAATTTAGTAGCCTATTAGAAGTGCTTACGGAACCTGAGTCCAAATCCCTGGGAAGGGGTGTTAATGGCCGCTTACCATTTTTGTTCAAACTCAAATAATGAATAAAAAAAGTCGGTGCCAATTTTCTGATCTGGTTAGGAAGTGACAATCAGGCTGGCTGGATGATCAATATATTAACCTGTTAGAAACGGTTACGGAACCTGAGTCCAAATCTCTGGGAAGGGGTGTTAATGGCCGTTTACCATTTTCTTCTAAATTCAAATTTTGATAAAAAAATTCGTTGCAAATTTACGGATCTCGTTAGAAAGTGGCAAGCAGGCTAGCTGGATGATCAATTTAGTAGCCTATTAGAAGTGCTTACGGAACCTGAGTCCAAATCTCTGGGAAGGGGTGTTAATGACCGTTTACCATTTTTGTCCAAACTCAAATAATGAATAAAAAAAAGTCGGGGCCAATTTGCTGATCTGGTTAGGAAATAGCAATCAGGTGGACTGGATGATCAATATATTAGCCTGTTAGAAATGCTTACGGAACCTGAGTCCAAATCTCTGGGAAGGTGTTAATGGCCGTTTACCATTTTAATCCAAACTCAAATTATGATAAAAAAATTCGTTGCAAATTTACGGATCTGGTTAGGAAGTGGCAATCAGGCTAGCTGGATGATAAATTGATTAGCCTATTAGAAGTGCTTAAGGAACCTGAGTCCAAATCTCTATAAAGGGGTATTATTTGCTTTACCGTTTTTTTCCAAACTCAAATTATAAATAAAAAAATTCTTTGCAAATTTGCTGATCTGGTTAGGAAGTGGCAATCAGGCTGACTGAATGATCAATTTAGTAGCCTATTAAAAGTGCTTACGGAACCTGAGTCCAAATCTTTGGGAAGGGGTATTAATGTCCGTTTATCATTTTTGTCCAAACTCAAATAAGAAATATAAAAAGTCGGTGCCAATTTGCTGATCGGGTTAGGAAGTAGAAATCATCCTGGCTGAATGATCAATTTATTAGCCTGTTAGAAGTGCTTATGGAACCTGAGTCCAATTCTCTGAGAAGAGGTGTAGTTGGCCGTTAAACATTTTTGTCCAAACTGGAATTATAAATTAAAAAAATCGTTGCAAATTTGCTGATCTGGTTAGGAAGTAGCAATCAGGCTGGCTGGATGATAAATTTATTAGCCTATTAGAAGTGTTTACGGAACCTGAGTCCAAATCTCTGGGAAGGGGTGTTAATGGCCGTTTACCATTTTAATCCAAACTCAAAAAATGAATAAAAAAATTCGTTGCAAATTTGCGGATCTGGTTAGGAAGTGGCAATTAGGCTAGCTGGATGATCAATTTAGTAGCCTATTAGAAGTGCTTACGGAACCTGAGTCCAAATTTCTGGGAATGGGTATTAATGGCTTTACCATTTTAGTCCAAACCCAAATTATGAATAAAAAAATTCGTTTCAAATTTTTTGATCTGGTTAGGAAGTGGCAATTAGGCTGGCTGGATGATCAATTTAGTAACCTCTTAGAAGTGCCTACGGAACCTGAGTTCAAATCTCTGGAAAGGGGTATAAATGGCCGTTTACCATTTTCGTCCAAACTCAAATTATCAATAAAAAAATTCGTTGCAAATTTGCTGATCTGGTTAGGAAGTGGCAATCAGACTGGCTGGAGGATCAATTTATTAGCCTATTAGAAATGCTTACGGAACCTGAGTCCAAATATTTGGGAAGGGGTGTTAATGGCCGTTTACCATTTTCGTCCAAACTCAAATTATGAATAAAAAAATTCGTTGCAAATTTGCTGATCTGGTTAGGAAGTAGCAATTAGGCTGGCTGAATGACCAATTTAGTAACCTCTTAAAAGTGTTTACGGAACCTGAGTTTATATCTCTGATATGGGGTATTAATGGCCATTTACCATTTTCATCCAAACTCAAATTATCAATAAAAAAAATCTTTGCAAATTTGCTGATCTAGTTAGGAAGTAGCAATCAGGCTGGCTGGATGATCAATTTATTAGCCTATTAGAAGTGCTTAAGGAACCTGAGTCCAAATCTCTGGGAAGGGGTATTAATGGCTTTTACCATTTTAGTCCAAACCCAAATTATGAATAAAAAAATTCGTTGCAAATTTGCTATCTGGTTAGGAAGTAGCAATTAGGCTGGCTGGATGATCAATTTAGTAACCTCTTAGAAGTGCCTACGGAACCTGAGTCTAAATCTCTGGGAAGGGGTGTTAATGGCCGTTTACCATTTTCGTCCAAACTCAAATTATCAATAAAAAAATTCGTTGCAAATTTGCGGATCTGGTTAGGAAGTGGCAATCAGGCTAGCTGGATGATCAATTTAGTAGCCTATTAGAAGTGCTTACGGAACCTGAGTCCAAATTTCTGGGAATGGGTATTAATGGCTTTACCATTTTAGTCCAAACCCAAATTATGAATAAAAAAATTCGTTGCAAATTTTTTGATCTGGTTAGGAAGTGGCAATTAGGCTGGCTGGATGATCAATTTAGTAACCTTTTAGAAGTGCCTACGGAACCTGAGTTCAAATCTCTGGAAAGGGGTATAAATGGCCGTTTACCATTTTCGTCCAAACTCAAATTATCAATAAAAAAATTCGTTGCAAATTTGCTGATCTGGTTAGGAAGTGGCAATCAGGCTGACTGGAGGATCAATTTATTAGCCTATTAGAAATGCTTACGGAACCTGAGTCCAAATATTTGGGAAGGGGTGTTAATGGCCGTTTACCATTTTCGTCCAAACTCAAATTATGAATAAAAAAATTCGTTGCAAATTTGCTGATCTGGTTAGGAAGTAGCAATTAGGCTGGCTGAATGACCAATTTAGTAACCTCTTAAAAGTGTTTACGGAACCTGAGTTCAAATCTCTGATATGGGGTATTAATGGCCATTTACCATTTTCATCCAAACTCAAATTATCAATAAAAAAATTCTTTGCAAATTTGCTGATCTAGTTAGGAAGTGGCAATCAGGCTGGCTGGATGATCAATTTATTAGCCTATTAGAAGTGCTTAAGGAACCTGAGTCCAAATCTCTGGGAAGGGGTATTAATGGCTTTTACCATTTTAGTCCAAACCCAAATTATGAATAAAAAAATTCGTTGCAAATTTGCTATCTGGTTAGGAAGTAGCAATTAGGCTGGCTGGATGATCAATTTAGTAACCTCTTAGAAGTGCCTACGGAACCTGAGTCTAAATCTCTGGGAAGGGGTGTTAATGGCCGTTTACCATTTTCGTCCAAACTCAAATTATCAATAAAAAAATTCGTTGCAAATTTGCTGATCTGGTTAGGAAGTGGCAATCAGGCTGACTGGATGATCAATTTATTAGCCTATAAGAAGTGCTTACGGAACCTGAGTCCAAATCTCTCCAATATATAACAATCGGATATTTAATTGTACAATATACATTTTTATTGTATTTTAAATACAAATTCGTATTCCCAGCTGGATTCTGATAAGAAATTAAAATAAATCATGTACGCAGAAACTAATCTAAATATTTTAGTACATTTAAATATTTAGTACGAAGCATTGATCCTTCATCCGCTAGATGTCACTGGAATGCGGTTTTATAATTTTAAAATTTAGTGTTGTGACAGTTTATGTATATGACCAAATCAAAAACTATTAAATTGGTGTGTATGAAGGTTTAAAAAATGTAAACACATCATTTAAATATTGACGGCAAAATAAATTTTATTATTATGAACGGAAAATTTGTTTATTTGTCTTCACTTTTAATCAATTGCTTTTGCACTTTTAGGTAGCGATCATTGGTTCATTCGAAATGGTTATTTTCTTGCACAAAAATCACAATCCATTAAAAGTTGTTGAAATGATTAACTATAGGTATTCAACCTATTTATTTGAGCAAACATTAAAGGATAATGTTTAGATAAGTTGATTCAATATTTTTATAAGCTTGCATAAAAATTGAATAGAATCAACGACATAATATGACTATATATATAGATACTTGGATGTGTCAAACATGTTTATTGTTTTGAGTGAAGTTTATGCTCAGTTTTTACAGCACCCTTGCGCAAAATGAATTCACATTACCTTTATGTACCAAAATACTTTGAAAATACGAGCGCACCTTTATACTTTAAAAACTCTTTCTTCATCTTACGTGTAAAGTTGGGCTGCGTAGCAACATTGTGTATAGCATGCTAATAATCTTTTTATAATTTGATAATTTACACAAAAAACTTTTATTCCACAATGAAACATATTTTACAGTAAAAAAACGATATTTTTGTGTCTTTGATATTTTGTAGTATGGAATTTGGTATGGAATTAGAACTATTTTTTCCATACAGTCGAAAAATTGCATACATATTCCGTTTTAAATATATTAAATATGCAATGCTGATGAAATTACGTTTACATACGCGTGCAAAAACCACACTCTTTCTATGGAAAGTACTAAGTAAAATACACGGAAATAAATACTACTCGCCAAAGAAAAGTGTCACAAAAATTCCAGTGTAGGTATGAATCCCGACTAAAAATAGAAAAAATAATCATATTGCAAAGAAGATGGCATTTCGTCGGGAATTCGGGTTTATTCCATATATTTTTCCATACTAGTTGCACACACTTTTCTGAATGCTGCTACAGCAGATTTCCATAGTACTTTTCACGTTGTGGTTTTATTTTTACTCAAATATTTAATTTTTAGTCAAATATTTACATTTTCCATCTTGTACATCGAAGCCAAACATAAACGATCTTAATGTGCGAGAAATATTTCTTGTCAAATCCTGTTTCATGTAAGTTTAGTTAGAATGTTTCTATATAAAAATACTTAGGTTAGTATGTTTTGCATTTTATTATGAGAACACTCCAATACATATAAAGGGATTTGATAGAGTAGAATTTTTCAGATTTTTTTTTTATGTTTCATTTTGATATGTGGCAAAATTTTATTTCTATATCACTCTTTTTTACTGAAAAATATGTTTCATTGTGGAATAAAAGATTTTGTGTAAATTATCAAATTATAAAAAGACTATTAGCATGCTATACACAATGTTTTTACGCAGCCCGACTTTACACGTAAGATGAAGGAAAAGTTTTTAACGCTAGAACTACGAACCGGTCAAAATGACCGGTTGCATCATTTATTTATAACATATCCTCTTTGTCTTATTTAATATTTTATGATAATGTCATGATTTTTATTAAAGAGGAAATGTTATAAATAAATGATTCAACCAGTCATTTTGACAGGTTCGTAGTTCTAGTGTTAAAGTATAAAAGTGCGCTCGTATTCTTCAATGTATTTTGGTACATAAAGGTAATGTGAATTCATTTTGCGCAAGGGTGCTGTAAAAACTGAGCGAAAGCTTCACTCAAAACAATAAACATGTTTGACACATCCAAGTATCTATATATATAGTCATATTATGTCGTTGATTCTATTCAATTTTTATGCAAGCTTATAAAAATATTGAATCAACTTATCTTAACATTATCCTTTAATGTTTGCTCAAATAAATAGGTTGAATACCTATAGTTAATCATTTCAACAACTTTTAATGGATTGTGATTTTTGTGCAAGAAAATAACCATTTCGAATGAACCAATGATCGCTACCTAAAAGTGCAAAAGCAATTGATTAAAAGTGAAGACAAATAAACAAATTTTCCGTTCATAATAATAAAATTTATTTTGCCGTCAATATTTAAATGATGTGTTTACATTTTTTAAACCTTCATACACACCAATTTAATAGTTTTTGATTTGGTCATATACATAAACTGTCACAACACTAAATTTTAAATTTATGAAACCGCATTCTAGTGACATCTGGCGGATGAAAGATCAACGCTTCGTACTAAATATTTTAATGTACTAAAATATTTCGATTGGTTTCTGCGTACATGATTTATTTTAATTTCTTATCAGAATCCAGCTGGGAACCCAGTATTCAATTATTCCACTGTGTGGAAAAAACTGCTCAAATGTCGTACAAAATGCCGTACTACAAAATTTCAAAGACATAAAAATATCGATTTTGGAGAAAAATAATTGTTTTTCTCTTTCTATTTCGCGGTAATATAATTTTCGTTTTATAAGTTTCGATTGTATCTTTTATTTTCAGTTTCTTCTGACAAGTCGACGTAAACGGTTGCACTACATAATTAGTTTTTTTTACTTTAAAGTGTTGTGTTTCATTATAATGTTTTTCGATCTGTTAAAGTAAATAATTTTAAATTTAAATATATAATAATAATTATTAACTTAGTTAGTGATCGCGATGTGCAAATTTGAACTAAAAAGGTAATAGAGATCTGTCTCACAACGGCGTCGTCGCGAAATACATTTACGTAGTAAATTTTCAATGATTTTTTTTCCAAGATCTCAATATGCTGGCGGATGCAATACAACGTGGCGGAACAAAACTCAATTTATGAAATTTAAATATGTAAATAAATGATTTTTTGTACACAAATAAAAAATAATGTGAATAAAAAATTAATATTTATTTTATTATAAATGGAAAATTTTATTTTATTTCAAATAAGAATTATTATTTATTCCAATTGGAAAATATATACAAACACGTGCATTTTGTTTCTGTGGTTTTTTCCCCTCTTTTTAGTTGGGATTCACACCGACACCGGAATTTTTGTGACACTTTTCTTTGGCAGGGAGCACGAATTTCCGCGTGATACACATGGTTCTTTCCATAGAAGCAGTGTGGTTTAAGAACGCGAATGTAAACGGAATTCCGTCGGAATTGCATATTGGGAATACGAATTTGTATTTAAAATACAATAAAAATGTTTATTGTACAATTAAATATCCGATTGTTATATATTGGAGAGATTTGGAATCAGGTTCCGTACAAACTTCTAATAGGCTACTAAATTGCTCATCCAGCCAGCCTAATTGCTACTTCCTAACCAGATCAGCAAATTTGCAATGAATTTTTTTATTCATAATTTGAGTTTGGACGAAAATGGTAAACGGGCATTAACAACCCTTCCCAGCGATTTGGACTCAGGTTCCGTAAGCACATCCAAGAGGATACTAAATTGATCATCCAGCCAGCCTGATTGCCACTTCCTAACCAGTTCAGCAAATTTGTAACGAATTTTTTTGTGAGATCAGCAAATTTGTAACTAATTTTTTTAGTAGAAAATGGCCAGCGACCAAACATAATAAAAATTATTTATTACATTACAAGGCCAAATAAATTTATAATTTGGCGTGATTGTATCAATAAATTTAAAGTATATTAAATATTATATCAATTAAGTTAAGTTTTTATCAAATACTTATTTGACAAAAGTAAAATAGAATAAATCTTAAATGAATCTTAATATACTTTATTTAAAGAGAAATATACTTTATAAATACAAAATTTTTCGTTCCGCCAAATATAACTTAAATTTAATTTGTTAAATCGTACAAAGAAAATGTAAGTTAACATGTACAAAACTACAATTAGATTATGTTTTAGAACTAAAATCCAATTGGAATTGCCATGTTTTCTAATTAGCTTTGGATTTAACAGTGTGAACTAATGCATACAAGAAAAGTGTGGAATTGTGTAAAAAAGGCATACGCATTAAAAAAAATTATTAGCTTCTCTAATTTATTTGACGTTTAATTAAATATGAAAATGGCTGATAAACTAGACAACGAAAACAAAAAAATTTTAATGAGAGTTACTACAAAATATAAAGACACAATTGAAAATAAAAAAAAAATAGTGTCAAACAAAAAAAAATGATTGCTGGGACAAAATTACATTGGAATTCAACGCCCAATGTATAGGTCACGCGAAAACCAAAAAACAAATTATGGCTGCTTACAACAATATGAAAGGCAAATTGCGCCGAGAATGCAGTAAGCAAAAAAATGAGCGTAACCAAACAGGAGGAGGTCCATTTAATTATTTCTTTACGGCCGAAGCAGATGGAGAACTTTTTAATCTTATTGCTCCTACATAGAACCACTACAAAATCCGTATGATACTAACGGAATTCGAAGGGACGAAGAAGTAAGTAAAATTTTAAAGAAACAATTGCCAATTAAATAAAAATTTATTTCACGAAAGCTATGGGGAACAACATGATATGGAAGAAGAATATTTAGATGATTTTGAATCGCAGGTATTTCTGTTGATGATAGCAATAGCAATTCAAGAAGCAATCCACCAAGTGATGTTAATGAAGACAGTCGGCCACTCAGTATCATTCGTTCACGACGTAGATCGAAATGTAAATCGCGTGCTTCAGAAATAGAAGATATGAAAACAGCTTTAATCAAATCAAAAATCAAATGTAATATAACCAAAGAAAGAGCATTTACCTCGATGGCTAATTACTATAAAAAACTGTAATGAACATTAAACACGAATAGCTCAAATAATAGTGCAAATTTGAGTAATGATGAGTTAAATACGTTGATCAATTTCAATTAAGTTAGAAATAATAATGTAACTTCTTTACAAACTTATCAATCTTGACTGTGAATTTCAATATTATGGATAAAATGAAATAAAAATGAATTATTGTGAAATGTTGTATTTTTCAATATCCGATACACAAATTAAAAGGTTCGGCAAATTGGTTCTCTGGTTCGAGGATTCAATGAATATTCTGATGCATTAGGAGCGTTCAATACTCCCATTCGTACAGATCATTCCAGTCTTGTAAAAAAATTATGAAGTACCGCGGTACCAATAATAACTGTCAGTGTAGTTTGCAAATTTAATTTAATTGGTACCTCCAAAACAGGAAACCTACATTGCTTAATACTGGAAAAATTAAAAATGGTTTGACCGTGAGCTGATCCATGCTAGCGAGCTACGATGTCTGTAAATTTGTCGTTAGAATCACACACGGCTTGAACATTTATTGCAAACCAGCCTTTCCGGTTACGACAAATTTCTGCATTTTGGCCCCCTGGTGATTTTATTGGAATTTGACAGCCATCAATTATGCCTATACAAAACCTTGAACTGTTTTCATTCTCCCTTCTTCAGTTTCTGGTAACTTAATTATGTCTCGACATAATCGTGCAATTTTACCGCCCAATTGTTTTATGACTTCACATACTGTAGATTGGCTGACTCGTATTAAGACATCGAAAACAGCTTGAAAAGATCCTGTTGCAAAGAAGCGGGGAATAATCATTAATTTTTGTTTTGACGATACTGGTAACCTTCTGTTTTCATCTCGCAATTTTTTATTGTTGTCAATTAGGGATACTAGTCGACTTATCGATTCCTTTGACATCTTAAATTTTTTTTGTAAATTCCGTGTCCGTATAATAATCTTCATTTAATCGCTGTTGATAATTGTTTACGTCTCGAGTGTCGCCAATTAAATATTCTTCGGCGTCAGATGATGAGCTGGATGTCAAGTTTGACAACATATGCAATAGTTCCCCACTCATGTTTCAATTGAGCCTCTACTAATATGTGTTTCTTCAAACGAAAGAAAGAAAGTTTAATTTTGAAGGAAATATTATGGATATACTCGAAAATAAGTACCTAAATATTTTCTAATAAGACCTATTCAATTAAGAGTTTTTTAAAAACTGAGAACACGTCAAATATTAACTTTTCACTTTTTGATTGCGAAATTCGAACTAATTATTATATTTTCTTTAATATTGTAAGATTTTGTTCTATGAACGGATTTTGGGTGCATAGCATCAATAATTAATACAAAGCAGTTGTATAATAAGGTCTATGAATACCAAAAATCGATAATTTAGTACTAACAGCTCTTGCAATATTTTCTATGAATACGACCCTTATACCATAGACACATATCTGGTTTCGTAACTAGGATTATCAAACTATGGTTTGCGAGATGAGAACTGAAGACACACTACAATTTATTTTGTCTTCGCGTTTGGTTCCAACAATAATGGAGTAGGCATTGAAAAAAATGCCAAGAATGACATTTAATTGATTTTTAAACTGTCAGAAATGACTTTTATATTGACAGAACAGAAACAAATTTGTTCCCGCCAACCAAATATTTCAATGACAAATAGAAAACTCAAAGGAAACTAGATTTGCTTGGTAAACTATTAGTGTCCGGAATCTCCATTTTTGATGTATTCGTTGGGAGTACAAAAATGCATCGGGATGAGAAAAAATATCTCATTCCGAAACTATGTTTAAACCGAGTTGCAAACCATTGTTAGGGGTGACACATTACAACGAAACCATGGTTAACTCGAAACCATAGTTATGAAACCAGTAATGTGTCTATAGCATTAGAGTACTTGACCAAATTTTGCTGAACTTTAACTAATCCTCAGTCTGTTCAGATTATTACCACAGACAATCAAATTAGATTTTTCATTTGAACTGAAGAATGAAAACAAAACAAACAATTGTTAATTTCAATGTCTTCGGTGGATCTGTGATTTTTCATTAAACTGCGTATACGTATACGCAAAAAACAAAATACTTTTAATTGTTTGCGGCTATTTATAGAAAATGAAATCGAAGTTTAAGTGTACGGTTCGACCAAAGTATTCTTTGCTAGTTTAGCAAAGCAGCTCACACGTATAGTATACATACTAAAAAAATTGTGTTCAAACACAAATTTTTTTATACACACATATTAAAAAAACAAACAAAATAGCAAAAATAAAGTACTAATGCCGAGATGTTTTTTGGTTGCTCTTTTTACATTAGTACTAAAATATAAAATTTCCCATAGGAAATTTAATATTTGTTCATCCCTTTCATCATTATTGTGGCAATTCTCGTATGAAAATAATAAAAAAACCACAAATTGAAAAAATATAAATAAAATAAATTTAATTTAACATTTCTACAAAAACAAAATATTTTGATTTGATAAAACTAAAATGTAAGTACCATTTTCATCAAAAAACGTTATTATTAAAATCGGCATAATAATAATCGCAAATGTGTGTATGCTTTCTATTTATATTATGTTCATTTTAGTATGTTTGTTTATGACCCGGCTGACTACGAGATTGAATATCAGCTACAGCCACACTATCGTAACCCGGAGATAGTCCTCAAGCTTCAATATCTGAAGAAAACAGCATGGAGTTGCCGACAATTAAAAGGGTTAGAACCACCAGTTCGAATTCCACAACATCACCGTCGCCTCATTTTTTGGGCCCACTAAATAAACTTGTTGATAAGGTGGGCAATAGACCTGTAGGCATAGTGAAAGATATGCAACATCAATTTGGTGAACAAGTTGCCACATTTTTAAGAGGGCTGAATGAACAGCAAAAATATGAAGCACTACTGTACTTCATGACATACATGAATGAAGTTGTTAAATATAAAACGAAGTAAAATTAATTTCTGCGATTTTTTTATTTATTATTAATGTAAAAACCTCCGATCATTTATTAATGAAATAGGTTCAGACAAAACGCCATTGCCATGGTACTGACCCATCGGTCATAAAATGCTCGGTGAGCTCGTTGCGCGCGTTAACAAACCTTTAACAATATAATTGAAAAAAATTGCTTATAATTATAAAATTTAGAACCAGAATGAGGTGGTGTCTGCAATATAATTCAAAATTTAAAAACACTGGAATGCTAAATGTACCTATATAAATATATGGTACCTGAAATGCTATGTGCTTCCCATCGATTGCACCAGTGCAATTTGGAAAATTCCACCGCTGCTTAAATCCCTCTGGAATAGATAACCACTCTTGTGGGGTAGGGAGGGGCAATAGTATATTGCAGAGGCACTGGTGGATCGCTGTTAGTGTTTCACTGATGATGTTGCATGTTGTGCTTCTGCCCACTCGAAATGCAAATGAAATTGATTTTTGGCTGCTACCACTGGCCAAACATCTAAAAGCATTCAAATATATGTATAGATCAGCTTATTACAAAGAAACAGAAATGACTATAAAATGAACCTTAGTGTCAGTGCCAATCTCGTAGTCGGATTTATGGATGTCCGGAAATTTGTATCTTTTTTGGAAATCAATGGAACAACTAGTTTGAGAAGCTTGTCGAAGGAAGCTGGTGACATACGTATATAATTAAAAAAAGATTCCTGGTCACTAAGACGCATTTTGGCTACCAAATTATGATCACCAAAGTTTGCTCTGGATTCTTCTGTGAATATCGGCCGAACCCACCATTTTGGGCTTCTCCTTTTCTTCTTATGAAGTCTTCTTAAGGCCATGCTACTTGTGACAATTGCAAGAGCAGCAATACAGACATCTTCGTCTTCAGTATAATTATCATCCATTCCTTTTTATTACTTTATTGATCTATTTAGTAAACACTTTTGATGCACAAAACCACTTTTAAAATTTCCAAACAATTTTGACACACAAAATAAACCACTGACGTTTTTGTTGATTTTTATTAATGTCAAAAGTACAAATACACAGTAGAATGATTTACTAATACCACTGCACAAAAAAAAATTCCCTTTGTAAAAATAAGAACGAAATTTTGTATCGAAACGTACACTAATGCCGAGATGTTTTTTGGTTGCTATTTTTACATTAGTACTAAAATATAAAATTTCCTATAGGAAATTTAATATTTGCTCATCCCTTCCACCATTATTGTGACAGTTCTCGTATGAAAATAATAAAAAACCACAATTTAAAAAATATAAATAAAATAAATTTAATTTAACATTTCTACAAAAATAAATATTAAAAATATTTTGATTTGATAAAACTGAAATGTAAGTACCATTTTCCTCAAAAAACTCTTTATTATTAAAATCTGCAAAATAATAATCGCATATGAGTGTAAGCTTCTATTTATGTTATGTTCATTTTAGTATGTTTGATTCTGACCCGGCTGACTACGAGATTGAATATCTGGATGATGAAGAAACACAAAATACAGAAATTATTTAAATTCCACAACATCTCCGTCATCTGATTTTTTGGCCCCATTAAATAAACTTGTTGATAAGCAAGGGCAATAGTCCTGCAGGCGTGGTCAAACATATGGAACATCATTTTGGTGAACAAGTTGCCATATTTTTAAGAGGGCTGAATGAACAGCAAAAATATGAAGCACAACTGTACTTCATGACATACATGAATAAAGTTGTTAGAAATAAAACGGAGTAAAATTAATTTCTGTGATTTTTTTATTTATTATTAATGTAAAAACCTCCGATCATTTATTAATGAAATAGGTTCAGATAAAACCCCATTACCGTGGGACTGACCCATCGGTCATAAAATGCTCGGTGAGCTCATTGCGCGCGTTTGTTGCAGCAAAAGACGCATTGTAGCTACCTTGTTTTGATATTGAAGGCAATTCTCCGGCTCTCCTCCAATCATCAGGCCAAAATTCTTCACTTTCCATATTATCTTGGTCCACTAGAGAACTTGAGCAATTTTTTTTTGATGGTCTAGTATATTTTCTTCCTTCGCCAAACAAAAAATGTATAAGCACACCGTTGTTTTCACAATTTTGTCCGCAGTATCGCCATCGTGAGGGCACGTTCAATGTCTTATTTTCCAATCTTTTACCAATTTCAGAATCTTTAAAGACTCCTCTGTCGCTTTGACGACTTTTGATGATTTTGGGCTTCTCCTTTTTTTCTTGTGAAGTTTTCTTGAGGCCATGCTAGTTATGACGATTGCAAGAGCAGCAATACTGACATCTTCGTCTTAAGTATAATTATCATTGATTCCTTTTTATTACTTTATTGAACTATTTAGTAAACACTTTGGACGCACAAAAACACTTCTAAAATTACCTAGCAATTTTGACACACAAAATAAACCACTGAGGTTTTTGTTGATTTTTATTAATGTCAAAAGTACAAATACACAGCAAAATGATTTACTAATCCCACTGCACAAAAAAAAATTTTCCTTTGTAAAAATAAGAACGAAATTTTGTATCGAAACGTATACTAAATTTTTACGTTTACATAGGATGAAATGGTTGTCTCTGCTATTAGTCTATACAGGCTATTAGTACGATATTAAGCGTATTACTTTGGTAAAAGTGGATTAGGATTTAGTTTTTGTTTACAATTTTCCAAATCAGTTGTTTTTGGCTTCAAAATTTGTAAGTAAAAATGTTTTTCCTACGCGTATTTGTGTATTTCGTGATTTTACTAATATTATAATTTTATTTTAAAAACATAATAATATTTATGTCGATTTTGTACTTTAAAATACTATTTTTAATATTTTAGTACAAACCTTAAGTACTAAAATTGCATTGGATTTACGTAAATCCAAAATAATTTTGGTTTACGATAAATCCATTTGGATTATTTTTTAATGAGATTGTTGCTGTAAGACCAATGCAATTGATTCAAATTTAATTAAGAATCTTTTCTTTTGTAGTAAGTACTATATAATTTTCAAAATGTGTACAAAAAACATATTAAAAAGACGGGAAAGGTTCGGAACTCAAAGGTTCCGAAATCAAGCAATTTTGTTGTCTATATAAAGAACTAAGTGAATATAATATTAAGAGAAATAAAATTATCTTGATACCAGTTACAATTATTTAATTTGTTTTGTATATTTATAAGTTGATATTATTCAAACTTTAAAGTAACGGCTTATGGTAATAATACAAAAATTCATATAGATAACAATCAAAACTGCTGTTCCTCCATCAGTGATTGATCCGAGATTTGAAATTAAATGTAATTTAAAATTATGAAAAAAACCCTTTCAAATCATTATTTATTAAAAAATTATGACTGCGAAATCACCAGCGAGAACAATGTTTGAAGCTCAGCAAATATTAACTTGACTCAACAAAACATCATCAAAAAATCTAGACATGCATGTCCAAAAATCTATGGCATGTATTCAATTCAGACCCCCAAAACCCATTTCACCCGTACCACCCTATAACGCACCACCCGTATCATGACCCTTTAACACCACCATGCCCACTCCACCACACACACAACCCACCCCCGGACCGACGGCAATCCGAAACCATTTATCACTTTTTCAACAAAAATGCTTAAAAATATTTACTTGCGCGATATTGCGAAAGCTGAATCAGCAAAAATGTTGAGGTTGATAATTTTCATGACTACTGTACTTATGTACTTTTATGTTTTCACATAAATTTTTAAATTTTTTGACAATCTAATTAAAATTTTTTAGTAAATTTCAATTTTATCGTCTTCACTTCACGCCGTAAGTAAATTTTTTGATCTTTACAATGACACTGAAAGGAATTCGAGGACTTTAATAAGATAAGAGTTAAACATAATCTAAAAATGTTTGAAATTCACTAATTTTCAAATTCAACATGATACATTTTTGGTTTACGGTTTGGTAAGTATTTCACAAAAACAAATTAATACTTTATGCACAGTGGTCAAACTATTACAATAGCCCAAGTGTAAACTGTAAGGTTATACAGGAACATATTTTATTCTTTGGTTTTAAAAATTATACGATGACATCGAATCAAAATATATTATGATTACCTAAGGGAGTACACAAATTATCAAAAGTAAAACATTGGCTTCGCGTTACCTCTTTCTCATTTCTTGTAATTCAGATTATTTTTATAAATCAAAATTTTGAAAAGCTACAATTACTTAAATAACTCAATCAGTTCATTCTAATATATCCTTTTGAAGAATCATTCTCATAAAAAATTTTTACGTGTAATCAAATGACGTCATATTACACAAAATTTAAAAAATTTAACACTCGCGCATGAAATCAATTAACCGAGTAATCCACTGATCTGGTAATAATTTGTTTGCTTTTCCCGTACGTTGATTTCATTAATGTTGTTTGTATACGTATGTATGATATGTTGAGAAAGCTCATCACCAATTAAATTATCGACGTAACATGTATATTTTGCAATAAAATTTTTAACTCATATCAAAATTATAAACAATCACTCATCTGGCAAAAAGTTATAAAATAATTTTTTTATGTATCAACAAATTATAAAATAAAATTTATTATTTTGTAAATATTTATTTATAACATTTTTTAACCAAATGAATTACTGGTATGCCATTTTTTAACATTTTAACGCTTAAAGGCAAAATAAATTAATTTGTGTTATGTCAAAAAATACGCTATTTTTGTTGCTAGTAAAAAAGTATAGCTATAGGGCACAAAATATGCAGATAGGTTTATTTTCGAGTTATTTTAAATTTCTATTGAGCATTTTTGTAATACAGATCACGAAACGTAGAATTTTAAGCCTTTGGTGACAGAATCGGTGGTAGGTGAAAATTAATGTTAATAAATCAATTTATTTTATTTTATAAAATATAAATAAACACAAAATACGCAAATGCACAAGTGGCCGACACTCAATCAGTCAGCCGATGGTTTCCGCTAGTACACGGTCAGGAGAACGCAGTTTCAACTTTCACTAAATTTAAAGAAATTGATCTACGTGAAGTGTATATTAAAGAGCTTTGCATACATTTTATTTGGAAAAATTCGGCTTACTAACTCTTTAGTGTTTTAAACCGGCGCCGACCAAAAAACTCCATCACCATTAAACCTACTCGGAATTTGTTACTGCTTGGTTACTGCGGATCCTGCTTTAAGCAGACTTTATTTGAAATTAATTACAAATAATTGAGTAGTTTAATTCATACCCGTCAAATTTGTTTAGGGATAAATTACGCCTGATGAGTACGCAGTAAAAAAGGTATTATTGCAACGCGAAGTTAAACTTTGGCACAAGATTTGCCGTATATTTCACATTTGTGTCATTCTATACCTTCATTGTTCAAATAGAACAGAACGCTATACATGTAATCACCATAAATCACAAGTTCCAAAGCTAAGCAACATAATGCAACACGACCTAGTATTACATCACACAATAGGGTGTAACGTGTCACACGTAACGAATCATGGCAAATTATCTAGCAACATGATGCAAGATTGTGAAACAACACACATCTTAGTGGAAAATTACACAACCTCCTTATACGTCCGAGAAAATTTTACTAATTTCTTTACGAACAGTTTAGAAATTTTTTTAGTAAAAATTTCTCGAATCGGATGGATTATGAGAAGTATTCACTAAGCCATATTTTTCTTTTTATGTATTAGTGAGTTAACCCTGTATAAGACGAAATTTAAAGTTTTCATTAAAAATTTTATTTAATTTCAAATGCTCGTTAAATATGATTTTTAATATCAAAGATTAAAAATGTAAAAACAATTGCCACATGGCCATATACATAGCGCAATAGATTAAGGTTGTGACAATTCAAAAAAATAAGCCACATGTCTGTGCGGATCGTCAGAGTGCCCCAACGAAAATGGAAATGCTATGGAGCGAATCTTGGAGATTTTGCCAAATAGCCACATGCATAGTGCAATAGATTAGAGTTGTTATATTTCACAAAAATATGCCACATGTCTATGCGGATCGTCAAAGTACCCCGTTCAGCCCCTTTCATTTCATAATAAATAGAACGGAAAAGTCTGAAAATGGAAATTCTGTGGAGCGAATCTTGGAGAATTTGCCACATGGCCACATACAAAGTGCAATAGATAAAAGTTGTAACATTTCACAAAAATTCGCTACATGTCTATGCGGATCGTCAGAGTGCCCCATTCCGGCCTTTTCATTTTATCATAATTAGAACGAAAAAGTCTGGAAATGGAAATTCTGTGGAGCGAATCCTGGTGATTTTGCCACATGGCTACATACATAGTGCAATAGACTAAAGTTGTTACGTTTCATAAAAATATATCATATGTGATTTAATTTTGAATAATAATCCGTTTAATTTCAGCCGAAACAACGTCCAGTTTTCGTGTAATCGGTTAAAGTAATCTGTATAGGAACCAAGCGCATATGTTAATTGAAAAAAATATTCGATATAATTTTTTCCGTTTAAATTAGCTATTGGGATTCAGAATTCTCGGATTGAGAAATCTCCGGAATTTTTTCAACTTTTGCATTCCTCATTTCTCGGGAAGTTCATTTATTTTTCTCGAGAAATTTTGAAAAAAATTCAAATTAACCCCAGTCGATTTTAAACTTGAAAAATACGTTTTTTGCTATATATATACGGCCCATCCCGTATATGGTATCTTCAACTAATATTTTATTCACACAATGTAATGAAAAATTGGCCCAAATTACTTTTAAATTCCATAATTACCATATTATGAAAAAATCCAAGCACATTTCTGTGTACTAGGGTCAAAATGACCCCAGGTTCTTCCCATGTATTATTTTCTATATATATTAAAATATTTTTCACTTTTTATGGTACTAGCTTTCCAAAATATCATCTCAGAAACGTTATCGTTGCTGAGACAAACATAAAAAGCGCGGCAGTGTTATACAATGAATGGCAATAAAATATAACAACAGCGTGTTTGGTATGATCCCAATTGGGTGGAAATATAGTATATGCTCTGATTGGATTTTTAATTTACGCTGGCACTCATAAAATTTGGGACGAGCGGTTGGATGAATTATACCACCTTGACAACCGTCCATTTTATCAAGCTGCGATGTCCTTGAACGAGTGCAGCAATTGTTAAGATTTTTGCGGTTTGATAACTATCAAACAAGACAGGAGCGGCTAAAAACCGATAGATTTGCAGCATTCCGAGATGTATGGAATATGTTCTTAGCATACATTCGAGAACCTTGTAAACCATCATCAAATTTAACCATTGATGTACAATTGCTTCTTACTCGAGGCAGATGTTCTTTTCGACAGTACATTCCATCGAAACCGGGGAAGTATGGCATTACAATATTCTGGATATACGACGCAATTCTTACTCATTGAACGCAGAAGTGTATGTTGGTAGACAACCCGGCGAGGCGCGCTCAGTTGATTACGCATATTGAATTTAGTCCATCGGATGTCCGCGACGTACGTCAACAAGGGTAGAACAATTTTTTAGGACAAGTTTTTACTAGTTGTACTTTAGCGGAGCAACTGTTGCAAAAAAAACTACTCTAATTGGAACAATTAGACAAAATAAACCTGATATTCCCAAATAGTTTACTAGTAAGGTGGAACTAAAAACGAGAACTGCAATCTTCAAAATTTTGTTTTGATAACAACCTAAAACTTGTGAGATTTGTTCCTAAACAAAATAAAAACGTTTTGCTATTGTCTACTTTACACAACAGTAACGAAGTAGACCCAGAGTCTAGTCAAGCCAACGTTTTGGAGCGAATCTTCAACCCTCGCAAGCTTAAAAAAAGTGTAATGACAGCAATAAACCTCATAAGGTATAAAGTAATACAAGTTAGAGAAGAATCAACGGGCGAAAAAGTGATGGCTATGACGGTTAGCAAACGACCAAGATGTTATTTGGCGCCCCGATCATCTGATGTGAAAACCAAAACAAGATGCAATGTTTGTGATCAGCAATTTTGTTCAAACCACACAAAAATTATATACATAGAATGCATCAAAACCGAGGAAACTATTTCAGATGAAGAAGGACGTGGTTTCAGATAATGCATCTGATTAAAACTTATAGTTACTACTAATACTAATTAAAATGGAATTTTCAGCGATTTTTTTTAAAATAAATATGTCTTGAATTTTGAACATTTTTATTTATTTTAATAAACTGTTTTGTTATAAAAATATAAATAATGTATTTAATAAGAAACTAAACAATTTTTATTAACATTTCCTTTAAAATTACATTAAGATATTTGTGTGGTCAGATTGACCCCTTGCTTGATTGATTAATCTTTAAAGTTCGCTAAGGCATTATGATTATACTTCTAGGTTCAAAGTATGTTCAATATTATTGTAGTTTGATCAGTGCAGTCGAATGAGACGACCAAACTTTTTAATATAAAGAATTTAATGTTTCATTAGTTCGAAACCAACGTTTCAACGCCTTGATAATATTAATACGACATGGTGGTTAATAATATTAATACGACATGGTGATATTGGCCGTGTTTCTTGATGCTCATTGATCCGGATCAGTTCAAATTTTATATAGAAAACATGTTCCAAATTTGTTTGAGATCACAAATTTCGATTTTATATCTGCCAAGCGTATTTGTGTTATTTCATGAAACATGAACTATACAAATTTTGAGCATGCAACCTTTTGAGCATAAAAACTGACTAAATTTAAACAAAATTTTATCAGTACATAAGGAGGTACAGATATAAAATTTGTTGTTATTTTGAAAGCAATGTTTTTTTATTTAAAAAGCTACAATAAAATTCTTTTATACATATTTATATTTTTATTGAAAAATGAATGGATGGTTTGACCTATATAATTTGACAGTTCATATTTATTTTATAATATACATATGTAAACATCTTCCAATTATTTAAGTATTTCTATTTGGAATTAAATAAGTCAGTATTCGGAACCAGCTATAATTAAAAACATATATGTAGATTATTGATCATTTTAAAAAATACAAATTATTGTATGTTGAATTCAAAATTAAATATTTCATTCAAATTTAAAACACAAAAGGGAGATTTCTGACGATCCGCATAGCCATGTGGCGTGTTTTTGTGAAATGTTACAACTTTAATCTATTGCACTGTGTATGTGGCCATGTGGCAAAATCTCCAGGATCCGCTCCACGGAATTTCCATTTTCAGACTTTTTTGTTCTAATTATGATAAAATGAAATGGGGAACTCTGATGATCCACAAAGACTTGTTGCGTAATAGTCGAAATTGGATAGCTTTTATCTATTGCACTGTGTAGATGACTTTTGTCCAGATTCCTATTATTTCATACAATTTTTTTATTTATCTGGTTAAATAAACATTAATTATTATTATATTAAATACATTATATGACTGATTAAATCAATTGGGATTTGAAATATCCGATTTTTTCGAAGGTTATGTTTTTATTTGTTTAATTCTATACTTTGTACCAATTTTGTTAAAATTTGTCGAGTATAATTCAAGTTTCGTCTTATACAGGTTATAACACTAATACATATGCAATTAAAACGAGTTTCGTTTTTGCAAAAGTTTCGTTAAAACTGCCAATACGTCCTCCTTATGCAAGATCCGGCATCAGGCAATGTTCAGCAAAAATACACGTACGGTGCAATATTAAGCAATATGATACAACACCCCACAAAAAAAAATCAACATCCAGGAAAACACGCGCAAAATGATGCAACATAACGCAACATTGTGCTAAGTCACGCAACATAATGCTGCTTGGAAGAATGGTGCAATCTGATCATCAAGCAACATGACTGTATCTTTTTAATCGTTTCCTATCAATCGAAAACTTTGTCTCGTCAAATTAAATAAAATGTTAGAAGGTTTCAAATCAACGATGGACCCAAAGGAATAAGGATCCATCGAAATCGAGTTTTTTTACTCGAAATCGCCATTTGACAAATTATTACCAGATTGTTCGAGTTAAATTTTTTTCTATATATGGGATTATTGGATTTTAGCGAAACTTGGACTTATCGGCCCTCTAAATTATTTTTTTTTCATTTTCGAATATAGAGCTCCACCACCTAAATGAATTTCCTCGAATTCATCATCTATCTCAATATAGGTTTCTGGTATTAGAAACGCTCTACAACAAATTTTATTACTATTAGAAAAAATATTAAACAGATCCGGAGCCCACAGGACGACGATCTACAAGATTTTTAAAAACCCACTTCACCAATGTTTATGAAAAAAATATATAAGTGGAAAGACCTTCAAAACAAATTTTTCTTTAATCAGGGTCCACCGCAATCGATTCTCAGTACTCAAAAAACATCTCTCGATAATATTCATTAAAGTCACTTGAGCTAACAAAAAATTTAAAAAGGTATACAGGTCCCGCTGGGGATCCCCTAAACGATTTATCCTGAACCCAAGACCCATCGTAATTGATTTCTATAGTATTTAAATACCTCCCTTTTGAAATTTTAGTGAAAATCGTTTAGCCGATTCCGATATCCTTCACACAAACATATAAATATACAAACATACAATAACTATACTTGTATGATTATGTTAGATATCGGACACATGAACGCGACCCTCCCAACCCACAGAAAAATCCCAAACGTGATACATCTAATATCATGTACGTAAGCTCAAAAGTCAAAGTCAAATACGAGAAATTATTCATCCAAGGAATGGTTAGTTCAATAAATCGGTTGAGTAGTGCTATGTGAAACACGGCTCGCATTTTTGTTTACACGACAGCTTATATAATGCCGTTTCATTGGAGGTGGCTGGCTGGCATAAATTTTTCGAGAAATTTAATTTTCAACTAAGTGATTTTTGTGGTTGTGCACAAGTACAACAAATTAAAATAACTGCCAATTAACAGCTGTTTATATAAAATCATAAATAAGATAGGTAGCGACTATCCAAAGTGTTAATTATTCAAACTCTCGCGAGTTTCGTTTTCATTTATTAATTAAATTTAATCTATTCTCAAACTTTAGCTTTGGTTTTCCGTAGATTGGAAAAAACTTTGAGTGAGATTAGGGATATCATATCTCGAAAGTTTATATATTTTTATTGTGTTCTATATTATTAAGAAAAGATATAACTTACCTTTTAATTAAGATTCTATGAAATAGCAACAAACACATTCAAAATGAAAATTAATGGTTCTTGTTTAAGCTGATAAAATAAGAAGATACAAATGGATAGAAACCGTATCTACACGAATCGAAAAATATAACACATATGAATATGTCGGTACAAAGATATTTGGGATGGTGAATTTTCCAGATATATGTATAACATTTATAAATGATCATTTGGAGGATGTTTTGTTTTAATTTTCTAGGAAATTATACGACTTCTGGTTTTTGTTTCATTATGTATGTACAAAAGATCATTCTATCTCATCAATATAAAGTTTTAATTGTTGCTGAAATCGGCAATCAAATTCAATGATTTTCTAGATAATTAGTAAAGTATCAAGGTGAAACTTTGCATAGTCATAAAACTTAATAAGTCACAGGTACTCTGACTGTCTAATAAATTAACAACTGTTTTCAACTTAAGTTTGAATTGAAATGAATGGCACCCCAAAATTTTTTAATTTAGTCATGTGGTGCCAATAGAAATATCTTTTCTTATGAATAATTTGAAATATAAATTTTTAACATTGTATGTTTTCTGTCAAACTACTGTAATATACAAAAAGTAAGAAATTGTTGATGAACATTATTGAAAACTAAGAAGTAACCTGTGATTGGTATTTTACTACCGCTCCACTAAAAAATTTATAATTATAATTAAATCACTCTTGCAACAAAGAACAACCAACTAGGAAGTAAAGGTGGCCTTATAATTGAAGCGCCGAGTGCAATAATTTATCCCCTGTATTATATCATAAATGAAAGGACTTTGGACGCATGAAAAACCTGGGTGAAATTGTCATTTCGAACTAATAAATAATTGGTCTGGTGTAATCTATCCAGCTTATGAATCATTTAAGCATACTAAGAGATAGGTTCCATTATGTTACATTTCTGCATCCCATCATTACATACTACTTTTAAGACCCCGAATAAACGCTAATTCAAACTGCTTCCAGACGAAAAAAAATATTAATGCCTAACCTAAGAAGCGTATAGGATGTTTATTGTGGCTTGTTCAGAACCGTATAAAACCAAAATATTAAAACCAATCTTATTATAAATACACGATTTGACCGTAGTGGGTTAAATTTCATTCAGAATGGTCATAACCCGCAACATCGTACAAAAAATGACCCTAATGCTGCACCAGCACTTGTAGCACAATCCAATGAAAATGGTACTGGAATTTTTTACAAATTAATTACAAATTGGTTACACAGTTAGAAAATTGTTTACAGGTCCCGTTATCCTGCAATTCGTGTGTGGGCTGGCGTTAGACAAAGCTACACCACACTTTTCGTATTTTTGTTAATATTTATTGTATCGTACTGAGGGTGGTACTGGAATTTTTTATAAATTAATTACAACATATTGGCATAGTTCCACCCCCAAAAAAACTATCCCAAAGGGGTGCAATTCTTCAAAAATCATATTTTTCTTTACAACATTCTTATCTCATTTCTGTTAATATATATTGTATCGTACTGGGGGTGGTACTGAATTTTTTATAAATTAATTACAACATATTGGCATAGTTGAACCTCCAAAAAACTTCCCCTAGGGGTGAAATTCTTTAAAAACCTAATTTTTGATTAAACCATGCTGTTGTCATTTCAGCTAATATTTCTTGTTTCGTACTGGGGGTGATACTGCAATTTTTAACAAACTAACTACAACATATTAGCATAGTTCAACCCCCAAAACAATCCCCCTAAGGGATGCAATTTTTAAAAACCTTATTTTTCGTCACACCATGCCTTTTGCATTTCTGTGAATTTTTGTTGTATAGTGCTGGAATTTTTATACAAATTAATTACAATAAAATTGCATAATTAAATCCCTAGAAAACTACCCCAAATGGGAGCAACCGTTTAAAATCATTGTATCGTACTGGACACTAAGAAGTTTTTAATAAATAAATTACAATATATTGGAATAGTTCAATTGCCAAAAACTGTCCCTAAAAGTGCAGTTCTTTAAAACAATATTTTTCTGTATAGGTAAAACCCCTCTAATTATTACCATTGAATTTCATACAACAACCCACACCCACAAAAACCGATCATAATGCAACGAATTCCGTTCCTATGCAAGAAATAGGTATCCCTAAATTTTTTACAACAGCCCAAACCCACAAAAATCGATCATAATGCATCGAAGTTCCTTCCTATGCCAGAAATAGGTATCCATGAATTTATTACAACAGCCCACACCCACAAAAATTGATCATAATGCATCGAACTTGCTTCCTATGCAAGAAATAGGTATCCCTAAATTTATTACAACAGCCCACACCCACACAAATCGATCATTATGCATCGAAGTTTCTTCCTATGCAAGAAATAGGTATCCATGAATTTATAACAACAGCCCACACCCACAAAAATCGATCATAATGCATCGAACTTCCTTCCTATGCAAGAAATAGGTATCACTGAATTTATTACAACAGCCCACACCCACAAAAATCGAACATAATGGAACGAACTTCCTTCCTATGCAAGAAATAGGCATCCCTGAATTTATTACAACAGCCCACACCCACGAAAATCGAACATAATGCATCTAACTTCCTTCCTATGCAAGAAATAAAAATAAAATATAATGCATTGAACTTCCTTCATTTTTGTGGGTGTGGGCTGTTGTAATAAATTCACGGATACCGATTTATTGCATAGGAAGGGAATTCGATGCAGAATGATCGATTTTTGTGAGTGTGGGCTGTTGTAATAAATTCAGTGGTAATTATTGGAGGGGTTTTACCTATACAGAAAAATATTGTTTTAAAGAACTGCACTTTTAGGGACAGTTTTTGGCAATTGAACTATTCCAATATATTGTAATTTATTTATTAAAAACTTCTTAGTGTCCAGTACGATACAATGGTTTTAAACAGTTGCTCCCATTTGGGGTAGTTTTCTAGGGATTTAATTATGTCATTGTATTGTAATTAATTTGTATAAAAATTCCAGCACTATACAACAAAAATTCACAGAAATGCAAAAGGCATGGTGTGACGAAAAATAAGGTTTTTAAAAAATGCATCCCTTAGGGGGAGTGTTTTGAGGGTTGAACTATGCTAATATGTTGTAGTTAGTTTGTTAAAAATTACACTATCACCCCCAGTACGATACAAGAAATATTAGCTGAAATGACGACAACATCATGGTTTAATCAAAAATTAGGTTTTTAAAGAATTGCACCCCTAGGGGATGTTTTTTGGGGGTTGAAATATGCCAATATGTTGTAATTAATTTATAAAAAAATTCAGTACCACCCCCAGTACGATACAATATATATTAACAGAAATGCGATAAGAATGTTGTAAAGAAAAATATGATTTTTGAAGAATTGCACCCCTAGGGGATGTTTTTTGGGGGTTGAACTATGCCGATAAGTTGTAATTAATTTGTAAAAAGTTCCAGTACCACCCTGAGTACGATACAATAAATATTTAAAAAAATACGAAAAGTGTGGTGTAGCTTTGTCTAACGCCAGCCCACACACGAATTGCAGGATAACAGGACCTGTAAAAAATTTTCTAACTGTGTAACAAATTTTTAATTAATTTGTAAAAAATTCCAGTACCATTTTCATTGGATTGTGCTACAAGTGCTGGTGCAGCATTAGGGTCATGTACAAAAATTAGTTTAAGTTATTTCGCATAGCTATTTCAGAACGTTTTCAGATTCACTTAAAACGATTAATTCACGAACTAGGTACTGTTTAAGGTAAATATTCTTTATAAGATTTGATCACGGTTAGTTATAAGAGATTGTTGTTATATGGGATACTTTTACCTGGCACTTGGGGTTTGTACGAACCCCACGCTGTTTCTCGTCGATTTTCGATTTCTAAATTTTCGAAATCTAAACTCGTAACGACATCAAACGGTAGTCAAGGGGTACACTTTTATACATATGCCACTGGGATAGCGCAGTTGACTGCGCTTTTTTTGTTTACTTCATTTTCGTGTTTAAAAAGAAAAGAGAGGTAGGTAATCATCGTTTCTATGCATCAAATTTTTTTTTCATGTTTTTCAACGATTTTCTACGGTTTTTGTTCATATTTAGAATGGCGTATCATTTGCGTTATCGATATTTACGAGAGCGGTTGCTCAAGGATGATATGCAGGAACCAATAAAAGACAATGGTGCCGACCATCGTTCAAGCGCGGAGGATTCTTCAGATGATAGCTATGAAGAATCTGATGACGATGCTATGGATATTGACATGGAGGATCCAAGCGAAAATCAAAGGGTTAATGCACGTCGAAGTGAATCACAACGTGGCCGCCCGCCAAAATACATGAGAGCCAAAGATGGCTTCAAGTGGACCAGAAAATTTTTTTCTCGCAGATCAGGGAAGAACACCAACGTAAATCAGAAATTTTTGTCAATACAAATTCAATTAAGCCGTTATCTTTTTAATAATTTTTTATTGGTCTAGCTAGTAACGCTGTAAATGCTGAAACGATAGAAGCTATTTGGAAGTGTTTATTTACTGATGAGATGATAAATTTAATCATACATAATACGAACTTGAAGAGCGAACAGGAGTGATTATCATTGGTTGTTTTTTTTGATTGATTAATTGATTGGAATGTGCGACCAAACCTAAGTAAGATTCCTGGTTGACGCCGGGCTCATCCGCACACTCTTTTACATATAACAAGATGGAAGGATAGGAAAGGTTAGTTAATTATTATGGAAATTGACCCGGTTTCAGACACCTAAGTAGTCAATAGTTAGTAAATTGTTAGTTGAAATGTAATATAAGACGGTTAGCACGAGACAACACAATTATTTTTGATTATTTTGGATATATTCAGCAATCAGCATCCTAACAAAAATTGATTATTATAATTAAAATTTATAATTAATTAAGTTGCAGTAAATTTCCTGAAATAAAATGTCATTATTATGAGTTAAATTATATTGATTAGAATGTACGGCCAAGACCAAGCAAGGATCCCGGACACGCCGGGGCAACCGTACACCCCCCCTACATACAACAAGATGGAGGGATAGGAAAGGTTGTTAGGTATGATAGACTTGACCCGGTTACAGACACCTAAGTAGTCAATAGTTAGTCAAGCACAAGGCGGCACAATTATTTTTGTTCTTCGGGATACAAACAATCAGCAAGCAACATCCTAAAAATTTATTGATCAATTAGTAAATGTCCAACCAAATTTCATTACTATGAGTGATGAAATTTTATTTAATATCACTTCCCCACATCAACCCACAACAACGCGACGCCAGGCCCTCCACACACCTTTACTAAAGCATTTTAAAAAAATTGATAATCAATAATGTTGGCATCTTAATGGTACGAGTAAGTTTCCTGAAATAAAATGTCATTATTATGCGTTATAGAATCATTATTTTGTACGATACACCTAAATTATTCTAGAATAGAATAAATGTAATGCAATGTAATGATTAACTAAATTAATTATAACTCGATTGTCGTAAAACAAATAAAATAAAATAAATCAAATTAAAATATTGTAGTATCAAACGGATGGATCCCCTCTTCAATGGATAACCCTACAATCCCTAACAAACCAATATGTTTATTAATAAAAATAAAAATGAAACAAAGACATCTGGTTTCAAAAATAATCAATCTGGAATCTATAAGGAATATTTATTCCTCGACGCTTACAAAATAATAAAGCTGCAAATAATAAAAATGTAGTCATTACGGCTTCAAAATTCTTCTGTAATCAAAAATGTTCATTAGAACTAAATAAATTAGCTTAATCAGGAACTGCAATGAATAATATAGTATTAATAATAAACACCTGATAAAGGGGTATCGAACTAAAAAAGTCCGAATCAAGAAAGTTCTCCAAAAATGAAGCAAAAAAGTTGATTTTTGTATGAACACCAGCGACTTATTTAATTCATATTTTTAACTTAAAATTATGAATTAAAAATGCGATTTAGAAAAAGGCGAAAACTCAGAAATGAATTAACAAAGGCTTATACTATTTCATTTTTAAAACACGTACCCTAACTCACCTTCAAAATGAATTAAAAAAGGCACATTCTATTTAAAATTTAAATTCCAAAAAATTTTCATTAATGAAAATAATAGTTGCATGGATTTACATTGATTAGTTATAAAATATAAATATAAATAAAAAAGGCTTATATTATTTCATTCTATAAACATTTATATTAATTCATTTTAAAAATGAATCAAGAAATGCCCCGCCCAAATTCACCTTATCGAACTCTTTCATTTCTTCTTCAACTCCGATTTTAATTCATCCCCAAAGCGAATCAAAAACACTTATTTTAATTCAGAAAAAAAACCTTCAATTCAGACCCCTTTAATTCATGCAGCGCCTGATAAACCTTGATAACTCTAAATTGCTCATCATATAAAACATAATAAATATAACAATTTAATACTCAAATGGTGAATAATTGGAGGTAGGAATTCGTAAAATTAGTTAATTTCTGAAATCAAAATGTGGAAAGAATCATTTTCATAAATAATCTTAGTAAAATGTACCAAGAAAAATATGTAATGTAGATCCAGGAGTACTCGCTACCCGCTTCTCTAGAATAAAAAAACCAACACACTGCAACCCATAAAGTTATTTCCCAATCCCAATAGATGAAAGCTCAGCGATCGCCCGTTAACATCAATATAAAAGAAAATTTATCGCAATACACATCCACCGCCCTGTGTAAATTGATCACACAAAATGAAATGAAAAAGCAAAAAAATTAATGATTGAATCGTTTTTTTCATATAGAAAAACATTTACACTACCAAGCACAAAAAGTAAAAATATAATAATTATGTAATGACATATATAAAACAAAATGAAAACAAAAGTCCTAGCTTGTATATTTTTCGTTCGTAATCAATACATACACATCCATACAAAGCACAGCCGAAAGCATATAACAAGCTTTGTATATACATTGCAAAACCAAATTTCGGTGGTATTGAAATGTACATTATATCCCGCTATACATCTCCAATACTAATTTCCATACAAAATATAATGTACGTCGTACGAGTAAATAAATATAAAAAAACAAAAGTTAGAATGCAAAAGTACCAACGAAAAACAATCGTCGCAAAAAGAACAACAAAAATTGTTATCGAGTGTAACAAAACAGAATAACAGAATTGAAAAACACTTTCTGGCACAAACAATACTCAAACAATACTACCGCCATGAGAATACTAGTACTCTACACCTTTATGAGTTATAGAGTACAGTAATCATTTTATTATATACTTAAAATTTATTTTATAAAAATATATGTTAATAATTAATTAATATGTATTAAAGCGTGTTAAAACTATGGAAAAATGAGAAAACACTTATCTTATTCCTCCTCTGGAATCATAAAAGTCCAAAAAATATTGAAAAATTACATACATACAATGCGTATGATGCATTCAAACAACGGTATCAAAATATATATAAACGAAATTGTAATATAAATATTCTACGCCATTGCAAGCGCATCACACACAAATTAATATAATATAACTATTCAATATGTATCTTATTACGGCTTCAAACTTCTTTAAATCACACAATATATTATTTATGTCTATGAACACTTAGATATATATTATTTAATTAATTAGTTAATTAAAACACATTTAAACTATTTATTTATTTTTAATTATTTAGAGGAGAGACAAAAAACACGTCTTTCCTCTACGACGTTCCAGGAATGTTTATCATTGGTTGTTGAAGAAAAACAGTTACCATCATCATACTGATGCTATTGAGATCAGAGCTTATATCGGAATTTTGTATTACAGTGGATTATGGAAATCTACAAACGTCGATGTTAATCGATTATGGTCATCAGCTAATGGCCTCACAGTTTACAAATGCGTATTTCCAAGGCACAGGTTTACTTTTTTATCAACTTGTTTTCGTTTCGATAATAAAGACGAAAGAGAAGAGGATGACAGATTTGCTCCGATCAAGAATTTATGGAACCTGTTTATAGAAAATTTTAAAACAAACTACAGCCCAAGTCACGAATGTACTGTTGATGAACAGCTGCTTAGTTTCAGAGGACGCTGTATGTTCCAAGTTTACATGAAAGATAAGCCGGATAAATATGGGATCAAGGTTAAAAGATGCAAAATACCATTGATTTTCCTAAAAATTTAAAAGACATTTCATTTATCCAAAAACTTCTATTACATATTAACGTGATTCCATATTTTGGAAAGAATACTGAAATCGTAGAAGGTGATGTAAAAATTCCTGAGTATTATTTTAAATTAGTAACTGATCCTATTTACAACGCAAACCGATCATTAACGTGTGACAATTGGTATACGTCAATTAGTTTGCTTCAACGAATGTACAATGAACCATATAATTTGAGACTTACCGATACCATTCGCAAGAACAAAAGGAAAATTCCAGCGTATTTTATTGCGAAGCCTCTCAAAAAAGATCGGCCACTCACCAAGTTCTGCCATACGGACAATTTAACCCTTCCCAGCTATGCTCCGAAGAAAAAAAAAATCAGACAAAATTGTGCTGCTAGCCTCCTCGCTTCTCCACACGGAAGAAATAACAGAACAGAAACCCAATATTGTTCTGTTTTATAATAAAATCAAAGGAGGCACAGACACCTTTGAAAAGCTGTGCCACTCTTTCAGTGTGCGTAAAAAGACGTACAGGTGGCCTCAGCCTTTTTTTTCAAGGCATCTTGGACATGACGATCGTGAATGCACGAATTTTGAGAGGCTGCAGGGCCGTCCAAAATCAGGAAGAACTAGCAGGAACTGCGGATTATTGTTTGGAAAAAATATATTTGTATTTGATAAAGCCGCATTTGGAACGTCGTCTCATTCATTTCAGTCTCCGCAGAGATTTAAAAGTAGGGATTAATACCATTTTGAATCGATCGGTTTTATCACAAAAAACGGTAAAGGATGTACATCGTGCAAACGCCGTATATGCATAGACCATAGGATTTTGATGTGCCCCGATTGTACCGGTTATTAATTGAAATTTTGTTTTCATATGCTTCCACGATTTTTTCAACAACTCTTTTTCTTGAAAAATACTATTTTGTAATAAATTTATTGAAATAATAAAAAAAAAACAATGACTTTTGCACTATTTTTCGAAATTTTTTTTCGTGAAATGTATACGTTCATTTCTCAAAATAAATACCTTTTTTGGAAGACCCATGAAAACTAATATTTTTCCATTATAGTGATGTAATTGAAGAAGACACAGCTAAAATTTTAGCCTCTTTAGCCGTGCGATTTTGGAATAAATAACTTAATTGTTTTGTAATAGTCGTGTTTTCGTAGAGGCACGATTTTGCATGGTAAGAATAAATTGGTCGATAATCGTGTCGGATAATTAATGAGCATTTAAATCGCAATTTCGAACCTCCGAGTTAATTATTGATACGGGTTGGGAAATGCATATCCGAAGGAAGGAGGAAGGTGACATATTCTAATCAATAGGATATTTTCGAACCGACCTGATTGAATTGTCAAACCGATGCCTTAATGTTGTAATGAACAACAAATAAATAACGAGTTGCGCGGATTCCATGATATAAAAAGTTTTGTAAAGGCATTTTAAGGATCTTGCATCGTAACAGCTCAGCGATCGAGTCCGCACGCGTCAATGTTTCGCAATAGATTTTTCAGCTATAGGCATTTTAAAAAGCTTTTGTTTGTTTTTCGATTTAGCGTGACATTCGGAATCAGAAAGTAAATTAAAAAGTTTTATTTGCTGTTTTGATATCGGTCGTGTAGGATAGTGTATTCAAGACATGCTATTATCGGATTTATGTTAAGTTATAGATTGAATTGCTCTGGTCAGAAGGTTGGTGTAAATGGTGAAGTGAGACTTCGATATTTAAAATATTTAACAGGCAGATAAATCGCAAGCAGTTCCCGTTAAAATGCGGAAGAAGTCAAGAGGCTATACTAATCACCGTTATTATATTGTTATCAAACTACTCGATGACGGTATTCGATGCATCAGTCGTTATACTCAACTTATCGTAATTCAGCGGATGGCTCTTTAACGTTATATTACCCAATTCTGCTTTTATTTTATTTCGTAAGTGAAAGTTAGTGCGTCATCAAAACTAAAAAGGACGGCTGACATTTATTTGGTCCTTCGAGCCGGATATTTAATCCGGATTATTGGATTGTAACACCACAATCACTTCAAGAGTTAATAACGGGATCGACATTAACGTTCAACTATCCAGTTTGATAGGCCCGTTTCACATGATACCAAAGTGCGGTTACTCATCAATTTCGAGAATCTTCGTGACTGGTACGTATCACGCGTCACAAACAATTGTGTAAATTACACCGTTACATATCAATGGAGATATTTTCCCGCATTTCTTCGTATATATGTTCTTCGAATACCTGTGAGAACCGTATAAACATGAAGGCGGTCATCAAATTCATATTTCAAGTGAATAAAAAATATATTACATCGATAAATATTGCTGCAAGTTCGCTAATTTATCATCCAAAGACTAATATCACACCAACATCAAAGCAGCTGTTACTGCAAGATCGATTTGAATGTCATTGCGTGGTGAGCGGTATCATCTATAATTTCATCCCGTTCATTAATACAACATTGGAACATTGTAAGTTTAAATTAGTATTAATTAAGTATAGTTATTATTAGTAATCTTAATTAATTTCAAGTCCTAACATTCTCTTAAATTTTAAATTCTATCTAAATTTAATTAATTTTGAGAAATTGGTTACGAATTATCAGCTTTGCAAATTATATTGAGGTGATAATTTAGTTAGGTTTGCTTGGGTTTTTATAAATATTCCCTCGTTTATTATACGCGATTGTAACACTTAACGGGTTAAATCTTAATCGTACACTATGCCTCTCACACAAGACGATCTCGACCAATTAGAACTATTCAAAAAGAAGAGAAGTTCTTTTAACGGTCAATAATTAACAAATTTCAAAAACAAATACGGTAATGTAGACACAATGACCATTGGTTCATGTGAGTCCGTCAAACATCGGCTATGTGGAATTTATAATAAATACGATGAAATTCAATCCAAAATCGAATTGCTCGAAGTGACAGCGGGAAAGGATAGAGAAATATTTGAAGATGACTATGGCATTTTCGAAAGAAGTATTCTGAATAAATTGCACGAAATTAAAAAACCCGAACTAAACAATATCTCATTACAAAATAATTCAGTATATTTGACAAACTCATCTATACTTCATTGGAAATGCGAATGCCCGAAATTATGTTACCATCATTTAGCGGTAAGGAATCTGATTGGTTAAGGTTTCGTGATGTTTTTGAAGAATAAGTTCACAAAAGAAATATTGATGATTCAATTAAATTCCATTATCTCGTGTCGCATGTAAGTGGTGGTAAGGCATACTCATTAATTGAAGGAATTCCAGTGGCAGCTGCTAACTATAAACAGGCCTGGACTGCTTTCTACGACAAATATAATAATGAAGTAGCAATTCAAAAATTGTATCTTAAACAGTTATATGACATAAAATCACCTGTTCCACATTCTTCGGAGTCATTGGAAATATTCGTAGACAACGCTGTAAAAAATTATAATTCGTTAAAGGCTCTGAAAGTGAACGTCGAAAGTTGGAGTCTAATTTTGAATCACCATCTATCGGAAAAATTAGATAATGCTAGTCGTACAGAAGTAATCAAGGGTTCCAATGACAAAACTCTGTTTACTTTTGAAAATTTCATTAAAATCCTTCAAAATCGTATACGAGTGCTTAGAGCTCTCACACCTTTATCTTCGACAACTATAAAGGCGAAACCGGACTTAAATACTTTCAGAACCAAGAAAAACTTCTCAACATTATTGTCTAGCGTTCAGTCCTGTTCCTATTGTCGTGGTACTCACTCCATCGATACTTGTCCAGACTTTTGTGATCCAAAACTCACTCCAAAAATGAGATTTCACTTCATTAAACAACAGGGACTGTGCATAAACTGTTTGTCCTCATCGCACAGCGTTCGCAATTGCAACGACTCAGGCTGTAATCAGTGCTCATTAAAGCATCATCGCTTGTTGCATTTTAATAACGATCATCAACCACAAACCTCAGTTACAGCAAAGTCGGTGAGTGCACCCTGTTCTGTTAACGTCGTCCAAGATATACCAATATCCAAAACCCAGTTGGAGCAACAAAATATATCAGATGTCAATAGTCCTGCTACAAGTAATGGGCTAGTCATGTTGGGTACTTTTCATGATACAATCGAGAAAACTCCAAATATTTCAATTAATGAAGATAATTTAAGAAAACTATCATCGAATGGACAAATAATGCTGGGGACAGCAGTAGTAAAAGCATTCACAAGCAGTGGTAATTACATTTGTGCCGTCTACTAAATTTAAAAATGTACCCAACATCGAAACAAGTGGCTGGGATGGGAAGTAAAATTACGTCCTCAATCACAAGGTGTATGTGTCAGTAGGATCTTGAATTTCAGAACACAATATAAATTTAAAATGTTACGTACTACCAAAAATCACTGGTGATTTGCCATTGCTACCCATAAAATTCGAAACTAAATCAGTACCGTCGTATATAAAACTAGCAGATCCCTACTTCAATATTCCGGATCGCATCGACATTCTGATCGGAGCAGAAGTCTATCATGAACTGTTCTCAGGAAAATCAATCAAGCTAACTGAGGATTTACCGTTGTTCTATTTCACTGTATTCGGGTACGTCCTTACCGGAAAAACCAAAACAGAGAAATTTTAGGATTCTTCAATTCAATTTCAAAGGTCATTGTGCTCTTTTGAATTACTCGAATCACATATCAAAAAGTTTTGGGAATTGGAAAATATTACGTTCAATAATAACTATTCACTCGACGAAAAATTGCGTGAAGAACATTTTCTAAGGAATTATAAAAGGTTAAGCTCTGGAAGATATTCTGTTGCCATTCCATTCAATAATAAAATAGCAGAACTTGGTTCGCCAGTGGAAATGCACGCCGTCAATTTTTTAACGTTGAGAAGCAACTTGGTAAAAACCCCGCGATATACCAACAATATAAGGGCTTCATGAACGAATACATTCAACTAAATCATATGGAACTTATTAAAACTCCGAGCACCATCGATAGTCAGTTTAATAAATCCTACTATCTTCCTCATCACTTCGTTACAAAATCTACAAGCACGACCACCAAATTGCGCGTTGTGTTCAATGCATCGTGTAAATCATCATCACAAATCTCATTAAATGATTGTATGTTGGTTGGCCCTGTGGTACAAACAGATTTATTTTCGTTAGTTCTTCGATTCAGAAAAAACCAGTTTGCATTTTCGGCTGATATAGCCAAAATGTATCGTCAGATTTTCATTTATGAAAACCAGCAAGATCTTCAACGCATTTGGTGGCGCGATTCTCAGTCTGAACCATTGAAGTGTTATAGACTTCGTACGGTAACTTATGGAACCGCCAGTGCTCCATATTTGGCAACCAAAACCTTGAATAAGTTGGTTGTTGACGAAACATCGTTCCCTGAAGCATCCAAGATCTTGAAAGAAGATTTCTACGTCGATGACGTTCTAACTGGCGCAAATAGCCTTCAAGAAGCATTAACATTAAAACAAGAATTGAGAACCTTATTGAAATTAGGTGGCTTCGATCTCAGAAAATTCTCTTCAAACGTTCCAGAGCTAGCAGATAACGATTCAGCTAACCAGTTGTCTTTAATATTAGGACTCTTGTGGAATACTGCAACAGATAATCTAGAAATGCCATTTGAAAAATTCAATTCTCATAAAACTAGCAACACAAAAAGGAAAATCCTATCGGAAATATGTCAGTTATTCGATCCTCTAGTCTTATGCGCTCCACTAATTTTAACAGCAAAACTATTCATGCAGGAATTATGGACCTGCTTCCTGAATCGTTTGTCGAAAGGTGGGATAATTTTAAAGGACAATTAGTACGTCTGAATCGAATTTCTGTCCCTCGAGGCATCATATACCATCTATATACCAGCATTGAGTTGCACGGGTTTGGTGATGCAAGTGAGGTTGGATATGGGTGTGTATTCTATATCCGCACAACTGATCAATATAGAAATCATCGGGTTAATTTGGTTTGTTCCAAATCTCGAGTCGCTCCATTGAAGAAACAGACAATTCCGAGACTGGAACTCTGTGCTGCGTTACTACTGTCTCAAATTAGCCGTAAATTGTTGTCCCTTCTTAAAATAAATTTTGATATCATCTATTTGTGGTCGGATTCTGAGATCACGCTTCTTCGAATAAAATCAGAACCTCATCGTTACGCCACATTTGTAGCAAACAGGATCACTCAAATACAAGAATTGTCTTCAACTAATAACTGGCTCTATGTTCCCACATCTTTAAATCCTGCAGACTACGTTTCACGAGGATTATTTCCAAATGAAATAGTAAATTCAACCATGTGGTGGAAGGGGCCTGAATATTTACATAAAAATAAAACTGAGTGGCCGCAAAGTGAAAACAAAACATTACTTTCGGATCAAGATCCAGAGATTCGAAAACTCAATCACACGTGTATTGCAACATCACAAAGTAAGTTTAATTTAATTCAAAAATACTCGTCACTTCGAAAATTAATCAATGTGACTGCTTACTTGCTTCGATTTTACAATAATAGTAAAACTAAATTGTGCGAATTCCGAAAATTAAGGGAACTAACCGCAAATGAAACCGCATTAGCTCTTCAGGTTATTCTTAAAAGGGTTCAATCAGAAGAATTTTTTGAAGATCACGTCGATTATAGAACTCGCCGGATTTACTGCGGCGGGAGTCCAAACTCCATATAAAAAAATTGAAATCATTAATTTGAATCAAAGTTGCGTTGAAAAACAGGTTTATTTTCATATAATTCTGTTTTTACGATTCGCAAACCATTCGTAATGTTTTAGCTGCGGATTCCGAACGAATGTTTTTGTTTGATTTGCGTAAAAATAAAACCAGTTTTACATGCAACCTTGATCGAAATTCATGATTTTAATTTTTTTTATATGGAGTTTGGACTCCCGCCGCAGTAAATCCGGCGAGTTCTATAATCGACGTGATTAAGTCAATTCAAATTAACAATTGTGTCAACAATAAAAGTTCATTAAAATCACTTTCTCCGTTTTTAGATGCTAATGGAATTATTCGTGTTGGAGGCCGAATCAAAAACGCGGATGTGATGCAAGATCAAAAATATCCAATATTACTTCCACAAAACCATTACTTTACGGTGTTACGAGTTCGAGATACACATATTCGATTGTTACATATTGGACCTCAAGCACTGCTGGGAGAAACATATGTAGAAAGATCTATCGCAATTGTGTTCGATGCGTCCACGTTCGACCGGACTTGATTAATCAAATCATGGGCGACTTGCTCAAGGATAGAGTGCAATCCACGAGACCATTCTCAATAGTTGGGATGGATTTTTGCTGTCCATTTAATATAAAATATTCAGACAGATCAAAACAGAAAATTTAAACATATATTTGTTTATTCGTTTGCTTCGCCATCAAAGCGGTTCATCTGGAAATTGTTCCAGATTTGACCACTCAAGCATTCTTAGCGTGTTTGCGTCGTTTTGTATCACGTCGCGGTATGTGCTTAAAAATATATTCCGACAATGGGCGCTTTCAGGTTCCCTATCATGATTAGTAAAATCAACGCCAATTTGATTTGAAAATTTCACAGTGCTAAACATTTTCATACCGTTGGCTACGATTTTACTCAACATGTTCCCAACTGTTGGGTGCCCTGAAAGCGCCCAATGCCACAAATTTTTGTCGGAGGACGCAAAGAGTTAAAGGAACTTCGAGGCTTTTTCCTGTCCCAGTCATGTGAAAGCGAAATCATGAAGTTCTGTTCTAAAAGTAACATGGAGTGGATAACTATCCCACCACGCTCCCCTCATTTCGGAGGTTTATGGGAGGCCGCAATTAAAAGCACAAAATATCACTTGCGGTTCAATGAGAACCTATTGTCTTACGATGGACGAATCCCATACGTTAGTTGTCCAGATAGAGGCATGTCTAAATTCGCACCCTCTCACGCCAATGTCAAATAACCCACTAGATATGTCGGCGTTTTCCCCTGGTCATTTTTTAATTAGCTCTACAATGACTGCTATTCCTGAGCTTTCTTTTTTGCATATCACCACAAGTAGATTAGCACGATATCAATTACTGCAACAAGCATTACAACACTTCTGGAGAAGGTGGCATATTGAATATTTGTCTGAACTACAAAATCGTTATAAGTCGAACAAACCGACAGAAAATTTAAAAGTTGGTGCATTAGTCGTTTTGCATGATGACAATCTTCCCCCTTTGTGCTGGCCTTTGGGAAGAATAACTGAACTGTTTTTTGGCACCGATGGTCGAGTTCGCGTTGTTACGATTAAAACGGCGCACTCAATATTTAAGCGAGCCGTAACTAAGATCAGTTTATTGCCGGTTGTTTATGAAAATGATCAACAAGCTAAACCATAAATCAAATAGTAAATACTTCAATAATTTGCAATTTTGATAATGATACAACCGAATTAAATACTAGAAAATAGATATGTATGTACATTGTAATTGTCTATGATTAAATAACTAGATTGAAACTTTGCTTTATATAAATTTCATTAAAATTAACTATGTGTTGAAATAGTAAAATTTTCAAGGTCGCGGAAATGTTTACGCATTTAGCATAACAATTAATGGAAACAATCAAAAAACTTCTCAAACGTCAAAACAAAATGTCAGAAAATGGTAGATGGATTCCCGTATATTATTTTAAATTCAGTGCATAATAATATCGAAAGTTGTACACGACGCTACATCTATGTTTGAGTTTTTGTACTAGATTTCATAAAACATCGAACATTTTGGTTAGGTTGGAGATAGTTTTTGGTTTTGGTTAATTCAATTTTGTAGTTTGACAAAGAAGCTTAAAAATAAAAAAATTTAAATAATTGCTTTTTGTAAATATAAGACCAAGAATAAAGTTCTTCGATATATTAAGTGATTATAAATATAATAAAATAAATAAAACGTCGAATATACGAAATACTTTTATTTCGTAAGTGAAAGTTAGTGCGTCATCAAAACTAAAAAGGAAGGCTGACAGCGCCTAAGGCTCGTAAATTGGGGCGAGCGTTTCAGCAGATTTGGTATAAAACGATGGTAGTAATTCACTACTCCCATAAATTGCTAAAATCTGTGATTGCAAATCGGACCAAAAATTCCGTAATGACGTTAAATCATTCAGGTGAAGAGGTAGAATACCATTTGGAGTATTTTTATAGCTGAGGAAATTGAGTGAGTTCAAAATCGCATTTTGAACTCTTGGTGGTTACGGCAAATTCACTCGTTAATTCTTTTCTTGTATTTCGATGCCCGTTCAATGTTGCCGAATTTCATTGTTGATTAATCGTGCGGCACTGAAGGTATGATAATAAATCCAAAGTGGCCAAATAGGGTCTTTGAACTGAGTCATAATGTGTGGTATCGGTTAACGATTCGGTACTGCTACCGAATTTAGCCGCCAGTAAGCTTCAGTCAAGATCTTTCTTTCTTAACATACAAAGCGGACAAGAGACAGAAGATGGTGATGGCCAATAAATTTTTAATTTCGTCATATGTTTCAAAGCCGGTATTTGCAGGTTTGTGGCTGTTCGATGAACCACGACATGTTTTACGAGTAAATTATATAGTTTAACTCGGCGGTTCGAGGAGGACACTACTTTAGCAATTACCCGGTTTTATTTGATATAAAATAAAAGTGGGAACGCTAACACGAAAACATAAAAAAACGTGTGATTTAGTTCTAAAATAGGCTTTAGCAATTTTGTGCCAAAGTTATTGGTTTTTGAGTCATTGGCCTCTGTTTACCTATACCTTCTGATTTCAAGTTCAAAATACAAAAACGTCTTACAGGGAGTACCGAATGTGATTTTGATGTTTCTTGCCAACGTGACCATGCGATTTAGTCGTTTTTTGTAAGTTTTGCGTAAGCAATACGCTGTATTTACAATACACGCGTGGGTATCATTTTCGAGGGTTTCAAGCGTTTGCCACTACGTGAACAAGATCAAGACTGTGAAAGTGATTGTAAGCAAGAAAATAGGATTTGACGAATAATTGCAAAAGTTTAAACTAAACGGAATAAACTAAAATAAAATCGTTCCGTGGACGCTGGACCTTAAATCATTAAACTGAAAATATCACTTGTTAATGGAGCCGCAAAACTATAAAATATGACTTGATTTAACTTGAATGTCAAAGTAACACGCGCATCTTGAATAAAATCAGAAACCTAGTGCTATATGCTTTAACATTCAACCGTTAACGGTCATGTTTCATTCTATTTATTGATTGATAGCCAAAATTTCGTGGAAGATAGTAAAATTTGGGAGATTGATCACGGGCGCAAAATTAAATTTTGAATTAAAATAGTGACAGCGGTAGCGAATTAAGTAGAGTTGAAATTTAAGTAAAATGCAATATAGGTTTGATGTATGTTACAGAAATTGTTATTTGTAACAAGAAAGACTTTAATATATTTTTTGTGTTCGTGTGAGGATTTTCTTAGTCCTGCTTTAAGTAAGTATGAACGTTAACAAATACTTTTCTAGAAAACTTTTAATACTGAGATACTTCAAAAGAGCTTTCATAAAATTCCTACTTCTCAAACGAATATTTGAACATCAAATCTCTTAATCTCTCATCCGTCTCGAACACAACAAAATTAAAACACCTCAAAGCAAATCATTTCGGAATATTGAGTTTATATTAGTAATTTTCAATTAAAAAATTAATTTCCAACAACAAAAATAGTAAGAATAAAATCGATAAAATAAAATATTCTTGATTCTACCGAAAGATAATAATAATAATTTCAGAGAACACACACACACACACGCCACTTACTTACACGAAAAACAAAACAAAATATTTGTAATGAAGAAGAAGCACCGCTAGAAGAAGAAAATTAAAGCTTTGCAGAACAAACAACCGGCACAAAAAAAACTTTTTAAGTTTCTTTAATAGAACAGATCATTTTATTTATTATTTTTTTTTGGTTGGTTTTTATACAAAAAATATAAAAGCTTTTCCCTCCATGTTTTTTTGTTTCATTTTATTTTTCTAATTTTATAGTCACGTTTTATGGAAAAAGTTTTGTCGAGCTTTTTTTTTTGTTTGCTTTTTGACACTGTTGTTGGTTTTGGTGTTATATATATGCTTGTACGTTTATGCTTTGGTTTATTTTTGCTACAAAGTATCGTTTAGTATTTTTAAGTTTATTGTATACACTTATTAAATCTATATAGACGTGTGTATGTGTTTTGGGGAACGGAATATAAATTGCGAAATTAGTAAATTCATATATGAAAATAGAATGTCAATAATGTTGGGTTATATTTAGGGTTATGTTTATATACGAAAGTCCTACTGTGCAAAGGTAACAAAATTTAGTTGATGAAACATAAATTGGGTCAAGTTGGATTTTGTTTTATTCCGTAACAGACTATTTTGTACTGTTGTCTGCCAGTAAAGCTTAAAATAAGACGGCAGAAGATTAAAATGTGACAAAAGTGAAAACAAACCAATTCAGAAACACCAACAAAAAATGTAAAAATTTTGCAAACGAAAGAAACACTTTTCGACCGTAATATAAAACTGTATATAGGTACCAATATTAAGCAGTTAAGTAGAACAAAGTATTTTTTATAGTGTTCAACTTATTCTGTGTAATTTTTTTCGTGTTTGAACTTTACACAACAAAACCAGCATCGAAGTGTAAAATCGATATTGTATAAGAATTATGGTGAAAACAGAAACTTGTACAGTGTATTTTTTTGTATATGGGTGTGCTTTTGTTTAAAGTTTTATGGTGTAAAATATATTTGTTCGTATTGTATTAAATTATAATTACAGTTTTAAGCTTTTTAGCTGGACGTGAATAGTTGTTGCTACAATAATCGTGGTCGGTCTATTAAATTTAAAATGGACAAGTGTTCACTTTCTCAATGTAAATAATCATATCTTACGAGAGTTTATTTGGAAATGTCTATTTTTTCTAAAATATTGCATCTCCATTTTGCATCTAAGTTGAATCTCTACATAGTTGAATCTTTTAAAAATGTATGAGTCCTCTTCTACATAACTTCAGTTAACTACCACCACCAATATAATTTACTCAATACATTTTGACTACCATATTTCAGCATTTTAGTAGTAAATCTGTAAACGGTAAGGAATCGACTGATTTGGCTCATTATGAACTGAAGCAATTACGGCTGCGATATTTTCGGTACTTCGACCAGTACGCTGTCTCACTGGTACAGGAACATACAATAGTGAATATTTTGACTCGAATTTATTTACTACGGCACACACAGCCTGTCTGGTAAGAGCGTTAATAATTTTTATTAGTTTCCGTGAAATTCACCATGGTAAAAATGTTAACATTGACTGACGTTATGAAGTTGACAGATCATGAAAAGCGTACAAGGGTGCGTTTGTATTAAAATAACAAATTGTTGTATCTTAATTAGAAAACCCTTAATAACATAACTTTATTATATTGTTAAAAAAAACCCAGTTGTAAATTTTAATTTTTTATTTGCATGCTATCAAAGGAAATGGAAGCCACGATTCCAGAATTAGTTAGAACAAATAGATTTAAGAAATTAAGTTTAAAACGACAAAACTCGATTAAAATCGTTCGAACTATGGTAGAATCGCTCCTTCCGTGATTCGGGGTAATTTGGAGTAATTAAAGACTATTAAGAGCTATCTAAAATTATTATGAGCCATTAAGTAAATCAGATCGATCCAGCACGATCAATAGTAATTCGGATAAATTGCGATCGGGAGCGATTTGGAGCGACTTAGAGAAACCTATAGGTATATTTAAAATGATTAAATGTGATGGAGATCAATTAAAAGCAAATAACAGTGACTTAGTGCAACCCATTATAGTATTTACGAGATTTTATTTCTAAGCGACGAGAAGGTATATAGATAAATCCAGACTAAATTAGAGGAGGAAAAATTTTAAAATGATATCGAGCCACCCAAAACGATTCAGAGCAATTTAAAGCGATACTGATCATTTCAGTGCGATCCAAAATGAAACAGAGCGTTAAAGCGACTCAAATCTATTATAGAGCAACCTGAAGCAATTAAAAGCACACAAAAACTGTATTTATTATACTGAATATTTTGTCATTCCTCAAATTATGAGAAATGGTTCAGTTTTATCTTTTCTGCCACGGTCGCACAAGCACATGCAACTAGTCACAAATTGTTGTCAAAAAAGAGTCATATATATTTCCACTTGACCCTGATATAACCTTCAGATTCGTTAAAGCGATACTTAGCTATTTGAATCATTTCCAGGCCTTACTAGAGATAGAAATATTGTGAACTATTTCCACAGATTATGATTCCGCATCTGTAGCGTCATAGATTTACCTAAGACAATTATGATCTAGTAAGAGCGATTTAAATTGACTTAGAAAGACAAAACACGATTAAATTGACATTGAACGAAATGGTTATAACTTCAGCACATCGTTTCTTGAAGATCAATCCTAAGTAATTCAGTGTGAGCCATAAAAGCTTAGTACGATTCAAAATTACCCAGACCAATTAAGAGTGGTTCCAAAATGACTTAGAGCCATTCGGTTTTGAACATGTTGAAGAGGTTTGAGCAATTCAATTTTATTGCGATACATAACGATTTCAAAAAACGAGCACAATCTAGACAAATTTGAAAGGAACCCACAGCGATTTACAGTGACTCAAATCAATTAAATGTAATTAAAACGATTAAGATTGATCCAATGCCGTTCAAAACGGCTTAAACCGATTAAAGCGATTCGGGGCGATTTAAATTGATTCAAATCATTTCAGACTTATTTATAGCGAAATATACAAATTAAATTGAAATTTAAAATAAATTAGACCTCTCAGATCTATCTATTGGATAGGGCAATCAAGAGCGATACTGAAAATTTATTAAATTTAGAACAATCCGCAGTGCGATTCTGGCTAGTTTAGCGCGATAAAAAAGCTATTCACAACAATGCAGATCCATTAGAGCCATCCTAAGCGATTAAGTGCAATCTACAACGGTTAGGTGTGAGCCCGAGCAATTTAAACCAACATATAGAGCGGTGGTTTAAGGCAATCCAAAGCAATTTGGTGAAAATTTCCCGCGCAATTTACTGCCATTTAAAATATTTTAGAGCGATTAAATTTTTTTTAAGATAATCCAAAGCGATTTAGCAAGATTTGAAAAGGAATTAGATTGATAAGAAGCACTTTAATTTCGTATCAAGTATATCGATTCAGATTGATATAAAGAAGTTTTTGTTTGAGAATAGGACCCACGCACAAAAGTTATCGATAAAACATTATAACGATAAGAAATATATTTTCTAGCAAATTTTATGAAAATTTAAAGAACAAAATTTACCTTAGTTTCAATCTGAACAATTTCTCTCAAGAAATATTATTTATTTGGTGATCATTCAGTAAAATCGAGAGACTGCCTGTGTCAATTTTATTAAGGTATCCATGGAAAATTAATTGAATACAGAACCTTTTAGAGCAAATTAAAATGTTGCAAAGCGTTTCGTCTCGTTTCAAAGCGATTAGGAAGTTTCAGTTTAATTTAGAGCCAAACAAGCCGATTAAAATGATCTATAACGATCTACTGTGATTAAGAGCAAGTTAAAAAGAATTAATCTGTCTACAGCAATTTAAAGCAATTCCGATCGGTTTAGATCAATTTAAAAAGATCCTGAATAATTTATATTGACATTTCTCATGCGATTAAGATCTACTTATAAAGCGAACAAGAGAATTATTGTAAGATCCTGAGCGATCCAAAGAAATTTAGAGGAATCCAAACCGATTTAAAGCCTTCAAACAGTTGTAGAGCTACCAAAAATTTGGTTTATTCGCTGCTTACATTTTTTAGAGTATTATAGAGGGATTTAAAATGACCAAGGGCAAAATAGAGTGATCCAGAACAAGAGTGATCAATTAAAGCACAAGGCGGATTCAGTGTTGCGTTCTTTCGTGTTATCCTTTATTCCGAATTTTTTTTAATCAATCCGAAAAAAACATAATTTTTAACCAATGAAATTGGTTTAAAAAATTCAGAACGAACGAAAGAACGAAGGAACGCAACACTAAAAAAAAATTCTATTTCTTAATTTTTGAAAATAAAAATTGCCGAAAGGTACTTAACGGATTCTTCCATGTCACTTTTCTTAAATTTCTAAAACTAAAGTTACTAAAAGGATTTTAACGTCAATTTAAATTTACAAAACAAGAAAATGGTGGAACTGGCGAGAAGTATTTCAGCAGCACAAACACAGTGAATTCAAATCAGTCCTTGATCAGTAATACAACATTATTGTGTATAGTTAGAAACTAATCAAAAGTTAATATCATATTTCTTTCAGTTGTGGAAAAGTCTTGTATTTTAAATTTAAAGCTTCAAACCGTAATAGCGTTTAAAGCTTCAAACAGTAATTCAAAAATCAATGTATTTAATCCGTGAGTTTGGAATAAAACTCCATTGAATACCGCAGCAGTTTTGGATCATAGTCAAATAACAAAATTAAATAAATTTTGTAACAACGGTTCTGGTAAAGTTTCTATTGATTCATTTGATGATAGTGACATGGACCCAGACTTCTAGCCTGCTAATTCTGGAATAATGTCTGACGATGAAATATCTGATATACCAGAACTTGCAGCTGCTATTGGAACAAAAAAAAATAATAATACATATCCGGTGATAAACCTAATGGGCAAAGTGAATAAAAAAAGTATTTACTTCAAAGTTTTTACTTTTAACTAAAAGTAAATGACCAGATTTGTGTGAATAATCTTTTACTTTTACTTTAAAGTATCAACTGGAAAATATTCAAAGTATTTACTTTTTAGACATTTTAATACCTAAAGTTGTCCTACCGTCTTCCCTCGAATACAAGAACCGGTCCTTTTGTTTGAATAGAAGGACCAATGGTCCGTTTATTCAATTAAAAGGACCAGTTCTTGTATTTAAATAAAAACAGTTCTCATTTATAGAATAATTCTTGTTAATAAATTCTTTTGGTTATACCACTTTTTTAAATTTGTTACAGGAACGCCGGGTTCTTTTGAATATTTCTCAAACCCAAAAATATTTTTTTGATATTTAGATATGTTCAGCTTTTGAAGTTCAAACTTCAAGAAAGTCATATACAATGCAACAAAAGCTGAACATATCTAAATATCAAAAAAATATTTTTGGGTTTGAGAAAAATTCAAAAGAACCCGGCGCTCCTGTAACAAATTTAAAAAGATGGTATAACCAAAAGGACGAATTTGCAAAGATTTTATATAAATCGGATGTGTCAATAAAAAATGTGAGATAACTCGCCGGCGGAGGCCGAAAAGAACTGTTTAAAGAATTGGAGGAATTATTAATTGATCCACTCAATTAATAATTAAGATAGAAATATACATAAATGGACTTCGTGTAAGATACGGTTATATACAAGTTAAAGCCAAATATTTGCATACAGTTTTATTTGCCAACAAAGACAGTACAGAATATGCAGAATTTAAAGCCACAAAAGGATGGCTCGACAATTTTAAAAAAATATTTAGTTTGGTGTCAAGGCGCCAAACATCCTCGAGGTTGTTACCTGATAATGTGGTAAATATTGTCACACATTTTCATGAACAAATATTCCATTTAATTAATGAAAAAAAAATATAAATGCTAAAAACGTGTTAAATATCGATCAAGTGTCTTGGTACTTCGAAAGTGAAGCTAAATCAACAATATTAACTAAATAAGGTTCTCATAATGTCATGCTTTACAAAGCAATTGATGTACTGTAGCATTTGCTATAAGTATGGCAGGTATTGACACCTCATTTCCTATTTTCAAATTTAAAAAAAAAACCGAATGTAGCTGCCGGTTGTCTCGTTGGTGTCAAACAAACGTGAATGTGGAATGACGATATTTTAGATAATTATATACTAACATAATTAGCAGGAAGGAAACGTCATTTTATCGGCAGCAAGTTTTACTGCTTCTTGATAACTATGGGCCTCACGTTAAACTTTATAACAGTAAGAAATAGGAAAAGATGAATATTTTTATTATTCTTATACCACCATATTCTTATCTCACAGGAATACTTCAGCCACTCGACGTGGTACAAAATAGAAGTTTCCTGAAATATGACACATACATTAGACACATCTATTTTGAACCAAAACATGCAGACAAAATCTGGTAATGCCAAAATTCCATCCTATTTAGCAGTGTCCGAATGGGGTTTAGCTTGGATCAAGACACAAACAATTGAAAAAGTCCAGCGTGCATTTTAAGTATGTGGAATAGGCCCAAGGGATAAATTTGCTATAGAGAGTTTACACACACACCATTAAAGATGTTGTTATCACCTTTAATGAATAATCTCGAGTAGTTAGAGCTATATGGGGGCAATTTAATACAACAATCTTATTTTGATGGCGAGCCTGCAGAGTGGTACTGGCCACCTGATATTTTCACAGAAACATCTTTCTTTCGATGTGTAATGCATCTAACATCATCTGTAGAGGCCATAGATTTTATGGAATGGATGAAGTTCTATGGACCAAAAATCGTAAACATTTAAACACAAATCCCATTTTTGTTGGTTTATATGAGGAATCAGATATCAACAATATCCTTAAAGGAGAGTCTACAAGTATAGATTTAGAGTTAAAGGCAGTGTCTCTACATGAAAAGTGGGATATAACATTAGTTGAGCTAAATGTATCGTCTGTCTGGATGAATGAAGTTCGGTTTATAATAAAAAACAACGTAAAGCAAACAATAATTTTTCAACAAGGAGACTATTTTCGATATAAGCTCTAAATATCCAGTGTAATAATTTCATTTGTAATTTTATTTTATTTTATGACTATATTATTTTTGTTATAGATATTATTTGATTATATAATTATATAATTATCTTTAGATTATGACGTGATGAATTAATTAAGTTAAACTTAAAATGAACTTTATTAAATAAATTGAATTAAAATATATTTGTATCTAATGGTAAAAGTTATTTTTGTCTTATTCCTTAAGAATAATTTCCCTTATCACAATTGTAACTTAAAATTTTCAATACTAAGATTCAATTAAAAGGACCGGTTCTTTAATTCGAAAGTCCTTCTATTCAAATTATTTTTTCAACTTCCAAAATTTTAAATAACAAAATGGTCTTGAATAGAAGGACCGGTCCTTTTTTTCGTGGGAAGACGGTAGTATTTACTTTGACGAAATTTAATCTCAAAAATATTGTGATTGAAGTGACATACCAGTACAACATAATTTTCTATTATTATTATTACAAATATAGTGATCATTTGCATATACCTATAAAAAAAATTGCTTATGTATAAAAACGGATCGATTTGAAGTGGATTTTGTAAAAGAAAAATGCGTCCTAAAAAACAATTAAATTCTGCTAAGTAAATTACAACTTCCGAACATGAAAAAGGCAAAGGAAGAGGCAATGGTGAAAATAATCGATGATTCAAAATCTCAACGTGCGTGTAATTGAGGGCACCAATAACGATCGGAATCTTAAAAATTTTCAACCATAAATCTTTTGCGGGAATCATTTCTCTGAAATATCTGTTTTGGCGAATACTACAAATTCATGTGATTTTGCAATCACGTTATCTAGCACTTGAGGAAATATTTAGTCTAAAATTCTATGGACCCCACATCTTCGCATACTCCTTCTTGAAAACCCTTATCACTCAAAAAGCGTAAAAATATTTCCATTTTTTATTTTTTGTTTATTTTACTCCCTCGCGTTTCATTTGGTAAACCGATACATATTTTATAATATACCTATTTTCTGTCTAAACCAGCTGCGGTGGAGCCCTCCAAAGTCATAATAATTAACAAGGAACCAGATCGAATCTTTGTGTAATTTTCAAGCTTTTCATTCTGCTCATCTGAAAAATACTGTTTAACTGAGTTAAGAATATCATCCAAATGTTGAAGAATTTTATCACTCAACATAAAATAAGGTAAGTAGCTATAATACTGACATATGGCGCGACAATTTGAAGTTTGATCTTCATTATTATTTAGAAAATACCAGATATTTTAAGAGCTGATTTACTTTTTAAATCACTTGTTTATTTAAGAATCAGATAGTAATAGAAAGTGTTGAATGAAAAACAATTTTTATTTATAATTTTAGGATTTTCGAAAAAACGGCATGTTGTACATAATACTGAGCTATTGAAAAATTCGTGTTGCTATTATTGACAATTTTTGTTCTCTATACTGACATATACTATTGTGTTTATGAAAACTTATCAAAATACTTGTATTTTGCAAAATATCAATTATAAAACCTCTAAGGCACAAAAGTAGAAACAAAAATTTGTTTCTACTTTAGCAAGCAATATTAAACTCAATAAATTAGCAATATTAAACTCAAAATAACTTTTATTGGACCGGACGCGGTATTTTCACAGGACCGTCTACTTAAATTTTGATTTTATATGAAAATGATATGTTGCTACAGTTATTTAGCTCTGCTAACACGCACCACTTGATAATTTTACTCTGTAGATCGTTAGGCAAATGTTCGATTGTGAATCGAATGATGCAATAATAGCCGCTTTTCTTGACGCGTGATCTAAATCTTCAGTTCATAATTCATCACACAATAGATTTTAAATCAAAATGATGATCTAAAACAAAATTTGAATGAAATTATACATTTTCAATTTGAACCGATCCAGCTGATCAATGTGAGCCATCAACGGGTAGCAAATATTGCTCAATGACTTCTTAATTGACTGTCAAATTTTTTGATTGCAGGACGGTTTCTAAAATGTCAATGAAAGCTTCGCTTCGATCCTATTGAAACTTTTACATTCATATTTCAATCATTCGCTTCAATAATTGGTTTAATTTATTAGACTAGCGCTACGTCCCTTGAAAAGATTTAGTCGCCTTATTGAGGTTACTGTAATCGAGTGACTTCCGGTTGATTAATTATACTACACATGCTAGAATATAGTATTTAATAACATTTAAAATAAAATTTAAATGATACTAAGTTGTTGGTACTTCAATGTGTGTTCATTGCAGACCAAATGGTTGGTACACCGATGGGGGTTTAGAAAATCGGTAAAATTGAAAAGTACTTGGGTTGAACGCCGATAGGGGCAGGATGCACATGGTGTTTTTCAACGTCTGGTGTCGGTCGGTGATGTGGCTGAACACAACTATTATGACCCCTTGTCAGATTACAGAACCCACCGAGCGATGCATCCTCCATGTCAGTCATATTAGTAATTTCTAGCCAAGAGCAAATGAGTTCTGCTGAACAAAATGCGAATGACAGTCTACTATGGAGCAAGGGGGAGAAAATTGTAAAAATATTGGATTGGTCATTACTCGTTTCCACATGGTATACGAAGATTCCGATACTAGCTATATTCGATGGGAATTGCGAATAGACATCTAATAGGCATCAATTCTTCAAATATTTTGCTCTTCTGCCATTATTAAAACCGATTGGTCCTATGTGTACATTTAAAGTATACACAACTTTTTGTACAGTAACTAATTTGTCATACGTTGGAATGCGTTGATAATGTCATCGGGACTATAATATTATTGAAGACGCTTCAATTTTATTGTTATGGTAATAAAATATAATAGAGCTCCTTTACTGACATGTATGTATATAATACTGACGTACAACTTTAAGGAGGCATCTAAAATTAAATTCTCCAATAAGTTAGAATCAGTTTTTAGATTAAGTATATTTATTTAATTTTACACTAATTAAAATATTTTTAATTTGCTTAAAATGGAAATAAATACTTTTAATTACAATAAATAGAATTTAAAATTTCTAGGTTATATTGACATGTGTTGGATCTTTTAGTGAGCTAAATATGGATTCAATACTGATCGTTACCGTTTTCATTAATTCGTGGCCAAACTATCATAAATTTTTAGGGTCATAATTAGGACAGTAAAGTGATGCTTTCAATAGCAAACGAACCCAAAATCCCGTTTTTACAATAAATAAGCATACAACCCAGATTAAAGGACACTTAAAAAATATGTCTAACCTAATACTAACATATTATACGTCAGTGAAAGGGACATGCTATTTTTTACAGATATTAATACTGACAAAACTATTTTAACAAAAATATATATTTATTTTCATTATTTTCACATGAATGAAGTGAGATAATTAAATGAAACGAATATATGATCGATAAAACTTTAATTTAAAACGTAATTAATGCTTAGTTAGAGACTATTATTAAAATAAAAAATTTCAAAATTTAAGGCAAAATGCTAAGAAATAGTTGCACAAAAGTATGTTTTCGATGTCTATCAGATTACTGCTGATTTATATTATTTTTAGTAAAAGAATATTAGAATGTAGAAGAATATGCAACTAGAATGTTCTTATTAATGATTTTAAGAAAAATAATCTTAGTATGTTGGGTAGTATTCTTAAAATTGAGCAAATTCACGATTTATGTCAGTAATGCCGCCTTTGTCAGTATTATAGCTTATACGGAACCCGCTCGAATTCTTGTGTAATTTTCAAGCTTTTCATTCTGCTCATCTGGAAAATACTGTTTAATTGAGTTTAGAATATCATCCAAATGTTGACGAATTTTATCACACAACATAAAGTAGTCACTTTCTTCAATGTCCCCATTAATTTCATCGAAAAAATCTTTAAGTGTTGGGAAGCTATCTAGCTCACGAGCGCGAATGCAAATGATCCAAAACTCCAATTTTTTGTTAAAGGCTTGAATCTTATCATTGGCTGTGAACACTGTTACATGTTCTCCGTGAATTGACAAATTCACTTTGTTAGCTTTGAGAATATATCGGCGAGGTATCCAAGTCGAAACAACCACTGTTAGCTTTTCTTGTAAATTCATTCTGTTTACCATGAAAAAAGTGCCAATTTCGGAACGGAGCTCAAATAGTCGAACAAGAACTTTCCCTCGTGACAACGATCGTACTTCTCCCCATATCTTCGCAAAGAATCTCAAAAAGCCGTGTTTGTAATAGTCTCGATTTGATGAAATTTAAGATCTTTACAGACTCATCAAAGACATGTTTCATGACATTGGTATTTTAATAAATACTGCAAGTGCTTGGAGGTTTCGAATGCAATGGCTGCTGGTGCAGTTTGTTGCTAATTTCTTGATTTTAGCAACAACGCCTGCGGTTTCTCCTACCCTTGCCTTTGCACCTTCTGTGTAGATATCAACACCGTTTTTCCAATCTAAACCATTAGTCTTAAAAAATCATTCACGATATTAAATATTTCGCCACCAGTTGTATTATTTAGCAATGGTTCACACAAAAAAAGATCCTCTTGAAGCAAATTAATTTGCTGATATGCGACAAAACAAGCAAGATTGCAAGTCGAGAGGCAAATATCAATTGAGACTTCACGTTAGCTGCTAAATCTTTAATTCGATGAGCTACCATGTCAGTGGGTAGCGGCACATTAGTGATTTATTTTGCCGCCTTTTCTACGAACCTACATTTAGCTATATCGGCTGCACTAGGCTTGCCCAATGTCTTAGCTATTGTATGAGCTTCTTCTTCCAGTGTAATACGATAACTAACGATATAGGATGCTTCAGTGACCTTTTCATTTCTAGTTTTGAAAGTGGAAACAATCAGGTTTTGGCTGTCATATGTCATAGTATGAGAATTTGCTTTTCCTTTTTCTTTAAATTAATTCTAACTCTTAATAAATTACTCATTTTTACCATTAAAAGTTGCTATCTACTTTACTTGTATTTTTCATTGTTGAAATGTCATGTAAAGTAGAAGGTAGTTTTTATTCACATAATTTTAAGTAAATGCTGGGAAATTTTTAGTTAAATTAGTAAGTACTTGCTTTAAACTTTGTTAGTAAATTTTATTCACTAACTCGGTAGTATTTATACTTGAAAAAAGTATTTACTTTTTTTATTCACTTCACCCAAAGTTTATGATGTTTCTGACCTTCCTAGTACTTCGGCTATAAATCAGAGAACAAATGATGCGGTTACTCATAGTGAATGGTTGACGAAAATTGTGAGTGTTGCTTAAATTTAATTACAATCTATAAATTATATTTGGCTGAAGATAACAGTCTCGTGTCTATCACTAAACATAGTTCAATTTTTAAAGGTCTGTTATTCTGATATTTTTTGGTTTTTTTTATAATGTTATCTTTTCTTACAAGAATGGGACTAACATTTAAAATCCAAAAGTTAATACGTGGAAAAATGCACGTTTAATGCGGCTACTTCTGCTTATGTAAAAAACAAAATAAGACAGATTCAGACAAGCCATTTCAATATTGCGGCTGATCTTGCATATAAAGCAGGAAACAGTGGCAAAAATATTGCTCAATTCTATCCAAAAACTAAACTTTACACGTTCAATCTCGAAAAGTGTTTTACAACGCCGCCTCTAAATTCTAATATTGAGAGTATAAGGTCAATCGTGGTGTCAATCGTAGTGATTGTTCCAGGGGACAAAATAAAAATTAGTTTTTTGTTTATGATGTTTATGTTGATCATGCAAAATAACATTAACATCAAATAATCGATCACAAATTTGTATTACCAGACCACATTCACATGGAATAGGATCCAACCACACAGAAAAATAGTTCACGTTATTTTAAGAAAAATGGTCACATAAACCCTAATAAAGTTAGCCGACTCCAGCCGAAAAATGTCGACAATGCAGATTCAAACTAATCAAATGAAAATGACAGCCGATTTTTGTCGGTAACATCCCAGCCGAAAAATGTCGATAATGCAGATACGAATTTTATGCCGAAATGTAATTGTTTTTATTGCAAATTTTTATTTTGTTCTTCCTAAAAACCAACTAAAAAATTTAAAATAAGAAATTTTCATTCGAAACAATAAAAATTAATATACAAAACATAATTTCTCTAAGTGCTGTATTACATGTTTGGAGTTAAAACGTGAAATGTATTTTTAGTTAAGTGTTTAGAGAATGTTTAAGAGGGCATGTCATCTAAAAATTTTCATTTGAAAGGTCTATTTCTATGCTGGAAGTTCGGGAAAACTCGATTGAATATATCGCACACACAAAATTTGAAAATTTCTAAAAATGGACCGTTTAAAGTGTCATGGCTGGAAATAGATTCAAATGAAAGGTAGTATTGATGCTTATAGTAGGTGCTTAAGGTAGTATTGAAGCTTGTTCTCAATGTAAGTTAAAATTCAAAGTTGAACAGCGATCCGCAAATGGAATAAAATGGGAAATCGCTCCGAGGATAAATCAAAATGTGTACGAAATATTGGGATACTATAATTGAGAATGTCGTAATCACTTAAAATGATTAATTATTGAAACAATTTTACATACCTCAATTTTGGATAATAGCGTGTCAGTTGAATATTAATAAGAAATCAAAGTTGTATGCTGAAGAGAATACGGAGTACAGTGTAAAGCTTAACCTATATGTATAGTTGGTACCGACCATTACTGATTTCATTTATAAACATGATGGTGTATAATTCTTATTTTGAACCGTAACCTAATTAAATACCACAATAATACCAAACTTCTAATTAGCGATATGATTAATTTTAAATCAATGGCCTCAATGAGGTAGAAAACAAAAAACATCATTAAAAAACAATATGTTATACATCAAGCCTAATTATTCTAGGAATATATAGTAGTTAGTATATACGCAGAGGAAGGATTCAAGGTCGCACAGGTATTCCGTACATATATACAAACCAGGAAAGCAAAACTAATTAAAAACCTCTTAGTCACAATTAGAATAAACATAATAAATAAAATCGATAAGACATCATTAATATGTTTGTAATGTTTGTGTGTGTGTGTGTGCATATTTAGAATTACAATTAATCTAAAACCCATCAAAATACCAACCCAATCACAAAATAACAATAAAAACTAATCGAAAAACACTTAAATTATATTTTCATTAATATTATTATTTTTTTGTTGTGCTTCTAACAATCCAAAATATAATTTTTATTATTTTTCCGCTTAATAATTACATTTTTATTAAAGTAAGGTCGACCTTTCTGTTTTGTTTCTCATTTTTCCAGCGCTGTTCATATTTTTTTTGTGTGTGGTGCTTTCCTACATTGTTGATCGATTTGATTTTATGGTGCTACATTAATGAAAAACGAAACAACGCTCACAATATATACGTAATAAAGGCAGCTAACCACTCCGTATACACAATGTATATACATACGTATACGTCTATACGACATAAAATAATCATAATCATAAACAACGTAACATAAAATAAAAAAAATAAAACATGAAAATGGGAAAAGCTAAAAATTAATTTTCCAAATGGGAGAATTATGTGCGTGAGAATACAAAAAAAATTCAAAAAATAGTTTTAACCGGTTTATGGCGATGTTTATAGTTAAAGAAACAAAATCTTATTTATGGCCGCCGCTCTACATTTTACCCTTGGGACACAATTTTACAGTATTTTTTACCAGTCGCAATATTAAAAGATTCGCAAAATGGCAATAAATATGCAATACAAGCTAACTGCATGCTAATTAACAGTCTTAATGTTGAATGGTACGCTTTACTACTTTTTATTTGTTTGCCCAACACGTGCTTGATATATCATACATTTTCATTCCATTTAAGCTTTTATTGATTGAATACAAATATTATTCCAGGCATAATATTTCATAGTAAACTTGGTTAATGATGTACACATGTTTAGAAAATTAACAAATTAATAAAAGTGTTGATTTATTATAGACATCATACATCAGAGAGAGATATAGAGAGATATATAGCAATTCTTCAGACGGCCAACGAGTCGTACGAAGGCGAAAATGACAAAAGTAATCAACAACAAATAGAACATATAGGGAGATAATCGACCACACGTATATGTAGAGATATTGGGGTATGAGGTGACTATGGTTTGTTGGATTCTGGCACCACTTGTACCGTACTCGGTGGAAGCGATATATATACACGTTTAAAGAAGCTTGGGTTGGAATTGGTCCCTACTAAAACCTACGTAAAAACAGCTGATGGAACCGTGGGAGTGGACTTTTGATGGATGATAATCCCCGGCCGCACATAGCAACCAACTAATTTTCAGGAACCCCGAGGTGCGTTGCAAGAAGAATGGCAACAAATCCCCGTTAACCAAATACACAATGTTTTAAATATGCCACGGCGAATTTATGAAGTAATGCGGGCTATAGAGGAGGAAGCGATATTGAAATTCCATTTTGTTCGTAGATTTAAGTTTTATTACGTTACAATATACCTTTTGAAATAAATCACACTTTCTACTGTAAAAAAATCATTTTATCCTTGATCTTGAACTCCAAAAATTACGCCTGATATGCGTCTCTCATTTTTTGGTTATACGTTTCTGGCTAAAACAGCCGTTGTACAGAAATTTCCATAGCATAATTTCAGTTATTTTTTTTCTTCTATAAACTCAAGTTTTCTTACCTGCCTATAAAATAGCTATTTTGGATTTGGGAATGACATATCGAGCTAGTTCGTTTACAATGTTATCGGTCGGATGTTATCACAAACTGCATATTGCATAGCCATTGGAGCCTACACTGGTATGAAAAATGGGAAAGCCCATGAATTTTCCTCTGACAGGAGGTTATACTTGTTCATAGTTGTTTCCCGTTTCATCACAGATCGTAATTTGTTGTTGAATATTCCATTTTGGATTGTGCTTCTATTCGAATTCAAACCCAGTACCTCCCGATCCATACGAAAAAGCTTTAACTACTGTGCGATTGGGTCGGTTTCGAGAAACTTTATTTTACTCAAAAAAGTCATAAAAAAACAAAATAAAATAAAACGGATAATTTAATTCAATTCAAAGCAAAATTATTTTTTGAAAGTTGTTATTTCACGAAGATTTAAGCGTTCAAGTTCAAATCAGGACTATTTTCGAAAAAATTTCTGTTTTTGGCGCATTGTATGTCAAATACCTCATGTAATATTGAATGATTTAGATAAATTTTTAAGATTGGCCCATTCGCCAATTAGTGGAAATTTTTAGAAAATTAGATGATTCGAGTTTGCAATCTTTAAAAAAATGTAATAAAAGTCAGTTTGTAATATGATGGAAAACGGGAGTGCACCTACTCCAATTTCCTAAAGAATCATGTTTAAGTTGGATATGCAGGATTGAAATAGAATTCTAAAAACGTAACGGTTAGAATATTACACCCAAAAAGTGTAATCGCGCTTATTGTAAATCTATCATTTTACAACCTAACTCATCACTTAGTTTTCTATTAATGCAAAGTAAATGTATAAACAGATGTATACTACTGGCTTATATTTAGGTGAAAAATGAATGGTTTCCTCATTTTAAATTTCACAGACAAATTTTTACTCACTGCATTCATGTTGGAATTTGAAAAGTCAATATAATTCTGTTTCAGTCAATGATTAAAATAATAACCAGACTAATAAAATATTTCAAGATATACTTAATAGACTTGGTGCACAAGAGGAAAATTAAGAACGAGCCCTCAAATTAATCTGGAAAAGGCTCGCTCTACTCGAGAAAAGTCACAACATCATAGAATTAGTCTCTCGTTGCTTATTAAATATGTGAAATAATCTGATTTAAAAAATATAGGTATATGGTTATTATATGAAAAAGACTATATTATTCAAAGTCATATAAAAATACGAAGCTACGAAGTTTACTCAGCAGAACAGCGTAAAAATAATGTTCGAGAAGGCAGTGCAACGAATATAATAAAAGATTTTAAATACGATCTGCAACAAAAACTCGATAATAACGAAATTAAAGCAGTGAGCATCAGCATTAATACTTGCAACCATAAATTAGTGATAGCTGCATTGTATTGCTAACCTAGACATAACATCAAAGAAAATGGTATACTTATTTCTTCAAGCAGAGGTGCACCTTTTCATAAAAAATTCATAATAGGAGTGATTTCATCGCTAAACACACGGAAGAGAGATAAAAACTATAAAGAACAAAGGCGAAAAAGTTCCATGAAACAATCATTAAATACAACTACGATTGGCATTCTACAGGAAAAACTAAAGTTTTGACCCAGCGATCAAAATAAAACTCCAGACCTAATTGAAGTCTAAGAAAAATTCTGATTGATTACATAAAAATGTAGCAAGGATTTGATTCCACATCTGACCACTCGTCTATTTTAATAACAAAAAGACACAATAATCACAAATGATAAAAAGTTAGAATGTAAACAAATAAATCTACTGAAAGGAATACATTTTTGATAGCAATTCAACAATGGCATCATTTTAAACACACAGCTTTCATAAGAAGAAACATTAAAACAAGAGGTGGAAAAGTTCATCAATGATATACGGCAAGCTGCGTGGAATCGTTCCAATACAGCAAACAAAAAAAAATTGGCAAATGCTACCTAATAGAACTAAAATCACTAGTTATAGAGAAGAGAAGTACCCGATTGGAATGCCTACATATGCGAGACCCAGCCGTCAAAATAGTTTAAATAATTTAACACAACGAATACTGAATGATTTAGTACGATTCATACCTAGAGTCACTCACCTACGGCAAAGATACTTATTATTCATTGTAGAAAATTAGAATCACAAATATTGGTCGCCTGGTTAAAACCAAAGAAGAAAAAGCAACACAGTTTCTCTGATCACTTTTCAGTCCAATTTAGCATCACTCAATCAACAGGATATAGTGATTGGAAACCACAATTATCTGAAGGCAAGCATAATGCCATTAACTAATGCTAAAGATTGAAAACAAAAAATAAAGAACCATGTGGTAGCTAAAATCCCCAGGATATGACTTGATAACTGGAGAGATTCTTAGACGACTACTTAATAAACATATAAAAAAATATCAGACATAATTTATGCTTCCATCGGACTCTGTTATGGCTCTCTATCATGAAAAAATTTATACTTAAATCAGGTAAACCGCTAAGTGAAATAACCGCTTATCGGCCAACATCTCTTATTCCAATTAGGGAGCTGTTCCTTCCCATCAGTTTGGATTTAGAGAGAGACACTCCACAATCGAGTAAGTTCATAGAATAACAGATCTAATAGAAAAATCCTTAGAGGAAAAAAAGATTTGTTGAGCCACATTTCTGGACATAGCTTAACCTTGGCAGCAGGATCTTGACATAGTCTGGCTAGATGGTATAATATTTAAATTAGAAAACACTTTGCCATTTGAGTTTTGTGAAATTTTTAAAGTCATATACCAGAAAAGAAGATATTTTAGAGTTAAACAAGAAGGAGTTTACTCTACCATAAAACAAGTTAAAGCAGGAGTCCCGCAGGGGAGCGTCTTCAAACCATTCCTTTTTGTATTGTTTATAAGCGACTTACCGAAGACGAATAATACAAATACACCCACATTCGCAGATGACACTGCAATTCTAGCTGTTAATTATACAGTCAGTGGTCACATTCGAACTATAAAAAGCCATAAAAAATATCCAAATTTGCTTTCTAATTGGAGAATTAAAGTAAATTAATCGATGACTACGCACATTAACTTCACAAATAGATCATAAGAATCACATACTACATGTGGCTCTCACGCAAAACCGCAAGCAAAATACCTTGGTATGAACCTTGATACAAAGATAAAGTGGAAAGTGCACGTCAAAAAAAAACAGAACAGCTTCAAATGAAATATAGAAAAATGTACTGGTAAATTTGAAGAAATGTTCAGTTATCCAATCATAATAAGCTTACCTATGCTCTATGAATAAGTGGTCAAGCACATTTGGACATATGGTCATAATGCAAAATTATTAAAAAAAACACTTAATGTAAAGACTAGTGCTGTATTTCTAAATTGTCAAACTCAAACGCTGTTAGTCAAAAATGATTAGTTACTATGGTAGTTTGATTATTTTTAAGAATTATGGGCGACAGAGAAAGCATTATATGCGAGTGAAACTAAACCGCCGCAACATCGTAGCCACCATATCCACACAACAAAACTTTAGGGACCAACATTTGTTATCACGAAGTAAAAAACTCGTCAACCATGTGCCGCATTTAGACAACAACAACAACGGCTGCAACCATCGCCTGTAATTTATTATTTTTTTATGATTAAAATTTGTATAATTTTATTGTTTGGCTTGTTGAAGCCTAAAATTAAAATAAAATCAACCACAAAGTATTGAGATTATTAACAATAATAAAACTAAAAACTTATCTGAACGAATGTAAACATACCCGTGAAGTTTGTCCTAACTTTGTCCTAAAATTACAAAAACAAAATTTAGTACAAATTTAGGACAAACTTCACGCGTGTGTCCACGAGCGTGAAGTTTGTCCTAAAATTGTCCTAGCTATTTTATTATGAGTATGTATTAGTTAATCTCTCGTTATAATGAATTATCATATTTGTAATATTTGAACATACGTATATAATCAAATTTGAAATAAAGGTATAGTGAAAAAATCATTAATTATCATTTACAATTCAGCGACTTATTTATAGACCAAGCAGAAATATTGTAAATGATTGATGATAGTATTGCAAGAATAGTATTGCAGCAATATTGTAAATGATTTTAAATGAAAGGGTGTATATATTGTGGCTTATCAAACTTCCTTTATCAAGAATATGTACGTAAACTGAATTTAAACGTGGTCATACAACCACCGATGATGCACCACGATCTGGACCTCCAAATGAGACTGTGACTTCAGAAAACATAAAAAATCCACGGAAATATTTTTGTTGACCATAAAGTAAAGTTATGTGAGATAGCTAACATTGTATCAATGTATCGTGTTATATCAATGGAACGTGTTGGTCATATTTTGCACGAATATTTTCCATGAAAAACCTGTGTTCGAAGTGAGTACTGCGTTTGCTCACAATGGATCAACAACGATAACGCGTCATAACTCCGTGCGCTGTTTGAAGCTGTTAGAGCGCAATAAAAAGGATTTTTTATGCGGCATATGACAATGGATTAAAATTTGATCGTCCGAAGCGACCAAAAGCACAGCTGTCGGCTGGAAAGGTTTTGGCGTCTGTATTTTAGGATACACATGGTATAATATTTGTTGACTACCTTGAGAACCGCGAATATCAACAGCGAATATTATATCGGGTTATTGGAAGGAAAAAATCACTTAAAAATGACCTCAAACGAAGAAGAAAAATTTGCTCTTTCACCAAGATAATGCTCCAAGACACAAGTCAATAGCAACAATAACAAAATTGCACGAATTTCACATTGAATTGCTTCCGCATCCGCCATACTCGCGAGATTTGGGCCCCGGCGATTTTTACTTGTAATTCGGCTTCTCTAACTACAAAAATACGATTAATCAAAATTTCCTTCACCCTCAATTTTTCGACTGATTAACAAGACTGCGATCGAGGACCTTTAGATTTTTGCAGATGTACCATTCGTTTTATCGGTGATGATCAAAAATTTGGTCTTGAAAACCCTCTCTATGAGTTTGTCGTAAGATGTGACTGAGTGGTGTGAAATTGCGGACTTAAGCTTCTCCCATAAATTAAAGGTCCCCTGATTTTTGCAGGAAACTGGTTTTTTGAAGTGCCGCTTCTAAGTGACTTCTACTTTTTCCATATAGACTCTCTTCGTTTATTGGAACAAATAATGGGCTGGGGAAAAAATCCATTATTTTTTCGCTAGATGGCTTTAGTGACATATATCTCGTGATGTATTTGTCGCCTTATACCATACTTATACTCGTTAGAAAAAGGGATTCATGCACTAAAAAAATATTTTATCATGGTTTTGATTGATCGTTTCAGTTGTGGGTTATAGCGTGTCAAGGATGGAGGTGAACAAAAATAAAATTAGCTATATTTTATAATTTTGCTTCGATAATGATCACAGCCAAATATGTCCAATTTTGGTTTCGTTCATTCAGTTTCGGTAATTTCGATATTAAAAATGTACCACGCACTGGAATGCCTATCGTCGAAAAGGCGCTAAAATCCTGGAATTCGAAGAAGACCGGCGTGCCAGATGTCGTAGCATCGCTCAGGAGCTGAAGGTCGTCCTTCAAAAAGAACCTGGGTTCTTGTTTGGGTGCCGACGAGTTGACGCAAAAAACTTGATGGGTCGTGATTCCATTTGCGAATACCTGGCCAAACGGATGGAAATCGAGCCATTTCTAAAGCGGGTGGTCAAAATATAATAGTTACAAAAAACAGTTTCGAATTATTCGCCACTACTATATTTGATCTTTTGCCATTTATCAGGTAGATGACGAATACCTTTGGGATAGAAATCTGGTGGCTTCGAAGTGAAAGAATCATCAAGCCATTTTTGAACATCTTCAAATTTCGTGAACCCCTGGGCTTTGAATTATGATGACATCGATCTGAATAACTGGTTATCAGAGGGAGCCAAGTGTGGAGAATACGCCGCATGCTATAAAACTTTCCAGCCGAAAACGTTGAGTTCCTGGGTCGATTATGCTGTGTATGGGCGAGCGTTGTCATGAAACAAAATCACCTTCTAGCTTTTTTTACCCTTAAATTGTCTTTTTTCCCCCAGAGCATCACATAATTCGATCAACTGCGCCTGGTAACGTTCAGCTGTAACTGTTTGACCAGGTTGGTCAATGGTTGATGCCTGGATCAACTAATTGTTTTCTGCGTTTAGGATTATCGTACAAAATCCACTAACGAGAAAGCAAATTCATGACATCTATGCATGAACGCAGATGCATCTGCACCCTTCGGTTTTTGTTTTCTTCGGTCTGTTTATGATGAACCGATTTTCTTTTCTTCTGTATTTTTCCTATTGCGATTGCATGCTTCTATAGTTGTCATCTACAATAATAATTCGTCTTCAAAATAATTTTATTGCACCAGAATCACTATTCTGATGATTCCCGGGAAATAGAAATTTTAAATTTTTTAGCAGTTTTATTCCCTTTTCCCCAATGTGTATTCTGGCTTTTGGGAAAATTGTTTCTTGGGAAAAAATTATTCCCAAATACAGCAGTTTTGACGTTAATTATTCCATACCTATTTTACGCAAGCATTAACTGAGAATCAAATTAAACGGAATATATAGAATAATGGTACCGTGACATATTTCGTTAGACTCACTGGAGTGTCTTTTAGCATCTGATCAACATTCAGAGAAATTCTATGATCTTTTACGGAAATATCTCATTTTCAGTAATACCTTCCGTGCGATTTACGACTATGGATTGAACGGCTAGCAGTTGGTACTGATATTAAAATTAGAAGCGATTAATGGTACCGTGGCAACATATATCGTTAGACTCGTTGGAGTGTCTTCTAGCATCTGACCAACATATTGAGAAATTCTATGATTTTTTACGGAAATATCTAAAAAATCATAGATTTCCTTTTTTTATTGGTCGTATGATAGATAACACTTCAACAAGTCTTACGATATATGTCACGGTACCATTAATCATTTTTGTGTGTTTGACAAACTACGTCTTAGGATTTCGCTTTAAATCTTTGGTAATGCCCTAAATTTCATTTGTAGAAAGTTCTTATTCGTTCAATATCAATAATTTCTATGTTTGTTGAATCACAAAATTTGTTTGCATATTAATTAAATTCTACGCACAATACCATCTTTTGATCATTAAATATTTCTCTGCAACTAAAAAGGTAATATACGATTTTATCACTGTACCTTTATACCCAATTTGCATATAACATTATTTTTAATTTTAAAATTCGTTTTAACGAGAGTTTAACCAATACATACTCATTTCAAAAGGTTAGGGCATACTTCACACCCGTAAGTAAACAGCTGATAGCAAAACAAATGGATTACACCAACAACACAAACAAAAACTTTATAAGCAAAACACAAGCACTGTGAAAATGAGTACGACTCGTTTTGACATATTCGTAATTAGATGAGATTCTTAAACTTCATTTTTATCAAATAGAACTTAATAAGTAATTTGTAATAGATGAATTTCATTATAATGTAATAGAGCCTTTATTGTTAAGTTGGCTAATAGATGACCAATAGATATCATTTTTATTTTGCTTAAAATCATTTTCGAATAAAGTTTAGTATGAATCACAGATGGCATCTGAGCCAACAATAATATTCTTTTTGGTTTAAAACCAGTTGTGGCAGAAGCAGAAATAAAAAAATAGTATTAAAAAGCGAACCACGGTGATAAGCAGTGAATTATAAGAATAAAAAATAAAATTAAATTAAATTAACCAGTGATTTATAAATTAGTTATTTATTTTACCCGAAACACAATTGGACACGATTTTGCCTCAACGATATTTTTTGAACCTGGCATTTAAACTTAAAAAAAGACGCCACACCGCCTCATCCAATTTGAACCAACCCATATCATTAGGAAACGAGAAAAACGCGTTCAACATTTTTGGACCACGCATCATTTTCAGATACGATTAACACTGCAAACGGCGTTTTGCATCCACTCATTTTCTACGTGAAACCAAATACCATAATTTGCAATTTGCACAATTAATTGGCGTTTACGACCGGTTCGAGCGATTTGGTTTTTATAACAGAGCGTCGTATTTTGTCCTTGAAACAAGCCCAGCTTGAATACATAAATTCAACGAAGTATACGCTGCGAACAGTACAGTTTTGCTCCAAATGATCACGCAACTTCCAATATCCATGAATTCGCACAACTACCCTAATACAAAGTGGTTAGCACTTTCATATCGAAAGCTGGTCTTGGAACTTAAGGATAATCTGGTCTCAGAAACATCGCTACTTTCAAGTAGAGACTAGTGCATTTTTAACAAAAATAAGCTTTCCCCATTATGTTTTTATGACTATTCTGCATGTAATTTTCGATCGACGATATTGGTTACTGCGAAGGAAGCTATTCATTGAACTTATATCTCTAAGGTTCATATTGAATGGGACGAAGTATTATCGAACATTAGAAGCAAAACAAGCGCTTCCAGAAGATTAAACGTCTTAAAGAAGGATGTAATCAAGCGATCGCGCAATCAGTCAATCAATTCACAATGAATCATCTAACATGGCTAACTACAAGCTGATGATACCAAGATATGACATCAGCAACGGAATAACGTCCAACTGTAACGACTGCGACTAATTGTCTTCTCTGCGTGTTTCATCTGTGGGGGATGAGAAAGGGAAGAGGAAGGAAAGGAATATTACACCCAAATTATACCACAATTCTAACATTTCAAAAAATTGACCTTTCCTCTTTCTGGCTGTGCAAGCAAAATATACGTGCATTGAAAGATGTACACTTGCAAAACCGAAACAACACGGCGGACATTACAAAGAGAAAGCGAAACGACGTTATGCCGCAAAACAAACGACAACAACAATTATAATCGAGTGAATAAAAATTGCTATAGGATAGAAATGATCGACTGAAGGAGACATGGGGCTGATGAGGTCATTTGGTCAAGATTTGGTTAGTAGGGTAGAAAACGGATATTGAAAAATTCTTATGGAAAAGTTCTGAAATATTCATTAGCCTCCTACCATCTATTGTTACAGCCCAATCACACTAAAATTATCTATACTTAAGCTAGTAATCTAGCTAGCTAATCTAGTACCTTATTGTATTTTATTTATAAAATTTTCATTTTTAGACATTTTGTGAGCATTGGAAAGTATCGGGCACGAAATTTTGTTACCATGTTCTATACTTTGGCACATTATTGTTTCTGAAATCTTTGGGCCAATTACAAACTCTTTAGTCACAAGCTTGCTGGTTGGAACAAGCTGGGGGGGGAGGGTCTTTGAGATAAACTAAAGTTGCTCTTATTTCAGAATTTTACAAATCTTTTTTATAAAAGCCCATTACCATTCTTTATACCCAAATTGATCCAAAGCTGATTTTAGATTCCCATTTCCATATTGAACTTAATTATTTAAATGTGCTGGCGTTAAATCATAGACAAATAAATGAATAAAGATCCCTAAACCAATGGAAAATTTATGTTTAAATCAAATTCTCGATGTCGTTACAAATGGAAAAAATTTTCTAGCGGCTGTTAGTAGAAATATTAGTTAATACTCAAACCCTATTTTGGTCTACATTATGAGCGCAATACATATTTCTCGCTCAATATATTTTTTCAATACGCGCGCGACAAATAAAAAATTTTATATTTGTGTATACAGTAAAAAAGAAACAAACGGGAAAATAACAAATTCAACTTATTTTTTATTTTCGTTTGAAAGTATCCTTTCTCTTATGGTACTATTCCACAGGAAAAAAATATCATCAGCAAAAATCTCAGCAAAATTAAAACGAGACAAAAATATAAATCGACTATTGAGAGAAGGCGCATCCGATTATAGCATGCTGAGTATTTGCTGAGCAAATTGTTGTTGTGTTGCCATAATTTTTCATAAAAAATATCAACTCGAGTATTTTTTATGGCAGCAAAACTGAAAAAATTCCCCCACTCTCAGCAAACTTTTATTTTTTTGATATTTTTATAGTGTCAAGTGGTGAGAAGTTACCCGAAACAACCGGTAAACATAAACGGGTTGAAAAATATTGGGAAACGTATTTCATTAAAACAATTAAAAATAGCCTTACTGGATTTTGAGTGATGAATAAATGCAGTTTTGATTTTAGTTTGAGAACAATGACTAATGAGTTAGACGATTTTTAAATTAAATTTCTACCGGTTGTATATTTCCGTTATAAATGTCTCAATTCAAAATTATACCAACTGTCCACATTGTTCGTCATCGTCTTTGTATTGGGACGTGGTTGTTTTTAACTAGGCCAAACTTATTCCTTGGCCTACAAACAAGTATCCTATTCTAGTTATCACATTGCACTGATTAATTGGTTAGGTTTTTGAAGTTAATTTTTTTACCGATTGTATACGTTTCTGTTGCTGGCCATATGGTGTATAATCGTCTTTGTATTTTAAATGGATAGACTGAAATGGTTCCTACGAATTCAAACAAACCTTCCACTTAGGTGCATATCACGTTACGCTGTATATAAAATATTAAAAACACAGGATTTACAGTTTTGTATGTGAGAAATATTTTATTAAAAAATTATTCTTATATGTATAATAAACAAAAAATTACGCAAGTTAAGATTTAGAACATCGTCCAGATGATCATTTTGGAAATCGGTATTGCTGTCGAACACATCATCGTTATTCTCCAATCTATTTGGAATGTGTTCATCTAATTCCTCTCTTATCGAGTTTTTTTCTTTAACAATCACATTTGCTCGATACGAATATTCCAATTTTTGTCGACGCATCAGACGGTTGCAATGAATCAGTTACGATTTGGGTGCGTTTAGCACCCGCACTTGTTCGCAACTCTCGCACTTGTTCAATTTGGACATTTGCATCGTATGCGAATGTCATACGCGTTAGTTCCATCTCTTGTGGCTCATCTATAGTAGCTTGATTATGAAAATCATCACCCATAAATCCATTATCACTATCGCTGTCATCTAAGTTTATGTTACTATCACCTACCGTTGATTGCAGCTTTCTGAAATTAAAAAGATTGTAATAGAGCGATTTCTTAGATGTTTCCAGCCAAATACGTACTTATTCATGTCGCACGGCTTATCACTAATAATATATTCCCTAAATATATTCCCCTGAACGAATTTTAACGGGCCGTCCAGCTTTTTGTATTTCATTTAAAATTTCTTTTACAACGGGTGCGTCATCATTGAGTATATAAATCCATTTGGTGTATTATCCAAGTACGGATAATCGTAATCAAATAAAATTTCCGAGTTATTAGATTCCAGCGTATTTAGAAAAGCTCGATTCGAACTATTCATATCGCTTAAATAGGATTTTATATCGGCAAATACGGGATCTAAGAAAGGTACCGTATCTAGTTCACCATTTATCGTTGCTTTACATTTTGTTACGGTTGAACTTTGTTGACGTCGCTTTTTTGCTTTAGCCTTGGCCTTTGCTTTTGGATCCTGTACATCATTACTACCCTCAGCAATTGGATCATCTTTCTCGATTCCCCCTTCATTGTCACTTATTTCATCGTCTTTTTTATCGCCGACATTCATACGATAAACTACCATACATTCGAATCAATTACTTGTGCACGATATCGACCCGGTAACCATAAATTTTAGTCGACACTTCCAATAAGGCACCAAATACTTGGAAATTTTTGTCATTTTTACGATGGCCAGTAACCAAATTTACCAATGTATCGATTAAATTTGTTTGAAATGCAAAAACACAGATTAATTAGAAAGATTAGCCAAGCGGTTTTCAATCACCACTTACATTGTCCTGTGTCCATGAACTGTTGCAAACAAACTTTCAACTCTTCATTATCTTCCAGTACCGAAACATTTACACTACTAGTATTGGGCCACCGATCTACTTTAGCTTCGTCATTCTACAATAGAGACAAAATAAATTAGCACATTTAATGAAACTCACGATCAAATCTAGCTCTTACTGTGAGCAACGGTGTTTTGAATATGAATGACGTTCGACAGGACGTTTTCGTTGGAGTAACCATTATTACAAGTATCACAATGCACACAGCACTCAAATTTTAAAGTTTTAATTATAACTATAATACACAAAATTATAACTATAATACACTATTATAACTATAATATATATTTAATTATAACTATAATATTAAATTATAACTTTTAATACACAGCACTCAAATTTTAAACTAATAATTCGCTGCTGTCAGTATGACTATTTTAGGTTAATTTACGAACTTGTCAAAAATTTCTCCTCCATATTTTATAGTAGAACATTTTTTAGAAATTTTCGTAAATTAATCAAAATAATGAAACAACATATTTTTTGTTCATCTCAAAAATGATATTAATTTTTTTATCAATTTTTGTGATATAAATTAATTGTTAATTTTTAAAAATAAAATTTTTTAGTTATTTATTTAAAAAATGTGAGGTTAGTTTTTGTTGATTTCAAAATTTCCCCAATTTTTTATACCATAAAATAAAAATGCTGTGTTTCAGTCGCTCTAATGTAAATTTTAGTTCTTGTCTTTCTCTGATGTTCAGCAAAAATTTTCTGTTTTCTCCATGGAATAGTACCATTATTCTAATATATATGTATGATTTATATTTTAATAAAACAGAATGAAATGAAACTAAAACGTACGTATTATGTATATACATACTCGTATATACATATGTACTATTTAAAATAATGTTTGTGCACGATCGATAATTTCTTGTTTAGATATATAGAATTTAAACACGTGGTGACCATGAAAAGGAAGAGGATCTATTTTAGATGTAAGTATGTAGCTACGATGATTGTTTTGGTGTGCTCATGAAGTATAATTTAAAAAACGAATATTTGGAGGAGATGATAAGAAACATCAAAAAGTTATGAACGAAAGTATATTTGACGAAAGGGAAAAATATTATAATTAAATGGTTTTTTAATGATCGCAGAAAACAATTACATATACATATTACATATTTGTGTTTGGTTACATTATGTATATTTTATATGCCTATCTATACTGGTTTGTCCAAATTAAATACATTCATGACTAAATTTTCCCTAAGCATACTATTAAGGATGATGCATGATTTAAATTCGATAATTTTAAAATACCTAATAATTTTATAAATGATTTTATTTTTGAGAAAATGAATAAAATCAGCTTACACCGGAAAGATGTCTTTGGGAAAATGTACTATGTATTTGGATTGGTCTCCAAAAAATTGGTCAAGCATACAAATTTTTGTTAACGTTTTCCCCTTATTCCATATTATCTGAAGCATGGTAGGACTTGGTTTGTTTCAACTAGCTTTTGCAAATATTTTAAGACGTCGAAAATAAAAGCTAGTTTTTGATTTTAACTAAATTTGCAAAAACATTCATATTTCGATTGCGGTTGTGGTATATACATATATAGAATTATGAGTATACACAATATCCGTGCAATTCTATTTTTAATCTGCTAACACCAAATTAAAATCATCCTAAGGTTTTAAAATGACAATATATAAATATTTCGTTGTTCGTTGTTGTCAATTGATTTACAAGCTCACATTAAAAGTACACTGCAATTTTTCAGATACAAACCACCCCTTATCATGAAAACTACCCCAAATTTCTCTAGAATAAATGACCACTTCTTTAAAAATTTCAAAAATAGACTATTCAATATCGGATAATGGGTATCGCTTTATAATCCACATCAGAAATGCAATTCGATTGTTAAGTTTTAACTTTAAATCATGGACACAAATTTATTTAGCCACCCACTTTATTTATTAGGTGTATAACAATTTCTACAGATTTTTTCTTCGCGCTTAAAATTATATTTAAAATAGAAATATTTTCACGGTATTTTGTTATTTTTACAGGATCGCGAGTTACATTACCTCGCAGAATAGCAGAGTTTACAATGGCAACTGATAAACAGCACATTCGGCACTGCATTCTATACGAATTCCAATAAGGAAAAAAGCTTCTAAAGCACGGGAATCAATTTGTAGTGTTCTTGGTGCCAACCTTGTGTCTTATGAAATTTGTAATTATTGGTACAAACATTTTAGAAGTGGTGATTTCAATCTTAGCGACAGCCTCGAAAGTTTGAAGATGTGCGAGCTAACCTGGAATCTACAACAGCAACAGACATAACTCAGAAAAAACCTAATACCTAAATAAAATAATGCGTAATAATTGGATTCACATTAGTTTTCAATTCCTATAAAAATCATAAACATTTGATAGTTTAAATTCTCCTAAACTTCTGAAAATTTAAATGAATTGTAAGAAATATGTACTATGGACTTGAAGGATATAAAAATTAACTAAATAGAGTAAACTATTTTCTGGACAGTTATTTTTCAGTAAGTATCTTCTCCTGTACTAAATATTAATTTATTGCATTAATATGCCCAGTACCAAGTGAATTTTCTAAAACTGGTTATGTAACTGTATTTAATTAATGTGTAGTAATCCATCACCATTAGTCATACATACTTTAATCGTATATAGTCCAATGAGTTGTCACAGATTTTTAGTGAGGCCTCATTAAACCTTATATGAAACATGTCTTTGTTTTCGGTAAGACTTCAGTGGGCTGAACTTGCTCGACATGTTTAAAGAGTTCGTAGTATAAATATTTTTTGGATATAAAATCAATAAGGACTTCTGCCTGATGACCTAAATCAAGGACAGGATCACGAAAGCCGCACGGAAGTCCCAGAAAATATTCGAACCCAATTCAAACAAAATTAATTATAAACGGAACACGCAATCTAAATTTAATAAAATAAAAAACATTTCGCGCTAACATAAAAGGTGTTTTTTTAGAGGTTCACAATTTAGAATTAAAATAGAACAAAGAAAAATATTTTGAATATCAGTGAAACTAGCTTTATTGGATAGATAATTTTATGCCATTAATGCTTGAATATGATTTCGGCCATGTGGCCACAGCGTCTGGCGCGTAGATTGCGCAATCTGGATGTTCAATTTTTATACACTTTTCGCAGCAATTCACAATTTTTCTTTTTGCCGAATTTTGTGTTCCAAGAGTACAATCGTCTCTGGTTTACCAGCGTTGACAAGTGACTTAACATATCTCCAAAGAAAATAATCTAATAGAGTTAGATCACATGATCTCGGTGACCAATTAACAAGACCATTACGTGAAATTAGTCTTTTATCAAATATTCCGCACTGTGTGGCATGTGGCACCGTCTTGTTGGAGCCACATATCAGCAATATTTATGGCAGCCAATTGGGGCACAACAAAGTTAGAAATCATGTCCCTATACCGTTCACTGTAATATTCTGACCTTCATTGTTTTTGAAGACATGTAGACCAATGAATCCGACAGCCCATAAAGCGCACCAAATAGTGATTGTCTATGGATGTAATGATGTTTCGGCAAAGGCTTGTGGATTACAATTACAATTTTTACAGAAATTATAATGTAAACATTTGTTTTTAGCTTACCAAAATATGGAGAGTTGAAAAAGCAATGGTTGAAAGCAATTGGCTTCGGTGAACAAGATGTCCTAAGTGCATGATTATTCGATGCCACAGACAAAAGAGAATCAGAGGAGTTTTTTAAGAAAATCAGCCATTCTCATCTTGTTCATTTACGAATCAACGTGTGGATTTGACGTCATTGAAAATTATCTTAAAAATACATGCCCCCCAATATTAATCAAACCGTAATTTCATATCATACTGAAAAAAACATGTTTCTTTGAAAATTTGTTTCCCAAGACGTTTATTCAACTTCTATAAATGATGCTAACGATATTATCGGGGCCAATTTAGAAGTTTCTTCTCAAGTTGAGGAAGATCCAATCTATGCGTTGAACTTATTAAATGATTTGGCAATCAAGTCGTTGCGTTTAAATAAAACTAATAAAGACCATGACCAGGATTATTTACCACCAATTGACGAAGTACCTGAACTGATGGTTTTCGGAACTAATATAGATTTTATCATCGTGAATTGATAAAAAAATTTAATGACGATAATATATCCGATTTAAACAAAGGTCCTTTGAAATTGCAAACCATTACAAAAATCTCAAATAATTTACCTCTTGGTGCTAGCAATCGTAGTGGTACTACGTCTTCTTATTTTGTTAATAAAAGTATAAAACCTTCTTACATATACAAACAATTTAATAAAATAACGTTAAAGCGAGCAATGGCCTCATCACGTGCTGATCTTTCTACGAGTTCAAGAAGGACTTCTTTAAGGACTAAATACAACAAACACAAAATAATAAGAATCTACGACAAACAAGTATGAGATAAAGAAGAAAAAAATATTATTTTGGGCCACCTGATAGACGAACTAGACCAAAAAAAATTTATTAGTTCTTGCCAGAAGGATAATTTTTTAAACCATTCTGACTCAAATTCCATTTTTTGAGATAAAATTAAAAATCAAAAGTTAGGCAGAAAATATTCAGAAGAAATACGGAAGTTTGCTTTAAATTTAAACTTTTATTCTCCGAAGGCATAGGCCATATGTTCGAAATCAATTTAAAAACTGCTTGTATAAAGTAGTAAATGGGCATCCAGGTTTTACTTCAGAATCTTTTCGTACTCTAAAGTTGCTGGTCCGATCAAAAAAGGAAACAGATGAGGTTGTTAATAAAAATGTATGCTTGGATGAGTTGTCCATTCATCCAAAATGCGAGTATGATTTCCACACCAATAGAATACAGGTAACCCTCCAAGAACACGGCGTTCAAAGAACACGGTTTCGAAGAACACGGATACCCATTTCCTCAAATTTCACGATTTCAAACAACTCGATTTTCGTTATTCTCTTTTATTTTGTGTTTTGTATATCATAACAAAAAATAAAACGTAACGTTTTTTTTATTTTATTTTTTGTAGTATTGAACAACACGATTTCAAAGAACACGGAACGAATTAATCGTGTTCTTGGAGAGGTTCCAGTATCATGATACGCCTAGTTTGAAGGTAGCGACCCAAATGATAATACTTTAGCTACCCAAGTAATTGTGTTTATGTTTGTCAGTTGTACTGCTCGTTGGAAAATTACTCTTGGATATTTCCCTATTAGTAGATTAACATCTGTACAAAAGAAAAATATGATAGAGTTTCATTGGCCTTTATTACACATTATTAGGGTTGTAACAACTGAAACAAGCATAAAATTATCTATCCAATAAAGCTAGTTTCACTGATATTCAAAATATTTTTCTTTGTTCTATTTTAATTCTAAATTGTGAACCTCTAAAAAAACACCTTTTATGTTAGCGCAAAATGTTTTTTATTCTATTAAATTTAGATTGCGTGTTCCGTTTATAATTAATTTTGTTTGAATTGGGTTCGAATATTTTCTGGGACTTCCGTGCGGCTTTCGTGATCCTGTCCTTGATTTAGGTCATCAGGCAGAAGTCCTTATTGATTTTATATCCAAAAAATATTTATACTACGAACTCTTTAAATTTCGTAAATTAATCAAAATAATGAAACAACATATTTTTTGTTCATCTCAAAAATGATATTAATTTTTTTATCAATTTTTGTGATATAAATTAATTGTTAATTTTTAAAAATAAAATTTTTTAGTTATTTATTTAAAAAATGTGAGGTTAGTTTTTGTTGATTTCAAAATTTCCCCAATTTTTTATACCATAAAATAAAAATGCTGTGTTTCAGTCGCTCTAATGTAAATTTTAGTTCTTGTCTTTCTCTGATGTTCAGCAAAAATTTTCTGTTTTCTCCATGGAATAGTACCATTATTCTAATATATATGTATGATTTATATTTTAATAAAACAGAATGAAATGAAACTAAAACGTACGTATTATGTATATACATACTCGTATATACATATGTACTATTTAAAATAATGTTTGTGCACGATCGATAATTTCTTGTTTAGATATATAGAATTTAAACACGTGGTGACCATGAAAAGGAAGAGGATCTATTTTAGATGTAAGTATGTAGCTACGATGATTGTTTTGGTGTGCTCATGAAGTATAATTTAAAAAACGAATATTTGGAGGAGATGATAAGAAACATCAAAAAGTTATGAACGAAAGTATATTTGACGAAAGGGAAAAATATTATAATTAAATGGTTTTTTAATGATCGCAGAAAACAATTACATATACATATTACATATTTGTGTTTGGTTACATTATGTATATTTTATATGCCTATCTATACTGGTTTGTCCAAATTAAATACATTCATGACTAAATTTTCCCTAAGCATACTATTAAGGATGATGCATGATTTAAATTCGATAATTTTAAAATACCTAATAATTTTATAAATGATTTTATTTTTGAGAAAATGAATAAAATCAGCTTACACCGGAAAGATGTCTTTGGGAAAATGTACTATGTATTTGGATTGGTCTCCAAAAAATTGGTCAAGCATACAAATTTTTGTTAACGTTTTCCCCTTATTCCATATTATCTGAAGCATGGTAGGACTTGGTTTGTTTCAACTAGCTTTTGCAAATATTTTAAGACGTCGAAAATAAAAGCTAGTTTTTGATTTTAACTAAATTTGCAAAAACATTCATATTTCGATTGCGGTTGTGGTATATACATATATAGAATTATGAGTATACACAATATCCGTGCAATTCTATTTTTAATCTGCTAACACCAAATTAAAATCATCCTAAGGTTTTAAAATGACAATATATAAATATTTCGTTGTTCGTTGTTGTCAATTGATTTACAAGCTCACATTAAAAGTACACTGCAATTTTTCAGATACAAACCACCCCTTATCATGAAAACTACCCCAAATTTCTCTAGAATAAATGACCACTTCTTTAAAAATTTCAAAAATAGACTATTCAATATCGGATAATGGGTATCGCTTTATAATCCACATCAGAAATGCAATTCGATTGTTAAGTTTTAACTTTAAATCATGGACACAAATTTATTTAGCCACCCACTTTATTTATTAGGTGTATAACAATTTCTACAGATTTTTTCTTCGCGCTTAAAATTATATTTAAAATAGAAATATTTTCACGGTATTTTGTTATTTTTACAGGATCGCGAGTTACATTACCTCGCAGAATAGCAGAGTTTACAATGGCAACTGATAAACAGCACATTCGGCACTGCATTCTATACGAATTCCAATAAGGAAAAAAGCTTCTAAAGCACGGGAATCAATTTGTAGTGTTCTTGGTGCCAACCTTGTGTCTTATGAAATTTGTAATTATTGGTACAAACATTTTAGAAGTGGTGATTTCAATCTTAGCGACAGCCTCGAAAGTTTGAAGATGTGCGAGCTAACCTGGAATCTACAACAGCAACAGACATAACTCAGAAAAAACCTAATACCTAAATAAAATAATGCGTAATAATTGGATTCACATTAGTTTTCAATTCCTATAAAAATCATAAACATTTGATAGTTTAAATTCTCCTAAACTTCTGAAAATTTAAATGAATTGTAAGAAATATGTACTATGGACTTGAAGGATATAAAAATTAACTAAATAGAGTAAACTATTTTCTGGACAGTTATTTTTCAGTAAGTATCTTCTCCTGTACTAAATATTAATTTATTGCATTAATATGCCCAGTACCAAGTGAATTTTCTAAAACTGGTTATGTAACTGTATTTAATTAATGTGTAGTAATCCATCACCATTAGTCATACATACTTTAATCGTATATAGTCCAATGAGTTGTCACAGATTTTTAGTGAGGCCTCATTAAACCTTATATGAAACATGTCTTTGTTTTCGGTAAGACTTCAGTGGGCTGAACTTGCTCGACATGTTTAAAGAGTTCGTAGTATAAATATTTTTTGGATATAAAATCAATAAGGACTTCTGCCTGATGACCTAAATCAAGGACAGGATCACGAAAGCCGCACGGAAGTCCCAGAAAATATTCGAACCCAATTCAAACAAAATTAATTATAAACGGAACACGCAATCTAAATTTAATAAAATAAAAAACATTTCGCGCTAACATAAAAGGTGTTTTTTTAGAGGTTCACAATTTAGAATTAAAATAGAACAAAGAAAAATATTTTGAATATCAGTGAAACTAGCTTTATTGGATAGATAATTTTATGCCATTAATGCTTGAATATGATTTCGGCCATGTGGCCACAGCGTCTGGCGCGTAGATTGCGCAATCTGGATGTTCAATTTTTATACACTTTTCGCAGCAATTCACAATTTTTCTTTTTGCCGAATTTTGTGTTCCAAGAGTACAATCGTCTCTGGTTTACCAGCGTTGACAAGTGACTTAACATATCTCCAAAGAAAATAATCTAATAGAGTTAGATCACATGATCTCGGTGACCAATTAACAAGACCATTACGTGAAATTAGTCTTTTATCAAATATTCCGCACTGTGTGGCATGTGGCACCGTCTTGTTGGAGCCACATATCAGCAATATTTATGGCAGCCAATTGGGGCACAACAAAGTTAGAAATCATGTCCCTATACCGTTCACTGTAATATTCTGACCTTCATTGTTTTTGAAGACATGTAGACCAATGAATCCGACAGCCCATAAAGCGCACCAAATAGTGATTGTCTATGGATGTAATGATGTTTCGGCAAAGGCTTGTGGATTACAATTACAATTTTTACAGAAATTATAATGTAAACATTTGTTTTTAGCTTACCAAAATATGGAGAGTTGAAAAAGCAATGGTTGAAAGCAATTGGCTTCGGTGAACAAGATGTCCTAAGTGCATGATTATTCGATGCCACAGACAAAAGAGAATCAGAGGAGTTTTTTAAGAAAATCAGCCATTCTCATCTTGTTCATTTACGAATCAACGTGTGGATTTGACGTCATTGAAAATTATCTTAAAAATACATGCCCCCCAATATTAATCAAACCGTAATTTCATATCATACTGAAAAAAACATGTTTCTTTGAAAATTTGTTTCCCAAGACGTTTATTCAACTTCTATAAATGATGCTAACGATATTATCGGGGCCAATTTAGAAGTTTCTTCTCAAGTTGAGGAAGATCCAATCTATGCGTTGAACTTATTAAATGATTTGGCAATCAAGTCGTTGCGTTTAAATAAAACTAATAAAGACCATGACCAGGATTATTTACCACCAATTGACGAAGTACCTGAACTGATGGTTTTCGGAACTAATATAGATTTTATCATCGTGAATTGATAAAAAAATTTAATGACGATAATATATCCGATTTAAACAAAGGTCCTTTGAAATTGCAAACCATTACAAAAATCTCAAATAATTTACCTCTTGGTGCTAGCAATCGTAGTGGTACTACGTCTTCTTATTTTGTTAATAAAAGTATAAAACCTTCTTACATATACAAACAATTTAATAAAATAACGTTAAAGCGAGCAATGGCCTCATCACGTGCTGATCTTTCTACGAGTTCAAGAAGGACTTCTTTAAGGACTAAATACAACAAACACAAAATAATAAGAATCTACGACAAACAAGTATGAGATAAAGAAGAAAAAAATATTATTTTGGGCCACCTGATAGACGAACTAGACCAAAAAAAATTTATTAGTTCTTGCCAGAAGGATAATTTTTTAAACCATTCTGACTCAAATTCCATTTTTTGAGATAAAATTAAAAATCAAAAGTTAGGCAGAAAATATTCAGAAGAAATACGGAAGTTTGCTTTAAATTTAAACTTTTATTCTCCGAAGGCATAGGCCATATGTTCGAAATCAATTTAAAAACTGCTTGTATAAAGTAGTAAATGGGCATCCAGGTTTTACTTCAGAATCTTTTCGTACTCTAAAGTTGCTGGTCCGATCAAAAAAGGAAACAGATGAGGTTGTTAATAAAAATGTATGCTTGGATGAGTTGTCCATTCATCCAAAATGCGAGTATGATTTCCACACCAATAGAATACAGGTAACCCTCCAAGAACACGGCGTTCAAAGAACACGGTTTCGAAGAACACGGATACCCATTTCCTCAAATTTCACGATTTCAAACAACTCGATTTTCGTTATTCTCTTTTATTTTGTGTTTTGTATATCATAACAAAAAATAAAACGTAACGTTTTTTTTATTTTATTTTTTGTAGTATTGAACAACACGATTTCAAAGAACACGGAACGAATTAATCGTGTTCTTGGAGAGGTTCCAGTATCATGATACGCCTAGTTTGAAGGTAGCGACCCAAATGATAATACTTTAGCTACCCAAGTAATTGTGTTTATGTTTGTCAGTTGTACTGCTCGTTGGAAAATTACTCTTGGATATTTCCCTATTAGTAGATTAACATCTGTACAAAAGAAAAATATGATAGAGTTTCATTGGCCTTTATTACACATTATTAGGGTTGTAACAACTGAAACAAGCATAAAATTATCTATCCAATAAAGCTAGTTTCACTGATATTCAAAATATTTTTCTTTGTTCTATTTTAATTCTAAATTGTGAACCTCTAAAAAAACACCTTTTATGTTAGCGCAAAATGTTTTTTATTCTATTAAATTTAGATTGCGTGTTCCGTTTATAATTAATTTTGTTTGAATTGGGTTCGAATATTTTCTGGGACTTCCGTGCGGCTTTCGTGATCCTGTCCTTGATTTAGGTCATCAGGCAGAAGTCCTTATTGATTTTATATCCAAAAAATATTTATACTACGAACTCTTTAAACATGTCGAGCAAGTTCAGCCCACTGAAGTCTTACCGAAAACAAAGACATGTTTCATATAAGGTTTAATGAGGCCTCACTAAAAATCTGTGACAACTCATTGGACTATATACGATTAAAGTATGTATGACTAATGGTGATGGATTACTACACATTAATTAAATACAGTTAAATAACCAGTTTTAGAAAATTCACTTGGTACTGGGCATATTAATGCAATAAATTAATATTTAGTACAGGAGAAGATACTTACTGAAAAATAACTGTCCAGAAAATATTTTACTCTATTTAGTTAATTTTTATATCCTTCAAGTCCATAGTACATATTTCTTACAATTCATTTAAATTTTCAGAAGTTTAGGAGAATTTAAACTATCAAATGTTTATGATTTTTATAGGAATTGAAAACTAATGTGAATCCAATTATTACGCATTATTTTATTTAGGTATTAGGTTTTTTCTGAGTTATGTCTGTTGCTGTTGTAGATTCCAGGTTAGCTCGCACATCTTCAAACTTTCGAGGCTGTCGCTAAGATTGAAATCACCACTTCTAAAATGTTTGTACCAATAATTACAAATTTCATAAGACACAAGGTTGGCACCAAGAACACTACAAATTGATTCCCGTGCTTTAGAAGCTTTTTTCCTTATTGGAATTCGTATAGAATGCAGTGCCGAATGTGCTGTTTATCAGTTGCCATTGTAAACTCTGCTATTCTGCGAGGTAATATAACTCGCGATCCTGTAAAAATAACAAAATACCGTGAAAATATTTCTATTTTAAATATAATTTTAAGCGCGAAGAAAAAATCTGTAGAAATTGTTATACACCTAATAAATAAAGTGGGTGGCTAAATAAATTTGTGTCCATGATTTAAAGTTAAAACTTAACAATCGAATTGCATTTCTGATGTGGATTATAAAGCGATACCCATTATCCGATATTGAATAGTCTATTTTTGAAATTTTTAAAGAAGTGGTCATTTATTCTAGAGAAATTTGGGGTAGTTTTCATGATAAGGGGTGGTTGGTATCTGAAAAATTGCAGTGTACTTTTAATGTGAGCTTGTAAATCAATTGACAACAACGAACAACGAAATATTTATATATTGTCATTTTAAAACCTTAGGATGATTTTAATTTGGTGTTAGCAGATTAAAAATAGAATTGCACGGATATTGTGTATACTCATAATTCTATATATGTATATACCACAACCGCAATCGAAATATGAATGTTTTTGCAAATTTAGTTAAAATCAAAAACTAGCTTTTATTTTCGACGTCTTAAAATATTTGCAAAAGCTAGTTGAATCAAACTAAGTCCTACCATGCTTCAGATAATATGGAATAAGGGGAAAACGTTAACAAAAATTTGTATGCTTGACCAATTTTTTGGAGACCAATCCAAATACATAGTACATTTTCCCAAAGACATCTTTCCGGTGTAAGCTGATTTTATTCATTTTCTCAAAAATAAAATCATTTATAAAATTATTAGGTATTTTAAAATTATCGAATTTAAATCATGCATCATCCTTAATAGTATGCTTAGGGAAAATTTAGTCATGAATGTATTTAATTTGGACAAACCAGTATAGATAGGCATATAAAATATACATAATGTAACCAAACACAAATATGTAATATGTATATGTAATTGTTTTCTGCGATCATTAAAAAACCATTTAATTATAATATTTTTCCCTTTCGTCAAATATACTTTCGTTCATAACTTTTTGATGTTTCTTATCATCTCCTCCAAATATTCGTTTTTTAAATTATACTTCATGAGCACACCAAAACAATCATCGTAGCTACATACTTACATCTAAAATAGATCCTCTTCCTTTTCATGGTCACCACGTGTTTAAATTCTATATATCTAAACAAGAAATTATCGATCGTGCACAAACCTTATTTAAATGGTACATATGTATATACGAGTATGTATATACATAATACGTGCGTTTTAGTTTCATTTCATTCTGTTTTATTAAAATATAAATCATACATATATATTAGAATAAGAGAAAAGATACTTTCATACGAAAATAAAAAATAAGTTGAATTTGTTATTTTTCCGTTTGTTTCTTTTTTTACTGTATACACAAATATAAAAATTTTTATTTGTCGCGCGCGTATTGAAAAAATATATTGAGCGAGAAATATGTATTGCGCTCATAATGTAGACCAAAATAGGGTTTGAGCATTAACTAATATTTCTACTAACAGCCGCTAGAAATTTTTTTCCATTTGTAACGACATCGAGAATTTGATTTAAACATAAATTTTCCATTGGTTTAGGGATCTTTATTCATTTATTTGTCTATGGTTAAATCGTGGACAGGAATTTAGCGACTTCGTTAATGAGCCAACTGCTCCTGAATGAGACATCTGCTTAGCTCGATTCCTTAAATTTAACAATATATTGTATTCTCCATTTCCAAACAACAAGCCAAACTACATCACGATCGTTTAAGACATGCATTTATTTTGTCACATAAGGCCATATTCTAGGACGTTATCTAAAAATTATATTTAACGTGAATACTCATAAATTTATCATAAATAGGTAAGCAATACCCTAATTCCTTTCCAATTGTTCATATTCCAGAACTTCATCCATAATCATTTAAGATTCGTACTTCCATAATACATACCAAAATTGGTCAGTTACATTCAAATCGAGCGTCTTCCATAAACGAATTTTCAAGAAATTATGATTCGTTGCACTCGAACGGCTCGTTCTTAAATTTTCATTAAAAACATGATATGAAATACAAACCGTGAATAAATATTAATTTTAAATATCTTTTAAGAGAGCTGTCATTTTCAGTAAATTATTGTACGGCAATTCTTCGAAAATCATAATTTCTCGAAAACGATAATTTACCTAACACGATAAGATAATTCAACGAAAACAACAGTTCGCCGGAAATGACTATTAATGACTTTACCAATATATACAATATACACCAGCTTTCTTGCGAAATTAGTATTGAGTGCGACTTTAAACGATTTGTCCGCAGTACAAGTTGTATCGCGGAATACATAAATAACCAATTACTGCTGGATTTGGAATTTTTGTAATACTAAAATTGACAAAATGCTATGCAAATATTTTTCCCAGTACCATTTTGCCAGTGAAAGCTAGAATAGTGCTACAGAAAACATAAAATTGAATCTTAAACTGTACTGACATTAACTTTGAAAAAACTTTTGAAAATAAAAATGTTGGTGGTGGAAAACTTTGCCTCAGATTAATTTGAATGATTTACGAACTTCGCGTACTATAATACAAATTAATGTTAAATTAATTACAAGTGTAGTATAAAACTGTCAACTATATTTTAAATACTAATTTACTATAGAAGTTATGTAGTACAACTTTGCTTATATTACACCATCAAAATTAAAATATTTACACCCATTTCTACTAAAAAATATGCTTATGCAAACGAGTTTATATCAAAGTACAACTAAACTTTACAAAAATCTCGGGTTATGTTCATTACGGGTAGTTCATATTTTTATTGGCGTTTTGTTCAAATCCTTCATAATAACCTTACAAAGCTCAAAATAATTTTATTCCTTATCAAACATTTTTTTTATGAGTATATGGTTTTACGTACATGTATAATAAAAAATCGCATAAACTACTTCCTAAACTAATTAATTAACATAATTCTAGTGACATCACACATTTACTGTTGTACAGTGTTAAATAGAACGAAAATTTTTTTACACATTTTCCTTTTACATAACATATTCAATATTTTTGGATTGATTGATTACATGAATAAAAAGCGCTCAAGTATAGAAACTAAATAAAGCTGGCCATATATAATTACGAAATTGGAACAACTCTCTTTCACATTAATGTTGTACGTGATTGTTAGATTGATCCTTAATTAGACTCGCTCGACCAATAAATTTATACTCATATACACATCATAATAGCCAGCCACACATTAAATTACTGGGCAATAACAAACGGGCAGCAAAAAGCTGTATGCTGTATAGAAAAATGAGTGGGTGGAAAAATGTCAGTTATGTTTCCTTATTGATGCGGTGCCAATATTTTATTTTTATACATAAAATTTAATGTTCTAGATGTATTGTTTTCTTTATACAGCGCTATGATATTAAAGCTTTCTTCTCATTATATGCTTTTATAGTGTTGTGCTTTTTATACGTTCGTCGTTTAATTTGCTCTTGTTGTTGTAGTTGTGTTTGTGTGATTGTGTTAAGGGTTTTTACACACCACATAAAATTTATGTTCATGACATGTTTAATGAAATTTTATGTAATTTTTGCTTAAAAATAAATGTAAAAACAAAATTTTTATTTTTATTTTGGTGATGGTGTTTGTGTCCTTTTTATATTCGTTTTTGTGTAATTTTATACGAGAACGGTATATAAGAGGTAGACATAGCTATATATACATTTTTACAGTACATATACAAAAGCTCTACAGTGTTGGTTGGTGCGGGTGAATTTTTGGGTATAGCTAATTAAATTAATGATGTTGTAAAATTCATTTCTCTAAATAATTTTATAGTACATGATTTAATGTCAAGATTGCCTTGTTGTCAAAACAAGGACAAAATTTATGTTACCAAAAAAACGTTGTGTTTTAAGGAGACTATAATTGATTATGTCTGTAAAATAGCGCAATAAAGGTCTACAATTTTTATAGGTAAAGTAATTGGTTGTAATTTTAAAGCTTTAAAGAATAAGTTTTGTTTTTCAATTTTTCGATTATTCATTTTATCCAGTGCGTACTGTTTTTACGAATTTTTAATTTGTGCTGATCAATTAATTCGATTTTAGAATTGTCGAATAAAGGGAAAAATCCAAATGTAACGTAGTTTAGCTTCCACCATGCTATTCAGGATCAGCTGTTACACTATATTTGTAATTACACTTAACTTTGTGTTGGGTGCAGTGGAGCTGTTTGTTTCTTTTATTCCGACCATAATATTACATTGAAACAGATATTTTAAACATATGTATGTTTTGCTTTAATGTTCAATTATTGCTGAGAGTGGCCAAGTCTTTTTTTTTTCTTTGAAAGGCAAAATATTTAAAGGGTAACTCACTCAACGAAGAAACTAAGTGTTTTGGCAGAAAAAAAAGATTCTGGAGTGAAACGAAATTTTGTAAAAATTTCTTAAATATTTTGAGAAATATTTAAACGTCGTTGTAAAATTAAAAATTTACTAATAAAAAATTTCAGTTTTAGAAACTATGTCCTTAACACTAACACGGGAATTCATTGAAATTCATGTTAGTTTGAAGCTTTGCTAAAGCGTTGATGACATATTAAGTCATGCGTTTATGCGAAGAATTCACAGCCGACCCACAGTCCATATGCGTGAATGAAATGAAATGAGGTTTATTAATTGGCTTTCATAGGACAGTAAATTCACTGGACAATTAAAAAAACAAAGAAAAAAAAATATCGTGGGACTATCAGTATAGTTATAATGAAATCTTATTTGGTTCCAATTCAAAAATTTGCGGACAATAATAACAAAATGGTTAATTGTACTTGAGCACTGCATCATCGTCCTAGAATTTTGAGACAAACATTATTGGATTTTTACAAATTTGATTTAATTTCTATTTTGTTTACAGAAATGTAATAAAAAGGTAAAACAAACTATAATTTTAAAAGGCGAGTTTAAACAAGTTTGTGACCAACACACCATCACTAAAAAAGGTCCATTTAAACGAGTGATTGCCATGATATATTTTTGTGTTGGAAGTTTTTTTAACATTTATTTAACACATTGTATGTATAATGCTTTTAAATTACGCATTTTATTATAACCAATTTTACAATCATTCGCTACTATGAAAAAAATATGGGGGGCACTAGCTAACGGAGGGGCTTTTTGGGTATTTGCTTCAGGAATGAGCGTTGGTACTACATTCTAATTTGATTTGAATGTGATTCTAACGATTCTTATTTTAGATAATATAGAAATATAGTTATCTCGTTTTCATATCTATTTCCAATAGCTCCCTGTATTTCATCGCCAGTATACTTCGGTTTTTTGTCGTGTTTTTGTCGTGGTGAATTGAGCTCAACAATTGATTGATTTGACGCCATTACCGCCATTATTTGTGATGCAAATTAAGAATCCGAACCTTTTTTAATTTAGTATTTCCAGATTTTCAGAAAATCCGTCCGTTTAAACGGACATCATGCACTTAAGTAATGTATAGTATACATAACTTGTATTACATCGCCTGAAAAGTTACCGGTCTGACACATACATGGTGCCACAAATTTAAACCCGATATTATTTATAAATTTTACCAACCTTCACATGATATCTGTTAAAATTTCATGACATTTCGATCATTAAGTTTACAAGTAACAGTTATTTCTGTGACGCTACTTTTGTTAATTTCAAAACAATGAAAAACAAAAATTTCGTGTGTCGATTAAACACTGTGTTTTTGATGGAAAAAAATAAAATTCAAGCAAAGCAGTGGCTTGATAAGTGTTATCTGGAGTCTGCACAAGGAAAATCAAAATTGATTGGTAAGCTGAAGTTAAACGTGGTCGTACAACCACCGATGATGCAACACACTGTGTATGCCCAAATGAGGCTGTGACTCCATAAACCATAAAAAATCCTCAAAATTGTTTTGAAAGACCGTAAAATGAAGTTGCGTGAGACAGCTGACATTTTAAAGATATCTAAGGAACGTGTTGGTCGTATTTTGCAAGAACAATTGTCCATGAGAAAGCTGTGTTCGAATTTTGTACCGCATTATTGCTCACAATGGATCAAAAACGACAACACATTATTCTATTTCTTGTTTGGATACCTCAAAAAAACCTTTACGAAAAGTATTTTGGTTCCAATAAAGACGGAAAATATTTGCATATAAAAAACGCACATTTTAATTTTAACTGTACAAGCAAAATTATTTGTTTGACGATCGAGAACTAACTAACCCTATACTCAAATAATTTCAACCGACTGTCGAGATATACCTTTTTTATCGATTTTCATGATTGTCATTTATAACGGATTTCATGCATTTAAGGGTTAATTAGCAATTCAAGACAGTAATATTTGTAAACTCACAATATTTAAATTTTTTATTTTATTTTTATTTTTCACTGTAATGTTCGACAGGTATAATACACGCTAAACTAAAATAACTCAAACCAATAAAATCGATTCGATTTGCGAGACCGAAAAATAATACCTATCCCCTCCATATGGAAATGGCTCTTGATTTATTTGATTGTATCAACTTAAAGCTGACATTTCCACATATTGAAATTTTGTGACAAACCCTTTGATATCCAGAAATCATTAATCACAACTAATTATAGGATATCCTAAATCTCCTTTTGAAAATAGCAGTTAAATCATTTGATTTTGTTCATTAAGTCTATTATTTTTAGATTGGTGAATTTTCCGACAAAATTTAAGATTTCCAAAATTTATTTTAACAAGAATTATGCAAACTAACAAAATTGACTTAATGTTGCCAAAACTATACAGGATAACCCTTCTTCTCAATTTGAGAGCTTCGTTCATTTTTTTGGGTTACCTTATAAGCATTTTCTGACTAACCCCACCATTTTAATAATTCATTGAAACTAAAACTACCCATACCTAACGAATTGACTTAATCTACCAGATCAAAATTCGGAAGTATCCCATTTTTATGGAACTGTCCTTTAGCTCACTTGATTTTCTTGCCTGACGTCGGCATATCGTCTTATTTACACATAGTGGCATGGGTGCACACATTTTTCATACCCGGCATTTAGAGGTTCGAATTTTCTGTAAAACTAATTAAAAATGAGAATTTAAAATGTTGTGACGCGACCCATTTACATCTCGGTGGGTTCATAAACAAACAAAATTGTCACATTTGGGGATCGGAAAATCTATAAGGATATGTGGACCACCCAATGCATCCATTACCTGTTACTATTTGCTGCGGCTTGTGGCGTGGCGGCAATATTGGAACGTTGTTCGAATGTTCGAAGATGAGACCGACGCGACCGTTACGGTCAACGTAATCAACTACTGCCACATGGTAACATCTTTTTTGTGGCTATATCTTGAAGATATTGGTTTGGACAATTTTTTGGTTCCAGTAAAATGGGGGTTATAATAGCGAAACTGCCTCAAAAATTCAATCGCCACATTATGAGTCGAAATGGTGAATTGAATAAACCGAAACGGGGATGTGATTTGACACCTTTGGATTTTTATTTGTGTGGTGCCGTGAAAGACAAGTGTTATACGGACAATCCATAAAAATTGAGCATTTGAAAGCAATATTGACGCAACCATTGCCGAAATAGATCCGCACATAATCCAAAATGTGCTCAGAAATTGGACCGACCGAATGGAGTACGCCAAGGTCGGCCGCTGCTCCCATTTGAATAAAATCATTTTCCATATATAACCAGGAGTATTGTACTTTCAAACAAAAAAAAAAAATCGTGTTGAAAGAGTTAAAACAAAAAGGTTGAAATTTTAATTTCACCAGGATTATCGTCTCCATTATAATACAGACGAGTTTTAGAACAAACTATTATAGAAGCATTTTAAAACAAACTGAAAAGATTTTTGTTAAAATTAACTTGGAAGTAACGGGTTGTTGTTTGGAGTGGATTAATACCTGTGAAACTCAATGCAAGTGTCACCACTTTATTATCTTTCCAAGAAATTAGACATATGGGTGTATCTTCAACATTGGCACTGCGCTCCTCACAAGAGCCACGATTCATCTTTTCCATATTTGGAAGTTTATTATTAGGAATACGATCTTTTCGTATAGTGCCGATACATCTCATACCTATTTTATCCAGCTCAACTATAAGTGAGATTGATGTAGAGTAATTGTCAAAATATATTTGATGATTAACATGCCGTGGTACATCACGCAACAAGCGCATTACTACATTTGCCGAAGCGCTTAAATTTTTTTGCATCGCAAGTCGCTTTTTGTTCTCCAAACCAGTAACGCCTCAAAATTGTACATGTACCCGGATATTCCCGATAAGTTTGTAACAGCTATTTTTTGGTGTTTGTTAATTCCAGAAATCCACATCAAGCGGCTTCAGAAAGTGGCTTCAAACAGCGGCTTCAAGAAGCGGCTTCAAAAAGCGGCTTCAAGAAGCGGCTTCAAAAAGCGGCTTCAAGAAGCGGCTTTAAGAAGCGGCTTCAAAAAGTGGCTTCACAAAACGGATTCCGAACTTTCATTTTATATTTGGTTACGACTTTTTGGTGTTTCTTAATCCCAGAAATCCAAATAAAGCGGCTTCTTGAAGCCGCTTCTTGAAGCCGCTTTTTGAAGCCGCTTGAAGCCGCTTTATGAAGCCGCTTTTTGAAGCCGCTTGAAGCCGCTTAATGAAGCCGCTTCTTGAAGCCGCTTTTTGAAGCCGCTTTTTGAAGCCGCTTTTTAGAGCCGCTTCTTGAAGCCGTGGCTTCACAAAACGGATTACATATTCACCAACAACATAGGTTTATGGACCTCTATTGACATTTGGCCGAACTAAAATAATATGGAGTTAAAATAGAAGTCAATTAAATATGAACCAGGTACATTATTGATGAGACCAAATTGGATGATGGAAATGGGTGCTAAATTAAAATTTTTATATTTGGTGGTATTTTAAGTGGGTTCATCAAACTGATGTTTGTGATGAGGATGTTGTTCGGGTTGATCATGTGCTCACTATAATAAAAGTTTAACGGCGACTGTTGTAAAATCGTATTCTTTTACGGCCAAAGAGTGTTAGGTTAGGTCTACCGTATGAGTCGGTACTAACAAATTATACTAACGTCGCTACTAACTAATAATTTACTTGTTTCAATATCAAATTATAAAATTATTTTGCCCCTTAGATAATAAGACAATTACATATTAGCTAGACAACAAGTTTATCAGACTAAATGACGTAAAATAAAATATTGCGAAAATTTAGATTTTAATATTGTTTCTTATAGGTTGTTGACAATGTCTACATTGTCGACGTCAATTACGCAGAAAATCGCTATGTAATCTACGTGATAGATTACGTGTCGACAACTGTGTAGATTACATTGTGTAATCTAGCCGCCCAACCCTGCTAATAATTCAAATTTGGTGTTAATTACGGTTTATTTTTTCAAACCAATTAAGTTTTATGGTAAATATGTACCTGCGTCTCCAAACTCAAAACTTCCGCGCTTCCATAATTTCTTTATTTTCAAATATAATTAGATATTTCAAAAAAAAAAAATAAATAAATAAATATGATTACATTACTCTAAAAATAGAGTAATTTTTTTCAAAAACATCCCCATTATTAAAATTTTGAAACTATTTTCGCAGTAAACTATGTCACAAAATTGTGACACTTACGTGAAAAATGTTATTTCGTCGTTGTGCATTTGTCAAGTAACTTATTTAAGTTGGATTTCAGTTTTTAAATGACAATAAAGTAACCAACTTGACCATTTCGATAAAAAATAACTTTATATTGACTGGTAAAGACACCATCGTATGGTGGTCGCACCAACCGATAAATAAACAATTGTAGTCTTGCGTTCTAAATGTCAAATTTTTTAAGTTTCTAGAGGTTGCACCGACGTCGGGATTTGGTCATAAAATTATAAAGTTATTTGGTGCTATACATGGGATCATACAATAGCTGAGACATTAATGAAGCCCTGCGTGCAGTCGATATAGCTAAATGTATATATTCGATGAAAAGGCGGCAAAAGAAATCACTGATGTGCCGCTATCAAATGACACGGTAACTAGTCGAATTATATATTTAAAAGCTAACATGAAGTCTCAATTGATATTTCGCCTGAACAATTGTAATTTTTTTCTGGAATTTTGCCTGTTTTTGTCCGATATCAGCATACAAATTTGCTTGAAGAGGATCTTCTGTTGTGTGAATCATTGACAAATAATACAACTGGAGCCGAATTATTTAATGTCGTGAATGATTTGTTTAAGACTGATGGTTTAGATTGGAAAAACTGTGTTAGGTAGGAAAACCGCTGGCGCTGTTCCTTAAATCAAGAATTTAGCAAAAAACTGCACCAGGACCATTCCATTCATTAACGTCAAATCCTTGCAGTAAATGTCAATGTCTTAGAAAAATGTCCTTGATGAGTCTGTAAAGGTAATAAATTTCAATAAATGAAAGCCCTACCAAACACGGCATTTTAAGATTTTTTGCGAAGATATGGGCACCATTCATAAAGCTTTTTTGCTCCATGTTAACGTACGATGATTGTCACATGATTGTCAAATTTTCATGGTAAATCGAATAGATTTACAAGAAAAACTGACAGATAAACCGTAGTTGTTTCGAAATGTATACCTCGCCGATATTTTATTTCACTTCAAGGAAAACAAGTAACAGAGTTCACAGCCAATGATAAGATTCAAGCTTTTAACAAAAAATTTGAGTTTTGGATCATTTGCATTCGTGCTCGTGGGCTAGCTTCCCAATACTTAAAGAATTGTTCGATAAAATTAATGGGGACATCGAAGAAAGTGATTATTCTAGTTTTAAGATTTTTTCAGCTTTTCAGACAAAATATCATTTTAATGAACACCCATACAATGTTTACGACAATTTTTGTCGCAGAAAACAAAGAGGCCATTTATTAACAATATTTCTACTACAAAAGTAGAAAAATGCACTCCCCTCCCCCACGTTTAACCCCAGCGCACTTGTGTACACAAAGATACACAAACCCTTACAAAAAATGAGAACTCCCTTAGGTAGCTTCTTGGCAGTTTGGTTTCGTACTGATAAAAAGTTGGTCTACTCATCAGGTTGCAACGACCAAACTGCAAAATTTCAACTCTTGCTTTGTACCGATAATACAAATCAAGAACATATTGATTTAGCGAATTATATAACACTAAATCAGAAACCACAGGAAAATTCTCACTATGTATGTGTGTAACAAGCAAATACATATAATTAAGAAGAATTATTAAAGTCGTCCGTGAATTTAATTTGTTTTAAGATTTTTTTCGGCTTTTCGGACAAATCTTAAAACAAAAAAAATCTTAAAACAAATTAAATTCACGGACGACTTTAATAATTCTTCTTAATTATATGTGTTGGCGTGTTACACACATACATAGTGAGAATTTTCCTGTGGTTTCTGATTTAGTGTTATATGATTCGTATCTTGATTTGTATTATCGGTACAAAGCAAGAGTTGAATTTTTGCAGTTTGGTCGTTGCAACCTGATGAGTAGACCAACTTTTTATCAGTACGAAACCAAGCTTCCGAGAAGCTACCTAAGGGAGTTCTCATTTTTGTAAGGGTTTGTGTATCTTAGTATACACAAGTGCCCTGGGGTTAAGCGTGGTGGAGGGGAGTGCATTTTTTCTCCTTTTGTAGTAGAAATATTGTTAATAAATGGCCTCTTTGTTTTCTGCGACAAAAATTGTCGTAAACATTGTATGGGTGTCCATTAAAATGATATTTTGTCCGAAAAGCTGAAAAAAATCTTAAATCAAATTAAATTCGTCAACATTTGGAAGATATTCTAAACTCAGTTAAACAGTATTTTCCAGATGAGCAGAATGAAAAGCTGAAAATTACACATGGATTCGAAACCCATTCATATAGTTCAGAAAAGACCAGAATGTTTCACAGTTAAAGAGTACGAAATCTTCATTGACATGATTTCAGATTCCTCACTACTGCCCATATTTAAAACAGCACTTTAAGATAAGAATATACAGATTTATCAATGAAAGCTGTTAAAATACTTCTCCCTTTCGCTAAGACTTATCTGTGCGCGTCCAGATTTTTTTCGTATGCCGCAACAGACATACAATAGTTAGGCAAAAATTGGAAACAAATTCACTCGTCCCACTAACAATGCTCGTTTTTTTATAATTTATTATATTTTGCTATAAAAAAATAAGTTGAAGTATAAATAATTTTATTTTTCATTTTTATTTAAGAATTTGTAAATACAATGTACAAAAAAATAAACTACTCTTCGCTGTTAGGCATTAACGCTTGGTACATACACACAATTAGTCATTACTGAACCACTGTGGTTCCGTGTAAATTATTATGCCTATGGAGGGCTCCGCAGATGAAAACGTAGATCCGCTGAACTAGAGTATGATTAACTGTAACTAACCATTTATATTCAATATTGAAATCATTTAACAATAAACAAAATTATTAGAAACCCCACCATCCTACACAGACAAAATATAGATCAAAATTTATACCTTCCATTAGTGCAGACCTACATAAACCGCCTACGGTGTAAACAGAATTATATGACATTTTCAATCAAATTATTATAATATCAAAAGCCCACACGAGATTGATTTTGTACGCTTTGATATGGGTATGCGAGTATACATAATAAGAATACGATAAAATATAAAATTAAAAATCGTTGTAATTAGCTGGAAAAATCAAACCCCATAATATGCGGCTAAAAATTCAACATACCATAAGTAAACATTGATTTTTCATTCATATATATTTACATAGGAATTTTTCCACACTAATGCACAGAAAAATTTTATTTTTATTCGAGATTTCGAATTAAATTTACCAAGAAAATTTGCGTATTGTGCACTCGCAAAAATATTTCTAGGAAAACGGTTATTACCATAATCAGAAATTAAGCAAAAGGTAAATTAACTTACAACAAAAAAGACAATAAGCAAAAGAAAAGATTATCTTTGTTTTTCAGACGAAAATTCCATTTTTTACTTTTCTTTTTTGTTTGTACAGTAATAACGGGAAAAAATATTTTTACACTTACGAGGATACGTGAACCTGCCGTATATACCATATAAGTGAACCTATATATCCATATAAAAACACTGTTTTCCTTTCTCGTGTTCATTGGGATTATTTCCTTTTTGTACATTAATTAACACAACAAGAAGCTCATTTTTAATTTAACTTTGATAAAAAAGCACTGTTGTTGTTTTCCGTCTTTATGGTATAGAAGTCAAGAAGAGAAATATACTTGTTCGTTTCATATTCATTTGAATATAAAGGATAAAACAAACGCAGCAAAGCTTTTTCCCCGGTTTATTTATTTTTGTTGTTTTCTTTTTATCGTATTTTAAATTTGTTATTTTTTAAATTGGAAGAAATAAAAGTTTAGTTTTTTTGCTTTTTGTTGTACATACATAGTACATATATAGACATGAATGCTTAACATATGATTATTGTTATTATTTTACTGCTGTATGTACGATTAAAAATCTGGCTACGTTAATATTTAACGAACGAACGAAAAACAACAAATCTCGAGAAAAGTTGGAAAAAATAATTTTCTTTTGTTGCAATGTACACGTTTGTGTCTCAATTATGTATAATATGTGATATGATATATGATTTGTGTATATACATATATGTTTTATGTGTTATTGTTCGTGACAACACCTGTGCGATGTTAGTTTAAACTTATTCATAAAATTTTATGCTTTATGTGTCTTTCTTATTATAATTTTTGAGTTTTCTTTTTTAGACGATGACAAAAAATTTGTTACCGTACTAAGTGTTTTTGTATTTTCCTAAAGTCTTTGTCTGTCTGTATATATTTGTGATGAATTACTCTACGATGCTAGAGATTTTTTTTCGTGTTTAAATGTCATTCAGAAGCAAATTAAAATATGATTATAATACGAAGCATCTAGTGTATCGTGCTATGCGGAGCTGCCTTTGTATCATTAATGATAACTAAACAAATGAAATTATTTTGCAAAATGTAATGAATTCTGTCTGGGAATAATCTAACGAAAGTTTATTCTTGCATTTTTATGCGTTTTGTTGATAAAAAATTTAAATAAAATCTAATTGGTCGAGCGCAGTGCCCTGTACTGTCTAAGATAATTAGCCAGCTTTGTTATTTTATCTTAATTAATTTTAATTGTTTTTGGAAAGAGGTATTATTTAAATAATTTGATTTAACCCAGTGATAAACAATTTGAGAGTTGACTCTTTTATTGTTTTTGAAACAAGATTTGTAAAAAAGCTATGAGTTATGTCATCGACGAGAACACCAGTAAATAGTTAAAGGAATCTATCGATTGTACTATCAATAGTACAGAGAACTATTAATACTTCTCATGATATCGACTCTCTCTCTCTCTCTCTGGTACTATATCTCATCAAGGCCGCCTCAAATAAGGCTTCATAATCATATTTTCATTTCGGATAATGAGTGATTAATTCATTGATCCTAAACCAGCCCTGACATTTTTTAATTGTAACCTTGAGAAACGAACCCGGGACCTCCGGTCCGTACTCCGTACTATCGTTTGTGTACTTGTTAAGAATATAGTGATTATTACAAACGTTGACATATCAACAACTGTGTACTGGTTAATTTTAAGGAGTTAAATTTTATTACAGCTTATAGTGGCTGCAGATATGATTATGGCCGATAACTCAGATTAAGAATCATCAGGTCTCGAAGATGAAAATCAAATTAAAATTATTATGATGTATACTAATAAAGAGAACAAACATAATTTAATCGATGTTATAATGAGCGAAAATGAATGCCAAAACGAACCTGTTGATGATAGTATCGCAACCGAACATCTAGGAACAAGTCGAAATATCGAAGAACTTACATTTGCAGATATTGATCTCGAATATGTAGAGATGAAATCGAAAAAATGAAATTTACATCTAACAAAGATATACATTGGAGACATTTGAATTTTGAGCCACCGAAACAACATTTCCGATGCGAAGACCAACTAAGTCAACATTTAGAAAATGAAGTTGGCAGCCCCCGTATGGAATATTTTTAAAATATATACCAACCGAAATGTTCGAGCAACTAGCGACATTTAGAAATATATATGCTCTTCAAGAAGGAAAAATCGCATTTAAGTCTACTAACATGGAAGAAATGATGAAATTTGTGGGTCTTCATATTCAGATGGGCATTTTACAATTACCACAGCTAAATCTGTATTGGAATCAAATGTTAGACGTTTAGTCTGTTTCTAAGGCAATGCCAATAAATCTGTTCTCGCAATTAAGATCAAATTTTCATTTAATCGATATAATAACAGCATTCCAAAAGAATGCACTGACAAATTTATCAAAATGCGACCACTTATTGAATGTGTTCGAAAACGGTGCAATGAAACGCGAGTAGAGGAAATTATCAGCGTAGATGAGCAAATAATTCGTTTCAAAGATCGCCTTAGTATTAAGCATTATATGAAAAAAAAGTCGGGCCCCTGGGGCATAACAAATTTTTTTTTTATGTGGTTAGAGCGGGTACCCTTACGATCTTTTTTATTATATCAGGGAAAGAGCATCGAAATTTCATTTTTTGATCGTGCTATAATGGATCAGTAATGGATCAGTAATGCTCAAGAAATTATGTGATTAATGGATTTTAAACTAGAAGTAGCACAATGCTTACTGAAAATTGGTATTGCTAAGCGCGGAAACTATAGTGCCCGAGAGGCTTTTGACTTAGTGGAATTTCGTATTCGAGTGGAAAATCGACCGCCTAGCGACATTCAGGACATGAGGACAGTAATTTTGCATCACGATGTAAATATGAGGGTTGCACAAGCAGATCCAGAATTAAATGTGCTAAGTACCATGTACACTTATATGCCTGAATAAAACCAATAATTATTTCTTGCGGTTTCAAAAGTCTTAATTTATTTTTATGAAGAATTTTAGTGTAATATTTTAATGAAATGTGATAGTTTTGTTTTATATTTGACTTATGTACCTTTTATTTTATTTTGTATTTCTTATTTTATTTAATTTTTATTTTATTGTAATCGACTGAAGCAAGATGATAATAATAGCAATATTATCAAAAAAATAACAGCATTTCATATACAAAAATTTCAACCCTTCTGAAATTTTGTCATCAATTGTGCACGGAAATTATTTCTAGAACCACATTTCCGCTAAAAGTAGCACCTAAAAAATCGAGTTCCTTGACCCCAAAAACATCAGAATAATGTTTTTTGCCTTGAGGAATGCAGCAGATTTTTTGCATGAGTGAAAAGGTTAAAATTGTCCTAATAACGTACCTAAATAATTTTTACACCAGTAAAATAAAAACACGTATTTCTTTATTTATTTTTTCTACCATACAGCATGTTTATAAAATTGGTTATTTACAAAAATATATAAAATAAGTAATTAAAATAACAAAAATAAAATAAGCCATATAAATTAAAAATAAAAGTGGTAACAAATTTGGCACTAAAAAATAATTATAAATTACAATTTCTAATTACATTCAGTTCTTTATTAAGCTGAGCAGGAACAACAACCAAGTCAAGACTACAGAGTTTTAGCGATTGCTCTCTTGAAAACAATGCGAGAAATTTTTAAATCAAAATGCTCAGCAATGTTGTTGAGATCTCGTTGAATGCGCATTGTAGGACCATGGTAGCTGTAATTACTGTCGGCAGTTGGAGTACAACGAAACTATCGTGGGTGTAGGTGCATTGAGGAGCATACATATTAAAAAGTGACAGTAATTTAGCACAATCAACTTTACCATAAATTTTACGTGCAAAAGTACCATTGGCACATGTATGACTAGAAGCCAGTGCCGAAGGCTAAGGAAACAACAACGGTCAAGGTAAGGTGAGAGACTATTATAAGAGGCGTACTGTAAAGCAGATAATTTTTTGAGAACTAATTTAACAGAAACTGCTTAACATATAATTTGTAACACACCAATCGCAAAACCTGATCAAGCCGCACTGAAATAGAACGCGGTCTAATTCGCATGAAATGTTAGCAAATAATTATATGTCGTTTGCAAATGAAATTAATGCAAATGGAATTATTGAAATATAATCAGCGAATGTGAAACATTCGACAAGGCCGTTAATAAATAATAGAAATAACAGTGGACCCAAGTGGCTACCTTGAGACACACCAGACGAAGGAATGAAATACCCTGAGTATACATAATATCAATCTTGACACGCATTTTACGATTAGATAAGTTGGGCATTAGCCAATCTAAAGGAATAAAGGTGGATTTACATATGCGACGTGTGACGTGTGACAAGTTGAAATTAACGTGACGCTTTCTTAACAACAATTTACATTTGCGACGGATGCCGCCACGCACACTAATTAAATATTTTTTGTGGTGTATATTAATTGTGTTCCGTCACTAAAAAACACTGTGGCAAAACAATTAAAAATTTGTTTGCATGTTTCTAATTTTTTATGTATGTGTGACCGTCACGGAAAAGATAAAATTTGTTCATGTCTCGGCGTGTAGCGTGTGCCGTGTGACGAATGTCAAAATAGTCGTTTATGATTGGCTATAGGCACCCGTCACACGTCACACGTCGCATATGTAAATCCACCTTTATGTCGCAATTTAGATCACTAAGCTTTTTCATCAATAATCTAAAATTGATTACTTTTTCTGAAAAACTGCCAAATTAGTGACCGTTGAGAGCGGCCCGGAAAGAGTCCAAAAAATTAAAATTTGTGGCAACCGCTGCGACTTAGAAGAACTCTCGTGACGCTTATGTTATTATTTTAAATATAAACTATTCAAACAGTAGAAATCTGCATGTTATACATAATTATTTTAAAAGTGAGAATTTTGAAGACACTTATATATATGGCATACGGGCCTATTAGCTTTTATCACTTGAAACTATTTTATTGACTTGTTGGCATATTATGACAATCCCTTAAACGTTTCACATGATGTGTTTTTTCAAAGATTTCTACTCAAAATTCTTATAAGAAATTAGGTTGACAGTTTAGAACTAATACACTAATGCTATATTTGTTATTTGTTAAAAATTTCACGCCCATTTATCTACCAAATGTTTATGTTATTTTACTGTACTATCAAGAAAATAAACGAAATATAAATGAGAGTTGGCTAGAACTCAATGGAACAATCACCCATTAATACAAAATTCAAAATTATTACAGAAACGAACCGTAATCCAGCAAACACAAATTGCGAACCTCGACTATCGAACACGTAAACGAAACATACGTTGGAACATCATAACTCTAACAGAAACGTTAAAACTAGTAAAAACTTAGTTGCAAATATATAATATAAAGCTTCGCCGACATTTTTTACAAAGATAGTGATAAACTAATTTTCTCTAACAATATCAAACATCAAATAAACCTGAATAACGATAAAGCGGTACATAAAACAGTACAAACACCCAGAAAACCAAAAACCAAAAATTAAAAATGAGAAAGCAAAACTATTGAATCAGGGGATCAGTAGGCCTTCATTTAGTCCTATGTCGAGTCCAATTTGGATGGTACTGAAAAAACCCGAATCACAAGGCAACAAAAAATGGCGTCTAGTTATCGGTTATAGACAACTTAACTTACAAACTATATAGTTGATAAATACCCATTGCCAAATATAAATAATATTTTGGATAAATTAGGCAAATCTATTTACTACACCACCATTTTGGGCAAACTGTAGAAAAATCATGCACATATTATGTTACATGGGCGATATTATAGTATTTATTACTAGTCTCCAAGACATAATCGATGTGAAAAATGTGTTTCAAAAGCTTCAACAAGCAAATCTTAAGATCCAAATAAATAAAACTCATTTTTTACAAAAAAGAAATTGTATTTCTTGGGCATATTATATCAAAAAACGGTGTGAAACCAAACCCATCAAAAATAGAGGCTATCACTAGTGTTAAACTTTCAAAAACTCAAAAATAAATTGCTAGCTTCTTAGGTCTATTAGGGTGTTACCGCAAATTTATTAAGGATTTCGCGGAAACAACTAAACCCCTAACAAACATGTCAAAGAAAGATACCAAAGTTATTCTTAACGAGAAATATACAAAACTTGTTTCGAGATTAGAAAAAACCTGTTAACCTATAAAAACCTGTGAACCTATACTCCAATATTCAGATTTTAGCAAACCATTCATATTGAATACCGATACTAGTAATGTAGCATTAGGAGCAATTCTGTCTCAGGGTCCAACAAAATCCGGCCTTCCAATCTGTTATGCATCTAGAACATTGTCTAAAACCGAATGCAGTTAAAGCACTATTGAAAAAGAGCATTTGGGTATAGTGTGGTCGGTAAAATAATTTTGGTCGATATCTGTATGGCCGCAAATTTATGATTATAACCTATCACAAAACTCTATACTTTGGCAATTTATTTGCAAACAACCAAATTCAAAAATAGTTTGCTGGCGAAGGAAGCTTGAAGAGTGTGAGTATAAAATCGTACACATAAAGTTTCCCTAAACACAAATGCTGATTCATTATCTATGCTCGTAGAAGATGGGCAGATTAAAAAACTCAATAAGTATTGGAGAAATGACGGTTTATCATCCAAAGCTCTAATTCTTTCTCAGATCCTTTACAACTTAGTAGTTAATAAATATAAAATCGTTATTTATTTATCTGTGGATATTATTTAAACTATCCTCTATTCTCTAGTGTTTCGAAAGGTAGTCTAATGTAAACGAAATTCCGTGTTTTACTTTCATAATTTTACCAGTTGATCTAACGAACTCTAATTTGGAAAATCATTTCACAAATATACGTGTTTTAAATCTAATTTTAAACTTGATAATTTCCCATAAAAATGTAAATCAATTAATGATTCTAGGCTTTAGAGAAACTAAAGACTCGTTCTTAGATGGCTCCAGTGACTTTAATTACAAGTACCCACACATTGACTGTGTGTTTCCACATCGAAGACTCGTAATATTTACCAGATATGATTTCCTATATATCAATCATGAATTTATCCTTACCAGCTCTTACCCATGTTATAATATTTTGTAGATTAAAATTAAAATTTGTAAACATTCTCTTCCCATTTTCCTTTTATCGAAATTCAAATTTGTTATATTTCGACACTATTCATAAGTTTGGCATATTATCGATCTCCATTGATAAAATTAACCTTTATCCCCTGCCGTTCAGCTTCTTGCAAAGATGAATTACATGTGTTTAATAACTAATGGCTGAGATACTGAACATTTTGCAGAATTTAATCAACTCTGTTAACTTGTTGAAAACCCTATCAGCTATCCTGATATGACAAAGAAGTTTTCTCATTTATTAAATTTTATTCTGAGTATCGTTTCCGACAAATACTCCTCCAAACTCTCTCTCTTCTTCTGATCTATGCTTCTTCTAAACACATTACATCATAAGATTAATTGGGGATGTATAATTTTCTTCCATCTTAATATAAAAATATATCAGTCAGCAGTTTTTTTCAATAAAGCTACCTGTCGGACAAAAATTGTGTCGACATTAAAAACAGAGCATATGCCACAATAACTAGGACCAAACTAGTAAGTGGTCGGTCAAAAAGTCCATGTCAACTTGAAAACAATTTTGAACTCTTATAACGAAAAACCCGGACCATTTGGTCCTTTGTTAATAGCTTCTTTGTTTTATAATTCAAAAAACAAATTTATTATCACCACATTTTGGTGCAGCTAGTACTCCACCTAAACTGTCCAAATTTACCTAAAGTTGATTCAACCATGTCCAAAATACCATGCCATTCTAAGGTGGACTTTTAAGGGAATTAATGGGGACCAGTTCTTAGAAAAGCGATAAATCTTTACCTGCAAAGTACAAATCGGTTCCTTTGATACGTGTGTTGTCGAAAGTAAATGAAATCTATCGTCAATTTCTATCATAAAGACTACCTATAGAGACACTTGAACTTTTTTCCAATTTTCACTGCGGATTCACTGCTAAGCATTGAAAACTTTTGAGATTCTACCATTGTATCTTTCAGTTTATGTAGAGATGTCAGTCTACTACAAATTTATTGTCCAAATAATATCCAATCCCCGTGGTATTATTCAATTTTGAAATCGCATTGCTAACAAACTAAATTAGTTGAAATTCAAACTATCAATAAATGTAATAGTCCATTTAAAAATATTATCTTTCTGAATTCATAATAATAAAATCATTATATGATTTAGACACCACCTGAGCTTAATCGCTCGAATTTAATTTTGCCATGTTATTGCAAATTCTATTCACCTTGGCATATTTTAAATATACGCTCATTCTTACATTTAAACTGGCCGCTTTCCCGATTCACATCCGAGGCTCGTATGATAATGCTCATATTAATAGGATACTACTATTTTATAATTATAAATAACATTTGAAATTTAAGCGAATTAGTTCACACACGGCTTAGCTTATAATCATATGGTTAAAAAAATAGAGAATATTTGTGGGTTTTCCCTAATTCTTCTTGAATCTGAAAATAATAGTGCGAACATAAAGCTTTTCTATTCTAGTTAAATGGGCCAAATTTAAATAAAGAACAGGACTGTCGAAATAAATAAAAAACGATACCTCTAAGAAGATTCATTCTGAACAAATTTATTTAGTCAGAATAACAAATTCTTGAATGAAAAATGAGAAATAGTTGACCGTTAACTGAGCAAATGAAAATACACCAACATGGCTAATTAATAAATTGAAAACAGTTAACTCCGGCTTCGACAATAAATCTGTGCAAGATTAGGCTGTATTGAACACAGATAAAGCTACTACGTACGGTTATGGCCACCCATTAATTTTAGGCTACTCTGACCAGATCCGATTAGCTGTGTTTCGCTACACCAAGAGAAATGATGAACAAGAGAGATAGACTGTTTTTGGTGAGACCCAAATAGCCTGTGTCATAAAAATATAAATTAACGGCCTGTTGGAAATACTGATTGACCCATCTGATGATGCTTGGAAGTTTAAAGTTCGTTCAGATTATTTTGCACAGATCAAAGGCATGATTTTTAGAATTCAAAATAAGATATTCAAAGATATTTAAGCACAAGGACAGCACAACCTTGCTGAATTCGTAAATTACATAACATCTTCAGTGGTGGCCAAATTTTGAATATTCTTTTTCCAAAAAACGTTAAAGTAAATAATACAACTTCGCCTCTTCTTGTTTATTGATCTTTCGTGACCTAATGTTATTTTCATCAATCGTAATAGAATATTTTGGCAAATTCTACACAATCAACTCGGATTAATTTTTGTAACAGTATAATATCGAAAATGCATCTTCGACCTCTGTGCTGAAGGAGCAAAACACTTTATTGCTACAAAATTCGTTCAAGACAAACAAATCTTTCAGACACGAAAGTACATTTTACAGTGATGAACTATAATCATTTGTTAATATGAGCTATAAAACAGCACTTTTATTTTCCACCATAATAATTTAAACTTTACCAAAACCATAAATTCGAATAGCAAAGTGTTAACAGTTTGACTGCACTTAAATAAATTAAACCAAATATTATTTTTATGTTTTTCAAACTATTTCAAGTGACTCCAGATGTCTTTTGTCAAACTAACCATTAAACAATATTTTATTTTACTACGTTTTGATGTGCATAAGTTTTTTCATTAGCCTGCTCGAGCTAGGCAACCAAAAGGCAACAAAACTTTTTTGTAACAAACTTTGAATTTTACTATTAGTTTTTAATCTCTGAAGTGATATTTTTTGCATGGATGTTATATGAATGTGTTTTCTTACATCATTTTCTATTTAATGGTAAAAATATTATGTGCTTAAAAAATAAAAACCCCTAAGAATTATATCACATTTAAAAAATTGTATATATAGCTAATTTTCATATATGAATCAGATCATGAAAATTTGTTCTGCGTTTTCCCATTATAATAACGATGAAAATAAATTTTAAGTTTAACATTTAAATACACATCGTTATTATAATAATGGATTCTATAAAACAACAAATATATATATATTTGTTGTTAGTTACCATAAAAATATTATCATCAAATATGGATTAGATGGTGTACAATACACGAAAACTAAGTAACAGCAGTTGTTACGTACCCCAGTAAACGAGAGAGAGAAACATTTCCCAAATGGCTCTGAAGAAAATGAATTACATTTTTAAATATACTGTATTTTGTAGAGTAAAATCACTAAAATTTAAAAACTACATCTTACTTTATATGTTTGTACGTAATTGTGCTGTTTACGAAAATAGTATATAATAGTATTTCCACATTAAAGCCATAAAATATATGAACAGTGAAAAGTTTTTCGTATATAGCTATTTACTTCTTCTTCGTCATCCGCCTTATTATTCTTATTACTATTTAGTTTTTCATTTAAATATTTTTACTTTTCTTGTTTTGCTTTCCTTGGAGTTTTTTTAACCATTTTATACCGCTTTTATACAGAGTGTTCTAATGAAAAATATTCACCAACATTGTTTTCATGAGGTTTTTGTTACTCACGAAACGAGAAAATTAATTTTGCAAAGAAAAGTTGTTTTTATTCAAATTTTAAAGTCCAAAATACCTATTATTACCCCAAGCTTTTGAAGTCTTAATAAATAATTTCTTTACTTATCAAAAAATTTGCCATCAGTTTGTTGATCTAAAGCCGTCCGGTGTACAATTCAAATAACTCTAAAAACACGTCATATTGGAAAATAAAGGAATTGCAATTGGTTTTACTAGACATGGGTTGCTGAGGTGAATTGGGTTGCTGAATTTAATAATAATAATTGCGGGTTGGTCTAGCTCAAATCCATCTACCATGTAGGCATATAGTTACCTTAAAAAAATGGTATGCTGTAATTACGTGACATGTAAGTGAATAAAAAATGGTGGATTTGGAAATTGGCTTTTTCTTGCAGACATGCAACTTTTTGTAAGAAGGTCAATTTTTACACAAAGTTCCATTTAAAGTTTAAATGAATTTAAGTTTTTCATAAGAACAAATGTGATGCTGGGCAAGGTTACCGGAACCCAATTTATTATTCAGAAACTTTAAGATTTTGGATATAGTCAATTTATTTTTGTATTCTAAAGTGCAGATTCGATGGAAGATATGGAACCACTACGATTTATAAAATAATTTCTGAATAAGTCGGTCTGCTAAAGTGCTCTATAATGTGCCACAAGGTTTAGTTATCGGTTTGAAACACTTTTTTAATTTCTTTATTTATCAGAAAATGTTTTTAAAGTTTTTTTAACAATTTCAAATTCAATAAGATGAGATAAATACTGTGAACATGAAATTATTGTCGGGTTTCAAAGTTATTAAACAAGATCCGCACGAGTACAAACACTAATATTTAGATAACAGTGCACATACGTCAATATGCAGGTTATTCTACATTATTGTTAAGTAGGAAACTATTCCTACAAATATTATAAGGAGCTAAGTTTAATGTTGATATTTATTGATTTAAAAAGGATCAGAAATAGTTTTTGTATTGACAGAGCTGACGAAAAAGTATTTAAATGAACCCAAATCTCCGATAAAATTCAGAATACGCTAAAATTAAGTATTTTGGTGTGCCAAACCTTTTGAACTGAAATATCCCACAATTTTTCGAATCGAAAAATTTCACTTATATAGGGACTTATATTGAATTTGCGTTGTTTTTGCATGATTCAGAAAAACTCGAAGAAACAGAGTAACATTCATTTAGTATAAAACGCAGAAATAAAATCATAGTGACACCATTCGTGAAAGTTTTCGGAAATTTTTGGATTCCATCCAAGTTTATCTTCCTTCTAATTGAAGGACGAGATGGTAAGTTATCTGAACCCCTTCCCTCAAGAGCTATTTATGACCTCTTCCGTATAACAATAATTTTGAGTTCGTTCAGGTTACGTTGAAATTAAATACATCACGCCTACATTGTACGTCGACATTGAATGTCTTCCCCCATCACAACAAACAGAGTATTTTAAATAAATGTTTGAATCCCGAAATCGATGCATCATAATTATGTTTTATTAAAAAAAAAATCTGCAGTCTTAGTGAGCACCCTTAACATTATGCAGATCTATAAATAAAAATTGAAATTTAAACTTTTTTTTAAATGACAAGCTTATTAATACCATACATTTAAATAACATAGTTAAATTGACCGAGAAAATTGAAATATGCCGAAATTCTCCGGAAAGCAGCCAACCGGAAATCGCAGAATATTTATAGTCATTTTCTTAATTTTTGCATAGATTGAAATTTTTCTAATGGATCTGGAATATCAATTCAATGCGACCAAATGAGCTAAGATTTTTGAATTGGAGTTTTAAGAGCTTTGTTTCAAATGTTTTTTAAAAGTGGCTATTTTTTAGTTAAGCTACGTGATTTTCAATACTGTTGACGCTGATCAAAATTTATTTTTATTTAAGTTTCACTAATCACAACCAAAGCTCGATTGTAAAAGTAGACCTCGAGTTGATAAATGTTTCCAAAGATTTCGCTTTAATGGTTCTTGAAAAATTATGTTTAAGCTTTATCATTAATTGGTATAACTTGAATACCAGACTACGTTAAAATATTTTTTCTTATTCACAAACACACAAACGCTTTCAAAAGAACTTTATACTTTTAAATAAAAAATCACAAACACTGTCTAATGTCGCTCGCTACTCTTATATTATAAATGGCGCTTTCAAGTCTTCTACTGTTCGGCAATTTGAAGCGAAATGTTCAAATAGCATTCATTTAAAAAAATAATTTGAGTATTGAGCTTTAGAAATTAGGGATGGTGTTCGAACTAAGGGATGCATTAGAACTACAGAATAATTAAAAATATTAACAATTATCTTAATTTAGTCGATCCACCAATAAATAACAATTTACTCGGCATCATTTAAATATAAGATATTTTGGAAATCAATGCGTAATCAATAATATCATCAATGAAATCAATGATATCAATGATATCAGTAGTATCAATAATATCAATAATATCAGTAATATCAATTATATCAATATTGTCAATAATATTAATAATGTCAATCATATCAATAATATGAATAATATCATTAATCTTAATAATATCAATAGTTTCAATAATATCAATAATGTTAATAAAATTAATAATACCAATAATAACAATAATATCAACAATATCAATAATGCAGATAATATCAATAATGTTAATAACATCAATAAAAGCAAATTATATCAATAATATCAATTAAATCAATTATATCAATCATATCAATAATATGAATAATATCATTAATCTCAATAATATCAATAGTTTCAATAATATCAATAATGTTAATAAAATTAATAATACCAATAATAACAATAATATCAACAATATCAATAATGCAGATAGTATCAATAATGTTAATAACATCAATAAAAGAAAATTATATCAATAATATTAATTAAATCAATTATATCAATCATATCAATAAAATCATTAATATCAATAACATTCAATAGTATCAGTAATATCAATTATATCATTAATATCAATTAATACAATTATATCAATAATATCAGTAATATCAATAATATTAATAATGTCAATAATATGAATAATATTAATAATCTTAATAATTCCAAAAATATCAATAATATCAATAACACCAATAATATTAATTATATCAATAATATCAATTATATCAATTATATCAATAATATCAATAATATCACTAATTTAAATAATATCAGTAATATCAATTGTATCTATAATGTCAAAAATATTAATAATATCAATAATATGAAAAATATCAATAATATTAGTAAAGCCAATAATATCAATTATATCAATAATATTAATAAAATCAATTATGTCACTAATATTAATTATATCAATAAAATCAATAATATCAAAAATATCAATAATATCAATAATCAATATAATTGATATTATTGGCTTGATTGATATCATTGAAATTATTGATATTATTGATATTATACATATTATTAAAATTATTAATATTATTGATATATTTAATATTATTGATATTACTGACATTATTGATATTACTGACATTATTGATATTAATGATATTATTGATATAATTCAGATTATTGATATTATTTTTATTATTGATTTTGTTGATATTATTGAAATTATTGGTATAATTGATATTATTGGTTTTATTGATAGTAATGATTATATTGATATTGTTGATATTATTGTTATTATTAAGATTATTGACATTCATTATTGATAAAATTGATATAAATCATATAATTGATATTTTTGACATATTAATTGATATTATTGACATATATAATTGATATAATTGATATTATTCAATACTGCATGGTAGTTACCGTAATATCAATAATATCAATAATATCAAAAATATCAATAATATCAATAAAATCAATAGTATCAATTATACCAATAATATCAATAATAACAATAATATCAATAACATCAACAATATCTATAATAACGATAATATCAATATTGTTAATAACATCAATAATAGCAAATTATATCAATAATATCAATTATATCAATTATATCAATTATATCAATTATATCAATAATATCAATAATATCTATAATATCAGTAAAATCAATTTTATTAATATTGTCAATAATATTAATAATGTCAAAAATATCAATAATATCAATAAAGCCAATAATATCAATAAAATCAATTATGTCAATAATATCAATTATATCAATAATATCAATAACGTTAATAATATCAATAATAACAATAATATCAATAATATCAATAATATCAAGAATATCAATAATATCAAAAATATCAATAATATCAAAAATATCAATAATATCAAAAATATCGAAAATATCAATATTATCAATATAATCAATACTGCATGGTTATATGAGTTATTGTTAGGCGAAGTCACAAGAAGTTTCAACTACTATAATGGGACAGTTAATGTCTAAAATAAATGTCATCACATAAATTTTTTTAAGAAGTTTTTGATCGAATCAATGCCACCCACTGATTCGGATTTGTTCAAATTATATATGGAAAATTTGAACGAGATTTTGTTTAGAACCAAAAATATTGAGTTACAATCTAGTAAGCGCCAGAGTGTTCACGAAACATCACGAAACAACAATTTTCAGTCTTCACGATATTCTGATAAAAGTGTTTTGCTACAGCGATGTATAATATAGTTTAACAGACCAAATAGCACAGTGGTCAAAGCTTTGGCATTCCAATTGGGAGGTGATAGATTCAAATACCGATAGGGTCAGGATGTAAAGGGAATTTCCATCCATAGATTACGAAATGTGGTGGAATGGAACACATCTATTACCCCATGTTGGAATGCAAAACTCATGGAACAACCCATCTTGGAGCTATGCAATGTGCACATGGTGATAAAAAACGACCTATAGCCGTACGTCCTCGAATTAGCTCGCAACGTAAGAGTTACAAGAGCCGTGGCTCCAGAACAGATTTCATTGATAGAAAAATAATTAAAAAAAGTGTTTCATAAATATGAGACTAGATTCTACTATGTAATACTTGGGGGGCTAAAAAGCTAAATTAATGGCTCATAAATGGTTCGGTATAATCATAGGTCGGTATAACATGCGAATTCATCTGATATAATATAAAACGTCTAAGCAATTTGCGTACGAATTAAAGTTAAGTCCAATTTGGACCAGCTTCTCAGAACGATTTTTTTATCAAATCTTGTCGTCTAGTTTTTATTTTTGAGTTAATGCAATTCACGATAATAACAAGGCATGCTATAAGTACTGCACCGTAACTCCACTACATCAACCAGAATTCTATGGTCTGACCTATATGTCATTTTAATATAGACTGGTTCTCAGTAAGATTTTTTTAAGTAGAACTCTCATTGTCTCTCATATTATTTATTAAGCCGAAACAATTTAAGTTGTTTCGGATGACAGAAATCAAGCCAGTCACATGAGAAAAATGCAGGTGTATCAAAAAGGTCCATTCATCTGATTACAACGCAATGCTGCCGGGTTCCATTGAGTTTATCAACCAAAGAGAAAACAATCGATGCCTAGAAAATTAACAAGAAGGTATGAAATTGTCTATTGTATCAAATATTCAATGTTCTAAATCTAACCGAGTGGAATTTAACCTGAGAATTCTCATCTTGTATTTTCTCCTAGAAATTAGTATAACACTATTACATCTTTAATTGATGGGCCCCCTTTTGAGAGACCTGTGTTATTTAAGCTGTCCAGCTGTCCATTATTGAAATTAAATGTTTTGCCTAAATTTTTACTGCACAGACCTTATATTGGTGCTTTAACTGTATTTTATATATTCTTTTATGGTAGACAGATTATCACAAACCCTGAACGGCCAACTACAACCCTATTTTGTGAAAGACAAATGTTCAAAATAATAAGATCAGCGATAAGAAATGCTTTGACCAAAAACACTTCTATACCTAGAAACACATTAGAATAGAATAGCTTCAATTCAAGAAGTCGATGGCGCATTTGAAAACGATGCTTCTCTAAATCAACTATAGGCAGTGACATACAACAACAGAGCACAAATGCTTTAATATAAATGAACACAAAAACAGAAAGTCCTCTTGTAGTGAACCACCATTAATGCTTAAGCTTGACATCAATGTAGAAAGGACCGACACCACTACTTGCATCGTGCGAAGCGTCATATCCAATGTTAAAAATTATAAGACCACGTCGATGGAATGTGTAACAAAATGTTTCAGAATGGCGGCGATTACAACATCAACGATTTTTTTGAACTATGTTTCATCGATTTAGGTCGAAAACAAAATCGCAGAAAAATGAACTGATTACTTGCCTGTCCACTACAACAAAAAGGAGACCGGCTGAATTGTAACAACTATATGGCGGAATAGCTTTGCTCAATACCGGCTATAAGGTCTTGGGCAAATGAACTTGTCATGTTATCAAGTTCTAGCCAGCGCGTTTCGCGCGACTACCAGTGCGGGTTTTGCTTAGTCATCGCCGTGTGAATATTAAAGTGTCCTATAGGCAGAGGAAACAAATGGCGTATATGACACTTTAATATTCACACGACGTAATGTTCAAAAACTGATCAATTTGTATCTCTTAGGGCGTCCCTTACATCTTCTATTCGATTTTCAGCAAGCGTCTACTAGAACATCCTAATGAACATGTAATGAAAAAAAAATGGAATGTTTTGTTACAATTAGCCAGTCATCCAATCGTTGGAAAAAGTTTGTTTGCCAGTATACGAGCACCGTCTTACAATACAAAAAGATAAATTAGTGAAAATATTTTAGCTATGTGCAGAACGAAATAATATCGAGCAAAATTAAACATTTAGAAAGCGCAGATATGATCATCAATTACTTTTCGTAGCGAGAGGTCTTTAAGCGTAAATTAAGGGGATTAATGAAAGGTCCAAGTAAGAAAGAAGAAATAAACCGAATACTTCTGAATTTCGCGATAACAAACTATACCAACACAATATCGATAAAATTGAAACAATTAAATAGTAAAGAATTTGATGACTCGGTCATGTTACAAACCGTACAATAAAACCAGGCCCTTGAGTCGTCTTTCATGAATACACAAGCTCTCGGAAGGGCCTCTATTATGTGAATGAACGCCTTTGAACAGGTCATTCAAATTCATGGTTATCGTGCCTGGCGCCCTCTTGTTGTGGTTCGAACTATTTGGAAGAACATAGTTGAGGTGGCACAATCCCGCCATGGGATGTAGTACCAGCGAAGAATAAGATTAGTAGCACCAATACTTGTTCGTTCTAGACAAGATATGTTTGCTTTAGACCCTTTCTTTTATAAAACCTAACATTTATGGCAATTATTTTTTCCCCAGAATGGCACCGAAGTTAAACCAGTTAGCCGACATCGCTTTTCCTGAGACCTATAATTCACAGCACTTCCATAGTCAAACAAATCGATTTCTGAAGAATTGACAGATTTTGTACAAGGATTCACGAAATAGCTTGATTTTTCTATTTATTGTAATATTTCCTTGGCCAGGTATCTTTATAGTTTTCCTTGACCAGAAATACATTGATCAAAGTGCTTTATTTGCGTCGAGTTATTTTCGTGTCCGGATTCTTTAAAATACTTTCAATCCAATGTACGTATTAAAAGAATCAGAGAAAATAAATCAAAAGTGATAGACTAATTTAAATATTTTTGCGTTAATTCGACATAATGTGACTCAATTTTAAAATATGCTTTTCCCGAATATTGAACTAACCATTCAAATTAAAAATTGAAACGAAGCATTAATGTTTTTATATACAAAAAAGCTTCTAAAAAAATATTAAAATACACTGATTAGTATGAAAAAGAACAAAAAGCTTCCCCTCTATGGAAAGCTCGTGGAAAAAAATTGCGGAATCTTATGGCTCTTATATTTAGAAGGCTCTGGTTATTAAGTAAAAGATAAATTGGAGACATGTAAATTGCATGAAAATAATTTTTAAAATACAATATTCATATCAAAAATTTCAATTACTATAATGGATTTAAATCCGGGGAGTTCCGCCGCGACCTTAGAATAAAAAGGTTCCATATGACATTTATGGAAAAAATGAGCTATTCAGGCATTCCCACTAATTTTAGCTCAATCTTTCGATTGGTGTTGTCCGATTTAAAGATAAAGATTTAAAGATAATGATGTAAAAAGTTGTAACTGCTACGACATTTATCAATAATTTGAAGAAAAAGATTCCATCTGCCTAAAAAATCATTTACATCATTTTCCTTCAAAAAGTTCTTATTTTTAACTCAGATACAACTTTGTTCCTTTTTTTGTTCAGTTAGAACTATTTTATTCTTAACAATATTGCGAAATTTTAATGAGTTGTCAAATTTATGCAGGAATCGTAATAAGTTTAATTAATTCGTTTGTGTTAATATGATCGTTATTTTAAGCTAAGATTTATAATAAAACTTGTATTTGGAACAATACAATTTTGATTGTAACTACTTTATTAGTTTTATTAAACAATTACTAATGGATAATTTATTTTATTTATAAAAATTAATTATAATGGATTATATTTCTTCTAGCAATTTTAAAATGTCTGGGAATTTTAATATAAATTATACCGTAGCTAAAAAGGGTGGGGTAATCTTGGAATTCCAGCTTTCTAAGATTGATAATGACATACTGGTAAAACTTTACCGAACACTAGCTCGATAGCAATAATAATAACCAACTGGGTGATATGGCAAATGTATGCAACATTGATCAGCAGTTAGAATCAAGCGACACTTTTGTTTTAGAACTACCAGGTGATCCAGTAGTAAATCATTCTGACAATTATTCCAAGTTAGGGCCAGAATTATCAAATTTTGAAAGTGAATCCTCCAATTTAACTGAGGATGAAGCGGTAAGTAAAATAACGAAATGAAATAAAAACAATCAAACCAATATTTAATTTTAATTTTTTATCTTATTATATAAAGCATGGCCCAACAAGAAAACGATGACGTAGGTCTGATAAGTGGAAATTAAATGATAGAAATAAAAAACATCAGGCTTAGAATTTGAGAACATATCGAGGTCAAACGCGGCCTAAAACGGAAATTGTATGTCGAATTGCAAAATGTGTTGCTCCGTGCAAATATCTGAAATTGAACGCAAAAATATTTTCGAAGATTAGTATGTATTTCCTCAAGAAATAAAGCAGGAAAATATAATTTTATTTCGAAGACAACGGAGCGTATTGAGACACGTAGAAAATAAAAAATCCGACAAGGTTTCACTGCGTAAATTTTCGTTTTATTATTATTTTAATCTTAATGGTAACAGAATTTCGGTCTGCAAAAATTTTTATTTAAGAACCCTGTCCATTTTTCAAAAACCAGTTTATACTGTTTATCAGAAAATAAGCATGACTGGGACAGTTCGAAAAAGTGCAAAAGGCACAAAAAGCACAAAAGCAATTGCTAAAGAAAGGCAGGACTTCATAATAAGTCATATAAACAGCTTTCCATTTGTTGAATCGCACTGCAGGGCCAAAACACAAAAACAATATTTGGATGCGAATTATAATATATGCACGTTTTACGATTTATACAGTAAAAAATGTTTGGAATCAAATGTATAAGCAGTAAAAAGCAACTACTACCGATACATTTTTAGCATACGGTTTAATTTAGATTTTTTTAAACCAAAATCGGATAAATCCGGGCTTTGTGAGTTAAACAATATCGATCCTTCGCATCAACATTAACGTCGCAACGCGCCAGTTAAAAGAAACTGATAAACAGAGTGGAATACATATATTCTTTGATTTAATATGCAAAAAGTAACATCATGCCCAAAAAGTAATATTGACGAAACGTATTATTACTCAAAGCTTAATGTATACAACCTGACGGCGCCACCGAGCAATGAGACCACAATGGGGCGAACGGGCAATGATATCGCGTCAGCGCTGTATAGAATATTAGAACGGATCTCTAATGAGAATGATATAATAAAACTTATTACATGGAGTGACTCTGGAGTGGTTATATACAGTATTTTATTTTCCAATACCCGGAAGTAAAATCTATTGAAATGCGTTACTCCTATATTCAGGAAGTTGATAACGCACACAGCCAAATAGAAAAATATTAACAAAAAATGAGTTTTTTTCTCTTATTGGTCTTATTCGGTTCTTAAAAAGTTACACCTATTTGATTATTCAGTTACTGTTTTCTCGAAACTATGAAAAATGAACATAGAACCATTTTATTCAAAGGTCGCACCATTGTGACTGTTTTAGTTTTAAAAGTGACAAAATGTTAATAAAAAAATATTCTTGCAATAAAGACCAATAGAAAAAAGCAACTGATGTCACTTTCTCTTAATTAACGGTACAAATGGTACAGTATAAACGGTATTACCAAAATAACGTATATGACGAGAGTTGTTAATCTAAGTACTTACATTGTAATTTACAATTAAATGTAATTCAAAATCACTATCAAACCATACGCCAATAATCGGGTGGTTTCATTAAATGTCTTCAGTTATAATTTAAGTACTTCGTCTAATTATCGTTTTAAAAATCAAAAAGAATGCCTAAACAGATCTCGAAATTAAATTTTTCAAAACTAAATATTTATTAACAAATTATAAATCACTGTAACATAAAAGTGTAACATACAATTATTACAAACGCCCTAAATTTTTGAGTTATTTTTGAGGTGTGTACTTTTCAATGGAGCACCCTGTACATGAAATTTCGGATTGTATAAAATAATGTAATTAATTGTCGTTTTCGAGTTGTTAATGTACGAGTGTGTACTATACTTGGAGCTTTTACAAATTTTATGTTTTCAGAGTATTTTCTCTTGCTTGGTTGTAATAAAATAGTAAAATATAATGGTTTTGAATAAACTGTAAAGTCATGTTGTTAAAATATAAATATGTATGTTGTGTGCCGCAGATGTATTTAGTATATAATATAGTTATGTACAACATTTCGCTTTTAGCATGTTTAGGTATACTCGTACTTGTATTCATACCACTTAGCAGTTAGCTGGTGTTTATGAAAGATCCTTTAAAAATTATAATAGTGTGACGAAACTACATAATAATTGACTTACCTGGCACTGGTCCACATACACGTGGAATTATTTCTAAAATTGCTGAACACGATGGATCTTCAAAACATAATTGTCTTGCTAGTATGCAATTTAATATTGCGCTGGCGGTCTTTATATGCGATCCTGAAATAAAAAACGTAAAAAAATATTATTTCTCCAATAAAGATAACTACTTTCCAAAATAAAACACCTATTTATGCATATATAAAAAAATTGTTCATTAAAAAGTATATTATGTTGTAACATCGTAAAAATACATAAAACCTCACATGTGTACCAATTCTAGACAATAAAAAATGAGCTTTGGTTGTTGTTGCGTACAAAACATGGCAATTTATTTAAAAAGGGGTTTACTAGCTATAAATGGATATCCTTTTTATATTTGCGTGGGACCACCCATGATGCTCCAAACCCAACCAATCTACATGCAAATATCTATATATGTAAACGGAATACTCGTATGTACATTTTATGATTAAATCATCAAAAAAAGGCAAACGTCTATAAATAATATAAGCATATCATAATAATATTTTTGAGAGTTTTTAACATAAAAGTTTGAATACTGTGTAGCACATTCCGAAAAAACAGGTGTGTGCTACTTTACATAATTTTATATTTTATACAAGGTCAAAACTATTGCTCCAAAAATTATATTTACATATTGTTTGTGTTTAACAATAAGTGTGGAGCGAATCAGCAATAATATTATACTAGGAAGCTACTTATTATATATTTTAAAATGTTATAATAAGCAATCGTCTTACAACTTTAAGATTTAATGAGAGTGCGCAATGCTAACATGAAATAATGTAACCTCCACGGGTATTAATCAAATAAAACTTAAAATATCGGGCAGATACCTGACGAGATGATAAATTCTACGCAGTGCTTTTATCTTAAACACGTATTGATCGACATTATGGTTACCTACTTTGACATATGTTTTTATCGTTGACAACTGCTAGATAAATATCACTGCCATAATTTAAAATGTGGCCACTTTTATTCGTATTACGCCTGGCTTATTGAGCCTAGAAACCTAACAATTATTAAGTATTTATGTCTCTAGGCAGGCAACCTTCATTCGTACAATTATGATGGGCTTGGATATGTTGAATGGAAATAAGATTCATAAATTATTTTTGGAGCTTTGAAGATATTGAATTTCGGTATGTTGCATGGAAATCGAATTTTATATGATTTTTGAAAGAATTTCTGGAATATGGCCATCTCGGAAGGAACTCAACCATTCTTAACAGATTATGATGGGATTTCGTATGATGGATGGAAATGGGATTATAAAATAGTTTATGGAGGAAGAATTTGTGAAAAATGGCCACTTGAGACGAAACTCATTCATTGTTTACCCGCATCTTCATTGGACGGAAGTTGTTGATAAATTAGGGTACTCGCAGTTGGATAGAAAAGCATAATTAAAAATATTTATATTCTTTAATTCCCGCTTTCGTAAAAAGTATAACCATTAGTGGAATTATGTACCAAAACCAAAGTTAGTGAAACCTAATAACTAACATAGCACAATCTTGTTCCGTTGTTTATCTTTCAGGATCTTAAGTTAAGCTGAAGGCTTTCTCCAAATAAAATTAAAGAACAACCGAGTGAAAAAAAGATAATTGGAATCCCATTTTAGCACCGATGCAGTTAAAGTAGAAGAAGAAGAAACAGTTGTTGACGGTATTTCCTGAAAATTAACTCGGCCGTTTTGCAAGACGAAATCCTTTTAGTACAAGCTAAACTTTAAAAAAGAACAACCGAGCAAAGAAGATTACCGCCCTAATCCTGACAGCCCTTATTATACTTTGTACATCTAGAATTGATAAACATGTAGTTGTTAGTGTGTAGTGTATTATTTGATTTTAATTTATGCTTTACACAATGCAGTCAGTTTATCTGAAGCAAGGAGTACATATGAGGGGCATATAACAACGGCTGTTAGAAATTCGGGAAAATCCATTATATATTCCGAGTTCGATTGAAATCTGGGCAAGTATCGTGATTAAGTACATATTTTGATACTTAATGAAAAATGGCCATTTGTTCATATAATAGTTCATATAATTTAATTAGAATATCTACCCTTTAATTTCAGATTGGAATACTACATACATTATTCTTAAATCTGATTTGATTTTTACCACTTGCCGAATCCGGCAGATAGAAACAAAGTAGAGCCTCAGATGAACAAGCTCTTCAAAATCTAATTCGATTTTTTCATGTAAGAAATTTTAAACATCAATAATTTAGCTTGCAAAATTATAAAAATTATTTTTCACTGATTTGTATTCCCAAGCCGGACAAACCAATGCTACGTACGTCGAAGGTTCTGCAAATCAAGCTCTTTATACAGTAGCTTTGGGACAAAATAAAGCAGAAATAACTCAGTGCATGAACTTCATTACTTGTGTGGAATTAAATATAATAACAATCTTCTATTATTTTAGATCTTTCTGCAAAATTACATTTATGAATTCAAGTACCATATATCGCCAACCAAAAAAGAAGTTAATCTTAAAACAGGTACATTAATAAGCGAGTTAAATCTATAGAATATCATAATTAAGAACGCTGGAAGCGAATAATATGATTTGGTAATTATTATTTACAATTTTCAATAAAAATTAATTATTTTTGTTTCATATGTAAAAAATCAACAACAAATTTGTCAAAGTTATTTGAACATTTAAAGCTTATTCATAGGCTGCAAGAATCAAAATGTGTGTTTTCTGAATATTGTTTATATACATTCTAAACATATACTGGTCTAAGAAAACATGTATCAAGTTGTTCCACATCTAAAACCATCAGAACAAATACTAAATCTACAAAAAATTCCGATGTAGCGATGATTACAGTATTTGTTCCGTCGAAAATTGAAAATATGGATGTAACTAATTTTTTTCTGAGCCCCCTTCTCATTGCGAGATCAATGAATATCAGGTTTCAGAAGACATTGTCGAAAATTCAGAATAGTACAACTTTGAATTAAATAATGGGATAATAAACTGTATATCAAAATTAAATACTTTAGGTTTACCTGACACAACTATCACTAAAATATGACAACACGCTTCCGGTTTTCTAGAAAAATTTTCTTTAAAGTTAAGAGATCGTTTTAATTATCCCGGACAAAAAAAGTACATGAAGCAATAAATAGTGTTCAAGTTCACTTTCGAAATGAATTTAACAGTGTTTGTACGAAATTTAAAAGAACAAAGACATTTGGGACTTCTAACTATTTTGTTCAACCATTAAAAAAAGTATTAAGTACTAGATGGGATATGAAATACTGTAGGAAGGCTAAGATGTACAAAAAATACTTAATACAAAACCCTTATCAATATATCCCTTTTTCAACCAAGAAAAACATGAAATCGTCTCAATTTTAGTCCAACCCACACAAATGTGTGAGTAAAAACCATTATATGTAATGGCGTTGTTGATAAAATTTTTTGCTTGATTTGAAGTAAACCAACACAATTGTGTGTATAACTATAGTGTTTTTTTTCGGACGAAAATAAGTTACACAAATGTGCACACTTACACAAATGTGTAAGTTGGTCCAAAAAACATACAAAACTAATTTTTTGACATGGTACTTTTGCCCTACCCGCACAATTGTGGTAGTAAAACACAAAAGGGATATTCCTATAACTGAAACCCTAAAAGTGCTTTTGTAAAACATTAATTTTCAAAAAATATCTACAATGTCAGATTGAATTGTACAGATACAAAGTGAAAAAGCTTTTGTTGTGGTGAAAATTTTAAAACTAACTTTTGTTTTCAAAATCATCATAATACAATACAGATTCAATCATTTTTCGACGATTTCGAATGTACAAATCCCAAAACTATCCATAAGATAGCAGGAATTTATTTTACAATGCGAAATCTACCTACCATATTTATCACAATTATAAAATATCCATCTTGTTGCAACATAGCTATGACTCCCGTCATTCAAGATTTAAAAGTTTTGTAATCAAATGATATTAGTACTGATTTGGGTTTGGCACTTTGTCGAGTATTAATCATGACAATTTTTACCGCCAATCAAATTTTGGGGTATGCTGGTGGGTTTAATGCACTTTTTCTGCATATTTTGTGAGATCCCGAGAAATAATATTCACCTTGAACTTGAAAAAGATGCTCAAATTATTCGTACAGTACAAACTATTAAAAATAATTCAAATATTGAAGATATAGATTTGATTGCAAGAGAAGGTGTTATATTTCTATCAGTTTTATCAGAAGTTGTGTATTATGATTTTGTTGAGAATTGCACGGTTGATCAAATGCATGCTATTCTAGAAACTGTTGCTCACTTTATTATTTTTAATTTTTTAATTTTCTTTCAAGCAGAAAGTAATAAGTTTTTACCAGATTAACGATAGAATTCACTGTTTTAGTTACGGCTATCTGTACCAAAAAGTGAATCCGACATCATCCGGATTCAACAACTCTTTGCACATGAATTTTAAAGCAAACTTGATATTTAAGCACGACACAAAATGTTAATAGCATCATAATTCATGATTATCTTTACACCTATTAACCACCGGATTTGCATTCTCAGACGTCACTTTGACATTTCATTTGTCAATATCCAAGCCCCAAGTTTAGGTTAACTTGGTCAAACTAAACTTGGTTTTTACATACAATCATCTTGAGCAAAATACCACAAGATTACGTCAAAATAATATTGCTTATAAAGATTTTAACGGCAATAATTTTGATGTTAGTAACACAGTTATTTCTTGAGTTCGTCGAGGATCAATGGACCATTTTTACAACATTTAAAACTAAAAAATAACTGGATGGATGAAGAATCTATGGAAATATTTTAAGGTAGAAACCGCACACTTAAGCGAAATCTATCTATCTTATACAAAATAACATCACCAAGACTGCATGACCACGAGGAAATGTTCCAATAAACCTAACCGATTGTACAGGCGAAAAAATTGGAAATGGCACAAAAAACAAGCGCCAGCGATGCCTGTGTTCTATTACGATATTCAGTAACATATTCCAAAAACTGTTTTAGAACCCCATTTTGACAGAAATATTCCAGAATTTCTTTCCAAAATTATTTTAGAATCCCATTTCCATTCGCCATGTGCAATTTTACTATAATCGGTTACAAAATGATTGAGATCCGTCCCAAGTGGCCAAATTCCAGAACTCCTTCCAAAAATTATTTAATAATCTCACTTCCATCCAACATATCCATAATCTCATCAAAATCGGTTAAGAAATGGCTGAGTTCTACAAACCCAATCTCATCGTATTGGGTTATGGGTTGGCGGAGTTCCGTTCCAGGTAGACGGATTCCAGAATTTCTTCCAAAAACTGTTTTAGAATCCTATTGGCATCCGATATACACGATCACGATAATCGTTTAACGAATGGCCATTTCTTTCCCATGGACCGTTTTCCTAAAATCTGTGGAAATTTCCCCAATCGAAATACAATTTCCTTTAAAATTCTCCATAATTTTTTTTTTCTTTTAAATTAATGGTGTTTTCGATTGATTTTTTACCCCTCACTAACATAGTACACTGATTTTATGCGTCAATCGAACAAAAAACCTGTTTACCCTCATTTATGTGGCTGTGTGTGCTAGCTGTTGAGCATAACGTTCGTAATTGACAATCGTCAAATCCAAAATGACAGCGCTATGACAATACAAGTTGTTGGTGTGCGTGAAAAGAGGGTTTACTCTACCAAAAAACCCAGTGTAGCAAAAACTACTCGATGTAATAAAATTTAGCTGTCGGTCCCTTTTTTTTTGGTCAATCGAACATTTTCGGGGTAAAAAGGGTACCCTTTTTACTCTCAGTGCAAGTTATTATGATCGTAATAATACTAAAAAAAATAATAATACTAAGAAAAAATTCAGACTGGGCAAATCGATTCGAAATTATTCGCTTAGAAGGGAGACAAATATTAGTAAACTTGAAAATAAATTTGAAAAAATGATTAAAGTTGCCGGCGAAAAATTCGAATGATATATGGAGAATTTCAAAGCACATTGTGTTCCGATTAGGGAAATTTCCACTGATTGCCAGAATAGGGTCCCAGGTAGCCATATTTAAGAAATTCTACCACAAAACATTATGAATCTTATTTCCATCCAATGTACAAAATTTTATCATAATCGGTTAAGAAATTAATGATTTTCGTCAAAAAATCTTTTTAGAATCCTATTTCTATCCAACATACCTAATTTAATCACGAAATGGCCGAATTCTTACATAAATACATATTAGAAAAAAATTTATGTTTTAAGATAGCTACTTCCCATCCAAGACAATGTTCTACGATAAATTGTTCCACGATAAACTGACAGTAAGTCCCCAGGTACTTTGAAAACATTAAGAAATTTCATTTTTGAGACAAACCTTTTTATATTTTTCAGTGGCGGTATATATTATATGAAAAGTTTTTTTAAATAAGGTTATGTCTATCATTTAAGAATAAATTAAAATGAACAGATATTCTCATTTTGTCAGAATTGGGACATTATAGCCAATCAAAACTATGGATTGTCCCTTCTTATTTTTTCGAAATTTGTAAGGAAACATTTTTCAAGACACACATTATTCAATCAAAAAAGCTATAAAAATTTATTATACACCATTGAGGAGACATAATATCAAAACTAGTCGTATTGAATTTGTTGCACTATATTCAGACACGGGAACTGAACATAGACAAAACAGGTATTTAATCGATAAGCTAATGATTTTATGTCAATTATCTTTTCACCGAAAATCATAGTAATGGTTTTGTATTTAGACTATTCAACAAATTTTCAACACCAGAATCCTATCATAATTAAACTGTCAGAAAGAATATGCGACAGACTCAGACGAATTCATTAGAGAAGTTGGGTGGATGTTGCAGAGAAATAAATCAGGGAAAAAAGCACAAAATCAACAAATCTCCAACTGTATCTCCCGAATACAGCCAACAAAAATAGAATTCTCAACCATCTGATAAAGTTGAATAAATAAAGTTTAACATTGTCAGATTATAATAATGATCTGATAAATAAAGAAAACTTACTCTTTTTCTTAAAGAGAATTGTAATAGATGATACTCATAAGAGGACAAACAGTCTCAATCAAAAAAGCTATAACAGAAAAGTTGCATAAATTATCCAGCAAGAGGACACAAAAGAAGACTTAACTTCTGAAAAATATCAAAACTAAAGAAGTTACTCAAATTGTGAAGAGGATAAATAAAATCCCTCTATCCTTGTTTATGCTAACATTCGATAAATAGGAAGTTAAAAAAAATGAAATAAGTTATATCTTAAACATGATTATAAATATTGAGGCCCTAAGCTGTTGTTGCTATGGTGGCAAAGTGGTCAGCATGCTTGCTCCAGCGACCGGAGGTCCCGGGTTCGATTTCCGTTAGTGACAAGGAAACATTTCACGGCTCGTTTAGGATCAATGAATTAATCACTCATTATCCGAAATGAAAAATATGTCAATTACCATGATGGAAATATAGTGCTTGAGAGAGAAAATGCGAGAGAGAAGAGAAAGAAGAGAGAGAGGAGGCGTAAAAGTAAAAAAATATTAAAATGTTAAAAACTGCAAGTTACATAGGCTGTATAGTTGCCATAATGTACTACAGAAAGTGTGAAATGGGAATAAAATAGTAAAAGATAAACGTACAGAGCCTAGAAACTTAACGGAAACGGAAACAGGCTTCTGATATTTTGAAGTTACTAAAAGTGGAATATTACGGCTGTGACCGCTATAGTCAAATATTGCAAACAATTCTATAAATAATGCACGAAAAAGAGGAGAAACATAGCAAAACTATTATTCAAAGCATCACAAAACCACAAAACGGTTGACAGGATAACTCCTGGAATGAAAACATAAGAATGAATGAAGTCCCAATGGGTTATTGCAAACATCAGAAGTAAATAATTGCAAATGCTCTTGGTAATCCCAAAAAAATTGTTGGTCGTCTCATATCCAAAACACACTTCACAAAACAATTACATTTAAAATGTACATATACTATACAATACTAATTATATCCAATCCGAAAATTTTTAAAATCATCGCAGAAAATTTTGAAATGAAACAAAGTATGATAATACGATAATACTTATCTAAAGTGTATATTCTTCAAATATTTATGATAAGAAGATGAAGATATGTCATTACTTCAGATTGGCATAATGAGATCATATACTTATGGCCTATTCAGTTAAAGTTTTAAAAATTGATTTCAATAAATGGTTCCCAGGAACCGCAATTGTCGTGGCCGATCTATTCTGATTTCAATATGGCAGCATGTTCATTATCCAAAACAAAAGTCTCATGACCTCCCGTGTGGTGTATAGAGATTGGCGCTATAGCATCCTAGGATACCACATTTTATATAAAAACCTAAGACTTAAACGAATGGTTCTCTGGAACCTAAAATCGTAACTGATCACATTTGACATCGATTGGACATATGTGTACTATCTGCAAATAAAATCCCAAAACCATAAGAATGGTTTTGGGATTTTATTTGCAGATAGTACACATTACAATGGTTGACACTTTGGGATCATATGTGTAAATGGCCAAATCATTTTTAAGAATACAAATCTTATTTAAGTGGATGACACCCAGTAATAGGAACTGTCGTATTACGCAAATATCAACATAAGATTCGTTATATAGATAGAGATGTGTGGACGCCATTAATTTAAATCCGAATTGGGTTTTTAAAATTGACTCGACCCAAAGAACAAGTCCGAAAATGCTGATGGTCTTGAACTTTTATTGGTAGGTAGTACATATTATGCTTACTCGTTGAGATTAAATACGATACTTTATAGATTCCAGAGAACCAATCGTTTAAAATTTAAATATATATTTTATACAAAATGGGGCATTTCAAGATGCTATAGCGCAAATTACAAGAACCGAGTGGTCATGTGAAATTAATTGTGGATAGCGGACACGATGCCGTGTTGAAACCAGAAGAGGTATGCCAGATAACACTCGTGGTTCCGGCGAACCATTAATTTAAATCAATAGGGCGTGCACAAATAGATTGGATCATACACATGTGGGCCTTTTGCGCCAATCTTAACATACATTCGATCATTTACACGTATGATACCATAGCGCCAATCCTAACATTCGAATGATCCTGGACTTTTATTCGTAGGTAGTACACATTATCTTCCTGTCATTACAAAACTTTCTAGATGATTTTCCAAATTGTGGGATGGGATATAATTAGTATTGCCTGATGAACTTTTTCATTTTTCTCTAGTCAATGACCACAGAAAACAAAACTCTTTCAATAACCATTACAACAGTTTATTATCCACCACGCAGCAACTCCAAAATCAGAGGTTGCTGTTTCTGCCTAAATAATTTAGGCAATATTTTATGTATATACCTGTTTTATGTATATACCTGTGTTGTACCAATAGTTCACATTCATACTACGCATAGCTACATGAATCACGATTATACCATATTTGCTTTCAAAGGATAAAAATGAAACTTCATACAAATCAACGGGAATTACTTTTGTTCAAAATATAAATTAGAATTTAATTATTTTGTGCGAAAATGCTGTACTGTCTTTGAAAAGCTATGACTTCTGATGTGCTGATTTTATCGAAATTTCACTGAGTTCTCCAAATTCTTGGAACCAAAACTTTACAGATAAATAGTGAAGCTTCACTCTTATCATTTGATCCTTCTGGATTATAGAGACCACAAATTTTAAGTATGGAACCACATGCAAACAAAAAAAACTGTATAAAAATAACTTTTTCTGTCCTTGTCGAATGGTAAATCTGCTTTAGTAACGAAGTCCAAAATTTTCATTTTCATATTTATTTAGTAGTATAAAACACTCTATCGATCAAAAATGCAAAAGCGAGTACTTGAAAATTTAACATATCGAAAACATGATCCAGCCATGGTACGCGGTTATGTGGTGAATAGGTTTAAGAACCCCAAGCTATTCGTGTTGTAAGTTAGCACATTCCCAATGTTGCACGTTACGAGTCAAATATAATGATTTGTGTTCGTTTTCTCCTTCTTGTTTTTTTGAGACGTCAGAATTAATTAGCACGGATAATTTTGTCGTTTGGATTTTAAACCTTGCACGATCGTAATATATAAAACAATCAATGTTAGTTGGTCATAAATCGTTAAATTACAATAAAGCTGCAAATATTTTTATCAATTGTTGTTCTATATATTAAAATTGGCAAGCGTTACCTTAATGCTCTAATTTGTGGGGAAGGATTACTATAGAGGATTTCGATTAGCAAAACGTAGTACACACATTTATTTCAGGAAATACGAATAAGCACGTCTTACAACTTCACCCGTTTGTAAACCATTTATTTCAAGGTCATTCAAAGTTTTTCATATTTTTGATTGATTATCATTTCACCGGATTTCAATTATTTTATTTAATCGACAATAACAGCTGAAATCGAACTTTAATCAAATATTGAAGAGAATTGGCAGTATTTTCAGTTTGTGTTTACCAAATACTGTTAAGAATTATTATTGTTGAACCAGTTATTAAATATTTTTGCAACCGGGTCAAAGTCATTTTGTCGAAAAAACAGAAATATTAAACCCGTTGATAAATTTTGAAACAATATATAATGCATTTAAATAAATTACTAGTCGGAAATCGCGAGCCTATAACCACAAAAAATCGTTTTTTTTTACAAAATTCGACTTTATGGTAGAACGGTTTATCATTCGCCTCAAAATTGACGAAAATCACTTTCCCTGGAGCATTTTTATTTTTTTAGGCCGGTTAAAATTGCTGAGAATCAGCTTCGGAGAATACGGCGGTGAACGGGAAAACAATTCGTACTAATTTCTCATCGTAGCAAACGATTTGTGACATGGTACATTGCCTTTGGTGAAAGAACACTTATTTCTTTCGTATTTGGGGCCGTTTCTTCACGAATTCTTCCTTAAACACATAAATAACGCCATGCTATATTCACCTTTGACGGTCTTTCCATTTGCAAGATAGTTGAGGAATATAATACCTTGTGCATCTCAACATGCGGAGGCTAAAACTTTACCAGCCGACATTTGCGTTTTCCGGTTAAAGAGCTCGAACTAGTGGTATGAATCATCGACGCGTTGCTTATTTGTTCCAATGTGAGCAAGCGCGCGATATTTCGAATATGAACAAATGTTCATCCAAAATATTCTAATACACTGCCTTTTGATAGTTGTATGTTAACTTTCTAATGCAATTGCACCTTACGGTCATTTAAGACGCTATTGGGCACATTTTCTTAGTTTTTCTGAAATAACTGTCGAATTCGGGCGAACAGCATCACTGATGACTACGGACCTGCTTAATCTGAGCAAACCAATAATGGTTGCTTTTACGAAATGGTCCCTACAATACTTATCAATCTATTTCATTACTTGGATGGTAATTTTTCTCTTTTTACCTAACTGTTTAGTGAATATCCCGAGTTTAAAAGATTTTCGCTTTAAAATCGCAATACGATAAGGAATTAAATGTCATTTGTCGCTTTTTTACGATAATCATTTTTTTATATTCCCTTAGACGATTGAAGCGACAATCATCGATTGAACTGACAACAATAGTATTTCGTTAGTTGTTTAACAAGTTGCATGCCACCTGAAGTGATATTTGTAGTCGTGCGATTTTTTTAGGCGATACCAAGCATGAATGGTGACAAAATATAGGTTTAAGATTATTTGTTTTGACACTATTTAATTTATTTTTGTCAAGTTGCCTCAGCCGACTAAGAGAATATAGTTTTATAGACGAAATGACACGACAATTGTAGAATAGATTAAACACGAATAGTTAACACAAAGTATTTCAAAATTATATTACAAACGTTTTCTTACAAATCTTATCTTTTTGATGGTGACTGTACCAGCAGATACTGTAAATTGTTGTTTAATTGTTTTGCTGGTACTACTTTCCCTGTTAAGATTTGCCCACCTCATTTATAAGGTTAAATATTACGAGTAAAATGCGACCTGTCAGTTTATTAACTGGTTATTTTATTCTGGTTCGAAACAAAAATTCCTGGTTTTTTTGAAAAATGAAATATGGAAAATTTCCATAGTAATATAAAAAAAGGTTTATTCAAAGTATTGTCCTTCGCTATCTAAACATTTTTGCAATCTCTATAGCTAGACATGAATACCACGACGATAAAACCATGACACTTCTTTGGACCAAAACTATGCCTACAACCAAATTTGCACTTCTTCGAAATTGGCCAATTGTAGCACTCTATAAGTCATAACATAATGTAGGACAATTCTGCGATGTCTCTCATTCTGCAAAGGCACTGATAAACAAACGAGAGCAATGTGGGTGTTAAAACAGTTTTTTATATCAATTTATTGAACGATTTGTAACACCGCCAAAATGTGGCAATATAAGATTTTTATATTTTTTCAAACTGACAACTTAGTATTATGCAAATCATTTTTTTTTTAAATAAATTTATAAAATAATATTAAATAATAAACAAAATGAGACTGCATATTTCAGAAATGTAACGATACGGCATATTTCAGAAATGTAACTCAGAAATGAAAATTAGTCCAATTTGCACATAAATGTCGTGCTTGACTATCACGGACGAGTCATCAGTCGTATCAATGACATTCCTGCTTTGACTCATTGAAATTTTTTTTTTTTTTTTATTAGTTTCGTAGTTCGTTCATATAATTAACTAGAAATAATGACGTCAATTTAAAATCGAAATTCCTCAAATTGAGCTGCGTTTCCTCCTGCCAAAAAAAACCACTAGACACTATTGCCTGAAAAAAAGATATATATTTTTATCTGAATGGTATCCTCCAATTGGATTAGTTGTTAATTTTGCAAAACGAAGTTCCTAAATAAGCGACGAACCTGATTTAAAATCAATGAATAAAATGTTCCAATAAAAACTGGCCCATTGGTGACCAAACTAAAGGTGAGCTAAAAGGGCGGAGCCCATTCCAATCGACCTTATTATTTTCAACCTAAATAGTTGTTATCTTAATATTGTTCTTGTTCTGTTTGAATAAATCGAAAGTAGCCGAAAGATTTAACGATAATGGTCGATTTAAATACACAAAAATAATTATGGTTGACTTGCTCATTTTGCACGAGGTTATTTAAAATTTTGTTCGACATGCTGTCATCTATACGAAACCCGCAATCAATCAAAATTTACAACGCCAATACAACAACGAACGTGTAAACCAAAACTAAGTCACAGCGATTTGATTGTTTCACAACACCATTAATATACTGTAAATTATTTAGAATTTTGGTCACGAATCATAATTTTTCATGCTCCCAAATAAAATTTATTGGTTTATAATTTGAAATTATTAATGATGGCTTATATAATGTAAAACACGACGGTTTTGTGTGCGCCTCCTGAATACAACAATTATTACACCAAAACGATAAATTAGAAAATTATTTAAATATTTTTTTTTTTTGTGTTTTGTGTTCAATTAAAAGTTTTCATTTGCCTTCTTCTTATAAACATCGTCATGTTATTTTCATTTTTCAAAACTAGCTTATGTAATGTACACTTTATAAAGGCTATAACTACACAGCTGGAATGAAATATTATATAGCTTTGCTTGTGTATAGATAGATAGAATCATTGACTCGATACTACATGACGTATATGCATGCGGGGGCGGAGAAGAAAATACATAACATTTTATTTATTACACTTTATATGGTGCTCGATGGATATCCGAAAATCTTACCAATTTGTAATGTTTTGATAACGAAAACGAAAAAAAGCTGTTGTTAATAATGACTAACAGTTTTTTTTTGCCAGTACATATTCTATATACTGATAAACGTTGTGAGCATGTTGAAAAATTATGTGTATGTGCGCTTCTTTATTGAAAAGTGTTTTCGTTTTATTAAGAAAATAAAATTCCAAGTGTGATGATAAGAGGATAAACAACCTACAACAACCTTGTTTCTAGTTTATTTTTCCATTACATTTTCCGATTTTTGTTGTTGTTGTTATTATTTAATTTTAAATTGAGTTTTTAACAAGTTTGTTGAAAAATATGCGAACGTACATTGGTAATATTTTATTTACACAATGTGGTTGAGAGAGTCATTCTTAAGAAAATTTTATGCTTAACTAAGGGAAAGAATTATAATATTTTTCTAAATAAGTCAAATGTACAAATTAATTTTTCATGATTACTTTGATCATCGTTGCCATAGTGCTTCAGATTACCTAAAATCTTTGTTCATTCACTTGATCGATTTCATCTTGAATTTATGAATTTACTTTGTGTTTCCGTAACGAACTTACGAAAATTATTCTTATGCTTGATATTACAGTTACTTCTTAAATTTTAAAAAGGTGGGTTCAAAAAACCTTTATTTTGCAGAAAACGTGAAAAATTGCGGGAAGAAACTGGGCTCACAAATCGGTCAATAGTTCTAAGGCTGTCCAGTTATATTTAATACATATTCGAAAATGTCAATGACAAACAACCCAAATGTGTAAATTGTCTAATCGAGTTTCACCTACAAGTAGTCGCACTAAAGCCGAAAGTGTTTCCCAAAAATGTATTAAAGATTTCTCAAACTGTTGCAAGACACACCTATAGCCACACTTGACCTGCCTGTTTTTATGAGTAAATCTATACACAAGAAACAATTGTGGAGAATCAATGAGGTATCCAAAGATAAAGCAGATTTTGCGCTTTTGAGTGCATTATGGGTCACAGCTGGGTAGTTAAAACATTTACGAGTTTTTAGAGCTTTATCAAGGTCAGCCAAAAATGTGATTATGGGAGTACCAATCTTTCTGCAACATTTGGTACAAATTTTGAATAATTTAGGTGGGTGAAGAGCATCTTTTGCAACGACTCGATATTTAATGTGTACAGTATGTAGTTCGTTTTCCAATTTACATTTCGAAACCTCAATTTTAAAATAAAATTCTATTAAACGTTTAGCACTAGTTCAAATAAAGGCATAAGTAAAATCCAAATCCACCAAATAATACCGCATTGATAATGATAATTCTTCAAAAAATTTGAGCAGCATTTTTTAATCAAAGAGCACTCAACAAACCCCGTACAAGATCAAGTCCCATTATACTAGAAATTACCTTTTTATATGGATATTGTGGACTACCTTATGTTGACCAGAAGCATTATAGTCGGGAGGTTCATTTCGAATCGGTTATTTTTTAAGCAATATTTCGAATTTAGTATCAAGACTACATTGCTTTGCTATGGCCATTTATTCTGTCTTTCCCTGGGAATAAGGAATTGGGAAAAATATATTCATAGCATTTTTTTCTAAATTGTACTTTTCTGGCCTACTGAGGGAACATGTTTGATGCTAATATTTTTGAAACAAAGTGAAATGGGAAAATATTATTCCCAATAAAAATTTTGTGGGACAGAAGTTTCCCAATTCACTGTGTTTTGAAAATTTTTGCACTAAACTTATTCCTTCAGTAGGCCAGAAAAATACAATTTAGACAAAAATGCTATGAACATATTTTTCCCAATTCCCTATTCTCAGTGGCACTATTCTGGTTTTCCCTGGGAATAGGGAATTGAGAAAAATATTTTCATAGCATTTTTGTTTAAATTATATTTTTCTGGCCTACTGTAGGAATTAGTTACGTGTAAATATTTTTGAAACAAAGAAATATTGGGAATTATTTTTCCCTATAATAATTTTGTGGAACAAAAGTTTCCCAATCAACTTAGTTTCGAAAATATTTGCACCAAACTAATTCCAACAGTAGGCTATAAAAATATAATTTAGACAAAAATGCTATGAAAATATTTTTCCCTATTAACTATTCCCAGGGAAAACCAGAATAGTGCCACAGGGAAAGACAGAATAGGGCCACTGGTGTCTTAGACTCGTATCTCCTTGCGGTGCTCTCTAGACAACTCTAACTAAATCAGGCGGTGTAGTGGATACTACAAGTCACAGCGAATCATTGGAACGTTTAAAACATCCCGAAATCAACGCTTGCTTTCCTAGGAGAAACTCCTTCCTTTAAAAATCGGAACATTCTCTTCACATTAAAAAATAAGGCCTAAGGGTAAGGTTCATAATAAAAGCTGTACAATTTGCTTAAGCGCAATAAAATGAATGGCGAACAAAAATGAAAACAATGATCTTTTAACATTTATTGTTATTAATGTTGATTGTTATACTATTTTTTTTTGTAGAGTTCGAAAAGAACCAACATCTTATTCATTCAACATTGTGGATTACGTAACAAATGACGAATTCTTAAAACAGAGTCAAGTGTGGTAAAAGTGCACGGTACTTAACCTTGTTTACATTAGAAATAAAATTTCAATTTTTTATTTAAAATATACATATACATAGTAGAATTTTTAGTTTTCACTTTAGATTGAATTTAAAATGATTTAATAAAATAAATGAACTTCAATAAAGTAAATAAAATCAATTAAATAGATTTCAATAAATTAATTAAAACTTAATCACTCAGTTAAATAAATTTCCATAAAAATTAACCGAATTTTAACAAATAACGAAAATATGAATATTTTTTAACTAAAAAATAATAAACTAAATAAATTTCAATAAATTGAATAAATTAAATTGATTGAAATTATAATCAATTAAATAAATTTTTTAAATTAAATAAACACATAATTAAATAAATTTCAAAAGATTTAAATAATAGTAAACATATTTTAGATAATTTAGTAAAATTATTAAACATATTAGAATAAATTAATTAACTATAGTACAATAAACAGATTTTTAAACATTAAATAAATTAAACATATTTCAATAAATTAAATCAATTTTAATTTTTAATTTTACTAAATTAAATACCAATTTCAATATATTAGAAAATTTTCAATAAAGTAAATAAATTGCAATAACTAAATAAATTTGAATAAAATGAATTACTTTAAAAAAAATTTAAAATTTGAATTTTTTAAAATAAAATTCATTAAATTTATAAACAAAAAATATATAAACAAAAAAAAAATATTATTAGTGAATATATTTCAGTAAACTAAATGTATTTTAATAATTTAAAAATATTCAATAAATTAAATAACTTTCCAAAACTTTAAGTGTTCTTTCAATTTTTTTTTTTAAAAACAAAATAAAAAATAGTTGGAATATATAAATTAACTAAAACCCACGGACATCACAACTAAAAAGTAAAAACCTTAAATTTCAATTAATTAAATAAATTTTTATTAAATAAATGGATTTCAAAAATCTAAGATACATTTCAATAAATTTTAATATAATAAATAAATTTGATTCGTTTTAGTTATTAAATAAATTTCAATAAACTGAATAAATTTCAATAAATCAAATAATTTTTAATCAATAAAATGAAATTTAAAATATTTAAACATTATATAATTTCAAAACACAAAATGATTTTCGATAAATTAAATAAACTAACTAAATTTCAAAAAACTAAATTAATTTTAATAAAATTATTGAATTTTAATAAAATAAATTATTTAATTATATACAAAAACATTCAACATATTAACTCAATTTCAATAAATTGAATAAACATCAAAAACGTAAATCAATTTTAATAAATTAAATCAATTTTAAAAATTTAATAGAAACTTCAAAAAAATTTGCCGGGCGTGTGATTTTAGATGAAATATTGTTTTTAACGTTTGTATTTTATTAAATTAAAATTCAAAATATTTTAATTATATAAAAATTTAATTTTTTTTTGTGTTTTACAATGTCTTTTGGTATACAGAATTTTTGTTTTTGTTTCTTCAGGTGCGAACACATATAATGTTGATGGTTTTCATACACGTGAGCACCAAACAAATAATTAATCGAACGTGAGAAGGATGGATATTCCAAATTTAAACTACAAACTGTGACTAACCTTTCGATTTGTTAATAGTCATAGCTAAAGCTAGATGACCTATTGGAAATTATATTCTTTTAAAATTCAATAACATATCTGACGGAATTATAGGGATCTGTGAAACTAAACCTTCTTCTGAAAATATGTGGCAAAATATCTAATGAGTTTACAAATACTGTAGGATAATTTACCACTGCATCTTGATCTACAATAAAATTTTTATTTTGAATGTCGAAATTTATATCATTAACGTTTTGTTTTTTGCTGCAAATATTGGTCGTTCGCCTAACCAATAATGATTTTTCAATTGTATATACGCTTTCAATTAATTCTTCTTTTGAAATAAAAAAAGTTTGTGGATATGTAATTTTATTTATTTATTTATTTATTCATTTCTAAAAAAATCTATTTTGTGAATACATGTATGATTTCAAATTAAAACCGCGCAATCAGTGTAAAACAATGACTTAATTAAAACAAAACAAACAAAACAATTTTTAAATATTTAAAAAAAAAATCAAACAAAAAAAATATAGACAAAAAATAGAAACTAATTTTAATTTAACATTAAAAAATTTTAAAAATAATTTTCAGGATTTTTAAGTTATCCTTTGATAAATTAAAGTTAAATAGATCTCCGATGATGTTGAACGATTTAGACAACCTATTAATGAAGTTTTTTGCAAGTTTTGCAATTGAAGATGCATATTTGTTGCCAAATTTAATTTATGAACTTTCCTCCATAAATTAGATGATTTTCAACACGCATTTAATACATCAGCTGGAGTAGATCGCTGTAACAGCTATAGTGTCTGTCTAAAATCCCTGATAATAATATCGTTGTACCACCGAACATCAGTTGGTCATTGCGTAAATCTTGTATTGTTTTATCTAATGCTATACATGTTATATAATGTTATACATGTTAGTGTTTTAATTATTTCCATTTTTAATGAGGTTTTAAGTGCGGATCAGCTTTTCTACCGCCATCTAATAATGTTGCTGCTATACCTGAAGAAGCATTTGTTAATGCTATGTTGTTTTCAGATCTTATATTGGCAAAAGTAATGGTATTAGAAATGTGTTTCCAGTTCTCATTGAAGCATCTAAAAATATAATCCAACACATTGTTCATTAACAGGTGACAGAATTGTATTATAAAAATGATTTTGTTGTTTATTCATTTTTTGTAAATGTTTTTGTAAATATTCATTGAATACATGTCATAATATCTATGGAGTTCACAAACACGTTGAAGTCTATCATTTCTGCGATATAATTTAATGTCACGTTATTCAAATTGGTCTCCAGCAATAACTATTGCAACTTCATTAATTGTTGGTGCATTGAATCATCTAGACTGCTCTCCAGCAGGAGTGTTATTGGTTTTAAACACCACTTCATGATTTTCAGAAGGTATTTTTTTTCAATTGATGTTTTATAATGATATTTTAATTAATTCATTATGTTGATGAAATAAATTTTGTAATGATTCTATTATTTCTCGTCTTGTCCCTGAATTATCTTCACAAAGAACATTTAATTCATCTTCAGAATTTCCAATAAAATAGATTTCTAGAAATCTATGTGTATCATCTGGAAGTGGTAATAAAAAGCCTACTGAGTGGTAAATTTGGCCTTGAAGTTTGAATGTTGGCCTAAAACTATCAGTTATAATATTTGTAGCACCAAAAGAAGTCATTTGAAAAGAGTTACTATATTTTTGAATGTTTGATAAAAATTGCTCTGATTGTGGTGTTGTTCCCGAAATTAATATTGGCAATGGTTTCAGCGGCCACTATCTGTGTTTTTTCATCGTTTTCACCGCTGAAAATGACGCCATATTCGCAAAGAAATTAAATTATTTTGGTAAGTGAGTAAGAAAAGCTTTGCTCTGTTATTTTCCTTAAGAATAAAATATTTTTTAATTGCCTACGCTACAAGTACTATGTGCTTTCGGGTGCCGTTTGAACGATGTTTTATAGAATAAAAAACGTACTGTTTAAAAAAATTAAATAAGTTTATTATGCAATCCTATTTGTATCTACATATATAAACAAAGGACATTGTTCCTGCAAAAAAATTTTAGTGTTTTTGTTTCTATTGCAATCGTGTTTTAGAAAGATAATGGAAAGAGACGCATATTAAAATTGGAAACCATGTCGTAATACCACAACTACATTTATAAAACCTTATTATTTATTCATTTTCCAAGTCGATTTTCACACAGTTTTAAGAGTGTTCTTGAATCATCTTTTGAACTATATCTTTTCAGTAAATATTTGTGTTAACGGTAACTATTCGCATTATTCGCGTTATGGTTGTACGAAATAATATAATGTGCGACAAAAGGCACTAACGGATCAAGTTTTCGTTTAATAAAAGTAACCACAGGATCAAAACATTTGAAATTACAAAACTACCGAAAAACGGATATTGATATATACTACTCCAGTCTCAAGTATTTCCGCCACGAGCTCTGATCACATCTAGCATTTTTTTGGCATACGGTGCACATGGTTTGCATCGTACTCCTGAGGAATTATTTCCCATTCTTCCTGCAGAGTAGATAGAAGATGATCCAAGGTTTCTGGAACGCCTTCAATTTGCCTTAAACGACGTCCTACCATATCTCACATGTGCTCAAAGGGGTTAAGGTCAGGGGTGCGAGTAGGCCAAACAATTCGATCAATTCCCACCTCATCCAAATAATTGTTGACCACGTTTGCAACGTGGGGCCTCGCGTTATCATGCATTAGTTTAAATTGCTGTCCAATAAATGGGGCGTATGAAACCACAAATTCTTCTAGACATTCCACGATATACCTTTGGGCAATTATAGTGCCGTCGCGTAGAAATACAAGGTCCTTACTGGCGTCTATAAAAATGCCTGCCCACACCATTAGTGAGCGGCCATGAAATGGGACTCTTTGGGATGTGGCACGTCCATTCGGCGATCGCAGATTGAACCTTGATTCATCAGTGAACAACACGGACTTCCAGTCGTCCGTAGTCCATTTGACGTGGTTACGGGCAAAAGTCAAATGGTTTCTTCGATGAGCTGGGAGAAGCTCTGGCCCTATAGCAGCCCTTCTGGACTACAATCCAAGTACATTTAACTCTCGCGATTCTGTACTAACTGAAATATTGACAGTACGTACCTGTGCCAATCGACCAGCGACGATTCTAGCTGTTTGGAAACAATCTCGCAGTACCATTGATACCATAAACCGATCGTCCCGCTCGTTTGTTGCTCTTTTATTACCTAATCCAACCATTCGCTCATACTGACCAGTTTCACGATATCGTTTAATAGCGTCTTGAACTGTACTTCGAGGGAAATTTAGGTGGGCATCAATATAACTCACGCTACGGCCATCCTCGCTCAAAGCGATTACTTTTGCGATATTTTCTGGTTTCATAATTATAATATTTGCTAATAATAATAACTAAGCACTGTTAACGTTAACTGTAATAATAATACTAACAATAAATGCTACTTTAAATGTTTCAAAACAATTGATAGATGGCCATTTATTTAGAAACGTAACAATCGAAATTTTGAATATTTTTCATTTATTACACTTTCTTGCTGTGATTGGATTTTAAATAAAAAAAAAATACGGTTTCTGTTACACCTATTTTTTGGTTATGTATACTATTTAATATGACAGTGCCTTTAAAATAGGGTAATTGCTCTAGAAATTGAAGATTTACGAAAAAATTCAAGTGTCCGGGTTTTTTTGACGAGCAGTGTAGTTAAAGTTTGAATTTTTCTCTAATTTTTTGTAGAAAAACATTTAAAAAGCTCATGGTACAAACAGATATAAACTAACAAATCAAATTATATCTAGAGAAGAACATTATTGTGTGGCCGGTGAGAGTGAGGTTTTGTATGAAGTAATGGAATTAAACTCGCCCCCGGATTTCACCTGTATCGAGAACAGCGATGAGAATATTGGTAATTATTGTTTTATTTAGACATTATTAAGTAAAATAACTCATCATTGCAACACAAATTGAGTAAAAACAATACTTGCTGTAATTCTTAAACAAACATCTTAAATATTTCTATTCAATACAAGAATTTTTTATTAGGTCTAATTAAAAGATGTAACACCACGGTTGGAGAAATTGAACCAAACTAGAGAGAATTAAATTCAATGAATGTTGTCTCTCAAATGAATACCACGATCTTGAAGATGCGTATAACATCCTATTTAGACTGCGGCCCAATTCGTGACTTATTTTGTGGAGATTGACTTATTTGAAAGTCTACAATAAGCTTCCTGTCGGCTTGACTTATTGTAGACTTGTATGACTTTATGCGAGGCTTGCGCCTTAACTGGTAACTCATCAAAATAATACTACAAAGTTTCGCATAAGTCTATCCGACAGGAGGCTTATTGTTAACTTTCAAATAAGTCAGTCTCCACAAAAAAGGTCACGAATTGGACTGCAGTCTTAGTTTCCAATAGCCATACAAAATTTTAAAGATAAATATGTTGATAAAATAAGGGGGGGGGGGGGGGGGGGGGGGTTGGAGGTTAATTTATTATTTACTTAATCGTTTTGCTACTCGTACTTATACATATTATTTTAATTATTTATTTAAGAAAAAATAAAAAAGCATTTGGGGACGTGTCGAATTAGACCAACTTAATTGAAAATACGATAAACTATCGTTTTAATGAGCTAGGATTTCTGAAAATAAGCAAAACAGATTCCAGGAAAAGTTTTGTGGATGTCCTTAAGCGTACTGCAGAGATAAAACGTTATGCTCATGGCTCGTGGAAATTCGGGTTATTGTGCACCGTAGTAATTTACTTTCTAAAGTTCAATTAGGACTTTTTATACCTAAAACTAGGTGTAAGTAATATTTGTTTATAAATTTAATTTCTCCGCGGAATTGTTGATTGTAATTGTTGTTGTTGATGCCCCATTAAAATACGCCACCTGATATTGCTGCTTAATTGGTATATGAGTAAATTACTGCACCAAATATTTTAATCAATTCCTAAAAAATAAATCATCCCTAACATATCCGTTTACAACATAATTCCGTATTAAAGTAATAAACAAAATTTGTTATTAACGCGACATAATCTACATGTAAATAACTTAAAGCCATATAAAGCCTTTTAATACCCTGTTCTCCCTATATTAATTTGTGTCGTAGTTAAAATTTACATTTTCGAGTACCGTATAAAACACCAAACCAAATAGAAAATTGAAAATGGAAAAATGTTACATACACTCATATATACATACGAGCATAGCTTAGGTACATCCATATGTACACCTTTACGAGTGTGCAACCTCTACACCTAAAAATAGATGACAAAACAAATAAAAATCACGAATTTATTGAAACCAATTTAATAGTACGCGATGAGTCGACAACAAGGCATACTTTTAGTCTCGTATTATAGTGTATTTGCTGGAGGTTTGTAGCACGAGTTGTATATACAATCATAAAGCGTAACATTGAAAATTTGTATTATATATAAAACGGTTTATAAGTATATCCTTGCGGTTGTTATCATACTGTCATATTACTGTTATTATTAGTACAACAACTAAAATAATTTTTATAGCAACCCTCCAACAACTCCTGTACAGTACCTCAATAGGTATTATACACCAAACAACAATATTGTTATAAAAGCAGGCACCAACACAAAAAATAGTTAAAAAGGTGTAAATTAATATTTAATCCTATTTGAAATATGAGACATAGATTATACTTGTATACATTTTTTTTCGCGGTTTATTTTAGTGGATGGAGGTGTAAATATGTATTCCGTATACATTTTTAAAGGGTACTTATTACGTATTTACATGCTGTACTACATAATAATCGTAAACATATGATACTAGAGTATAATCAAATAATATTTATAATGTGCGGTACATAAGGCAAGTTCAGGTAGCCCCCTTAATGACGGGTTAAACCGTTTAGGCAGATTTGAGTACACAGAACGCTTTGATCATTTCAAAATGTAACAGATTTCCTAACTTAACTTACATCAGCCGTTCTACAAGTCAATGAAACTTTGTATAATAATTATGTACGTTGAAAAGTTAATTAATTTTCTCAACATACCCCAACAAAAAAAAATTTAGTTTAAGTATCATCATTTCAAAAAAGAAAAAGTAAAATAAACTTTATATAAAAAAACTTTTGCACAAATTTTCTTTCCATGGATAGTCTTTAGCTGCAAAAAATTCGAGAAACTAACAAAACTTTTACTTTTTGTGCTCCATGTTATATACTTTGCTTAACGAACACGATTTTGTACGATAACTACAAATCAGGAAATATAAGTTATTGATTTATATAAGTTTCTGTGCTTTCTCAACTTAGTTTGGTCTAGATATAGATATAAAGAAATGTATTTATGTTTTCGACGCGTCTCGATTTTTTTTACTCTACTGAAAATTTTTAAAATGACTAACTCGTTTACTAAGAAATATTAATCTGAATTCCCTTATCAGAACGTCACACAAGTGTTAAAATGTGTAATATTTTGCTCAAAACCAAATATTTAAAATACAAGAGTGGCACAACCCAATTTTATTTATATCATCACGGAGAAATGAGTAGACAATATTTTATTGTATCGTTATACACATTTGGTATTTCAATGTGACTGTCACTTTTCGGATATATATGTTGCGCGTATGGGAAAATAAAATATTCTTCGTATTTACCTTTATCGTTTTACTTTTGTAAATTTACTACGTGTTATCATGTGACATGAAGGATGTATGAAAAAATATATCCTGTAGATAAAATAACCTTTTTTTTGAAAACTTCTTCTGATTTTCACGAATAAATAAATTAAGGTAGAAAGATTCGATTATAAATATTTGATGTAATGCTTTATACAAAGTTTTTGCTATTTATACGGAAGTGATTTAATAAAATTTTTATCAACCCTCACAATTTTAAGGTTAATGACAGAATACATATTGTATAATGATTTTGCTGAATAATTAAAAAAGGTTTTACTACCGAGAAATTTTGGAATGAATAAAATTCGAAATGCATATTCAAATATTTTAAAATGGAAACACTGAAATAAGGATGTAATAAAATTTGAATTAAATATTAATTAATCAAACTCATTATGCCATTGATTCTTATTTTCAAATTCTATACTACGCAATGTGATTTTATAACTCAATTTTGATTATATGAAGATTGTAGACTGAACAATTTTAGAGCAATCAATTACTCGAAAAACATCTAAACATAAATCAAAAATTAACTACGATACGAAAAAAAAAAATCATCCGAAACGCATAAAAAGTGTAGTAACCCACCATGGATTATCTCATTTAAAATAAGTGATCGAAAATGTCAGCAAATTCTAGCTGAAAAGTTGACACTAAGAACAGTAAATTTAGAATAAAAACGTTATACCCATGGGGACATAACTGATATCCTAGAAGAATAATAACTGTTCCACCGAAGTAACAAAGCTAGATAAGTGATATGAGATTAGGCACCAATAGGTGCCATACAGCCGATATCTACCAAAAGACAAACGTCATTTCCCGAGTGTAGAAAGCTTGATAGTGCATTTTGTACTTTTTAGACAAAAATCTAATTAATTTTATTGCAAGTCTAATAGTTTTAATAATAATAAACAAAAAATTCAGATTAGAATATAAAATCTATATATATATATATATATATATAAAGAAGAAAAGTATGTACTAGTGGGCAAAAAATAGTAAGACTTTGTTCATAATTTTAAAATTCTTTATTTATTTCTCCAAATCTATTTTGTCCCCCTCAAAGTAATCCCCTCTTGTCTCAATACACTTGTGCCAACGTTTTTTTCAATCCTCGAAAAAGTTGTTAAAGTCAATTTCCGGCTATTGTCCAATGCGCGTATAGGGATTCACATTTAATGTCTTCAATTGACTCAAAACGGTTTCCCTCAGAACAGCCAGAAGTCACACGGAGCTAAATCAGGCGAATACGGTGGTTGCGAAACGATATGGGTGGACTTTTTGGCGAAAAAATCACGTAAAACCAATACAGTATGAGAAGGTGCATCATCGTGGTGCAAAAACTAAGAGTTGTCGACCCATAATTCCGGCTTCTTTTAACGAATAGCTTCGCACAAACGTCGCATAACACTCAAATAGTATTCCTTGTTGACAGTTTGACCGGTCGGAAGAACCGAGAAAAAACATAGGGGGTTTAGTGATCAAAAAATGTTTCTCTTTCCCCATGTTCGCTTGTAAGGAGAAATTTACAATATATGTTAACTTTTGATGAACTCGAGCGATTGCTTCCCAATTTTGCACCAATGCGTTTTAGTAGTCGAGAAAAACATAGAAGGGCTAGTGATCAAAAATGTTACTCCTTCCCCAAGTTCACCTATAAGAAGGAATTTACATAAAAATCCAAAGTTTTGATCCACTATAGCGAGTGCATAAAAATTTAGTACGAATTCATTTTGGCAGCCGAAAAAACCGTGTCAACAAATATTTGATATGTATTAATATTTGTTGTATATCGACTGTAATTATTAAGCGATGGAGCCACCTGGAATGCCTTCTCATATCTGGAAATTGAAGAAAGGATCATCAGTAATACTTCTGCGGAATCTGGACCTGCCAAAACTATGAAATGGAACTTGGCTCCGTGTCGAATGTCTTTTGCCGAGGACGTATTCATACTTCGCATACCATTGATGCCAGTCCAAGTGGAGTCCTTAATGCTCGAACTAAACTAGTAAAAACAATTAAAAAACTAAGACAAATAAAGAGGAAGTAAAAGATTATTATTATAGAGAAGCTGCCCGAATTTTTAAAGGAATTACAAATATTTAAAAACGACCCAACCCACTACATCTCATGGGTACGCAACGTCGAGAATATTTTACAAGATTATAATATCATGCAAAATAAACCTAGATAACGTGCAATCTTTCAACATATAACGTAAAGGTTTAGAGACAGCGCCGATCCCGCATTAATATCTTACAATATTTTTGCTTTAGGCTCATTATAGACTAAACAAATGTCCCACTAAAAATTGTTGGGCTCTTTTCGTATTTTGACCATACTTCAGGTCATTTAATCTAAAGCTAGCAGAAGCCAACCCGAAAATAGGATCAAAACCAAAATTAGAAAGCAGAACAAGAACAATTGACAAACAAATAATTTTAGGTTCATCATGAGCTTATCAAATGTCCCATTAAAAAATTTTGGGCTCAACCCGCGTTTGACCAAAGTTCAGGTCATTTAATCTAAAGCTAGCAGAATCCAAATCGAAAATCGGACAGAAACCGGAATTAGGACGCAAAACAAGATCAATTGACAATCAAATAATTTTAGAGGGTTTATAGGCTAATCAAATTCTTCATTAAACATTTTTGGGCTCCACCCGTTTTTACGCATGTGAAGTTAAACCTAACTAGAGTAGAACTAATATTAGGAATAGTTTAGCACAAACTTCACACGCCTGTACACCCTTTTGAAGTTAAAACTAAATTGATCCTAAACTATCAAACAAACAAAAAATGAGAATGTATTGGTAAAATTAAAATTAAAATGGCATTTAGGCGAATATTTAAAATATTTGAATCAATTTTTTATGTTTGGGAAAACATATAGGGGATTAGTTTTGGGTTCATGTTACACTTTGCGTTAAATACTGCTTTGTTAAATGTGTTAACATGTCACGTAAAATGTTATACAGAAAAACCTCGATTTAACGGACCAATTGGGACGTCCGTTAAATCGATTGTCCGTTAAATCCGAATGTTTTTATATTTATCGATTCGATCGAATTTAATCTGGGACGGAACTCAGGCATTTCTTAGCCGATTATGTTGGGATTGGATATGTTGGATGAAAATGGGATTCTTAAATGATTTTTGGAAGAAGTTCAGGAATCTTGGACGGAACTCGACCAATTCTTAACTCCTTATGATCGGATTGGATATGCTGGATGGAAATGGGATTCTAAGCTGTTATTGGAAGTAGTTTTGGAAAAGGTCACCTAGAACCCGGCCATTCTTTAACTGAGCATCATGTAATTGAGTTTATTGGATAAAAATAGGATTTTTAAATGATTTATGGAAGCAGTTTTGGAATATCGCCACCTTGGACGAAACTCAGATAGTTTTAAACCGATTACGATGGGATTGGATTTGTTTAACGAAAATGAGATTCATTAATGATTTCTAGAAGAAGTTTTTTAGTATGGCCACCTAGAACGGAACACGGCTATTATACATAACCGATAATGATGGAATTTGGGACGTTATGGATAAATATGTGATTATAAAATAATAAACTGCTGTACTCGCCAAAGGATAAGAAACTGAATCATAATTTTCCTCTTTTCTGATTATTGCTGTAGTGGAGAACGTAATTATTGGTTATTTTATGGAACTAACTCCTAGACCATTTATGCTCGAATATTGCAGTACCTCAAAATTGTAAATTTTTGATTGGTTCGAAAAGTTCTGGGAATCTCAAGGTCTAAGAGGACATCAAATTCCATGTTCGATGTCGTTGTTGATAAGAATACTATAAGTATATCTGAGTTCTTTGTGTACGGTTCATAAAGCGTTTTTTGTGAGGTAGTTAGTTGGCCTGCCGCTCAACCACTAATTACATGAGTGAGTCACGAACTGGTGATAGATGTTAACTTATCAAACCTTCTAAAGAAATATGTTAACATCACGAGCCACTTACTTCAAGAAAGACGCCTGGGGCCATATTCGAGAATTCTTTCCAAAAATCATTTAAGAATCCCATTTCCATCCAACATACCCAATCCCAACATAATCGCGGATAATAAATGCCAAAGTTAGCATTTGCCAAGTAAAAACATTCAAATTTAACGGACAATCGGATTTAACGGACTCCCCAATTAGTCAGTTAATTCGAGGTTTTTCTGTATAACATTTTACGTGACATGTTAACACAACAATTTAACACAACATTTAATATAACATCAATTAACACATCTAGTGACGTTAACCCAAAACTAGTCCCCTACATATTTTATCAAACACAAACAACTGAAGCAAAATGGAGCGTCCATTAAATCGAAGCTTTACTGTATACCGCTAAAAACAATTTCATATTTTTCCAACGCCTCTAAAATCACACTCCAAAAATCCGCGAACTCCACAACGAACTGCAGTGCTTGGCAGTGCTTCGATAATCAAATTAATTCTCGAGATATTCAATTTCTTAAGAAAATCATAAATTCTTACTATAGCGCAGGTTATTAAAGTATTTATTTGACCACGTGAATCCCATTAGCTTTTTAAATGGTTTAGAGGTTCGGAAGTTCTAATCTGAACCTTCCAGAAAATCATACAGAACTAGGTAATAATCAGATTAGTTCCACACATTCGTTTGTTTTTATTGGTTTAGGACTAGTTTAGGTCTAACTTCAAAAGCGTCCGTTTTTGACCAAACTTCAGGTCATTTAATCTAAAGCTAGCAGAAGCCAATTCAAAAATCGGATTGAAACTGAAATTAGAACTCAAAACAATATCAATTGACAATCAAATAATTTTAGGGTCACTATAGGCTTATCAACTGCACTATTAAAAAATTTTGGGCTTCACCCGTTTTTGACCAAACTTCAGGTCATTTAATCTAAAGCTAGCCGAACCCAAAATCAAAATCGAACCAAAACCAAAATTTGAACTCAATACAAGAGCAATTGACAAAGAAATAATTTAAGGCTCACTATGGACTACTCAAATGTCTAATAAAAAAAATTGGGCTCCACCCGTTTTTGACCAGACTTCAGGTCATTTAATCCAAAATTAGCAGAAGCCAAATCGAAAATAGGACCAAAACCAAAATTAGAACTCAAAACAAGATCAATTGACAAACAAACAATTTTAGAGGCACTATAGGCTTATCAAATGACCCGGTTAAAAATTTTGGGCACCGCCCCTTTTTGACCAAGCTTCAGGTCATTTAATCTAAAGCTAGCAGAAGCCAATTCAAAAATCGGATTGAAACCGAAATTAGAACTCAAAACAATATCAATTGACAATCAAATAATTTTAGGGTCACTATAGGCTTATCAACTGCACTATTAAAAAATTTTGGGCTTCACCCGTTTTTGACCAAACTTCAGGTCATTTAATCTAAAGCTAGCCGAACCCAAAATCAAAATCGAACCAAAACCAAAATTAGAACTCTAAACAAGAGCAATTGACAAACAAATAATTTTAGGGTCACTATAGGCTTATCAAATGATCCATTAAAAATTTTTGGGCTCCACTAATTTTTTACCAAACTTCAGGTCATTTAATTTAAAGCTAGAAAATCGAAAATCGGACCAAAACTGAAATTAGAACTCAACACAAGCTCAATTGACATGTGAAGATCTGGTTTGAATAGTATGCCACTGAATCCCGTGATCAATGCCATATCTTAAAACTTTATGTCTATGAACTTCAGACAAAAATAGTTCTCGAAGATCTTGAAATTCGGATAGTGCTCCAACGAAATTCGTAGCATTGTCCGAGTAAATATTTGTACAGAGCTATTGACGACATACGAACCAGCGAAAAGCCGCTATACATGCATTTGTGCTTATATCAGTCACGATATGCGAGACCACTGAATAACGAAACATACGATTTAATTAGAGTTCGTTCAATCTGGCGTTGAATTTGGTCATGAATGAACCACATAAGTCAATCCCGACGTTTTAAAATAGTCTAAAAGGATTAACACGATGTTCTGGTAGTTGGCCCATAATTTTTTGTAAAGTCCGCGGACGGACACGATCACTTCGTAAAGAAATTTGAACAGTCTTACGACATAAACTTCTTCCGCCAATAATCGGAAAACGTTGTCTTAAATTGTACAACAATGATTGGGCACCTGCATGTTAAATAACTTTGAGCAGAGACTGCATGATTTCTTCGAAGATTTTTAATGTCATTATAATATTCCTTCTGTTGAATGTGTTTAGTAATAGCTTTTAAGGAATTGTGTATTGGGGCCACAGAAGTGCCCATTTTCAGGACGGATCGTGAGATTCTACTTTTACGAAGATTCATTATTGATTTTATTAGTTGTATAAATCGATATAGAAATCCATCAACACGGATCGTAGTAGGGTAGCTGAAATATTTAAAAACATTTCCATTCGTCATCTTTTCCATTTTTCATTTAAATTGCTGAATTGACTTCTAATAAAGAGTTTTGCATGCCTTCGAAACTTTCTCAACCGGTTGATCTGAGATTTTCAAAATTGGCTTTCTATAATTTGCTTTAAATTCTAAAGGCATCTGACCACGGTACAGATCTGATCCGAAATAATGTGATTTCGGAGTCAGTACAAAAATAAATCGATGAAAATTGAATGTCCATACTTGCCAAACTTTTGCTGCTAGTTGAAACAATAATACCGAGGCAAGGCATTAGTAAAATGGACGTCAAGGATACCCTGTGCTTCGTTGAGAGCTTAAGATGTTTCGATGAGTACATGAGGAGAAAATACAAATTGGTACGATTACGGACCTGAATGTGTCTATGCATGGCTTATGACAACCATACCCTAACCGAACATAACCTAAGAATTTTGTTTTTATTCACGTAAAAAACCTTAAAACCGCCGTGTTTAATTATCAGAGAAAAAATACACACTTGGATTATTATTTGTATTAATATATAATTTATTCACCAACTATGCATATAAAAAATGATCCGATATGAAAGAGAAAAAAATTGCGACTGACTCGAAAAATACAAAATCAAATTGAATTTACAATTAATAACGGTACCTATTTTATAAAACAGAAAAAAACTGAGTACGAGAATTTATACACAGGGTGGTAATTATATTTTTTGCCTATACCGGGAAAAGCAGGCATAATTATCGTATGCAATATTTATGCCTGCATAAAAACCAGGCAGGTCTTTTCGAGAATAATTCATTATAAACAACAAAACATATATATATATATATATATTGCATTTAAATAGAGAGACGAGCCCAATTCTTAACAGTATCCCCACCTTGAGCTGTCTGTGGCAGATCAATTATTACTTTGCTCGTCCTGCTCCACTGGCAAGACCGCTACTCCAGAGATTGGTCGTTCAAGATTTTTGTCGCCACACCGAATTACCAACACTCGAACATTTCCATCCTGATCGGGTTTACATTCAATAACTCTACCCAGGGACCATTTCAACGGCGGTAATGCGTCATCCCTTACCATCACTAGAGTACCGATAGCAATATTATCATGCCTGGCTAGCCATTTTGTTCGTGGCTGTAAGGTGGCTAAATATTCACTTGCGAATCGTCTCTAAAATTGTTGGACCATCCAACAAATTTTCTGATACATTTTGACACGGCTAATGCTCTCCGCCACGGGTAACTCGGGTAAGGCCGAAATAGGGCCACCATACAAAAAATGACCGGGAGTCAGTGGCTCGAGGTCGTTTGGGTTCGATGGGACGAGAGTTTATGATGGCTGCTACCTGTCTTACTACCGTGTGAAGCTCGTCTACTGTCACTTCTTCACATCCGATGACATTTTTTATAAGTCGTTTGGCGATCTTGATGGATGCCTCCCATAAACCTCCAAAATTTGGTGATCTGGGTGGAATAAACTCCCATTCCACCGACGACTGAGCACAAGCTTGCCAGATAACATCCTTATCGTCTTCCAATATTTTTTTTACTTCGAGCAGTTGATTAGCCGTCCCTTTAAAATTCGTTGCATTATCTGAATAAATTTTTCTCACCATTCCCCGATCAGCGATAAACCTCTTCAAACAGCGAATAAACGCCTCGGTTGATAAATCGACCACGAGCTCTAAATGAACTGCCTTCGTGGCAAAACAAATGAATAGTGCCACATAAACCTTTTTTGGCACTTTACATCGAATGTGATGACGTACTCCAAGAGGTCCAGCGAAATCAACACCGCTCACTTGAAATGGCCGAACATTTTTGTAGTTGAGTCGGGCGTGTGGTAGATTACCCATAATTTGCGTAAGAAATTTTGGCCTCATCCGAAAACATCTTATGCACTGCCGAATGATGCTACGAGTTTGGACTAGACCATTGATTGGCCAATACTTTGCGCGAACTGCCGTGAGAACAATATGTGGTCCCGCGTGAAATGTCCTAAAATAATGAAAATAACGAATTAGAGACTTAGTAAATTCATGATCCTTGGGGATAAGGATTTGGTGCTTGGAATTGTATGGAATGTTGGCCTTCTTTAAACGTCCGCCAACTCTAATGATTCCAATTTCGTTTAAAAACGGCGCCAATAACTTTAAGCGACTATTGCTTGATACTGCTCGATTTCCTTTTAGAAGACTATATTCTTCAGTAAAAAAGGACTGTTGAATATTTCGAATAAACTGCAATTCCGCATTCTCCTCCTCTTCGATCGTTGGAGACACCACTCGCGAGTACAGTTTCACATCTTTTTCCATAAGCATTTTCTTTCGGCCTTCCTTATCGACAGCGGGAAATCGGCAGTTCCGAATGAATCGAACGACATAAGCACATGATCGACGAACCCCTCGAAAATCCAACCGATAGTGCATACTGTTAGCAATGTCCTCCATTATTTTTGTGGAAAGGGCGAATTTCATAGCACGTTTCTCCGCTAACTCATCGCTCGGTGAGGGTAGTGACCGAATGGGCGGCCAGGTCAATTCATCGTATTTTAAAAACGTTGGGCCTCTAAACCAAAATTCCGACTCGGATATTTTCACAGGCAGCATACCTCGACTAATCAAGTCGGCAGGATTCGAATTCCCTGGAACATATCTCCATTCGTTCAATTGTGTGTCCTGCTGAATCTTAGTCACACGATGGGCAACAAAAATGTTCCAGTTGTGCGGCTCTGCGCTGATCCAACATAGCGTGATAATAGAGTCAGTCCAATAAAAATAACGGTTGACTTTTAATTGATCGAAAACATCTTGCTTGAGCCGACTGACCAGATCAGTCATAAGCTTAGCCGCTAAAAGTTCTAGTCGAGCAATACTGACCGTTTTTGTTGGGGCCACCCTTGATTTCGCGCACACCAAACGGCAAGAAATTGACCCGTCATCATGAACGCATCGTAAATACACACAAGTACCGTATGCTTTTTCACTTGCATCTGAAAATGAGTGAACTTCTATGAACTTGGGGTTGCCCTTCAGCAGGACGAATCGAGGAATGCAAATTTCTTTAAGAGCTGTCATTTGAGCTCGGAAATTAATCCATTTCGAGGCCAATTCATTGCCTAATGGCTTGTCCCAATTGTTCTTCATTTTCCACAGCTCTTGATAAAATATTTTGGCCAGAGTGACTACCGGACATACAAGGCCTAATGGGTCGAAAAGGCTTGCCATCTCAGACAAAACGAGTCTCTTGGTAACAGGTGCCGTTGATTGTGCCAACTGGTATGTATATCGAAAAACGTCTTGCTCAGGTTGCCAAATTAATCCCAAAGTTTTGATGACCTCTTGATCGTCGATTTTCAACAATTTCTCGCGATAGTGGAGCTCAATTGGTGACACTATTGTTTCGCTGTTAGAACAAAATTTGCTCAGTGTTAAAGCTCCTCTTTTCAGAATTGCGATCGATTCGCTCATAATTTTGGTCAGCTCATGGATCGAATTCGCTCCAATCATCATGTCGTCCACGTAAAAATTCTTTCGAAGTACTCGAGCACCAATGGGAAATGCTGCTTGCTCGTCATCTGCTAGACGGTGTAATGTCTTAATTGCAAGGTAAGAGCCGGCCGCTGTCCCATAAGTCACTGTGCAGAGTCGGAGGATTTTTATCGGATCGGTTTTCTTCTCACGCCACAAAATCATCTGAAAATTATTGTCAGGACATCCTACTCGAACTTGGCGGTACATTTTCTAGATGTCGGCTGTTAAAACGTACTGGTACAACCTGAACCGCAACAATATGATGAATAAGTCATCTTGAATTTTAGGGCCTGTGTGCAAAATATTATTAAGGGAAATGCCCGAGGAGGTCTTGCACGACCCGTCAAAAACCACACGTAACTTCGTACTGGAGCTAGACAATTTCATCACGCAATGGTGTGGTAAAAAACAATGCGGGACCGTTGAATCAAAATCATGAACAGTTTCTAAGTGTTGCAACTGTTCGTACTCTCTGATGAAAGCGGTGTACATTTCCTTCGCCTCAGGCTGTTTCTCTAATCTTTTCTCCAAACTCAGAAAACGTTTCATAGCGATTCCCATCGATTCCCCTAGAACCGAAGGGTCTTCCGAGAATGGTAAACGAACTACGTACGATCCATCTGCATTGCGGTGAGTGTGGAGTGCATAATGGTCCTCACACTCTTGATCTGTGGAGCTCATCTCGACTTTATCAAAAGGGAGACTATCAACCTCCCAGAAACGCTGGACCATCTCGTTCAATGATGGTTTGGGTGACTCGATTTCTGATAATGTTCGATCACAAAATAATGATGTTGATGTTTGATCATTTTTGGTACTTAATGGACCACCAATAATCTATCCTAGGCTGGTCTCCTGTAATATTGGCAAATTTTCGCCGAGCTTAATTTGGCCGGGAAGAATAAAGTGCCAGAAGAGTCCAGCTCCGATCAGCAAATCGATTTTCTGAGGTCTGAAAAAATATGGATCCGCCAGTTGCATATTACTTGGAATCTCCAAGTCCTTTGTTGAGATTGGGATCACTGGATGTGTTTCAGAGATTTTTGGTAAGACAGCTGCACAAATTTCGAAGTATTTAAATTTGTCGAGACGAGACGATATTGTAATAGAACATGTTGCTTTTGAAGTTGTTGAAGTGGTGCCGATTCCGCCAACATTCATGTTTATCTTTCGCTTAGGAAGATTTAATGTTTGAACAAACCGCTCCGTCACAAAATTAGCTGTGGCTCCACTGTCTAAAACAGCCCGACATGGAACAAGCAATCCATTTAAATCTGCAACATTTACTATTGCAGTAGCCAATACTGCTGGCTTATCGCTAAATCCCTCAGCAACCATACCAACATGCAAAGATTTAGCAGTAGAAGATGGCGTATTTGATGTATCACTGGACGATGACTCAAAGTGCATCATAACATGGTGCTTCTTGTGGCATTTACTGCATTTCTTTGCTTTGCAAAACCGTGCTGAATGTGCTGCTTCCAGACATAACACGCAGATATGCAGACGTTTGATCTCCTCATAGCGTTCCAGTGGTGACAGCTCAATGAACTTTGGACATTTCGAAATCGTATGATCAATGGCCAAACACTTAGCACAGCAACCTGAATTTGAAGTCGTCAATGCAACATGCGTCTTATTCGAGCGCAGAGAATTTCTTGTTGGAATTGGTTTTGACTTACTCGACTGCTGTTTGTTATATTCTAATTTTTCTAATGTCATAGAACGCTTTTCTAGAAAAGAATGAAACTCATCCCATGTCGGAATCTCCCGTGTCGTCGTCTCTTCCCATTTTTCCATTGTATTTGCGTCCAACTTCGCCAAAATTAAACAAATCATAAAATTTTTAACTAACTCCACATTAGATCCTAAGGATTTCAATGCCCGATAGTGGGAGCTGACTTGGTCCACCATATCACGTAATCCTTCAGCAGCTACCTTGTGAATGGTCTCTAGTTGGATGATGTCGTTTATATGCGACTGCAAAATGAGTGACTTATTCTCATAACGAGTTGTTAATGCCTTCCAAGCTGCCTTAAAATTCGCTTGAGTCGATTCCATTTTCGAAAGAGTACGCTTGGCGGAACCAGATAAACATGATCTTAAAAATCGAAATCTGTCAACGTCTGTTAGCTCTATGTCCTCGATAATCATTGAGTTAAATTCGTTCTTAAAATCGATCCAATCACTATAGGCGCCAGAAAATCTCGGTGGTTCCAGCTTCGGTAGCCTTACGGCTTTCGTTGCGACCACTAACGATTGATTTTGCATGGTGCTTTCCAAGGCCTCTTTGGGTTTTGATTTATCAAGCTTTTCATCAATTAAAGCTGTGATCTCGGCTTTAGCATCAATATACCTTGATTCAAAGTCTGTAAACCTCGAATCAACGTCATCCTCATCTTCAGACTCGACATTGTCCAATATTTGGTCTCCCATCTCTACAAATCGTCTGTAGTGCGACTCCAACTGCTCGATCTGAACCTTAAGTTTAGCCATATTAGCCTGTTGGCCATGCGCAGTTACCCAAGTTGCCAACTTATCAACGGCATCTACTGACATTGTTTGCGATCTGCCTAGTCGCTTCCGTTCAGCTGCCCTTTGCTTTTTCTTTTTCTCCTTGTCGGCCATTGTTCCAGTTGAGCACGGAAAAATACGAAAATTGAATTAGTAAAACAAATAAAAATAGAATAGCACCGCTCGTACAGAAAGCAATATATTTACCGCTATGCCACAATCTAGTAGCAACTGATTTGCTCGGTTGATTAATACACCAATATTCAAGGCCGCCAATGAAATGTTGTACAGCACGAACAGTTTTGGTAATAATATAAACTCGAACAAAGATGATTCCGTTATCCGATCGTACGATTTTTTGATTAAAAGAACGTGGTTGCCAAGTTAGAGTATACCAAAAACAATTATTTGGAGTGTAGTTTTTACCAGAAAAAAAAAACACTGGAATCCGCCTTACTCCTTTTTGGTATATTCACTACACGTCGAAGAAAAAATTAAAACACAACGGTCGATCGAACTTGGATCCGCGCAATGGTACTATTTTTTACTAGACCAAACTACTTATGCTAATGATGAACGCGCACAAACACAATTTTTCCTCTTAATCGAAAAATAATCTTGATAAATTTCCACGATTAAAACCTGTAGTAAACTACGCTCTGCTACCAATTGTTTTTATTCACGTAAAAAACCTTAAAACCGCCGTGTTAAATTATCAGATAAAAAATACACACTTGGATTATTATTTGTATAATAATCCCCCCCCCCACCAAGGGGTTTGTTTCACCCTGAGGAAATTTGGAAGACCATTTCTAATGTCACTCTTGCCATGAAATTCCAAGCATTTTTATCAAGAACTTCCCGACCGTTTTCTCATTTCTTTGCTTCCACCCCTCAAGTAGGGGTAAATTGACTCAATATTGATAAAATCGAGTTATGCTCACCCACATTTTTTATGACGGTCAATTTAAGCCCACGGAGATCTCTGTGCGACCTTCCTCGTTCTTGCTACAGACTACGCAAAAACGGGCGAAAAAAAGTGTGTTTTTTGCGGTTACTCTTTAAGATTTGTTTAGAGAAGGAAAAACTTTAACAAAAAGAAGATGTAAATTGACTTCTGCAAAATAGAGATTTTCAATAGTGCAATAGCCTTAAAAATATAAAGGCGATTAATACCAAAAACAAATTTTTTAAAAATATTATTTCAAAAAGTTCAACACCAGATGATAAGCACACAAATTAGAAACTATAAATTCAGACTAATTCAGTGACTGCAAATAGGTTCAGGACTTGTATAGCACTGAATGGCGTTTAACAAATAAAGCTACACATCTCAAATGACTACAACTAAACTTTTATAATAGGGTGGCAGGGAGGAGAAGGGTGGGGGTCTTTATAAACTAAAAACAACAGTTGAAATTTGCAGAGTCGTATAATATGAAAATCAGTGTGGCACAAAATTGTGGGTAATAGAATTGTGGGTTTTCGTAACAGTTCAAATCCTTTAAGAATACCAAATTTAATTTATTTTGAAAAAGCTTAAGCTTCAAGTAAATACTTGAATAAGCTTTGTATAAAATTCAAGTTGTTTTATAAAATTGGAGGTACTTTGCGACATCGTTAATTTAAGGTGCAAACCCAATCCGCGTAAGTTGAACGTTATGTGTAAATAAATCTTTAAAATAATTGATTCATTAAAAATGTCTAGTAAAATGTAAAATATTATATTTAACTTAAAATTAAATAACATTTTCAATTAAATGACATTACATTATTATGATGTTAAATTTCAAGTATTTATTTCGACTGCGACTTACGATTTAATTGGAAAATATTTATTTATAAATCCATCTAAATAAATTAGTTATAATTTTTTTCAGTTTTTGCCTTCTAAATGAAAATATCCTTTTTATTTTACGTTTGTATTTCTTGTCTTACTCGAATGCCAAGGATTATTTTAGTAAATGTATTTTGTTATATTATGTAAATATTTTACGTGATTATGTTAAAGAAAATTTCGTTTTTATACATATTTCCCCGCACTAACTGTATAGGGTGGATAAGAGGGTGGCGCTAGGTTTTCGGTTTCCCTATATTACGTAGAACGGCGTTCGGTATCGTGTGTTTCGTGTATATTTTATACATTATTTTATATTTTAGGCTGTGTACGTCTGTTGTATTATTTTATATTAGGAAGATAAATGCTTTGGTGCGGTAATGGTTACATTTTGTATATAGTATACGGTTAGTGGTGGGTGGGGGAGACAAAGTTTTGAAAAATTAGGTGAGATAAATGACAAAAATATAAATGATCTCATGGAAAATAAATTAAATGGAATTTTAGCTTCGTTTTTGTTGTTGTTGTTGTTATTATTTGGGAAGCAAACATATCGTCAAAAATGATTCTTATCTGGAGTAATCATTTTAGATAAGAATTTTTTAACACACCCATTTTTTTGTTAGTGTTTTTTGATATTTTCCATTTTTCTATTCTTCTTCCAAATTAGATGATGTTACTGGAATAATAACGATGGAAATTAGATGTGTTTGCACATATCCAACATTAAAGATATTGCGATGAGATAGAGATTCATTATGTTCAATTTTAATGTGATCTTTTAGTATTATACATGTTATCCCTTATTAAGGGCAAAAAAATTATTCGTTTTTTATATTCGAAACGAGAAACAAATTTTAATTTGTAATTTTTTTTTTTCCATCAACGGTATTGTAAAATATATTTATTTCACTATAGCCGTTAAAATTTTAGCTTTTACTATCTAAGAACCTTTATCTTAGATTAAAAACGGAGAATTTTATATATGATGTGACCAACACTTGGCCTTTTCCGCTTAAATTTCAGAATAATTGGTCACCCGTGTTGAAAGTTTAACGTTTTAATTTATTGGAATTCCTTAATTCGTGGTCAATTTTCGGAAATACTAAAGTTTTCGATATAAATCACAATTAATGGAAAAAATAAATTAATGTGAAATTTTATCGAAAGATTGATCAAAACTCGCAATTTCCGTTAAATCTGATAAAATCAACACAAACCATTTATGTTTTCATCCAAATTTCATTACTAATTATTTTTTGGTAATATGATATGGATATGAATAGAATGAATATGAATACCTGAATTGTAGAGGGATTACATACATTTAGTGTTCATGACACCATGAAAAAGTCCTTTTGAATATTGTGTTTTATCAAAGATCTGTTTTATCGAAAATCTGTTACAATGCATACTTGTCATGTCGCTGTTTATGTGAGTAATACTTTGTCTGGCATAATATTAATATGAGCGTTTGGCTCTGTGTCACATTGACGGAAAACGTTATTTGCAATTGCAGGTTTCCAATTTATTATGGCCTTTAATACTCGAAGTGGTGGCACTTCAAGTACTTCTTTCTAAAGGATTATTATCGTACGATCTAGTTATGTAATGTTTGTTTTCATAAATTTTAATAAATTTTAATTTTCGTAATAAATGATAACAAATAAATAATTCATATATCTTATCCGTACATGACCATGTTTAAGGCAAGATCTTATGGAAGCCTAGGTTCCACCATGCAGTCTTTTTACATTTAACAAAACCAAAGGATAGCAAAGGTGCGTTAGATGACAGGCTAGGCCCGGTTGCTGCCACCTAATTAAACCAAAAGTTAGTATTTATTCACTCAAGACAGCACAATTTAATTTTCAATTTAAATATAACTAGAAATAGAACAATTTGTAATATTTTCATAAATAAAGTTAAAGGAGTTAAACAGATAATTTGGAACTAAAAATAAGTATTGGGTGTCTAACGTATTTTTTTGGATTTTCTAAAAGATGGTGTACTTTACTACTAAACATTCTTTTTCAATGACATCTACGGCGTTTTAAAGTGTTTATAGTCGACATTAAAATTTAGTTGTTTAAACATATCGAAACTTTTTTGCTTAAATGAAAAGAAAAAAACTGCTGAAAGTTTTCGTTTGCTTCAAGAAACTTATGGTGAACATGTACCAACTCAACAAACTTTCGAAAACTGGTTTAAACAATTCAAAAGCGGTGATTTTGATGTCAGTGACAATGAACGTTCTGATCAACCAAAAACATTTAAAGATAAAGAATTGGAAGCATTATTTAAGGAAAACTCAGGTCAAACAGAAAAAGAACGTGCAAAACAGTTAAATATCACTCAAGCAGCCATAAGCGTTTATATGCCATAAAAATGCATTAAGGAAGGACGCTTCAATTTGTCTTTCTAGATAATATATTACGATTAGACCGAAATTTGGATGCAAAAAAAACGGGAGGTGAATTTCCGTTTTCCTGAAATCAGGCATTCGATATACACTGGTACACGGTCATTGTGCACCTAATTTGGAGGTAATACTCATAGAACTATTATTCGAAGCAGCTAAGCTATTGTTGGTTGTTACATATAAACCGCCGAATAAACGTTTTCTTAAAGATTTTGGGACCTTCTTGCAAAATTATAGTGTAAACTGTAATGATATTGTACTGTGCGGTGACTTCAATTGCGACCTAAAAGAGACTAAATCGACAACGAAGAAATTTAAAAGGTTGCTAACTGAATTTGCTCTCACTCCTGTGAACACCGAGCCAACATATTTCACGTCACACTCTAGTTCATTATTGGACTGTATTATTTCTAATACGGATACAATTTTATTTCATCACCAAATCTCGGTTGGATTTAGTGATCACGATCTTCTTTATTTTTCCTATGATATTAAACATGAGAGATCTATTCCTAAAATTTCATTTCGTAACTACAATAGCATTAGCTTATCAGACTTGCTTGATAAATGTAATAATTTAAATTGGAGCATGGTTTACAATTTTAACAATCCTGTTGATAAAGTAAAATACTTTACAGAGCTATAGTAGTAGACTTGTTCGAAAAATTTGTGCCACTAAGGACTATATCACCCAAACTTAAACAGCCGCCTTGGTTCAATGATGAGATCAGGGATACCATAAATTTCAGGGATTTTATTTTACGTCGGTGGAGGCGTACAAGAAGAGTTGAACTGTACCAAGAATATAAAGTTGTACGAAATAGGAGTAATACTATTATAAAACGCGCAAAGGCCAAATTTTTTTCATCTATTGTATATTGCATCCATCCCTTCCTTTACAAGTTTTTTGGAAAATTTAAAATCTGTTGGTTCCTTTCTATCATCCAACGAAAAACCATCTACATGATTTTCACCAAATGAGTTCAATAATTATTTTTCTCGTCACAGTGCACGTTCAGCGGGGTTACTAGGGAATCCAAGTCGGTTCTGCGGCATCGCCGCAAACAACCGAAACCGCCAACCCTTCTATTCATCTCAACGAAAATGGAAAAAACATAAACGTACATATCCCATACGTTGGAGGGAATCCAATTACCCGACTAGGGAATGCAATTACCCGAATTTCGGGTACCCGACTTTCGGTTCCGTGTTTTTACCATTACCCCACCGGTTTCTACAAACATACGTTTCTATTTTTTCCATTTTCATTGAGATGCATAGGAGGGTTGTCGGTTTCGGCTGTTTGCAGCATTCCCCGAAGTCTCTGGGGGGTAAGTAATGGCCCAAATACACGAAGTCGGATAGAACCGACTTGGATTCCCTAGGGGTTACTAACTTTTGATGTATTAATGAACTCTAGTTCGATGAAAGGTAACTTAAGTTTTAATAACATCGATATCACTGACCTTATGGATGCTTTAGATTCCGTTAAATCAAACGCTGTTGGAGTTAACGAAATACCAATTAAGTTTGTTAAACTTATTTTACCAAAGGTTGATTGCTACTTACTACATATTTTCAATAGCTAATAACGTTTTCTATTTTTTTCAGAGAGTATTAAGCAATCAATTATTATTCCTATTTCCAAGAATAAAAATCCTAAATGCTTATCTGATTTTCGCCCTATTAGTCTGCTTCCTGCTTTGTCTACAGTTTTTGAAAAAATACTACAATCACAAATATTAACTTACATTGAATCGGAAAATTTACTATCAATGTACCAGTATGCTTACAGACGTCATTTGAGCACTAATAGTACTTTACTACATATCAATGACGACATCCGCAGGGCCATAGATAAGGGTTATCTTTGTACGCTGGTTCTTCTAGACTTTAGTGAAGCTTTCGATAAAATTGATCATTCAATTTTGGTTAACAAACTTTGTAACAGTTTTAAATTCTCAATGTCATCTTGTCGTTTGGTTTTGTCATATCTATCAAATCGTTCACAATTGGTTAAAATTAGTTCAGGAATCTCAAGCTCTTGTTATATACTAATTGCGGTGTTCCCAAGGGATCGGTATAAGGTCCTTTTCTATTCATGATGTATATAAACGATCTACCTGCTGTTATCACTCAAAGAAAACATCATCTTTTCGCGGGCGATCTGCAAATTTATAGATTTTGTAGGCCCGACGAGAAAACAAATTCCATCGGAACTGTTAATTTCGATATTCAATTGATTACAAAATGGTCTATAGAAAATAATCTTGAACTTGATGATGGAAAAACCAAATCTATTATTATATCTTCTACAATTCGTGAAACGCACAACCTGCCTAAAATCAGCGTACTAGGAGAGGAAGTTGATTTCTCTGATTCTGTGAATAATTTATTCTTAACTTTTGACAAGTGTTTATGCTGGAGTTACCACATCGAAACAGTTTGTAATCGAGTAATTTTTTTATTAAGAATGTTATGGACTACCACGAAGTGTTTTAATACTAATCTTAGACTCCAATTGGTGAACTCTTACATCCTTCCACATTTTTTGTACGGAGATATTGTCTTCTTTGAATTAAAGAAGAAGTCCTTTAATGAATTTCGATTGATATTTAATTCTTGTGTGAGATACGTATACAGGCTAAGAAAGTACGACCAAACATCTCAAATTTTACTAATTCATTACTTGGTTGTTCTCTTGCTAAATTCTATGAGTTTCGAGTTTGTTTATACATTTTCAAGTTCTTAAAGTATAAAAAAACCCACCTATATTGTAGGGAAAATGGTTTCGTCTTCCAATCGTATAGCATTCATCTTTTGACTCCGGCTATAAACAAATGTAATCTGATGAATTCATCATTTTTTATGAGGGGAGTTAGCATGTGGAATTCGTTAAGTAATAACGGTAAGAAATCTAAATCTACAGCCGTGTTTCGGAAAAAATATTTTTCTTCAGCTTAATAATATCAAAATTCTATTTTTTGCCAAATTCAAGTTAATGAATCGCTAAAATGTTGCTGCACACCTATAGGTTAATCCAATAAATAAATTAGAAGTAAATTAAAATAAGTAGTTGCCACTAATGTAATAAGTTCAAAAGAACTTCAAACATTTATATTAAAATAAAATAAATAAATAAAAAAATAAAAATGATTCAAAAAAGAGAAAAATGGGTACCACATGAACTGACTAAGCCAACATTGAAAATCGTTTAATGGTTTGCAATTCTTTGCTTACAATACACCGAAAATGGCATTTTTTGTCTCAAATTGTGACTGGCAATAAAAAGTTGATTTACAGAACCCTTAAAGCAAAAAATCATTGGTTCGCCCAGGCGAACCATCAACATCAACGGTAAAATGAAACATTCATGGAAGTAAAGTTATGTTGTGCATTTGGTGGGATCAGAATGGAGTGGTGTACCATGGGCTCCTAAAACCGCAGTGAAAATCGTCCGATTCCAGTCAACAAACATGTTGCAAAACAAGTAAAAAGTACGCTGGAAATACTTAAATGGGAAATTCTACCGCATGCTCCCTATTCTGACAATCTGTCCCCCATCAGATTACTATTTGTTCCGAACAATGCAAGGCGATCTTCAAAACCAGCACTTCAGAACAAACGAAAAAATCAAAAAATGACTCGACGAATGGAGCATATCAAAAGACAAACAATTCTGTTTCGATGGAATGCATAAATTGCCAGAAAAATGGTCAAAAGTCATAGATAACGATACAAAATATTTTGATTAAAATTAAATTAACCATTTCTTAGAAATAAACGTGTTTTTTTTCTGAAAACAAATTCAAAAAACTAAGTTATACTCCCAATATTATAATTAAAATAATTTAAACTTATTTATTCTACAATTTTAATGAAGTAAAACAGTCATTCAGTAATCTGGAAGATGATAGATTTAAAAATGATCATCAATATTTAAATATTTAATTTAATTTTATAAGCTCAAACTTTTAAATTTAATAACTAATTAAACCATAAACTACTAATACGAAAATAGTGTAAATTAATCATGGCAACCAATGATGTTGTTCCCATTTATAGTAATAGTAATAAGTTAAAAAGTTAGTGATGCAGCATCAGCAATATTTACATATTGAGAGCAAACACCATTATCTGCATGCCCATCTAAATCGTAAACATATACTAATTATATTCTACTGAAGACTAAAAATAAGATAAAATTAATGTAATGCCTTGGATCTAGAAGATATAAAAATTAACTAAGGCTTCGTAATAATCCAAGGGTAAAAGTCAATTTTAAGTAAATTTTTCGGTAAATTCATTTATTTTTCAAAAACTTTATATGGCAAACTGATCGAAAAATTTGTTCTAAATCCGATTTTTACCATACTAAACTTTTTTTTACCATTATTAATCGTATTCGAATGGGCACCTATAGAGATAAATTTTGTACTGATCGGCACACCACTCCATTTGCAATACGAGGGAGACATGTCTGACAGCGCCGCAAGAAATTCGGCCATCAATACATTTTAAACTAAGCTATGCATAAAAAAGGCACGGGACGACCAATATTGTGCGAAAAATAATGATTTTCGATTGGGCGACTGGTTTTAAGTTCTGTACTGATTGGCACCCCCTAACTTCATTTGCCATATGCGGGAGACATGTCTGAGATCCTACCAGAAAATATTGTGTTGAACATATTTTAAACCAAATTATTAGTAGAAAATTATTTTACGGGATGACCAATACTAGCACCATGAATAGCAGCCTGGATTGAAGTGATGTACTGATTACATATACATTTCTGTACAATTAAATCCATATATGTACCGTGAGAAACATTTCTGAGATCCTACAATAAATTTCGGTTAGGAACATATTGTATACTGAATTATGGGCAAATTGTTTAACGTGATGACAACTATTCACAATAAATGGTCATTATGGGAAATAAATCTGTGAATGCCACATGTTCGGTAATGAACATTTTAAATAGTTTGATTGTAAATGATATATATAGAATATTGTTTGGTGATGAAATTTCTATAAACAGTTGTTCTAGGGGAAGCCCAATATTCACCAATAATGATTAGAATTTACGAGCAGGCACCTGGTTTTTTACTGAATTTTCACCCAACCGCAACCCCCTCTCCCCGCCTCCTACCCGCCACATCAAATTTCAAATTAGTTTTAAATTATTATTTTTTTTCCAAGTGGTGCAAATTTAATAATTGCAAACAAATTTAATAATTTTACAGGATGATTTTTTTCTGTAACATAAAAATTAAATTGTCGGGATGTAAATGTTTTTCATGCAATATAGAAAAAACTCATACATACTTGAATTTAGGAGGTTTAGGAAGAAATTCAGAGAAAGATAAATATGTCGTACGTACGATGATCACCAATTTTGGAGAAAATGCAATCAGTTTTGAAAAGCTTAAAGAAGTTTTGGCCGAGAAAAACTTGATTAATTTGAAATTCTGCACCGAACATGTGACGAATTTATTAGACATGAAAAATAAATTTGAACCAGATCAAAGTATAGGTTGTTCGGTGCGAATAGGAGTTAGGAGCTTCTTTCGAACAGCACATGTTTATAATATCATCCGCATCATAAAATGAAGAAAATAAAATTCGTAAAAAGGTGAGCTGAAATTAGGAAAAAAAAAATCAACTTAAGAAGAGGAAAACTGAAAAGGAGAAAAACTAATATTAAACATCTTCTGCATTAAAACAACTTCGCAAAGAAGAAGAAAAACAGAAAAATTGCAGAGAAAAACTTGAAAACTGCAAATATTGATGATTACGATGATGGCAGAAAGCCTTACTTTACATCGAGAAGGAAACTAGTGTTATATGTTTTCACTATTTTTTTTCAGTATGTTCACAACACATCACTATTAACAAACCGGGAGTGTCTTTCAATTTTAGAAGCAGTCATTTCAATTGTACTGGGTAAAATTTTACTCAAGAATTCAATTGTCTAACTTGCATTTCCAATCAAAATGACTTAACATATACTTACTTTACTTTGTTAATGTTTATTATGTATAAAAATAATGAAAACTATAAAAAATTAATAGACTTTACTCATAGAAACCGTATAAGTTACGGCTAGGAAGCAAATTATACAAAATTTTGGTAATCAAATTTATTAAAGAAACAAACCAGTTTGTGTATTAAAGGGGCATTTAAATACTGATTGTTAATTTCATTTCACTGATTGTTTTATTATCTATTTCATTCAAATTTGTTTTACAATACCAAACTTCCAAAGTGGTTTTACATATTTTGAAAACTGCGGGATCAACTTATTGAAAAAATACTGGGGGTCCATTACTGAAAAACAGAGCTCATTACAGTAAACGATTACTTTTTAAGGTTTAAACTTTTCGACGAATACATTCAAATATTTAAAATTTTAAAGTAGTTTTTAATTCTTGAATGTTGGCTGAACATACAAAGTACCACTTCCGAAAAATTGTGTAGACATCAAAACCATATTTCATCCGTAAACGCATAAATTCGAGGTAAGCAACAAAGTTGCTTCGATATAAGTAAAACATAATAAAGCTGTACAATGTAAAACAAGTACAAGGTAAAATCCTTCAAATACACCTCAACAAATACGCTAAGGCCTAATAAAAGTATTGCGTTATATATTCAAATCTGCACACATTATTTTGAAATGTTATTAAAATAAGGAATCGTGATTCAGTTGCATTTTCATAATAAATATGAAATGGCGACATTTTTTATGTTGAAGGGATAAAATAATCATTGTAACAATAAAACATAATTGCGGATTTTTTAAGCAATTAACTACATAAATGTTTTAAAGCGGTAATTTGGTCAAACACTAAAAACAATTTGTGAATTTTCGTACTTAATAGCAGCAACGATAAAATAATCAATTTATAAAACGAAAAAATGAAACACCTACCTTTTGTCACCTTTGTTAACAGAACAGGATATAAACATATTAGAAACACGCCACACATGCATATTACAAACACTTAAGACCATAAAACACTTAAATTATACCGCGCACTATTAATATAAATTACACTAAACTGTAGACGCTAATCACATTGTTTAAACTTTCAAAAATAATTACTTTAATAGACTAGAAATACCGCAACCGACATATTGGTACAATAAATTTGGTTCCATGCATAGGACACAACGCACTCAATAGACTGATCGTAATAAATTTGTGCACAGAAAATTGAATTTGCTTACGGTAAATAACAAAACAAAACCGGAAAAATACGGTGAGTCACATAAGATTATTTAAATTAAACAAAAATATTACAGTAGCTCACATAAGAACATTTATTGATGCGCACATATGAAAAGCAGTACATTAATCCTGCATCGAGCGGGAGTTTATGGGCCCCTTATTTCGTTCCGTGTTTTCAAGTTTTCTTAGTTTTAGAGAAAGCATTTCTCACATGGTGTATTCATAGTAAAAAATGAATACTTTAACGCATGGTAATAATCCTTTGTTCCTTGATTAACTGCTTGATTACACTACTTGCACCTGAGTTGATTGTTAAGCAATTTTAAAGTAAACGGTCGCTTTTAAATAATTAAAGTACGATTTATTTTATTGAGAAAATTTTCTCTTAATACGCAGCATCGTAACGTTGATAACAATTTTTCGGTTGTAATTTTCATCGCTTATATAGTGGTGTCAGTCTGAAACACATTTACTATTGCTGCATCATATCACTGAAAGACTTCAAACGAGCTCTCATAACAAAATAAATAAGATTTTAATACTTTTTCGAGCTTCTGGATGCAACATTATTGTGATCGTTGGGTTTCCTTATGGTTGTGTAAGAAAGGAATAGATACCCAGAACGTTTGAACTTTATTAATTTTACGCGGTTGAAAGCAGTACGGCTACCTGTTGTTCTGATCTCTAGTATTGCTCTGATCGAACAGAGTTACCCTGACGGTAAAGGGTTTCCTACCCAACACCTACTATATTACAAATCATTGAGCCTACTATATTACAAATCATCGACATTCTAACTCTCTTCTGGAACACCTGCTATTTAGCAATCAAATCTACCGTGGGACCCACTCTCAACAAACGTACTGATAAGCTATATTTTCTGTATCCTTTCCGTGCATTTCTTTTCCGAAGATTTTAACGTAACAGGTTTGAACTAAATAGTCGCCTTTGCCTCTACGTGCAATTTTAACCCAGTAAATGAAGAAGGAAAAAAAAGGCCAACCCGTAAGTTATTAATTGAAATTTTCATTTTCTGGTGATAAGTGGCTCATTAAAAATGAGACCGAGTTTTCAAGAAAACATTCTATTGTAGGGGGAGAAAATGGCCCCAACAGACCCGCAAAATCGGGTTTCAGCAAATATCTCCCAAAATATGGCAGTAAGAGATTTTTTGATCAGATAAGAATTGAAGATCAGTTAATTTTCTACAAAAATGGTCTGGATGATTTTTTTCGCAACATTAAATTTTTTTGCAAAAAGTCGAGTTAAAAAATCCAAAATTTGGAAACTCATGAAATATGCAAGTTTTTTTACAAAATTTGAGATGGGGGGATGTTGCAAATATATTATTTTCAATGTTTTGGACTTTGAAAATCAATTGTAGATGGCCCCACTACAATCCATTCACTGGCAAAATCCTAGGGCTATAAATGGGAAACGCCGTAAACCATGTAATTTTCCTGAATTTTTATGTTCCAGGGCGTCTTGTTTTTCTCGGAAATGAGGGCTCAAATTATACCTATTATAAAAGAAGACCATAAGATTAATTACAGCAGGATGGAACCCACCAATTGGCGAAAAACTAGCGAAAATCAGTTTTTCACATATGGCAAACTATTGTCCAATGAGGTTTTCCTAACGAAAACTATAATCCTAAAGAGTGAAGAATATTTACCTATAATACTCAACAACAATTTCTTGCAGATTCTCAACGACAATTTCTTGCAGATCGAGGTTTTTGGAATAAAGAGTGATAAGGTTTCTTTAAATTTCATTTATTATAGAAAAATATATAAAAATACATTGAAATTATGACATAAAGCTGTTAATCACCAGTCCCCGACCCAAGACTCTAATAATAAATCTACATCATCAACGTCGCCCTCGCCAACAACTCCTACTGGTTCTAAAGTTTCCTCTAGTTCTACCCCTTCAGATAACTTATCTTGGCTGACTTTATAATTCGAATACTGGCGGGCCTCATATGAATCACAAATAGATGAGCGTGGTAGCCCTGCTTTCTTGCATTAACATGTTCCATTACATTTTTTCTTAAATTGACAAAATATCATCTTTAAGAGTTCCGGAACCAGCATGAGTATACCCTACACGTTTCCATCCCCATTTTTCTGATGACAGTTGGTTTCCGAGCCACTGCTGTACTTGCAGATATACCCGATAAAGGTGTTGCCTTGCATTCAGGTGTGAGTGGCAAGGTTGCTAGTTTGAGCGCGGTTTGATTTCTGTATTTGTCTCTGGTGAATCGCTTGAAGATCTCGTATCTAATTTTTGTCAGAGTTTGTGTATCATCATCACTGTACATCGTCGCAATGACAGTTTACACGTTCTGAAATACGGTCGCGTGGGGAAGATTATGGTTTTTAAAACTATAAATGACTGCTTCCAGTTCCGTGTCTCTGTTTTTCGTAACCTTTCTCTCTAATTTGGCGACAATAGACAACAAATAGAGCACACACGCGACGAACGACGGAAGAAATGAAAGAAATGAAATTATAGCATTACGTTTAGGATTCGGATTTTTCCCCACGGTTACGGTTAATGAGATGAATTTATATACATTGATGGAAAGATGAAAATTCCACCTTTAAGGGGGAAAGGTGTCAAAACATCAGAAATAAATAGCCGGGAGAAAAAAGCCACGAAAAGAAAAAGTGTGCTTTTTCCTTGAGCACGCGTTTTTCAAATTTATTGAAAATAGCCGATTTTGTGAAAAACATAATTGCATAACTGAAAGGGAGATGTTCTCTGCTTTTAAATGATATGTCATAGAGACCAATTCGATCATGTATGAATTTTTAATTGGTGGTCGATTATAAAAATTCCCTGCGCTCCAAAAAAAGCAAAAAATTAGAATTAACAAACAAAGTTTTAATCAAAATGGAAAAAATAGATTATACAAAATTCACAGATGACAAATTACCTTCTGAGGACCCATTATCAAGAAAATTTGGAGCTAATTAGTGCATTACAAAAAAATAGGAACAAATTCCTGGCGAGGTCAAAATTGCGTGGGAGCAGAAAGTTTGACCCATTTTTCCAATATGGCCAAAGAGTCAAAACATCAGATAGTATGATAGCGGTAGATTTCCTCTTTCACTTGAACTTTGAATCATGAGAAAATATGCATTTTTATCAATGTTATTGAATAATTTGTTCGCCCGCTCATGAGTAAATGCAAGCACTGTGCTCTCCGGCATACAACACAGAACCTCAATATTCTAAGTGCGCTTAGGCCCGTCTATCTCGGAAATGGTCAATTTTTTGGAAAAAGTCAGCGCGACAATTTTTGTAGAGAATTAACTGATCTTTAATGTTTATCTGAACAAAAAATCTTTAACTGCCATATTTTGGTTGATATTCGCGAAAAATCGATTTTCAAGGTCTTTTGGGGCCATTTTCTCTCTCTACAACAGAAAGTTTTCTTGAAAACTCGGTCTTATTTTTAATGAGGTACCAAATGCCACTTATCACCAGAAAATGAAAATCGCAACTAATAAGTTACAGGTCGACCCCTTCATTTACTGGACTATGTAATTATTTCTTCTTTTTGATATGAAAAGTAGTATTGCTGGACGCCCTTTTTATTTGGTTATCGAGTTTCAACGTGCTTTCGATTTCATTTGGATTTGGTTAATTGATATTTCATACGTCGTTCTTTAGTGTTCCTGCTCTATATTCTTCCGTGGCGATGGCGTCTCTTTCTTCATTATAACACATCTTGTGGTTGACAGTGTTCTTGCCGTGCATATACTGGTTTAATAGTTCCTGGTGAAAATAAAATGGTGTAGCAAGTTGCGGTTAACGAGATGAATTAGATCCCAGAAAATATTTCTGTTTATGTGGAATCAATGTTTGTTTAAGTCCAGTAATCCGTAGGAGCTTAGAACTCAATGGGTCGAACAGCGCGATAATTTAAAAATGAGACATGTTGCTATACAGTACAGAATATAAAATTGCTGCCTCTAGATCATCGGATTTTAGGGTCGCAGAAAAAATTTTCGTCAATGTTCATCATAATATGTGTGTTGACATATACTTATCGAATTAACATTTGTTCTAAAACTTTGTTTACTACTGTGTTTAACTGGGGTAGTAAGTGGATACAAATTTAACATTTCTGCTGTGCTTCTTGGGTAATTCTAAACGAAAAAGTCGGTGCATTAGTGACAATGCTGAGTAAGTTGTGGTTTTACTAAATTACTTTACTGTGAGTCACAGTAATTCGTTGGCACCGTAAAAACAATACAACGGCTACCCGAATTAAGAAAAGTTGAAATAAGAAAAGTGAATTACAAAAAGGAATTTTTAAAGAAGATTTCCAGTTATTTTAATTCGTATCTAAAAAAAAAACTTAATTTAAAAAGTAATTTACTATTGCGTATTTACAACTGTTCTTTTGCTGGGGTAATTAGTGGATACAAAACTAACATTTCTGTTGTGCTTCTTGGGTAATTGTGAACGATTCAGACGATGTATTAGAGGTGATGTTGAGTAAGTTGTGGTTTTACTAAATTACTTTAGTGTGAACCACAGTAATTCGTTGGCACCGTAAAACCCATACAACATCAGCGACTATTCACCAGATTAGGAGAGACTATAATGAGTGGTTACTCTGTAGGAGGTGCATTACTACATAAATTTGTCTAATGCAGCACTAGATGGTTCAAGGTTTATTATTAATACGTAACCCTTACAAGTTTGTCGTGAAAATTGGAATTACGTATAAACTATATACAAAAGCATCGGACTTAGAGCAATCTTAACTAACAGTTTGAGGAAACTAACCTTGTAAATACTTTATTAATTTTCCCTCGCATCTGCATCATTTTGCATCTTTGAACACCAAGCGTATTATTGTACCGTTTTTTATCAGTATCATCAAAACGTTCTGAAGCTGACTCAGAACCTTAAGAATTATCAGAACTATAATGTACAGATTCGATTCCTTCATACCCTTCCACTTCTGCAATGAAACTCCGACTAGCCACGAAATATCAAACAATCCTGATTCATCTCCAAAAACACGCACCATTTTAAATGTTTCACCAATAAAATCTCTTTTCGGGAAGAAGTCGGGTTTCTTAAATTGAACATGGCGTTTATTATATATAAAATATGATGACGATTTTAAAGGTACACTCCATGTCTAGTTGAAGGACATCATTGATAGCCATCCTCAAGATGGTATCAAGATCAACGAAGGCGATTTTATAGCAAAAGTTCCACGGAACGAGCCACGCAATTGGCTATGATGTTTCATTTAGTCGCCACAAGCACGTTGTACTCACAATAAAAATGTTTTGAAGCAACTGGAAGAAAACCAACCAAAAAATTGGTAATCGTATACTTTTTAAATCGATTAAATGGGATTATCAAAGTAACTTCTGATTGGAAAGAAATTTCCAGTGCAATGTCCCATTTGTACTTCATTCTGTTTCGACACAAATTAATGTTGATTTCGATTAATATTTTTCTACTCTAAAAAGAGTAGCCTCATTTTATACCCTCATTTTGTATCAATGGAACAGAAATGAATTACACCGCTTTTAAATGTTAAAACAATTAGTATATTTTTATTATTTTGTTCATGCCAACAACAAAAAATGTGTTACTCGATAAAAAAAACCTGGAGTAGAGAAAATTACCCTGGGTGTAGCAAAATACTACCCTTGTGGTAATTTCTGTTTCAATCGAATATTTTAACAGCAGTTGCAGTACCATTTTTACGCTCAGTGTAAAATTTTTCGTTCAATCGAAATCAACATAAACAAGAAATTAACATAAAAAATATGTGTGGTTCATAACGAGTTAGATCACTACTGATTATTTTGTTTTCTTATTATTATATTTTCTTGTTTCTACATGAAAAACTGCGTCGTTTTGTGTAATTTGCTCAGTCTAATGTTTTAACTCGTGTGTGCCATATTACAGTAAATGTGGCATATTTAATAAATTAAAAAGAATTTAAGATTATCAAACGTTTCTCCAGTTGCTAAAATTTCGAATGTTCATAACCACTACGTACTTTATACCATGCTTTCATCCAGAGTTGTTGTTTTTTTATTTCTTTTTTTCCGTATTGCTAGTCCAATCAAAATCGTAACGCAAGCTTCTTCACACATATTTTAAAACTGATGCATGTGCAAAATGTATGTATCGTGAGTGGAAAAATCATGATTAGTGGATAAATCATGAACCACACGATTGCGCATGCATGATTATGTCGTGTGTGGGCCCTATAAGGCAGAAGCAAAACGGAATTCACTTCATTTAACAAATAAATATATACTGTTACTGCTACTAATCATATAATAAGATTACGTTCCGGTTAAAATTTCATTACAAATTACAACAATTTGAAATGATTTATCAACAATAAATTGGTCATGCCACACAATGCAAGACATATAATAATATCCTTATAATGATCGACATCAATTAAATCTACTTATATAAAATAAAATAAAATAAAAATAAATTATATAGGATATAAGTAATTCCTTTCATTACTTCCATATTGTCATAATTATGTTGTAAAACTTAATTGAGGTTGGCTGCGGCGGTGGTAGATGTGGTGATGGTAAAAACAAACCGGAAAAATCAAAAACCAAGAAAAACGAGAAGGAAAAATAAACCACCGGAAACAAGAAAAAAAAGGGAAGAAAAAAAGAATAAAATTCTATCTGTCCGCCTTGTACAAAAAAAAAATCCGTATCAAAAAGTGTTATCAATTATTCAGTTCCTTTTTTTTGTATAACAATTTTCCGTTTTTCATTTGGATGTTTTGTGTATTTCGGTGTACAAAAAGCACTTTAACAATTTCAAATTTAACCTCATTTAATGTATAGCTACCTACCTGCATGAGTAGGTACCTACGTACAAAACGAGCGTAAAATTTAATAAAAGCTTAAACCGTAAAGTTTATTATATATAAAGTTACACTGTTAATACATAATACGAGTAGTTCCTGTAGTGTGTTATTGTTATACCTATATACATGTATATTGTATACTAGAATATTATATTATTAGAAAATTAGAAAATCAAATTTCATATTTTTGATTTATTTTCAAAAATAGTTGGAATATTGATTTTTTGTAAGACAGTTCTATTCATATACGTATCGTACTTATTTGTTCAACCTTGATCATAAGAAATATTATAACAGTAATAGTAATAATAATAATAATATTAAACTAAAATACAAAACTATAATAATCATAACATAAAACTACCTTTATTTTATAGTTAGATACACATATAGACTAAACAATATAAACCCGAAGTGGTACAAGTTATGTACAAAATATTTTCATTTTTATGGTATTGATTTTCTTTTCATTCCTTTTTTTTTTTTTGTTTGTCAATTTTTCCCATCATATACTAAAGCTGAGGTAACGAAAAGCTCTACAACAAAGCAACAAGAAAAACTATCCGTATAAATGGATATACGAGTACTTCAACTTAATCAGATTTGTAACTATATATATCGACCAAAACGAATTCCTTCACTAAGGATTCGACATAATTTCAACCCAACATTTTCATCGGTACCGTCTATACCAGAAACCAAGTGAATTAAAATTTCATAAAGCTTTATTATTACTACTACTACTACTTTTTATTTATTATCATTATCATTATTAATTTTTTTGATGATTATCATTTTTACTATTTATGTATATATCTAAAGTGGTGTTGTAATTCGAATATACACAAAGTTATATTCATTTAGACAGAAAACAGCTTTTTGACTTTAATTTGAAATTAAATCGATTAAAATCTTATCGTATCGTAGATGAGTAATTTAATGAATTGTCTACATTGCCATTGTGTCTGTGGTATATAGATTGAATTATGTATATATAGTATATAGTAGTAGTACATAGTGTGGAACATGAAATTGTTATGTGCCGCGCGTATTATTAAGTAGGAGCAATGTTTGTAGGCATGAAGACAATGAATTAGTAGAGTGTGAATTATTAGATTGAAGCACGACAAAATAATTTTGTGTGTGTTTGTCGACTTAATATTTAAAATGTATATAATTAACGAGACCAATTTAATTAATTTGTGTAGTTTGATTTTGGTAATAATATCACAGTATATAAGAATACTGTTAATGGTTTTATATAATAAGGAAACAGATTCTAATACGATTTGAAAGCGAAGTTTAAAGTCTGTATTTATTCTAATAGAAAAGCATTTCAAAGTTAAAGGCACCACTCGAATAATTGGAGAAAAATTTATGTAAGTTAGAGAGTAGTATAATATTATTAACCTGTCTTAGCAACCATTTTTATCTAAATCAAATTTTATATGGCGTGCCAATAAAAATTTGCGTAGTGCAATATTCAAACCATCATTAGCTAAAAAACCGGTTTATTGAATTATAAACTATAGTTCAGTTTATAATTCAATAAACTCATTTAATTAATAATTATTAAGCCGTCCTGAAATTTAGAAAACTATATACAAACAAACAATTCTAATGCTCTTCAATTTTATTAAACTAATAATTGACAAATAATAATGCATAATTATAAATAAATATTTATATGTACTATATTTTTATAAAACTACAAAATAAATATATTTTTGTTATTTAAATAAACCAAAAGTGCCATACATAAATAATTTAAAAATGAAATTTTAGATTTTTTAAATAATTATTATTTCCTTATACAATATCATTTTAAAATTTGTATGCATAAAAAATTATATAATAAAATATTTTATATTGTGATAAAACAACTATAATTCTTTGTTATATAAAATCAAAATATTGTTAAATAAATATGATATAAAATAAATGGTTTTGCTTGATTTACTTGAATATATTATACGAATATATTTGCTAAAGTCGAATTTTGGTTAGAATTCGTTTAATATTAGAGTTAATAAAATCAGTTGACTATTATGTACCAGAGCGTCGTCCAAAATAATATTTTTAGAATTTCATTTTAGAACCAACTTGATTTTTATGGCCGTTGTCCATGCATAATCAACGAACTCGTCAAAGGAAAAGGGTAGCACGTCAATTCTGAGAAGAGATTCAGAAAAACGATAGTTCAGAGAAAGCGGTAATAAAACGGCTGTTCTAAGGAAAGGCTATTCCAATTTTTTCCTGTTTTGAGAAATACAATTTCATTGAAAACGACGATCCAGAGAACGATTATTAACAGAAATATTAAATCGAATAAATAATTCTGAATATCGTTTTAACCTCTCAACTGTATTGTCTATGGACTGTGTTTTCCCCTAAATTGTTGATTTCTTAGAAATGATGCTTTATAACCCACGAAGGATATTGCAGGGAAAAATACAAACCCCGCCCGATTAACAAGCTACAAGATAATTTTATTCTTTAGAATAACTCAGAATTTTTTTTTAGAATAAATACGTATGGCAAATTTAAAACGATATTTAACGTGGTAGCGAAATATCTCATATTTCTGCAACACCTTTATAAAAATACAATGTATTTAGAAAAATATGTTTGTATGCGGTTTAATAATTCGCTAGAATAAAATGTTTTTAAAAAATATATATGTTTTGAATTGGCAATTTGTACTTCATAAAAATTATTCTTTTTTTAAATATTTTGTCTGCCCAATAAGTGTCAGCTTATTGAGTGTCCCTCATACAATTATAATCGAAATTCGAAACAATGGGAAAATTAGTTAGGTAGGACTGGACTACTGGAGGTGGAGGGCAAACCGTTATTCCATCCAATTGTATTTTGAGCTTCTGACTTCTGAAGTGTATCTGGAGTTGGACTTGGACTGGAGTGAATTTAAATGTGAACAGTTTCATAAATCATATCTAGAAGTGTGTATTACTACTGTGTATTATAACTTATTAGTGCCATCTATGATTATAGCTTCAATAGTTAGGTAGGATGTAGGAAGACTCATGTTAAAGGCCCAACCACATGAATCCGCTATTCCAGAACTGTTGCTAGTTAGTAGGTGAAGGGGAAGTAAATGAGGAAAGAATCAAAGTGTGGAATGGCAAACGTATTCAAATACATTGGTGATTTGTCCCAATAATAATAATAAAATCAGACTGAGAAAACTGTTAATATCGGAGCCCCACAAGGATCAGTTAATTTTAATATAAGTAAATTTTTAGCCTTGCTTTGCAAGATTCTATTGTCGCGTTTGCAAATAATATGGCATTCTAGCCCTAATTTGGAATTTATTAATCATGATATTGTTTTGCTAAAAAAAATTGTTTTTATCCATAATATGATGCTGAACTGCAAGTCCAAACAAGTGAACTTTTACATAGGTAGTACAATTCATGATCACACTTCAAGTTTCATTTATCAATCATTAACTTGTACTCGGAATATTTGTGACTTCCATTGCGTCCCAATCGAAACCGTGAACTCTTTTAAATATCTGGGAGCTCGCAACTAAATTTCAACGATCATGCTGCGTGCATAATTTAAAGAGTAAGTTGAGGATGACATTAAGGACATTTCACTATTTGAGAAAAATATTTGTAGTCCTGAATTTATGAAGTGCCTAGCAAATATTAATTCTTTGATTTCAGGTCAAAAAGCAGTTTTGAGAATTATTAACTTCCTGCCAAAAACTGCGCCATCATTTTCGTTGTTTGTTAAATTACAAATTTTGCCCCTTCGGTTCCTTTTTGTTGTTACAGCGTTAAAAGCTTTCTATATAATTAGCGGTAATTGTATATTTAATTATTTGAGTAGCATGACATAGAATTTGCGCAATACAAATAGATTAAGAATTTAGTACCGAAATTTTATAGTCTTTAGCCTAGACAAAATATAGCCATTATTGACAGTGTCCTAAAACCCGTAAGGTTTCAAGTGACAGTAGTACATCAATTTTGGAACAAATCGACCGATTCACAAAAAATGCGTGTTTTTAATCAATGTTGGGCGAAGCTTTTAAACAAAGTTAAGGGTATCTAGAAGATGTCGAAACTTTGGAAGCATCAAATAAGAACAATATCTGATGTAAACGGTGGTCATTCATAAATAGATTTAGAAGGATTATATTTTCCAAAATGAATACAACGGTAAAACCAACAAATAATTTTTTCATACGGTTGCAATTTTCTGGACAGGCAGTTTAGGAGAACTCACTTAAAAAATTTTGATAAAATATTCTAAGCTCTTCAAACAGTTAACGATCTACATTCAATTATTGTGCGTTATTTTTATTTATTTAACATTTTAATAAATAGTTTATCATTTTAGGTTATAATTGGTTTAACTATCCCAATGTAAGAGCGCCACATAAATACAGCAGACAGAGGATTCAACTATTCAAGATGAGAAGACTAACGTAACAGGTGTTTCAGAACTATGTGACAGAATAATGGAAAATGTTCTGCAAAACTAAAGGAAAGAATATTATCAATCGTTACGCCAGGAATGGTAACAAGGGGAGCAGCGATCAATGCATATAGGTTTGCGGTGAAGCTGCCGAAACTTCGAACTGAGGAAGCCAAGTGCGAAATTATTTATCGAACATATAAGAAGTGTAATTCGCTAAACTTTTTTGAATTTCCGTTGAACTATAAAATGCACCAATTTAAGGCAGCTATCAACCTTTATTTGAAGGATTGCGTGTAATCGAGGAATTTTTAACGTAGAATAGATGCTAGAATTGAACCAATAAATGACTCATCTATTTATTAATGCTAACAACTTTTATCGATTTAATCGAGTAGGTTTGAAAATATTTTTCAATTCGAATAAATTTTCCGATCGTATTTCATGATCCTACCCCAGAAGGGAATTCTGAAGTTTCGCACTAACTGAAATGAAATGGACTGATTAGTTCAGCCTTATGCTTCAATCAGCAAACACTTAAGAGCTTAAGTTTGTAACATTTCGGTTTGTAGTACAATCACCACAATTGTATAGGTTCTCGTCACAAATAAACAACTGACCTCTAAAATTTTGGTGGTTGTACCGCTCTCCTAAGTGGTCCAACCGGAGCATAACTTAAGCTCTTATGTTTTCGCTGGTTGTGATTTTAGTGTTGCCAACATTTACGATGGCGGCCAAATTGACGTCAAAATTGTGCAAGATTGATTGAAATGCTAAAACTTTTCGAATAAAGTTCTCGTTGCAAAACACGTTTTTGTATACAGGAGTTTCGTAATAAGTGCCAGGATTTTGTCTCAAAAAACGGAGCAAGAAGGAAATTAAGCTCAGGAGGTCAGGAGTAGGACTTGTAATGCAAAATGGTTGAAATTGAGTGCGAGTTAAGCTCTCTTAAAGACGTGTGGTGTGCGTGTTTGTAATATCTCACATCAGCATATAGACGCTTCCATTTTTACAACAATCAGCAAACTAGATAAATTTCTGGCAATCACATATTCACATATCACACCACATGGCACACAGTCGAAAAGTTCCGCATCGACATCAACAAATGATGAAAAAATCATTTGTGCACGAGAGAATGCCATTTTCGGAAATGTAGTTAAGGATTAATTTTAAGAATTTTAGTTCTGTTGTCGCAATATATTTTTGGTTGGTTTTGTTTGCACCGGTCAGTTTATAAGGGGATATTAAGTAAGAAAAAGAAAAAATAACCATGGAAGGTTTTACCACCAGTTGAGCTGCCTCGTGAAAATAAAAAAAATCATTTTTTGTAAAAAAAATAAAAATTTTAATTTTCTGTAAAATAAATAAAAAAAATAAAAAAATTGGAAATAAAATTTTCAATACCATAATTGGTGACTACCACGGGAATCATTCGATATTGTTGTGTATCCATAATAAAAATATTTTGTTAAATGCCTACAAAATATTTTTACAAAATTACACTGGATTTTATAGATGCAACATAGTCATTCGATTTTGTTCTAACTCCCACGGTTTGCGGTGGCGTAATAATACAAATAGTTTTTATACCCGTTTCTTCTAAAAGTGCACGAATGGAACGGTGACATGTTTATCACGTGGTTAAATACTCAAATTGTAACCGCCACGTTGCAATTAGCTGTATTTCTTGACGCTTGATCTGATCCAGTTCAGTTCATGTTTCATGAAACAACACAAAGGCGCTGGCTAGATTTAAAATCAAAATTTGTGATCTAAAACAAAATTTGGATCATGTTTTCCATATAAAATTTGAACTGATCCAGATCAACGAGCGTCAAAAAATACGGCTATTATTAGTCAAATCTCAGTAGTTGCTGAAAGAACGCAGATGTACAAATTAGTTCAAAATTTTTAAAGTTTTTTTATACAGGTGAAAATAAATGTTAACACGTGTTTGATTTGCGATATTTCAATACACATTGTGCTTTTTAGTATCAATAGCGATTTAAAGCTATCTTTGTAGTAGCATACATAAATAAATAACTTTTAAGAAATGGATACTATTTCTGTTGAATTTTCATCGCCGGTTCGCCGTTTGGACTCTGATGAAGAAGAGTAAGTACACAAATTAGATGTTTAATTACAATGTGATATTCCTTAGAATTTTTAATCAAATCTCGTTGTCGGATGGAGATTTTGACGATTCAGATGCAGATCTTGATTTCAAGCCGCTTGACTGTTCTTCGGAAGAAGAAACACCACATAAAATTGCTGTGTTAAATAAAAGAGGTAGGTTAATTTGGACATTAGAGTAATGTGTTTAATTTTAATATGTTTATTTCTACCGATGCCCCTACAACCGCGACTAAGCAATGCGCTTATGCAAAAACCTGTTTTCGTATTTTAGCATTTTTGTGAAACGCAAACAGTTCATACAATAAAATAAACGTATGCTTTTCTTTTCAGATATCAATGCGAAACTAAAGCTTGGAAACGAAGATGAAAATCCGACTTATAGTATTGGTCCGATTCTCTCCAACGAACTCATGGAAAAAACATTAGTCGAAAAAAGAAAAATGACCCATCGTTGTGGCGTAATAATATAACCAAAAATTTGCGGAGCCAAGGAAGAGCGTATATCAGTTCGAAAGGGATCGTTAAAAGGGCTCGACAAATAAAACGATCGGGTCCCGAAAGCTGTATTTATGGATGTACAACAAATTTTAGCGAGCAAAATCGCTTACAGATTCATTAAACATTTTGGAGCCTTACGGATGATAAGCTAAATTTTTACTCAAAATTTACCCGCAGTGTTCCCAAGGAAAGGCATCGAAAACACCATCTGCTATCTCGCGACGTCGGATACCTTCTTTTATTTTTTCGAAAAAAATAATTTGATAATAAAACTATATGTAAAAAAATTCTTTTTAAATACGCTCGACGTAAGCCAAAACCGGATATATTATTTTCACAATACAAAAATTCTAAAATTGGGACCAGCAGTCGTAGCTCACGGCAAATACATTAAATATAAAATTAGCGAGGAGCGGATTAATTTAGTACGGAAACACATTAACGGTTTTCCCTTGATTGAGTCCCATTATTGCCGGGCTTCCACTGAGCGGAAATGTCTTGAAGCGGGACTCAGCATTCGGAAAATGTTTAGATTATATTTAAGTACTACAAGCGATCCAGTAAAACTGAACATTTAATCAAAGGTTTTTAATGAAGAATTTTGATATTTTTGGAAGCGTATCCTTCCCTTATTGAAATTGAACGAAAATTTTCAGAGCCCGGAAATTCTCAGGTTCAGGAAATTTGACGCTGTACATAGTGCTATTGAGAGGCATCTGCGGAATCATGAAATCCATAGTCCAATATAACGTCTCAGGTATTTAATTACTATGAATTATCGTGATGTTACCTTAAACATTATGCAACTAAGACAAAACGAATTTAAAAATTATAATGCCGCATCAATTGGAATGAATTTTCTTCCATTTGCATCCGTTTGTAATCTTATATACCAGCAAACCAACCTAAATGTAATAAAATATCGTAAAAAGTTTGGAAATGGCGAGGTGGATATGGAGACCAATGAATTAATAAACCTTATGTTCGAAACAGTGCCAAGAAAACTTCTATTAAATTGGCCAAAATAAATGTTTGCCAGTTTAAATACAAAATATAACCAGAAAAGAAAAAAGATCTACATTCAATGTTGATGTACATGCCAGAAATTGATAAACAATTTTATGCAGTATATTTGAAGAATTAATCCATTTAAATTATAAATAAATATACTGTCAAAATAGACTGAATTTGAAATTGAGTTGTTGTATATAAGTTGTTTGTATTTGGAATTAATAAATTAAATCTATCTTAATAATTTCAATTTTATTTTATTTTTCTGTGCAATAAATAGCAAATGGGAACAAAAATATTTTTTTAATGTTCGTTTGGTATAATTCGTGTATATTTTCCGTTTGTAAACTGCAGAAAACTAAACAGTTTTAACACAATTTGATCTTGATATTCTCAAATACTTTCCATAAGCAAAAACTATCTCTTTTTCTAATGACATCAATAATTTATTGAATGTTATCTCCTCGCGTCTGTAATTTGTGGAAAATTGGTGTATTTCCTATATTTCCTCCAATTTTTAAATCTCTATTATACGCGTTTTTTTAGGTGTATCTCCATCATTTGGTTTATCACCAGAAAAAAAAATTAAAAGAGGACATAGAACAAAATATTTTTGAAAGAACCGTCAAATTTCTCCAATTTTCTCGGAAAAACAGTTTTTATTAGTAAAACTTATGAGCTTAAAATATAAGTTAAATCATGATCTATTGTTAAGTATAGTAAGAATTGGTCCTACATTTGATATTTTTACTGTACATATGATTTTAATCTTTAAAACGGAATATCTCGAAATCAATAAAATGGTAGTTACAATAAGATAGAACTACGGTGACGAAATATTGATACAAAATGACGGCATCCTTATTCTACAATAATTGTCCAAAAGTTTCAGCATCCGCCTATATTTTGAATTTTATTTATTTTCACATAACACTAGACACTTTCCTGTTAAAATTTCAATACACAATGACAACAGACAGAGATAAATACGCATTTAATGTCGCTTAGATTAAATTCCTTTAACAAAAGGGAAACATTACTATAGCAATAATATACCTTGCATTTTGATACTCAACCTATGACTCATCGCCTACCTGCGCGATTAGTAGATTAATTTTTATTGCTTATTTTTTGTCCCTCCTTCTTTTATTTATATTTTGCTTTTTTCTGCTATACAACAAAATTTTTACTAATACAAATCAGTAGATACTCCTGATGATGACCTAACAAGTCGAAATCGATCGAGTGATTTTTTAAACTTTTTGAAAATTATTCAAAATAACTGCGAAACAAAAAACAAGTGATTAATAAAAAATGTGTTTATTAAGTATAAGTGTGTTTCGCCAAGTGCCTACAGCAAATAGCGTAAAAAGTGAAACATTACTATGCGAATTCTATAATTAATTGGAACTACTCCTAGATGATATAAGTAATTGGTTCGCATTATAGCAGTAATTCCTATATTGCACAATACCGCTTACTATAATTTGATTCCCTTACATAAATAGGAAAAAAAATTGTGATTTTTTTTCTCCGTGTAAAAACAATAGCTGTGTTGCTTTCAAAAGATTACAAGAAAAATTGCTTTGTATTAAAGCCGATTGTCTTAGACTGTTAAGAAAAAAAAATTTAGGATTAGGGGAAATAAAATCATTTAATGGTTATGGTATTTACCGCAAGGCGTTATTTTTTCTATTTTTCACGAAAAATTTATCTTGTACAATAATTTAGCATTTGTTATTTGATAGCAAAATACCGAAATTAATTTGTTCTATTTCATAAAATAAAAAAAAATAAAATAAATATTAATAAAATGAACCATCACAAAAAAATTAAAACGCATTAAAAATGCGTTGATGCTTTCACATTTCTTGGCTAAGCTAAGCGGATTTGCGAAAGCAACACTACTAATGAGCAACACTAATAATTTTAAATATTTTTATACAGATTTCGCTCGAATTTCCCCTGGATTCTCCGGTTGGATTTGGATTTCCCCCGTATTTCCATCGAATTTCTCCGGGAATCCGAGAAATCCAGGGACATCCGGGGCATTCGCGGGAAAATCGTGCGAGTTAAGGGAAATTTGGGAGAAATACAGGGGAAATTCGGGGAAAATTCGGGAACTCTAAGGAAAATCCGGGAATTACGTTGAAAATCCAGAAGAAATCCGAAACATTCCGGTGGAATTCCGGAAAATCTGGGGGAACCTGAGGAAAGCACGGGGAAATTCGGCAAATCTGCGCGAAACTCGGGAAATCTGGAAGAAATCAGGGAAATCTGGAAAAATATGGAGCTATCCGGGAAATTCGAGGGAAATCTTTAAAATTAATAAAAAAAAAATATTTTATTCAATTTGTTTTATTTCTGACAAAGCATCGGTTTAAGAACTCGAAATTTTGTTATGTGCGTTTTTTAATAAACCTGACTTACTTTGTCAAAAAGATTGCTAAAAAACATTCTGTTTTGAACAGCCCGGTGTGTGATACCATTTTAAAAGCAGCATTAGTGTTGCAATTTCTGTAGTGTAGGGCAGCGCTGTCCAACTTTCCAATGATCGCGGGCCAAATATTATTTTTTCAGACTTAGCCGGGCCAACATATACTTTATTTAATGCAGTAACTAGATACTAAATTTCTACATATAATAATATTTATTAATTCATTGTCTTACATAAAAATTCAGTATGTATTCATCATTTATTCATAAAATTATAGTTACTTAAAATATAAAAAGTTTCAATGTGATAGCTGTAAATGACGCTGTTCCGATAGAATTTTTTTAATATCTATTTCGATGTTTGTTGTTGAAATTCGTATTATTTCTTCTAATTTACTATCATTGATTGAATTCCGATATTTAGATTTAATGTATTTCATATCAGAAAATCCCTTTTCACATATATAGGTGCTTCCAAACATAGATATTATTTGTAATCCAAAATTGCGGAGATTTGGATATTTGTCGTTCGGTAACAACTTAAAAAACTAAATTCCATTTTCTTTTCTAGATAAAAAAAATTGATCGGCTTGTAATTCACACAATTCCATGTGATATTGAATATCTGTGTCTTCGACATTAATAGACATTGGATTATTAAACATCGCTAAGCTGACTTTTAACGAATCAAAATCTGAAAATCGTTTCGAAAAATTTTCAATCAAAACATCTAACATTCGAACAAACTTTTGGAAATTTAAGTTTTCGTTAAGTACTTTTATCTCATCAAATAGTTCTTGACATGCCTCGAAATGTGATAAATTATTGTTTTCCAAATTAGATTTTAATAAACGCAGTTTGTTTCTGAATCCATTTACGTGACTATAAAGATCGCTGATATTTTGATCTTTCCCTTGCATAGACTTATTTAAAATATTTAGATATTGGGTAATATCAGTTAAAAATGCAAGTGACATAAGAAATTGAATTGAAATGAGTTCATTGGACAAATCTGATTCGCCTTGTTCTGTTGAGAAGAAATTAATTTCCTTTCTGAGTTGGAAAAATCGATTTAAACATTTACCTGAACTCAACCATCGAACGTTGCTGTGTAGTAATAGATCACCATATTGGGCATCCAGTTCTTCTAAAAATATTTTAAATTTTCGATGGGTAAGTGCACGATTTCCGCCTCTTATTTTGTTGGTTATTTTCGTAACCGTGTCCATTATATTGCTCATTCCCATTGTAGACCCACACAAACTTTCTTGATGAATAATACAGTGTAGCATTCGACAATTAATACCATCTGCTTTCATCAATCCTTTGAGCCCAATATTTTGGCCGGTCATAGATTTGGCACCATCAGTCACAATGGCTGTACATTTTTTGAAATTAGTGACTTTCGTTACTGCACTTTTGAGTTCTTTGAAAATGTCTTCGCCTTTTGTGTTCTCGTGAAGCGACGCGAGTTTTAATAGCTCCTCAAAGCAGTTAAAATCAGCATCCACAGTCCGGATAAAAATTAACATTTGGCTGGTGTGAGCAATATCCGTGCTCTCATCTAATGCTATAGAAAAGTAGCAGCACTTTTCAATTATCTCTCCCAATTGTTCACTGACGTGTTTATCAATTTCCAAGACCCGCCGACTTACAGTTTGATGAGAAAGCGAGACATTTTCGAACTTCTTTGCAATCGCCTCTTCGCCAAATGATCGAGCCATTTCAATTGCACATTTTTTTATAAGTTCTCCATCTGTGAACGGTTTTTTGGCTTTTGCAATTTCTTTGCAAACAGCAAAGGAAGCATGTACTGATTCTTCTTGAATATTCTTTATATTGGTAAAAAAAGAAGATTGTTGTTTCAGTTGATCTTTCAGCTTCTGGATTAAAGTGTTTCTTGATTCATCTTTATATCCTGCGTACTTGTCTTCATGACTTGTATTGTAATGTCGCTTTATGTTGTACTCCTTACAAACTGCAACATTTTGTAAACAAACCAAACATGTAATTTTTCCATTGTGCATGACGAATAAATATTGTTTTTCCCAGCGTTCCTGAAATTCTCTATTTTCTAATTCTACTTTTCTTATTTTATTCGCACTCATATTTATATGAATATATGAAATTTTTTCCACCAATTATTAATTAATTAATATTTTGTAATACATAAAAACGTGATAAAGTTCACTTAAATTTTTCACAGAAATATTTTATCAAAATGTACCGTAACTCACAGATAAATTATTTTAAATTAACTCACAAAACCGAACAATTTTAACACATTAACGCAACATTAACAGTCTAATAAATTTAACAGTTACTTAAAATAATGAGACAAAACAGAACGAATTTACTAACTTATACCGGTTAAAACAAAGTTATTAAGTATCAACTCTCATTCTGATGTAAATTATAAACATTCTCTCTATCCTTATTTACTTTATTTTGAAAATATTAAAAAATATATTTTTACTTACTTATTTAGAATTGTGTTTTTGTTACATATTAAAATACTGTATCTTAATTTAAAACAATTTTGTTTAAATATAATTCCTAATATGTATGTATTTACATTACTAAATTTATAAATATATTTTATTATTAATGCTTTGGCGGGCCAAATTAAACGAAATTTGTTCTCAAAAGCAAGGGCCAAAATAAATTTAGGCGCGGGCCGGATGTGGCCCGCGGGCCGCCAGTTGGACAGCTCTGGTGTAGGGTGTCACAATAACCGGTTCAGATTTGACATTTCGGTTATTTTTGCTCTGGCAATTCTAATGTCATTCTTTCTTTGACAAAAACTCAGTATATTATTTCTGGTTGACGAAATGAGTCGCTTAACCCTTAGTTGTGTGGGCCTGCGACAAACTCGAAATGAGGATTTTGCTCAAAAAATTATCTTTTCAGACGAGGTGCATTTCCATCTTGGTGGTTTCGTAAACAAACAAAATTGTCACATTTAGGGATCGGAAAATCCACAAAGATATGTGGAGAAGCGAATGCATCCTTTGCGTATTACTAACAATAGTGAAACTGCATCAACAATTCAAGCTAATATAATAATACAACAATTTAAAATGAAAAAAAACACCAATATAGTTTTGTATTGATCACGGGTGCGATTCAACGTCTGACAGTTGTAAGGAACCTAATATAGTAATTTTAAAACATTTTGACAAGCAATAATTTAAAATAACTAAATAAATAACTGAATTGCTATACTAATGGCTTAGTAAATCAGTGTTGCTTGAAAAATTATGTACACAACGCAAATTATATGCCATGGTAAGGGGAAACAAATTTTTATAATAATAATGGTGTTACATAAAATATGGCGTAATATTTGGCAAAGGGGTACATAGCAGTGCTATACCTCAGAATCATTTCCCCGTTACTCGATAAATTATAAACACTAGGTCCACGAATTTTCAAGTTGTTCTAACTTCACTCTGTTCATATAAAGTTTAAATTTTCCCCCAGTTTTATATTTATTTGACTATGAGGCTACATTAAACATGGCCTTATTTTTACACAAGGCTCCGGATATCGATTTATTCAAGTGGAATTTTGGAAAAAATATTAAGTATATACATAGTTGTGGTAGGTCTGAACAGTGTATGATCAAACTCACTTCAATAATATTACTAAGCCACCCATATAGTTTACTGCTACATCTAACATCGAATTTATTCTGCATAAGTTAATTATATTAAGCTTATTATTGTCAGATTGGACTGCGATAACTATCGGTTTGTAGCAGGTTTCTAAAAGCAATAACAGATGAAAAGAAAGTCGAGTACTGAAGGTTATTTAATGTGGGCGACCTAAAATCCCGGATTATGTAAATGACGGATATTAAAAATCGCGTTTAATCTTTTTTTTCAACCGATTAAAGTAAAATATTGGTTGTCATATGAAAACAGACAATATAATGTCCAATTCAATACAGGCAAGAGATCTTTAAAATATTTTGTTTTAAATTAATTAAACCGCAAGCCATTTATCAACCGATTTCAATGAAAATCTGTACGTGGAAAATCAGAGATCGCTTTTAATCAGATGATATTTGCGGAGACCACTCCAAAACAGAACTTTAGCTACATAATAATTTCAAACTAAACTGACTTTGAAAGGAACTAAACTGACATTTGCCAATTTTTTCGAGCACTAACATAGACACTTGGCACATTCGATAGTTGAATTATTCCAAATTTGTACTTAATGGAGGAACGAAATTTGAAAATACGCAGTATCAAATCTGAGCTGGTATACATTAACTTTACTACTGTAAGATCTGTATTTAGGAGAAAGAATTCAGTATTTATGTTGGGAAGGGCGCGTTTCAAAAAAATTATCACCATCGACGTTAAACAGCGGTTTCATGGGTTAGTACAAGTTTGGATGACTGGGGATTCAATGAACTTAATAAACATTTAGCTGAAAGGAAAGACAAGGAAAATTATGGAGGAGTTGTAAAGAGGTTGCTTGTTTAGTAAGATGACTTATATAATTGCAACATACAGTTAATCGAGCAAGGTCTATTTTGAACTCGAACGTCTTCTGGTAAAGTCTAGTTTTAATGAAAATGCCCAAAAATTTGTCCAAAACTGGTAATTCACAACTTTGAAAAACAGAATTTAACACAATCGTTTAAGTCATTTAACTTGAACGAACAAATGTAGTGGTTAAAACTTTGGCACTTGGAATGTGAGGTACTGGTACTAATAAACACAAGGTACTAATAAACACAACTAAAACCTTTTGTTGGAGTGCAGAATTCAGTGCCAACTCACCGTCTATGTCGCAGTGTTCAGGTTGACATGGAGCTTGCAATGTGCAGGTGGTATACTGTAGTTGTGTGAGTAGGTGAATGGGTAGGTATATGCGTGAATAAAAAGGAGGTATTAAATTAGCTTAAAAGGAAATTAAATCCATTGGATAATTAATATTTTCCTAATAAGTCAACTTGTATAATGAATACTAAATTTGGATCGACATTCATATATAAATGCCGAACTTATTATCCTACAATTCTAATTTGACAATTCTAAATCGACTAGTCGATTAAAATCTGATCGAGTTCTAGTCGTCATGGTAAAACTAACAAATCTTTCGAAAACCTCTAATGGAGTATAATTCAAAATTTTGTGAAGCGAGTAAGAAATAACCGAATTCCAATAAAACAAATCAAATTTCAGTTTATGCTTGAAAGTTAATTTTTATATCTTAATGAGCAATCTGATTATAAGTGAATTTATTTGGTTAAGAACTGCTCGAATTTTATTTAGCAAGGTGAAATGCAAAAACATCGTCTCATTTTCCATCTCCCAAGAATTTTAATCGAATCATACAGTATAAAATTGGATAATGCCATGATATATAATCACGGTCACATTCGAAATTTTTTTCTAAATTTTCAGTTTTAATACGACCTTCACTTTTGTGCCAAGTTGCTATTTCACATTTTTAAATTCTAAAATGTATTTTTGATTTAATGCGAAAACTAGTGAAATTAGAAAAATTTAGTTCTATAATCAAACAGTGTCAAATTATTTTTTAAACTGGGATTCTAGTGCTGAAATTTGAAAAAGCGTGTAAATTAAAGGCAGCCAAAAGCAGAACAAAAAATTTGCCAAATTTAAGCAACATTTGCAATACTCGGGCTACCCAGCAAAATGAACAAATTTGGTGGTTCACAAAATTGTGATAGAAGAAAAGTTAATATTGAGAGTATAACTTACTTTTTTGTACTTTGCATTTCTAAGAAATGGTAAATTTTATTGTAATCAAAGTATTATTTTCCATCGTTATCTATGACTTTCGACCATCTTTCGGGCAATTTTGGATTTCATCGGAAAAAAAATGTTTGTCTTTTGAAGCAATCCATTCGTCGGGCTATTTTTTGATTTCTTCGTGGTTTCTGAAGTACTTGTCTTAATGCTGGGCAAAATGTGTGAGTAGGAAGCATTCGGTAGAATTTCTCATGTAAGTATACTTCTAGCGTATTTTTGACTTGTTTTTGCGACATGTAGTCGAGCATTGTCGTGCAGCAAAATCACTGAAATCGGACGTTCAATGCGTGGCTCAAGTCTAATTTTACGTTTTGCTGTTGACGTGGATGGTTTGCTTTGATGAACTCATGATTTTTTGCATTTAGAGTTATTAAAATTTTTTTTCTCATTGCCAGCAGTTCAGGTGGTACCCATTTTACTTCTTTTTAAATAATTTTTATGACATATAAACATTTGCTTAAGGTTTTTTGAGTGACATTTAACTATTCTGCCATTTCTTTTTCTGTGTGAGCTGAGTTTTCCTTCAATAATGCTTCCAATTCTTCAATTTCGGGTTTTTTCGTTATCCAAAACGTTCTTTGTTCCTGACATCAAAATCACCACTTTTGAACCGTTTAAACCAATTTTTGCAAGTCTGTTGAATTGGTACATGTTCCCTATAAGTTTCTGGATGCAAACGAAAACTTTTAGCTGTTTTTTTCTTTTGATTAAAACAAAAAAGTAATGCTTCCCGCAAATTCTGTTGGTACAAAATTCCACATGTTTGAACGGGGTTAAAAAATATGTTGTTTTCGCTTTGACGAATATTGACAAACTACCTTTTAATGTGAAATATTACACTATGATGCGATATGTGACTTATTTTGTGGAAACTGACTTATTTGAAAGTCTATAATTCATCACCTCTAGAATAAACTATCTGCAGACTGGTTCTTTTCGTAAATCAATAAACTCTACAATAAAATTTCCCAAGAGCATGCTTTAATATTCAAAACAATCCTTTGAAACGTTTCATACAGTTATAATTTTTATTTATTTTTTTATTATCAATGCAATCTGTTCTGGAACATTTCCATTCTTAATTTATCGCCATTGCCAGCCATTTCGAGTACGTATGGTTATAGGTCCTCCATGCCAGCCTCCTATACTGGCATTGAAGTTGGGTCGGCAAACAAGTTGTTTACTCCGTCATTGGTGCGATTCATTTCATCACAGATCATAATCTCTTGAAAAAAATTCCCTTCGCATCCTGGTATCGGGATTCAAACCCAGTACATCCCGACCCAAATGCTAAAACTTTTACCACTGTTCCGCATTTGGTCGGTTGTTATAATGTTATTTAAATGCCAAATTTGGTCGTACTTGGAAAATGAATGTTCGAGTTCCACTATCAACATATTAAACTCTAGATCATCATGTTCCAAAATTCATGTTAGAATTCCCAAACGAATTTCGGCATAATCTGTTAAAAAATAATTCCAATTCAATTACTATAAATAAATTCTAAAAAGCACAATACAATTCATTATAGAATACCATTCTGATACAATGATTTACGTTTGAAAATGAACTTGAATGCCTGAATTACATTACCTGAAAATCGACATCTTGAAATTCTACAATATGAAATTAGGCATTTAAATTTCCAGGGTTTGAATTTCCTAAATTTTAATACTTTGAGCGATTCCAAATTTCCGGACTTTGAATATTATTATTGTGTCTTATAATACTTGACAATCATGTGCTGGGATCCTTTCACATATTTTAATATATTTTTAGTATGAATACATATTACATATTTGTTTGTTGTAATTCCTCACAAAAAATAAACGATTTATTGAATTTTTATTTTATTTCGATTTAAATTTTAATTCATGTTTTGTATTATATTTATGTCATTTCTACTCCTATCGAAATGATTTATGGTATGTTGTAAATTTGAATTGTATACAAATTTCAAATAAATGTTATAGCTTTCGTACAAAAAACAGTGTAGAAGAAAAAGTACAACTCAAACAAAATATCGTTTTCCATATTTCCACTTTGATATTATGGAAAAATATAAAAAAATCGTTTTTTATAGATTTATGTTCGTCTAATCATTTTCTGAAAGTTTTTAAATTATTAAGGAATTTGTGCGGAGCGCAATATCGCAAGAATAGAATAGAGTCTTAGATTTGACTCTAAATGAATTTCTATTTATAGCCCTAGACAATACAAAAACCAATATCAACTCAGTGTACATTCCCCAGGTTAGGGGCGACGGAATCGGGCATCTACGAGGGTATATCAAAAAGTCTTGCAATATCATATGAAAAAAAAGAGTGAGTGAGACAACAATATATTTTTCAAAACCATTTTTTGTCGCGATGAAACTTCTAGAAGAACATTTCGATGTAAATTTTACAGTTCGTTTGTTTTTGTCAATTTAGTAACACGTGTTTTGAATTTTTCTTAAAATGAATGAAATTGAATATCGCGCCATTATTAAATTTTTCTGTAAAGATGGACGAAATGCAATTTATATATTCAACTATATATCAAAAGTTTACGGCGAATCTGCACCATCATATGCCACAGTAACAAGGTGGGTAAAATTATTCAAAAGTGGTCGGGAGTCATTAGTAGACGACAACCCCTCGGGTCGGCCAGCAGATGCTATTAGCCATGAAAACGTAATTTTGGCCGAATCTATTGTATTGGAGGACCGGCGTACTTCTGTTCCAGGGTTAGCGTGGAGACTTTCCCTTTCAAACGGTACCACATATACTATATTACATGACCACCTTCACATGTCGAAAGTAAGTGCGCGATGGGTTCCCCGTTTGTTGAATGCAGAACAAAAAAAAATGCGTGTTCAAACTTCAAAGGCGATTTTAGATATGTACAAAGAAGATCCAGAAAATTTCTTGGATAACATAATAACAGGCGATGAAACATGGCTTCATCACTGGGATCCGGAATCCAAACAAGAATCGATGCAATGGATTAAACGTAGTGAACCACCACCAAAGAAATTCAGAACTCAACCGTCTGCTGTTAAGGTTTTGGCAACAATTTTTTGGGATTCTGAAGGAATTTTGATAATCGATTATATGCCACCGAAAACCACAATCATAGGCATATATTACGCAGAGGTTTTCCGAAAATTGAAAAAAGCGATCCGGGAAAAACGGCCAAGGAAAGTTAGGAAAAAAATCTTGCTTCTTCACGACAATGCACCAGTGCACAAGGTTAATATTGCTCAAGCTGCATTAAAAGACTGCGGTTTCGTGGAAATTCCGCATCCACCGTACAATCTAGACTTGGCACCCAGTGACTAGTTTCTGTTTCCCAATTTGAAAAAAATACTAGGGGGCCGGAAATTTTCCAGTGACTATGAAGTACAGTCTGTTGTAAATTAATATTTTATGGAGCAAAAGAAATCTTTTTTTTTAGAGGGTTTAGGCAAGTTAATTGATCGATATGACATATGTATAAACCTTAAAGGAGATGATGTCGAAAAATAAAAATATGGCTGTCTCACTCACTCTTTTTTTTCATATGATATTGCAAGACTTTTTGATTTGCCCTCGTATTTCTTTAATCCATCGGCCTGCTATATAGATGGAATGTTATTCTTTAAAAGATCTAGCATGATTTCAGAGTTACACTAATCAGCTGTCACTAAACCTGCAACAAAAAACTGTGAACAAGGTGGTTTAATCCTGTTCTGAGACTATATTTTCAAAATATACTAATGTGTTAAAATTTAATTTCTCAAAAGAGTTGTATAAATTATTTGAAGAGTATAAACTATCCCACTCGTACAATTTTTATTAAATTATTTGAATAGAATTGGTTACAGTTCCCTCAATAAACTTAAAATATTAAAAAACTTTATTTCTTACACCTATATACCTTTCACAATTAATTAATAACGTTTAGCAAACTTTTGACCTAAAAACTTTTTTTTTTATATATTTTATATAATAAATCGAACACCTTGAAGACATATAAAAGTTCCCATAAATCAAATTCAATTATAATTTTCCTTATACACATTATACCTTTTTCATATTTTCTCAATTATATTTTGCTCCTTTTAACTTTTTTCGGTTCAAAATGCTACAGAAAAATTCCAGAGCTTTTTATACTTTTTTCCTCGTCACACAGAAATGTTTATAAATATAAACCATATAGAGTTCTGGGTTAAATCATATAATATTTTTAATAAAAAAGCTTATATATTTATGAGATTTTCCACAATTATTTTGAAAAGCTTTTTTTGGTTATGTATTTGTATTGTTGTATAATGGTATCACCCACACACGTATATATTACATATATACAGTTTGGAATGTGCCAGGGTTTTTATTAAATTTTATTTAAAAAATATGGAAGCTGGTAGTGTGTGCTGATATTTTGTGGATGAGCTTTTATTCCTTAATAATATGCAAACTCGTACATAACAATATTCATTTTATGTAAATATGTTTTTTAACTGTCATAACCAACTAAAATTGTAATTTCTCATAAAGAATTCTGTACACTTTATTTTGTCTGTTTCTTTGTTGGTGTGTGCTTTTTTAGAATGTCATAAAACGGAATGTGGGATGGTATTGGAATTTGAATCTACAAAAGATCCTAAATGGAAGAGATTTTATATGAAAGATTTTATTTGGTGTAGGTTTAACTGAGAGTTAATTTGATACGTTTATTGTATTATATTAGGCTGACAAATTTTAACAAAAATGTTAACAATGCATAAAGAAGAAATCAAATTTCGTCTGGGGATTCCGCAAATTCAGAACTTAATTTGTTTGCTTATAAACAAAACTTTTTAGTCAGCAATGGCACAAAATTTTTAATTAAAAATCCACTCTTACACACTTCGGTATTTTAAAACGAATAACACCTAAAATACCAGAGTGTAATTGATTAAATTTTATTTGTAGCCAATATTTAAAATTTACTTCGAAATTTTTGGTGGCGATTGTTTTCTCATAACACAAATTTTTATTAGTGCAGTTCATTGAGGTTAAATGGAGTTTCATTAAGTTAACCAAAATTTTAAAACAATATGACAAAAATACGCTTCACTCGTTTTCATAGAACGTTTGGATTTTATGTTTTATTGGTATCAGTACCCTAAACAAAAAATGAAGAGAAAAATATATTGTGGTCAACACCAAACTTTCTTTTACAAATGTATAGTATATCTCGACTACGCACTGCACACTATATTTTTAAAAATAAAAATTAAACTAACCGGACATTGTACCGTAGCAAACGTATCGGCCAGTACATATCAAGCTTCTTTTAGTTCATATCAGTAAATTTGTTTGAGGCGGAATCATGAAATACGACCGGAAAATTTAAACGGATTTAAAAATATTCACAAACTTATTAAATTAAAAGTATTCAAATTTACCATGATGGATGCAGGCTGATTTATAAATGCAACTTCTATAATATTTGAAGAACAATGGAACAATCTTCTACAATATTTTCGAAATTCATTTTTTACCGTTACAACATTTCCGTTTAAAAGTGCTCGACTATGAAATAGTTGTCGAATTAAATTTTTATGTTAAACTTTCATGTATTTGACTTTTCATACAAAATATCTATACGCCAACTTTGACCATCTTTCGAATTTTTTTGTGTTTGTCCATTGACATATTTTCTAACAATTCATTTTTCCGGTCGGATTTCATGATCTTGCCCCTGTATACATCAAAATAATTATATATTTCCGGAGTTTTTACAATTTTGAAATACAAAAGACTACAATGCCATTTCATAAAATGAAGTGGCAACGAACCTGGGACAATAAATTTGAAATTCGAAATGAATTTCGAAAATCTTGTAGGAGATTAACCATTGCTCTTAAAACATTATAGAAGTTACATTTATACATCAATCTGCATCCATCATAGTAAATTTGAATACTTTTAATCTATAAAATTGGAAAATATTTTTAAATCCGTTTAAATTTTTCCGGTCGTATTTCATGATTCCGCCCCTGGCCTATAGAGAAACTGAAGAAAATAAGTCTCCCCAACTATACGCGCACATATTTAGTAAAAACCATTCTTTTATACTTTGGTGAATAAAGAGAATCGCAAATAATTAAAAAAGTTTCACGATTTTTCAATAAACAGCAGTTTGTACATTTAACGTCAAATTGAAATTTCTCAATAAATATATAACAATCAATAAAATTTGGAAGACGCGCAATTTACAACCACAATCCTTAGTGGCAATATCTATTAAGAATTTTCCCACACAGCAAATATCGGGCCTTAAGTCTTATATTTTAATAGTTGTGAAAGACAATAGGGTAAATACTCGATTGGCTAGCAAGCAAGCAAAACCTGCCAACTAAATCAATTTTACCAAAAAAAATTGAATTTTTGCAATTGCACAGTAAAACAAAAAAATATTTGCCGTTCATTTTTTGAAGTCGCAAAAATTACTGTGCAATAGCAAAAAAAACAAATTAATTTTGAAAAACATAATTTGAATATCATATTTTCTTTGTAAATTTGATTAGGTAGCCAGCCAGGTTTTGCGGATAGCAAACTCATTGCTTGCTAGCCGATCGAGAATCTACCCCAAACATATGGCCAATAATATAACATAAAACACTTAAAATCACGAGACGTCTGTATTTAATTACTGAACTCGAACATAAAATTTGTTGAAATTTGGATTAAACTTGAATTATATTTAAATTAAGTCAAAATTTTGTTTTGTCAAACATTGTTGTTGTTCTCAAAATAAACAAGGCCGATAATATCACATTAAATACTTATGAGGACTAGATGTCTATATATAATTACCAATCTCGAAAATAAATTTGTTGAAATTTGGATTAAACTTGAATTTTATTTAAATCATAATCAAAATTTTGTGTTGTCAAACATTGTTGTTGTTGTCAAAATAAACATGGCCGAAATATCACATCAAATACTTATGAGGATTAGATGTCTATATTTAATTACTGAACTCGAACTTAAATTTGTTGAAATTTGGATTAAACTTGAATTTTATTTAAATCATAATCAAAATTTTGTTTTGTCAAACATTGTAGTTGTTGTCAAAATAAACATGGCTGCACTGAGAAAAAAGCGTAATGGCCCCACGCCTACAAAGTATGGATAACAAAGGTATTGGAGGTTCCCCTATATTTGAAGTTATTTTAACGGTTCAAAATAATAATTTCTGTGATATATTTATAATTTATAGGTACGTTTCCCATGGATATAGGATACGTCTAATAAATTTTTATTTTGGATAGGACATAAATGACTTAGACGAAGTCCCTATAAAATATTGGTGTTCATGCCAATTAATATTGTCGGTTCGGCAAATTCAACGATCCAAAATACCGTGAGGGTATATATACCTATATTTATAGGTGAGACTGCCATCATACACAATTTTCTCATTTAAAAACATAATCAATTATTGCTTTGTTTTGTCTTTGTCGATTAGTCTGTTTTTATGCGGAAAACGTTAACTACAAATTTACTAAATTTAAAAAAAAAATAAGTGACGGTGAAAAATAATTAAATAAGATAGATAAGTGAAATTTACAAATAGTGCAATATTATAAAAAATAATAATTAATAAACATTATTACAGACAGATTGTTTATATTCACGAATGTGCCTATAACATAAATTTGATTAGCTCTAAGCTGGAAACCAAACTATAAATGGCTTGGAACAGTGGAAAACCGCTTGGAACAGTGGAAAACAATTTATATTATTGTATATTGTTATTGTATTTAGTTTTTGGTTTTAAGACTGTTATACAGCAAATCAATTTAGTATTTTTCGAAAACCATTGTTGTCGTTTTGTTATTTAATGGGACTTCCATGCTCTAAGTAAAATTATTTAAATCGATATATTTAAGAAGAAATTAAAAATCATTAATTTGTTTATATAAATCAAGTACAAAATTGTTTATTAAATTTTTACACTTGTATATCGTAATGTTTGTATGTTTTATAATAAACGTAGTAAAATAAAATATTTTTAAGTGTTAATTTTGTTTATCATTTAGCATAATTGAGAATATCAAATATACAAGTAAGAGTAAGTAATTTTCCTGAGATATAGGTGAAATTCCATACCAGTAGGTACTTATCCATTTATTCCTATATCAGTACAGGTATTCATCACACATGTATGGGATTTTCTCAAAAATTATTGGAATTTCGCCTTAAGATTATAGCTAATTTAGAACCCAATTTCTCTGGAATCCTATACTATCTTGGAAAAGACCATTCTTATATTGTACTTATAACAAAACAAAAAATAAAATAAGCCTTAAAATTGCGATTTTACCTATATAATCGATAACATAAAACTAATATTCTAGCTAATTTGCCAATACTTAAGGCTGAAATGCCACTTAATAAGATTTAATGCATCTTTTATTTTTGCTTATCTTCCCATAAAAAGAGAGATGTTGCCTAACATATTATTAGCAAAAATACGGGATATTTAGCAATAAAATATTGTTGTCCCAAAACAGCCTATAACTATGGTTGGAAAGTATGTAAAAAATCGGGAATTTTTCCAATAATTTTTTTCAGTGTGATAATAACACATTAAATACTTATGAGGACTAGATGTCTATATATAATTACTGAACTCAAACTTAAAATGGTTAAAATATGGATTAAAATTGAATTATATTTAAATTATAGTTAAAATTTTGTTTTGTCAAACATTGTTGTTGTTGTCAAAATAAACATGGCCGATAATAACACACATTAAATACTTATGAGGACTAGATGTCTATATATAATTACTGAACTCGACCTTAAATTTGTTGAAATTTGGATTAAACTTGAATTATATTTAAATTATAGTCAAAATTATATTTTGTCAAACATTGTTTTTGTTGTCAAAATAAACATGGCCAAAAATAACACACATTAAATACTTATGAGGTCTAGATGTCTATATATAATTACTTAACTCAACTTTAATTTGTTGAAATTTGGATCAAACTTGAATTATATTTAAATTTTTGTCAAAATTTTGTTTTTGTCAAACATTGTTGTATTTTTGTCAAAATAAACATGGCCGATAATATTACATTAATTACTTATGAGGACTAGATGTCTACATATAAATACTGCACTCGAACTTAAATTTGTTGAAATTTGGATTAAACTTGAATTATATTTAATTTATAGTCAAAATGTTGTTTTGTCAAAATAAACATGGCCGATAATAACACACATTAAATACTTATGAGGACTAGATGTCTATATATAATTACTAAACTCGAACTTAAATTGGTTAAAATTTGGATTAAAATTGAATTATATTTAAATTATTGTTAAAATTTTGTTTTGTCAAACATTGTTGTTGTTGTCAAAATAAACATGGCCGATAATAACACACATTAAATACTTATGAGGATTGGATGTTTATATATATTTATTGAAATTAACTTTAACTTGTTGAAATTTGGATTAAACTTGAATTATACTTAAATTATAGTCAAAATTTTGTTTTGTCAAACATTGTTGTTGTTGTCAAAATAAACATGGCCGATAATATCACATATAAATACTTATATGAGAAATAGATGTCTACATATAAATACTGAACTCGGATTTTAATTTGTTCAAATTGGTCTTGCAATTAATTATATTTAAATTATAGTCAACATTTTGTTTTTGTCAAACGTTGTTATTGTTGTCAAAATAAACATGGCCGATTATAATACATTAAATACTTATGAGGAACAGATGTCTACATATAAATACTGAATTTGGATTTTAATTTGTTGAAATTTTGTTTAAAATTGAATTATATTTAAATTATAGTCAAAATTTTGTTTGGTCAAACATTGTTGTTGTTGTCAAAATAAAAATGGCCGGACATATCACACGTAATACTTATATGAGGACTAGATGTCTATATATATTTACTGAACTGGAACATAAATTTATTCAAATTTTGATTAAACATGAATTATATTTAAATTATAGTCAAAATTTTGTTTTGTCAAACATTGTTGTTGTTGTCAAAATAAACATGGCCGATAATAACACACATTAAATACTTATGAGGACTAGATGTCTGTATATAATTAGTGAATTTGAACTTAAATTGGTTGAAATTTGGAATAAACTTGAATTAAATTTAAATTATAGTCAAAATTTTGTGTTTTCAAACATTGTTATTGTTGTCAAAATAAACATGGCCGAAAAAACACATTAAATACTTATGAGGACTAGATGGCTATATATAATTACTGAATTCGAACTTAAATTGGTTGAAGTTTGGACTAAAATTGAATTATATTTAAATTATAGTCAAAATTTTGTTTTGTCAAACATTGTTGTTGTTGTCAAAATAAACATGGCCGATAATAATACACATTAAATACTTATATGAGGACTAGATGTCTGTATATAATTACTGAATTCGAACTTAAACTTGTTAAAATTTAATTTTATTTAAATTATAGTTAAAATTTTGTTTTTGTCAAACATTGTTGTTGTTGTCAAAATAAAAATGGCCGATAATAACACACATTAAAAACTTATGAGGACTATATGTATATATATAGTTACTGATGTCGAAATTAAATTTGTTGAAATTTGAATTAAACTTGATCTATATTTAAATTGTAGTCAAAATTTTTTTTGGTCAAACATTGTTGTTGTTGTCAAAATAAACATGGCCGATAATAACACATTAAATACTTATATGAGGACTAGATGTCTATACATGATTACTGAACTCGACCTTAAACTTGTTCAAATTTGGATTAAACTTGAATTTTATTTAAATTATAGTCAAAATGTTGCTTTGTCAAACATTGTAGTTGTTGTCAAAATAAACATGGCTGATAATAACACATTAAATACTTATGAGGACTAGATGTCTATATATAATTACTGAACTCAAACTTAAAATGGTTAAAATATGGATTAAAATTGAATTATATTTAAATTATAGTTAAAATTTTGTTTTGTCAAACATTGTTGTTGTTGTCAAAATAAACATGGCCGATAATAACACACATTAAATACTTATGAGGACTAGATGTCTACATATAAATACTGAACTCAAACTAAAATTTGTTCAAATTTGGATTAAACTTGAATTTTATTTAAATTATAGTCAAAATTTGATTTTGCTAAACATTGTTGGTCAAAATAAACATGGCCGATAATAACACACATTAAATACTTATGAGGAATAGATGTCTACATATAAATACTGAACTCAAACTAAAATTTGTTCAAATTTGGATTAAACTTGAATTTTATTTAAATTATAGTCAAAATTTGATTTTGCTAAACATTGTTGGTCAAAATAAACATGGCCGATAATAACACACATTAAATACTTATGAGGAATAGTTGTCTACATAAAAATACTGAACTCAAACTTTAATTTGTTGAAATTTTGATTAAAATTGAATTTTATTTAAATTATAGTCAAAATTTGATTTTGCTAAACATTGTTGTTGTTGTCAAAATAAACATGGCCGATAATAACACATTAAATACTAATGAGGATTAGATGTCTATATATAATTACTGAACTCGAACTTAAATTTGTTGAAATTTGGATTAAACTTGAATTTTATTTAAATTATAGTCAAAATTTGATTTTGCTAAACATTGTTGTTGTTGTCAAAATAAACATGGCCGATAATAACACATTAAATACTTATGAGGTCTAGATGTCTATATATAATTACTTACTTCAACTTTAATTTGTTGAAATTTGGATCAAACTTGAATTATATTTAAATTATTGTCAAAATTGTGTTTTTGTCAAACATTGTTGTATTTTTGTCAAAATAAACATGGCCGAAAATATCACGTTAATTACTTATAAGGACTAGATGTCTACATATAAATATTGAACTAGAATTTAAATTTGTTGAAATTTTGATTAAACTTGAATTATATTTAAATTATAGTCAAAATTTTGTGTTGTCAAACATTGTTGTTGTTGTCAAAATAAACAAGGCCGATAAAATCAAATTAAATACTTATATGAGGACAAGATGTCTATATATAATTACCAAACTCGAAAATAAATTTGTTGAAATTTGGATTAAACTTGAATTTTATTTAAATCATAATCAAAATTTTGTGTTGTCAAACATTGTTGTTGTTATCAAAATAAACATGGCCGATAATATCACATCAAATACTTATGAGAATTAGATGTCTATATTTAATTACTGAACTCGAACTTAAATTTGTTGAAATTTGGATTAAACTTGAATTATATTTAAACTATATTCAATATTTACGTTTATCCAACATTGTTGTTGTTGTCAAAATAAACATGGCCGATAATATCACATTAACTACTTATATGAGGACTAGATGTCTATACATGATTACTGAACTCGACCTTAAATTTGTTCAAATTTGGATTAAACTTGAATTTTATTTAAATTATAGTCAAAATGTTGTTTTGTCAAACATTGTTGTTGTTGTCAAAATAAACATGGCCGATAATAACACATTAAATACTTATGAGGACTAGATGTCTATATATAATTACTGAACTCAAACTTAAAATGGTTGAAATTTGGATTAAACTTGAATTTTATTTAAATTATAGTCAAAATGTTGTTTTGTCAAACATTGTTGTAGTTGTTGTCAAAATAAACATGGCTGATAATAACACATTAAATACTTATGAGGACTAGATGTCTATATATAATTACTGAACTCGAACTTAAATTTGTTGAAATTTGGATTAGACTTGAATTATATTTAAACTATATTCAATATTTATGTTTATCAAACATTGTTGTTGTTGTCAAAATAAACATGGCCGATAATATCACATTAAATACTTATGAGGACTAGATGTCTATATATAACTACTAAACTCGAACTTATTGGTTAAAATAAAATTGGTTAAAATTTGGATTAAACTTGAATTTTATTTAAATCATAATCAAAATTTTGTTTTGTCAAACATTGTTGTTGTTGCCAAAATAAACATGGCCGATAATATCACATTAACTACTTATATGAGGACTAGATGTCTATATTTGATTACTGAACTCGACCTTAAATTTGTTCAAATTTGGATTAAACTTGAATTTTATTTAAATTATAGTCAAAATGTTGTTTTCTCAAACATTGTTGTTGTTGTTGTCAAAATAAACATGGCTGATAATAACACATTAAATACTTATGAGGACTAGATGTCTATATATAATTACTGAACTCAAACTTAAAATGGTTGAAATTTGGATTAAACTTGAATTTTATTTAAATTATAGTCAAAATGTTGTTTTGTCAAACATTGTTGTAGTTGTTGTCAAAATAAACAAGGCTGATAATAACACATTAAATACTTATGAGGACTAGATGTCTATATATAATTACTGAACTCAAACTTAAAATGGTTGAAATTTGGATTAAAATTGAATTATATTTAAATTATAGTCAAAATGTTGTTTGTCAAACATTGTTGTTGTTGTCAAAATAAACATGACCGATAATATCACACATTAAATACTTATGAGGACTAGATGTCTATAAATAACTACTAAACTCGAAAATAAATTTGTTGAAATTTGGATTAAACTTGAATTTTATTTAAATCATAATCAAAATTTTTTGTTGTCAAACATTGTTGTTGTTGTCAAAATAAACATGGCCGAAATATCACATCAAATACTTATGAGGATTAAATGTCTATATTTAATTACTGAACTCGAACTTAAATTTGTTGAAATTTGGATTAAACTTGAATTATATTTAAATTATAATCAAAATTTTATTTTGTCATACATTGTTGTTGTTGTCAAAATAAACAAGGCCGATAAAATCACATTAAATACTTATATGAGGACAAGATGTCTATATATAATTACCAAACTCGAAAATAAATTTATTGAAATTTGGATTAAACTTGAATTTTATTTAAATCATAATCAAAATTTTGTTTTGTCAAACATTGTAGTTGTTGTCAAAATAAACATGGCTGATAATAACACATTAAATACTTATGAGGACTAGATGTCTATATATAATTACTGAACTCCAACTTAAATTTGTTGAGTTTTGAATTAAACTTGAATTATATTTAAATTAAAGTCAAAATTTTGTTTTGTCAAACATTGTTGTTGTTGTCAAAATAAACATGGCCGATTATATCACATTAACTACTTATATGAGGACTAGATGTCTATACATGATTACTGAACTCGACCTTAAACTTGTTCAAATTTGGATTAAACTTGAATTTTATTTAAATTATATTCAAAATGTTGCTTTGTCAAACATTGTAGTTGTTGTCAAAATAAACATGGCTGATAATAACACATTAAATACTTATGAGGACTAGATGTCTATATATAATTACTGAACTCAAACTTAAAATGGTTAAAATATGGATTAAAATTGAATTATATTTAAATTATAGTTAAAATTTTGTTTTGTCAAACATTGTTGTTGTTGTCAAAATAAACATGGCCGATAATAACACACATTAAATACTTATGAGGACTAGATGTCTATATATAATTACTGAACTCGAACTTAAATTTGTTGAAATTTGGATTAAACTTGAATTATATTTAAATTATAGTCAAAATTATATTTTGTCAAACATTGTTTTTGTTGTCAAAATAAACATGGCCAAAAATAACACACATTAAATACTTATGAGGTCTAGATGTCTATATATAATTACTTAACTCAACTTTAATTTGTTGAAATTTGGATCAAACTTGAATTATATTTAAATTTTTGTCAAAATTTTGTTTTTGTCAAACATTGTTGTATTTTTGTCAAAATAAACATGGCCGATAATATTACATTAATTACTTATGAGGACTAGATGTCTACATATAAATACTGCACTCGAACTTAAATTTGTTGAAATTTGGATTAAACTTGAATTATATTTAATTTATAATCAAAATGTTGTTTTGTCAAACATTGTTGTTGTTGTCAAAATAAACATGGCCGATAATAACACACATTAAATACTTATGAGGACTAGATGTCTATATATAATTACTAAACTCGAACTTAAATTGGTTAAAATTTGGATTAAAATTGAATTATATTTAAATTATTGTTAAAATTTTGTTTTGTCAAACATTGTTGTTGTTGTCAAAATAAACATGGCCGATAATAACACACATTAAATACTTATGAGGATTGGATGTTTATATATATTTATTGAAATTAACTTTAACTTGTTGAAATTTGGATTAAACTTGAATTATACTTAAACTATAGTCAAAATTTTGTTTTGTCAAACATTGTTGTTGTTGTCAAAATAAACATGGCCGATAATATCACATATAAATACTTATATGAGAAATAGATGTCTACATATAAATACTGAACTCGGATTTTAATTTGTTCAAATTGGTCTTGCAATTAAATTATATTTAAATTATAGTCAACATTTTGTTTTTGTCAAACGTTGTTGTTGTTGTCAAAATAAACATGGCCGATTATAATACATTAAATACTTATGAGGAACAGATGTCTATATATAAATACTGAATTTGGATTTTAATTTGTTGAAATTTTGTTTAAAATTGAATTATATTTAAATTATAGTCAAAATTTTGTTTGGTCAAACATTGTTGTTGTTGTCAAAATAAACATGGCCGATAATAACACACATTAAATACTTATGAGGACTAGATGTCTGTATATAATTAGTGAATTTGAACTTAAATTGGTTGAAATTTGGAATAAACTTGAATTAAATTTAAATTATAGTCAAAATTTTGTGTTTTCAAACATTGTTATTGTTGTCAAAATAAACATGGCCGAAAAAACACATTAAATACTTATGAGGACTAGATGGCTATATATAATTACTGAATTCGAACTTAAATTGTTTGAAGTTTGGACTAAAATTGAATTATATTTAAATTATAGTCAAAATTTTGTTTTGTCAAACATTGTTGTTGTTGTCAAAATAAACATGGCCGATAATAATACACATTAAATACTTATATGAGGACTAGATGTCTGTATATAATTACTGAATTCGAACTTAAACTTGTTAAAATTTAATTTTATTTAAATTATAGTTAAAATTTTGTTTTTGTCAAACATTGTTGTTGTTGTCAAAATAAACATGGCCGATAATAACACACATTAAAAACTTATGAGGACTATATGTATATATATAGTTACTGATCTCGAAATTAAATTTGTTGAAATTTGAATTAAACTTGATTTATATTTAAATTAAAGTCAAAATTTTGTTTTGTCAAACATTGTTGTTGTTGTCAAAATAAATATGGCCGATAATATCACACTAATTACTTATGAAAACTGGATGTTTATATAATTACTGAACTAGGATTTTAATTTTTTCAAATTGGTCTTACAGTTGAATTATATTTAAATTATAGTCAAAATTTTGTTTTGTAAGACATTGTTGTTGTTGTCAAAATAAACATGACCGATAATAACACACAATTAATACTTATGAGGAATAGATGTCTATATATAAATACTGAACTCAAACTAAAAATTTTTCAAATTTGGATTAAACTTGAATTTTATTTTAATTAAAGTCAAAATTTTGTTTTGTCAAACATTGTTGTTGTTGTCAAAATAAACATGGCCGATAATAACACACATTAAATACTTATGAGGACTAGATGTCTATATATAATTACTGAACTCGACCTTAAATTTGTTGAAATTTGGATTAAACTTGAATTATATTTAAATTATAGTCAAAATTATATTTTGTCAAACATTGTTTTTGTTGTCAAAATAAACATGGCCAAAAATAACACACATTAAATACTTATGAGGTCTAGATGTCTATATATAATTACTTAACTCAACTTTAATTTGTTGAAATTTGGATCAAACTTGAATTATATTTAAATTTTTGTCAAAATTTTGTTTTTGTCAAACATTGTTGTATTTTTGTCAAAATAAACATGGCCGATAATATTACATTAATTACTTATGAGGACTAGATGTCTACATATAAATACTGAACTCGAACTTAAATTTGTTGAAATTTGGATTAAACTTGAATTATATTTAATTTATAGTCAAAATGTTGTTTAGTCAAACTTTGTTGTTGTTGTCAAAATATACATGGCCGATAATATCAAACTAATTACTTATGAAGACTGGATGTTTATATGATTACTGAACTAGGATTTTAATTTTTTCAAATTGGTCTTACAGTTGAATTATATTTAAATTATATTTAAATTATAGTCAAAATTTTGTTTTGTCAAACATTGTTGTTGTTGTCAAAATAAACATGGCCGATAATAACACACATTAAATACTTATGAGGACTAGATGTCTATATATAATTACTAAACTCGAACTTAAATTGGTTAAAATTTGGATTAAAATTGAATTATATTTAAATTATTGTTAAAATTTTGTTTTGTCAAACATTGTTGTTGTTGTCAAAATAAACTTGGCCGATAATAACACACATTAAATACTTATGAGGATTGGATGTTTATATATATTTATTGAAATTAACTTTAACTTGTTGAAATTTGGATTAAACTTGAATTATACTTAAATTATAGTCAACATTTTGTTTTGTCAAACATTGTTGTTGTTGTCAAAATAAGCATGGCCGATAATATCACATATAAATACTTATATGAGAAATAGATGTCTATACATATAAAAACTGAACTCGGATTTTAATTTGTTCAAATTGGTCTTGCAATTAAATTATATTTAAATTATAGTCAACATTTTGTTTTTGTCAAACGTTGTTGTTGTTGTCAAAATAAACATGGCCGATTATAATACATTAAATACTTATGAGGAACAGATGTCTACATATAAATACTGAACTCGGATTTTAATTTGTTGAAATTTTGTTTAAAATTGAATTATATTTAAATTATAGTCAAAATTTTGTTTGGTCAAACATTGTTGTTGTTGTCAAAATAAAAATGGCCGGAAATATCACACGTAATACTTATATGAGGACTAGATGTCTATATATATTTACTGAACTGGAACATAAATTTATTCAAATTTTGATTAAACATGAATTATATTTAAATTATAGTCAAAATTTTGTTTTGTCAAACATTGTTGTTGTTGTCAAAATAAACATGGCCGATAATAACACACATTAAATACTTATGAGGACTAGATGTCTGTATATAATTAGTGAATTTGAACTTAAATTGGTTGAAATTTGGAATAAACTTGAATTAAATTTAAATTATAGTCAAAATTTTGTGTTTTCAAACATTGTTATTGTTGTCAAAATAAACATGGCCGAAAAAACACATTAAATACTTATGAGGACTAGATGGCTATATATAATTACTGAATTCGAACTTCAATTGGTTGAAGTTTGGACTAAAATTGAATTATATTTAAATTATAGTCAAAATTTTGTTTTGTCAAACATTGTTGTTGTTGTCAAAATAAACATGGCCGATAATAATACACATTAAATACTTATATGAGGACTAGATGTCTGTATATAATTACTGAATTCGAACTTAAACTTGTTAAAATTTAATTTTATTTAAATTATAGTTAAAATTTTGTTTTTGTCAAACATTGTTGTTGTTGTCAAAATAAACATGGCCGATAATAACACACATTAAATAATTATGAGGACTACATGTCTATATATAATTAGTTAACTCGGATTTGAATTTGTTCTAATTGGTATTACAATTGAATTATATATAAATTATAGTCAAAATTTAGTTTTTGTCAAACATTGATGTTGTTGTCAAAATAAACATGGCCGATAATAACACATAAACACTTACATATAAGGACTAAATGTCTATAATCGGATTTCAAATTGGGATTAAAATTAAATTATATTTAAATTATTGTCAAAATCTTGTTCTTGTCAAACATTGTTGTTATTGTAATAGAGTAAGGCGTAGTTGGCAATTAGATACGCGAATTTTAGTATTTTCCGGAAAATCATACATGTGATTTGTTGAAGATTAATACAATTTTGGCTACTCTTAACACCCTAAATTCCCAATTTGGCCAAAATGAACGTGTTTTACTATTGTATAGGAATTAAAAGTATTTCTAGGGAGAGTGAAAAACGAATTTTCCTTAAATTAAGACACATCTTAGTATATTTATATGGTAATTAAAATCGGTCAAATTTCAATATTCTTCATAACGCAAATCTTTGCACTAATCATTTGGTATATTTTTGAATATTGGTTTTTCGGCGAATTTCCGTTTTTGATAAATGTCCTTTTTCAGGAAATTTTAGTTTTCAGAGAATTGTGGTTTTCGGTGAATTGTGGTTTTCAGTGTATAGTAGTTTAGAGTGAACTATGGATTTCTTGTAATTGTCGTTTTTGATGGAATGTCGTTTTCCTTTAACTGTCGCTTTCGTTAAATTTCCGTATGTTTTATGTTAATTGTCGTTTTGAATAAATAGCTCACCGAAACTGTCGTTAAAACAATGTCTGATGAATTATCGCTTTTAGTAAAAAAAAATTGTTATTCCGAATATTCGGTTTTGTGAATTTCATTGAACTGTCGTTTTCGGTAAATTTTCTCTTACAAAAGAGCTTTTCTATAAAGATCAATAATAAAAGTTGGGTTTGGCTGATTCATTATTTAATTAATAACTTCAATAAATTCTTGAAAATGTTATTAAAATGAAAAAAATTAATGTTGTTTTAAATAAAGTTGCCACAAAATAAAAAAAAAATGCTCGATTGAGTTTTAAATTGAAATAATTTCTTTGTCGATGTTTTGTTTGTTTTATGTCGAAAAGCATGTCAATATTTTGATTCTATAATAAAATTATTCTAAAGCAACTACTTTATATCGTTAAGTTTATTATTTTTATAAACTGTATGACGCAAACTAATTTTTTGGAAAACCTACAAATATGAAAAATGAACCAAAATTAGCTACACCTCAAGTGACACTGCTGAATATTTAAATTGACGATATTCTAAAATATAAAATCCATGATGTTGCCAATTTATTTGAAAACCAGAACATCTTTCATGAAAATAATGGCTACTTACAGAAACTATCGTATGTGGTAATGTAATACTAATCCAATGTTTGAGAATTTTATTCTGCTTGATGACACTCACCTGAAATAAAACAAAAATAAAAAAATTAGAAATTTGGGGAAAGTTTGGGAGTATGTTTTGCTTGAAAACAAAATATCATGCGGGAGAAACATATCATTAAATTTTGTGCCGATTTACTATCCTTATTCGGAAGCCCATTAAAATATGTACAGAGTTTTTATTCCAGGTTTATCAGTTCTCGTAAAACAAGGATTTCCTCCAAATGATTTTTTAAAATATGTGTTCAAAAATGTAATTAGGTTTTTATTGCGTTCCTAAGTGTTTACCATGCAGGTAAATGCAGTGGAAAATATCATATTTTTTAAAAATACTTAAAATAGATATAATACATCGCAATTTCGTTTTTCAAATAATTATGTTGTAAAAATATAGTTTATCGTAAATTTTTATAATGATTTTACAATTATTTGAGCAGTACGTGAATCACTTAACTTAACTAATCCATAATCCAAATAGACGCTATATTTGCGGTATGTTCTATGCGGTAGTGTTCTAAATAATCAAAATCAAACTAAATCTTTTCTAAAAATACAGCCAAGCTAAAATAATATACCTGAGTTATAGCTTAAACTATATATTATTGACTTACGTCTTCTAAATACGGGTAAACTTGAGTATAAAAATCACGTTCTGATAATTGTAGAAATAAAATTGTGACCTAGATTTACTGTGTTGTATTTCTTTGGTATTTATTATATTGGTGCATCCATTTCTTTAGATTGATTTTATCGAGGGCGGTGAACAAATTGCCATTAAAAAGAAAAATTTTATTACTTCATCAAGATTATATTTCGGATAATAGGACTTTTGTTCTTCATATCCTAAAACGGTCGATCGTAAATTGAAAAGTAAATCGTCTTTTAACGGGTTTTTACATTTCGGATAATTATTATTTATAAACGTTCGAACACAACCTTAAAAAACAATTTTAAATTTTCTGTATGAAACCTAATTGTGGTAAATGCTTTAATGTAAAAGTTCATTTATATTCTAATCGTGTACATTTGACCAAAATCATCATACGTTTAAATAAAATATAAAACTGTAAAGCTCATCTACAACAATTTTGTTTCCTTTAAAGTTCTTTTTTATTACTTATATTCTTGTTGTTGCATTGTTTGCCCCTAATACTCTCAAGAGACATAAACTTTCCTATAAAAGCTGAAAAATAGAATGTGCACGCAAAAAATGTATCAGTAAAAGGGAAAACGCAACAACAACAAAACACGACAAGAATTTCTAAACAAAAAATCTTAAAAGAAGATTCTACGAAAAAATCAACAAACCAAACGTAATGCTTTAGACACAAGACTACGAGAAAAATCTCTAAATTAGTTACATTTTACGTTATTCATTTTACCCTCAGTCATGATTCAGCGGTATTTTCTACTTATAAATACTTTGAAGTGGTTGTATTATAACTTTAAAAAATAACAAATGTTATTTATTCAATGCAAGTTCGCGGCGTAAAATACCAACAACGGAAGATCAAAAAAATAAAAATTTAAAGTGAAAATGGGAAAATACTCATTGGGGAAATTTATATAAAAAAAAATAAAAATAAATAAATATTCGGGTTACATACTAATTGGAGTGGGTTTGCTAGACTTTGAACATCTAACTTTTTATGCTCGACTTATTTGATTACGAAGGTGGGATTAACTCTCGTGGGAGACTCAATTGTGACTTTGATAATTTTGTAGCAATTTATTATATTATTTCTGAGAAAAATTTATTCAATATAATATTCTTCATTTAAACATACCTAATGATTTTAATACTCACACCTAATAATCGGGGGTGTCGTAAACCAACCTCCAAAATAATATTATGTCATTATATCTCTTATTTACTTACTTGCTTAACTCACGTACTTATTATTTATGCCGCAGAAAAATAAATAATTACACGACCTATCAGTACGTCGCTTACGTGTATTATTTGTATGCGTATGCCGTCAAATGAAAAATGATTTTGATTTTAAAATCAAATTTTGACAACTTTTCATCTCCTTAGAAATATTTTAATATGAAAATATGCTGGTATTTTTTCTACCTAACACACACACACACTACTACAAACAAAAATTATCTTGGTTCAAGAATGTGATATTTTTATCATCATCACCTCGAATATCATATTTTGTATTAACAGGAATTAAGGTGATATGATAACATACTCGTACATCTACACATACCGTAATAATAATAATTTTATGTGGATTTAAGGTAACGATAAGAATGAAAATATATTTTGTTTATTTAGGAAATGATGGTGTTGTGTTTGAGAAAGTTACCTTACAACTTAAAATACTGATCTTATTCAACTTTTTGTTACAACAGGCATGGTGGATAGGCCTTGATTAAAATTAATACTGTTGAATAGTAGTCAAAATACACTACCGCTCAAAAGTGTTTAGGCATCCTTTTTTCATGTATTATTAATACAGTATTATGTTTACGAAACAACTATTGAATAAAATGAAATACTTATCTGAAACGCAGTTTCATTACATAACCACCAATGATATAGGGTTAATTTTACTAACCTGTGCTTGGTTGGATTGTCGTAAACTGTTTATTGCGGTACAAAAAGAATCAGTATTGAACTGACATTCCTAAAATTAAAGAGTAAATGGTGTTTTTTGACTAAAGTAGTTTTCCTATAAAATGTTGGAATTTCTACAGTCTACATTGATAAAATGATCGAGGTGACACTTTAGGAGGCCCTAATAATTTCTGGCGGAAATTATTCCACTGGAAGTGAAAGCTTCTATTGTTGCTTTATCGTTTTTTCTAAAAATTTAATTTTGGAACAAAAGAAGTTACTGTTGAGTTTTTTAGGCACTAAAAGACAATTTTGAATAATTGAAATAAGAACATAACAGTAAAGATTTTTAATATAATTTGTAATACAAGTTTGTTTATTATTTTAAAGCTATAGCAGAAAAGATGATCTTGCTTGAAAAGAGTTTTCACCAAAATTCAGTGTCTCCACAACTCAGACTGATCGGTATAAAACTTCATACGTAGTTTTTTACATAATTTAGGAGATCGAGCAGAGCTTTGGAAGAAGCTCTAAAAAATTTTGATATGTTGTTGAGAATATACGAAAAACGACCAATGATTCTCTTTAATTTAAAAATGTATATTTTAACAATGCTTGTCATTGTTCGTTTTTCGAAATTTAAAAGATGGAATAACAACAAAGTTTTTATCAAAATTTTAAAAATTTATATTTTTAAATTAGGAAATTAACCATTATGTTAAAATAAATTCGGGTTTTTATGTAATACCCATTAATTTGTTAATTCTGTTTACGGCTCGAAACATTTGGTAAAAATTGTTGATAGTTTTTTTCGAGTTAAAGGATTGTATTTGAGCTAGTCTTAAATTCAAAGAATTGGTTTGATAGGGTCGAGTTAATTTTTACTTTATTTTAACTAAATTCGGAAAATTTTCAGAAAGCCTGGAACATTTTCGGACATTGTTCGACCGAGCAATTTTAACAAAAAAAAAATGTGATTGAGAGTCATAAATCGCTTGCTTTTTAGCTAAGTACCTTGAAAATCCGATAGATTTACTGGATAGTAATGGCTGCTTTGAATATATTTGAACATATTCGATATAACATGTTACGTATTTAAGTTGTCCCACCTCTACTGGTTAAGGTTTTATTTTTAATATTTTACCGCCTCGAAGGATAGATATTGATGAAAAGTGTTTTTGATTACGAGGAAGCGATTAAAATAAAATGCGTTTTCGGGAAAGTTGGACTGAACCATAGTCATTTACGGTTCAGATCTGGTTTTAAAACTATTTTCTATACGAAAGAATTTCGAACGTGTAGTTTTCGGAGGTATTTTTGGAAAATTTAATTAAAGAGTCTGGTCAGTAAAGGCTTGGCTTTTTTATTTATCTCGATTCAGGTAATTTTTTAAAATTGAGGTTAATTCTTAAGTTAATAACAAATCGTTTATGGTGTACAGATAATTTTTTAGCTTTTGTCAGCTCAAAATTGTCTAAAAATTGATGAAATGGACTCTTCCAATTTAGTCATGTTGGCGTGGGTCACTTTTTTTTATTTCCTGTTCTAGAACATATGATCTTGAACAGAACTAAGGCAATGCCCAATTAGTTAGGATAAGACTAGGTTTGTTGGAAAAAAGCGTTCCAATATACCTTCCGATCTAGCTCTGAAATTTTTTAATTTGGAATGAAACTAAAATGAATCTTTTGTTAAAGAGATAATCTTAGAACTTTTAAATATAATTATGCTAACTTTCAAATGCCAGTGTAGACTTTTGTTTTGGAGACGTTTTTTTATTAAAATTTTAATGAAATCCCTGCACGCCATCCTATTTTTTCGAATAAACGCAAATCTCCCCGATAAAACCAACTATCGAAAATGTCCCTCTCGGCTCCCGGATTAGCATTAGAAAGTCTCATTTTGAATTTGAAAGTTCCCCCTTTTCCATCATTGCAGATAAGTTATTAGCTCTTATCGAGGCCGTAAGAGTGAGTATGAAATCACGCTCTTTTTTTTTTTTATTTATTTAAGTTTATTTAAATATGTACAATTTCTTTGAAAAAATCAAAATATAGTAGGTCTAAGTTAACAAATATTTTTGTATACAATAAATAATTTTATACACGAGTGTGAAGAAAATGGTAAACTGTTGCTAATTTCATTAATTGTGTTTGTGCTAGTGATATTACCTGGGTAAAACGGAAAATTATCAAAAATTAGAGTAACACAACCTCAGGTATATGGGGTGTTAGTTGGGGACCATATATCAATTAGAAAATATATTCAGATGCTCCCCATCCAGGGGAGGGGGCAGGTTATAAAATTTACTATTATGACGAAATATGATAAACATTCTCAGGCTGACTGAGATATCCCTAGAGATCTAAACACAACTTCAGGTATATGGGGTATTAGTTGGGGACCATATCAATTAAAAAAAAATTTCAGATGCTCCCCATCCAGGGGAGAGGTCAGGTAATAAAATTTAGTATTATGACCAAATATAATATAAACATCCTCAGGCTGACTGAGATATCCCTAGAGATCTAAATACAAATTCAGGTATATGGAGTGTTAGTTGGGAACCATATCAATTAGAAAATTTATTCAGATGCTCCCCATCCAGGGGAGGGGCAAGTTAATAAAATTTAGTATTATGACCAAATATAATAAACATCCTCATGCTGACTGAGATATCCCTAGAGATCTAAACCCAGCTTCAGATATATAAGGTGTTAGTTGGGGACCATATCAATTAGAAAATATATTCAGATGCTTCCCATCCAAAAGAGGAGCAAGTTAATAAAATTTAGTAGTTCACAACTAACACCCCATACACCTGCGGTTGTGTTTAGATCTCTAGGGATATCTCAGTTGGTCTGAAATTTTTTATTATATTTGGTCATAATACTAAATTTTAATAACTTGCCCCTCCCCTGGATGGGAATGTATAGATTTCTAGGCATATCTCAGTTGATCTAACAATTCTTAATATATTTTTGGTTATAATACAAAATTCTATAAATTGATCTCGTCTCTATAGATAAGGATTTCCTCACTATTTTTCTTACTAACGTGAGCCCAACTAATAATTCATATTTCTCAGTTTGCATTTAGATCTCTATAGATATCTATTGTGGCCCTAAGAGCTTTCATTTTATTTGTTACCATTTCTAAAAATAGGAGTTCCCTGTCTTTGGAGCATGGTATTATTGTTTTAATTTTTCTATTATCCCACCCATTTTACCCTAGTGTGGGTTATAATTTCTCCGGTTATCTTATTTAAATTTAATAATTCTTCCTTATTTAGTTTAGCGTGTAGTGTTTGTTACTAATCTGCCTCGGATACTAATTTTCTAGTTATTTTTTTTTACTTTTATTAACCGCAATATTCTTATTAGTGAATATTGATTAATGAAATGGTAAATATATTATAATTTCTCTCGGGTTATTTTAAAGATAATTGCCAAATATTTTAAATAAAACTAATGAATTAGGAAATACGCTAATTCCGTTTAATACAGGTATCATTTTGATTTGCACCAACACATATAAACATTTAGCATAGATTTAGTAAAAACTTCACACTGCTATACAAACATGTGAAGTTTTTGCTAATTTTTTTTTCTAGTAAAACTTTAGCAGTAACTTCACATGTATATTTTATACATATATATATTGTTGGATGCAGTTCCCAGTGGATTCAGAATCCCTTAAAGAGAATTGCATAAAACAATATTCAATTCTATACTCTACAAATAATAACACATTTCAAAGTTACAATGTAAATAAAGACTACTATAATCTTGGCATCGATACCTATTTATATAATAAATTTATTTATAATCACTTTTAAAAAATGAACTAGTCCTCTTTTAAAATTAACATAATTTTGCTGTTTTATTTCAACAGGGATTTCGTTATACATTTAAGGGCCTACGAAACTTATTCCTTTGCGACCATACTCATTAATAATAGTACAAGGTTTCAGATTATTTTTTTTGCGCGTGAGATATTGGTGATTATACGATCTCAAATTAATATTACACACGCTTAGAGTAGCATTTCTTATCCTATAGATAAACTTGACAGTCTGCATGAAGTGTAAGGCTTTTACCGGTAAAATATTTTCAGCCTTTAGAGCGTATAAATCTCTCGATGAATATAGATTTGGTAATTTATATATTGCTTTAATACGTTGGCTCTATAAATATAGTTTGATTAACAACGTTATAAGTATTAAATTTAAAAATATTTTTGGAACTATTAATTTGACCAGCCAAATCTTCCCCAACATTCGCAAAGAAATTGTTGAATTGAGATGCAATTCTGTATCCGTCAGATATATTTTGCTCACCACTATTAATAACAAGGTTATGATTGTTGCTATTAGTTCTACCCAGTAAAGAATTTATATTGAACCACAAATCACGTTGGTTAGGAACACCCCCAAAAACCTTTTCAAAATATGTCTTTTTAGCATAATATTTTTCACGTTTAATTATCTTATCCATTTCTAGAAGTCTTTGGTTATAATCGCTTACATTTGAGTCTGCTGCTGAACTATTACGGAGTTGCCGCTTACATTTCTTTTGAATTAATTCCTTTTTATTAATTAATTGCCATAAATCGTACGTGATCCAATGTTAATACGATTTTTTTTATTTAACTGTTTTTTTTCCTTTTTTTACCGCAATGGTAGTCTTGGCGTGATGTTGACCAGGGAAATTAAGTAGGCACTTATGCCAGGGTTAAGGTATTAAGAGGGATCTAGTATAAAACAGCGCAGTCTCTAACGGTGTATCATGGATACACCTTCGTATCAAACTGCTTTATCTGTTGCACAGGTGAACATTTATTGCCTCGATACTCATAAGATAAAACATAACTAATGATACAAAAATACATAAAAAAAAGTCTGGCGCTCAAAAATCCAAAAATAATGGTGGGGGATTTTGGCCTTTAGACCTGGTCTTCAAGGATAGGTAACCTTCATGGGAGTTTGATCATTAGGCCTACTCCGGAAAACATATGAAGAAGATGGGATCACATAGGTGTTTGGTCATTAAACATGGCCCTCTAGTCTAGACGCACGGAAAAAACGGGACACAAGTCCCGAAGTCTCTCTAACCTAAAAGCACTTAGTGGTAACTGTAATTGACCGACCAAGATTTTTAAGATTTAAGCCGCCCCTTTACCTTAACAATATCAGGGTAATCCATAGACCAGCTATACGGCTTGCAGGGACGAAGGTTAATGTTAGAATCATTGGAATCGCGTGTTAAGTTTCCATATTGTGCCAACTGCCGACCAACCGTCATTGACACTGCACAAGAAGGAGAGGCCTAGGTGCAGTTTGGCCTGAGGCTGGACTATAGCTCTAGAAGGATATCTTGCAGACAGAGGGCGAAAGATTGGATGTAGCTCTAGAAGGATGTCTTGCAGACAGAGGGCGAAAGATTGGATCACAGTGGATGTAGAAATGACCATGAAAAGTTCTGGAAATCTACAAATTAGCAATCCTAAACTGCTCACAGCCGACTGAAGAGTTGTCAATTTTAAACAACCAAAGGCTGATTATAGGTCCACTATTATAATATTAAATAAGGAGGCGCTGTCACACAATATACATATATAAGAAAGATGAGAGTGACACCTTGAAAGCACCGATACCGGTCCCTGCAACCTAAACATCATGGAATTGGGTGAGAAGTTAGAAATACTATAAACAGACACGAAGGTTTCTACTTCGATGGGATTATTTTGCCGAGTAACCATAATCAAAGTAGAATTCTGATGCAACTGTGGTGGAAATTAAAGTAAAAGATCGAATCTAATGTTTTGGTTTATCGCTAATATCAGCTAATCTTCTATACATGATGGAGGAAATATGCCACCTCAAATTTTAGAAAGCTCATTAAAGGATATTCAAAAGTAAACAAATTGGAGTTAGCCTAGGATGTGATGGATATTCGCATCACACAATTTGGGGAAGCGATGATACGAATAAACGAGATGAGGTACTATACTCGTATGTATATGCAATATTGGCTGTAAACCAACGATTCTATTCTAAGTTTTCCATTATGGGCACCGGTACTAAGCCCTCTAATTCAACACAAAAAGCCTTGAATACAACCATTAGGTGCGCGGTCTCCATATAGACTAGTGTTACAAGCAGGAGAAAGTCCTGTCAGTTATCAATAGCTGTATGCCCTATACGTCGATAGGATTTGATGACATTATACCGTTGGATGCAAAACAAACAACTGATTTCATCTTATGATGGTATGCTAGGCCTTACCGCAATAAATTTAACATCTTTCTTATTAAAAATTTTGGAAAGCCAGATTGAAGCCTAGATTAAGAATTCGATTGAGCCAAGTAAGTTATTGTAATCACAACATTCATGTTGCAAGGGTGTTAGGCTTTTTACAACGTCAGAGCAGTGGTAATCACTAAGCGATCTTCTCCAATAAATACAAACTTGCTCATATCAACCCCCTTCTTGCCTTAAATGATATTGGAATGCCTTTCACTGATAAAGCAAAGAGTCTTGGTCTTATAATCTGAACAGCAAACTAAGCTAGAAACCTAACATATTAGAAAGAGTTTTCCAATAGTGCATTACTTGGCCAGCTTTAAATATTCTGACCAACCCGAAACCGTTGTACTATCGTAGTACTTCCACTGTAAACAGCTCCTCGTGTATTAGTGGGACTTTTAGGAGCACGTCCATACTCAATTAGTCAATCACTGGAGATTCTCTTTTATCTAACATCTATATAGTTATTCTAGCATTTTTGGATCCTGAAGGTATTAATTTCTTCACCGCTAATACAAAAATGAATGGAATGGGTAGGATGAAGTTTCCTATGAAAAATTAAATATATACATAAACCTCTCTCCTTGTCTCCCAGACTACTATGGCGTTTTTAGGCTAAATTAATCAAGATAAGGTAAGCCGCTGATCAATTGAATTGACATGTGATATTTGCTAAAGATATTTGCATTTTAACACTGAAAAAAAAACCATAGGTCATATTGAATAACGCATTTCGTTGAATTTTGAAGAAATAGTTTTATTCAAACTATTCTTAATTTTGTTGATTAAATGAAAACTCAATCAATTTGAATATTACAAATTTTTTTGATAGTTTAGTTATTCAAATTGATGAAGGTATTTATTCAAAAGTTAAAGTAAGAAATTAATAATTAAGTTGATTAAATTTCTTCAATTGCACCCGCCAAAAAATATAAAATATTTTTTTTCTGATTTCAAATGTTATTAATTTGAATAAATTTATTTAATTTAAATAAATATATTTTGTCAAAACCCTCTTAATTGACGAAATGTGTATCAATTTGAAGAAAGAATAATGGAAAAGAGAAAGTGGAAGGAGGAAACCGACTAGTTATATGCGTTCAACAGCATTTCGTGTTTAGATTCAAAACATAAGTGATTGCGTGAAGTGCATATTTGAAAGGTAAGTTCAAATTTTTTGATTATTAAATAGTTATTTATTATTAAATTTTTTATTAGTGTCTGTGTCAATTAGAAGAAACTGTTTTAAAAATTTAAATTCTGATATCAAAACAATTTCTTCCTAAATTTTCGATCAAAAAAGGCGAAAACATTTAAGTAAATTAATATTTAAAACTAAACCAAACATTAAGTTTTAATTTTTAAGACGTTTTTAGCTCATAGTCATCTCTCGACACAGACGCTTCGAAACAAAAATATGATTAGAACACATGTGTTACACATTGCAATTTCATCCTTTAGATTTTGATTAGTGTTTTTATAATAAATGCAGTTTTCATGTTTATGGTAGTCTCCATTCAAAATTTTACCTTTTCTCCATATTTATATATTATATGGCTTTTTTTATTTATAGATAAATATTGAATTCCATCAATTACATCCAAAAACTGGAAGTTTAGTTTTAAAATACGACATTTTCGCAACAAACATCGTGTGATTTTTTCAGACAAAATAAAGGATGCATCTGCCAAGAAATTGTTTATTGATTTTCAAAATTTAGCATATATTTCTGAAAGTAAGATTAATAATAAACATTCCACAAATATCAAATATTAATGTAATATATTTTATCCAATTTAGATCGCAAGAGCTGCATATTATTTTATTTATTGCACAGTCTTCTTGTGCCAACTATTATCATGATGCAATCCAGCAATAATAAAAAAATTCGGGCCAAATATTCAATTGCTGATTCGCAACAGAGTTTTATTATTGTTGGCCTTACAGCTGGGGAGTGCGAGGGTGAACTACTAAGACGCAAAGCGCATAAAATGGCGATTCAGCTTTTAATTCTGGTGACCGGAACCCTGCTTGCTCCAACTGGATTTTTCAAATGCGCATGTTGAGTGCCTAATTCCAGCTCTCAGTTAATAATCATAATCGAGCCTTTATATTCGTTTCTTATCTAACCTCCGTGAAGCTAGCCCGAATTTTCAGCCCGAAATTTTAATTTTTTACGTATGGCAATACAACTTCTGTCATGACACAAAATATAAGCAAATTATAACTATAAAGTAAATTTGTGTCACACTCAAATTATAACTATTAATTAATTGTGTATTAAATAAATATCGAACTAATCGTGGCTTCTAAATTTTGATAAAATAATAAAAAAAATATTACAGGTGAAACATCAAATTAAAAAAATTATTAGGTTAAGTTTTCAAAAAAAATTTCATTGGAATTATGGGAACTAAATTCAGCTTGAGAAAACCTTTATCGGATATTAATTGGAGTAAATTCTATTATATCTCGCCTTATAAAGGATTCACGAGCACTTGACCTATGTATATCACAATTGCTAAAGATTTGGATTTATCTAGATATAGTCGTTTGAATATCGCCTTACAAAAGATTCACAACCACTTCACTTATAAAAAAGGATTCGTTAAAATCTTGGCTACAAAACTAGAATATTTCCTGAAACATCTTTCAGGATATAGTCGTTTGAATCTCTACTCACAGGCGATTCACGAGCACTTGGCATATACCACCGGATTTGTTGAAGTTTTGACTACAAACTGCGAGATTTGTAGAAAAATTCTATCTGGAATTATCTAGATATAGTCGTTTGAATCTCTACTCACAGGCGATTCACGAGCACTTGGCATATACCACCGGATTCGTTGAAGTTTTGACTACAAACTGAGAGATTTGTAGAAAAATTCTATCTGGAACTATCTAGATATAGTCGTTTGAATCTCTACTCACAGGCGATTCACGAGCACTTGGCATATACCACCGGATTCGTTGAAGTTTTGACTACAAACTGAGAGATTTGTAGAAAAATTCTATCTGGAATTATCTAGATATAGTCGTTTGAATCTCTACTCACAGGCGATTCACGAGCACTTGGCATATACCACCGGATTTGTTGAAGTTTTAAAGTTTAATTCCAGATAGATTTTTTCTACAAATCTCGCAGTTTGTAGTCAAAACTACTACGAATCCGGTGGTATATGCCAAGTGCTCGTGAATCGCCTGTGAGTAGAGATTCAAACGACTATATCTAGATAATTCCAGATAGAATTTTTCTACAAATCTCTCAGTTTGTAGTCAAAACTTCAACGAATCCGGTGGTATATGCCAAGTGCTCGTGAATCACCTGTGAGTAGAGATTCAAACTAAGTTGAAGTTTTCTAAAACTAATCCGGTGGTATATGCCAAGTGCTCGTGAATCGCCTGTGAGTAGAGATTCAAACGACTATATCTAGATAATTCCAGATAGAATTTTTCTTCAAATCTCTCAGTTTGTAGTCAAAACTACTACGAATCTGGTGGTATATTCCTAGTGCTCGTGAATCACTTCTCAGACGAGATTCAAACGTCTTTATCCCGGTTATTTCCGATAATTTTTTTTAAATCTCTCAGTTTGTAGGCAAAACTTCAATCGACTATATATAAACAACAAATTAAAATTTCGGGCTGAAATTTCTTGCTATATTCATAGTGTTTAATAACGTTATGCTAATTTATTTCCGCATTGTCGTTTTCATGTTAGGTTTGGGCTGTGTAGGTTTCCAAACAATTGAGGGGATAATTTAAAAATACGTAAAAGTTATATTTATAATTTCGGGCTGAATGCTCTAAATGTAATAACAGATTACCATGACACATTTTACTGTCGCGACAGTGGCAGTTTTCGGGCTGGGACATAAAACTTTCTCGATAGCTGTAGTTTAGTATTGCTAACGGGGTTTTTCAACTGAATATCGGGCTAGCTCCATTTCCCAAGCAATAGTAATACATATATCTTAAAAATACATAAAAGTAATTTTAAAATTTCGGGCTGAATGTTATAAATGTATGACATTGTATCATGACACTATTTACTGTCGTGATAGTGACATTTTTTCGGGCTGGGATAGTAAACTGTCACGATAGTGATAGTTTAGTGTTACCAACGCGTTTTCTCGGGCTGAGTCTCGGGCTAGCTTCATATACATTCTTATCTAAAGAAGAATGTGACACACACGAAGTGTGAATATAATTTTACGATAATTATTATAATTTATGTTTATTGTAATACAGTGAAATAAAAGTAAAAATAAAAAACTCTAGACAATTATTGCATTATTTAGAGAACAAGTTTCATCCCATACCTCCATATGAACAAAAAAAAATAAAAAAAAAAAAAAATATATATATATATATATATATATATATATATATATATATATATATATATATATCATCGTTTCTACTAAATATTTTAATTAATTTAATTGAATTATTTAATTAATTTAAATAAACTATTTAATTAATTTAAATAATCTATTTAATTTATTTAAATAAAACATCTTCAAATCAACTAATTTTTGTAATTAAATTAACTAACGGAGTTCTGCAATTTAACAAAACATAGTCATCTTGAATAAAATTATTATGCTGAATCGTAATTAATTGGATGAATTTTTGTCATTTTGACAAACATGTTTAGCTTTAAATTTATTCAAATTCAATAAATTTCTTCAAATAAATTAAGACAAAATATTATTTGTTGATTTGAACAACATAATGGTTCAATTGATAACCCACTTTCGTTGAACGTATATTGATCGCTTTTTCGTTGATTTAAGTACTATTTTAATCAAATTCACCACTTAATTTTTTTCAGTGAACGGACAATCAGGTTTCAATTTAGATATTCGGTGCAATAACGATAAAACGTCCAATAAGTATTTCATGCGTTAGATCATGAACAAAATGAGACCTTTTCTGATCCAGGCAGCTATGGTATATAGTAAAAAACTGCTCTTCATTTGATTTGCACCTGTCTCCGGATAGCGCTTAGCAGACTGAAATACCAAAAAGCTTACGCACCTAAATAATGGTCCTAAGTAAAACAGTTTTCAAAGATATCCCATGCTTCGTTGAGGGCTCAAGATGTTTTTAATAGTAGTTGAGGAGGGAAAACAATGTTGCATGGATCCGATTGTGTACATGGTAGCTAGTCTTATAAGATAGCCTTCACGAAATGAAGTCGAATGAAGGTAGTGATTTGCCAGTAATGGCGCCTGGTGATTTTAAACCAGGTATTATAACTGTGGCCTGTATATAAAAAAGCATACGTCGAGTTATGAGCCCGCTAGATGTCAAGTAACACAATATCTGTTTCGAAAGGTTCAATATTGTGAATGAAGTCGCGAATCCGTAACTTTTATAACGTTAATAGTCGCAAATATCAAATAATATATCCTAAAAGCATATTCAAATATTTTATTATCTACAAAAAATATTTTGAAACCCGCGCTTTCCAAGACTATAAAAAATAGTAGAAATTTTACGTTAGATGTCTTATCAGAAACCAACCGAACAACAACGATAACAATTCAACCAAATGCTGCTGGTGGATTAAAATTTAAGTGAATAGTTAGTTTCGATCGTAGTTTTTTTTGATTTAACAAGAGCGTTGAAGTGGAAAAATTCTTATCATCTTCAAGCGTATCAAATATGTGATTTATATAAAAAAATTAGTTCTTTACTTCTTTATATACAACGAGCATATATCGTATATGTGTTTGGTAAAATAAAAACTATATGATAAAGTTTAAGATGAAAATAAGCTTAAATATACTAATGTGTATATGTATAATGTGTTCACCTTCATCTTGTTTTTCAAACAAACGATAAATCAACAAAATAATTTTGGATTGTTAAGTTTTACGATTAAAAACAATAAAACAAACATCACAAAACGTATTAATTTAAAATTCAAATTTAACGACTTAATTACATTTAATTCAATATTTATTTGACATAAAATAACCCTATCAGTTTATATTGAACCAAATGGCGTTCATTAAGCTACTTTATTATATCGTTTTGATTTAGATACTCAGCTACATAAAAATTATTAACACTCAATAAATAAATAAAATTCAAAGTTCAATAAAAAAGTAATATCGTTGTTGCTTGGTCTTAGCACATTTGCTACTACAGTTGATATATTTTTTTCGAAAATTATTATTTTTGTATATACGAACTATTTAAGTACGATGATTTATATTTAAACCATTTATTATTTATAAACACATAATATTGGAAAAATTATATGAGGGAGAAAATTGATTATACAGTAGCAAAGGAAAACCGATAAAGGAAATTTGCCGGTTTGCCGTATACACAAAACGAATAAAAGTTCAAAAAATTATATGTGGTGCGGAAAACCTCCTGTGCCACAAAATTTAAAAGTTGTTTCCAATTAAATAGTTCATATATAAAAGTTGGGGTTACCACATGAACTCTATATACGAGTATGTATATATGTAAAAATAAAAATTGTAAATTGAAAATAATAGTTGTGAAACTTAATTGTGTCATATATCTACATTAAAAATTAATTATTTAATAAAATTCAAATTCAACTTTATGTACAAATACGACAACGATTTATATTATGATCGATTCGAATCGACAAAAAATACCAAACCAAACCAAAAGAAATTCCTTCATTTCCACCAATCATATAAAATGCGTTATACCTATAATTAATTAAAAATAGATGAATCATTTTTATTGATTTTTAATTAAGTCTAAATTATATTAAAATATATAATATATATTGACGTATAAAAGCAATTTAATATTTTTGGTTTAATTAATTAATGTGAAATTAATTACGATTATTATTTTTTAAATGTTAAGTGAAAATAAAAATATCCTAAGAATATTTTTGTTGAGCAAGTGCCTAATAAAATTTATCGTTATGATAATATTACGAAATTCGCTTGTAATATTTACTATAACGTTATAGGACAAGTCAGAAATGAAAATATGGTTTTTTGGTTGACGTACAATTAATGCGCTTAAGATTTATGTCAATATGTAATCCGTAAATCAGAAAGTAGGAAAATGTAAACTGGAAGTGTACGACTTTAGCCTGTTTAACCCTTACTCTGTGCATTAGGGTCACATTGATCGCAACCGTTTTTTTAGCCTCAACTAAAAGTTTTACATAGAACCCAATCGAAATCTTGTTATATTTGACGTTATTTAAGGCAATAGGATTGATTTAAAAACAGCAAGCACAGTTCTGTGCCCTGCGGGGTCAAAATGATCCCATATGTTTTTGTAAATTATAACGACAAAAAATCGATTTTTTGTACATGCATATGGAATGGTATTGTTCTTCGTAAAATTTCTCACTTCGGAAACTCTTTCATATAGTTTCAACTCCAGAACCATGTGTCGAATACGAGATAGCCAACAACGATTTTGATATGGATTTTTCCGATTGTGATGGCGGCGTTGGAGATATAAATCCATAAATGATTCCAATGAGGATTTGATAGCAGACGAAAAAGAGAATGTAGACAAACCAGGACGCATTTTAACTACAACACTGTTGAAATGTCAACGCTGGTTGAAACTAACAGAAAAGCAAGGAAGTTCTATACGATATACAATAAAAGGAAGAAAGAGCGAAAGGGCGTCGGATGTGGTATGATACTAATTATTGGAATTTTAATATATGCCGGAGTTCATGAAAATTGGGACGAGAGATTGGATGAACTCTACCGCATCTACGGTTTGAAAGCTGCCAAACCAGACAAGAGCGATTTCATACTGATAGACTAGCGGAACTCCGTGATGACTGCAACATGTTTTTGCGAATGTTGCACCACCTTATAAGCCATAAACCAACTTAACAATCGTTGAGCAGCTAGTGTTAACTCCTAGCAGATGTTCGTTCATGCAGCGTTTCATTCAAACTAGGGAAATATGGTACACAAATATTCTGGATATACGTTGTCAAAAATTCTTCGTCAAAAATGACGAAGTATGCGTGGGGAAACAACCAAATGAGCCTCGGTTCTGTTAATTATTCACTAAATTTATTTCATCGAATATCAGCACCATTCTTGTACGAGAATGGAGTTGATAATCTCGATAAGCTTTGTAAGGACCTATAGGTATATAGGTATAGCCTACAATTTGCACACAAATTGATTGTGTTGATTCAGAAAATGTGCTGCAGTGGCTATCCAATCCACGAATTTAAAAAAAAATGTGAAAACCGCGATCAATTTAATTGGATACAAAATTTTAGATGTTAAACGATTTCCAATTAACAGAACAATCAATAGGATATCAGCTGCTAGTAAACGTTGACAATGCTACCTGAAAATTATAGAGGTCTTGTTGGACTACAGCTTGCTTGCAGTTTTCTACCTCTTCCCAATAGTCGGTCAAGTTGTAAAAAATTACTAGTTTCCATTTCATGGCGACGGCTTCTAAAGATCCCATTTCCTCAAAGTGTATGCCTGATGGATGGTCGAAGGGGCGTATGTTAGTGATACCGTGCGCTTACCCTAGTATGGTGTATACCGATAGTAACGACAATGCTAAATTGCTAGCCTTTAATCCACTCTTCGCTCTTCTTGGCGGTTGCTTCCTAATAGGTAGAGCCTTGTTGTTGTTGGCTTCAAATTCTGGGATATCTGTCGTCTCCGCTTCTATGGGAAGCTTGCATAGTTTGGTGATTGGTCGTTTGTACTCTTTGTCCTTGCATTTAGCAGTAGTACGCGAACTAGACCGTCAGTGCTAGGTTGAGTTTCGATAATTCGACCCAATTTCCAATATATTGCCAGAAGTTGGTTATATCGTAAGAGGACTAAGTCGTTGGTCGATAGATTTGGTTGTGTCGTTTTCCATTTGCTGCGTTTTTGTAATTGGCGTGTGGTTCTCAGACATCTGTGTTCCTGGTAGAAGTCCTCCTCTTGACTCATACGAAATATAATGGTTTCCGGCGTGATCGCCTTTATTTGTCATAACTGGAAATTCTTTGGAAAAATTTCAGACGTTGCTGCTGTTGATGCTACGTTCTCCTCGTATTCCTCAGGAAGATACATTTTTTGATCCGTCTCACTATTTTATTTAATATTTCCAGAGAGGTTCCACTGATTTGAACCATGTTGTAGAAATTCTGGACCGTGACACCACAACTTGCAATGCACTAATTCTGTTGGAGATGTTCCTCGAGAAGCGAGGTCAGCGGGATTCTCGTGCGACCTTACGTGGTGCCAAGTGGCTCTTGGTAAATTTTGTCTTATGCAGGAAATGCGGTCCATAAGAATGCCAAACGGTCCAAGCGTGCGTTCCACACTCTAGCCGCGATTAACTCCAATCGAGGAACTGACCACTTTGTTTTGATGGGAGTCACCCACGTTTTTACCATTACAAGATTAGTGGTTACTTGTCCTGACTCGTTGGTAGTCCTGCAATAGACTACAGCGGCATATGCAAGTTTCAATGCATTGGGAAAGCCATGTAGCTCCGTTCTGGTGCTCCTTGTTGTATTGAGCCAGTTGTAGGTTAGCCATTTTTTACCTATTACTTCTGGTAGTGGTTCAACCCATTCGAACACGGAGATTCACGTGTCCTGCATTAGAATCTTGGCAGCAATGGTGACCGGTGCTATAACCAACCGATTGGATCAAAAAATTTTGATGAGTCTGCCAAGAGCGAACGTTTGGTTGCCATGCACTCGACATTTCCAAATATTCTACGTGGAAATAAAAGGTGTCTTTCTTAGGGTTGTAATAAATTCCCAAGGTTTTGATGCAATCGCTTGGCCTTAACAGCATGTTGCCGTTAGTTGTTTTCTTAGATTCTCACAGCTGTGGGGGATCCTCCTTGTATGGAATCCTCACCGTGTACCTGCCATCACTGTTTTTCTTTGCAATGTTGACGAAAAATGTTTCTCCGGCCACTATTCTTCTTCGGTACGGAGCCGCTAAAACGTTCTAAAAAGTCGAACAGCACATTCGTCGGTGGGATTTCCTTAGGTTGCTGCAGATTTGTCTCAAACAGCCCTATTGACTCTGGATCGAGTTTTTTACTGACTATTAATACCACAAATGCTTTGAACGATGACTCCAGTTTGAGTTGCCATATGTTATGCAGCACATCCTTGAGCGTGTCATGCATCGAGCGAATTGCTGGGCCTGTTGCTTGTTGCAGCGTAGACATCGACAGTAATAAATTGAAGTAATTGCTGGATAGCGACCTTCTGTTGTCATATTTTGCTTTTACTGTTTCCCATGCCATATCAGAATTTTCCCCTGTTGTGACTAGATGAGTATGATCTGAGCTGCTCCTTTTTGCCGCTTGGATTTAAAATATGCCATTTTCATGGTGTTGGATAGTGTGTCATTATTAAGAATTACTTTATAGTGTATATAGAACTGTGAACGAGGTCTATTTATCGTAGTCGCCATAGAAGGATGGTTTCTTGACCGACAACTTGACCCTTTGCTCTCCATGTGGCTTAACCGTAATACGTTTTACCAGCTCCTGGAATTGTTGTAATCGTATTATGGTGGTTTCCACTCGATTTTTTATCGTGCCGTAGTTATCTTCGATGAAATAATTTCTTGTCTTATCCTCTTCATATTTATTTACTATTATTCGTGTGTGCAGTTGGTAGATGTCACGTATTTGCCCTTGTAGTTGATTGGCCTTCATCTGAAGGTATTCCTTCGGATATTTTTCTTTATCGAATTTGCCTTCGATTGCGTAGATTTCTTGGTGTAAATGCCGCAACGAAAAATGTTGTTCTACTGAAGTCGTCACATATATAAACTTGGTTTTTAGTGATGGATTTAGCATGTACTTTAGTGCATACAAAAATGCAAATTGGTTGGTCCCTGGGTTCAGTCATATAAATAATAAGCAACAACTGCAACATTTGTTGCACGACACTTCAATGAAAAATTCTAAATGAAAATTCATTTCTATATATGGGACTTTTGAACTAGGTTGCAGGGTTTGGTCATCCAAATAACAAGCAACAACTTTTGCAGTTGTTGCTTGTTATTCGTATGACCGAACCCTGCAACCGAACATTTGGCAATTTTGTATTAAACAACATACCAAGGCCATTATACAAAATCATATCTTTATTTGGGACTTTTGACTTAATTAGTTTTTATTATTTACACCAAAGCCTCGATTTGCGTCGACAATAAGTTCCATAAAAATGCGACTCTAAATTGAAACATTGCATTTCGAATTTAAATACAGAAAAACAGAATTTAATCTGGGACGGAACTCCATCAATTCTTAACCAATTATAATGAGATTGGGTATGCTGGATGGAAATGGGATTCTTAAACGATTTTTGGAAGAAATTCTGGAATATGGCCACCTAGGACGGAACTCGATCAATTCTTAACCGATTATGATAGGATTGGGTATGCTAGATGGAAATGGGATTTTTAAATGATTATTGCAAGACATTCTGGTCATACTCCAGAATTGTTTGCAAAAATGGTTTAAGAATCTCATTTTCATCCAGCATATCCAATCCCATCGTAATCGGTAACCGAAAATTTGAAAATAAAAAATTTGTCCGGTAATCGGGATCCGTAAAATCGTAAAATCTTTCTTTGTCGCATCATAAATTGCCTTATATGAACTTACATTTGCACTTAAAGCCCGAAAAATGCTTAAACTTCTTTTTGTGTCAGGGTCACCTTCTCTAAAAATTTCAATTGCTTCGTCAATTAAGTTTAGAGCTCTGCCAATCCATTTTGCTGTTAAAATTCTTGTTTCAGGAATATCTTTGGTATCGTTGCTGTCTATTGTCATTTCCAAAGATCCATTAAACCAGCATTTTCCATTTCGTGATGTAATGAGATAAGCTCGTTGATGTCATTAGTGTCCATACCATCAAAGTTTGAGTTTCGTGCAAGATTGGCAATATCTTGAAAAACACTGGCTGCATCTTTATCCCCGAGAAGAAGAGTAAGCCTCTATTTATTAGCTTTAAGTCAAGATGTGGATCTTTTTTATCGAAATTTAGGTACTGGCTTAGTAGTTTTTTCCAAAACAAGCCGGTCTCGTCAACGTTAAAAACTTGTTTTGGTGAATAACCTCCTTCTCGGATTATAGCTTGTAATTCTGATGGGTAACGTTCCGCAGCAGCAGTGTGACCATGACTAGCTGCAGAAGTTTCACACTTAATACCCGCATTATCAACTGAATGCAGCACAGCTTTCTTTTGGATGTCTTCATACAAGCTTTTGGCTTTCTCTTGGATAATCCTTAGTGGTATTTTTTCGGATGTTTGTTGCTCAATCCAAATTTAAAGCAAAGCAGCACTTCTCACTCTCGTCATCGTTTTTAAATCGGCAGATGTAGCAGGTTTTAAGGCTTCTTTAATTTTCATTCCATCGCGGTTTCTTATTAATTTAACTGTCGATTGTGCCAGTCCAAGTCTTCTTGCAATATCAGCTAATTTTTCTCTATTTTCAAAACGTCGCAAAACATCGAGTTTTGTTTCGAGAGAAATAGTTTTTCTTAAGTTTTTAATAATTTTTGAGCTTATGATTACGGCTTAACTGAGGATAAATGTGTTATTTATCCAATTAAATAATTAAATAATATGTATGTCAATAAAATAAAGTATTTACCAGAAAGAATAAAACTAAGAATAAAACTTATGTCGTTATAAAAAACAATTAATTGTTAACACAGAAACATATTATATAGTGAAGGATTCCCCTATAAACATTAAATGTACATACAGTGAATAAAATAAGTCTGCGTACGCCCGGTCTGTTTATTAAAAATCATTATAAAGACTATCTAAACATATTTCGAATCTCATTCTTTATTAACAAAAATAATATTTATTCTTATTTCAAACCATTCAAACAAGAGTTAATCTAAAAATTCATTAAATTAAAAAAAAAAAAATTTTTTATCTTTGAACTACCAAATTCATTGCAAAAAAAGTCTGCATACGTTTGAAATAATATTAAAAATTCAACAAAATAAATTTTGCATTAGTATTTCGTCGGATTCCCTCCCTTTAGCTCAAATAAAGGCCTCAAGCTTCCTTTTCATTGATCCAATTAGTTTTGAGGTCACCTGTGGTGATATGTTAGCCCATTCCTCTAAAATTTTGGATTTCAGAACAGATTTAGAAGGTATATGGTGTTTGCGCACTTGCCGATCGAGTAATTCCCATAAATGTTCGATCGGGTTGAGATCCGGCGATTGATGGGGTGTATGGAATCGTTTTCGCATGTTATTTAAAATCCAGTATTTGACCACGTAGGCCGTATGCTTCGGATCGTTGTCATGTTGAAAAAGCGAATTCTGATTCTATCCAAAATTTCGAAGCACTATCCACAAAATTGTTTTTTAAAATGATTAAGTACATCATTTTGTCCATTTAAGAGTCTATAAACTGGACGTTCCCAACGCCGCTAGCGGACATATACCCCCATATCATCACGTTATCTCCACCATGTTTCACAGTGCAGCGTAAATTTTTTATTTCAATCGCAGTATTCCTCTTCCGCCATACTTTCACATTTCCATCTGCACAAAAAATATTAAATTTTTGATTCATCACTAAATATAACCTTGTTCCAAAACTCTGAAGGTTGGTTCACGTTTTTTTAGCGAATTATAAACGCTTCATTCGATTTGCTACCGAGATTAGGGTTTTTTTCTTGGAACACGAACTCTTAATCCATGTTTATGCAACAAATTGCGAACTGTTTCGGTCGTCATTGTTTTTTGGTACTTTTTATCAGCTATTGGCAAGATTTTTCGAGCACTCTCTTTTGGCTACAGCTATATTATTTTCACCCTTTTACGCTGCTCGCGAACCGTCAGCTTCTTTGGCCACCCTGGTCGAGTTTTAGAGAGAAGCGATCCCGTTTTATCATAATTTTGAACCATTCTTTGAATGGTGGATTTTGATCTTTTGGTTAATTAGGCAATGTTTTCAAAAGATTTGTTTTGATTTCTTAATTTAATAATTAATTCACCAATCTCACAAGACAGTTTACAGTTACAACGTGACTTTTTATTCATTTTAAGTATTTTATTGATACTAACGCTTCAAAACAACGTAAAATACTAAAAAAGGAGTTGTATTTCATCAAGGTGTTTTAAACTAAAACAAAGCCATATGTACAAAGAAAATACACGTACGCAGACTTTTTTTGCAATGAATTTTGTAGTTCAAAGATAAAAAAATATATTTTTTGTAATTTAATGAATTTTTAGACTAAGTCTTGTTTGAATGGTTTTAAATAAGAATAAATATTATTTTTGATAATAAAGAATGAGATTCGATATATGTTTAGATAGTCTTTATAATGATTTTTATTAAACATACCGGGCGTACGCAGAAATATTTTGTTCACTGTACATATGTTTTAATTTGAATAACCTTCATGCATTTCCAAAAAAAAAACATTTAAATGCAACAAAGAATTTAAGCGACGCAAACTGAAATTTGGTAGTCAAAATTTACCGTCGCTATTACGAAACGTCGCCAATCGAATGGACGCATATCGAGGCTTTGGTGTATTTATTTTCAGCACGCAACAATTGTTGCCAGAATGTTCCGCATAAACTTATACTATTCGTATATTGGCACAAATGTAAAGTTTTGAAATTTGGTAGAAATTTGACTTCGGTTGCAGCTCTAGTGCTACATTACAAATATTTAGCGATCGCAAACTTCCATTTTTTTGTTATCTTATTCTGGTGCTTAGACACTAAATATTTGCGGAAATTTACTGATATTTCTGACGATTTATCTTAAAATATTTTTCATCTCAATAAAGTTCACTTAGGTACAAAGTTGTCGCGCTCTTATTAGTTCGTCATTGATGATGTTATCTTAAATTTCTTTAGTTTTTTAGTGAACGAAGTGATTTTAGTTAAAGCTAGAAAAAAATTAAACACATTTTAGAAAAATAATTCTCGAAATTTCATTTTGAACGGTCAAAAGTTATGGACATAACCAATTATGACCGAAATAAGCCGTTTTAACTTAGCTAACCTGGTAAATGACCACTTGGCCAATAAAATTGGTTCGGTTAATCGACACAAATTTTTTTCTTGAACTCGAGTGGGTTATGCAAACATTTAATCGATTCAACAATAATAAACAAATTTATAGAAAAAATTGACACCAACAGTATAAGTACAAACAGTATACTAATCAAAATTCCATAATAGAAATAAATTCCAGTAAACTGATTTACTTAAATTGAAAACCTATGCATATCGAAGAATTCAGCTGTAATTCGGTTAGAAATATCAAAATTGTGATGGTATGATTGAGTATAGCTACCAAAACAATGACCATGCCTAACAGAATCTAATTATTCAAATATCAGTACAATTATTCCATTACCAGAGAAGATGGTCACTATAGGATTTTCGACCAAATGCCTCACAAAATCTATTAGGTTAGGTTAGGTTTCAGTGGTTGACACTTAGGCCATTTTTGGCCCATTGTGATACCACGCATTCACGCTACATCATTAACCCATTCACCTATTCACCTACTCACACAACTACAGTGTACCACCTGCACATTGCAAGCTCCATGCCAACCTGTATATTGACATGGACGGTGGGTCGGTGCTGAATTCTGCACTCCATCAGAGGGTCTTAGTTGTGTTTATTAACATCACCGATCGTAATCGATGATGAAAATTCGATTTGCATCTAGCCTCTGATGGGATTCGAACCCAGTACCTCCCGGTCCAAGTGCCGAAGCTTTAACCACTGCACCACTTGTCCGGTCACAAAATCTATTAGATCTCTCTAAAATCCCAACACAGAATTAGACAAATCCTTCATCGGTTCGAATTTTATAAAAACCTACCACGCAGACCAGGAACAAAAATCCTGAAGGGGAATATAAAACATTCAATCATACATCAATCATGGAAAATACAGATTGATCTAATATAGAGAAAGCTTTTCTATTTGAAAAACGGCTCGAAACTTAATCTTTAAACGAATACAATTAAATATTAACTATTTAAACAGAGTAGTAGTTCATTGCTTTGAAAATTGTGTTCTTGGCTAACGGAATTTATGGAAAATATTGCAACTCATTTGCATTTCGCCAACAAAAATAATTTTCATTATGCAAAAGCAAATTTTAACAGTACGGTACGCGTACGAGTTACGACCATGAAAACCGATCTGCTAACTATTGAATATTTATGTTTTCGTACTTTTTCGACCGAGACTATCTAGGAAGTGTGTACCTTCCGTATTGTCTGTGCAATACTTGATTTTAGTCTTTAGGTCGAGAAGCGATAACTATTAAATATTTTACAGGGGCTTGTCATTAAACTAAAAGCATACTGAGTTAGCGAATTTGACTACAAACTGTAAAATAATTTACATAAAAAGATATTGTTGAGTTGGTGTTAGTGACAGGCAATCTAGATTATAATTTTGAATAGTAAAAAATTCGTTTACATGGGATTTTTTCCGTGTTTAATTTTATTTATATTTCAGTTTGTACAGTTTCAAACTATTTTTAACATAAATCTAAAAGCTTAAATTTCAAAATTTCATTTTTTCTCTTCTTGCACCTATTATTGCATATGGGCAGACTGGATCTGGAAAACACATACCATATGGGCACTGCATTCGGTGGCCAATTTGATCAACATATGCGCGTAACTCCACGTGTCGTTATTGGTATTTTTCAAAAATCAATGATGTTGGGGCAAATCACAATTCAATAAGACGTTCATTTTTTGAGCTGTACCAGGAACAGTTAATGGTTTGTTGGATGGTAAACTGCGTGATCAAAATGATAACATTTGTTTGTGAGGACGAATTGTTTCTTGATTACTATACTTTATTCTATATAACTACATAAACGAAATGGAAGTGAAAACATTTTCGTTTCAATCGTTTTTAAAAATTTATAAAAACTAATAATGACGATTTCGATACAGAATTGTTTTTAACGAAAATTGAGCATCCGTATAGCACATGAGAATTAGCTGATAGAGGTGAACTTCACACTTGAGCGGTTTTTGCAATTAGGTATAAGTTTTTATTTATCGCCTGCCCGGAGAAACGTGAATTCGTATTTAAAAAGCTTGTAAACCAGAAATATATTTTGTTTAGTATTCAGTTTTTTGTAAGATACGGACCTCATAATTAGAACAAATCCAACATTAAACAGATTTCCTCATAGTATTATTCTAACACGAAATATAATCATTTTATATCTATATAAAGTCTCACAGAGTGAAATATTTTCTCACGCCAAAAGATACGTGCTAATAATTACTTATAATTTATTAAACTGAATATTTATAAAATAAAACTAAAGAAAAAAAAATTTTAAAAGAGGGCAAAATATGTTCTAAAATTAGGGAAACCGCTGTACAAATTTTAATATTATTTTCCCTCGACACCCCACACATTAGAAAAGAATCTCTCACAGATGAATAATAAAATAAAGCAATAACGCAACTTTGGTAAAAAATTAAATACACAACACAATGGGGTTAAATATAATTAAAAGAAAATCATAATGACACAACAAAAACAAGTAAAAAATAATTAAAATAAGTTGAGGAGTTTCTCTCGCCTATATCGACTTGATATGAGAATTGAAGATGATGATGATGATGATGATGTGGTTTGATATAAAAAAAAATTGATGAGGTTAGGTTTCTCCGTTTTCCATTTTAGAGTACATATTAATTTTCTTTTTCCGTTATGTAATTCATTATATTATTATTTGAAGATTGATTAACGAAATTAAAATGAATTCCATTTCTGTATAAGATATTTTGCTTCCACTAGCAAAACTGTTATTATTCATAATAATTACGTTAACCATCATGATGATAGAAAATATAGCAGACATGGCAAATAAAAAAGTGCTTGGCCACCAAGAAAAAAAAAAATTAATGCTCTTGTATTTATTTATAATTGTACCCCATTTAAATTATTAATGGTTGAAAAAACTTTTTGTTGGCCCTTTTTTGTTGGGGTGTGCACACTCATTCCTAGGTAGGGGTGTAGGCGTTATACAATTATTGTACGTAGAAATGATTGATTGAGACATGATCCCACTGAGCTTTTAAAAACTATACAATTTTTGAATTGTAACAATATTAATTTCATTTTCATTTACTGTATGACATATTGGCGTTTTTATGTATTTTCATCGACAGCTGCTTCAGACAAAATTATATTTCAAATTAATTGGAACTGCTTTAATTTGTTACCAAAATACATTTTATTTTATGATTCTATAATATTTAATTTAAACAAGCAAAAAATATGTTCATATGTTAATATGTTGCCTGTCAGCGTATATATTTTATTACTTTAATAATACCAAGCATTTATATTGGGCCATGAAAAATGCATGGCTTGAAATTTCTTATAACATTTCGTTTTATTCTAAGAAAAACTCATTGAAATGTCAATGTTGGATATTGATTATTTCAGTTTGGAATTATTGTGGACTGAGTCGAAGACCATCGAAAAAATGTTTGAGAAATTTTGCATTTGTAACTCGCATATCTTAAAGATGAAATACTTTGCAAGTTACAAAATATTATAATTGAAACAAAATCTCCGAAATCAAAACTACATCTTTTTGTTGGCATTCAATGCTAATTAATATTTTTACATTTGTTTAAAGGAAATAATTTTAAACCCCAATGAAAAATAACAAGTGATAGATTTTCATATGGAGCTAAGGCACAGTAAAACTTTTTTTTTTTTTTTTTAATATATGAGCAAAAAGTATCATTTTGAACTTCTCATTCAAATTTGAGTCAAGTCGACTTAAGTACAAACTCATATTTTACATTTTCCTAAACTTATCACGAAAAATTCATTTAAAAGTCTTTAAAATTTGAAATTATAACAGTCTGATATTTCCAAACTACACAGACTTTTAAATGAATTGTTCGTGATAAGTTAAGGAATATATAAAATACGAGTTTGTACTTAAGCCGACATTACCACTTTTGACTTGTGACCACAGATACAGATAAAGATTGTTTACGCTTTCAGAATAAAGAGGAAAAAAACGAGACTGCTAAAGTGATCTTGTTCCTAATTTTTCAAGTTTTCTTTAAAATGGCTAAAATTGAAGCTAAAATTCCATATACGAAAAGATTGTATAATAATTTAAAATTTAATATTTTAATTCATTTAATTTTTATTTCAGCTTCGTTGGTTGAAAATTTAATTTGGAAATTTTTTTAAATCTTTTAATTTTTTGTTGTCTGCTTGTTGGTTAAGGCCTTTGCTGAAAATTTAATATTTAAATTTACAATTGTTAAGCCTTTTTTTTTAAAATTTAATCTTTATGTTTATTTAAGCCATGTTTGTTGAAAACTTAATTAACGCGTTAAGAATGAAAATTTAATATTTAAATTTATTTAATAATCTTTTAATTTTTATTTAAGGCACGTTGGTTGAAATATTAATAATTTAATTTATTTTAATCATTAAATTTATCATTTTTAAGGCTTTTTAGTTGAAAAATCATATTTAAATATATTTAAATCTATCTATCTATATTTATTTAAATCATTACTGATTTAAAATTTAATGTTTCCATTTATTTAAAGCTTTTAATTTTTTTATCTTACTTAAATGCTTAGCCTTGTTGGTTGAAATATAATCTTTATTTAAATTTGAAAATATAATTTCAGTTTTTTGACTTATAAAATCAGTCTTTTCATCCGGTCGCGCCGACTGATGTTGTATTATTTACATTGGAATATTGTCTATAATGAACAGTATCATGCAGTTGTAGTACTAATGAATTATTGCTTAGTCTACAAAATTCGATTCTTTCACATTTTTCATCTACATTTCATTCTCACAACTAACTTTTCGTGTTTACGAATTGTTCATTTACTTTGTTTTTTATTGTAATAGTTTTATAGTGATTGTTCCGTACATTGGTCTATTTTCAATACTCTTTTCAGTACTATTTTGAGAATACTGAAAATAGACCAATGTACGGAACAATCACAATAAAAAACAAAGTGAAAATTAAATATTTAGATATATTTAAATTTTTAAATTTTTTGCAGTTCCTTGTAAATGCTTAGCCTTGTTGGCTAAAAATTGAATCTTTAAATTTACCATTTTTAAGACTATTTGGTGGAAAATTTAATATTTAAATTTATTCAAATCTTTTAATTTTTGCAGTTTTTTGTAAAAAGCCTTGTTGGTAAAATTTAGCCTTTTAAATTTATTTAAGCTTTGTAGGTTCAAAATTCATTAAAAAGTCTGAAAAATTTGGATTTATATCAGTATCATAATTCCAAATTCTAAAAGACGAGAAGAATTAAAAATTACGAGTTTGTACTTAAATCGACTTTACCACTCTCGACTTGTGACCACAGCAAAGAGTGTTTACGTTTTCAGAGCAACTATAGGAAAAAAACCGAGACAGCACATCATTCCAACGCATCAACAAAAATTTGAATGCTATAGCAGTCATTTGCTACTTTTTTTTCGCACAAATTATATCAATAAATCGTTTAGCAAAACCACTTAACTCAAACACTTATTTATAATTATGTTACCATATTTTTGGTTTTTGTAATTTGGCAAAACAACTTAATTCATCAAATTAACTAAGTAGTCACAATTTTAGAATTTTTGTTTTAATTAGTTAGCATTTAGAAAAAACACTTATATCGATTTAAGTAAACACCAAACGCCAAATTAAGCTGAAAAAAAAATTATTTCAAAATTTATTCTAAATTTATTCCTGATTTTACAAATTAATATATTATTTTAAATAAAACTTATTTCATACTACAATATCAAAAATTATCAATTTACTGCTTTTCAATAAATACCAAACACCTATAAGAAACCTAAGTGGTTTTGCGTTTTGCTTATATCTCGGTCAAAAATAAACGGATTTTGATGAAAAATTGAAGGGAAAGAAAAAACGGGAAATAATATCGATTAAAATATAGTTTAACATAACCACGTATCTCGTCTTAAGTGATTATGTTAAATTGCTACAGATATTATGAAGCGTTTTAGTATTTGTTGTTGTTTTTTATTACATCTCAGTGAAATATAATTTTTTTATAATGTAACCTCTTAGTACGGGAAGCAAAGTAGATGGTCACATAATCTACGAACTGACTTCATTGAGCTGAATTTAATGGATTGCTTTTTATTATTATTATTTCAGTTGTAAACGCCATTATCTTGTGAATGTCACCCAAATATCTAAGACAGATTTTACGAGAGTGATCGTAGCTCCTAGATGAATAATAAAACTGTAATGCTTATTTTCTGAGAAGGATTTATATATGCATAATATCTACTGGTCGCATTAACATGCATACACGCATTTTGTGTTTTTTTTTTTGTTTTTTACGCTTTTGGTGTAGACTGATGTAGACTGGGAATCTAGCAGAATTTCACAAATTATGAAGTCCGGAAGTAATACGTTTAAAAACATTTCGAATTGATGACAAATAAATTTCAAATTGATTAATTGGCATACAGTCAAGGGTGGTCAGACGTACCCCTTTCTGAGGTATTATACCTCTTTCCTCACAACCAATTTGCAAAATATCTTAATTCAAAAAATAATACATGGCGTACGGAAAAATATCAATAAAAGGATCAATATTAACATTTTTATGCATGGTACATATAACGAAACATATAGAAAAGTTTAATGACAATTTACACAGATTTATTACATTATGTTATGTTATTAATTGATATTGTGGTTAACATCCGACCCTGTACCACATTTTTTTTCATAACGACCTCCATACCCGTGAAATCGCATCGCTTTTTCTGTTCATTCAGCTAAAAAGAAAACGCCATGTGTAGGGTTTGTGTATGTATGCCGCACATTATCACAATCTCAAACCGTAGTCGTTCCCTCGTCTCCAAAAAAACAAGAAAGTTTGTTTCCGAAATAAATCCTTCCAAAAATAAAACATAAACTTAGATGAATTTTGGTAAACAGATTATTTTATAAAAGATCTTCACTTCCGACCAAATTCCAAGGAAAACGTGCTGGACCAAGATGCCAAGTTAACTAAGAATACTCCTGGCCTCCAAGTAAATCCTATAGTATACAAAACACTATCAAAAACAAGAAAGTTCCTACGAAAAACTTTCATACCGAAAACCGTCACATCCATCCAAGGAACAGAATCTCAAGAACCATTCCTATCCCAAATCCAATTCAAAAAATGCCCGCACCTATGCCAGGTCATTGTAAATCTTGCATCCCCCAAATCATTTGCAAACAAGAACGAGGCCCCACAAAAGACGGTTTTAATAGAGATAAGTCATGCACGGAAAATGATTAGGACCAGTCTTGCTACAACTTCAACCTAAAATCTACCCATTCTTAACCGAGTTCTTCTCAAATCCTATGTCAAAATACTGCCAAAAGCGAAAAAGCTTCAATGGAAGTTATCACCTCCCCTAACCTAATAAAAACCTCCAAATACGCAGTTCTATCCTGGTCAACCCACTTGAGGCACAGAGCGGCTGAACGAACAGTTTATTAGCAAAAACGTAACTTTCCCCCAAATTTTGGAAAATGATTTGGACCAGCCCTATTAAACTTTTATCCATAATCCGTTCGCTCTCAAATGATTCCGTCGCAGGTAGCATCCAAAATAATTGAAAAAGCATGAAAAAATGAAAAAACTTAAGCCAAAATAAGGAAATGTCAGCTGTCACATCAAATGGTAACACGTAGAAAATGCCCAAGTATGAAGTTTCATCAAAATTGGTCAATCCACTAGGGGCTGCAAAGGACACAGACCGAAACATAGATAGACACAAAATTGAAATGCGCGCCCTTAAATTTCCACACTTACTCTTACTCTATAAAATAAAAATTACCCTATTAATGAATGAACTTGTTCATAAATTTCTTCAGGATTCAGCAGGAGGTGTATCAGAAACCTCCATGTCACTTTCATTTTCAGAGCCCGAATCGATACGAATTATTTTTCTGAAACCTGGCATATTACGAAAATTGTCATCTCCAGAGTCTGAAAGTTGAATTTCTTCGTTTTCATTTCTATTTTCGTTAAGAATTTCACATAAAACTGCATCATCTGCATCAGAATCTAATTATGTGTTAGATAACTCTTCATTTATACTGGTTGTTTTGATCAGCAAATCTACGTCTTTCCGTGTCGTCTTCATAATGGCCCTAGTTCATCAAAATAAAAATAAATATGGGACAAAATCGGTTTTATCATTAAATTCGCAAATTACATTAAGACATCAAATATTCGCTGATGAAATGAAAATGAAATGATGTGAAGGTAACATGCTAACTTTTTACAATAAAACTCCGTTTACAGACAATTTCATTTGCCTCACTTGCAAGTAAATTTGTTTATCGGGAAAGATAAAAAGAATAATTTGAGAGAATCAGTTTATTCCTAATGTACGCAACACGCACAGCAAAAAAGAATATATGATACCTTCTACTATTATGCAACAAGTTTTTGTGGATCGTCAGAGTGCCCCATTCTGGCCCTTTCGGAAAAAATTATATCGAATATTTTTTTCCACTAACATGTGCGCTTGGTTCCTATACAGATTACTTTAACCGATTACAAGAAAACTGAACGTTGTTTCGGCTGAAATTAAACGGATTATTATTCAAAATTAAATCACATATGACATATTTTTGTGAAATGTAACAACTCTAATCTATTGCACTATGTATGTGACCATGTGGCAAAAAATCCAGGATTCGCTCCACAGAATTTCCATTTTCGTTGGGGCACTATGACGATCCACATAGACCTATATCTTATTTTTTTGAAGTGTTACAACTTTAAGTCATTGCACTATGTATATGGCCATATGGCCATTGTTTTTATATTTTTAATCTTTGATATTAAAAATCATATTTAACGGTCATTTGAAATTAAATAAAATTTATAATGAAAACTTTGAATTTCGTCTTATACAGAGTTAATTCACTAATACATATAAAGAACAATATGGCTTAGTGAATACTTCTCATGATCCATCCGATTCGAGAAATTTTTACTAAAAATTTTGCTAAACAATTCGTAAAGAAATTAGTAAAATTTTCTCGGACATGCGCATAATGTCAAATGGAATTTGAAAATGTCGGAAACAATTTTGATGGGGGATCCGTTTTTTTGGAATCTCCTTTTATCCACTGCTGGTAATCTCATAATTGCTGCAATTGTTGCATTTCCGTAAGTGATTTTTGATTTTATAATGTTTGATGTTATTTTGCCGCTGCCGACTTTCTCCAAAATAACTCCATTCAGTCTTCGTACTCGCCCTCTTTCCCGCAAGTTGATTAACGTTTTCTGATGGTTGCTCCCGTCATTTTATGGAGGATTCAGGCCTAACATAAAATTACAGCAATAATTTATCGTTCTGCTCTGCCATATGAAAATTTAGCGGGAAATTGCACCTTTAATCGGATCATTCGTGTATTCGTGCACGCCGACGTCACAAAAGTCAATGAGAAACAATTGAATATTTTGATTGTACATTTAAACTGGTCGATAATGTGGACGTAATATTTTAGAAATGGTTCCTTCATTTGCATTTTCTGGAGCTTATGCTGGTCCGGATGTGAGCTTGTGTTGTGCTTGTGACGTGCTCGTATAAAATTATGTATCGCAATTTACGAGATGTAAATTCAACGTAAATAAAAATAAAATCAATTATCGCGTAAACATTTTGATAGAATAATCAATCCATCCAGGCGCGAAAAAGACCAATTTTTTTTGTTAAAAAACAGCTTTTTCCCAGAAATCGTCATTTCCGCTTAAATTTTGGATAACAAAATTTTAAGGCATATGACGTTTTCCCAGTTTTTTCATCCCAGAAAAAATTGTTTTTATTATTTACATGACGCTAGTCTATCCCATTCCAATCTTTCATTTGATTCCCCTATAAGTCGATTTTTTTAATAAATACAGTAACAAAATATCCCATCCCAGTTTTTTTCCTTTATTTGTTGTTCATTTAAAACAAATAAAATGAAATATATTGAAATGCTGTAATGTGGTTTTGCGGTAGAGATTCTTAAAACCTGAAGTTAAAAATAATAATGCGACATATGAGTTGAAAATATTTAGGGTAACTTATATGGTTATTATTAGACATGGTCAATTTTAGTGCACTTATTTTCACAAATTTTATAACTTTTTAAAAAATTAAAAGATAATAAACACAAATTATTATTTTAATTTTGGTAAAAACTTATTAAAGTATTAAACTTTATTAGCGTGAAAAAATTTTAAAAAATATACAAAAATAATATTAAGATTACTTAATAAATACTTTTATTATTATTAAACGATCGATTTCGGCGTTTAACAAATCGCCATCATCAGGTTAGATAACTTATAGTGAGCTCCTCAAAGGTAACTTATAGTGAGCTCCTCAAAGACATCCGTGGCACAGTCTTCCAGTTTCGGTAAGGCCCCATATAAATTGAAATGAAAATCTTTTATAACAGCTAAAACCTTTCTGGGCTGGAAATAGCGATTATTGTTTTGAGATGGTACGTGAAAGGGTAAATACTAACCAACTGGCCAGCACTGGCCGTATGTTAAAATTTGAGTAAATAGGCAAGTTCCAAAATCTCAGGTTAACTTAAAAAAATATTTGTATCTTTAAAGAACTTTCTAGAAACAAAATTTTATTGCAAACTCATACCTAATAGGGTACCAAACTTCATTTAAAACTCATTGTCGTAGTATATAAAATATAACCATAGATTAGGTTATAGAAGATCATCAAAATCAAATCATCAATTTCTAAATAAAAATAAAAATATAAAAATAATTTCCACAAAATCAATTATCCGGAATAACAATACAAAACGAAAATAAAATACCAATCATAAATTTAATAACCGTTACGAAAAACAAAACAAAAACAAAAATCAACCCAAGAAAATTGGAAAAAATTAACTTAACTTACATTTCCGTTATGTCTTCGATTTCGCCGATTATACGAGTACCCTTAGTTATATTCCGCTATACACAGTACGATTTTAATTCAAGTTTTTCATTTCACATCGGTTAGATTTGATAATAAATCAACCTTTAGATGGAACCGTACACACATCTACCATATATATGTATGGCTTCTATATTCAATTTGATTACAATTTTTATTTGCAAATTGTATTAAGTTACTGGTACTAAAATTGACGATGAAAATTTCTTTTTTACGTTGTTTTTGTGCCTTGATTTTTCCATCAAAATATTTGTATTGTTATATAGATTGATGAAAATATAAAAATAAACGGGAAATATAAATAAAATTTTGTAGCTCTTTTAGTATTTTTTTTTGGATAAATAAAATAGAATGTAAATATGACAAAACCATAAGAAAAACGGGAAATTATCTTATATTCGAGTCTAGGATGTAATTGAATTTTTTGAAAACATTTTAATTGTATTTTGTATTGTAACAGTGAATCAACGAATTATTCTGTTTGAGCAGTCAAGGTTATATTATTTTGTACACCACTATAACTTGATGGTGATTTATCCGAGGTTTTAGAAATTCGTGGTTTAATTTACGGGCATTGCGGATAGCAACAATAAACCAAACATACAAAAAGAACAACTTTGACAATATAATCTCGGTTCGTTTGGATTTTTCGTCTTCAACGTAATCGCATAAAATACAATTTCTTTTCGTATAATATGTTGGCCGACTTTTTTGTTTTGTCTTGAAACTTGATTTATGTTCTATAGATTTGATTAGGGTTTTATCTATTTGGAACATCACATTTATTCAGCAATTCACTATTGTTTCAAGAGAAAATGTATGTAATGTTGATTCTTTTGGCAGTTCTTTGTTTAGTCTACAATTCAAAGTATGTATATGTAGGTATTTTTGCAAAAACTTTAATTTGTTTTAATAATACGGATGTACTATTTAAAATTGTCATCATTTTAGTGTAAGAAATTAATTTTTTTGGAAGTACATATTTGTATAGCCAAATCTATTAGTTATGTACTTTTAAGGGCTTCTTCCTGGCTTTACGGCCTTTAAAACCAACTTCCTGAAGTCTTCTGTGAATGGTGCACGCAGAGATTGGTTTTTAATTCAACTCAATTTCAACTCAGCAGCGAGGTTTGAAGAAGTTTTTTCCCTATTTTTCAAAGCTTCTCTCAATAACTTTCGGTCGTCACAGTATGTGGTGATGCGTTTTCACCCGTTTCTGTACCTTTTACTGTCTGATTCACTAGCGGTGAATCGCTCAATAGTATATTGCACAGATCGACGTGAATATAACACAGTTATAGAAATATCTATTTGTGATTTCCTTGCTATTTGCGTCTCGTTGTTTGAAAATTTAATATTTAAATTTATTTAAATTTTTTTAATTTTTCGAGTATTTTTTTAAATGCTAAGCCTTTTTGGTTGATATTTTTATCTTAAAGTTTATGATTTTTAAGCCTTGTTGCTTAAAAATGTAATGTTTATATTTAAGCAAGGATTAAATTGTTGGATGGCAAATTAATGATCAAATTTATTTAACTCTTTAAATTTTTTAGTTAACTCACGTAAATTGTATCTTTAAATTTATCAGTTTTCAAACTTTTTGATTGAAAATTTAATCTTTAAATTTATTAAAATCTTTCAATATATATTGCGGGCCTTGTTAGTTTAAAATTTAATATTTAAATTTATTTAAGTCTTGTTGCTTGAAAATTTAATCTTTAAAATATTATTTAACCCACTTTAGTTAAAAATTTATTCCTTAAATTTATTTAAATCTATGAACTTCTTGCTGTTTTTTGTAAATGCAAAATTTTTCAAAATGAATGCAAAAATTTGAAATGATAACATTACAGCTTTATATTTGTTTAAGATTTATTGGTTAAAAATTTTTGTTGCAGAAAACATATTTTATATAATTTTTTTTTTTCACGTAACAGAACTAGCTAATATACAGTGAGTAACTTTAATATTCGGTTTTTTTATAATCTTCAGGGTTTCCATAATCTTCAGACCTTTTGTTATTAAAATAGCAAAAATGTTAATTTTTCTTTTTCAAAAATTAAAATTTTATTATTTTTCAATAAAATTTAAATAGTTTCGTATGAAATAAATAAATAAGGATTGTAATAAAAAAATTAAAACAAAATAGACTACTATTTTAACGTTACTTTAATATTCGGTTTTTTCCATTGTGCATGCATTTATTTGTGAAATAACGGTACTTCGATATTTTGAATGATTTTGTTAATTATTATTTAATTCTCCTCTGTTGGCCGTGATATTGTAAAATACAATTTTTATGGGCCTTAAAGGAAAATATTCAACATTGGCGCAACGCAAGTTAATAGTTTGCCATTATGCTAAATGCCATACGTATGCGGGAATTGCAGAATGGCTGAATACACCAAAAAGATACAGTTAGCAATATCGTTCGGCGATATAAAAATGAAGGGAGAATTATTTTGAAATAGCAAAAAGGCCAACCAAAAAAATTAACAGAAAGTAATGAACGATGGATATCAAAAAAAATAAAAAAATCCGCATTTAAGTGCGCCAAAAATTGGAGGTGCTAAAAGAACTGGGAACAGCAGTACATCCACAAACCATCTGCAGAACATTTAAACCGCAAGGTTATAACGGCCACGTAGCCAGAAAAAAACCATTTTTAAATCAACGAATCAGAAAAAAACTCGAATCCATTTCGAGAAAGGAATATATTGGGAAAGATTCCAGTTTCTGGAACACGTAATATTTGTTGATAGGAGCACATATAAGTTATTTGGATCAGATAGACGGAATATGGTGTGGCGCAGGTGTAATGAGGAGCTCAAACCATTTAATATTACTCCAGCTTTAAAATATGGTGGTGGACATGTAGTAGGGGATATGCGGAGTATCATGTATTGGGGATGTATATCAGCTAATGGGGTTTTGAAATTAGATTTTATAAATTGAAACATCAATAAAAAAATGAATTTAGACTTTCTAAGAAAAAATTTAAAGAACAGCGCTGAAAATCTATGAAGATGGTCTAATTTTAAATTTTACCAGAACAATGATCCTAAACATAAGTCCTATTTGGTTTGAGAATGGCTATTATATAATTGTCCAAAAGTGATAGAAATACCCCCCCCCCCCCCCCCATCACCTGACTTGAATCCCATCGAAAATATATGGGACTCTCAAGACCGACAAATTCGAAAGACCTCGATTACTTCAGTAGCTGATTTAAAAAAGAGACTGCAACAGGAGTGGTCTGAAAAATCAGCCAAGATTATTGCAAAATTTTTTATTTGAGAATATGCCAAAACACTTACATCACGTTTTGAAGCAGAAAGGATATCCCACAAAATATTAATTTAAAATTTTTTACTTTAATAACCGATTTTTTGATTTTGACCGAATATTAAAGTAACGATGAATTAGTAGTATATTTTGTTCTGATGTTATTAATAATGTTACGGTAATTTTTATTTAATATAAAAATATTTGAAGTTTATTGAAAATTAATAAAATTATAATTATTGAAAAAGAAAAATTAACATTTTTGCTATTCTAATGTCAAAAAGCTGTTAAAGAAAAGTTAATAAAAAATTATAATATGATGTACTCGTATGTACAAGAAAAATTAATACATATACTAAAAATTATATATTTTTTCTTATAAAATAGAATAAAAATGGCAGATTCAGCAAAAGAAAATTTTCTGAAACAATTAAAGAGCGATAGAAGTTAAGACTGAAGTTCAAAGATTTTTTCTTTTCATAATTACCTATTACAAGTGAATTTATAATTTACGTGAACTTTTTGCTAGTTCATCTAGAACTGCATCAACAGAAACCGCGACATTATGCGATGAATATTAAGTAACGCTAATCCATTTAGCCTATCTTCATTCGTTGTGTTGCGTAAATACGTTTTGAGTTGTCTCATTAATTAATTTACATTTTCTATTGTTGAATCATGGGGGGGGGGGGGGGGGGGGTAAAACCCCCAGTACCCCCCCCCCCCTGCGTACGCCCATGGATCCCCATGCAGCCACAAAGTTCACTGAAGAAGGTGGTATACATATGACACAAATAACCGAGAAAATAAGGTTATGGCCAGAAGTTCCCACCCCACCTGCAAGAAGTAGGATATAATAGAATATCTCAAATTGAAAGAACTGCAGATTGAAGACGCAGTAAATATCCTTAAACGGGAGAAAGTTTAAAATAGTCAAGGAACCAAGATCGTTAAAGAGGGCTCCCGCTATCCATGCTCACATTCAACAAAAGCGAAAAAATTGAAAATACAGGGTGGCTGAGACCAAGTGTTACCAAATGAAAAAGCTGTAATTGTTTTAATTTTGATTATGTTTTATTGAAATTTCAATGTATATGTTGAATATGTGGGAATATGTTGAAAATATATTACATTTTATGAAAAACATGTTACGGCTCGATGTGACCTCCTTTGGCTCTGATTATTTGATACAGTCTTCCATAGAAAGCATTGCATGCTGACCGAACGTGGGCTTGCGGAATTTTATTCCATTCTTGAACAAGAGCTGACTTCAATTCATCAACACTTTCGTATTTTTTAGTGGACACCTTACTCTCCAAAATAGACCATATGGAGAAATTCATGGGATTCAAGTCTGGTGAATATGGTGGCCATTCTTTCGACGAAATCAGCCGCGGAACGCAATTTTGTAAAAATTGCTGTGTCGCTCGAGCTTTGTGTGACGGTGCCGAGTCCTGTTGGAATGTCCAACGGTTCGTACTAAAGTGTTTACGTGCCCAAGGTAGCAAAGCATCGCTTAGGATCTTTTGGCGGTACATCTCTTTTTTTACCTTGACTCCATGTTCGATGAGAACCAGAGGAGTGCGTTCATTTGCAGTCACTGCAGCCCAAACCATAACATAAGCTGTTGATTGCTTGCGCATGGCAACTCTTGTGTCCAAATTATCGTTGGACTTGTGCTCTATTTTTTTATTCACATACTGTTGAAAGGTGAAAATTTTCTCATCAGAAAAGACAATTTTTGGAATCTCATCACGTTCGGCCAAGGCCTTCAATGCTCGTGTTCTTTCAAGCCTAACTTTTTTTTTGTGCCTCCGTAAGACCTTGAACTTTTTGTATCTTGTAGGGCTTCAAGTGTAGTTCATTTTTCAATATGGTTTGAATGCTGTATCGTGAAACATGAAGACGTGCAGCTAATTGATTGCCACTTTGACGAGGATTTCGTTGGATTCGTTTCTTCACCTTTCGTATCATTTCTTTTGATGTTGCTGTCTTTTAAGGATAGCCTTTGTTGCGTTTAGCGATGCTACCAGTATCGTTGTATCGAGTTATGGTTCGATACACAAACATTTTATTCACATTCAAATGCTGGAGCTGACGAACTATTGCTGTTTGTGAATTTCCACTCAAATACAGTGACTATTATGTTTGAATTCCATTACGATTTTTTTATGAAGATATTAATTTAGAACAATTATTTGTTGACCACATGTAAACAACTAACCAAACTTCAATATGTCAAAAAATTGACGCGCGAAAATGACAACTACACAAATGACAGCAGAGTGAAGTCAGTAACATTTGGTCTCAGCCACCCAGTATATTTAATACCAAAGCAATATGTAATATGAGGGTTAAAAGAGAACCACAGAAAAAGAACACGAGATTAATACCTCAATGCAACAAATGCCAAGGTTATAACCACACCCATAGATATTGCGGGAGAGATGTTAGGTGCGTAAAATGTGCCGCAGACACAACGCGAAAGACTGTTCTCATAGTCAAACCGAACCTGAAAGGTATATAAACTGTAAAGAACAACACCCAGCCAACTATAGAGAATGCGAAGTAGCGGTACAACCGCAAATATTAAGAAATAAAACACGCCAATCGAATCAAAACAGTAATGTTAGAAGAAAAAAGATTCATAGAGCAAACATCAATGCTATACTAATCTAATGAATAGATCATTTAAAATTGTGATTTGGAACGCGAATGAATTACCACAGCATGTTCCAGAGCTAGACATTTTCTAAACTTAGAAAAAATAGATATCTTGTCTCGAAAACTAATTTAACAGAAACTTCATTTAATACGTGTTTCAAAATACGTGACTATGAATAATACCATGCTATTCATCCAGGAGGAAACGCTAGAGGCGGGTCTACCGTAATTATTAAAAATAATATTAAACATTATGAAGTGTCCGGCATTGAAGAAGAAATTATGCAAGTTAAAACCATAAAAGTTGACTCAATCAATAATAGGGGACTCAGTATCTGCTCTATTTACTGTCACCACGCCATCAATTAAAAAAAGAAGACTATACAGTCGACTTTTTAAATCATTCACTCAGAAAAAAAGTTGTTGAAATAACAATTTTCATATGCAAAATCAATAAAAAAAACATTGGTTGTTTTTGGCCAATAAGCGATGTTATTACCGTAACAATTTTGAAGTTATTGAAGTTATTGAGGTATTAAACCTTTGAATCGACACAATAATTGTTATACCAATAAGTATTTAGTTCTGTTCAATAACTTGACGTTTTAAATTGGACGTTCTTTAGTTATTATTCCAAAAAATTAAATTATTAATTTGTACAAAGAGCGTAATAATCATAATAAAGGATATTCTGGGTAATAGGGTGAGGTCACTCTGATAGGGTGAGGTGAGGTTACCAAGATGTTGGAACGCATTTTGAATATATAATTAAGTCCATCTTGATTGAGGTGGGGGCATTTACCCATGTAGAGACTATACTCTTGTTTAAGAAGATATATCTAGAAAGTCGTGTTGCTGACCTGTAGCAAAGTTTTCTGCAGAAAATATTACTGCATTTTGAAGTAAAGTTAGAATTTATTTATTTTTGCTAAGGTGCCTGCCTTCAGCAAATTAATCTACATCTACACTATAAATAATTTTTATTCCGAAGGGGCATAAGTTTTACCAAATGAAATGTAGGGGGAATTTGGTTACAAAAATATAACCAATTGAACCAATTTGATTAGTTGTTTTCTCTCTCTCTCTCTCTCTCTCTCTTCGATTTTTTTTCCAGCAAATTTTTCTGTAGTAAATACTACTAAAGAGTAGTAGTTATTCAGCTTGTTATTCAGTTAAAATTTATTTTTGCATAATGAAAATTATTTATATGTTTCAGAAGTACAATTTGCAATATTTTCCATAAATTACATTCTATCAAAATGCTGGAGTAATGATAATCTGGGACGGAGCTGCATGAAACATAAAACTTTGATGTTGATCCAATTGATGTTGATCGAATTGTCGAATTTAGTGTTTTGAACTTAAGATGGTGTCTGAAAAATGTAAAAAAAAAATTAAACACAATTTGGGCGCTGTGATTGGCGGTATATACGTGGAAGCGTTTTTGGCCAAATTCCACAAATTTATATTTAACTCGATCCGTATTTACATAAAGTTGCATTCCAGAACCAAGCTTACGATATTATTAAATAGGTTTCACCTCGATGTCGATTGGCTCAGGTTTAAAAAATTTAATTTTTTTTTTTTTTAAATTTTTTCATGGGAATGAGTTTAGGAAAAGAGTTATATGAAATAAGTGAAATGCTATAGAAGAGCCCTCCACTGGTTATTGGAGACCCTCATTATAACTTTTCAAACCATTCAACTAACCAATTAGCCCAAATGAAAACGATCGGAGTAGATTATGTTGTTGTAATAAAAAGGTAAATTTGACACCTCTGAGTGAACCACCCGACCTCTTCTAGCTTACTTCTGCATAACTAACAGACATATTTTGGAGCAAGAAAATTATATACGATGTAGGTTTCATGTCCATGTGTAAAGTTCAAAGACAAGTTAACCATAAAGTAGGATGATTTTTGCCACTCCTTGACAATGAATTTTTTCAGATTTACTGCATGGGAAGAATGAGACGGATAAGCGTGAAAAACCAAGTTTAAAGATTTATTCCATGAACGTAACGCGATAAATTTATTTAAAAGTGCTTTGGATGTTTTTGTATTTTTAAAAATGTTCTGTTTCTTCTGTTCACCATAAATGTTACCTATATTTCGATTTTAAAACAATGATTTTTTTTCTTATGTGCGCTTTAATATTTTAAAGTCTGCCATTGTGCTTCCCTACAGACGGCGGTAAATCGTCTCTTCGTTATTCTGGGTACGGGCGAAATAATTAATTTTTGCATACATACCAAAAACATGGTTCAAAACGCGGCTTTTTATTAGCTCCACTGCCACAAATATATTTTCCATTAACGAGCAGGAAGACCCTTAACGAGTGGGATATTTTGGAAACTTGGTTTTGGTTTCCGGAATTTATCTGAGAACTAAATCTTGACGCAAGATTAATTTACCTGTTATGGTTAGAGCCCAATAATCAAATCACATCCTGATGTGTCATCAACTAGAATCAAAAGCGAATGACTTCTGTAGAGCAAATTTATTGCAAAGAGTTTACAGTAAAAAGAAAGTAAATATTTTGAAAAAATTAATACTGAAGGTCTGAAAGGGGAGAGTATAATTTTTTCAACATGGGTAATAAGTGCCAAAAGTAATAAACCTAAATATCTTCCAAAAAATCAATATGTGGTCACTTATATCAAATAATGAGAAGGTGATGCTTCCATTACGGAAACTACAGCAACATCGGGTTCAGAATATAGCCAAATTTATGAATACCAAATTATGAAAACTTGAACCGAGAGTTTGAACTTGCCGTCATCAAGGCATCCAATTCTCGCAGCACGTTGAAAGATTTCACATATAAAAACTCTTTAACATCCATAAAGCAAATGTATTTAAATTTTATTGAATTACAAATTCAAGTTTACACACACCAATCGTAGCATCTGGCTGCACAAGTCAGATACAAATAAAAATCAAATTTAAATGTTCCACCATTTTCATTGCGATGATACTTTCATTTTAAATAATGTAGTTATATGGAAGAGCTTTCATTATTATACGCATAATGATACGTTTCCATATAAGCTTATACGGTAAATCGTATAATAAAACTTTACGAGAACAACTTGAAAATATATATAAATTTCACGTGTATTTATGCTATATATGTATTTATGCCTGGATACATAAATGATGCAAGCTTGTACAAATAATTAAACGTATCGCTCATTACATTACATGAGTAAATAAAATATGAAAATCTGTACCTTACAGTAATATCATATTTAAGGTATCATAAAAATTAAAATGTATAAGCATATTTTTTTCGCTATATCTGTTGCCACTCCTATTGCTGCCGGTTGTTCGCTTGTCATACAAAAAAATAAAACGGAAGACGATGGTTTATAATAACGATCACAATATATACCTTATGTAAAGCTTTAGGATTTTTTTTTTTGTTTTGTTACTTTTGGTTTGCTTTTCCTCATAACTTTTCCTTTTTTATTATGAATTATTACTTTCATCTGTCATACCTTTTTACATGTACCAATGTATACACATCCTTATATATTTCAATTTAAAGATCCATACAGAATACTTAAATTTGATATTATTTCCGTTGTGCAAAAATAAAACAAAAAATTAGCCCGCGTGTTATACAACCAAAAGCTCTATAAAAAATTTATCATAAAAATAAAATTTTATTATACACACATCATGTTTTCCACAAGCTAAAATTATTATTATATAAAAAAAAAAACACAAAATGTGTTTGTCTAAAAAAAATACAAATAAAATAAAAAATGGAGGGGTGTAACTGTTGTGGCCAACACCCAATTTTTTTTACGGCAAAAGTACTTAATACTTTTTAAAATATTTGCAAAAAACGAAAAAGCTCCTATGGAACCTGCCATTTGCGGTTGATCGATTTCGGAAAAATTATTGCGACCTCCCAATTTATGGAAAAAGCTTAAATATGAAGTTCCATCACGATCGAAACTATACAACTTTTTCATAAATCCATCGTTGTGGCGCTAAAAGCTAATTTTTTGTTTATTACAGAATGCATACTTTTAGTACATTGTTGAAAAGGTCCTGAAGAATGCTATAAATTTTAATGAAGCGGCTTAGTATTCAAAAGTAGCTATAATTGTGTTAGTAACGTTTAGTTGATAAACCCAACACTTTGGCGCTGATGTCAAATTAACCCACTGCATATAAAATAATTATTGATTGTCAACATTTGAGTGTAATTTGTGTGTCATTAGTATTTGAAAAAAAAAAACTAATTTTCCTTGTGCGACAGGTGCACAAGAGTTATGTTGTGTAATGTTTATGATAATTCCCCTCCCCCCAAAGCTCTGGTAATTTACTCAGGTCTACGTAAGTGAGAGCACTTTGGCAACAGAGCGCTGCCAATTTCATCGTAGTATCAGACGACACAACCTAATTTCTCCAACTTTTCGTTTGTTGCGTGAAGCATTGAAACAAGCTCAAGTCTGTGACTTAAACATTCTTCTTCCCGTTATTCCAGAATAAGGATGGCAGCCATAATGGACGTGTGAAGCATATGCAGAACCACAAACAAATCAGGTATGCACAAACATTAACATGCTTAAGTTCAAACTAGCCCTAATATCAATTCTTCGAAATATCTTCAACCCAATTATGAAAGCTGACAAATTGTCGCAGCAATAATTTATAAACTTATACCTTCATGTGGAAGCCCCCAGATTGGTTGTGGACAGAGCAATATAAATGACTAACCGATTATACATCGGGAAGTGGACTCAGAACTTGTATGTTGTAACTGGCATTCCAGTCATTCTCCCATCCATCCACCTTCAAATGGTGAAATAATGTAATATCGATCTTTGTTTTTGGGTCCGCCTGATCTGACATTCACCACAAATCCAAACTGACATATGAAGTTGAGGACAAATTTGCACCGAGCGAGAGGCTAGCTAATTAACCAGACTTTGTGGCGCGATGTCAGTGCAACTGAAGCAATGTGGAAACCTAATGAATTGAAAATGCATGATCGTTTACATCCTATGAAGCGGCTTTCTGTAACATTAAGATGTTCCAGCAGGCTAATAATAAGTTCGTGAATCCTATGTTTGGTTAGTGTTTTTTTTTTTGTTGATTTTCTCACTCATATGATCGTAGAAAAGCACTCAATCTATCGCCCTTATGTTGATATTTTTTGGTACAATTGCATAATTTGAATATCGTAAGGTAGATGGTGATGATGTTGGTTTAGGGCGATATATTTTTTTTGTATATTGCTGATCAAAAATAAAAAGTATTAAAACAAAAAGAAAGAAGAAAGCTCGTAAAATGAATTGCCAATAATTTTTGTCATTCGATTTGAAACCTTGCACATAACAATATTATTATACCATAACAGTGCAGTACAGTAGTGCAGTGACAAGGTAACATTAAAAATAATAAATATAAAGTGCCATTTGCGAAATTAAATTGCTAAAGTCTCGCGTTGTGTATATATATCATATAATTACGAGAGAGGTGTGCTGCTTATTGTTAACTTAATATCATATAATTACGAGAGAGGTTTGCTGCTTATTGTTAACGATAATTAATCGTCGCGGAAGAACAGGTAATATATATATATATATATATATATATATATATATATATATATATATATATATATATATATATATATATATATATATATATATATATATATATATATATATATATTCCATTTTTTTTTATTGTGATACTTAGCTTTGTCATTTTTGTTAACTTGTTTTCTAAACTTCTTGTAAATTCGAGTAATAAGCCGTAATCAGTTTTTGAAAAAAAGTGCCAATTATTGTTCTCTTTTACTTTGTATAGTGCCAATAATAGCCAAATTAAAGTGGAATATAATACTACCGGCCGCGCCTTATACGGAGTTTTTCCGAGACAGTTGTTTTTACCGGTTTGCTATCGCGACTTGCAAGCTGCCTTAAACGATCCTAGCTAATATTAACGGACTAGGATATTTACCACTGTGAGAGTATAAAAGCCCGCATTCGTTTGCTTCAGTTGTGTTCAGCGGTATTTTATAAATATTTGCGTGGCATAAAATTGTGGCTCATACGTGACAAATAACGGAGCCTACCTTTGTCATCATTAATCGTACCAGATCATCATCATTACTAACGGATCTATATATAGTCAGCTATGTGGATCAAAATTTATTACGTGGCTTATCCGTCACATAAAGTATTTATTTATATACATATATTATATTCATTATATATTTTCTTTGTTTTTTTTGCTATTATATTTATTTAAATTTATATATATAAACATATCAATAGACATAAGTATGTCTCTTTCATTCCTTCTATTTTAAGTCTGTATCAATATTTTGCATGCTATTTATTATTTATATTATTTCTTATGTTTCATTATATAGTTATACCATATATTAATTTACATATAGTATGTATGCTTAATAAGAAAATGGACCGCGGATCCTTAAAAAAAAAATTTCTCTCTCTTTCTTAAGTACAATTTACAGTAATACTTGTCAAAGCCGGAACTTTGATGTGCCGGAAACTTTTATTACACGGAATTATTTCCCCAGAATGAATTTTTATTCTAAATTGAACTTGTATATACCGGAAACTTCTCAAACCCGGAAGCCGGAACAACTTTTTGGAACGAAAATTAAAGTTTTCATTATTTTGTACTTGTGTAAGGTGGAATCGTATTTATACGTTTTAATAGTTATTCGAATAATCCACGTGCGTTTAAAAGAATAGACAAAAGATCTTTACCCGTCGAACATTTTTTCAATAAAAAAGCGTGGATATCTGCGATATCTGCGATCTTTGAACAATTTCTACCGGGTTTTAACAACGAAATCATCAAGAAAAACAGAAACATTTTGCTGTTTCTCGTCAATGCAATGTGTCATCCCCGCAAAAATTTCTCAAATATAAAATTGATCTTTTTTCCGGCCAATACTACAGCTTCTCTACAACCTTTAGATACCGGTATAATTGAAAATTTAAAATTCAACTATAGAAAAGTTTTTCTTCAAAAACTGTTGTCTGCAATGAATACACTGCCAAAAGCACCTGATTAAACGAAACAGACCAATATATTGGAAGCAGTTTACTTTATTGTGCATTCAATAAAACAAACGAAACCAGAACCAATCACAAAATGTGTCAAAAAAAAATGCGGATTTGTTTGGGACGAATTTGTTGAAACAATCGAAGATGATCCTATTCCGACTGGGGAATTGCAGAATATGATTCAGGCTATATATGGCGATCATTAAAATAATGCGTTTGATTTTTTAGCAATTTGAAAATGACGTAATATTGAATGAGTTGATGTCCCGCTCAGCTTCTTCATCTGTAAGATCTGAAGAAACAGGAAAAGCTCGAACAGTGCTGAATCATCGGGCAAAGCCGATATTTTAACTGCTAACAAAACCGCGATAATCAAGCAACTGGAGGAAGCCCGATGAGTCTAAATTATTCATCATTTCCAAATGTGCAACTAGTAAACTGACGAAAGCAACGATGGATAATTTTGTAAACGCGGTTATCTAGATCTGCACTATTTCTTTAAATTTATATTTAAATAAATTGAATTTTTCATTAATGTATTTATGTATGTAAATGGTTTTCCAATAGGAATGATACAATTTAAAACGATTATAATGGCAACACTGCGTATTATTTTTTGACATTTTTTATGTCATTTGTGTTCAGTAGGTTATGTCATATAATCATGGAAAGATACACGCTTCAACAACGTTTAGAAATTGTTAAATTGTTTTATCAAAATTTGTGCTATCATACATAGAGAAAATTAAGAAGAATTTATGCACGACATTATTCAGTTAATCGACTCACTATTCGTCGTGTTGTAGACAAATTTGCAAGTGAATTTTCTTTACACGATACAAGAGTACCAGTACGACAAATAAATGCACGCACACAAGAGAATATTGATTTGGTAGCAGCAATCCAAATTTATAGGTTCGACGTCGTTCTCAACAATTAAACCGTTCTCAAACAACAACATGGAGAATTTTAAGAAAAGATTTGGGTTTACATCCTTACAAAATTCAACTGGTTCAAGAACTCAAGCCATCAGACCACCATAAACGTCGTTTATTTTCTAATTTTGCTCTTGAACAGCTTGAAAATGATGAACATTTTAAAAAAAAATTTATTTAGTGCTGAAGCTCATTTTTGGTTAAAATCCAGACAAAACTGTTCAGACACCATTACGTTCAGATAAAGTCACTGTGTGGTGTGCAATTCATGCTGGTGGAGTGATTGGTCCATCTCCATATTTCTTTGAAGAAAATGGTCGAAGAGTAACAGTCAATGTAGAACGATACAGAACATGTTAAATGATTTTATTTCCTGCTGTTGTTGAGAATAATCTGGAAGATATGTGATTTCAACAAGAGGGTGCCACCTGCCATGCAGCCACCTTAACAATCGATTTATTGAAAACAAAATTTGGTCATAAAATTATCTCAAGATTTTGTCCATTTGATTATCCTCCCAGGAGAAGTCGTGGTGGTCATTTAAATGATGTTATTTTCCATACATAATGGCATAATGTAACCTTTCAAATAAAAAAAAATTTTGGTCTCACTGAATAATTTTTGCGTTTTTTTTTCTAATTTTTAAATTGTATCATTCTTATTGGAAACCCCTTTATGTACAAACATTTATGTATAAATATAAATATGCATTTTTATTTTCACGACGCTTCTTGTTGCATTGAATACGTAACTGAATTTTTTTGATATGAATTGTATTAAATAAAATACGTACTATGGCTGCGGGCCAATAGTCAGGTAAAAGTCAATTTTAAGTAAATTTTCGGTAAATTAATTTATTTTTCAAAAACTCTATGGCAAACTGATCGCAAAATCTATTCTAAATCCGATTTTTACCATAGTAAACGATTTACTCGACGATTGGCCCGTGGCCTATGTTACATTGAAACCTAAAACTAGACCTTAATTTAAAGAAAATTTGGCTAAGAACTTTCGAGAGACGGAAACTTCCCAGTGGCGGAAATTTTATTCGGCCCCGCATGATTCCGGCTTTGACAAGTTTCACTTCATCTCTATTATTGCTACTTCTATGTATTCATAAAAATAAACTACTGTATATGTAAAAATTTAATTGTAAAGCTGTTATACGAATAATTATTGATATAATGCTAAATTGTTGATTTTATTAGTGTATTTCTTGATCATTGGTTTAAAAATTTGTCGGAATTCGATTTTTTTGATGGTTCAGATTATGGACTTAGCTTGCTCGAATATCACGATGGGTAGATAAATACATATAATGGTTTTTTTAGATAGTATGGGCTGACACAGAGTTAAATGTTAATAGGGGCATACCAAAATACATGCGCGGTACAGCCAAAAGGGAGGATGGTGAGCATGTGGTCATATTATCTCGACCACGCAAAAGTGGTTGTATCTAACAGCATCTATTCTTTTAGTAAATAATTATTCCCCGTCATCATTTTTTTTGTATTGTTTAACCTTGTATTAGCAATTCAATAATCATTATGTTTACTCAATTTCAGTTTAACTTTCTTTCTAAAGTGTTCCATGTTGCCATAATTATTATCAGCAAGTGAATCGTATAACGTGTGAGTAAAGTAAAGCAGCACTTCAAGTTTTCTGTGGTTCTCGTGACAAGAACTCCGCCCACCTTCTTCACTCTAGCCGGCAAACGTGCTGCAAGTCACAACCTATAGAATCACGGAGAAATTCTGCTAATGAAGCGATAAATAGGCTACTTTGTTGTTGCGTCTCTGTCGCACCTTAGTTTGCATCGAGTCGTTTCGTTACATTTCCGTTCTTCCAAAGTAACAAAGAATTGTTTTCCAAGCAGGACATAAACAAGCTGTTTTTCAGACAGAAAACATTAGTCGGACCATGCTTTAATTGTGATTCTAACTCAAAACAAACAGTGGTTAAGCACAGCAATATTTTTATACTGAGATTCCATACTATATGGTGTGGACGGTTTAAAAGTGTATGTAAAACTGACGTGCCGTCGAGGAAGAGCAAATATCATTGCCCATGTACTCTGTCAGCCCATATGATGAAGAAAAATTACACTGGAGGCTAACGCTGCTTTATGTTCGAGGTGTAAGCAGCTTTGAAATCCTTCGAAAATTCAACGATGCAGTGTACGTTACATTTAAATCTGCTTGATAGAAACAGTCATGTTTAGATGCCAAAATAAGTCCGATACACGTTCTGTATACTGCGACCCATCGAGTCGACTTAATCTATATGGAACAAGTTCTCACTTGAAATTGCTATCGATTTTAACAGAAATCATTCAGATGACGATGCCAAAAATTTTTCACTTCACGACATAGAAAAGGTTATTAAGCATCATTCATATTCGAGCTCCTTGTTTGGTCCTCCAAAGTCAACCAAAAATGTGCCATAAATTCAGAAGATTTCTTATGAAGCTGAATAATGCGACATAGCTAAACAGCAAATTGCGAGCAGAAGACCCAGAAATGATCAGTCATCGCTTCTATCTCAATAGTGGGATTTTCTGACATTGATGGGATTTGTGCAAGGTCCATAATAGACTTCCGCTTCCACTTGCTACGACTGGAATTTCCAGGAAAGTTAATTAAATGTAGCCGATAAGTTCATAGTGGATTTATTTTGCTTGTGCCGATTCTTGATACATCAGTATCATCAATACGCTTGAAGCCTCTAGAAGTGGAAGATCTACAAAATAATTCACTTATCATCATCGATGAAATAACAATGCTTACTAAACATGGATTGCGGTGTGCTGAGCAGCTTTTGCGTAAGGAGATAGTAATAATAGCTGCTGAGAAGCAGCAGTAGAGAGGTTGCAAACCCTAGTTGGCCGTATCTTCGAAAATTGTTAAAACTGGTTTGATTCAGTGAAGATTGAATATTGAGAGCATACTTTTCCCTGGATCTTCATGTGACTAAGATTCTTACTGGAAATTTTCGACGTTTAAAATTTCACTAGAATTTTTCGTGTTTCATTTGTTAGCACTCTACGAGAATAAATCACGTTACAACCAAAATGAGCCAAAATTGCGTAGCCTAAAGAAATGCGTATGGTTGCTCATTATTATACCTGTTCTTTTGTAACTGAACCAACATATGGCCATAGATGAAACCATGCACCATTTGTTGACATTCGTTTTAACTGGATAGTTGAACATTTTATAACATTATAAGAATGCAATTTTCAAGATAATTTGAATTTTTGCAATATTCGGGTATTTGTATCTCGACGCATCTATTTGCATTGCAAGCGATGAGAATGTAAGTGAAGCAGCAAATTCCGATACAGAGGATACAGAGTTATTTATTCATAAAGATAATAAATTAGTTACGGAAAAGCTCATTCGTTGATCGCGTCTCAACAATTCATTGACAAAATTTAAAAAATACTATTCCTACTGTCAAGTAGACAGTAGTGTCCTACTGTCATACTGTTGTTGGAAGTTAAGTCACCGAGTGTACGCCAGGTTTGATAATATTTACCGTGTGAACAATCCAAAACTCAAAATAACTTCACCAAGAACAAAAAACAGGCATACACAAATTGCCAGTAAAAATTCCAACTACAATCAGTAAATTGTGTTTTACCGTCAAATGTCTACACGGATTCGTTTCATTCATTTAAAAACCGTTACTTGTGGGCCTCATTTTTGGCCTTAACAGTGACGTGAAGGAATTTTGAAAAATAATAATCTCAATGTCGCTTTAATGTCCACGAGTTCGAGTAAGGATATCTTCTTCAAAGATTTTTCTTATTTCACCATTAACAACAATGATCCAATAATGACGTGCAAACCATTTCTCGAGTAAGTTTTGGGAGTGTGATGCATTCAGATTCTAATGTCTATAATACACAAGTCTATAGTATTAGAAGTAATTTAGCCAAATTTGAATATAACTTCGATCAATTAGGTTTAACTGCGCCTGCAGCAGCAATGTCGTCAAAAATCAGATTTGCATCACTTAAACATTAACCCTAACATGGCTCTAGTTGTGCTATTTTGTTGACTGATTTGATGCAGTTGGTAAAAAAAAAGCATTCAGTCTGCTTCAATAAAGACATGTTGCATCTGCAAAGAATAGGGAGGTGTCCTACAGTGGCATAAAATAAACGAAGTCCCTATTAACATTGTACGAATGTTTTATAGTGACTTTAGCGATCTAAGTGTTAGCCACAACAAAACTGTTGTATGTATGTCACAAATGCGATATACTATCTGCCACAAGACATCCTATCGTCTTAGTCACCATCATCATCAATAATGATGCATCTTTGCTGTAAGAAATCCAAGAAGAATAATTAGAGCAGAAGTAAAATTCATAAATGTGTGGCTTGCACTCAAAAAGGCGCCAAACAAATGAGAAACAAACGTGATATATTAAGTGTCCAAAAATCCATCTAGAATTGAATCGCCCATTTTTGAAAAGATTTGCCAATTTTACGGAGCCACTGAAGAAAAGAGAACGAAAGCTCTCACAATTTGAATTTGCCAGTTCATCTGTCTATAAGCAAGAAGTAACTTATATTGCAATTGTCAATGGCAGACATTTACATCATTTTTAGCGGTTTCAAAGCGTTTTATCACACGCTGGGCATGCTGTGTAGAAATATTTATAAATTCTTCTCAAAGGCGCTCAGTTTGAATGAATTTGGAAATGAGTCATTAAATATTGTATGATGTTAAATCGAACAATAGCCGACTGTTGAGTAAAATATTGTATTACACAAGCCCAATTTATCAGCAAAAAACACACTTTTTCATTTCAAGCACGTACTATGCAAATACACTTGGCATTATTGATAAATAAAATTAGTGAGTTTGTAAATTGTTTTCGAAATTTGAAGTAAAGAGAAACCGTATATCATACGTTTAAAGTGGGCCCTACTTTATGAGGGTCAATAAAATCTGAATTGAAATTTATCAGTTGCTTTTAGTTCAACATTTCATTTATTTTTAAATTTGTAAATAATTAATGTATAAAATATATTTTGATAAATCTGTATACGTACACATTTGCATTATACCAAGTTTTTAATCGCGATATTTATGTCGCGTCGTTTTCACCTTGAACCTTTAGTGAATTACGTATATATGGATTTTTCAGCTTACATTTTTTTTGTTACAGAGGTTTTGGCATATCATTACGTATACATACTTGAAGAAAGCACAAACGAATGTATACCAAATTATTCGGTATCGTTATAGATGTGAAAAGGAATCACTCTTGCGAATAATGTAATGTAGCAAAATTAAATTAATATGTAACCGTCGCATACAAAATGTTAACAAAATATAGAACATTAATTAAATTGAATTAAGAACCCATTCCAATTAAAGTTTATTTTGAGATTTCGAGGGTGTATCGAACGTTCAAGATTGATTTATGTAGGAATACAAGTTAAAGTTAAGTTGTGATTTTAAAAGACATTTTTTAAAACGTATTGATTATTATTTTAGCACGAACATGAATATCAGACAAAATATATCTTGTTTGAATTATTAATTTTAACACTTGAAACGGCGATGTAAAACCTGTGGCTCTTAATCGTCAACCAAAAAACACGAAAGGTTTAGGTGAGCAACCAGACATTAACATTTGTTGGGCCAGTTGTTTGAAAAGCCTGTGAACCTGAATATTTTATTCATAATTGCAGAATTAATTGAAACTATTCAAACAGCAAAAAGCATAAGGGTTCGGTAGTTGGGACGTTGGAAAAAATTGGAAAAACCAATAACGGGTTATTGTATTATATTCTTGATACAAGGTGGGCTATCGTTAAGTCCTTTTTCAATCGATGAATTACAGTACATACATTTATCTGTTCTAAAAAATTCTTTGACATATGAAAAATCAAAAATATGCCATTATCATGAAGTTGCTAACAATACAACAGCTCATTTTGATTGTCCAAATGTATTATGAAAATAATCGTTCAAAAGCACATCATTTCGTAAATTGCGTGAGAGTTTTGGTCGACATGGACGTCCTACTGAGCGTACAATTGGCAACATTATTAATCGTTTCGAAGAAACTGCATGGTTCAGTGGAAGGTCTTAGACTGTATCAACATGTTCATCTACTTCGTACTCCTCATGCAGTAACAGCTGTTAGAGAAAGTAAACTATATACATTTCACGACGCATTTTGCATGTTGATCTTCATTTTGCATTCAAGCAAAATTCAAGTACCTCAAAAATTTAAGCCACCAAACCATTTAAATCGTCGTCGTTTTGTTAATTGGATTGTTGAACGAAATGAAGGTTTTTCAACAAATATTATCTTTACTGATACAGCTCATTTTCATCCCTAAAGGTACGTCAATAAGCAAAATTGTCAAATTTGGAGAGCGGATAACCCTCATGTTATTCACGAAGCAGAAGTTCATCCTCAAAGAGTTACGGTTTGGTGTGGTTTATGGGCTGGTGGCACAATTGGGCCGTTTTTTTGAAAACGAACATGAAAATGCTCTTAAAGTGAATGGTGAACGTTAGGCGTGTCAGCGAGCTTTGCTGATTGCATAATTTTACGGAATTGTGAAGTTGCTTGGCCAACAACAAGCCCCGATTTAACACCACTTGATTACGTTTTGTGGGGTTATTTGAAAATTAAGATAATTTCTAGCATTCGAGATGAAATTGAAGTCATTCATCCGGATGCATGCCTGTTAATGAAACCGAGGTGGGCATAGGCACGATAGTTTTTCATATATAGATGGCATAGAACCACAATACTTTATCAATCAAAAATTTTGAAGAACGGTATAAGATTTTTCTATAAGCAACTCTCTTCGATTTCATTCTATATTAGTTGATGCCATGTATACAAAGTGTAGTTATTATGGTTTGTTTATATAAGAACCAGCATCGAATTCATCTTATGTTTATTGTTGCCGTGAATAAAAACGCACGGTGAATAAAAATCAGAAATATTGAAATATTGGATGTTCAAACTCGACAAAGTGGCCTAGTATCAGCAAGTTTTATTGGATTTATGCGGGAGTAACACGAACACGTCAGCAGAGCAGAATTTTGACGCCAGACACCACCAATAATTATGGAGTTCAAAATTATTTTACAATACAAACAATTTGGATCACGCACTCAACAAAAATTATAGTAAAATTTAAATATTTATTCCCGCGGCCATCATTTGTTGTCATTCTTTATACAACACCCAAATTTCACGACCGCACACAGCTGATTTATGCAAAAATGTTAAATTTTATAGATACAATTTATGTATGAAAGCAACATATAATTTTATGCAAAATAATATAAATACTTTTTCATAATAAATTAAAATATACTCTACGTGTTTAAATTTAAAGTAAATTAAATTTTTTTTTAAATAATATTTTTACAGCATCCATCTAAAAGTGGTTTAAGTACGAGTATCATATATAATATAACAATTTCTATCGCATACATACGACGATATATTTGCATGAGATAAATATTTAGGTTAACTGGGTACTGGGTAATATATGCATGTGTTAGGTGTAATATATTTAAATAAATAAGGTTTATGTGAAGAGTAACAAATTTTTGCATTTTCCGGAAATTCAAAAAAAAAATATTCTGAACTTAAAACACTTCAGGTTACACTATATACGACACATAGCAAAGAAAGTGTATTATGAGTAAAAAATTTGATACCAAACTCATTTTCGAGTACCTAGGTACAACATAACAATAACAATGCTAATGATAATAAGAATAATAAACGGATAATGATGATGAGATATTTTGGTCTTTTTTTCCCAAAATTATATATTTTGAAATTCTCATACACGAAATTAAATTTTCTAATTTTGTTATGTTGTATTGTCCATATCACAAACCGTCTGTCGACTATAAATATATATATACGAATGTATTTTTGTCTATGCCTTTCATGTATTACAAACATGTACCGTGCAACAAAAACTAATTGTAATTTAAATTGTAATTACATATAACGTACGTACATCGAGATAGTTTTTCATCAAACACAATTAGTTTAACAGTAACTCATTTCTGTTTAATCTATGCATGTTAAATTGATACTCTAGTAGTACATTTTTAATTAAACTTTTGTGGGGTTTACATCCTCTCAAAACTTTTTCTCAATTTACCGTAACAACTACTGGTTTTAATCAATAGAAAATTTTGTATAGCGACAACATAATACAAACCAAATTTGTAAATGGGAAAATTTTCTACTGTATAGTGTGAATACAATGAAATAAAATTAATTTCAATTTGCAGTGCACGAAAGCATTGCAAAAATACAATTATGAAGAAATGAATGGATTCTTTGCGTACTAACTTTTTAGGGTGGTGGACAGAGATGGGCGTTTAAGCGTCAACTTTCTAATTTTTCGGATATATAAACCGTCAATGATTGAAGACTGCTGTTGTAGCGGATCAATATATTCCCGTGACGTAGCGCGATCCACATCCGACAATTGGTTTGTGAAAGGGCTGTCCCAATGTTTCTCAAATCTGAAAATTGATTGGCAATTCTTAGTGGTTCCGATTGATTGGTGTTATAAGTAATTGGCACGTCATTCTCCTTTAGAGGTAACTCTTCGACGTTTACGTTTATCCAGCTGAGAACCATTTTTGGGTATACTTCGACCCTTGTTACTGCTTCCATGTATTAATGAAGCAGCAGCGGGTTCCTTAGTGGTCTTCTGGAAGCAAAATGCTAAATTGCCCATTGTAATTTTTTCAAGGTCAAAGTTTTGGTATCTACCACAGTTATTCTCTTAACTCTTATTCGTTATGAGTATTCTAATTTAAAAAAAAAAACTTACGATTAAACAAAACATCCAAATATTTTCTTATGTCATTTATTCGCAACTATTACAGCCGAGACAAATACTAATTATTTAACTAGCGGAACCTTATTAAATATTTATAAGTCAATCTATAACTTATTACTTCAATAAATAAATAAATAAATACGAAACACTTAAACAATCGAGACAATCAATAAATATAAAGCCACAGAAAAAACGTATTGTTACGGTGACACCTAGATTAGAATAGAATAACTTAATTTCATTAATTGTTCAATTGCATTTATGATTTATACTCAACATTTAGGCGTCATTTCTATACTAACATATTTGCTCGATGCGCATATAGGATTATTCTAGAAACAAATATTTTGGTATATAAAGGCGTACATTAACGTGGAATGCTGAGTTTTATTTTAAACGTGAAACAGTGAAGGTTAAATAGAAAGATTATTAAAGTGATTATTAAAGCGATTATTAAAGTAATAATTAAAAAGTGTGTTATAATTATTATAGTTAATTGTGAATTTTGTCTTGTATATAATAAATTGTGTTGTGTAAATAAATTGTGTGAGTTCAAATTGGAAGCAGTTGTATTTATTCACAATCCAGTGATTCGAACCTTGAGTGACAAGGAAAAATCGTAACAATTGGTGACAGCGGTGGGATTGTGAATAATAAGGAAAATGATTCTCTACGGATTAAAGCTTGCGCAATTAAAAGAGCAACTTGCACGGCGAGGTTTGGCCAGTGAAGGCACAAAAGCTAGTTTGGTGGAGCGTCTACGTGAGGCCATGGAGAAGGAAGGTTTAAATCCAGACGTGTATGATTTCGAAGAGGAAAAAACGGATGAGATCAGTGTGGACAAGAAAGAAGGCGACGTACAAATGGTGGTCGGAACAACACAAAACCCATCCGGAAGTTTCGATTTATGGCAGTTGATGGCTGCTATGAATCAAATGATAGGACTACAGTTGGGTGGAATTAAACAACAGATGCTACAAGTGGAGCAACAAGGGGCGAACATTAAACAATCGAACCACGAAAAAAAATATTTTCTTCTTTTTAGTGCATTAGAAAAACGTTGTATTTTAATAAGTTTTTTTATATATTTTATTTTACTCTTTTTAGTTGTAGACATATAGACAGACAAGATAGCAAGTTAAAAAAAACGTAAATGCAAATGATTTGAAAGCTTCCAATTCTTCCGGTGCCAATTCGGACAGTTTACTTTAGTACGAGTCGTAGTAATTGCCGATCGATGGTTAATTTTGCACTGGCTGTGTAGCAACATGTTAAGTATGACTAAACAGATGTGAATGAATGGGTTGTTGCTGTTGCTGAACTGGCATATGCTGTTGGAATGATGATTCCTGGCTAAAGGCAGATTGTTGTGGCTATCGTTGGCTGTTGATTAAACATATAATTTCTCATTTGGACCGAATTCGGAACGAATTGTGAAGCCTGGGCAAAAATACCAGATTGTTGAGGCTGCTGAGGTTGCGTTTGAAATACATTTGAAGGTGTTGATGGTTGAGGTACTTGCTGCTGCCCAAAAATGCTTTGTTGCCCCCACCAAACGGAGGCGGATTAAACGGTGCTGGGAAAATAGACTGAACGGGTTGTGCCGGCTGCTAAAATATGTTTTGTCCTCAAAAAAGGTTAGTAGATGGTTGTGACTGAGTTGGGGCCCAAAGATGCCTTGTGTGGATTGTGGTGGTCCAAATACATTTTGAGTTGGCTGCTAATTACCAAGTTGAGGCAACGCAAATTGTGAGGTCCCATTTGTCGGTTGAAATGTATTAACAGGTGGCCCAAACATTCCCGTATTAGGCTGAGTGGCTGCTCCAAATATAGATTGCTGTGACTGTTGCGTTTGAGCACCCCCAAATATTCCTGATGTTTGATTAGGATTGGTACATGAGCTCCCTCCAAAGATGGTACCACTTTGTTGTTGGTTTGATGCTGTACCTCCAAACATACTTGTGGCTGTTACATCTGTAGTAGTTGCAAAGGTCGATTTACCAAATATGTTCTGCGCCTGGGACCCAATTTTGGTCGAAAAACGGGAATAACATTTATGAGTTATACATTTGTTTAACATACGTACTAGACGTAAATATTGAATTTTTCCGCTGTTTGTATTAAACAATTATATAATTTAATGTTTTAGATCTAGTAGGTAAGTAAAACAACTGTAATTCTTATAATTTTTATTCCCATTTTTTGACCAAAATTCGGCCTCTGATTTCATGTTTCTGAATTGCCAATATTCGCCGTAGCAAAAGGATTGTTACCAATGGCAGAATTGTTCTTTTTTGGTTCTGACCCAGCATAATAAAGCTGTACAAAAATATTCATTATCTCGGGGCTTAGCACATTCAATTGGTGCAGCTTTGATTTGCTTTCCTGAATCAAATTTATAAATCCTAGACGTACTTGCTCAAATGTATCGTTAATTTTCGCCTCATACAATTTGTATCGAATTTCCTCGAACGATTGATCTTCTATAAAATTTGGGATATAAGGCTCATCCTTAAATGAGCCAAAACAGGAGATTGGCCATTGGTTGCTCTTGATAGCCGAGTCCATTCCAACGCGGATTATTTACCTAAAATAATTACGCAAAATTTTAAACTTTATAAAACATGCCACAAATATATACTTACTTTAAATCAATGTGGTCATTAAAACATTTGGTTCCAAATCGGCAATTACCACCGAGAAAAAACTGACACAAAACCGTTTTAGCCTCCGATTGAGTTTGGAAATCAAAACAGAAATAAATTGTATTTGGTGAAATGTAAAAATTGTACTACATTATTTTGTTTAGTACATACGACGAAACGGCATTTTACATGCTTTAGTTCACATAACCATCTGTAAAATGGTTGAAGTGTAAATTTGCGTTTTTTTGTGTGGTTTCTTGCGAATTATGATGGCAGCAAACAAATTCCTGATAGTTCAACAACAAAATCAGAGACAAAATGAAAAAAGCAGGAAAAAATTGGAACAATTGTGACATTTTTGTTTTACAGCGCACAGCAACTACGATGGTGAATATTTTACGATGAAAGTTTTATTTACTCCAACCGTAAAATATTAATAACAGTTTTCTGAAATTTGTATTAGATTTTTGTTTCGAATGTTTGATAATATGAAATTGTCAGGTGAAACAACCAAGTGAACAAAATTTCAGCGAAATCGAATGATGATAAGTGCTTTAAATTTTGGCCTCAAATTTTGACCCAAAAAGATAGACGGATAGACAAGAATTCAAATTAAGAAAAACGTGGTAATAATAAAGTAAAAATTAGAGAGTATAGTAGAGTAGTACATTTTTGTTCCATTGAAACAAAATGGGAGGAAAAAATGAGGGTAACATTTTGGGAGTGACAAAAAATCAATGAAAATCAACATTAGGTTGTCTCAGGTCAAACTAATAAAAAAATGTACGCCTACTGAGAAATATTTATATGGCGTGTTCACCGTCGAAGCGAAAATTACAAATGAAAAATTTGATAAGCAAAATGACGTTCCAAATAGACTAATATTTTGAGCAATGAATCACTTCAACTCAAAACTGCAGAATCTTGCCGCAATCGTTGAAAAAACAAAACCAAACTGTCCACAATTTGTTACAGTTTTCAGTGTTACCGTCTATAAACTGACATGCGAGTTTAGAGCAAATTAGTATTGTCACCTCCAGAGTGACATACGAGTTGTAGAGTAAATTTGTTTTTCACTTCTAGCGTGACATACGAGAGCAAAAGGTTAATTATATTTCAAATTTTGTCCTGAAGAAACAGCGCTTTACATTATTATGAGGATATGAAACAAAATTTGATAATTTTAAATAAAACGAAGAAAATTGATTATTTAAACAGAAAGCAATAGAAATTTAGAAAAACAGGAATAATCCAAATTTATTAAATACCAGAAATAACAATTCTGCAATCAAAATTTAAAACCTATTTTGAAGTAGTAGTGTTAACCCTCATGTGAGTGAAGAAAATCTTAGTTACTCAAATTAAGATATTGTTTTCTAGCGTGCATACCCAACATGCAATTTTTCATGAAACTAATTCATTTTTAAATTTTTTTTTGCAATTATGAAATGTATCGCGGATTTTGCTAACATAACATAAATTGAAAACAATTTTGCATTAGCTGCAACAAGTCAGTTTTCAAAGAACATTCTGTAAAAAAAACGTAAATAATCTAACATGTCCCATCAGTAAAAAAAATGATCGATAGTAATAAAATAATGTTGGTTATTTTTTTTGAAATTAATAAAAATATAAACATAAATTAAATGAAATAAATAAACAGAAATACAAACAATGAAAAAAAACGACATATTATAGCATACAACTATAAAATATATGCATACTATTTCTTTCAAATATAGTATAAAATATATTAAGGTACCTGGGTACTTTTGTTACTCTAATTCGTACAACTAAACTACTTTTTGCTCTCACGTGTGTCCAAGTTGAAAAATTTCTCATTTTTAAGTGTGATCGTAATCTATCAAAGTTCTCATAAAATTAAAACTTTTTATTATGACTGCGGAATATATACAAAGCTATAGACGTTTAAGAGTACAAAAGGTACCCGGGTACAACGTCACATAAGGTGTAAATAAATTTATAATAATAAATTATAATAAGTCAAAGGCATAATTGTATGCCTTTGCGGGCTTATGATAGCCACGGGTTGTATTTGTCATTCCCACTCAGATACTGCACATAGGTTCAATAAATTAAATTGCAAAAATGAAAGCAGAATACAGAACTAAATTGTCTTCATTACGTATAGATAATAAATATCCACAATAATTAATTCCAGTCACATCACACATTATCACCTTTGGCCATATATGGTACAATATTTCAAATAATGGGGCCTATTAAAAATTATGAACCAATTTGTCTTCATATATGTAACCATATCTAGAGCATTTATCGCATTCCATAAATTTCCATCAAAATTCGAGAGGACAATATAGATATAATACAAAACCAAATTTCACTTCCGTGTCGTAAAAAAAACGAAATCGATCGTCTTTGGTTATTGACGACGCGATGAGATACATACAACCTAAACACCAACCAAATTTATCTATTTCCCTCGCTGCTAATTGGAAAATCACGAAAATACACTAAAAAGAAGAAGGAAAATCCGTATAGAAGTGTAAGAAAAGGTTATAAATTTTATATATTTATAAGCTTTTCCAGTTTATGTGTATCTGTATATGTATATATAAGCTTAAGTAGGCTATACACAAACACTATAATAAAATCGAATTGTTTTGAGCACAAAGTTGGGAACAGAAGAAAAATTATTTCTTCCCTAAATCGAATCGATACAAACTCGTTATTCATTCCGATGTCGATGTACACCAATATAGCGCACCGCAATACGGAATATGTATATATACGAAGTGGTGATATTGAAATTGATGATCGTAATATTTATTTATTGTTCATTAAGAAACTTTTCTTATTTTTTAATTTATAACTTTATAAGTTAGGATGGATATATCGTATAAAATTAACGAGCATGAGGGGACACTTTCATGACGCTTGTTAGTAAAGAATTAATTTTGCTACTTTGAGATGGGTATAAGCAACTTTATAATGTATATGTGGTTACCTACATAGCCCATACTCCTGTATCCTGTCAGATTTATATAATGCGGTTAAATGAATTTATCTCATGCGGCTATTACGTTTAATTAAGAGAAATAAAATTTTCTTATATTAGATTTTGCGTCACTATATATTATTGATTTGTTTTATTGCTATACACAAAATCGTTATAACGAGTTTTGTTATATTTTTATGTTGTGTATCTGTGTATAAGTTTAAGATGCTGGGATAGCTACTTAAAGAAATATAAATGTAATTTAGTAGAAAATTGTATGTGATTAACTACCATTAAAAAATAATAATATTGAATTTTGTTTGTCTAGACATGGCTTACTGTGAAAATGACTTAAACATTTAATTTCATAAATTTGATTAAAAATATATAATTCGAAGGGTTGTAAAGACTATTTATGTGGTTCGAGCGTAAATAAAATTAAATCATCTTATTTTGAATCGGCAATGTTAATGAACATGTACAATACAATTTACTTTATGAAGTCGTCGCTAGTTACTGATAAATTATAAATGTATCAGATCAGAGAACTAATTGACTATCTCATTAGCTGAAAGTATCTCATTAGCTGGAATAATCTCATTGGCTAAAGTATTTACTCCGAACGAAAATAAAGGATACTCGGAATTGCTGCCTGAAGAAGTTGAAGCTTCAGAAATTCAACCAATAAAATATAAATGGCGTGAACTAAAAACAATGATCAGCGAACATATAAACTCCAAAAGAGCACCTATAATGGTAAAATACTTCCAGAACTTCCAGATATATGTATCAAATTAATAAAATACATTTTCTATGATGTAATGGATACTGTGTATTTTCTTACTGTGTATTCTCTTGTTTACTGAAATTTTTTGCAGATCATAATGATCCATAAAACAGGTAAAGACGAAACAAAAGTAGTCAAAACTCTTTGAAAAATGTTTTTCTAAAAGCTTAAACCAATTCTGCAAGAGCAAAGTATTTTACCGGATCACCAGTTTGGATTTAGAGAAGATCATGGAACCATAGAACAAGTGCATATAGATCGTATTTCAAATCACGAACTTATTCAAACAAAAGGAGTTCGATTATTAAAAATTACCTGCTAAACCGGAAATTCTTGGTGAAATATTAGGTATACAGGAAAGTTCTGTCCGTTTTTAGAATGAAACAAAAGAATAAATTTTTTCATACTTTGAATAAACTTATATGATATAAATAAACTTGTATGATGTCCTTCCTATTGAACATATTCAATTTATTTTATTATTAATTTTATTCATTATTTTTTAATATACCGAAAGGCAACATAGGGAAGATCATGATTGCAACATTCTTGATCAGGGGGTCTATTTAATTACTCACGCTTTGAGAATAAACTCAATACAATTAAATATGTTAATGATACAAAGACCTTTTGCTATGGAATGTTGTTTTTCGACGATCATTTTGGTTGAATTCAGGTTATGTTTTAGTGTAGTTGTGTGAATGTTATGCTATAGACACATTACTGGTTTCATAACTATGGTTTCGAGCTAACCATGGTTTCGTTGTAATGTGTCACCCTTAACCATGGTTTGTAACTCGGTTTTAACGTAGTTACGGGATGAGATAATTTTTCTCATCCCGTAGCATTTTAGTGATGACAGCGCTAAATTGCTCAATTAGTGAATAACTAAAACTATAAATATTGCTTTAGTACATGTAACCATATACAAACATGTAATCATTTTTTTATATTCCAGCTGTTAAATCAAAATATATAATTGGTGATTAAGTTTTGTATATTATATGTTGACATTTGTTGCATATATATAATTGATACATAGTTTTTTATTTGGCATGTTTATTTATACTTAACACAAACGCAACCTCCGAATTATAGAATTTTAAGAAATATGACGAACTGTCAAATGGGATGAGAACTGTAGTGTGTCATCCATTCTCATCTCGCAAACCATAGTTTCATAATCTTAGTTACGAAACCAGATATGTGTCTATGGTATTAGATATAAATCAACCCTGCTTTTAGTTGGATGAATTTAAATATAGGTAGCTAAATGACAATACCGAATTTAAATTTTTTTTTTTTTTACAATATAAACAGAATATTTAGGTCATCATATGTATGATAATGCTGTCGAGTAATTACGAACGTGAAGTCCCTCGGTTAGATGGTGTTGGGTGGGCAGATAGGGCAAAAATAAGGTAACAAACAGCATATGATGAGATGACCCGTAGATGTGAATTAAATAACCTAACCAGTCTATTATGACTGATGCTGAATACATATGATGATTATTAGTATCCTTTACCTCAACCACAACTAACCCAAATTAATAAACTAACAAAATCTAATCTAGAGTGTGAATTTAATTGAGACTAACATTTTAATATATTTAAGTAGTAGTTAGATAACGACTTTGCTGCGGTTCGCCCTAGTTGTTTCTGTGACTAACATCCTTTCCTAAATAACCTGATCTGTTAAGGATGCAGGCAGGGCCTGGGCCCGCATGATGCTGAAATATTATTCGCATTCAGATATAATTTGTTATTTGATTGTGGATATTTCAGGATTATGGTAACGTACCTAGGATCGCCGTTATGGCTGGCCTGTACGCCTCTATCATATCATATCATATCATGATGTCCTTCCTATTGAACATCGCCGGCCTCTTTTCTTGGAGTGCTGTTTTTAATTTATCCAATTGCTGACAGTACCTCTCCGAATTTAGCCTTTCGTTTGGTTTCAACAGCTCAAAATATATTGGTCCTCGAATGTCCCACCATATACACAACATTCTCTTGTTCAGGCTCAACTTCGGTTTAGAGGTGGAGGGGGCAGGTTTTCCGGGTTCATAATATGCCCTTTTCCTTATGATGTTTTCATAGGTTATCCACTTTTCATCCCCAGTTATGATCCGGTCCAAGAAGGGTTCGATTTTGTTGCGTGCAAGCAGAGATGTGATTCGATCATTCAAATTCTTCTCACTTAACTTATGTGGCACCCATCTCGAATACTTCTACACAAACCCTAGTTTCCGAATATGGTCGAAAATGGTTTGTTGAGCTGAATCAAGCCTTTCCGCAATCTCCGATGTTGTCAAAAAAGGATCTTGCTCTATCATGATCTTGACAGTATCGTCGTCGATCAAAGATGGTTGCCCAGAGCGTGGCTGATCAGAAAGGTCGAAATCACCGACTTGAAATTTTTCGAACCATCTACTGCATTTTTTATCAGAAACTTTACCTTCACCAAGCACTTTCAATAAATTTCTACACTCAGCGAAATTGAATTAACCTCACATTGATTTTCAGCAATACATAGACAAATTTGAAATATTATTATTTCTTTTTTTTTTACAAAAACACAACGGAACTTTGGAAATATAAAAACAATAAGGAATGGGTAAAATAAAGGATTGTTATAGAAAATAAAACAAAAAAAGATCATTTGTTGAACGAACAACAACGAAATTAAATTAGCCTCATAAAAAAAACAATAAATTAGTATTGGAATAATTCGGGAAATCACCCAATTGTATTTTTCATGCGTGTTTGATTTTGCGAATAATATATTTTATTCAAAATGAAAAGGAATGGGTACGAAGGGCCGAATGTCGAAGGACCGAATGGGTCGAAGGGCCGAATTTTTTTTCTGTTTTTTTGTTGTTTTGTTTTAAAAATATCATTTTTGGTAAAGGAAAGGAACATTTTGGTGAAGGAAAATTTTATCATGCAAAAAATAATTAAATTAAATAAAAAAATATATTTCTAAACACAAAAAAAAAAAAAAAATCGGCCCTTCGACCTATTCGGCCCTTCGACATTCGGCCCTTTGAAATCATACCAATGAAAATTATTTAATACATTTTTTTTTTAAATTGGCGGGGAAAACGATTGACGGATGAAGAAATAATTGCCATTAAAGCATACATCGACTCAGGGCTAACAAATCGCCAAATTGCAGCCAAACTGAACAGGTCGGCAAAGGTCATCAATAATTACGTTAAATTAAAGGAGTCATACGGAACGTACGCTGGTAGTGGAGCTAAACCAAAAATAAACGACCGATGTAAGCGTCACATTTTTCATAATGCTGTCGATAGGCACATGACAGCGCCGCAAATCCGCGGAGAAATGCAGCTACCAGTTACGGATCGTCGAGTACAACAAATTTTACGCAGCAATCCGTTAGCTGATTGGAGAAAAAGAGTTGCAAAACTGTCTTTAACGGCGTGTCACAAAGAAGCCCGATTATTATTTGCCAGATCTCATATGAATTGGGGCGAAAAGTGGAAAACGGTTCTTTTCAGCGATGAGAAGAAATTTATTTTGGATGGCCCAGATGGTTCCCAATATTACTGGCACGATCTTAGGAAAGATACAGAAATCCGTTTAAGCAGGAGCTTTGGTGGAGGCTCGCTGATGGTTTGGAGTGGATTTTGCTACAACAGAAAACTTCCGCTTGCCTGGATTTCTTCAAGAATGAAATCGAAAGATAACACCGATATGTTGGAGATCAGCTTATTGAGCACGCGGAAGATCTCATGCGCGCCAATTAGGTGTTTCAACAGGATAATGCAGCCATTCACAAATGGAAAGAAACAAAAAGTGGTTTTGTGAACGGAATATTGAGGTGATGGACTGGCCAGCTTCCAGCCCGGACTTGAACCCCATTGAGAATTAATGGGGTATTCTTTCTCGCGAAGTTTATCGGAAGGGGAAGCAATTTGGTTCAGTGGCTAAATTAAAAAATCGCATTAGAGAAGCTTGGATTGAAATTCGAATAGATGTTCTACGAAAATTAGTTTTAAGCATGCCCGATAGATTATTCGAGGTGATTAAGTACCAAGGTGGGCCTACAAAATATTAAAACATAAAATAAATTTATTTTTCAAATCAATTTTGGCATAATTCTAATGGTCTTGGAATTGAGGCTAATTTAATTTCGCATATTTTTATGACATTTGACGTAATAAAATTAATTTTGTTGGCAGTTTTTTTTTTCAAAAAATTATAATTTCTATTTTGTATTGTTGGGAGTAAATAAAATAAATGTTGTTTAATTTTATTTGACCTAATGCATAAGTTTTATTTAAAAAAAATGCTTCGAGGCTAATTCAATTTCGCTAAGTGTATACGCTTTTGTAGAATTTCTTCCTTGTTGGAATTCCTACAAAATACAATGGCGTCGTAAATGAACTTTATCGGTAGCCATGTATACACGATCGCTTGTCTCACTTAATACTAACAAGAATGATCTTCGATTTAGTTCATCTGCGACGTAAATGTGTATACAATGTTAACGATCAAAAGAGAAAGCCAAATATGTGTCACATGAATATGCGCATACTTGTTGAAACTGATTATAATCGGAACGGACAGAACGGTAGACTGAATATAATAGTGGATCTTTCAATTTAAATGAAATACACGCAGGGGTTTCATAAGGCCGTGTAATGGGTCTAGTGTTAAATTGAATTTACACTGCGGACCTTTCTACTTCAAATTATGTAAGAGTTTCAACATTTGCGGATGTTACAGCATTATTAGCGACACATGAAAACCCACAAATAGCATCAAGAGTCCTGCAAAAATAAATTGCTAATTGGCTTTCAAAATGGAGAATAAAAGCAAACGAACAGAAACCAGCACACATTACATTCACTCTACGTAAACAATTAAAAACATAGGTCTACATCTAGATAGAAAATTGACATTGATTGATTGACAAATTATTCTAGACTGCAAAGTCTTGTTGTATATAATAGTACTAAAACCAATCTGCGGATGAAATACAATTGCGGGGCTCAGCCTGAGCCTTAAATATAATAAAATTGCAACGTGTACAATCAAAAATAATATGAGAGATGGTAACCGCAGCTTAGTACATCCGTAACAAAAACACCGTGATCTCAACATCGAAACAGTGATAAATAAAAATATCCCGACACATTAGCTCAGGAAATATAATTCATATAAATAACAAACCAAATTGATATTAATTTTAAGAATTAACATAGGTTAAGACCTAACAATGTGTTTTTTGGCTAATAGCTTGTAATATTAGAAAATAACATGTTAAAGTTTCCTAAGATAGTAAAGATTCAAGAATAAAGCCAAAGGCAGTTATATTTAAAAAAAAAAAATCTTGGAATCAGTGTTTTCTCTGAAATTATCATATTTGGTATTTTATGTTGCTATCCGGACTTTCGTGAAGCGTTATCTCCGAGATGTTACATTCAATTTTCTTTTTATGAGTTAGTGATTAGTCCTCCCATCGGGTAGGAGCTCGATTAAATCTATATTATTGACATTGATATATTTCATTATTGAAGAGAACTTCAAATTGCTTGTGGCATCGGTTGACAGATTGTTGGCAGTACGTGCATTATTAGTGTTTCTTGTGAAATAGATACAGATTTATTTATTATTAGAGTTATTACTCATGTTGCTAAACTTCATAAGAGATGTTGAGTAAAACCTAATGTTAAAATAATTCATGAAACCTACCAAATGGCACAGTGGTTAAAGATTTGGCGTTTGGATCGGGAGGTAGCGGGTTCGAATCCCGATAGGGGCAGGATGCAAAATGAAATTTCACCGACAAATTACGATCTGTTGTGAAATGTTACACATCTATGATCCCCTGTCGGTGTGCAAACCCCATGTACCGACCCATCTTCCATGCCAGTATAGACTGGCATGGAGCTTGCAATGTGCAGATGGCCTTAAATCGGTTCTATAGCCGTACGTCCTCGAGTTGGCCGCAAGGCATAAAGTAAGGACGCCCCAAAACAGATCGCATAGTTACCAATAAAAAATAATATTAATAATAATAATAATTCAGCAGCATGTTTGGGAAGTGTTGATGGTTGCTCTTGTTACATTCACCTTGTTCAGTTCGTTAAATTACAAATGTCGTTAATGTTATTTTGTTTGTAGATAGATAGAAAGTTAACCTCATTATTAGTAATATAGCTGACCTGTGACTGAATAATCAGTCACGTGAATACTTTTTATTGAATTTTTGGTTAAGAAATGATTAAGAAGATTTTTTAAGATATAAATTTGATGCACTTTTATCAAAAATAAAGTAGATTCTTATACGCGGTTAATTTTTAAATCTTAAACGGGAAGCACGCGCTCTAATATACATAGTATAACTTACTTGCCAAGTCAAATATTCATATCTCAAACGGGAATAATATTCAAATCTGAAACGGAAGCGCGCGCTTGGGAGACATTTTCATTATCCACTGCTGCAGTTGTTTTATGAAATGCATTCAACTGCTTTTCGTTCAGCAGTTGGATTCGTAATTCAGCTTCTTCGGCTTCTCGAACTGTATCGAAGACTTGCACTTCCACGGGACTTCCCGATGGAGTTCGTATAAGCCGTTCATAGCGCAAGAAAGTCCGTGCTGTATAAAAATTATGTTGATATCGTGGAGAGCCAAATTTTTTGCTACTTTTTCAATATGGTGTCGGCTGTAATCGAGAGTCATGTCATCTGCATACTTCATTCAGAAATCAAGAGGTATTGAAGGTTGACAAAAGCAACAAATATAAGCGAAGCTCTCGAAGCTGTCTTGGCATTTGATAGACTGCTGTTTCTGTTAAGCAGTGATCCCATTTATCATTGAATACCAGAAGGCCCCTGCAGCTGCAGATTCTTTGATGGTATTGTAAATAACACCATTGAATGTTCATACAAATTCAAAGCTGGTGGCACATTGAATATGTAGCAAAAGCAGTCGCAGGAGGAAACGCTCCTCATCTCTCAAGCTTACAGTATACATTCGTCCAACAACCTTCACTCGCGTACGTAAACGTAATGGTGGGAAATGTCAGTATATAGGAAATGACGTGCGTTTTGATCATTGAAGTTGAGCTGAAACCATGACTCAAGCTTCGTTCGGCCAGTTTGTGCCGCAAGCAACGCTTCATCCTCATTACCTACTTCGAATGTAATTATTTGTTGATTCGATAGGTGGACAGAAAGACTCATCACGGCATAAGATCGATCATATATTTTCGACTCGATAAAAAATAATTTGAGATATTCGCGCTTTGCAATAAAGTAGTTGACATCTGGTGAACAAAATGTAAATCGTAGTTTGCTATGAAGCAAGGTGGATTAAAACGGTCATAACAATGCATTTGACAAATCTCGTCCCTCTTGTAGATGTAGAAATCAACGCTACGTAGAATACAACGTAGAATTCGATGAAAATCGCCAATAACAAATTCAGGGTTTTAATAAAGCACACTCATCATCTCATGGCAAACTCACATAGCGTCAAATCTTGGAAATTTTCTGAAACCACTTGAGGTACCCGTTTTGGGTATTTCCGTAGAATTTTTCCGATTTTTCTAGCCTATGCATACCGCAATATTTATGTCGACCTACCCTGAAAAAATGTAACGGATCGGATCATGTTTAGGGGTTGAGTATGAAAAAGTTAAGAGTATTAATATAATAGATAGTAGAAGATAGAAGATAGATAGACCCTGATCTGTGACTGAATAATCAGTCACGTGAATACAATTTATTGAATTTTTGGTTAAGAAATAATTAAGAAGTTTTTTTAAGATGTAAATTTGATGCACTTTTATCAAAAATAAAGTAAATTCATATACGCGGTTAATTTTTAAATCTTAAATAGATAGAGTGTCATGACAAAATTGTATTTTTAACACCAAAATGTATGTAAAATCATTTTATGTTCTCTGTTTTGTTTAATTGAGATTCAATTACAAATTTTCTACTCATTTTGTCATCACAGTGTGTCATCACAAAAACATCGGCAATTTTAATAAATTTTGTCATTGTCACGTTGTAATGCGCATGATCATAGATTCAATATAAACATATTTTGTCATGGCATTCTGGCGTCGTGACAAAATTTTGCTGAAAACACCTGAGGTACTCGTTTCAGGTACTTCCCGGTGGAATTTTTCCGATTTTTCTAGCAAAGGCACACCGCTATATTTATGTCGACCTACCTTGAAAAATTTAAACGGATCGGATCATGTTTAGGGGTCATTTTTGCGTTGAGTTTGAAAAAATTAAGCGTATTAATATAATAGATAAGTCAGGAAACCAAATTTATTATTAGAAAATATGGGTAAATCCCGTAATACGGGCATAAACAATAACAGAACGAGAACATAATGATATGGCACCATGACATTTATTTTGAAAATATTTCTTTATACACAATATTTTTGGTAAAAACTGCATTATATCCAGCTAATAAGTTCCCCTGATAGGGGCCATCTATGCCACCCATGGCCAAACACAGATACCGGTAAGAATAAACCCATTTTTTCTTATGTCTGTCCCTGAGACTTGTTGATAATAATTGCAAATGCCAATTTAATAGGAAACTGTCTTCGTCGTAAAATTAATGGTAAGCGACAGTTTCCTTTTTTGTACTTCCCGTTAAAACGTCGGCTATTATTAAATTTGGTTTCACCATTCGAACAATTGATCGAGTTCCATTACAAAGACCTCGCTTTGTATTAAGATTTCTTTGTAGAATCTTTATGTGTTTATCATTTGCATCATTAATCGTGTCAATGCTTTAATATGGGACAGGTCTTTCCGCAAAACGTGTCAACACTTCTTCGTTGATCAAGTCGACATCTGCATTTTTTGAGCATAAAACTGCCATTTTTGAAAAGCTTTCGGCATCAACTGGCGACAGCGTTTCACCAAAGATTTCTGTTATTATAGAGCCTTTGCAAATAAGGTTGCTCGGAATTTCAATTAAGTCGTCGGCAAGACCATGATTGTTGGTTAAAGTTCCATCGCCTAATTTAAGTAACCAATTACTGTATTGTGGGTCCACTAACTTGCGTTATTTTGAAGTCTGAGAACATTAAACATTTCTTAAACACCATGAAATTTTAACCTAGCATCAACAATTGCAGGCTGACTAACCTTAATTAATAGCTTCACTTTGCAAGTAATACATAAGGCCATTGTATTTTTCCTCCAAATATTGTTGTGTTAGTTTTCCCGCACAAAAACGGATTAAATTCATTCCGAATAGAAAGTTGATAACCATTACAGATTGTCGGTTTTTTACGGTCTACCCCAATTTTAATCACCAAGTGGGAAAAACAATGGATATATCATTAGTTCTAAATTCGGTTCAAGTATACTGATTCTCTCAGTTTAACGTGGGTTTGCATCATTAAAATTAACGCGGCAATGAGTTAACAGATCTCGTTCAAGTGAAGGCTCTCCATTATCATTTTGAAAAATAAAAGCAACTTCATTAGATCTCGGAGGATTATATCGTCGTTGATAAAATTTTCGATCTTGCATTATCGCCATTGAAATCGAAAGCGAACCTGTACCGTTTTCCTGAGCATCGTAAATGGACTCTTGTTTTACATCATAAAGCATTTGAATTGCTTGTGCGCGAATGGATTTATGGTAGCCATTAACGAACTCAACTCGATGCATTAGTTGCGAGTTACACATAGCATTTTCACTGATTCACATGCGCCTGTCACATGCCTAGATTGCTTCAAAAATGTATAATTGAGCAAATTTGCGTTGATCTTCATTTTCAGGGTAAAATGTCCTAAATCTATGGTAACTTTGCCCATTAATTCGTAGGCAATACTGTTTATTGATCGAACATTCTCGAAGAAGTTTTTTGAATGTTCATGTTTCTTAGTCATGATCCTGAATTTTTGTTCAAATAAGGTCTAACACAACTTTTCCTTTTTGACAGCAGTGGGTAAAAAGTTTTTCTTGTGGTAATTCACGCAGAAAATGTTTCTTTCACCATTAGTTTGATTTTTTGATTTTTCCGCCGTAGTCTTTGTTTTTCCATTTTTCGTTTCTTTGCACCAATTAAATATTTATGAACTAAAATTCACTCAAATCGAATATATTATTAGATAATTGGCATCCTCAATATGTGTAAAATGGATGATTCAAAATTCGTAGAAGAAAATGTCTCTATACATTTTCAAGTAGGATGAAAAACGAAAATAACCATTATTCATCACAAAATTTTATTCATCATAAAATTTCTGTATCACAGAAAAAAAAAATTGAAAATGGATTAAGAAAGAGTTACAGATAGACTCCGTTAAGCGTCAACTCTTTTGTTTAAAATACATAAAAATGACGTTTTCAAATGCATATAGGACATTAAAATTTATATTTTTTAATTAACAGTCTTATAATTTATATCATACCGTTTCGATTGCAAATACAAAATTAAGTTAACAACAATATTTTTTATTTATTTTGGCTACGCATTTAATAATACACCTGTAAAACATGTTTTTTTTTATATATATAGGAGGCTAGTTCACGCTGTTCTATTTTATTGCTTCACGCTAGCATTTTATAAATTAGATAGACAGGAGGTTCTGGACCAAGGAATGGAGGATGGCGAAGGAGCATTCCTTCTCTGACCATCGATATCTAACGTTTAAGCTCAATCTCCAAATTAAAAATCAGTATGTCTTCAGTAATCACAGGAGGGCAGTATGGCGCTTATATAGTTATGTATTGGAGGGAAGCATTTGATCTAGAGTTCCAGGACTCCCCGACACTAGTTGTGATCTTTTTTCAATGGTGAATATTCTTACTAGGGCTTGCAATACCTCTATAAGGGATGCCTGCTGTATGGTGGACCAAGTTTACTGCACTTAAAAAGATTACTCGGTCGATATTTTACTTTAGCTTTTGTTTTTTTATTTTATTTCGATCTACCTCTATGTAGCCAACTTTACCGTCTTGGTTCCCAGTAAACCATAAGTCATATATTATTTTTTGTTTCATCATATATCGGTCTTAAGTTAGTCAGTTTGGAGGTTTGACATCACAATTCGATCCCCAGGTTGACCACTATCTAGCAAAACATCATAAATTAGATTTTCGTGTGACTCGAAGTCATAAGGCCTCATACATTGATTTTTCTTATGACTATATAAAAATTAGTTTATTTAGTTTCGAATAACATTATTCAGAAAATGTGTCGAATGTCATAAAGCGGTCATTATACTGGTTGGTATAATTTTAAAAGTCGTATATTGGTTTTGTGCTTGGTACATAGTCATAGTGAACCATATATCAACTTTTTGAATTATAAACAATTAATTTGATTTATTCAAATGTTTTATTTATGTGTCTACTATGTCATCAAAATATGGTTTATTGTAATTTAATGTCCTACAATTTTAAATTTGATTATTCACTATATTTTTAACATTTCACACTTGATAAAATGGATAAATCTAAAAAATTTATTTAATTGGAAAAAATTAGAACAAAGTGATACCTATCGAAGACGCTACAGAAAATTATCTGCGGAAAAATTGAAAATATTCAACAAAAGATTTGAATCTAATGTTAATCAAACTCAGAGCCAATAGCAATGCAATTTGGAAAGTGAAATCTCACAAAACCGTCGTCCTACAACATCGGGCTGAAGTCAAATGTCCAATCAGCCGACATCAATACATTTAATTAATGACTTTCTAATGGTGATTGTGGCAGAGATAGCACTACTAGTCTGCCGTACTAAACATAAATTACTTAACTGCAAAAAATGAGTTTTGAGATAATCGATGTAAAACTTTTGAAACTTGTATCATTTCTGTGTTAAATTGAAATACATATTTCTTAATAACAAGTTTCTATTCTTTTTTTTAACTTATTGTGTTAATGTTAAAGATAGAGATTAACAATAGCTATCGAATGGCATCATTAACTCAATTTGGCCAAAAATGCAGTTAAATAATTTATGTTTAGTACGGCAGTAGTGATGTAGATAGCACAACTTGTTACGATAGTTATTTTCATTCAAATGAAAGTATTACAGACGATGAACTTGAAAATACCGATACCAATAAGGTCTTCTTTAATTCGTTTGTCAGTGCTGAAGAAAACATACCGCTGAATGAATTTTTGAAATTCTGGACACATCAATATAATATAAACCAAGCTGCATTACAACTTTGATAAATTATTTAAATACAAATTTCCAAACAAAACTTCAAAGTGACCCAAGAACTGTAACGCAAACTCCTCGTAACACAGGCTAATGGTTAATCAAAATAGAAGGTGGGGAATATTGGCATCAGGGACTTGAGGAATGTTTAAGATCATACTTTGTAAATCGTAAAGATACTATTTCGATATCTTTGGACATAAATATAGATGGATTACCAATTTTTCAAAGCTCAAAAGCAGAATTTTGGCCGATTCTTTTTAATATATATATGAAATACCAGAATTTGGACCTATGATAATCGGGGTATTTTATGGAACAACAAAACCAAAGAATTTTTATTGACATTTGTAAACGAAATAATTATAGAAATATAGAATGGGCGGTTACCACTGGTTCAACTAGCAAATCGACTTTCTGAAGCTACGAAACGTGTCGTACCCATGGTTTCCAAAACCAATTATTCAATTTTCATATCACCTTTAACACCTAATGAACTATACTGTAATAATTTTTTATGTGTAAAACTAAAAAATAATTTAGTTTTAAAAAATACATATGAAAATAGCAGGTTTTTAAACCTGATCAAAAATATTATTGCAATGGAATATGCGGTTGAGCTAAATGGAAACCAGTTCATTTACGGCCACAAAATAAAATACCGTGAAGATTTTTTCGTGAACCCCATAGAATCTTCTAATATTAATGTATTTTATACTATAGATTGTACGTAATTTAGTATAAGTGAATTGCACCCGATTAATTCAATACCGTGCAAGTTATTTGCAATAAAATATAAGAACGATCATGTTGTGCTTATACCGCAACAACATACTTTATTCTAAAATCTTGTTGACAAAAATATACTAAAACTTAAGTGTATACGTGTTTAAAATTATTTGTAATACAATGTTGATTACACTGAATTTTGAGGTTAAAACTCAACTTGCAGGTTGATTCTCTTTTCGTGTCGTATATTTACTTTATATTGAAAAACCAACTAATCACCATTTAATATATGGATCTCCCTTTAACACATTGGTTCTGATTACTAAATATTTTCTTTGTCTATAGTAACATATTGGTCATATTATAACATTATATAGATCATATTAAAATGATTATCATATTACATATTACAAAAAAAATCTATTATCACATACAGCATGAGTAGCTTGAATGGTTAGTGTGCTACGTTTGTATGAGATTCCGCAAAAATTAATCCTGTTAAAATTAATTAAACCAAGTTCGAATCCTGGTCGCAGTCGTCTTGTGTGAAAGTAAGTAAATAATCAAATTAAGTAAAAATAGTCATTATAAATTAATTACAAATAAAACCGATTTAAGATATAAAAATATATGTAAGACGGAAGTCTCTCTGAGGGGTTGGTGTGTGTTAACAAATAATTTGTTTTCAATTATATTTTATATATTTTAAAGTCATATTTAGATCATTTATAAGTAGAATACCACGAAAATAGAAAGAAGGCTTGACGTTTATAAATACATACAATGATTTGCTAAAAAAGTGACCTAAGAGAATGTAAAAATTAGCGGGATATTATACACTCCTCAACATAACCACATAGATAATCGGCAAATTGCTGCACAGCCTTCCCGTCAAGGACAGCAAAGGAGGTATAGGTTATAAAAATACCGGTCCTATTGACAACCGATTTTAATCGTGTGAACGATTTAAAAAAAAAATAATATCGCACATTTAACGGTTTGCCTTTCGCACTTTAACCGTTACATATACATAAATGTGCTTCATTATACCACCATATTATAAAGAACGAACATCATCTTGAAATGGTTTCTTTTACAAAGAAATAATATTATTTTGATGATTGCTAACAGAAATAATAATTTTCGACATTGTTTACGTTCCCTATATTGTTGACGGCGTCTTTTAATTTTTTACATACATTGTCTACAAATGTAGAATATTAACATTGGCTAACGGCCATACAATGTGCAATTTGGTGCTTATCTGGCTCAAAGCTGTTAGTAAGAGAGCATGAACATTTCATTGAACACAATGCATTCGATACGCCTATATATTCTAAGGTAGGATTGCAAAAACAATTATCATGACTACTCGTATTATAATGTTGATGACTGATCACAAAACTAAAATACATAATCATAGACTATTATGTTCATATAGTAACAACTCCACATCCAGCAATAACGACTACAATAATACAAAACGGGAAATGTTGGTTGGGATACGGCCGAGATATGGATGAGAGTATATAGTTTGTACAAAGAACAGTAGCAAACAAAAAAATACGGAAATTTTTATGTTTTTCTTTTGAAGATGATAGTTTTAATTTTACTTGTGGATTAATTAAAAACTAAAAAGATGTACACCGGATACATTCTGTTGTAATTATTGTACATGTTGTTATATGTATGTATATGTTTACAACGACAGATAGTTTCTATGATATGGTAATATTGTATATATGTTCGGATATGGAACAAAAGTTTTAAAAGTTTACTTTTGTTGATTAAAAAACAAGCAAATTAAGAAAAATGTTATGAAAGCTTTTGATAAAATATTTTAAAATGGTTCGCTGCATTAGATTATATTGTTGACTTTATGCTAATTTGCAATGTATATTCATTCCAGGTAATGATGTTTTTTGAAAATTTATCTGTATTCTAAAACAACAAACAATTTCTTTTAATTTTCAATGAAGTTTATATAAAACAACAAAAGCATTTTCATTCTATAGTTTTGTTCTTATATAGACAATTAATTTTGATCCGTACTAATCTTAATTTTTTATCTAAAAATCATGTAATTTGAAATCAGATTCAGAAATATTTTGAGATATTTTCATTTGATCAACATCAAAAATACAGTAAAAAGATATTTGCTACACGGGTAAAGGACATGAATAAACATTTCGATATAATTCCATATTTTCATTCAAATAATTTCTGAAAGTTCAATTGCATTCAAGTTTAGTATAAAATATTTTGGTTCTTCCTTTCAAATAGTTGAGGCCTTTCTTAACTATTGTTGAATGCCACTTTAACTTAGTTGATGCTTTTTTGGAATTGGAAAATTTCCCCCCATTTATATATTTTGTACTGTAATGCCATATGTTATTTGACAGATGAAACGTATAAAGATTCTGGTTTTGAGATTGAACATTGTGATTGTTCTGAAGAAAATATTACTGCTTAAGTTCTATTGATATATTGAGGGTTCAAACGCATCGATTTATTGTGATAATGGTTTTAATTAGGAAACATCAAGTACATATAAAATAAAAATAAATAAATATTCTGTTTTATTTATTTATATACTGTAAGCAAAATACTTAGGGCAGAAATTACAACATATAAACGTCATTAACTTTTAAATTTTTTACTGCAAAGTCAAATTCGTCAAAATACGAAAAATCAAGAGCATCGAAAATTTAGAAGTAAACCCTAAGATAATTACAAAAATTATCGAAATGGGGTATCCTGAAATCGAACCTGATAATCATTTGAGTGAAGTCATAATGAAATCGAAACCAACAAATTCTTACATTTTAAAAGCAATTGCATTACCCAAAATTTCACTAAAAAATGATTACAATAATTTTTTAAAACAAAATATTTTTTAGTGATAATGCTGAATGTGATCTACTATGAACAAATGAACGCTGAGCACAAAAATGACCTCACGACGGAAACTAAAACTCCTAAAAAGGATTCTTATTTTTTATTATTAATTCCTAATGAATAATCCATGAAATGGTTTTAATGACGATAGTGCTCGAGGAGCTGCAGTTTTTGAACAAATGCTAAAATATGATGAAATCGTAAACAATTTTAAATTATTTTATAGAGTGAGTTGTTTAATAAGCACAAGGCTTGAATCTCGGAAACTGGACGATAGAAAAACATTACTTATAATGAAAAAATTTCAATCTCAAGTGGGTCGTTTATTGATGATCTTGAATGAAATTGAAACTTATTTGGTCTACATTACAGCAAAACAATTTTCTTTAGGTTCTAACACTGTTTTCGTTGTAACGACAATAAAAGTAAATAAAATCAGTTTTTATTTGATTTATTAAACAAGTTAAAACAAAAATGCATTCACCTTTCCCCTTAACACTAGTCTTGATTTTACCTACGTAATTTCTCATTATAAATCAATAAAAAATATTCTTAAGAATGTACCAGCTGCAGTTTCACAGGACCCACACACATCAACTATAGAAATATTGCATGCGGTAGAGGATTATATTGAGCTTTTGTGTTTTGAGAGAAAATGAATTTCATATGCATAAAACATATCATTGCTGCAGGAATTATTAGCAAATTATTTTATGAAAAGAAAACAATTGAATTTAGAAAACTCAAAAAGTTGCACTCAGATAAAAGCCTGGAAAACTCACCCTTTAAATAAAAATAAATTGATTGGCTAACAAAATTGAGAAAGAAGACTGTTAAATTCCGATCTGAGTATAAACATGGTGGTCTTGGCGGTAGCTTTATATAGCTCAAATATAACAAAATTCTAAAATCTTGTTTGTTATGAACAGTTGTTAGTTCTTGTTGGTGGTGATAAAATTGTATTTACTAAGCCTGAGCTATGCTACAATTTAGTGATGAATAAAGTCGTATCAGAAAATGAGTCTCAAGTCGTGCACTCCAAAACATTCAATTGAAAATTATGGTTCTCAACAAACCCCCTCAAACTAAATAACATTATTTCCATTTTTTGAAACTTATCACAGAGCAAAAGAAACAAATTAGCTCTTGCTCGAACGTTTTGGTAATCGAATTAATTCTAGTAGCAGAAACATTTATCGGCAGCATATTTAGCGATCTAATATACAGCGATTTTTTCTATTGGAACTACTATATGTAGTATTGTAAATATGATTTTGCTGGAAAATTCAAATGCCCCATATATATTGACAGGATTGGAATTTATTTATTTTTTAATTTTATCCGTTCGAATATTTTACTAAAAAAATTCGCGATAAGAACTACGTGACTACCAGCAAAATAATTCCAACATTATATTATCTTCGGAAACAGATAAAATGCGTGAAAGAATATAACGCTGGAAAATTGAACTACCGATTTGGTCAAATCGAAAACAGCCTCATTATGGCAATTTCAACAATTCTCAATCATCGGTTTAAAAGTATAAATTTTCAAGATGACATGGCCTGTAATCGCGCTATTTCTTCTTTGAAGAGAATAACTAAAGCCTCTAATACTGCAACTGGAAGATCGTCATCTGAATCAAATGTAGAAGATTAAGTTGACCAGCCGGCTACCTCCATCTCATACGATTTTTGGAGTCATCACAAAAATTGACCCACGGGCACCGTCAAATCCGTAATGATAACAATGGAGATGAACATGAAATGTATAGATTTTTATCTACATATATAAAACATTTCCAACAAATGACCGCGTAGCTTGCATATTGCATGACAAGTTTCTAAAACTAAAACACTTTAATCAACTTATTAACTTTATGATTAACTAATTTATTTTAGTATTAATTTTTACATGATTATTTATCAATTTTCCACTTAATATTAATTGATGAATATCATTAATTTGGTTATATTAAATATTATTTTTTGGCCGTTAAATACCAAGTGTATTGCAGGTTGTTCTGTTTGGTACTGGTAATAATTGAAATATCAGCCGGTCCAAAATGTGTACCAATTTTTTATTTTTTGTTTATACCGCTACAAAGGAATCTTTATTTGGCTAATCCAGTTTTTTTACTTAAGTCAAATCCACCAATTCAATGAGAAAAAATGAAAACAATTTTCCCATTATTATATGGTCTCGCCAAAAGATATTTAGTCTGGCGCTTCAGTTCCGTCAGAGAGAGACTGTTTTCCAAAGCTGCATTAATGTTAACAGAAAATAGAAATAGACTGATGGGCAGTAAAATAGACCAACTATACTCTTTTTATCCGATTGGACCGATTCCAATCTCGTATTTTTCGCGTTGTATAGTTCTTCTGAATAAATGCATAATAATAAATAAAGTTTGCTTTTGCTTTATTTTACAATAAATTAAATCAAGCGCCTCTACAGAATATATATATTCATATTTTTTTTTTAATAGTACTCGATACTTATTAGTATCGATACTTTTTGGCGATGACTAATAGCATCGATACTTCTATTACGATACCGATGCTCAGTACTAGTATCGATACTTTAATTTCGATACCACATCCCTTTTTCTACCAAGAAAATTTTTTTTTGGCTCAATTAAATTCCAAACTACACAAATGTGTCAGTAAAAAAATATAGAATGTAATGGTGTTTTTGATAAAAAAAATTCGCTTGATTTGAAGCACAACCAACACAGTTGTGTGTATAGTCATATAGCGTTTTTTCAGACACAAATAAGTTTAAAAGAAATGCACAAATGTGTTAGTTGGTTCAAAACACATACAAAAATAAATTTTTGACATGATTGTTTTGCCTTACCCACACAAGTATGTGGGCAGGCAGGAAAAGAGATATCCCTAAATGTGTGATAAACAAGATTTAATTATGAACTTTTTTTTACTTGTCCAGCTTATCTTAAACAATTGGCGTTTTTTATTTCAATCTATTTTCAAAATTTTCTGTTTCCACTCCTAGAGATGGTCATAGATTTTTAATTGTATTTTAGGATAGCGTAGACATGAGTTCAAACATTGAAATAAACATGGTTAACTTGGCAACCTATAATGAATTTGAGTAAAATCACAAATTTTATTCCACCGATCCTAGAGATGTTCACAGGATCTCACCTACATGGTCAGATATGTAGATCAGTCAAAACCCTATGAGTGTGATGGACAGGATAAAATTATGATGATTTTTAACTTTAATTTCCGAGATATATTTACATTTAGGGTTACATAATATATCCCCTAACCCAGAAGTATTCACGGCATTTCTTTCATATAATCGAACAGGTCCGCATTTTAGTCCTCATTTTCAATTTTATTCTCAATTGGATATTTTGGTAGTTTTACCCAATTGACATTCCTAAAACAGCTGCGAATTTAAGAGATGTTCACGGGGCCACCTTTATACTTTGGATAGTCCAAAAATTCGACTTTCGATAGTTCCGGACAGGGTTCGGTTATGCTGATATTTACTGTGTCATATACGCACGACTTACAGGTTTCATGAAATAATTTGAAGAAATTTTTAAATTTAGTTTCACCGATTCTAAAAATGTTCACGAAGTCTCATCTTCGCATGAGATTTTCAAAAGGGTCACGTTTATAAGTTAGCCTACTCTATTATGTATATTGATTTTTACTAAGTTATACAAGAATTAAGAAATTTTTAAGATTCTTATTTTGTTGATTGTCGTAATTAAATCTGGTTCACCACACACGTGGGGTTTTAATTTAGCTATTTGATCATATAGGTAAATACGACATATTTCTTTTTGTTTTAGAAATATACTTGACTTTCCAGATTAAACTCTTTTGAAATTAAACGCATGTTTTTGCAAATTATGTGAAATATTTTACCACTGTATGAAATTTTTATTAAACTAAATTAAACAATTATCAAATAAAACCTCGGAAACATCTCTAGGATAAGAGATATAAAAATAGAAACATTGCCTAAAATAGCCTTCTTTAGAATTAAAAAATAAACTTTAGTAAATTTTATCACGATTTTCTCGTTTGTGATCTTTATAGCGGTACTATTAGAAACTCGGGGACTTCTGTAATATAAAAATGTTAAAGACTATCTAAAAATGTTTTAATTTCACTACAAAACAAATCCAATTGGAATATGTTTCAGTTTAACAGTGTAAATTTTGGTATTTTTTGGTATGCATTTCACAATCATTTCCCCACACCATCAGTTAGACTACAGTCGACAAAATATAATTTACCAACAAATGAAAAAAATAATATATTTTTATTTATTTATTTAATACTATGACACTTTCACAACCAATGAACCAAAAATCATAAACATTCTAACAGTTTGATTTATTTTGAATATTTTGTCGAAATCCGAAAAAATGATCAAAGAAATGAATCAGCTCGCGTGAGCTCTTCCTATGATTAGCTCTTCCTAGCCCTTCCGATGAATTCTTTCCCCTAATACAATGGCATACTTACTATTAATGAACTCTATAGTTACTGAAAAATTTATATTCTACACACACAAACAAATCCATCAAATCATTCATCACTGAAATTTGCTTGTTTCGTTAGTCACTTAAAATATCTTCAAGGGCAGTACGACATGAAAATCAATCAAACTTAACGCAAATATTATATAAATCGCTTAAGAAAATTTAATTAATTACCAAAATATACAACAACAATATGTAATAATTAACTGTAATAAATAATTTTCAAAATAGAGCACCAACAATAAGAAGAGTAGCTCTAGCTCTAACTATACAATTATATACGAATGAAACGATTATTTAAATTAATGTTATATAAATTTACCATTCACAATTGAAAATATTTCCACATTTTTCTCATTTGTATTGTACATAAACCATACCAACAACCATAAAATTGTGAAAACCACTTTGCCCACAAAATTCTGAAAAATGCTTAAAAAAGTTGGTTGAATTGAGTAATTTTCACTCCAAAACCTCATACCTCTTGAATTCTCGAATGCAAATAATTAATAAAAAAAAACTATTTTTATTACTTTATAATTACCAACCCTTAATAATTTTCTTTTTGTATATATATAGAGCTACAACTACATCTACATAGACTTATACAATCTCTCTCTATTGTATATCGGTAGAGCTTTTTCGGAGCTTTTTGTTGAACAAAAAATTAAAATAGTGAATTTCGCAAGAGCGTACAAAGGAAAAATTGAATAAGAATTCGTTGTAATAATCTGTTCGTTCGTTTATACAAAGCTCTGCTAATGCTCGTATAAAGTTCTCTGCGTGTATTTCTTATGGCTAAACGAAATAAGAATTATATACATTAAATTGAATTACATTATGATCAATGAACCGTAAAATAATGTAATTATTTAATCGAGTAACTGATAATGAAAAATTTATTATACAAAAATATTCATAATTTAGAACACAAAAATGTTCATTTCATAAGTGATAAAATTTCTTTTACAAACTTTAATATGTTTTATTATTGCAAAAATAATTCTATTGTTCTGCTAATGATTCTTTATATAGTAATAAATTATTACCGAATGTAAATAGGTTAAGCAAAAAGTTAATTGGTATTCAGTTTGTATTCACTGTTTGATTTCATAGTAAACTGAGTTCACTATATATGTGCCTCAAATTTGTATCTATACATTAATCGAATAAACGGGAAGACGCTTAAAATCCCGAGAATCAAAATCACCGATTATATTATATGCCTAAAACCTAAAATACCGGATATCATAATCTTGGATTTCAAAATCAAAGAAATGAATTTCGAAAACGAAAAACCAGGAAATAAAAATCTCAGAAATGATAATTCCGGAAATTAAAATCCCAAAACCAAATCGTAAATTTGAGATAGATCGATTTCACAACTGATTTGTGTGAAACTCAGAGTGTTTGTGCAATGACAAAGGCATTTTGATATGAGTTCCAAGTGCAAATTTGTAAATTAATAATTTAAATGTCACTAAACCATGTCTTACCCGGTATGAGGCACGGTATTTGGAAAATGTTCAATTTGAATTATACCAACCCGTTATTAAATCGATTTTAATCTATCGGAATAAAACTTTGTTTCAGTTTGACCAGAAAAATAGAATTTCAAATGCCAATTCGATTCCTTAAACCAAAATTGATAGTATATAAAGTAAAGAGTTCAAAGGGTCTTTGATGTTCTAATTTCCGAACAACGATTAAAAAATTTTGTTAAATTTATATCATTCATTACAAACTAGCTGACCTGTGACTGAATAATCAGTCACGTGAATACATTTTATTGAACTTCTAGTTAAGAAATGATTAAGTAGATTTTTTAAGATGTAAATTTGATTCACGTTTATCAAAAATAAAGTAAATTCATATACGCGGCTAATTTTTAAATATTAAACGGCAAGCATGCGCTCAAATGCACACAGTATGACTTACGTGCCAAGTCAAATACTCATATCTCAAACGGGAAGCGCGCGCTCGGGATCATATAATCACTTACGCGCCCAGACCAAATATTCAAATCTCAACTTCGGCTGGAGACATTATCCACTGCAGCAGTTGTTTTACGAAATGCATCCAACTGCTTTTCGTTAAACAGTTGAATTCGTAATTCAACTTCTTCGGCTTCTCGAACTGTATCGAAGACTTGCACTTCTACGGGACTTCTTGGTGGAGTTAGTAAGCCGATATAAGATAGTAGTGCTGTATAAGAATTATGTTGATATCGTGGAGAGCCAAATTTTTTGCTACATTTTCAATATGGTGTCGGCTGTAGTCAATAGCCATGTCATCTGCATACTTTATTCAGAGATCAAGAGGTTTTGAAGGTTGACAAAAGCAACAAATATAAGCGAAAGTCTGTCGAAGCTGTCTTGGCATTTGAAAGACTTCAGTTTCTGTTAAGCAGTGATCCCATTCATCATCGTTTACCGGACTAAGCAACGCTTCATCCTCATTACATGATTCGAATGTAATCATTTGTTGATTCGGTAGGTGGACAGAGAGACGCATCACGGCATAAGATCGATCATACATTTTCGACTCGATAAAAAATAATTTGATATATTCGCGCTTTGCAATAAAGTAGTTGACATCATTCTGGTGAACAAAATATAAATCGTAGTTTGCTATGAAGCAAGGTGGATTAAAACGGTCATAACAATGAATTTCACAAATCTCGTCCCTCTTGTAGACGTAGAAATTAACGCTACCTACATTCGATGAAAATCACCAAAAACAAATTCAGGGTTTCAATAAAGCAAACTCATGAGTCATGACAAACTCACATAGCGTCAAATCTTGGAAATTTTTTGAAACCACCTGAGGTACCCGTTTCGGGTAATTCCCGGTGGAATTTTTCCGATTTTTGTAGCCTATGCACAGCACAATATTTATGCCGACCTACCCTGAAAAAATCTAACGGATCGGATCATGTTTAGGGGCGATTTTAGGGTTTAGTTTGAAAAAATTAAGAAAATTAATAAAATAGAAGAAAATAGATAGATAGATAGAAGATAGATAGAAGCTAACCTGTGACTGAATAATCAGTCACGTGAATACATTTTATTGAGTTTTTGGTTAAAAAATAATTAAGAAGATTTTTTAAGATGTAAATTTGATGTACTTTTATCAAAAATAAAGTTAATTCACATACGTGGTTAATTTTTAGATCTTAAACGGCAAGCACACGCTCAAATGCGCACAGTACGACTTACGTGCCAAGTCAAATATTCATATCTCAAACAGGAAGCGCTTGCTCGGGATCACATGATCACTTACGCGCTCTAACCAAATATTCAAATCTAAAACGGGAAGCGCACTCTTGGAATCACATGACCACTTACGTGCCCAAACCAAATATTCAAATCTCAACTTCGGCTGTAGGCATTTTCATTATCCAGTGCAGCAGTTGTTTTACGAAATGCATCCACCTGCTTTTCGTTTAGCAGTTGAATTCGTAATTCAACTTCTTCGGCTTCTCAAACTGTATCGAAGACTTGCACTTCTACGGGACTTCTCGATAGCGTTGGTAAGCCGATCATAGCTCAAGAAAGTCCGTGCAGTATAAGAATTATGTTGACATCGTGGAGAGAAAATTTTTTTGCTCCATTTTCAATATTGTGGCGGCTATAATCAAGGGTCATGTCATCTTACCAGACCCCGTGCAGCTGTAGCTTCTTTGAAGGTTTTGTTAATAAAACCATTGAATGTTCGTACAAATTCAAATCTGGTGGAACCTGGAATATGTAGCAAAAGCAGCCGCAGGAAGAAACGCTCCTCATCTCTCAAGCTTACTGTATACATTCGCATGCAACAACCTTCTCTGAGCCTCTTTGATGAAGTTGCCATTTACCGCGTACGTAAACGTAATGGTGGGGAATGTCAGTATAAAGGAAATGAGGTGCGTGTTGCTCATTGAAGTTGAGCTGAAATCATGACTCAAGGTTCGTTCGGCCAGTTTGTGGTGCAAGCAACGCGTCATCTTCATTACCTGCTTCGAATGTAATTGTTTATTGATTCGGTGGGTGGACAGGAAGACGCATCACTGCATAAGATCGATCATGCATTTAAGATTCGTTAGAATTAAGAGCATTAATATAATAGATAGAAGATAGATAGATAGAGTGTCATGACAAAATTGTATTTTTACACTCACAACTATTAACACCAAAATGTATGTAAAATCATTTTATGTTCTCTGTTTTGTTTAATTGAGATTCAATTACAAATTTTCTACTCATTTTGTCATCACAGTGTGTCATCACAAAAACATCGGCAATTTTAATAAATTTTGTCATTGTCACGGTGTAATGCGCATGATCATATATTCAATATAAACATATTTTGTCATGGCATTCTGGCGTCGTGACAAAATTTTGCTGAAAACACCTGAGGTACCTGTTTCAGGTACTTCCGGGTGGAATTTTTCCGATTTTTCTAGCAAAGGCACACCGCTATATTTATGTCGACCTACCCTGAAAAATTTAAACGGATCGGATCATGTTTAGGGGTCATTTTAGCGTTGAGTTTGAAAAAATTAAGCGTATTAATATAATAGATATGAAGTAAGTTGAGTTATGAAATGACCGAGTTCCTTTTAGGATGATTAAATTGCAGAAGTTCATCCAAAGTTTGAGTTATTCCCAAAAATTAATTCGACCATAATGGGCGAATAATCTATAATAATGTTTAAATTATTAAAACCAAATTTCGAATTGATCAAGTTATTTTTGAAGCTAAATTTTCTATCAAGTTTTGTTAAAAATCAATATCCAGTTTCTAGCTGATTATATTATAAAATTAATTTATTATTATTGGGGAGAATACTATAAATTTTTAGAATAGGGAATTAAATTTTAAATTGAACCCCAATTTTATCCTAAAACTAAAACTAAAATAAAAGTAAAACTAAATAAAACCTTTGGTGGACCTTACGATGGGCCAATTAATTGTGACATCGCGGGACATTCTTGATTCTCAGTCAACTTTGCTAATAACAATTTAGAACTTGTCCAAAGTTCTTGTAAAAATCCTGATTACATCCAATTTTATCAAGCTGGAATAAGAAATGACCAAATTCTTTCAGCATGCTCATTACAAATCTTATCTAGAATTTTATTAATTATTTCTTTAACGACGTTAAATAATCTGTGTATAAACGCACATTCTGAAATACGATTTTGAAAAATTCAGAATATTACTTAAAATAAAAATTTGAATCATACAAAATTTAAATCACCAGCTGCGATTCCGGGAATACCATTAATAAAAGAATAGTCATAAATTTTTCTATATACAATTTGTTATCAAAACTCCTTTCCTTTTCAAAACAGACCAAACAAACATGTTTTAGTGCCTGGGCCCTATTCTTGATTTTGGTGGAAGTTTCCGCATTCGGATTATAATTTGCTTTGCGGAAATTTCCATCGATTTCTAGAATGGAGGCCCAGGAAACACTTAGAATAAAATTTGTATTATACTGTAAAATGTTGTTATTTGAGTACAACAAATTTATTAAAAGTAGTTCAACGACAAAGTGATAAATTGCCTAGTAAAAGTTGTGTTTATACAATTTTTTAATGAAATGCTTCAGTATAAGATGGATTTTAATATTCGCGAAAACATATATCAAAATGCAATGATGGTCGTTCGCTAGAAGCCGACACTAACATGTAATTGATTCGGTTCGTTAAACGTTCTTGGTTAGTCATGTTGGTTATAATACGGATGGTGTGAGGAGGAAGTAGGAGGAAGTAGAATGAAGTAGGAGGAAGTAGGAGAAAGTAGGAGGAAGTAGGAGAAAGTACGAGGAAGTAGGAGGAAGCAGGAGGAAGCAGGAAAAAGTAGGAGGAAGTAGGAGGAAGTATGAGAAAGTGAAATGAAGTAGTAGGAAGAAGAAGGAAGTAGGAGGAAGAAAGAGAAAGTAGGAGGAAGTAGGAGGTAGGAGGAAGTATGAAGGGAAGTAGAAGGATGTAAGAGGAAGTAGGAGAAAGAAGGAGGAAATAAGAAGAAGAAGGAGGAAGTCGGAGGAAGTCGAAAGAAGTAGAAGAAAGTAGGAGGAAGTGAGACGAAGAAGGAGGAAGTAGCAGGAAGTAGGAGGAAGTAAGAGAAAGCAGGATGAAGTTAGAAGAAGTAGGATAAAGTAAAATGAAGTAGGAAGAAGTAGAAGGAAGTAAAATGAATAAGGAGGAAGTAGGAGGAAATGTGAGGAAGTAGGAGAAAATGTCAGGAAGTAGGATGAAGTAGAAGAAAGTATTAGTAAGTATGAGAGAGTAGGAGAAAGTAGGAAGTAGGAGGTAGTAGGAGGAAGTTTGAGAAAGTAGGGAGAATTAAGAGGGAGTAGAACGATGTAGGAGGAAGTAGAAGGAAGTAGGAAGAAGTAGGGGGAAGTAGAAGGAAGTAAGCTAGTAATACTTTTATACCTTTTGTATACGATTTCTATCTAATTCTGTTACTAACCTATCCTAATTTATTTACTTCCTAATAACATGACCTCGAAGATAATATGTTCAACAATTCCATATGTAATAAAACCGTCATGTTCTTATTTTTAAATTTTCTTTCAGGGTTTATTTAATTGAAGGTAACATAATTCATTCACTCTAGAATATGTTACGTGCCTCAGTTAGATGAACCGAAATATGTTCATGAACGTAATTTGATAACGTCGTTTATGTACATATTGAAATGTAAGTTTTTTTCGTTTGCTTGTGCATATGTAAATGACGACAATGACCGAAGCAATATTTGAAAAATTGCATTTGATGTTGTGTCCAATTTACCAATAATGCAAACATTTTTTACACGCGCGGTAATTTGAGTTTATAAATTGGTTGCGATTTTCAATTTAATTACAAAAAATTATTTTCCCCCCTCTCAACCAACTTTTAATGTGAAATTAATAAAAATTACCGCCTGTGGATTTTTTGGGTTGGAACTTGGAAGTCAGTCAGTTTTTGAGAGAGACCAACGAAGTCAGTTTTTTAGCGCGGTGGCAAGTAGTCGGTGGCAATCATTGTTTTAGTGGTGACAAGTTTTTAAAGTTTTTTTTTTGTGTAATTTGACTAGTTAATACTTAAATTAGAAGTAGTGTTTTTATTTGTTTTTTTTGTGTATAAGAATCAATTGGTTTAAACAAAGTTGAAATTGTTCAAACACAAAACTTGTGGGTTCAGTGTTATTTTTTTTTTGGTTGTTGTGTATCATAGTGTGCAGCCGGGAGAAAATTTTCTTTTCCTTTAAAGGTGAGTATATACATTAATATGTAAGTATTAATACTAGGATAGAGTGTAAATTTGGTCTACTAACAGCTCGCCAAAACCAGTGACAGATTGTTCCTCTAACAGTCTTTTTAAGGCAGGAACTGATATGGCCTAGGTTGTTCCATTTCTCTCTGTTGGAGCCGATCTGTCACGCCTATATTAGTAACAAAATCAAAGTGGCCGGGTGGTCTACCCTAACCGGTATGAAGGCCAGGTAGAAGATGACTCACTAATGGCCGGTTGCACAGAAAAATGACTAATGGCCGTTTAGTTGTGCGCCAGTTAAATTTTTTATATGAAATTCATTTTTACAGTCAGAAAAAATCAACGCAAACTTGGTTAAATATATTTCATTCTGTGGAAATATTTAGCTTGCGTATAAATATTTAAATGGCCAATTTTGATTGAATAACTTTTTAACTAATCGTTAAATATTTCCATAGAATAAAATATATTTAACCAAGTTTTCGTTGAATTTTTCTGACTGTAAAAATAGATTTCATATAAAAAATTTAAGTGGCGCACAATATACACACCCATAGTCGGCTCATCAGCGGGATGGGCTGACAAAAATGTCACCACACTTCTGGGTCCAAGAACTGCCCAAATCCCCCTGTTTACTTTTGTTCCTTCCTTCCTTCAAAAGATATAAATTGATTGCGGATAACCAGACTGCTATCTGGGTATCCTCATTCCCACGCCGCTCCCTCTACACCGACTGAGCTGAACAAATGCCGCGAGGGATGCCTTACAGATAGTGGCAATTCTATGAAAATTGGTTTGCTTCTACCGCATATAAAGGCTTACCTTTTTCATTTTTTAGTAGTACTTTTATTGATCTAAACTTTATAATACGCGTCAGAACGGAATTTCTTTTAAATATTGGAATACACATTATGCATTTTAAGTACAAAACCGGAAGTACGAAAATATAAAGGGTTTTCTCAAAACTGTGTGCTGACTTATCAAAAATTTGAAATTCGGGTTGCCTGCGTTTTGATTGCTGACATTTTGACTTACTGGATATTGTTTAGAGTTCTGTGAATTAAAATTTCGGGATTTTAGTTTTCGCGATTTTGAAATCCGGGTTTTCAAGGGTAACATAACTAAAAATTTATTTAAAAAAATTTAAATACTTTTAAAAGATAGGTGTCTTTCCCGTCGACAGCATACGTAACTTAAAATACGTAAAAACATGTTCACAAGTAATTTGTACAATTGATGGTTTCACTAAACAGTAATTTGAACCTATTTGATTGGATATTAGCAATTATGGTTTAATTTATTCCGATATTACCATTCTAACATTTCTTATCTGTTATCTTCTTATATTTAGACATCTGTTCTTATTTTTATTTGTATTTTCTACTTTCTAAGATTTTATTTTAGTTTCATTTAGGTAAAAAGTTAAGTTATTAAAATCAGATGATGTAAAAATGTTATTTATACATAAGGAAATATTTCTTTTAGATTTCGTTTTTTGTTACCATTCGATTTTCAGTCTTGTACCAGCTAGAGACATCACATTTAAACAAATGATATTTACCTGAAAATAGAAAAAATAATATTTATTAAGAATAAATTTTATCTAAAATATTTATTTAATAATTATTTTAGAGAGATTGTTTCATATAGATAACTTTAATTTATGCTTTCTTCATCACCACTATTCTTTTTTTAAATCACATCTCTGTTAACATAAAACTAATGCATTCTTCCAGTGGTGATTTCAACTATACAAAGATTTATGAATTCAATGAGTATCGTACAAACAAAACTTAATTTCACTCATTATATTCATACAAAACTAAATATTATTATTGCTTTTCCAGCTGAGCGAACTAGTTTTCTCCTTTACGTTAGAAAATTCAGTGAAAAATATCATAAAAAACTAATAACTTGCCATAATCGCTAAAACTATATGAACTTGTGCTACTAAAGGGTGATTTTTTTGTGGTTAGGATTTTCATGCATTAGTATTTGACAGATCACGCGGAATTTCAGACAAGGTGTCAAAGAGAAAGATGCTCAGTATGCTTTGACATTTCATAATGAATAGACTTACTAACGAGCAACGCTTGCAAATAATTGAATTATATTACAAAAATCAGTGTTCGGTTCGAAAAGTGTTTCGCGATTTACGTCCGATTTATGGTCTACATAATCGACCAAGTGAGCAAACAATTAATGCGATTGTGACCAAGTTTCGCACTCAGTTTACTTTATTGGACATTAAACCAACCACACGAATGCGTACAGTGCGTACAGAAGAGAATATTGCGTCTGTTTCTGAGAGTGTTGCTGAAGACCGTGAAATGTCGATTCGTCGCCGTTCGCAGCAATTGGGTTTGTGTTATTCGACGACATGGAAGATTTTACGCAAAGATCTTGGTGTAAAACCGTATAAAATACAGCTCCTGCAAGAACTGAAGCCGAACGATCTGCCACAACGTCGAATTTTCAGTGAATGGGCCCTAGAAAAGTTGGCAGAAAATCCGCTTTTTTATCGACAAATTTTGTTCAGCGATGAGGCTCATTTCTGGTTGAATGGCTACGTAAATAAGCAAAATTGCCGCATTTGGAGTGAAGAGCAACCAGAAGCCGTTCAAGAACTGCCCATGCATCCCGAAAAATGCACTGTTTGGTGTGGTTTGTACGCTGGTGGAATCATTGGACCGTATTTTTTCAAAGATGCTGTTGGACGCAACGTTACGGTGAATGGCGATCGCTATCGTTCGATGCTAACAAACTTTTTGTTGCCAAAAATGGAAGAACTGAACTTAGTTGACATGTGGTTTCAACAAGATGGCGCTACATGCCACACAGCTCGCGATTCTATGGCCATTTTGAGGGAAAACTTCGGAGAACAATTCATCTCAAGAAATGGCCCGGTAAGTTGGCCACCAAGATCATGCGATTTGACGCCTTTAGACTATTTTTTGTGGGGCTACGTCAAGTCTAAAGTCTACAGAAATAAGCCAGCAACTATTCCAGTTTTGGAAGACAACATTTCCGAAGAAATTCGGGCTATTCCGGCCGAAATGCTCGAAAAAGTTGCCCAAAATTGGACTTTCCGAATGGACCACCTAAGACGCAGCCGCGGTCAACATTTAAATGAAATTATCTTCAAAAAGTAAATGTCATGGACTAATCTAACGTTTCAAATAAAGAACCGATGAGATTTTGCAAATTTTATGCGTTTTTTTTTAAAAAAAAGTTCTCAAGCTGTTAAAAAATCACCCGTTATATGTGAAAATAAAAATATTCTAACACAAGCTCTGATTATGATTTTATTGGTTGATTATTATAAAAATTGTTAATTGAAAATCAAAAACTGTTAAAGTTAGCCAAAAAACTGCAGGCGAAAAATTTTGATAATGCAGACTTGTTTGAACCAGACAAATAACGACAATGTAGGTTGAAAGATCAAAAATGACACGATAGCTGAAAAATGTCGACAATGTAGATTGCATCGTTATAGAAGATTAAATCTAATTTCAACCGAAAAACGTCGGTTCAAAAGTAACAAATTAACCATCAATTTTTTGACATTTTTGACATTTTTTGGCATTCGATAAAAGCGTCCGCAATCCGAGACTTTATCAGAGAGGTACCAATCTGACTTTGCCGATTCGATTGCCCACGACAACATAGCTAGATTTAGATTGTAGTTTTGGGTCTGATAAAATTATGGGACAAAATTTTAATTTTAACATTGTTTTGTCGAGAAAATAGTTCATCATTCGATATTTTGTCAGATTAACCTGACCAGGCGAATTCGATTACCTTTTTGACCATAAGTTAATTTTATCATGTGTTTGGGGTTGGTCTGATGAGGTTATTGGGGTGAAGTTTTAATTTTCCCCAATGCTTTGTCAATAAAATCGTTAGTCATTCGAGATTTTGCAAGATAAGACACGAATCTTACTATTCCATTTTAGTTGAGGTTAAAATGTTAAAATTTCATCAGAGCCACTCATCAAACCTATATTACAAATTTACCCTATGGCCAGAGGTGGTCATTGAACTGAGGTAGACAGATTGGTGACAGACTGATGGATGATTTTATCGACAGGAGAAGGGCAAAATCAAAATTTCTCCTCTATAACCTCATCGGACCAGCCCCAAACGTATAATCAAAACATACATTAAGATCATGACACATAAAATGTATACCTAAGTAATGTAAATGATATGTCATTTAAAGAGCCTCCAAAACTCAATACCAAACATCATCGTTCCCCGCAATAAAGCAAATTAGGTCATAAGTAGGCCATTTATTGACTAAGTACATCCCTCAAATGTATATGAAATGGGTAAAATCGATTTTATAGCCTAATTTCTGACTATTTATCTATTACTGGGTAACTATAACAGATCTAAACATTTTTTAAAGGTATCATTATGACGTTTGTTAAGATGTTGAAAATTGATTCTAATCTAAATTTTATCCAAGTCTCGGGTTCATTTCAATTATACAAAGAATATTAGTAGAAGTTCGGGATTATATAGTCAGCTAGAGCTGAACCTCTCCTTGATACATTAGATTGCTAAACAGAAACATACTCCATGACAATTATATTCTGACCAATGAAAACGAAATAAATCAAATTAACCCTGAAACGACCATTGTCCTATAAATGGTACACCAACTTTGAGGGGTTTTCGTTTAAAAATTAATGAAAATGAGAATATTTTAATTAATTATAATATTTTAATTTTAAGATTAAAAGTTTTTTTAATTATTTTATAATCTAAATTGTACCATTATGGGTACATTACACAAATGTGCTTCTAAAAAATTTAAATGTTTGCTTATTTTTTGTAGGTCATTAACACTCAATGAAATTATTAGTATTCTGACGGTAGATTTAGACGACGAGAACAACGATCCAGTGGATATCACTATTTTTCCTCCAACTTTGATCAAGAAATATTGGACTGATGAGGATTCAGGGGAGAAAAATGAGGTCAGTGTAGACAATTCACCGGGATCATTATTAAATACCCAGGCTGAAATGCATCATTGATGCGATGCATCCAATTGGTCTATATCTGATGATGTACCATTATCAAATTTGAAATCGATGGCTCAAGAACTATCCAAATCAAAGAAAAAAAGATAGAACAGAAATTATACATGGAAGAAAATAGATTTACCTTCGAAATATGACAATTTTAGATCTAGTGCCGCTCATGAAAATTTATCGCCTCTTGAAATATTCAATTTGTTCTTTAATGATAAACTTTATAACCTAATATTAGACAACACCAATAAATACATAAATTCAAAAAATAGGCCAGCCAATATCTTTTTAGAAGAAATAAAAGCGTTCTTTGAGATTCTATTTTTGAGTGGATATAATAATCTACCTCGGCGACACTTGTATTGGGACACAGAGCGTGATGTCCATAGTGAAATGATTGGTAAAACAACGCCTCGAAACAAATACTTCTTTCTAATAAATAATTTACACGTGTGTGATAACCCAAATTTAGACCCAAATGATAAATTTGCTAAAGTTCGTCCAATATTTAGCCACCTTAACAGAAAGCTTTTACAGCATGCCCCGTGGAGGACAATTATAATTTATTAAAGGAAAATCGATTAGATGGGGTTATAAATTATGGGTTGGAGTGACGATTCGAGGATACATATTCTGGTTCGACCCTTATGAAGGATCAGATGAACAAAAGACGGGATACAAAGATATGAATTTAGGCCCTAAACATGTTTTGCAATTTTGTGACGCATTACAATCCCGGAATCTAAATATTTGCTATTCATTGTTTTTCAACAATTTTTTCTCCACTATCGAGTTATTTGGAGAGCTAAATAAGAGACATTTGAACGAAACAGGAACATTCAGAGAAAATCGTCTATTCATCTGCCCTATCTTCGTAATACTAAACTTTTTAAAAAGACGGATCGCGGGTCTTTTGAATACAGCTTCTGTGTAGAAGAAAACATGGTAGTCTGTAAATGGAATGAGAATGGTGTGGTGATAATTGGATAAAATTCCGTTTCAGTGCGTATCCAACAAATTTGGTGAAAAGATATTCCAGTAAAGAAAATAAAAAGGTGCAAGTTTTGCAGCCGGGACTGATGCATAAGTATAATAAAGGAATGGATGGGGTTGATCGGTCCGATAAAAACGTGAGCTTATACCGAACTTCCATTAGAGGGAAAATAGTATTACTTTTCTTTGATTGCGCACAGCGTTGATATGGCGGTGACATATGCTTGGCAGTTACATCGGAAAATGGGTGGAAAATTAAACATATTTACTTTTCGTCCTATGATAGCCATTTCAATTTTGAAGCAACAGCAGAAGTGCCACACTTTAAGTAAGCGGGGTCATTCTTTCATTGAAAGCAAAGATTCCAGATACGATAAGTTCGATCATTGGATTCATCCTCAGCTTTCTAAAACAAGGTTGTGCCATATGCCGGCATCCCGGAAATGTTCGAAATGTAACGTTGCCTTACATATAGAATGCTGCCAAAAATGGCATCTTAAAATCTCAAAAAAAAATATTGGTAATGTCTGGGTTAATGATCATGTTTTCTTTTCGCATTTTGAGGTAGTAAAAGATCGATTGAAAACAGACGCGGTGCAAATCACGGGCAAAACAGAAACCACGTATGTATTGAGATTACATTGAAAGAAGACATAAGATATTTTTCATTTCCAAATAAATATACAGAGACAATCAACAACAGTTGCTGCAATAGCTATTGCAAGTAAGATATTTGATCCTTTAGACTTGCTGGTACCTTATGTTATCCAATTAAAAATTGTGCAGCATATCTGGGTTGCTAACTAAGTTTGGGATGAGTCCTTAAAACATGTGCTACTATTCGTATTACGCTGGAAGATATAGCAAAATCTAGTAGCCATACAAGGCTTAAAAATATCTCGGCTCATATAGACAATATTCAGATAACAAGTATTGAAGTAAACGGCTATAATGTGATGCTAGTGAGGAATAATGCGCTGTTGATGTGTACTATAGAATTATGATGAATAATAGGTTCAGTTAAAGTCAATTTAATACCTAGTAAAACACAAGTTTCAACTACAAAACACATTTTAATGTCACGCCTCCAGTTTGTCGGTACAGTTTTACCTACCAAATTAATTAAATTTTTCTTATAAAATACATCACTCAACATAAGGCAAACCACTGGGTACACTAGACACGAAAATTGTATTCGACTGACATTCGTCACTACTGAAAATAGAACATGGGAAGTATTAGACTACATGCCTCGCATAAATTGAGAAACATAGTCGGTCAGAAGATAACCATGTGTGTCTCTCGTGGTTTGTGCAATAAAATTCTATAAACTTTAATCTCTAGTGGAGAGGTTTCAATTGGTTTAGGTTTGCAAGAGATAAGTAGCCAACACCAAGATGTAAGATTGCTAAGATTGCTGCTGAATAACAACTGCTTATATACATCTCAGAGAAGAACTTTACAAATCAAAAAAATCCATATTAAAATCAATCTAAACCAGATATTTCAATGTAGAGCTTGAACAGTTGGACAAGAGCAGTATTGTACGAGAATAAATCAACGTCAAATCGTTGAACCCATTCCTTGACAAACATATAATTATACCTAACTATGCCAAACACGCCATTATGCTGCCCTACGAAACCATCGTGTTTAAGCGAATAGTAAAAAGAGCTCACCTCGAGTACAAGCATGCTGGGCCGCCATTGTTACTCGCCAATTTGAGGCATTTGTTTTGGATACTGGGAGTCAAGTGAAAGAACTGTTTTACCCACAATTACTTCGACATGCCACACATTTTGTGGGTGCGAATAATTTATAGTAAATTTTATCTTTTCTTTCCTAGCAATAGATTTCGTGGAATTTTAACAAAGTTTTAAGAAGACAACGTATCAATTATCCAGACAAACTTCAACCCAAGGTGACCAAACAATCAACGAATTTCGCAACAGTTTCACAATCGTCACCAGTATCACTATGTGGTGTTCCACTTTCAAGATTTAAATCAGAATTTATTTACCTTATTAATGTTACTCGGCTTTTATACTACCAAAGAAACTACTGCCGTTTAATAAATTCAAGTACAATATGAATTTCTTTGTTTTGTCATTTTATTATTAGGTCATGTTTCAATTGGTTTAAATGCCGCATAAAAAGTTAAAAAGTTTAAAATTTATTCGTGGTAAATATTTTTTAACATTTTAACTTTTTATCTGTTTCAATTGGGTAAAATTTTGACAATAACATGGTTGCTTATTTTATGTGTAATTGTGAACATATATAGACAATTTAAATATGAAAACATGTAAAATAAATAATTTTTAAATATATATTAGTCAATTATGGTCAGGTTACATATGTGTCATTGCAATTTTTCACCAAATTTTTACATGGAAAATTTTTATTTACAAACAAATATTTTTGTCAGCCAAATGTTTTCTATTTAAAAATTTTATCAGCTTTTGAAGCGGATAAAAAGTTTGACATTTTTATTCACCACAATTTTTAACTTTTTAACTTTTTATGCGGTATTTAAACAAATTGAAACACGCTCTTAGTTTTCTTCGCGGTCTGCCATCTAATTGTCGTAATCCAAATTAGCAAATGATTTTATCGTTTGGTGAATAAATTTGGTGAACAGTGTACTTTGGTCGCGATAGCAACGCAAAACAATATAGTGGATATAAAAGGAAATTTTCGTCAAAAATAAATAATAACACTGTGCTAGTTGAAAAATGCAACAAGCTGGGCACCCGGGGGGTAAACCTAATTCGACTATGCTGAATTCATTGGTGCTAGTCCCATTTCAAAGTTAGTCCCAATTTTCGAGATATCGCTTTCGACATATTTTGCCTCTGAGACAAATATTTGTCAAAATATACACTCATATTCACGTTGATAGCTCCTGAACCATTAAGATTTTCGTTATGCTTTCTTCAGCAAAGTTGTTGCGCAAGCCAAGACCAACAACTTTGCTGAACATATCAAGGCCGAAAAACGACATCTACAATCACATTTTTGTGTTATTTTATTTTTTGAAACGCAAAAAAATAAAATAACACAAAAATGTGATTGTAGATGTCGTTTTTCGGTCTTGATATATTCAGCAAAGTTGTTGGTCTTGGCTTGCGCAACAACTTTGCTGAAGAAAGCATGACGAAATTTTTAATGGTTCAGGAGCTATCAACGTGAATATGAGTGTATATTTTGACAAATATTTGTCTCGACGAAAAACATGTTTTTTATCATTTTTTGTCCATTTATTGAATTTAAATTGATCGAATAAACACCTCATCGACATATATAGATACAATAGAAACTATTTAACAGAAAATTAGATTGATTCAGTTGATTTTATTGTGATTTTTCTCAATTTTTTCCTAAATAATTTACATTTTTCTTAACTTTTAATTTTAATTTTCTGATTTGTTCGTGTCGTCTTCGGGTTCTTCTTCCTCTTGCAAATTCCAACAAATGTCAACCAAGAGTGCATCTAGCTTTTTGCCGCTGTACCAATGTTCGAGCCTTGCCGTTCTTGGTGAAAACGCTCGCCGTGCTCATCGGATTCGGCTGGTGATTGTTCAATGGAATTCTTTGAGTTGGTAACGTGAAGGAGAACTGCCTTCAAGCTGCTTTTAGAGGAATCGATGAACAATCGCCAATCTTCAGGATTATATGCATTGTGCATTGTGGATACCAAACCTCGGATATCAGTGCAAAAAGCGAGTGAATTATTCTCAATTGATTTGAAAAAATTCGTAAAATGACGATGACGATTTATTGCTCCATATATCCGAACATTTGGAGCCAAAATGTTCACTTGTTTTAAATCCTTTGACAAAAGAATGGCTTGCCGCTGAGATAGTTTCAGGCGTCGTACCATAATATCCAAACGACTTTGCGAGATTTCACTGTGATTGCATGGCGCAGTGACATTTGATGGTTGATATATTGATGCAGATGTTTCTCCGGTTTCACCTGATTCAAATGTTGTTGGTAAATAATCCTCGGTTGGGTTTGATCTTTCCGGAACAGGCATTTCATCTGAATGCGGCAGCGGTAGATGTGTATTTCTCGTTGCAGTGTATGTCAAAGAACCACTTTTGTTTCTGTTTGTACCGAAAATATAATTCATGCACCCATAACATTGAACTGCATCATGTCCTTGTAGATCGACCCATATCATCGGGACACCAAATGGCATTGCGGCTCCAGTGTTTTGCCATATATGCAGATGGAAAATGCATGTTGTACAAACAAAAGACGGCATCCAATTTACACCACTAATAAGATTTTGTGAAAAATATAGTCGATATAAATCAGCGGTTTCACCACTTATTTTGCGGCGATTGCTCATAATTGTAAATTTTCCACACACATAACAAAAGCACTTGAGTTTATAACACCTATCCATATTATTTATTTCACCAGATTCACAAGACGATTTTCACTTTATTTTTTGTATTCTTTTGTCACTTTATATATTTAGATGAATAACTTTTTATTTTTAATTGTATATTACAGTTTTTAGTTCTTACTTCTTGTGCCAATTTTTTAACTTTTTTAGAAATATCAATTTCAAGAATAATCTCTTCTTCGGTTTATTTTCTGCTACTGTTACATAATCTATTTTGAAGCTCTTTATATACTGTAGCTAAGGCGCTGCTGTTTGGTACCTGCTTTGTTTTTAAGTTATGGAGGTCGTAAATTTTATTGGGGTTTTGTGTTGATTTTGTCGCGAAGTAAGTTGTGGGTGTTTTTGTTTTTGTACATTTTCAGGGTGTGAATTTTGGCCGTAATTCGTATACGTGCAGAATACTCATGTGTCAGTTTGGGACACCTGTCTAATTTCAGTCCTTTTTTGATTCTGTGCAGAATGGTTACATTTTTATTGAATTTAGTGTATGGTTTTCAGTTTTTATGTGTTGTACGAAACTTGATTTTATGTACTTGTGATGTGTTCTTTGTATCTTATCTGAGATGAGTATCTTGTTTGGCCTAAGTATGCCGAATTCCAGTTGTATTTAGCCTTACCTGTGCACTTATGTTTCTCGAAACGGCAAGGTTGAGCTGGAGTCTTCTGTGAGAAGCTTTTGCCAAAACTGACAAGACCCTGCCTTTTTGGGGAACATGCGAGAAGGCTGGGTTGACAGACGAATGATTTTGTAGAAGTTGCATGAACGAAAAGGAAGAAGAGACTTTAGATAACTTCCTATGCTCGTGTCCGGCACTATCATACAGAAGGCATAAGTATTTGGGCGTGTCCAGTGTGACCAGCCTTTCAGATCTCGCTGAATGTGGAGTGCGAGATATTTTGCGGTACGTACGTAGCTCCGAATGGTTTTGAACAGGGGTAAAGGGGAAAAAGGTTCCTGTGGTATCACAACGGGGCACTCCTGGTCTAATTGTGCGGAAGTGCCACTCCAAGCTCACCTTGGCCTAAGTAAAACACACATATATGGAAAAATAACACAAAAATGTGAATGTAGATGTCGTTTTTCGGTCTTGGTATGTTCAGCAAAGTTGTTCGTCTTGGCTTGCGCAACAATTTTGCTGAACATATCAAGGCCGAAAAACGACATCTACAATCACATTTTTGTGTTATTTTATTTTTTTGCGTTTCAAAAAATAAAATAACACAAAAATGTGATTGTAGATGTCGTTTTGCGGCCTTGATATGTTCAGCAAAGTTGTTGGTCTTGGCTTGCGCAACAACTTTGCTGAAGAAAGCATAACGAAAATCTTAATGGTTCAGGAGCTATCAACGTGAATATGAGTGTATATTTTGACAAATATTTGTCTCAGAGGCAAAATATGTCGAAAGCGATATCTCGAAAATTGGGACTAACTTTGAAATGGGACTAGCACCAATGAATTCAACATAGTCGAATTAGGTTTACCCCCCGGGTGCCCAGCTTGTCACGCAAAAAAAGTTTGAAATTCAAGCACAGTGAATCGTTTCCTATTGATTCACGAACTGACAATAGTCTCAAGTTGTGAATTGAATATTCAATTTAAGCAATATAAAATAATTAATAAACTAATTATATTATCAACTATCTTAATATTAATTTATATCAAATTATTAAAATAAAAACTATATATGTCTTAAACATATAAAAGTATAGTGGTAAATTATTTATTATGAGAAGTTCTTATCGAAATTCTAAATAGGCAGCTTTACCAGCTATACCTACAACTATTGGGCCAAATTGCACGCAGTGAAGAAAAATGTTAAGGTTGGAGACGTATAATTGTATTCAAAGAAGGTAATATACTATCAACATCTTAGAGATTACGAAAAATGATGGCCCTTCATCCAAGAAATTAAAATATAGTCGAGTTGTCACATAAAAAACCAAATCAGGAATTTTGGAATGGTCAATCAAAAAATCTGTATTTTTCTGTAGAATCAGATGAATCAAGGCTAGTATTATATTAGAGTTGTATGTCAGAGCATAGCTCCGTTTAGGTTCATAAAACCTACACAACAAGTATTTTATAATTATGTTGCCCATGTTATTTGAAATGGAACGTATGTAAATCGGTTCTTTGTAAAGCAACCTTGCAGATAACAAAACTTCAAAATTACAGTAATCAGCCAATAAATAAGACTCAAATTTGTTAGACATAGAATTTATAGAAAAAAATTGATTCTATACTATGAACCCAATTAGCAGTTGTGTTTATTTTATTTGGGAAACCAGTGAGAATCGAAAAATGTTTACCTTTGAACGAACGCCAGAGGAAAAGTTCACTAAACCACAAAAGTCGTGGCTCGCAGCAAGTTGGAATTTGTAACACATAGCCTTTTGTTCCAAACAATAATAATGATTGAGTTCTATAACCAGGTCCGAGGGATGCTGAATGAGCGATATGTTACTATTTCGTTCCATTTTTATAATTTCTACTGCACACCCAAATTTGCACTTACCCAGCAGTTGTTGCTTGATGTAGTTTGTGAAGTTGTAGCCGCAACATACTCGTATCTATTTTCTAGGCACCCCAAAATATTTAAATGAATGCTAATAATTTAAAATTTAAATTATGCTCCGAATTTTATAGCAATCATTTTGGTATTGTAACGATTAAGGCTTACTTATATAAGAGCTAGCTACAGGAATCAAGTGATTGGGGGGGGGGGGGGGGGGGGGGGGAATATGTACATCTCGTTCAAACTTGAGTTTACAACGACCCACAAAAGTTATGATACCGCGTACTCTTTTCCTCTCTACAGTAATCTATTTGCTACCTCCAGAAGTATACAATTATGTATTCGACAAACGACACGACTTTTCCATGTCGTGTCGATGTTTATTTTGTATTGCGTAACTATCACGAATCGATTAAAGCTTGATTTACATGATGAAAAAATGTTGGTCAGCAAAAAAAGAAGAGTTTGGTATATTAAAATTTTCGTGTGTTTGACAAGATTCCATCGTGCAAAAATTTTGCTGTGCGTTTTTGTCTTTTTTTTTTGAAGAAATGCTGCCATAAAATAAAAATACTGCATAAAATATAATCGACCCGAGTATATTTTATGGCAACAAATATTATTTATGGCAGTTTATATTTCTTTCTCTATTCAACTAATGCGAACAATTTTAATTGTGTGCAGCTCTAAACACACAGCAAATATTTTGCTGGGTCAGCATTTTTTCATCATCTAAATAGCGCTTAAAGAGCGTTGCCACGTTCCAATTGAAAAAATCTGAGTTATTGTGAATTTTTTCGGTTAACTTAGCAATCGTAACTTAGGTTTGTTGTTATGTTTTGTCAAGAAGCTGTCAGTTTGTATGTCAGATAAATTAAATTGAATTTTACTTACTATATTTGGATGGATATTTAGCTCAAATTTGAAATTACCGGTTTTATTAATAGGAAAAGAAAAAACTTATGTACATAACACGTGTACGTAATGTATGTGAAGTTAGCCCGAAAACTAGCCCGAAAAAATGTGTCTTTGCTACATCTTTAATATTTTCGGGCCAGCCCGAAAATTTTATAAACACTGCATTATCTTAAATTCTCATCCCGAAATAATTTTTTTCATCGTATATTAAGCTATTTGATTTGTGAAAAACTAAATAATATAATAAAACACAATAAATAAACATTTTGTTTGCCACTATGCAAATTTATCAAAAAAATATTATAATAATAATAGTTAAACCAAAATCATAAATGATCGTTGAAAATCTATACTAAATATATGGTTACGTGGTCGCCCTCACAGAAATCCAAAAACTATTGCAAGTGCTACGAAAAAGTGATCAAAACCAAGAATACAAATATATACATTAATTATCATATCAGTGGGATAGAAGATTCTAAATACCTGAACGCACATAATGATCGGAGTACACAAATTCAAATTTTCACTGTTACATTTTATTCTGTAGCAGATTACACAGAGATTTCCGACTACTTCGGCTACTGTCTGGAGCCAGTGTTGGCAATCATAAATCTTAATCATATACCCCCATTACCATATCAGTGGGATAGAAGGTTCATATTAGCCTGAGTCTGCATAATAATGATTGGAGCACACAGATTCAAATTTTCACTGTTACATTTTATTCTGTAGCAGATTCAGCGGGGAATTCAAAATTGTGAAACTATAACTTATCATGAAGCAGGCGACATAGCACCTTGAAAATTGAAAAAAAAAAAAGTTTTACAAATATTTTTTTTAATGGAATAAAAAAAGATATCTTTTAATGAAACTTTCCATTGACATTTTATTTAACTGAAAGTATACAAAAACAAATTTTTTAATTATTTTTAGCCCAAGGTAGTCTGCTACAAGGGTTTTCCAAAAACACTGAAAATTCGTGGCGTGCATCATAACTTCTCTCAGAAACTTCTGAAAAAAACGGGGTTTTATTCAGCATTAAATCGCCATTGAAATGAACTAAAACGAAAAAAATTGGTTGAAAAATAAAAAAAATGGCGGCATTTTTTCGAAAATGCAGATTTTTTGCCCCCAACCTCCCCCCCCCCCCAATTAGTTGTAACTCAAAAAATTGAAAGCCGATTTTTTCTTCCGTAGGTCATTCTGAGCAGAAATATATGTAGATCAACGTGTTAAAATTTTAGAACGATTGGATAAGTAGCACGCCAACTTGAAAAACGTCATTTCGAAATAACCGCGTTTAAAGTTCATCATTTCGAGATTACCGCATATAAAAACGACTTTGGCGCGCTTCGCAATAAATTTTGTTTGTTGAGATTTTCATGTTTATATCATTAAAATCATGTTTTTAAACGTTCATTCTAACACAATCTACCATAAAAAAAAATTCGATTTTTTGAAAATTTGAAGTTGCTATGTCCCCTTAAAACTTCAACTTGCTAAAGTGATTTCATTAAAAATGTAAATTTCTAAGAATCATGCATACATAAGAAAACATAACAGTGAAAATTTGAATTTTTGTGCTCCGATCTTCACATACATGTGTACGTAAGAATTTATTTACCAAGAATAGTGCATCAGTATGAATTTCAATCTTAAAATTTACAACAAATTTAGAATTGCTCCTGGTTGTAGAAACGCATACAAATTTATTGTTGAAATACAATTAATTTAAATAAAATTAGTATGTGTTTATTAATTACTCGCTGATTTTAATAAATGATTTTATAAAAAATTAATTTTCCTAACGTATTTCTATAGGTTTTTATTGATTACGGCTCACAAATTTATAAGTCGTGAAGAAAAATGACATCGACAAAAAAAATGGCGTTTTTACGACAAACGTCGATTGATAGCGACATTCATAATACCAATTTTAGCAGTCGTCGGAAAATCGACATCGACACGATAATCACAATAGGGGTGAATATTATAATAAGTTGATATAATTTTAATTAAATGTATTCAATTAGCAAACGGTCGTATAGCACAGTCTGTAATTTGCAGAAGATTTATATAATGTTTGATTGTACCATTATCTATTTACCTATAATTTAATTGTTTTAGAGAGAATAATTTCTAATATGTATCTGTATCTACTACGTACTTATATAAAATGTGAGTCCGATTGTAAGTCCGGGAGGAGAGATTGCTTAAGCTTGGTGATAATTGAATAATACAGAGAAGGTGTGTGGGGAAAATATAGAACTTGATCATGTAGGGGAGATAATGAGAGGTGTTGAGGTTGATAACTGAGATGACAAAAATCAGTTTGGGTTTCGAATTAAACCATGATCGACCGGATAAGGCATATTAAGCAATACAAAAAGAAAATAAAACTCAATATGAAAATTTAATTAATATTGAATTCGGTATTAGGAATTATCTTTAAAAGTGAAACAATAATAATAAAAAAAAAACTAATAGAGTTTAGTCAAACACGATTAAAAATAAAAATCGAATATCGTGAATGTAGTGGATACAGAAATAAACTGTAAAGTGTGATATGTGCACGATGTCTTGGTGTACACAAGATAAAGATCATTAGCAAAAAAACGATAAACATTCGCTGGCTAGAAAGTGTTAGTGTGTTTTAGTTGCATTCAAGTTATGTGCAGAAATGTATCTGATGGCACGACAATTATTTAACTGCTCTAGTGTCATGCCAAAAGCTTATGTTATAAAGCTATATAAAACATATAATTAAGTGGTGAATGCAACCTGAGTATCGAAAAAAAAACAATTTCATCAGTGTTGAGCGGTAAAGAAATCCGTAATGTTATACATAACGTGCACGTTCGAAATTAACGGTCCTCCGTTGTGAATAAAAACGCGCGCTTCAACTAACCAAACTCTCTCACACCATATCTCCAGTAAAAATAGGTGATTTTCGACAAAACTTTCTACGGATGTTATCAAACCGAACTACAAGGACATCGGTCACCGAGCGTTTTATATATTTCGTTCGAGCGTTACCGACTTGTTTATATTTTTTTCTTATTCATCATTTCAAATTTGTTATTTATCGATTCATATAGTTTTAATAAGCATGTTTTGTTTATGTGGTTAGGGATCTAGTAGGTTGTTATATCCAATTAAATTAATTGTTAAAATTACAGACATTTTAAAGCTTTATTTTATGAGCTTCTCTCATTTAGTTATTTATTTGCAAAAGTATCTTAAGACTTAGTTAAGCTTTTTCACTAACTCACTAATTTAGTTTAAGGGCATAATTGAAGATTTCTGGTTGTAAGAACTTCATAATCCACTTTATGTACTATCAAAATCTTTTTTTTTTACTTTTGTGAATAATTAATTCTGGAAACCCAAATTAACATGAGTTTATATTAATTTATTAATACGAGCCAAAATCTGATTTCGAATTAATGTAATTCGCTTGCAAATTCGTTGCTGATTCCGAATCTGTAATCAATTTTACGCTACGCTACGTTCATTATCATCTAGTATAGGATGAGAAATTGGTGCAATGGATCCGGAGCATCTCCCAATTCGTAGAATATTTTAATAGTTTTTGCTTTTATTTGCGGTAGAATTATATTGTCTGCACACTTAGGGATATGTATAACGTGTATACATATTTTTTTTTTGTACTAAGGATGTTCAGCATGTGGTGTATAGAACCCTCCACCCGACTCGTGCTACCAATCAAGAAGTGTGCCACTACGTGCTGACAGCGTGTTAAACCATACGTTACAGTATGCATCAACAATTTATATACATACGTATAACTCACACGGTTATAGATGTGTGAAGTTTAATCTAATTTATTTAACAGTAAATATTTAAATTTTTCTTGTACTTATTTTAAAAATAAGACATCATTTAACCTTTGCAAACAAGAAAGCTTTCCATTAAAGCCGCCAGTTCTGTAGTTTCACTGAATACTCACTCATATCTACAAACGCGATTACTGTTCCTTAATATTGAACAAAATTCACCCTACGCCTTCCCTATGAGTTGGCGACTGGCGACTCATGCACGAATAATAAAAAATATTGTTGATTTATTTCAGTACAAAGGAACACGATTTACAAAAATAACACACAATACCGCACTAATTTGAGACGGAAAATAAAACTTGTTGAAATTTCTGGCGGTTACGAGAAACCAAAAAACCTTTCCCCGCACAAATATATTTTAAAAAATATTCTAATCTCATTTTTGTATAACATAAATTTATGAAGTTTAAAAAGTTTTCTTTTTTTTTTGTTCGATTTTAATTTTTGATTTATTTTTATTGTACAACATTTTTTGCATGTTACTTAAAAATAATGTTTTAAGGTATTTTTTATTTAATTATTTATTAAGTTAGCATACATTTAAATAAACATACTTTACGTCTCAAGAAGCCAGCATAAATAAATAACCAAAACTCAATCATGCAATAAAAAAAAATTTAATGCGACAAATTTACATAAAAAACTGATTTTATATATTAAAGTATGGCTGGCTATGTGTGGTGTGCTTTATGTGACTACGATTTTTATTGTGATTAGAGTGTTTTATAATTATACGTGCAATTAAAGTGTGTATATAAAATTTCTAAGATTTTTTAAATTTATAGTCGAACATATAACTTTCTAGACGATTTGGAGTAGAAAATATGGTTGGTACTTTTATTTGATCGGAAAATTCAATCCTGCTATATAGTATACTCAGCACAAACATACACACACAACATTTATTTCATTACAGCAAAATCGTAAAGAAAAACTTTATGACGATTTTGGCCGGTAGAATAAAATATTTTTAAGGGAAATATTTTTTGTTTTCTAACTTTAAAATAAGAGATCGTTAAAATTTCACCGTTCTTAATCTCGTCGAGACGAAAGAGGATGCTTATGTTTTTGTTGTTTTACTATATACTAACTGAGACTAATTTATTAGTATAAAACTCGTTCGTTTTAATGACAAAAGCTTTATTCGTACCTTTTAAATGCACACACTAATAATAGAGCTTTCAACACCACACCAAAATATTAACAAAAACATTTTCATTAAAAAAAATTTTACTGGTAGGAAGGTGGGTATTGGTAGGTAGGCAGTCGTAGTTTAAATTAAAATAAATTAATCATCTCTCTTATATGTTGTATGAAGCTATATATTTTATATGATTAATTTAATCTAAAGATGAATTAGACGTCAGAGTGCTGAATTGGATATAAACATTGTAAAAATCTTGATGATTTGACTGTTTATTCTACGACGCTTTTCATTACGGTGTTTAAATTTAATTTGTCATTTTTGAGGTAATTCATTATACCTGAGAATTATGTCTATTGGAATGGGAATATGGGTGGCATGAATCGAGAAGATTTTTATTTTTGTAATGAGTTTCAGTTTGACACAAATTAAATCAATTGGTTATAATTGTGAATGAATCCTGAACGTATTTCTGTTCTTTTGCTATTTATTTATTTGTGATCTTTAGAAAAATACATAATCTTTCGTATGAAAGGAAAAATATTTTAATTATTACAATTTACAATAATGCGACAAGAGCCAATTATAATCGGCTTGCGCTCCGTTTTATCAAGCGTTAGTCGAAGTATTCGTTAATTCTTCTGCTGACCGCTGCTCTCGTATGCTCGAGTATTTTAGGAATAAAAAAATAGAAATCAGTTCTAATGCAATTAATGTGTGTATATGTTACAGTTAAAGTCCGAGATTGCTAAATGTCCGAAATTCCTATTTTGTTAATTCATTTAAACAATTACAAAATGGTTGTCCATAGACACAGTATGTTAACGAAATTTTTGTTGAACTTCCTACATACATCTTTGTTGTTTTATTTACTTACCATCAGAGGGCTAAGGGACATGGGGGGTGCATCTAGCTTCCGCAAGCCCGTGAAAATTAGTAAAGTAATCAGTCTTTTTTATTCTTAATGACTTAGACAAATAAAAGTATTCCATGGTGTCAGAGCAATAAAACAGTTTCCCCCATTTATATTCGGACATTTACCGATTTTGAGCTTTCACCGTTATATATATGCATTTTTATTGGTTGATTGATTGGACAGTAAAACCAAGTACTTGACAGGTGGTCCTGGATAACGCTGACCCTATTCCTACAGCCTGTTTACACATAACAATAGGAGGGATAGAAAAGGTAATTTTTTTTTTTTTTTTTTTTTTGGGACGAAAAGACGCGGTTTCAGACAACTAGCGATCGTACACCCACAATTCTAATCTACTTCTTACTACTAGAGGGAGGATAAAGACTTAATGGGTTTAATGGATAACGATGGTATTGGTCTTCAACAATTGCTTCTCTAAATCAGCAACCTGAAGGAATACATTATTTCACGTACATCTGGAAATACATATATAAAATTTAATTCTAAATTAATGCTTTCTGGCTTCCTAAACAAATTGATTGATTGGATGCTTCATTTGCCAAAACGGTTAATTCCGTAAAACAAAAAGTTGACAAAAAATGACAAAATACAAAAATGGTTTTAAAATTTCTTATAAATTGCAATTTTAATTACTTTTAATTTTGTCATTTAATTGTGTTAACACGTACTATTACAATAATTTATTTTGAGTATATAGAGCCAATCAAGTACGTTGATATTAAAATTTAAAAGAAACCAAAAATGGAGTTAATCGGTTTGGCCTGTGAACCATCCAATTAATATTTCAAAGAAATATTATTTCACCTACATCTGTAGATTTCCTGAAATTTAGTTCTAAATTAATATTTTCCTGCTTCATAAACAATATAAACATTTATTAATTTAATCCTAACGCAATTCGACAACTTACAGTAGAATTCCCTGAAACCATAATTAGTTAAATTAGATTAAAAATTACTCTAAAATCCATTAGATTTAACAAAAAATATGTAAGGCATCCCAAAGGTAGTGGTCCCCGGAAAAGTATCAATGTTATTCAATGCCAGATTAACTATCGGGTTAGATATTTTAAATAAATTTGGCTAATTTCGCAAAAAATTCAAATGTTTTATTAATTTTAGCACCAAACCATAATTACCAAGTAAATCATACCGCAAGCACATATTATGCCATGCTTAAAGGAGCTATGCCATTCCACAACCTATTACTGTCACATATGGTATGCAGAATTGGATTGGCACTCTAACATGACGCTCAATGAAACTAGGCCATCTCTCAACAAATAATGGTCCAATTCGGTGGGTAAAGCTCAATTTGACAACATTTTGGGATTCAAATATAATGAATGAAACCAGGCCGTCTTCAAGTTCCGCAAATCAACCATTCTGAATAGAACTTGGGAACCAATTGGGTGGGGATTTAAAAATGGACGCAATTTCTTAACCAATCATATTTGAATCCGGAATGGTGAGTTAAACTGAGACTCCAACATAAATTCCGGATGAAGTTCTGGATTTTTCTACAAAACAAATCCGAAAACAATAGGCCAAGGAACTATTCAGTTCTTCCATTCACCACAGTCGAAACTAACTTGGCCTTAACCCGCTAAGAGATGGTTCAGTCAAATCTAGCTTTCCAAAACTAAAATTTGTTAGAATTCCAATCCAGTCTAATTCATACCCAAAAATAATTTATGCATCTTCCGCATTATACTGTCTAGAAATAGATTACTGAAACAATTCCGCACATGTCAGTCAATCAAAAAATGTCAAGGTTTACGTGAGGTGATAGCCCGAACGGAAAATAAAACCACGCTGAACGCTTCTTAATATTTGGTGCCTGAGCAAGTCATTGAATAGGATTTAGAACTCAAACCAAATGATATTCGTGACTGACGTTCCCATGGAATTGCGAACCTGTTTCGAGAAATGTCGTTGAGCCAGATAAGTTCTTTCATAGAAATAGTGGGAGCAGTAAGCAATGTAAAGAACAAGTCAACATTAAAAGTCCGAGGCACATCGAAGTTGTACTTGTCGTTACAAACGAAGACCGGACAAGTGGTGAAGTGGTTAAAGCTTCGGCACCTGGACCGGGAGGTACTGGGTTCAAATCCCATCATCCTTATCAACCACTAAAAAAGTGAACAAACCCAAAAATTTTAATTTTTCAGGCGAGCAAAAATGAAAAATACTACTACTACTACTACTACTACTACTATAAAAAATATTATGTTTTATTTAAATTATTTGAAATTGGAAAATAAGTACAAATTTTTAACGTGCCTTATTACTAATATGAATTTCACCACCCTGCGTATACACAAAAAAAAAAACACGTAAACACAGATCTACTAGGTTTCCGTGACAACGCTGCATAAACTAAATCGCAGCAATCAAAACAAAAATATTTAAAACATAAAACTCGCCCGGAGGCTGTTCGCAAACTCTACACGGTTAACACTGTTACAACTGTCATTGTTAATAGGACGTGTATGCTTAACAATGATTTTGTTACAAATGTCATTATTTTACAGATGATTAACGATGACTAAAAAAAAATTATGCGCATAGTACTTTTATCCAACACATTGACCACTTAAAGAAGTTCATTAAAAAATTATTTTGTTTAGATATTGATGTGAAAGAATATTTTTAAACTTGATTGTAGCATAAACCGTAATATATGCATTTTAATAATTAAATATTACAGCCGAACAATGTTGATAATGCAGATAAGGACTTACAAGTCCAACATAATCCAGGTTTAAACGATCAAGGATGTTATTCAACAGTAAAATGTCGATAATGCAGATTCCATAGATAGATTTACTTCAATATTCAAATAAAAAATACCGGCAATATAGATAACCCAAAACACGTCATAACAACCCCTTCACCTCCCATACCACCACTACTACCATCCCCATAACCACACCACCCACACAATCTCACATCTACAAGAGATATATTTATTACACATTCACATGCTCTATGAAATCAAAATAAAACAGAAAATAAAAACATTCTATAAATTTTAAGGAGGGATAATAAAACCCATACATCGTACCACCGAAAACCCTAAAAACATAAATGTCCAAATCAATTGGGCTCTAGTCCATGAATTGCTTGAACTTTTAGTGAAGAAATTAAGTATGGATATCTCCATCAGTTATAAAGTTATCGTGGACAAAGACGGACAGCCGGCAAACAGAAACCATATAGCTTTTTTTAACAAAAATACTTTCATAAATTTTCCAACAGCAAATAAAAATTTCACCCATAAATCATTATCAGACCTACACCAAGCCTATAAAGAATAGCCCACCTATAGTCACGAGCAATCGAATCGGTATAATCAGATTGGTGTCTATCTGGCAAAATCTCGAATAACGAACGGTTTAATCGAAAATACATATGGAAAAAATTAAGATTTCACCTCATCAGACCCACACCTTAAACTTATGATAAAAATCTGCCAATGGCAAAATCTCGAACGATGGGCGATTTTATCAGCTGAAGAAGATTAAATTCAAAAATTCATCCGTATAACCTCGCCAGACTCACCCCAAACCTGTAATCATAATCTACCTATGGTCTTGGAATATCAAATCGGCATTGTCAGATAGATGTCTGCTAGGCGAGAGAGTGACGAATTTACCGAAAAAAACATGGGGATGATCAAAGTTTTACTACAATATCTTCCCACCCCAACCCTATCTACGTATAGGGGCCATTGAATTGACCTATTAACATCTATCTGCCATTATCTTGAATTATAAACTATTGTAATGGCAACTACAACCCTTTGAATGCTTGATTCAAGTTCTTTTTATCGATAATGGTCGGAAAATAGTCTCTTTGAAACAGATATGGCATTTCACCTGTATAATCTCATCAGCCCACTCCCTATAAATAATAAAAACCTACCTATGGCCGTGGGCTATCGAATCGGTATGGCCGGTATGGCAAGATCTGGATGGACAATTTTAATCAAAATTTTACCCCCATAGCCTCATCAGACCCACGCTAAATTTATAAACAAAATCTACCTGTGGTCATAGTCTATATCGATTTGGCATAGCCAGATTGGCTACTATCTGGTAAAATCTCAAATAACGGACGATGTTATCGATAGAAAAAGGGAAAAATCAAATTTTCATCATTATAAGCTCATCACACTCACCCCAAACCTATATAATCAAAGTTTACGTATTGTCATCGGCTATCGAATTAGCCAAGTCAGATTGCTGTCTATATGGCGAAATATCGAATGATGAACTATTTTAAGGACAGAAGAAGAGGAAAAGAAAATCAAAATTGTTACCATATAACTTCATCAGAACTACCCCCACAAACTGTAATCAATGTCTGTCTATGGTCAAGGGCTATCACATCAGCATAGTTACATTAGTGTCTACTATGATTATTTGATAGTCCTTAATGTTTGATAACTTTGTCTTATGTGTCATGAAATTCGCAGGAGTCCCGTCTCGAGGGTGTAATTTGACAAAATTTAGATAGTTAAAATCCACTTTGATGAAACTATGGCCACTTTCTAGGCCTTAACATTTTTTAACTTCATAATAGCCATTTGTTAGACCTTCCTGCCTGTTAACTGTGGTCTAATTGTAAAAAAATCAAATGGGACTTTCTTGCTACTTTATTTAATGGCCCAGTGGTCTAGGTTAAATGTTTTTTGGGACAAGTAGTGCAGTGGTTAAAGCTTCGCCACTTGGACCAGAACAAACTACTGTAGTATTTAATCGTAATAAAAAATATTTTTTATTTTATTCACAAAATAATTTTTATTGAAAAAATTGATGAAGCTGCTCTGCGGTCAAAAAGTAAGCGAATGAGAAAAGTAAAGTTCAACAGCTTCAGCTTATCAGCATATAAAAGGACGGTAATCTTAATTCAAATAAATTTGCTAAATACTTGTGATGCCAATAGTTAAACTATTCACACATACAGCGCTACCTTACAAAATCAACTGACGATAAATCAATTTTCTACACTATCATGAATGTAAATGACAATTCCAAATGTCAACAGAACAGCTGGTATCATTCAACATTCGTAGATAAGCAATATTGATTTAACATAAATAAATTCATTAACCAATTTACAATTTTAACTGGTATAGGCAAATATTGGGAAGTAAATTTAGATTAAATTACAATGAAAATATAGCTAATTCCAAAAAAAAAAATTAAAAGAAATTCAACTTCAACTAAATATAAGATAAGTAGCATTAATTAAAATTGAATTCTGATCCTGAACATGATTCGAATCCCACCAGAGGCTGGATGCGAATTTTTGCCATCGATTACGATCGGTGATGTTAATAAACACAACTAAGACCATCTGCTGGGCAGGTGGTATATAAGGTAATGGTGTGAATTAGTGGTGTGTGCGTGAATCAAAAGGGGAAATCCACTGAACAAAAAAAAAGTCATGCTCAGCATTGGTGAAATGTTGGTTTGATAGTCCTTATTGCTTGTTGAATTTATCCTGATTGCGAAAAAATTGAACTAAATGTTCAATTGGCTGCGGAGGTTTTACAAAATTTTAATAGTTAAATTTTTTGCAAATTCATTGAATATTCCTTTGCTCTAGGTTAACCTAAATCCGTATTGTTGCCAAATTAAATAGGCCCTTATGCCCGTTAACTCTATCCCAATTGTGAAGAAATTTTGATGGGGTCAAGCGAATTTGACCTGATTTAGATTTTACACTGTTAATCAAATACATTGAAATGTTCGGCGCTTTAGGTTAACCTAAAACCACCTTGATGCCACTTTGGCCATTTGATGTGGCTTATTGCTCGGTAAATTAACTTCGATTGTGAGGAAAATCTTATAAAAATACGATGGTTAATTTGATAAGAGAAAATTAGTTCAATTTCTTGCAAATTCATTGAAAAATCCGGCGACCTAAGTTAATCTAAATCCACATTAATGCCACTAGGGTCATTTCAAAGTCATTAAAGTCTTTAAATCTCCAACCCAATTGTAAAGAAAATCTGATGGAGCTACGTGGATGTAATTTGTTAAAATTTCGATACATAAATATCTTGCAAATTTGTTGAATGGTGCACCGCTCTATGTTAAGCTAACATATAAGCCACATTTTGATGAGGCTACGAAAATGAGACATCTTTAAATAGTTTAGTTTCTTGCAAATTCATTGAATGGCCTGCTCTTGTTTATTTAAATACGAATTGATACCAATTAAGCCATTTGATAGGCCTTAATGTCAACAGACCATAAGCCTAATTGTGAAAGAAATCTGATACTGGGGTGCAATTTGGCAAAATTTCGGTCGTTGGATAGCTAATATTTGGCAAATTCTTTTATTATTACAACGCTCTGGATTGTATGTCCCCATTAATGTAACAATAGCCATTTGCTTGGCCGTTAACTCAAGCCCAATTTAACTAAATTCTGTTTGAACTACTGAGGTGTAATTTGGTAAAAATTAATATAGTTAAATTAAATTCATGTTTAAATTTCTGAGTTTTCTTAACCCTCTGCTTAATTGTGAAGAAATTCTGATGAACCATGGTAGTGTAATTTAGAAATTAGCAATTTCCTTGATTGTTTCGGTGTATAAGGCATTAATGCGTGTCAACTCTTGCCTACTTTTGAATAATTTCTGGTGTGTTGTTAAAGAATTTACAATAAACTATTGAAAGCTATAGTCAAATTAAACACACGTAGTCTTAACAGAATTGCTCCACAATTGTGTTCGACCAAATAAGCAATACGGCATATCAAAATGCAAAATAACAACAACGCGATTGTAAGCTTACCTAAAGCGTTTGACCATTCTATGAATTGGTAAAAAAATTTAACTATCAAAATCTATAAGACAAATTATACCCCCCATGGTTAACAAGGCGCATCAAATAGTAATTGGGGCCGCTTATAATGCTGATTTATAATAACCTAGAGAGCCGACCCATTAAATAAATTTGCAATGAATTGAACTACTGAAATCTGGTTAAAATATACCGCTTCCAGCTTATTATAATTTATTCGAAATTGGTCAAAGTTATCGCGAATTTAAGTTACCTAGCCCATTTGATAATTTGTAAGATATCGAAGAAACTTAATCTTTTTAAATTACACCACTGTTGTTAAATCAGAAATAAGGCTTAAGCTAACGAGGGTTATGGCCTATCAAACGGCCTTAGTTATATCAATGCACATTCAGATCATTTTAAATGGGTATACTAATTCTATGAACCATTTTAAAATACTGCTTTTAATGTGAAATGTGATTCCTTGTTGAAAGAACATAATATCAAAGACGGTGTATGGTGAAAAAATTTGAATAATCGCTTACGATTCGAAGAGAATAAGTAAAGAAAACAAAATAATAAAACTTTCCGTTCTCATTTTCATAGTTTTTTTTGATGTTTTTCGTCAACTCAATAGCATTTTGGGCCTTTGGGGTTGTTTATGTGTTTCAGTTATTGAAAATGGATTTATCGCAGTATTGATTAAAATTAAATTTATCGTTAAAACTTTATCGTGTACCGAGTTTCTTAAAAATAAAACGGCATCGAATAAATCAATTAAAAACCAAATAAAAAATCAAAATACAATATGAAAATAAAATGTTCATGATAAACAAAGTTCGGATAGTTGTTTCTAACTATAAACTGTTGAAATAATTTAACACATTTTTTGTGTATTTCCTAATTGTTCATCGATAATTACGTTTATGCCAAATCAAAATATCTTGGATTTCCTTGGTAACGATGTTCTTGAAATAGACTTAACGCCATTGCACAGTTGAGCTTTTTTGAGCAAAGCAAGCTATGTCGTGAGATCACAGCTTTTCATTTTACTTTGCAAAGCAAAAATAAGTGAAACCGTTCTCACAGAGCTTAGCTCAACACGCTCGTAACAGTGATTTATTTAAATGCTTTATTTTTGCCATGTATGATTTCTAATGTTTGATTTATTTGAGCTTTACCTACCAAAATGGGAAGCAGTAAGAAAAAAGCTGGTATCAGCCTTGAAACTGAGCTTTTGTGTGCAAGGAGCCTTACAATACAATGTTTACTGCTGTCAAAAAATGTGTGTTAGACAAATTAATTTCTACTTATTTATGCTTTCTACAAAGAAGTTGCTACCTTTTTACTTAACGAACCCGGACAAATAATTTTGAAACTAATCTTATAACATTTCTTATTTCCTTAGCTCTAAAAAATTCAGCAAAACACTGGAGTGGAATTGAAATTTTAGTTTATGTGGCTATGAATGGAACTCACTTCCATTACATAATCGAATTAAATTAAAATCGAACATTCGGCGCTCCGAATAATTAGCGTTAGCATTAGCACACGTTACATTGTTTTCGTATTTTTTTTTTTAGTTTGATTATGAAGTAAAGGAAATTTTTTTTCTCTTCTTTTTTGTGGTGGTGTTTTTCGTTTGTTTACGAGATTATTTTTTTGCTATAGTTGCATTAGTTAGTTTTTGTTAATTGTATCATTAACACACATTACTGTCAATCACTCGACTGGGTTTTGAAATGCACAAATATTTGAAATGCACAAATATTTGAAATGCAATAATTGTAGAAGCTAACGGCTTCGATAACTCTTGGGGGTTTTAGATTTTAACTTCGGGGGACGTAGGAGCCGGGATTAGCAAACATGTCGCACTGCGTGCTGCCCGTAGGAGCGGATTATTTAGAATCTATTAATGACGTCAAAAACCCAAACATTCTTTTCAGGACGATCAAAAATATATTTTATTAAAAGAACGTATTTATACAAATCCAATTTTGTAAATTAAATCTTACAATTATTGGTTGTGGAACGGTCAAATTCAATTGAGCAGGGCAAATTCCAAAAATTCTAGAAACAAAAATAAAAATAAAAAGTAAAAAAAAACCCTTGCCAGGGTTTGGCAAGCAAAATAGATGTTTTAGCCCAAAACTGGCCTCGAATATTTTATTTCCCAATGAAATACAGCTATTTTGAACCGAGTTTGATCATAAATAGGTAGGAAATTTAATTAGTCAGACGAAACCGAATTTCTAAAATGAATTCTCTATATTGAGTTCTTGCTAAGAAAGCTGTGCCTAAAAAATCTTATTAGGCACAATTATATTTAACAAGTTAATCTAACATCCATGTTTGAATTTAATTTTTTCTGAATATTTGAGGCTGCATTATAAACAAACTTTTGAAAATATCACTGTGCAATTTTGAAATATTAAAAAATGTATCACTCAGTGTGAAGGGCTCCAAACTTACTATTGCTAGTATAATATTTATACAATACAAAACGCTCACTTTTCGCTTCTAAAATATCATTACTCTTTATCAAAATTTCATTACAAATGGCACATTTTGAGTTTTTTAAATTTTGTTGTTTTTTTTTTAAAATACCTTTTGGAAGAATCATCAAAATCGTCTTGGCATCCAAGTCCATCATTAGCGTCTTTTTCTATCAAGATTTCCAAATCTTCATTATTTCTTGATATGTTTTGTTTGCTAAATTAAGATTCATGGGCTTGCGGCTCGATAAAAGTGTCTTTTAAAACTATATATTGGTATGATGATATAAAATATCCGTCATAATATCAGTGGTCAACATTTCGTCTGCATAGGTTTCACAGTTTATAAAAGCAGAATTTTCCAAAAATTGTATAGCCATTATTTTTCCTTTGGGATGATTGAATTCATAGAGCGATGGATTCGCACTATTGCCACCCCGTTGACAAACAAGTCCAAAAAAAATTTTCTATTGGATCTTGATTCAAACGAGCTGTTAGAATAAAGTCAATCTTATTATTCTTTTGTTTTAAATGATCTAACATTGATAAAATTCCACCTACCATTTGGATTATTCCATTCAAACAATAAACGGTAGATTTATTTTTAAGATTTTGATGAACTTGATTATCTATTTTTAGAGCATATTTCTGAGGATTCGCGACAAAAACCAATTTGCTATTTAAATTATCAAAGAGCATATCGTGTTTCTGAATGAAATTATCATTAGATGAAGTGAACGGCTAAGCATTTGTAGAAAATTTGTTAACACCGGACATCGTTCTTACTCCAGCTGCCACTGTACGACTAAAACTTTGAGTAGCAAATTTTACTCGCATTTTTTCGAATGAGTTTGGATAAATATGCCGGTTTGTAAGTTTTGGACACAACTTTGTAGTTCTGAGTTTTTCTGTTTCAAATAACTCTTTTACAATATCCCACGAAACGATCCCGTCAAGTGTGCTTAAATTGCAATTCATTAAAACGTTTATGATGGATTTTATTATGTGCGAAACGTCATATAAGGCAAATATTTTGTGTTCATTGAAATAAAAAAATAGGGAATTTTTATCAGCATGATTTCATCAGACATTTCATCAAACATCAATACAACATACTTTTCTTTATTACTCATCACATCAGCTTTTTCTTTAAATTTTTAATCGAAGCCCAGCGAAACAGTGAAGTCTTGGATGGCATATGCAAGTTTAAATTGTCTCGTAGATAGTTGTAAAATGCCGGTGATTTGAAATGTATCTGTTGAGCGATATTTCGCTGATCTTGTGGCCATTGCTTTCTTCGATCTATAATCATCTTAGCAAACTTCTTTGCATCAGGGCTCAAACTTGGCAACCTTTCAATTTCTTTGCAAACCAATACATTTTTATGCACTGAATGAACTTTTAATTTTTGTTTCCTTAATTTAATTTGCTTTTTGATATTTAATAATGCTTTTCGTAACAATATGTTTTTCTCTCGTAATAATTCTTAAAGCTTTGTCGCTTTTTCAAACATAGCTTGATAATAAAACGAATTATTTAATCAGCAGTTACTACAGGACTAATTGGCCTGGTCGTTTTGAGAAAGATAATTATCACAAGGTTAATTAAAATCAGCAGAAATATCCACAGGAATATTCAACTCGACGTTCGCTGAAGTCCTTGCATAAGTGTTAATGTTTTCATAACGAGTAGGTATTTGATTATCAGTTTTTAAATCTGGATACATCAAGTAATATTCAGGGACACAATTTTTTTTAACCGCCGTTTATCTATATATTTCGATTTCGGATCAAAATGCTTTTCGCAAACCAACAGCTTCGGTAAATTTCACTTTTGCAATCCACATTTATATACCCATACGTCAAACATATCTTTATTCGAAGGAAAAACAAAAAAATTTCGTTTTTCAAGTTTTCACAGCACACAAAACACCAGTTTATACTTGTCATGATTATACTTTAAACTGATCAGAATAAAAAAATAACGGAATGATGTTACTATTATGAACGATTACCAGTATGTATTTGATTTTATGCGAATATATTTTGTAGTTTTAATTGTTACAAAATTATTTTAAATAAGCAAAATATGTTATAAATCACTTTTCTTATTTCCACTTCACTGAAGAAAATTTAATTTTTGGACATTACCACTTAACAAAGTAAAACAAAACTAATCCTACAACAAAACCAACCTGTTAGCATTTATTGTGCAGTATCGATCGTTTTTATTTCGTGTACGATGATTTTTTAACACTCGTCAGTCGGCATAGGTACAATTGTACCTTTTCTATTTTTAAATACTAGTAAGTTTTCTTGTAGAAGCCGGAAAGAGTTAAAGCTTTGTGATCTCTACATTTTAATAATGTGGAAATTCCAAATATTATCTATTTACAAAAATTATGTCTATAGTGACGATTTTCATATAAAATATATGAAAATACAATTGTACGTCTGCCGCCTGTTAGCGTTGTAAAATTATGCCGCCGGACGAGGGTTAACCATGATTTTATTTTCTCAATCTCTCATCTACAATTATAGTAGCGTAAAAAACGGGAATAAAAAGAGAGAATATCAATAAACAAGAGAATTCATTTCTATTTAATGTTTTTGATTTCAGGGTTCTACGTTGCGATCGTCCCCAAATTGAAATCGATTGTCTCCAGAATTTTATTTTGCACGTTATATGGTACGGAAAGTCTTTATAATATCATAGTTTTTGATAATATAAACTAGAGAACTCCAATACATTTGAAAAATAATTGTACTTAAATATCAACTGACAATTTTCACCTGAAAATCTTTTTTTTTGATGCAAAACCATAGATGGTTGTTAAACCAACCAACTAAACTTTAATTTTAAAAAATATAATGTCAACTTGGTTCATTATGTTCTGATTGATATTAATTCTCGTAACCTGTCCTGGATTATGGAACTTGTTTTCATAAAATAACCGAACATAAAGGTTGCCAATGGAAGTTTGTAAGTTAATAGCCAGAAACTGAAAATAATCATTTGGGCAGAATAAATATTATTGTATGAATTGTTTCTCAATTTCCTATTAAGACTATCAAATAATCAAAAAAACATTTATAGCAAGTTCTTTCCAAAAATAAAATAAATTTATTTTTTTTATGTCAAAGAACACGATACACGATTAATTTTTTTTTAGTAGTGTATGTGTTAAAATTGACATTCGATTTTCAAAATTTTTATATTGACAGTTTATTGTCAACAAATTATCAACACAATTTTTTGTCAACACAATTATTTTAACACAATGAAAACGAAACAATAAAAAATTATTTCAAAAAAATAAAATTATTTCATATGTCAAATTCTCACGGTCAACTAGTCAAAAAGTTATAAAAAAAAAATCAAATGAAATATTGAGATTTTTCAAAATTGATTGCGATCAAAAAAAAAACTAATTTTTTACTTGGAAAGAACGTGCCACGGTATTTCGATCAAAATTTTTTGATCTTAAATCAATTTTTTTGATTTATAAATCAATTTTTTTTTGAAAGAAATTTCTATTAAATTTAACATTGTATATGGAACAAAATTTCATTGAAATGACTTCCACGGCTGGCTCAGTTTTTCATAACATTTTCGATTGTATGGACTCCAATCTCATCAATGGCGACTCCGATTTCATTTTACAATTCTTGGATAGTCCCTGGATGGTTAGCGTAATACTTATCCTTAACGGCTTTTCACAAAACAGAAAGTTGAACCGAGTCAAATCGCACCTGCGTGGTGGTCAATTGACTTCTCCGTTACGGTGGATTATTCGATCCTCAAAGACAGTGTACAAAAGACTGATTGTTGCGTTTACTGTGTGGCAAGTTGCTCCATCTTGTTACAAAGGAATGTCGTGTGTGCCCTTCTCTTGAGCTTTGGTTAACAAAAGCTCATTTATCTGGTAATGCTCCCTATTGATGTCCATGCTCTTTTTCGAAAACAGAGACGACAATTTTGCTTGTTGACGTATAGACTCCGAGGTAAAAATGAGCATCGTCAAAAAAGATGATTTTTCGGTTAAAATGCTCATTTTCTTCTAAACATTCAACACTCATCATTGAACTGAGTTAAATGTTCCATTCTTGAGCACGATGGAGAGTTAATGTTGATGGACGGATGCTCAGACATATCCTGAGCAAGAGCTTCATTGTTCTCGGATGTACAAGACAGTACCACTTTGTTTTCCAAATAACGCAGGAAATTTTGTTAGGTTTTCTCACGTTCCTGATGGCTTGCTTTATAATCAACTCGTTCAGTAAAAAATGAATTCCGCTGTGCAATTACAATATAATTTATTTGTTACAATGTTTGGCTTGAGACCTTGTTGGTTCGACAGCAAATTTAGAAGAGAGCTTTTTCTTTATTAACAAATTTTTGGTTACTAAATTTTACTATTAACGCTATAGAGACATCTAACCTTGAACATTTTAATTAAATAATTTACTATAATATTTGGTACGAAATTTGTTCATGGTAAGTGTCACAATAATTTTTCTTATTTTTAGACTTGTCAAATTTAAAAAAAAATAATTTTTTTTCTGTCATAATTTAGCTTTATCAATAGTTTTCAGTGCGTACGCGGATTAGCTGTGATTATCAGATAAGTATACAACTTTAATGTATTTATTTCGATAATTCTTTGTGTTTCTTTTACTTTCAGGTAAAAGGGTTTCAGGGCTTCATCGTTAATGGTCTACTGTTGATGATTCTTTTTGTCCCGCCGGCCATGAATCACTCGATTTATTGATTGGAAGTATGCACATTTTGGTTATTGGTCGGCGAAATTTTCCATGCATTGTTTTTACAGTCGCCACTCTTACATCGTCCATCAGCTTCTGTGTGAGTTTGAACCACACGACCCAGTTGCCATTTCTCAGGTGGTAAATTAGTGTTCTGTAATAAAACAGCATCATTGAGCTCAATGTCAGGCTTACAGGTCTTCCATTTGACTTTATTTTGCAAAGTAGACAGAAATTCCACATGCCATCGTCTCCAAAAGTGTATTACTATGCGACGGACGATATCTCATCGCTTGTTGGCTGAAACTCTTTCTTCTGGCATCACATCGGGAACTTGACTCAGTGGTCGGTGGATCAGAAAATGTACTGGAGTAAGCATGTTGAGGTCATCAGTGCGTGTAATGGAAATGGGCCGCGAATTCAATATAGACTCAATTTGGCAGCTCAGCGTTGTGAATTCTTCTAGTGTCAATATTTGCTCTCCTACCATTCGTTTTAGTAGAGTTTTGGTTGATCCAACCGCTGTTTCCCACATGTCACTCATGTGTGGTGCCCCAGGAGGATTAAATTTCCATATGGTTCTCTAAACGAGATTTGTAAATTTCTTCGTTATTTTTCGATAAAAATACTTGTAAATCGTTGAGATAATTAGCTGTGTCTACGAAGTTAGTCCCATTATCGCACAGGATGGTATTGCACAGGCCACAACGAGAAACGAACCTCTTTAAGGCTCCAGAAAAACTTTGCGTGCTCATCTCCATACAACACGCTTTGACTGGAATCGCACCTTTTCTTATTAATGGATGCACTCGGAAAGGTCCTGCAAAATCCAAGTCAACGCAGGCAAATGGAAGTCTCATTTGAACTCTCTCACTTGGTAACTTCCCCATAAGCTGTTCCTGCATTTTTGGCTAACGCATACACCTGATGCATTAACGAAATGTCCGACGCATCAAATCTCTCAACTAATTTTCGGTTGTTTTTTTGTTATATTGCGCCAGCGACTTCTGTAATCTCCCGCCGACCCTCTAGACTCCGAATTCATCTAAAAAAGGGGATAGCTCCAACAATGGACTCCTTTTTGATAGCTCATTTTTTTGCAGCAATCTTTCATATTCTTCTGTGAGATGCATCTTTTGTGTTTCTCTGCATAACTACCGTTCCGTTTCGTCGACTTCTTCTACGGACAAATATTTTAGTTTCTGTTTGTTTCAGGGTCGAGTTAATACTCTTCGTACATAAGACGCGATTTGGAGTAAGTATAGATATTTTAATGTGGTGGAAACCAGACGCTCAAGAAAAACACTTGCCTTGTACGTAAGTTGTGAAATGATTTGAGATTTTCTTTCATACAGATGTTCGGTTACATCAATGTTCTTCTGTTGCGGCCAGTTTTTTTAGTTTACGTAAAAAATCTGATCCTTTCCACCATCCAACAATCCAGGATTGTGTTTGGTAGTAACATGCCTCCACATACCTCTACTGTATAGTTCTCCAAAATCACCGAAATCCGATTGGCAACAAATGTTTTCCACCTTCCTGGATCTTGAAAGCCAATCGAGAACGATATTTGAATCGGTCCACAAACAAATCTCTCTCGTCCGTAATCCGCTTTGATCTATAATTGCTCTCATGTGATTTGTGAGTAACTATGCTCCAAGAAGCTCTAATTGCGGCAAACTTCTTTGTTTCAGAGGAGCAACTCGTGTTTTGCCTCCAACAAGATTAATTTAAGACTCTCCTTTCGTTACTGATTCGTTACTGTACGTATATAACTGAGGCGTAAGCTCTCTCGCTGGCGTCACAAAATCCATGCAATACAAGGTTTTCAGTTACTTCCAGCCATCTCGGAATCTTGCCAGTTGTTCGCGACTTCGACTGGAGTCTCGTCATCCCATTTAACAGCGGTGACAACCAGCCATGTGGATTGAATATTCGACAAATCTCTGATAAGAAAGTTCTCTTGGTGTGTTTTTCAGGGATCGGCATATCTACAGAGAACATGAAATTGTCTTTTTCAGGATTCCAACAAATACCAAGAACTCGTACTGCATCTGGATGATCAGATAATATCTTGGTTGATGTATCTGACTCGCTGTTTAGTAATTTCCGGAGTGTCACATCATTTGTTGTGAACTTTCTCAAATTGAATCCCTCATTAGATAATATTTCCACGACATCTGTCTTGAGCTTTCACAACTGCTGCTTCTGATTTCGTATCTTTAAATTGCTTAGCCAATTGATTTAACGTGTACGTAATTTTCTTAATTTTTTCTTTAGGTATCAATAGTTTTCAGTACGTACCCGGATTTGCTGTGATTATCAGATAAGTATACAACTTTAATGTACATATTTATTTCGATGATGCTTTGTGTTTCTTTTACTTTCAGGTTGGGCTTCATTCTTAATGGTCTACTGTTGATGATTCTTTTTGTGTGACCAGGTGACGTTTTTGTGGAATTCAAACAGTCCAGTTTCACTCGCATCACAAATTGATCCACAACTTGTAAAGATGGCATTTTATTTCTACTGAAATTTCCACGTAAATTTCTTACAGTTTGGGTAGAACATTCACCACTTTAAAAATAAGTTTTGAATACTTCCCAGTTTTGTTCAATCATAAAACGACTTATTTCGTAAATGTGAAACGTAAATGGTTACACAAATGACGTGTTGCCACACTCGAAACAATCGGTAGTTTAAATTGAAAACGCTAGATGAGCCATACGTTATGCTGTATAAGATAGCAGAAAATTTCCAGCAGAAAAAATGTGTTTTGCTATTTACCGCTAGAGGCATCACTATCACAAAAATGAAATTTTTTCTGCTGATATTTTTAAACACCAGCAGAAATTTTTTGATATTTTATGCAAATTAAAAATTCTCAGCAGAAACTTTTATGAAAAATCAGAAAATTTATGAAAAAGAAGAGAAAATGTATGATTAAACGTTTTAAAGCGATGAAAGTTAATTTTCTTTAAAAAAACGATTTGCGTATGTATAGTGTAAGCACTCTCAAAAACTAATAAAATTATCATAATCATCATTATGCAAACACAGGGCAACATCAAAAAATCGGCCATCGTTGAAAGCACTCCATATATTTCTGAAGTCATTTTAATGTGAAATGTTTTCAGTTTTTTAACAAAAGTTTTAGAAAAACCCCCCTGTAAGTACCCTGGGTGTATGTTTTTATGGTAGCTGAGATTATGGTATATATACATGAGCAACATAAGATTCACACCTGGCGTCAGTTGCCTTCCATACATTTTTGAAGTCATTTTAATGTGAAATGTTTTCAGTTTTTTAACAAAAGTTTTAGAAAAACCCCCCTGTAACTACCCTGGGTGTATGTTTTTATGGTAGCTGAGATCATGATTTTTATACATGAGCAACATAAGATTCACACCTGGCGTCAGTAGCCTTCCATACATTTTTGAAGTCATTTTAATGTGAAACGTTTTCAGTTTTTTAACAAAAGTTTTAGAAAAACCCCCCTGTAACTACCCTGAGTGTATGTTTTTATGGTAGCTGAGATCATGATCTATATACATGAGCAACATAAGATTCACACCTAGCGTCAGTAGCCTTCCATACATTTTTGAAGTCATTTTAATGTGAAATGTTTTCAGTTTTTTAACAAAAGTTTTAGAAAAACCCCCCTGTAACTACCCTGGGTGTATGTTTTTATGATAGCTGAGATCAAATACTATATACATGAGGAACATAAGCTTCACACCTGGCGTCAGTAGCCTTCCATATATTTTTGAAGTCATTTTAATGTGAAATGTTTTCAGTTTTTTAACAAAAGTTTTAGAAAAACCCCCCTGTAACTACCCTGGGTGTATGTTTTTATGGTAGCTGAGATCATGATCTATATACTTGAGCAACATAAGATTCACACCTGGCGTCAGTAGCCTTCCATACATTTTTGAAGTCATTTTAATGTGAAATGTTTTCAGTTTTTTAACAAAAGTGTTAGAAAAACCCCCCTGTAACTACCCTGGGTGTATGTTTTAATGGTAGCTGAGATCATGATCTATATACATGAGCAACATAAGATTCACACCTGGCATCAGTAGCCTTCCATACATTTTTGAAGTCATTTTAATGTGAAATGTTTTCAGTTTTTTAACAAAAGTTTTAGAAAAACCCCCCTGTAACTACCCTGGGTGTATGTTTTTATGGTAGCTGAGATCATGATTTTTATACATGAGCAACATAAGATTCACACCTGGCGTCAGTAGCCTTCCATACATTTTTGAAGTCATTTTAATGTGAAACGTTTTCAGTTTTTTAACAAAAGTTTTAGAAAAACCCCCCTGTAACTACCCTGGGTGTATGTTTTTATGGTAGCTGAGATCATGATCTATATACATGAGCAACATAAGATTCACACCTGGCGTCAGTAGCCTTCCATACATTTTTGAAGTCATTTTAATGTGAAATGTTTTCAGTTTTTTAACAAAAGTTTTAGAAAAACCCCCCTGTAAGTACCCTGGGTGTATGTTTTTATGGTAGCTGAGATCATGATCTATATACTTGAGCAACATAAGATTCACACCTGGCGTCAGTAGCATTCCATACATTTTTGAAGTCATTTTAATGTGAAATGTTTTCAGTTTTTTAACAAAAGTGTTAGAAAAACCCCCCTGTAACTACCCTGGGTGTATGTTTTTATGGTAGCTGAGATCATGATCTATATACATGAGCAACATAAGATTCACACCTGGCGTCAGTAGCCTTCCATACATTTTTGAAGTCATTTTAATGTGAAATGTTTTCAGTTTTTTAACAAAAGTGTTAGAAAAAACCCCCCTGTAACTACCCTTTGTGTATGTTTTTATGGTAGCTGAGATCATGATCTATATACATGAGCAACATAAGATTCACACCAGGCGTCAGTAGCCTTCAACACATTTTTGAAGTCATTTTAATGTGAAATGTTTTCAGTTTTTTAACAAAACTGTTAGAAAAACCCCCTTGTAACTTCTTTGAATCTTATGTTGCTCATGTATATAGATCATGATCTCAGCTACCATAAAAACATACACCCAGGGTAGTTACAGGGGGGTTTTCCTAACACTTTTGTTAAAAAACTGAAAACATTTCACATTAAAATGACTTCAAAAATATATGGAAGGCTACTGACGCCAGGTGTGAATCTTATGTTGCTCATGTATAGTATTTATATAGTATATAGTATTTGATCTCAGCTATCATAAAAACATACACCCAGGGTACTTACAGGGGGGTTTTTCTAAAACTTTTGTTAAAAAACTGAAAACATTTCACATTAAAATGACTTCAAAAATGTATGGAGTGCTTTCTACAATGGCCATTTTTTTGATGTTGCCCTGTGTTTGCATAATGATGATTTTAATAATTTTATTATGTTTTGAGAGTGCTTACACTATACATTCGGAAATCGTTTTTTAAAGAAAATAAACTTTCATCGCTTTAAAACGTTTAAACATACATTTTCTCTTCTTTTTCATAAATTCTCTGATTTTTCATAAAAGTTTCTGCTGAGAATTTTTAATTTGCATAAAAATATCGAAAATTTTCTGCTGGTGTAAAAAAATATCAGCAGAAAAAATTTCATTTTTGTGATAGTGATGCCTCTAGCGGTAAATAGCAAAACACATTTTTTCTGCTGGAAATTTTCTGCTATCTTATACAGCATCCATACGTTAATATGTATATTATAAACCGAAGGTAACGAGTTATAGTCCCGATAGGGGCAGATCGGTAATAAAAATTAACATAACTATGACGTTATGACGGAGTGCAGAATTCATGGGTGGACCACTCCTCCATATCAGTACTATAGTCGGGCATGGAAGAATGCAAAGGCAAATGGTTCTACGTAATAAAGATTTATAGCCGAACATCCTCGATTTGGCTAGTGTGTAAAGTAGGATATTAAAAGCGAACCAAGAAAGAAATGGGAGTGCCCTGATCCTGGACTGAACAAAATTACAAATGCAAAACGATTGCTAAATTACGACTACAAACCGAAAGCTACTCGATCTATCTGAAAAGAGAAAAATTTAAACTGTACAAAGCCGATTGCAATTATCGGCAAGTCATAATTTATTACATTACTTAAAATTTTCACAACACATATTTTTTGCCAATTTGCAAAACACTATGCCCTGTATATCGCAAATTATTAAACTTTCAGTTGTATGCACAAAAAACGTATTCTGAATTAAATGAAATTTTTAAAAGCTTTTTATTTATATCCCTTAACGTAAAAAAAAAAAATTGTTTGTACAATTTACGTATTAGAACTTGCTGTTCTCGTTATTATGATTTTAATGAGCTTAAAAAAACATTTTGCTTTCGTATTTATAACAAATTTGCAACGTTTATAATTTTAAAGCTTTTTAGCTTTATGAAAATGGTATGCATGAAATAATTTAATATATAAAGGAGCTTTAGGATTTAAAACTTTAAGATATGTTTTAGGCAAAGTCTTTAAGCTCGCCAATTCGTAATTTTACTGTCGTATTATAGTAATATCTGTTTTTATTTAAATCACTTAATCTGGAATGGTATCTGGAAATAAAATCAATTTTTTCCTAACTTTTCCTAAGTTACACTATTTGATTTTTGACATTCTGTTAGAATAATTATTACAGTACAAACAGAATTCATGAACTGGATGACCTATTTTCAAAATATCAGATAAAAATCTGTAAAATTTCACCTGTTAACAATAATTTTTGTATAACATACATCGGAAACGAAGCGAAAGTTGCCTTTCGCATATAGCATGTTACCTTTAGATATGTTGTGACGTAATTTTTTGTCTATTTTCTTACCGAGCGCTGCAGGGGGACCGATTCTCTTCAGAACCCACATGACATAACATTTATTTTTATTTTGTGTGTATTAAACGGAACAACGAAAAAAATAATAATTGAAATTTTGGAGACGACATATTCTTCCGTCTTACCTTTGAAGTCGCGTGTGCTTTTGGGTGGAATAAAAAAATTGTATTAAAATAAAAATATTTCGTATACAGGGAACAAGCTCTTTTTATGATTTTTATTATTGTCTGGTTCATTTTATAGTAGAAAATTTTGTCGTCACACTTTTTTACTCACATCCCCTCTCACAGGAATAAAAATACAGTGTGTTGTATATAAAAATAGAAATTCTTTTTGGATGTCATATTCCGGTTCAGCATTTTGTTGTTGTCATTATTATTAAGAAAATTACAGTTTTCTTATATACGCCATGCACATCGAAAAGAAGGTGTCCCTTAGAACAAAAAATAACAAAATTTGTATGTATATTTTTTGTAAATATATTTGTATCGTCTAGATAGTGCTGTATAGATTAAAATGAATGGTTACCGTGTTGTATATAAAGTCACTCGTATTGTTGCTATCTTGTTCGCGTTAAATAATCGCTGGTGGAAAATTGAAAATTTTGATTGTTCAATTTATATGGAGTGTGTGTGTATGTTTTGTAAAAGTGCTTTCACATTTTCCTCATTATTATGTATATTGTGGGGTTGATTTTTATTTTATTTTGCCCGGTATGTGTTACGCGCTGTCATTTATGACAATATCATGACGAAAATTGATATTTTATCGATTGTTAATAGTTGTATGACAATGAGTTGACGTATATAGGTAAAAAGTGTCGATAAAAACCGTGAAAGTTTTTTTTTTGTAATCAATAAACTGTCATTAAGGCCAACCATAATATTAAATATTTAATATATGAAGAGGATAATCGGTTATTACTAATTAAGGTATATTGAAATCTTAAAATTTTCCAATTATTTAAATCGGTCATAACACAAACATTTCGATTGCGGTCATTAATATAAAATCATTAAAACTTGATATTATGTTAACCATCAACTTATACTGTTTACATGTGTCTAGTGATTCAACTGCTACGTGCGGTACTAAGCAAACAGAATAATTAAAATCGAATCATAATTACTAAAAAATTATGTGGATTAAACCTCTCTAATTATAACTTTTTATGATTTTTTTTGTTTTCTGTATTTGCTAACCTAAATATTAATTGAAATAAAAACGTGGAACACAATTTAATTATTTTAATTTTGTAATTTCTAGGTTATTTTTTATATTTTTATATTATACATAAGTATATGATTTATGTTTGTTGTATAAACTACATAAAGAATTATGACGCCATTTAACAATGTTAACATGATTTCGTTTCACTGTGACAATGACGGTTTGAAGTTGCATGACTTTTGGTTTCTTTTATATACGTTTAGCTTGATTTTATATGAATAGCTATAAACACTCATCAATGTCACACTTCTAAAATTATGGTTTGTGTTGTATGATAGCTAGACACGAATATGATTTTTGATGCGTATTCGTCCAGTCATTAAAATTTAAATATAGTTAAACTTTCCATTCTATATAGAATTAACCTTAAGGATCTCGAAACAGCAGAATCTTGATTCTAAGTCATATATGAATCTAACGCAATACTTTATTTATTAGGATTTTAGAAGGAAAAATTTCTATTGCATTTGTAATAGAGTTTGTCTCGTTCGAACCCATTTCATTTTTCGGCGTTCACCACGAGACATATTTTCAATTTCTTTTAACGTATGTGAAGTAAGCTCAATTTTGATCCCCCAAAAATGAGATGGCAGCACTAAATACTTCTATCGTGACAATTTTTTCTATCAGCCTCGAAATTCCATGGTTTTACTTCCAGCCCTGAAAATGGTAATACCATGATAGCTTAAATTTCGCCAGACTTGTAAATTAAATGAATGTTGAATATTAAATGTAAATAAGTTATGTCCACAAATTTTATTAAAACAATAATACGTCTTGAATGCAGCATACATCGTTTGATATAGATGAACGTGTTTTAGATTTTTTTTGGCATAAAAACTGCTGTTAACACTAACTGTAGCCGACAGTTGAAAGGTCTTAGAAATGTTTCCATAGAGTTTTTCAATTCATATGGGAGCCGAGTTATGGCCCAAAAAAGTCAAGAACTATATAACTTGGATAAACAAGCGACCTACATAGGTAAAGATTTTCTGACCTTGGACGAATTGTTTTACAATTTTTCTACTCAAAGGAGCTGAGATATAGTTCATCGAAGTCATGAATTATTCATTACCTAACTAGTGGCACAATTTGTTAGATAGGTGAAGGTTTAATGCTAGATGTTTTTTAGAATTTTTCTTAGCAAATGAGCTGAGCTATTGTCCACAGAAGTCAAAAACTATACATTGGCCCAACTAGTTGCGTATATCGTTTAGTTGAATGTTAAGCAATGATGGTTTTTTCAAAAAAATTTAAGCACAGTGTGCAGAAGTCAAAAGTATAACGATGGTCCAACTAGTGGCGTACATAATTTTTAATGTGTAATTGTTTAATGAGCCTGGATGACAAACATGACACAGATGACAACATTTAAAGACCATATGTTGGCACAACTAGCGGAATACATGGTTTGGTAGTTGACTGTTAAAAGAGTTTGTATGATTTTTTATTTTTTTTTTTTTTTCAATAATTTTATTCCTAGAAACTAGGTTAAGTCGAAAGAAGTCAGGTTGTCACTATTCGTTGGCTCAAGCAGTGGCTTACCCCGTATTATAGATGATGGTTTACTGAGCTTGAATGATTTATTTATAATTTTAATTTGTTGACATTTTGTCCACAGAATTCAAATAATAAACGTTGGCCCAAAACTGCATGTAAATTGTCTCTGCAAAGAAGCAGCAGAATTCACGAACTCTACGTTTACTAAAAGAACAGCATACATCGTTAGATAGGTGTGTGTTTCATGCGCTTGAATGACAATTATTGAAATTTTACTATACATAAAAGCTGTTATATATAGTCTACAGAAGTTAGGAACTGCTCATTTACCCAACTAGCGTAATACTTTATTTGATAGTTGAAGGTTTACTGAGTTAATATGATTATAAGAATGTAACTTAATGTATAGGAGCCTTGACGTAGGCCACAGAATTTATGAACCATAAGTTGGCCCCAACAAGCGGTGTTCATTGTTTGATAAGTGAATATTGAACGAGGTCGGATGATTTTTTCAATTGCTCTATGCAAATGAACTAAGTTGTTAACTCCAGAACTATAGGCTAGGATAAATAATGCGATGAATAAATATGTAGGAGAATATTTGGTTTGCTTGGGTGATTATTTCAATATTATTTTATGCAAAGGAGCACGGTATGAAGTTATAGCAGCATTCTATCTCAAAAAATATTTTTTTTAATCAAGCAACAATAACATATCGCAATATGCAATTATATCTCTTGAGTAAAACTATTCTAGCCCAGCCCGGAAAATTCATGAAAATTAATGGAAAAATAAGAAATTATCTAATTTTTTTTAAATTCAATAAAAATAAAACCAAACCATCTGATGGCAATCTAAATAGAACTGATCAAATAATAACTAAAGCATCAAAAAAGCTGTGGTTATGGGAGGCATATAGTAATAAAAAATAAAAGGTCATGTTAAAAAAAAATATTCTGTGACAAGTTCCCGAAAATGGACTCTGGGCTAGACATTTCATTGATTTTTATATGAATTTTTGCTCGATAAAACTAACAAGATTCAGTCTCAGATTAAGGCTAAACGATTTTGAGATGTGTACCCTAACCCAAGTTATATCAAATCTAATAATAATATCTGTGGCAATTCAACAAAACCACTTATCTATTTTTTAGCTACTTTTCAGGGGACCAAGTTTAAATTTTAAATTACAGTCAAACCTGTTTTTGTTCGGTCTTTTTTTGGTGCGATTTTTTTATGCAGTATGAAAGAAATTTATTCAGTACAATTTACTTAAGTTCTTCCAAAATTTCAATCAAGTTGACGTTGGATATTTTGTTTTTTCAATTTTTGGTTACTTAACGTTCTGAGCTTTTTCTGTGTAAAACGTTTTTTATGTGGTCCCTATTCCCGCATAAAAAAAAATCTTTTTAAATGTGTTGCGGAAACTATTTTGTATACCTACTGGTAAAGTGGGTAAACAAATTATGGGACATAATTAAACTAATTTTGGATCCATTTCCAAGGTTTTCACACTACGTTTATTGATACTTTTAAGCACCTGATACCTGCTCTTGGTCCACCGGAAATTCCCAAAACTTTTAATTAGCAGTTAGAGAAAAAAGCTGATATCGATTTAAGTAAATGCCAACCGCAAAAATAAATTCAAAATAAAAACTTATTTCAAGATAAGTGTTTATTCTAATTTCATTTCAGATTTACAATCAAAACTATTGTTTTAAATATCACTTATTTCATGCTACCATATCAAAAATTATCAATTAAATGGTTTTCATTAAAAACCAAACACCTATAACAAACATAAATGTTTTTGTTTTCTGCTTAATTCTCGGTCAAAAATAGTCGGATTTTGATAAAAAATTAAAGAAAAAAAACGGAAAATACCATCGATTAGAAAATAGTTCAATATAACCACTTATCTCGACTTAAGTGGCTATGTTAAATTTCCAGATCTAATTAAGGAAAATTATGTCGAAGAGAATCGTTTTGCGTCAAAAATGAACAGGAAACAACTATGGGCTGTTCGCCAAAACTAAAAATGTCTCAGATCAGTGTTACATGTTAGCTAATTTTAATCAAAATTTAAAGCAAATCACACCGTGGTAAGCTCCAGAAAATGAACTGTGGGCTAGAATTTTATTGGTTTTATTTAAATCTTTGTTCCACTCCTGGCGACAAAATAATTTTAGTTTTTGCTAAATCATTTAAGCTTTACCAAGCGGGACGAAAACTTAAATAAAAATATATGAAATTCGTAACTTATAGAGTTCATTTTCGGGAACTGAGCATTGAACAAATTTCTTGTAACATGGCCCAATATTTTTCATTACTATGCATTTCAGAATCTTACAGTTTTTTGATACTTTAGTCAATATTCGATCAGTTCTGAAGTTCTGATGTTTTTTTCTAAAATTGTTCTATGCAAAGGAGCTGAGATAGTCTACAGAATTCAAGAACAATACCGTTGGGTAGACTAGTTGCGTACGTTGTTTGGTAAGTGAATGTTGTATGAGGTTTGATGTTTTTTTTTTTTTTTTTTTTTTTTTTCAATATTTATATACGTAAAGGAACGAAGTCAGGAATCATTCGATTGTGCTATCGAATCAGCGTACATGGTTTGGAAGTTGAATTTTGAACGAGCTTGGATAATTTTTTTATAATTAGTCTATGTAGAGGATCTGAGATATACTTCACAGAAGTTAATAATTACACGTTGGCGCAACCTTATGGCGTTCATAATTAGGTAGGTAACGCCTCTTGTAGGGCCATCGAATATTTGCTGACTTCTGCGGACTATATCGCTTACAAATATTCAAAAAATCGTCCACGTTATTTAAACTTTCAACTATCATATGATGTACGGTGCTAGTTTGGCCCACGTATGGTTCCTTACTTCTGTGGATTATATCTCTGCTCCCATGCATAGAAAAATTCATTCAAATTCATGCTTGTTTAATATTCACCTATACCAACTGGTACTATTTCCTACCAAATCTTTTTTTATTTTCGGGGTTGGGATTTTGGGTAACAAAAAGGTTCGATTCGTTTTTTTGTTCGTAATTTACTTTCAAGCGAAATAAAATTGAAAAATTCTTGTAACTTTTATTGAGATCTGTACACAATAATACATTTTACCACTTTGCAATAAACTGTCGCATTTTTCCACGGTTTATTCCACTTTTATTAAGATGAAATAGTAGTTCGAGACATATCTTAAATAATTCTATTACCGATTCTTATAACTAAAATTATTGTCACGCATGATTGTGAAGGATATTTTTATTATGGTAGTAGACGACAAGGTTTTATATCATGGGCACATCTATTTTGTACCAGTAACCCAAACGAATACGTGATAAGTCCATGCTCCATAACATATTGGAAAATCACAAAAACGAACCCATCGACACATCGCACACATCATACAATGGGAAACCATTACGTCAATGACTACGAAGAACTATTCCTATTGCAAATAAACTTAATTTAAAATTAAAATTTCTTTGGTAAAATTGATAGAGTAGTCAGGATTTTGGCTAGCGAATTGCTTGCTTGTTAGCCGATCGAGTACCTACGCCGTTAACCAAAACAGTACAATGATAAAAAATGAGGATTTGAAACTAAGTTTAAAAACAGGGTCTAAGGAGGCCGCCGCATACTTTCATAAAAAACCGTAAAATAAATATCGACTGTTCCCAATGCAGAGTGAAAGATTTGCAAATCGCAAATTTTTGCAAAGATTTGTGTTTCTGGTTATGGCCAGAAGGTATTTCCAAAGAAAGCAGAGACCACAAAAGTGTGTGTGCTGTAAAAATGGTATAATATCATTTGACCACTCATCATTTAGTTAAGTGTGTACCTCATATAAAATGGTCTTCAACCTATTGAGAAGTAAAACAATTTTTGTTAACTAATCCATCAAGAATCTACAAACTAAAGATGGCATAGCTTATTATGCAAAATTCATAAGTTGTTGGGAACGAAATTTGGACGGAAAATAGAAACATGGTAACAATGATCTCCTCTGAATGCGGTAATTGCTAAATGGTTAAAAGTAATGCAGATGCATGGTAACGTCGGCACCTATTATTACCAGAGACGATGATAATACACAAAGTTATTAGCATCAGCATCTTCAATGGTGATCTTCAATGGTGATCGTATTGTCAATGGGTAAGAGTTAGATCAAAAATTGATAAATTAACTTTCTTTAACATACAATAGCATAAATAAAAGTATCGTAATCATGAAATATTTTGAAACCAACATTTTTGCAGATTTACCACTCACTACAACGCCAAAGTCACAAAACGTTATTTCTAAAACTAGATTGCTAAAAAAACGTTTTCCAACAAAAATTCGTTCCCTGTACAGCCCAGCCCATCATATGGACTGATTCATCGAGATGAAACTTGAAAACCAAGCTTTTCCACAAACTGCGATACACCAGTGATTTTTAGCTGAAATTGGTTACCGGAAGTGATAGTTTCCATAGGTATTTCTCGTTTTACAACCGGAAGTAACACGTTAATTATTAGCGTTTTGAGTTTTTGCATGTAATTTGAAAAGTATATCATTTACGAGAAAACGATTATAAACTTACAGATTCTAAATTAGTTTTGCAACAATACCGGTTCAAATATAATTTCCAAAATTATACATGACAGTTTTAGTATGCGAGTATGCGAGTGTACATTTGTACAGGTAAAACATAGTCGGGTGTTAGCCACAATACATAACTCCTCCATTTTTTACCAGAATTTACATCCAATATTCTGACGATCCAATGCTATACATAAATAAACACAAAAAATTATGAATTGCCTAAAATCGGTTAAATCATTAGCACGGATAATTTTAATTGCAAAGCCATGACATTAGGACAACAGCGAAATCAATGATATTGAAAACGTCATTGATGAAGAAATATGAATGAAGTTGGCATCCAAGTTACAATATATAGTCATAATGGAGAGTCGAATATTAACCTACAATAATAAAAAGTGGGCTGGTGGAGGTACTTTACCATCTTAAATAAGTATTATAAGCGATCAGATTTTAGGTACTCGTTTAAACTCGCGAACTGGGTTCTACAGTCTGCTGAAAATATAATAGCAGGGATTTGTCAACCAATTATTAAAATATCATCTGCAGCTAATATTGACTACCTTACCTTTCTCTAGATTAATAATGGTTTTTGTATTATATCAGAGCGTATGAAACAGTCACTAAATTAAGTAAAATCGAAGTCTAAGATATCCACTAAATTGGTAGTTTATCGGCCAATAAAATATTTTTTTCCGATTTAAATCAGAACAACGTTAGTAGCATACTACCATACTATATCTGGTCCATTACTCAAACTGCTTCGAAACGCAAGCACATCGAAAAAAAAAATTTGTTAATCGGTGTACCATATGCAAATATCTCTCTAGTGGAACCCCTGTTCTTTTGTTGAAGATTTTTTTAGTTCATGCAATATGCCGAGGCAAAGCGAATATTGAATTGATCTGAGACAACGGATTATAAATGACCGTAATATTGGGTAGTCCTATCGCCAACTTGCTAAAAAATATAACCTCATTCACTGGCGCGAGAAATATCTGGTTAAAGAACGAGAAATTCGAAAGTGTAAAAAATTTATCCAGAAGGGGAAGGAAGCGAAAGACATCAAATAGGATGACAGACAAATGGTCAGAGAAGTGAATGGAAATCCAAAAGAACTTCTCGCACAATCAAAGAAATAACAAATGTATCAGTTTATATACGTACAATTTGTCGACGGTTACGCGACAAAGGAAAAATTAGCTGTCTCCAGAGAAAGAAACCCTTAATAAGTAAAACAAATATGAAGAAAAGATTCCAATTTGCTAAAAAATATAAAAATAAAGGCTTAGAATTTTGGAATCATGTGCTATGGTTAGATAAGATCAAATTCCAACTCTTCGGTACCAAAAAACGAGATACAGTTTGGATAAATCCTAGAACCGCTTATGCAGTTCAAAATATAAAAGCCACAATAAAGCGCGGTGGTGAATCTATTATGGTATGGGGGTGTATCGCTGGAAGTGGAGTTGGTAATTTGTGTTTAATTGATAATATTATGACAGCAGGAGTATTGGTGGACTTATTGAAAGAAAATTTAAAAGACGCAATACGCAAAATTGGGTTACCACGGCGGTTTATCTTGCAGCAGAGCAATGACCCCAAACTTAGTTCCAAACTTGCCACGCAATATTTTATAAAAAATAAAATCAAACTATTGGAATGGCCTCCTCAGAGCCCGGATCTTAATCCACTAAGAAAACCCCTGAATGATGTTGAACGAAAAATTGCCATTTAAAGAACGCTCAAATTAAAATGATTTTTTTAATAACTTATGCCACGCATGGGATCAACTATCGTCTGAAACTACTTCAAATCTAATAAAAAGTATGCCTCGACAAAAGATAAATGTTCAAAAAATGTTAATGTTTATCTTGTTAAATGAATATATTCACTTAATTTTGTCTTAGTGATGAACAAGCAATTTTTTTAATTTATTTTATTATAAATAAGGTAGAAAATATTTTGGTGTTTTAAATTAATAAATTAATAAATAATAGCCCAAAAAGTATTTTACGATTGAAAACTTAGTATTTATTTTATTTGTTCAAGGCTGGGAAGACAAGTTTTTTATAAATAGTATATGTTCACTTAATTTTGTCATCCTCTGTATATGAAATAAGTTAAGATGATAGGTATGCATTAATAAAGTCAGCCTTTTTTATTTCATTTTCATTACAGAGTTTAAGTCAATTTTAAAATGAAATAAAAACGATGGTTTTAAGTAAAAAAACACCAATTTCATTTCATCATTTTTTAATTCAGGGACCCTGGAAGAAGAAATATTTTAAAATTTATCTATTCTTGGAAGAAGAAATATTTTATAATCCGTTTTCTTCTGATAAACTGAAATTTACTTTTGACCAAGAAAATCATCAATTAATAATAAATCGATGAATGTTGTTCTAGCTTGATATATCCAGGGACACTTGGTCAAACTATCGAATGTTTTGGAATTATGAACCGAGGAACTTGTATAAGGATTCCCGGTATTTCAGTTAGTCGAAAATGTTCAAAATGTTAGTCGTATGACTGTGGTTTATTCTGAAGGTATTAAAATTACTTCTGCGCCTTTTCCTTGTCTATCTGTAAGGAACGAAAATGTACAGTTTGTGTTTTAGTCTTTAATGTTAGAAATATAACTAAAATGGAAGTCATTTCATGAAATTCTGACTTGGAAGTCAACCTTACAATAAAATTAAATACCTTTTTTAGGATGTCAGCTTGCAATTCAATCATTTTACATTCGAAGCCGCTTGTTACAGAACTTTGGCTTGGACGTCCGTTAAATGTCAATGTTTGGTATTGGACTACAGAATACTGACGTAATCGACAAATTATTCGATGAACTCAAAAGTGATCTACAAAAATTTGACTTTAATGTTCAATACTAAGGATGAATATTGAAGGCAGATACAAATAAAATAACTACTAATCTTAGCATTGGTTTTGGAGACAGTCATATGACAGAAATCGAAATAAATTACGAGATACTGACATAGTCGCCCTCTCAATCAACAAACTCCTAGGTTAGTTTCATAAAATTGGGTTTGCGGTTATAGTAGTTCGATTGAACATTGGAGTAAAATTCAGAAAACTGTAAAAATATGCTGAACGTTGACTTCTGGGTCGAAAAAGTATCAAATTGTAGGCTTAAATGTCACTCCTAAAATAGACATACATAGTGAGAATTTCCAGAAATTATTGATTTTGTGATATAATTCGCCAAATTTTTGAAGTTTGGCCGTTGCAACCTGATGAGTAGACTAAAACCCCAACCAGTTAAACTTAAGAGCTTAAATTGTGCTCCGTTTTGGACCACTTAGAAGAGTGGACGACCATCAAAATTTTAGAGATTAGTTATTTATTTCTGACGAGAGGCCTATAAAATTTTGGTGATTGTAGTGTAGCACTAACCGAAGTGGTTTAATCGGCATGTAACTTAAGCTCTTAAGTCTGACTGGTGGAGGCATCATTTTTTATCAGTACGAAACCAAACTGAAAAAAAAGGAACCTAAGGAAGTTCTCATTTTTGTAAGGGTTTGTGTATCTTTGTGTACACAAGTACCCTGGGATTAAAAATGGAGGGAGTGCATTTTTCTACTTTTTGCGGTAGATATATTGTGTGTAAATGGTCTCTTTGTTTTCTATGACTAGAAAAATCGTAAACATAAACATTGTATAAATGCCATTAAAAATAATGTTTTGTCCGATAAAATATAAAACGTTATCGTCTATTTTAGGAGTGACTTTAAGCCTACAATTTGATACTTTTCCCGTTGGTAGTTTGTGTACTGTTAAACTTCATCTAAAGCCAGACATGAACGATTTGGCGTCAAGGTCGGATATTTAATTATTTTTGAAGTAAGAAATTAGTATACTATTAACTTTGTCTAAAGTCAGACTTTGGAGTCAGAAATATAACACACTTAACGGTTTAGTTTGGTTAAGCAGTTGATTGACATCAAAGTGACTTCTTGCACTGGTGAAAGTCTTTTATACGAATGGAGCTGGTCTGCTTTTAATGTATCCTTATATATGGCGTGCCTGTATCATTTTCCGACTAGGTTCGTCGACAATTGATATTTTAAGTTTTCGAATATCTCGGCGAATAAATGGCTTTTGGTTTACCGGGATTAGCTATATTTTGAATTTTTGAGGACTTTTCTGTGCTTTAACAGAAATAATAATTTTTGCTTTGTATCTATGGTACAACTCAAAAAATCAAAATATAAATAAAACTTTTTAGTTTTACAACTTTGTGAATTTACTTCGTTCAGGCCAAATTTCCGATGAAAAACTAAATTTAGTGCATGAAATATTTTGTCTTCATGTTTTTTATAATAAAACTTTTATTTTAATATGACAGACTTTAATTTTCGTATATACAAGTTTTTGACCAGCTTGCTATTCGAAGTATTAGTGATGTCCTTCATATGAAAATTTTTTTCCCTAAAAATAAAGCCCTACACGAGTTTTCCCAAAATTGTGACCTATCTAGATCGTTAATCATACCGGAAATTATTAGTATGCCAATTTTTAGTAAAAATATACAGATAAATATACGCAATTATTGTTCGTTTAATCATATAGACAATTTATATCTACAAATTGTATACAAGCAATAATTCGCCTTGAACGCAACCAACATCGTTTGATAGATGAAAGCGAACGTTTTTTTAGAATTTTTTTAGGCATAGAAACTGAGATTGAGTCCAAATAAATTAGAAAAAAATCGGAACAGCACTTTTTTCGAAAACCCAGATTTGAACGCTTCTATGTTGGTTAAATAACACCTTCCAGAAAAAAATATTTTTCCTTTTTTCCAATACTGGAATCAGTTGAATATTTTTTGTTTTTTATGACTTTGAGTAAAAAGTCTAAAAAAAAATGTTTCTGTTTGAGACTGTAAACGAACTTGCTCTTAATTTTATTCCCAAATCTGAATTTACAATTTTACAGAGAATTTAGAAACCTTGCAAATGATGCTATGGAATTTCTGCACGAGGACTCTTGGGCGATTTATGGTAGCTTAGAGCCTCCAGATTGAGCATAAGTCATAAAAACAATGTAAATGTAAAGGGCATTTTTCTAATCGTCTTTGGCTCTCATACAAATTATTATGAATTGTAAAAAAGAAAGAGCGGATCTAAAAAAACAAATGAAAATTAGGGCCATTCAAAATTTTTAACACATGCTTTCATTAATACAATTAACAATTGCAAATTTCAAAATAAATTAAAAAATGAATATAGTCCAGTAAATGAAGGGGTTCACCTGTAAGTTATTAGTTGTGATTTTCATTTTCTGGTGATAAGTGGCATTTGGTACCTCATTAAAAACGAGACCGAGTTTTCAAGAAAACATTCTGTTGTGGGGGGGGGGGGAGAAAATGGCCCCAATAGACCTGGATAATCGATTTTCTGCGAATGAAGAATGATCAAAAGTGATCATTATTACTTTTTCAAAAAACTGACCTTTTCCGAGATTAACGGGCCCAAGCGCACTAAGAATATTGAGTTTCAGTGTTGTATGCCGGAGAGCACAGCCCCTGCATTTACACATAAGCGAGCGGACAAATTATTCAATAACTTTGTAAAAAATGCACATTTTCTCAAGATTCAAAGTTCATGTGAAAGAAGAAGTCTACCTACTGTCGAAGTCGCTATCATATCCTGTGACTTGAGGTACGTTTTGACTCTTTGGTCATATTAGAAAAACGGACCAAATTTTCTGCTCCCGCGCAATTTTGACCTCGCCAGGAATTTGTTCCTATTTTTTTTTTGTATTGCACTAGTTTGCTCCAAATTTTCTTGATTATGGGTCCTCAGAAGGTCCTTTGTCATCCGTAAAATTTTTATAATCTAATTTTCTTTTATTTTGATTAACACTTTGTTTGTTGAATTCCAATGTTCTGGTATTTTTGGAGCGCGGGGCAATTTTGTAAACAACCACCAATTAAAAATTCATACATAATCGGATTGGTCTCTATGACATATCATAAAAGATGAGAACGTCTACTTTTCGATTGTGTGATTATTTTTTTCACAAAATCGCCCATTTTCCAGTAAATTGGGAAACCGCGTGCTCAAGGAAAAAGCGCACTTTTTCTTTCCGTTGCTTTTTTCTCCCGACTCTTTATTTCTGACATTTTGACACCTGGACTAGTGTAACCTTTCCATCCATGTATATAAAGTCATCTCATTGATACGTGGGAAAAACCCGAGTCCTTAACGTAATACTATAATTTCATTACTTTCATTTCTTCCATCGTTCCAAAAAATATACTTCCGCTCCAAAAAATATTGTTTATTCAATTCCCGGCTCCATTAACATTGACTTGATTTCCTCCCTTTTATTTGTGAAAAAGGCACAGTTTTCGAAACCCAAAAGGATGTCACAAGAGTCGGTCAAGAAAATCAATTTCCGAGTATTCCGGGACCACTTTGGAGCTGCTGTTTAGAAGTATTGTAACTAATAGCTACGATTTTTACTTCTTAGCTGATCCTCTTATGATTCGTGTAACCCTGATTGCATGCTTGAAAGATGAATTCGGCGAGGACCGGATATGTTTTTATTCTGAGAATGGTAGTGGAACAATGATGTACTCTAAGGATAAAGAATATGAAGATATGAAGGAAAAATGGAATCATGATGGACTTAACAGCAAGGATGAAGAGAAGAAAATTCTGGACCAAGCGGCAGCAATTACTCAACGCCACATGCTGGCATTTCCACGTAATAGGGCCATGTATCGTCCAAGTGACTGCCTCCTGGTCGAAGTGGAAGATTGTGTCCCAGATAAGTTACAGTATTTAGTTAAGAAGATTGTTTTGACCGATAGATCTCGCTTCTCTAAAAAGAAAATGCACTAGCATCAGTCATGCAATAATGGTTACAGCTCGACCGAGGTTTTTTTGCCACACTTGCAGCTCGGTTTGGGTGTAATGCTTTTCCGAAAATTCAGTTCGAAATCTTATCGATATCCATTCTCAATTAGAAAACTGCGTGTCTTATTCGGAGGTTGAGAAGTATCAAAGTAGTATAATGTACGTTAAGCCCTATCTAGAAACGTTCCTTTGCTCAATTCATTTTTGACAATTGCGACTTTAACACAAATACGGATGACGGAAAAAATACCTTTCATGGAATGGGAGGAATTCTAGCTATCACACCCGAAGATTGTTACGTGGTCAAGGAGCCCTTAATACGCGATATTGACAATGTTGATGAGCAAGTCATTGATGAGTATAAAATAAGCTTGAGAACTTATAATGGGGGGCAACGAGATCGGGTACAAAAATATAATTGCCGCAGTCCTTGATATTCCAGATTTCAGTATTGCCAGTATTGATAATGCGGATTTCTTGTGTAGAGGTGGTTGTATGGTAGAGCTAAGGTTTGGAACCGAAGCCATATCAACGAAGTAAAGTTATATGCTTGTCGTTTATTAATCATCCGCCAAGTAACGAAGACACAATTTTTACCATCCAGATATATGCTGCAGAAAAATCCCAAGTATTGGGCCTTCATACTTCGAGTCGATCCTGTTGAAATTAATTTTATGGTCTGCTTTCCTAATAGGTTTAACTTGAGCCCTCTCCAGGAAAAACAAGACGCTCGAGAACATAAAAATTCTTGAAAGTTTGTTGGTTTACGGCGTTTCCCATTTATGGCCCGAGGATTTTTCCAGTATAGATGGATTGTAGTGGGGCCATCTACAATTGGTTTCCACAGTCCAAAACATTGAAAATAATGTATTTGTAACACCTCTCATCTCAAATTTAATAAAATCTTGCATGTTTCATGAGTCTCAAAATTTGGGATTTTTCAACGCGACTTTTTGCAAAAAATAATAATTTTCCGAAAAAAATCATAAAAACCATTTTTTAGAAAATTACCTGATCTTCAATTCTTATGTGAACAAAAAATCTCTAACTGCCATATTTTGAGAGATATTCGTTGAAACCCGATTTTCCGGGTCTTTTGGGGCCATTTTCTCCACCTACAACAGAATGTTTTCTTTACAACTCGGTCTCATTTTTAATGAGATACCAAATGCTACTTATCACCAGAAAACTAAAATTGCAACTAATAACTTACAGGTTGGCCTTTTTTCGTGCTCCATTTATTGGACTAATATGAAATAGAAAATAAAGAGGAAAAAACTTAAAAATTCCTACAAATTAAAATTCCGGGTAACTGAGTTGTAACTGAGTTTGTTAATCGGGTGCGGGATACTCTGGCTTTTACTGTAGGCCATTTTTATGTTTTATTTACACATTTTATTTCATTTTCAAAATGAATTAAAAATACACATTTTATGTCACTTATAAACACACTTGTTAAATCATTTTCAATATGCCTTTTTTATTTCATTTTCATTACAGATTTTAAGTCAATTTTAAAATGAAATAAAAACAACATTTTTCAACATTTTTTTAATTCAGGGAGCCTGATACTAATATTAAATATAGGCAAGATTTTCCAAGACAAAAAATTAGTATTTGGCGCTGGCTTTGATTAATCTTTTCTAGGAAGAATAAATATTTTATAATCCATTTTCTTCTGATCAACTGAGATTTACAATTGACCAAGAAAATCACCAATAAATAATCAATCGATGATTGTTGTTCTAGCCTAAAATATTTAGACACTTAGTCAAACTTTCGAATTTCTTAGAATTATGAACCAAGGAACTTGCATAAAGATTATATATTGAGTACTTTTCAGTGCTTTAACAGTTTATTGTGTGGTGTGGAGGTCATTTAGCCTTAGTTTAAAAATTAAACTATACACAAAACTGGAAAACAAATTTTTCCAACTATATCTTTTTTCGAGCATAATGACAGTATGATCGATTGATAAAACTTTACTATATCAGTACTGTACATAGGTTCAAGTTTTTCAAACGTGTGGTAAGAGTAAAGCTCTTTACCTTGAAATGGTTGCATAACCAAATAAATCCTGATTATTTTGCTAACAGAATTGTTAACAGAATCATAATTTTTGTCTACATTCTCTACTACATCATCCTAGGTGTAGGCAATATGGCACAACGCTGCTCTCGAGTAAATTTTGGTTAACGTTCTTGTTCAGTGCTTAGCCTAGAATTCCAGCGTCGTGTAGTAATTTCTCTCTCGAGCAGCAATAACGGCATCATCAATCACCCATTTTACTTCATTAATAATATCCTCGTTTTTGTGTAGTGCGAATACTTATATAGGTTGCAATGATCAAACGGCAAAAATTCAACTCTTGCTTTGTACCTATGGTACAACTTAAGAACTTATCGATTTGGCGAATTATATCAGTCCCAAAGCAAACTGCCATGAAGAAACCTAATGAAGTTCTCATTTTTGTAAGGGTTGTGTATCTTTACACAAGTACCCTGTTAACAGGGCTTAAAAACCGAATGAGTCAATCTCCTCTTTGTGCATACAATGATTTTTAATACAGACGAATTTAAAACTTATTAGTTATATTTGTGTTTTACTGTACACCTAAATAATCCTATCGAACCACAATTACCGAAATTAATCAACACAAATGTGTTGTATTAGTCTAGAAATCGTTTCATAGTTACAGAAAAATTTGATCTGCAAATGAAACATCACCTGATAAAATTCGGTTTTGAATTATTAGAACACTAATATCAAAATCACATACATTTTTGTAATGTGTGACACGTACTCACGTGTAATCCCATAAAGACACTTAAATCATATACAAAATTCAAATAACAAATATTTTATTCAACAAGAGAATACACAACAAATCAAAAATTACAATAAAACAATGATATACCGACAGAAAACACATAAATCTGAAACCAAAGTATAAGATGATTTATGGATTTAAATAATAACAAAATTTGAGCATTTAAATAAAACCGCACACTGAGAAATCAAAAAACGAATCTAATTCAATAATCATTTAATACACAACGAATAAAAATGTATTCAACCCCATCACGCCACCACCTCCTTCAGCTAATCTTGTATACATATATGGTGAATTGTGTGTACGCAAAACACCAAAAAAAAGGAATAATATATTTCCACAGTGGATACATTTTTTTTTCCAAACAATGAATAAATGATTCATCATCTTTGAATAAAATGTTAAACTTTTAGAAGAAAATTTTATTTCCCCAATTCACCCATTGAAAAACGGCATAGGCACAAATACAAAAAATGTATGTATAGAAAACAACAAAACAAAGAAAGAACAAACAAAAAGAAAATTTAAAGTGTTTCAATTTATCTTGATAAAGGTTTTCTGAATTCTTTTATTTCGTTCCATAAAGCTTCAAAAAAGTGTTCGTGCCACCTTTAAAATTGTCTTATTTGTGAAGATAAATTACACTTTTCCTATACGTATATATGTATGTTCATATATATATATAGTTTTTCAATAGTTGCTTGCTGTCATTGCCATTGTTCTCTTCCACTTTGATATCTCTACCAGCTTTCCTGTGAAATTACCCATGGCGCACAGTATAAAGACAAAAAAGAATGGAAAATCCATACAAGTGCATCGAGCAAAGAAATTGTATACATTTTTGTACCAATGCACAGTAAATAGACAATTGCTTTGGGAAATTTAGATATTTTTAGTTCGTTTCTCCCGTTGTTGTTATTGGGACGGGAAAAAAATGTCGTATTATAGTCAAAAAATTCTAAATTAGGTTATCCAAACTATTATAATATTTATATATATATAGCATGAATGAATGTACTATATATGTATATAGAAAAACAATTTCTTAACTAATATATGAATTGAATCAATAACACAAATCTAGCAGACTAAAAATAAAGAAGATTGTTAGATTTGGGAATATACATCAAGATTTATTTATTATCCTCGGCACCATATATACAAGATGTTACATAGAATGAAAAACTCTATAATTGTGTAAGTTTTCCCCGCCCACTCGATTATGTATATAATACAATAAAGGACCAAGACGAAAATTGTATATAAAAATGTTAGTATTTTTTTATTTATACGAATTTTATCAACCGAAATGGTGATTTGTTGATTTTTCCTCGCTCACCATATACTTGTACTCTTATACTATTGTTGTAAACAATCTGTAATGGACTTTTAACAAATTGTTTATTTGTGTTCAACAAGATTTTGAAATAGAAAACCTTAATAATTTATCGAATCATTTTCGGTATCTCTGTGTGTTTGTGTGTGTACATAGTTTACACGAATTTTTTTTACTGGTAACATCTGGTAAATCGTTTTAAATCATTCAGAAGAAATACATGGAATTTAATTCATTTGGACACTAAGTGTAAAGGATTACATATTTTGGTTTAGGTGTACTGGCTTAAGTACTTTGAATTTTAAATCTTGAATAACCAAAAACGAAATGGTATAGTGTTTTTATAACAATCGCACTAACCTTCTATAAGAAATACTGTAAATGCTCAGAAGCCAGAGAGGGTTAAAGCTTTTTGAGATCTATACATTTTATTAATGTGGGAATTCTAAATATTATCTATTTATCTTACAAAAATTATGTCTACAGTGAGGATTTCCATATAAAACACACTACCGCTCAAAAGTGTTTAGGCACCCCTTTTTTCATGTATTATTGATACCGTATTATGTTTACGAAACAACATTTGAATAAAATGTAATACTTATCTGAAACGCTGTTTCATTATATAATCACCAACGATATAGGGTTAATTTTACTACCCTCTACCTGCGCTTGGTCGGATTGTCGTAAACTGTTTATTGCGGTACAATTACAATAACAGTCTGTAGGAATTTCCAAAAAAATTTATCAGTCTGGTTTGTTCTAGGTAATGATGTTTAAATTGATTTTTTGAAAAGATTTCAGTGAAATGAGTCAAATAGAATCAGCTGCAGTCCGATATTTACACTTGCTGTGTTTTTTTATTAGCGCCCGATAGCTGTATCCGGAGCAGCCAATTTTCTATGTCAAAACTTATATTTAGCGCGCTATTATTGCACATAATTAATTTATTTAACTCTCAACTAAGATTTTTCATTCAACTTTTTAGGTAAAAATTGATATAAAAATATTTTGGCTCACTTATTTATCGGTAGCCGCTATCGGGAGCACTATCCATTTCAGGGGGGGAACCTTAAATTTCCCTTGTTTTGTACAACCCCGTAAATCAAAGCAAACTTCATTCATTCTACAAATTTTGACGTATGTCAATTTTTTGTTTTGTTTTGTAGTGAAGCAAAATATACAAAATTGTTTTAGAAAAAATGATTTTGTATTAAAAAAAATAATTATAAAAAAAGAAAAAAAAATAATATATAGTTTTAATAATATTTCAAATAATTTATATACATTTTAATATTAAAAGTACTTTTACTTCGATGAACGCTACGCCTGATGAAGTAAATAATTGCAAAACTCACTGGTGGCGTTATAATGATATTTGTGAGGATCGTAAACCATTTTATGGATATGTTTAGCGGGTTCATAAACGAGCTCCTGGGCCACACGATACTTGGTGGAGAGCACATGTTGATTCGTGCAGCGGAACTTTTAAAAAAATTAAAGAACCTCAACATTCATTAAAACGAAAAGCTCCACAACGAACTCCCGCTTTATCACAGCGCGAAGTTAAAGCAAATAATGTGCGAGACACGAAAATTTTTTCGGACAAATCAAGTTAGCGCGACCCAAAATGGCCAAACTAGTACAAAAACTAAACATCCCAATTATTCTGATCGACCGGGTGGCAACTTAACCAACGTAGTTCGTATTACAGATTTGCCGACTAGTGAAGATACTCCACATTCTACTAAATCATCCCCAACAACTCAACCTTTTTTGGGAAAGGTAGAAGTCTTTCTGATTCACCTATCGCTAAACCAGATGATAATGTTAATCACACAGTTCGCGACTTGTGGTCGAAACGATTTGACGATAAAGTTCCGCAAACTACACCAGATTCCGACCACGAGCGACCAAAATTAGTTGAAGAAAATGACGATGATGATTTAATTTTAATCGAGGAAGTATATGAGGTTGTCGATTTGTTGGATGGTGATGATAAACAAGAGAGAACGCGCAGCACAAGAAATTTTGGAAATCAAACCTTGAATCGTTTGCAAATGAAAAACGATCTACTGAAGGAAATTAAACATAGCACCAATGATGATTGTGAAGATGAAGAAACAGATGACGATGTAATTGATTTAATCGACGGTGATTTCGATGACACGATTACAGGAGATACCCACGAATTAATCGATAAACCTGTTATGGATGATTTATTTGGCGAGGATACGCTTTTACGTAGGTATCAAACAACATCAACATCCCGGAACAGTGGTTATATGCGTAACGGAAAATAATACGATTCAATGCCCCCTGTGTCAAACTCGAATGATCCGTTATGAATTGGAAAATCATCTCGAGGGTTGCTTGGGCGTTACATTTGAGGTAAAACATGTTAAATATAAAGTACCAAGTAAATTGCTGTTTTATAAAAATAAGAAAACTACGAATCAATTTATGATAGATGATCAAGAGCCGATAAATCAACCGGCTGCCAGTAGATCGAGTAATACAGATATGGAAACGATGTGTCCAGTTTGTAATCAACCACAGCAAGGCGATATCAATGCGCATCTAGTTGCTTGCTTAGTTATGTCATTTGATGATTTGTTTTGTATGTATATATTCTATATATTTATACTTGAATTAAATTATTTTTTATTTCCAATTCCTACTACATAAATTAAAAAATTGGGATCAAACAATTGTATATTGCAAACATTTAAATTTAAGTTTTAATATATTTTATTTTAAATTATATTTTAAATTAAATATAAATTATATTTTAAATTAATTATTCTTCTGTTACGACTGTATGGTCGCAACGACGATTTTTTTTTGTTATCTTATTCACCCCAGTTGTTGTCTTCGTTTCGTCCATCTTCTCTTATGTTTTTATTCACCTCTGTGTTTGTCTGTGAACGCACCCGCGACGTTTTGTTTTGTTCCCCATTGTGTGGTGGCGCGGAGGTGAAGAGAAGACGAGAAAGAGAGAACAATGCACATCGAGTGTGTGCAAAGTAAAACGTTTTGCAAAAAAATGTTTTTTTCTTGTATGTCTCTCTTTTGTACCAACGAAAATTTGGTATAAAGGAGAGACAGAGAAGAGAGATGCATTTTCTTCTAAAACGTTTTACGAGCTGTGCGACGCTCGAATTTTTTTTTTGTTTGGTCATTCGAGTGGTGAATTTTAAAAAGTCAAGTTGTGATTTTTGGCTCGATTGAGATTATTTTTTTTAATTCGAGTTTGGATTTTTGAGATGGTTGTAAAATTATATAGTGGTATTAAATTTTTGGTTCTTAATAATGAATCCGAATGTTATTGTGAGAATATAACCAAAGACAAACAAAATTATACATTAATTACTAAAGTAGTGAAAAGTTTACAATAATAAAAATAAAAAAAAATAAAATAAATAAAAAAATTAAAAGAAAGAAAATGTCGTGCGTATTTAATTTTTTTGGGGTTTTTGGTTGATGGTGTTTTTCCCTCAACGAGATAACGCTTTGGGAAGGTGGTATAAGTTTTTTTTTATTGTTGTTCGAGAAGGAGAAAAATAGTTTGAGCTACCAGTGAAATATATATCGAAGCAAACGTTAATAAAATTGTTTGGCTGAGCAAAAACCTAGTGCCGCAACGGTACAGTACAGGGTGGCCGGTTGAGGCCACTCATTTTTGTAATCAAGGCGAAGGACGCCCACCATTTGCGACAGTTACAAGGCTGCTAAGGGTTAGACGAGGCAACGCCCATAGTGTATTGGGTGGTCAAGTGAGATCACTCCGCTGTATACGGATCCGGCGGCCAGTTGAGGCCAGCCGTGATATTTATATTCAACGTGCAACCGAAGGCAATCAATACCAAAGGCAAAAAGGTCGCCCAACGGGGAGACATACGGGTTTTGGCGAGCTCGTGCCCAACGGTCAGGGTGGGGCAAGGCCACTTTATATACGGTTGTTAGGCGAAACCACGCCCAACGTTTTGGTTACCGGTGGTCTGCCGCATCATTCGGGTGGCCAACCGGCACCTCGGGTGTATTCATTTTGGTATCGGGGAGAGGCCCCGCAACACCCAAGTTATTTTTTTGCGGGCAGTCGAGGCAAAATAATTAACGGCACCAAAGCCGCAACGGTCCGGGGCGGCGACCCTGAGGCATGACGGCACCAAGGCCGCAACAGTTTTGATAATTATTTAAGGTACCCTTTTTATTTTTATTTTTTTTTGATTTTATTTTTTTTCTTATATTTTATATATACATTATATTAAATTTAAAAAATTTTGTAATCGAGCGCCGCACAGCGGGTGCGCGCTCGGTACGTATTGTTCTCTCTCTCTCGCTTCTCTCTCGATCCCTCCCTTTCTTGTTTTCCTCGTGGGAAGTTGTGTTTTCTTTTGTTTTCCTTTTTAAAATAAATTAAATAAAATGAATTTCTAAGTTCTCGGTCGGTATGATGGGAGCGGAGACTCCCTCTGTGTCGGTTTAGTGTTTGCGGTCCCTTGGTGCCCGCATCCAATTTCGTAACCAGGGCTTCGCCCTGTTTGAATTCGAATGGATGCGCGCACCAAGGCACCTCTCTCTCATTTATAATTTTTGAGTTGTTCGTTCCTCATGTTTCGGCCGACGGATTTCGGCGGAACTATGGTTTATTATTATTTGCGTTCCCCCCCAACTTTCTGTATTTAATCACGGTGTAAGCCAGGAGCCATGCATGCCTCAAACCCCACGACCCTTCGCACTTCTCCCTGAGAACGTAGCCGGCAAAACATCACCGTGGAGGCCTCTGCAGGAGCTTAGTGAAATCTGCAGGTTGGCAGTAGCCAGCCTGTAACAGTGGCGCCCAAATTATTTCGCGAATTTTTAATAATTTTTATTTTTTTTAGGATTTTTTAGCTGCACTCCCTTTGGCGTGCGCGTCCAGTGTCGAAACTGGTGTTTCACACTGTTTGAATTCGCATGGACGCGCACACCAAAGCCAGTCTCCCGGTTGACATTCCCTATCTACGATCGCAACCAGCACGGGCTGTTTGATTGCGCGTAGATGGGGGGTGTCATCCCCTATTCTTTGGACATCCGACTTCCGAGCTCTTTCCCATTTCCACTATGTTGTGTCTGATTGTGGTGGAGCTCGGATGTCATTTGTCTGGAGTTTAGTTTAGCTTCATTTCTTCTCTTCCCCGAAATTTCTTGACCGAAATTTGAGGAACGGAACACTTTATTATTGTATTATTATTATTTTTTTTAATTTTCTTTATTATTTAGCTGACACGGAGTGGGGTTTCCACTCTCATCATACCACCGTATTATCGTACTTGATTTAAATATTTTTTTTTTTTTTGAATATATTATTTTTGATATTTTTGAGTTTTAAATTTGGGGTTGTATTGGAACCCGCGGGTACCTGTTAGTACTTCAATTTATTATATTTTCCTTCGTTTGATTATATTTTTGTACTATAATTCTGCTTACATACCATTGGGTGTGTGGGTAGTCTTGGGATTTTTATATATTTTATTTTTTATCTTCTCTCGTATCATTTCAAATTTCAACGAGCCCCTCCAAATTAGGTTCTCATTGAACAGCGCCACTTTCGGGGGTATCTCGTCTTCCGTCGTTAAACTAACCGTGGGAATACTGGACCCACAAACCACCACAAGGTAACCATTCCTTCCTTCTTTTATTATTATCTTATTTATATTTTGTTGCTGACACTTTGCCTCCTTATCTGGGTGTGTTGGTAGTTTCATTAGCTACGTTATTATTATTATTAAATTTTATTTATTATTATTTTGTATGAATTCAAATCCGTGGGATACGCCAGAAAGACCTCAAAGACGTACAGTGTGGGATAACTCGGACGTAGAACCACGTATCCAACGTAACCATCCGTGGGATCGAGTGGAAGTTAACCAAATTCACAATCGAATTGAGTATTATCCAACGCACGGGGTAACTTTCTGGTTGTTTATCACGATTTGATATTCATTGGTTGAATTTTTGTTGTTGTAATTATTTTAACGAGCCCCCCCAAATTAGGTTCTCATCGAACAGCGCCACTTTCGGGGGTATCTCGTCCTATCCGTCGTTAAACTAATCGTGGGAATACTGGACCCACAAACTCTTACAAGGTATCCATTCCTTTTCGTGTTATTTATAAAAATATTTCGTGTTTTTTTTTTATTATCTAGTTATAGTGGGTGTGGAATATCTTTAGTTGTAATTTCCTCTAATTTAAAACCTTCCGTTTGAGTTAGAGTTATTTTGAATTCAAATTTTTGTATTTTTATAAATCAATAAAGACTACGTTTTTTCGAACTAACCAAACTTATTCCCTAACCTTACCTGAATTCTAAAATGGACGTAAATCTACTGCAACGAGACGAAGTGGAGGTGGAATGTCTCCTTCGTGACATACGCTTCGACACATCAGATGCAATTCATCAACTCGAGGAAGCGGTCCGAAGTGAGCAGGCCGAGACTAAACCAGCGCCCGGAAAAATGCATACAAACGCATCGAAACGACCAGATATTGAGATCTCAACGTGTCTCAAGAAATTGGAGGAGATTCGGGGAGCGATCACAGTGTTGGATCCGGCGACAAAAGATCTCATGCTATTGGTGCAACGGTACCACTCTCGTTTATTACATTTGGCAGGTCGGCTTAGTCGCGCATTCAAATCACCGAAATACGAGCAACCCGCGCGTAAGGTACATCAAGCATGTTCCGAATTATTGACCAGTCTGCAGATGTACCTGGATGACCAGGAAAAGTTGAACGTTTCCATAGAAAGCGCAAAGGGCGTACATCTCGCGTTGGAAATACCTCCCCATGAGGAAACAAATGAAGAGATTCAAGTTCAAAATCTCGGTAGCGAGGATGATTCCGACCACCCACAACCGCAGGAGCGAAGATGCACTTTGGAAGATCTCCTTGATCAGATTCAAACGAACCACACGGCGGTTCAACAATCAAATGCACAGACCACACTCTTGGAATCCATGCTGCAAAAATTCGAATTGGTATCACAGCAGCTGGTCAAGTTGGATCAAAGACAAACCAACCTCCAGACTCAAATCGTTGGAAATAACCTGTTCTCACAAGACATCCCGATTCCAACCGTACACGATCGAGCGCCTCCGACGTCCACTAGTTCGCCAGTATCGCCAAAATTTGTCGATCGACGTTTGTTGTCCGGTAGTGGACTAAGTTTCACGGGATCTCCATCAGGAATCAACATCGATATGTTCCTGTTTCAAGTTGATACCATCGCTTCATCTCGGGGATTATCCGAACAAATTTTATTGTTAGAGCTCCACACCATTCTGAAGGACCTCGCGTTGCAGTGGTACTGGACATTTCGTAAACACAACCCGCACGCGACCTGGTCAGAACTACGAAGCGGAATTATCGAGCGCTTTCAAGATCGTCGCACAAATTACGAAATCCGCAGAATGGTCGAGGCACGTAAACAACAACCGAACGAAAGCTTCCTGGATTTCTACAACCACGTCTGGACCCTTACCTTACAATGTCGAACGCCGTACTCAGACGAAGAGCTCATTCAAATTTTGATGAACAACATGAAGCCTACGCTACAATACCACCTTACAGATCGTCAGTTCAGCAGCATCAACGAACTAATCAAAAGCTGTTCTGCTTGGGAGGAGTCTTTCCGGCGGCTCAAAGCTCCGGCGGATCCTGCAATCCATCCACGACGCGTGATCAATGAGTTATCAGGCAGTCCGTATGATGATGCTGGAGCATATGACTCTTATGAGAATTATCCCTTAACTGATGTTCTACCCGATAACTCAGTATCCGCAATTCAAACGGGGAGCAGGTATTCGTCGGCAGCGGCGAGACGTCCGGGCGGACAAGTCCCAGCAGACAGTTCGGGATTGATTTACAAACAACATGCCAATTATGGTAAAAATATCGTCTGCTTCGATTGTTCAGATATGGGTCACACGTTTATGGATTGTCAACTGGCTCCCGTTGGATTGTTTTGCTATCGATGTGGGCTACGAGGGACGATATCTGCGCGTTGTCGACGTTGTGCTGATGAAAGAAACGTTCAATCAAGATTGTCGGAAAACCAGAACAGTGGTTCTTGGAGGAATGGGCCACGAGAATCACCACAACCACAACCGCAACCCAGACTGATGTTACCACGGACAAATCCACTCAAACCGATTCTGGAGGATGCAGCGAGCAATACGGACGCGGAAATCCGCTCCTATTCGAATCCGACGAAGAGGTAAGCTCGTCTGCCAGTAATGATTCCTTTCCCGATCCTTCTTCCCCATCCAATCCTTCCTCCCTTCCTGTCGCTCTTAAATTTTTCTATAATGCCCCATCATTGGCAAAGTTAGATCGTTTAAAGCGTTCAAAAAAATATTGGAACCGTCGCGTCGCAATGAGAAATAATGTGATTTCCTCCGTTCTATTCTCCGAGGGTAGTGACACTCGGCCTTACGCCCAGGTCTTTATAAATAAGATACCTTTTAAGGGTCTTCTCGACAGCGGGGCGAGTGTCAGTGTTCTCGGGAGTGGATCGGAGAAACTTCTGTCAAATCCTTTTGTTGAATTCCATAACTTTCCTTCCACTATAACTACCGCGAGTGGCCAAGTCCAACGAGTCTTTGGTTATATAAGAGCTAACGTCGAATTCAACGGAGTCACTAAATTTATGAATTTTCACGTTGTCCCTTCCTTGGAACAACCGCTTTATTTGGGTATCGATTTTTGGAATCGTTTTGGAATTTCCCCAAAAATCTCCGCGTTGAATAATTCGGACGAATTAGGTGAAACTACCAACACACCCAAATTCCATATTTTAACATCTGATGATCGTCGTAAATTGGATCTCATTCGCGAATATTTTCCGAGCAGCGATATCTTAGGTTTGGGCCGCACATCCCTCATCACTCATATGATCGATGTCGGTTCCGCAAAACCAGTCAAACAACGTTTTTATTCCGTGTCCCCAGCTATCCAGAAACTCATGTATGCCGAGTTGGATAGGATGTTGTCTTTGGGGGTTATCGAGGAGTCACAAAGTTCCTGGTGTTCACCGGTCACGTTGGTGCGTAAGGCCAATGGGAAAGTTCGTCTGTGCTTGGATGCTAGAGAACTGAACAAGGCAACCGTCAAGGATGCGTATCCGCTGCCCATAATCAACGGATTGTTGGGTCGTTTGGGACACACCCGATTCATTTCGGCGATTGATTTGAAGGATGCCTTTTGGCAGATCCCACTCGACCCAGCATCCCGCGATAAAACAGCGTTTACGGTTCCTGGACGGCCCTTGTATCAGTTCAAGGTGATGCCGTTTGGCTTATGCAACGCACCACAGACGCTTTGTCGCTTGATGCACCGCGTGATCCCGTACCAACTGCACGATAAGGTCTTTGTGTACCTCGATGACCTTCTGGTCACATCCTCCACTCTGGCTGAACATTTCGATTTGCTACAACAGGTTGCTGGATATCTGAAGGACGCTGGTTTAACAATCAATTTGACCAAAAGTAAGTTTGTGTTGAAAGAAGTAGACTATTTAGGTTATATTGTGGGTGATGGCTGCCTCCGCACAAACCCAGATAAATGTAAAGCTATTCTGGAGTACCCTATTCCGAAAACGACGAAACAGATTAGACGTTTTCTGGGAATGTGCGGATGGTACCGTCGCTTCATTCCTAATTTCGCCTCCTTAGCTTCTTCTCTCACCGATCTTACTGGTAAAAACACTAAAGTATGTTGGTCTGCAGCTGCTGATTCTTCTTTTAACGCTCTCAAAACCGCCTTGTCAACTGCCCCAGTTTTAACGCATCCTGATTATTCAAAACCCTTTTTTATTCAGTGTGATGCCAGTGCCGTTGGGGTCGGTAGTGTCTTATTTCAGGTGGACGCCGAGGGGGTGGAGCGGCCCATTGAGTTTTATTCCCATAAGCTCAATGCGGCGCAGCGAAACTACTCGGTGACCGAGCTGGAATGCTACGCTGCCGTCCTCAGCGTGCGAAAATTCCGTCCCTACGTGGAAGGTTATCCATTCGTCATTTATACCGACCATTCCAGTTTGCGCTGGTTAATGAGTCAAAAAGACCTCTCCGGACGTTTGGCGAGATGGAGTCTTAAACTCCAAGCGCTGGATTTTCAAATTGGATACCGAAAAGGTTCAGTTAACGTTGTACCTGATGCGCTGTCTCGAGCTTTTCCGGATGAATCCGCTCCTTGTGAGGATGATTCCGAAAGTAAGAGCACGCCTGATCCTGGTGCCCAATTTGAGGATCCAGTCTTGTCGAGTAAAAACATCGACCCTTCCGTGAATGCGTTAATACCTTCTTCAGTCCCCATTCTGCACGTTGAGCAAAATTCGGTTGCGTTCCAAGATCCAGATTACGTCGATCAGATCGCGAAAATTCGTTCATTAAAAGATTGTTCGCACAACTACAAAATCCAGGATGATAAATTATTAATATCCCCTTCGTTTGGTTTTAAATATGCGGATACCGACCTTTCGAATTGGAAACTTGTTATTCCTAATTCCTTAACTTCAACGCTTATTGAACAGGCTCACGTACCTCCCACTTCAGCACATTTAGGCGGCAGCAAAACTCTCGAACGCCTTCAGCGTCAATTTTACTGGCCTCAAATGGCAAAACAAGTTAAACAATACGTTGCTAGCTGCACTAAATGTAAAATGAACAAAGCTGTTAATTTCTCTACACAACCAGCCATGGGAGCTCAGGTCACGTCAACTCGCCCGTTTCAAAAATTGTATGTAGATTTTTTGGGTCCGTATCCACGTTCGAAACTCGGAAATACCTGTATCGTTATCGTTCTGGATCATTATTAGAAATTCGTAGTTGTCAAACCCTTACGCGAGGCGTCTGCCTCATTATTGTGTCGATTTCTAGAAAATGAGGTATTCCTTTTATTCTCCGTACCCGAAATTGTTACCTCCGATAATGGGAAGCAGTTCACCTCGAATCTATTTAAAGACCTGTTAGCTAAATACGGTGTAACCCATTTACGTACGCCGGTGTACTCGCCCCAAAGTAACGCTTCCGAGCGTGTTAATAGAACATTAATTGCCAGTATTCGTTCATATTTGAGCGATCACGACCATAATTTGTGGGACAGAAATTTGCAGGAAATTGCGGCTGCTTTACGTAATGCCATACACGATTCGATACATTATTCCCCTCATTATGTCGTGTTCGGTCAACATATGTCGATGCACGGTTCGGATTACTCACTGCGACGATTACTCGATGAACATGATCCCGGTGAAGTCCATGCATGGGCTAAGCCAGATCGAGTAAATCTGTTAAAGGATCGTATTATACATTATCTGCGTGTGGCATACGAGAAGGGAGCTCAGCATTACAACTTGCGTAGTACTAAGCGCTCATTTCGAGTTGGACAATCTGTCTTTATACGATCTTTTGCGTTGAGCGATGCGACGAACAAATTCTCCGCGAAATTAGCTGGAAAATTCAAACCCGCGGTAATTTCTGGTAAAGTAGGTCAGGTGGCGTATACCGTCGAAGATTTGAATGGCAAATCATTGGGCACGTATCATGTAAAAGATATCCGCACGTGACGCATGTTTTCCTCGATCGAAAAATTAGTTTGTCGCGGTACAATGGATGTACAATTCAATTGAACTGTTTTCTTTCGTATCGTTGTATTTTAGGCCCGGCTTATGAGACATCTCAGGGTGTGGGACGTTCCCACGTTTGTTACGACTGTATGGTCGCAACGACGATTTTTTTTTGTTATCTTATTCACCCCAGTTGTTGTCTTCGTTTCGTCCATCTTCTCTTATGTTTTTATTCACCTCTGTGTTTGTCTGTGAACGCACCCGCGACGTTTTGTTTTGTTCCCCATTGTGTGGTGGCGCGGAGGTGAAGAGAAGACGAGAAAGAGAGAACAATGCACATCGAGTGTGTGCAAAGTAAAACGTTTTGCAAAAAAATGTTTTTTTCTTGTATGTCTCTCTTTTGTACCAACGAAAATTTGGTATAAAGGAGAGACAGAGAAGAGAGATGCATTTTCTTCTAAAACGTTTTACGAGCTGTGCGACGCTCGAATTTTTTTTTTGTTTGGTCATTCGAGTGGTGAATTTTAAAAAGTCAAGTTGTGATTTTTGGCTCGATTGAGATTATTTTTTTTAATTCGAGTTTGGATTTTTGAGATGGTTGTAAAATTATATAGTGGTATTAAATTTTTGGTTCTTAATAATGAATCCGAATGTTATTGTGAGAATATAACCAAAGACAAACAAAATTATACATTAATTACTAAAGTAGTGAAAAGTTTACAATAATAAAAATAAAAAAAAATAAAATAAATAAAAAAATTAAAAGAAAGAAAATGTCGTGCGTATTTAATTTTTTTGGGGTTTTTGGTTGATGGTGTTTTTCCCTCAACGAGATAACGCTTTGGGAAGGTGGTATAAGTTTTTTTTTATTGTTGTTCGAGAAGGAGAAAAATAGTTTGAGCTACCAGTGAAATATATATCGAAGCAAACGTTAATAAAATTGTTTGGCTGAGCAAAAACCTAGTGCCGCAACGGTACAGTACAGGGTGGCCGGTTGAGGCCACTCATTTTTGTAATCAAGGCGAAGGACGCCCACCATTTGCGACAATTACAAGGCTGCTAAGGGTTAGACGAGGCAACGCCCATAGTGTATTGGGTGGTCAAGTGAGATCACTCCGCTGTATACGGATCCGGCGGCCAGTTGAGGCCAGCCGTGATATTTATATTCAACGTGCAACCGAAGGCAATCAATACCAAAGGCAAAAAGGTCGCCCAACGGGGAGACATACGGGTTTTGGCGAGCTCGTGCCCAACGGTCAGGGTGGGGCAAGGCCACTTTATATACGGTTGTTAGGCGAAACCACGCCCAACGTTTTGGTTACCGGTGGTCTGCCGCATCATTCGGGTGGCCAACCGGCACCTCGGGTGTATTCATTTTGGTATCGGGGAGAGGCCCCGCAACACCCAAGTTATTTTTTTGCGGGCAGTCGAGGCAAAATAATTAACGGCACCAAAGCCGCAACGGTCCGGGGCGGCGACCCTGAGGCATGACGGCACCAAGGCCGCAACAGTTTTGATAATTATTTAAGGTACCCTTTTTATTTTTATTTTTTTTTGATTTTATTTTTTTTCTTATATTTTATATATACATTATATTAAATTTAAAAAATTTTGTAATCGAGCGCCGCACAGCGGGTGCGCGCTCGGTACGTATTGTTCTCTCTCTCTCGCTTCTCTCTCGATCCCTCCCTTTCTTGTTTTCCTCGTGGGAAGTTGTGTTTTCTTTTGTTTTCCTTTTTAAAATAAATTAAATAAAATGAATTTCTAAGTTCTCGGTCGGTATGATGGGAGCGGAGACTCCCTCTGTGTCGGTTTAGTGTTTGCGGTCCCTTGGTGCCCGCATCCAATTTCGTAACCAGGGCTTCGCCCTGTTTGAATTCGAATGGATGCGCGCACCAAGGCACCTCTCTCTCATTTATAATTTTTGAGTTGTTCGTTCCTCATGTTTCGGCCGACGGATTTCGGCGGAACTATGGTTTATTATTATTTGCGTTCCCCCCCAACTTTCTGTATTTAATCACGGTGTAAGCCAGGAGCCATGCATGCCTCAAACCCCACGACCCTTCGCACTTCTCCCTGAGAACGTAGCCGGCAAAACATCACCGTGGAGGCCTCTGCAGGAGCTTAGTGAAATCTGCAGGTTGGCAGTAGCCAGCCTGTAACATTCTTTATCGCCTCTCACTGTAAATCACTATGGAAACAACATGATTACTTTTTACAGTTCGATGGACGTTACGATTATGAGTTTGAGCCAATCAGTGGAGCAAAAGAAGATTTTGGGTCTTAGTTTTAGTAAAAACTTTCACAGAAAATTTTTCGGTGGAAGAAAAAGGATAAATAATTTTGACTATAAAATATTGCATATTTTAATTTAAATTTATTTCACTGTAAAATTTAAATGGATTTAAAATACATAATAAAATCGTAAAAATAAGGAAAGCTTTAATAAATTGTGTTTACAAATCAAAAATATTTTGTATATTGATAAGAAAATTATTAAATTAATAAACACGATTTCAACTGTTCATTAGTTTTTCCTGAACCGCATCGAAATCGTTCATTTCACGCATTGTTGAACCCTTTTTAGGCATGGTATACATATTTGTTGTGGTAAGTAGTCGACGGACTGGATTGCTGATCGCTGTAACACTATTTATTAGTTTGATCAGGTGAGCATCTTCGTGAAAAAATAGTAATTGCTCTCCGAAAAATTCATTTGCACGTAGACGACATGGAAACTGACCATTTTCGTCTTGTTTATCCAGAAAATATTTGGGTTGCGTCGAAGTTTAAGAATCTTCATCTTATATAAAATACTTATCGAAGCATGTGAGTTTTCATTTGGTGTATCGTCATATTCTTCAAGGCGCTTTTCGAGTTCGTCATCCGGTTCGGACGTTAAAAGTGCAGATTCAACATCTCGCGATTGTTTAGTTTAGTTTCTTACTAATCCTCATTCTTTGGAAATGTGAAATAATGGATCATACGGTTTTTAAGTTGCGAATTATAGCATAAATGGGCGCAACACCGTTTTGACATTTTCACACCCAGAAATCCATTATCACTATCGTTGTCATCTACATTTATGTTACTATCACCTGCGGTTGATTGCAGCATTCTGAAATTAAAAAGATCGTTATAGAGCGATTCCTTACTTAGATGTTTCCAGCCAAATACGTACTTATTCATGTTGCATGGCTTATAACTAATATTGTATTCCGTAAATATTGTGATAATTTTAACGGGCCATCCAACTTTTTGTAATTCATAAAATAAAATTTCTTTTTCAACGGGTGTCCTCATTGAGTAAAAATTCATTTGGTGTATTATCCCAGTACGGATCAAATAAAATTTCCAAATTATTCGATTCCAGCGTATTTAGAAAAGCTTGATTCGAACTATTTATATCGCTTAAATTCGATTTGATATCGGCAAATACGGGATCCATTAAAGGTACCCTATCTAATTTACCATTTATCGTTCCTTTACATTTTCTTATGGTTCAACTTTGAAGACTTCGTTTTTTTTTTGCTTTAGCCTTGGCCTTTGCGTTTGCATCCTGCACATCATTACTACCCTCAGCAATAGAACTATCCTTTTCGGTTCCCCTTCATTCTCTGTTCCTTTACCGCCGACATTTTTACGAGATAAACCACCAGACATTCAAACCACTTCGTTGTGCACGATATCGGCCCGGTAACCATAAATTTTACACGATGCTTCCAATCAGGCACCAACTACTTGAAAATTAAAATTGTTGGCATATTTACGATGACCAGTAACCGAATTGATCAATGTAACGATGACGTTTGAAACGCATTATTTGTGTTGATATTCTACGAATATATAAAACACAGATTAATTTGATAGATTGGCCAATCGATCTTCAAACATCACGACTTACATTGTTCATGAATTGATGCAAAAAAAACTTTCAACCCTTCATTATCTTCCAGTACTGAAACAATTACACTACTCGTACTACTGGTCACTGATCTACTTCGTCGTCTTTCATCTTCATCGTCATTCTACAAAAGAAACACAAAACAAATTAGGATATTTAATGAAATTCACGATCAAATCTAGCTCGTTTACAACTGTGGGCAACCGTGTTTTGAATATTAATGACGTTTGAATATTAATGACGTTGAGGCTTTCGTTAGAGTAACCATTATACATATTTATAAGTATCACACAGGCACAGCACTCAAATTTTAAACTTAAACACTTATTCACTTTATTTATTACTGTGTACATACAACTGAATATTAATAAAATATTTTTGTTAAATTTATCTGATTTATTATTTATTTCGTAATTTGTTTGTTTTAAAATGTTTACAAAAGAATAACTGTCATTCTACTGCATGAAGTTAAGTACAATTTATTTTTTTATTAGTAGCGACACCAGTGAATAATGGCTGCGGCAGTTTCAGTAGCAAATTTCCCTTCGGCGCCGGATAGTGCTCCAATATTAAAACACAGCAACTGTTAACATCGTAAGCAAAATATCGAGTGACAATTATTTAAAATGCCCCCAAGAAAAGAACCAAGTTCTGAAACACGTGCGCTTTTAATAGCTTACCATACAGCTGGCATAAGTAGTTGACAGATTGCCAACAAAATGGAATTAAACCACGCTACGGTCGATTGTAATGTTAAAAAATATCGGGAAAGTGACAGTTTTTTTTTAATAAAAGACGTAGTGGAAGACCAAGAGCAACAACATCTGTAGATGATCATAGAATACTGATTAAGACGAATAGACACAAAACAGCCCCGGAATTAACCGCAGAATTAAATGTTGGTCGCCCAAAACTAGTAAGTATTTATACGGTTAATCGTCCTCTAATGGAATCCGGACTCCATGGCCGTGTTGATATTAAAAAACGATTAATAGTAAACAAAATAAGCAAAAGCGATTTAAATGAGCCCGTGAACATCAACATTGGACGATAGAAGATTGCAACAAGGTTTTATGGACGGATGAGTCCAAATTTGAATTTTCGGTGCCCGAAGACTAATATTCATGAGAAGATCTTTTTGTGAACGTGCCAGTAAGGAGTGTATTGTCGCTACCGTAAAGCATGGTGGCTTTTTAGTGATGATTTCGGCTTATTTTGCTGGTCCTAGTGTAGGCGATGTTGTGAAAATTGACGGAATACTAAGAAAAGAAGGGTATCGACAAATTTTGAAACACCACTCAATACCTTCAGGAATTCGACTTTTGAGTCAAAATTTTATCTTACATCAAGATAGTGATCCAAAGCATTCATGTAAATTATATAAAGGCTATCTTCACCATTAAGAGGATGATGGAACGATTTAAACTATGGAATGGACTCCCTAGAGCCCTTACTTGATTATTTTTCAGTTATTGTGGGAAGAACTGAACCGGGAAATACAGCAATCAGCTACAACATCAGCTACTGTTATGTGGAACAAACTTCAATCAATTTGGAACTCAATAACGCCAGAAACTCTGGCAAAACTTATTGCGAGAATGCCTCGATTGTGCGCTGTGATTGTTCAATCAATGGGACGTCACATAAATGAAAGAAAAATTTAAGTTGAGCATCCTAATTTTGACATTTATTTAGTATATTGCCATTAATAAATGTGTGTATGTATCTAAAAAATACATATTTTCATATATTTACCGAGTTTTTATATGTTTTATGGTGTTCTTGATAGTGCCTAAATACTTTTGAGCGGTAGTGCACCGAAAAAAATCGTTACATGCTATTAAAGACGATATATTCTTTCATAAACTAATTAATCGATTCATTAACATAAATAAAAATTAATTATGCCAACGCAATTATTCTAATACGAAGGAACAATAATTGTTTACTACTTTATAATTTCACAAATTTTCGTTAATATAACACAATTCAATTAATTAATATAAATATTGCCTGGATATGAATTTAATTGTTAAAACAACTACATTTCATACTATTTAGTAATATGATTCTAAATGCTATATGGCATATAATTACACTGTGCTAGTTGAAAAATGTGACAAGCTGGGCACCCAGGGGGTAAACCTAATTCGAGTATGCTGAATTCAACGGTGCTAGTCCCATTTCAAAGTTAGTTCCCATTTTTGAGATATCACATTCGACATTTTTTGGCTCTGAGTCAAAATATACCCTCATTATCACGTTTATAGCTCTTGAACCATTAAGATTTTCATTATGCTTTCTTCAGCAAAGTTGTTGCGCGGCTCAAGACCAACAACTTTGCCGAACATATCAAGACCGAAAAACCACATTTAATTTTTTTTTTGCTTTTCATTTCGACGAAAAACACAGTTTTTATCATTTTTTAACATTTAGTTGAATTTAAATCGAGTAGAATCGATCAAATAAACATTGCATCAACAAATATAGATACAATAGAAACTATTTAAAAGAAAGTTAAATTGATTCTGTTGATTTTATGGTGATTTTTCCTAAAAAAAAATCCTAAAAAATTAACATTTTTCTTCTCTTTGACAAAACAATGGCGTGCCATTGCGATAGTGGATAAAAATCCTGAATTTTTTCATCCCATCGTTTTAACCAATTACATCACGTAAACTATCACTTTGGACGGCAGTCCAATCGAGTGACGCAAGCACCTACTGTGCTGAAAGTCAAACTCGTATATACGAGTTCGAGTTCCAAAAAAATAGTTTTTCAGGTATAACTGCCCCAAAAAATGCCTCAATTATTTTTTAAATAGTAAGTTATGATTGTAGACATCGATACCAATTCAACGACACCTCAAACGCCCAAAATGGATGATTTTGACCAAAGTTATGACATTTGGAAATTTTTTTATGACGTCACGATATAATCTTCCTTTGCTATATATGTTTGTTTGTTTGTTTGTCCGTACTTCTTTCATTTGATCTCATATTTTCAGGGTTTGTAGTACTTGAAAAACTGAGCAACTTTTGTTCTACAAGTTTTTGATTTAGCCGCCATATTAGCCGCGGCCAGCCTCTGAAACGCCATTTTTGGCCATTAAAGCCACGCCCACAGCGTAGAACTTATTTGACATACCTCGGACATATGCATATCGTTAGAAAGGTAATTGACAACTATCAAATAGCATATAAAAAAATTTCAAAAAATTAAGGTTGAAGGTCATTTTGGCCAAAAAACTGAAAAATGCCAAATCGTTCGGCTATATTCGGCCAAATTGCTAAAAAATTAGCCCAAAACTTTTGGATCATATATTTTCAGGATTATTAGCCACAAACCTCACCTACAATATGACATCAACCGTTTGTCTCAGAAAACTAGTATATTTTAGATATTGACCTCCATAACTTAAAACCTACCCTATTTTTTTGCAAAATTTCATTTTTTGGCTCAAATGCACCCTAATATCGGTTCGTTGCGGTTCATAATGATAGTGAATCAACGTATTACAATGAAACAAATATAAATACATCATATTATTATCATTGCTAAGTGAATTTTTACTAATGACCCTTTTTTCATAACAAAAAAAAAATGAAAAACTGACAAATTGATGTGATTGAAAAAATCACCAAAAACATTGAACATTTGACAGTCTCCTTGCATAATATCGAAAAAATTTTAATCTTTATGGTGATTTCTTTAAAAAATAGATCTTATCTTACCTCCCATCGCATGAAGATGGACTATAAGCGAGAGGGTAGCCACCATTAATTTTTGTTTCCAACTAACACACTAAAATATGTATATTTTGTTGTATTGTTTAAGGAATCAAAAATGAATTACTATCGAGTGTGTTTGAACTGTTTTGACTGACAACAATAAAACGAATCGCAATCAATTCATTTTCAATTTCCCGTGCCAAAATCATTGATATCAAATAAAAAACCTCTTAACGAGGTAAATGTTCGAGTGACGAAGCCGAATTCAATTCACAAAATCTCTGATATCAGATTTGTGCCGAAATTTTACATTTTTCTTTCTAGCTGTCAAAAACAACAATTTGTCAACGATTTTTCGGAATGTTAAACAACAACGCGCTGAATGCACAAACATTCCGAAAAATCGTTGACAAATCGAATGCAATTGTTTTTTCGGCACAAATTTAATATCAGAAATTTTGTGAATTGAATTCGGCTTTCATCACTTGAACATTTACCTCGTACAACAGACACGCCACTTTGCATACAAAAAAGTTGAAAAAATTGAAAAATAATCTGGGATAAAAAAATCCGAGATTTTTATCCGTCGTATGTTTCTGTGATTGAATGGCGCAGTGACATTTGATGGTTGGTTATTGATGCAGATGTTTCTTAATTTACGTGTATAATTTACGTGATGTAATTGGTTAAAACGATGGGATGGAAAAATTCAGGATTTTTATCCACTATCGCAACGGCACGCCATTGTTTTGTCAAAGAGAAGAAAAATGTTAATTTTTTAGAAATTTTTTTTTAGGAAAAATCACCATAAAGTCAACAAAATCAATTTAACTTTCTTTAAAATAGTTTCTATTGCATCTATCTATATTTGATCGATTCTACTCGATTTAAATTCAACTAAATGATTAAAAATAATAAAAACAGTGTTTTTCGTCGAAATGAAAAGCAAAAAAAAAATTAGATGTGGTTTTTCGGTCTTGATATGTTCGGCAAAGTTGTTGGCCTTAACCCGCGCAACAACTTTGCTGAAGAAAGCATAATGAAAATCTTAATGGTTCAAGAGCTTTAAACGTGAAAATGAGGGTATATTTTGAATCAGAGCCAAAAAATGTCGAATGTGATATCTCAAAAATGGGGACTAACTTTGAAATGGGACTAGCACCGTTGAATTCAGCATACTCGAAATAGGTTTACCCCCTGGGTGCCCAGCTTGTCACGAAAAAAAGTTCGCAATTCAAGCACAGTGTTATTATTCATTTTATTAACGAATATGTTTAGGTTAAAATAAAAATTATTTTTTGGTAAGTAAACCTTATATTCATAGAAAGAAAACTATTTTCTTATAAAAGAAATTTCATTAACTATCCAAACTTCAAACAAAAAAGACTCTTTAATTGAAATGCATATTCTTTATTTATATTTCAAACAATTTAAAGAACAAGTACTTTTAATAAAAACGTTTGATTGTTACATTAAGTAATCATTCTTTACGAATTTTTTTTTCACAACATACGAAATAAATGTAACACAAAATGCAATTCGTGTTAAAAATAAAACCGATACATTTCTCTTTGCAATTTCAATCACTCCACTGTGGTCTATTGTGTGTAGTAAAGTATGAATTTTTTTACTTAAAAAATACAAAATAGCTAATTTTTAATGTTTCGCCGGTTTACTAAAATAAAGAGTAGTAAACTCAAACAAAAAAATATATATTTTAATCATCATGTATATATGACAAAATATATAATAATATACATATATTAAAAAATATTAGTGTACCTAATACAACACTAAAAGTGGTTTTTCTTCAAACGTTGACGTTACCATCAACCATTACAAATTTGGTAAGTTTCGCAAGTGCATTTTTTAATTAAAGTGTTGTGTGTACAAAGACTGTGTCCGAATTGTGTGATAAATAAATATTTTTTAGTACAAACATTGTGAAAATATCGAAGACACACGAATTATCATAGGCTATGGGCATAGTAATTTTTGACAGATAAGTGATAATTTAATCGGATGGAAATTATCGAATGTACTTGTTTAGGGCATTGATTATGATTATAAGCCGTTTAATATTTGAAAGAAATGTATTTAAGGTTAAATATTCAATAATATCATTGTATTTCGGTTTTTAATAATACAATACAAAGTTAAAATTAAATAAATATAACTGGATTTATGATTTCAAGTGTTTTTAACAATTTATAACTTAATCTTAATCTGATAATGATTAAATTCAATATTTTCAAATCATAATAAAATTAAATGGCAGGAGTTTTTATCAAAAAAATTATCACACAATTCGGGCAGCAAAACGAGAAAAATTTTCCCAACAGGCAAAATTTTTCACATTAGTGTCAAATATTTTTGTTACAAAATATTTATCACTCAATTCGGACACAGTCAAAATGTTTAAACAGTTTGACCTTAAACGAAGTGTTGAATATCAATAATTATAATATAAGAATCGCATAAATATGTGCATTTTTTACTGTAAACGAAATTTACCGATTTAGTGCAGTAAATGATTTGCATTATGCATAATATGCCAAATACTCGATTAGTGCGCAGACGCAAATAAGCAAATTTATTTGCGATTTTACTATGGTCACTACATATATCTACACCACTACATATGTAGTTAATTTTATAATAATTATATTCAAAGGATAAGTGACTTCAAACTAAAATAAGTATCCATAGAAAAATCGCAAATAAATTTGCTTATCTGCGCTTGCAAATAATCGAGTATATTTGGCATCATGCAAATTCTTTACGGCTCTAAATGCTTTACCTAATTGAATTTTAATAAATTTTTTTTTATTGTTTATTTACATTTAGATGCACGAAGGTTCACGATATTTGCATTGTTCTTATATGTAATGATAAAACAGGCAACACGAAGAATGGACATGTCTTCAAAAATAATGATAAAGTATACCATCATGGACTCCCAGATGTCTTTTATGGTGTTATGCTATTCGAGCCAAGATCAAGATTAAGACCAATTTTTTACATAATAAAAATCAAGTAAAAAAGCATCAAAATGATAAAATACCATATACATACAATAAATTAAAATTTTTAGTAACAAGTTCTTTCAAATGTTATTTTTTATTTCATAATAATTTTGAAATGTAATAAGTAAATATTTGCAACTGCCTTACGCGAGCGAATAGTTATAAATCAAATTTTATCGAAGAAGGAGAATTATTTATTATTCTGGTTTACTATGTAAAAAAATATGTGCGTCTCATTTTAAGAAAATTTTTAATAAAATTACGAAAATAAAGGACCATGGTTTAAATTATCTATTAATATTTCTTTTGTAGGAAAGTGGTAAATTTCCGTTTAAAAAGGAAAAACTGTTGTAGTGGTGTTATTTTGCAGAAACATTAGCTTTCATGACTGACAAGTTGATTGATAATCTGGAATTGTACGGGCACTTCACTGTAAGGAAAACAATACAGAAATTTAAAGAAAGTTACTAGATCACTTTAATAGTAGTTTTATTAAGTCTCCTTATATTAAGTATATGACTAAACGAATTAAAAACGAATTCTTTAACCCAATGAAATATACTTAAACCAAAAATTGATTGTTTATGATAATATACTAAAAACCAGTATAATTTACTTGTTTGATTTTTTCAAGTTTAACTTGCATGTGAAGTTACTGCTAAAGTTTTACTAGAAAAAAAAATTAGCAAAAACTTCACATGTTTGTATAGCAGTGTGAAGTTTTTACTAAATCTATGCTAAATGTTTATTTGTGTTGGTGCATATCAAAATGATACCTGTATTAAGCGGAATTAACGTATTTCCTAATTTATTAGTTTTATTTAAAATATTTGGCAATTATCTTTAAAATAACCCGAGAGAAATTATAATATATTTACCATTTCATTAATCAATATTCACTAATAAGAATATTGCGGTTAATAAAAGTAAAAAAAAATAACTAGAAAATTAGTATCCGAGGCAGATTAGTAACAAACACTACACGCTAAACTAGATAAGGAAGAATTATTAAATTTAAATAAGATAACCGGAGAAATTATAACCCACACTAGGGTAAAATGGGTGGGATAATAGAAAAATTAAAATAATAATACCATGCTCCAAAGGCAGGGAACTCCTATTTTTAGAAATGGTAACAAATAAAATGAAAGCTCTTAGGGCCACAATAGATATCTATAGAGATCTAAATGCAAACTGAGAAATATGAATTATTAGTTGGAGCTCACGTTAGTAAGAAAAATAGTGAGGAAATCCTTATCTATAGAGACGAGATCAATTTATAGAATTTTGTATTATAACCAAAAATATATTAAGAATTGTTTGAACAACTGAGATATGCCTAGAAATCTATACATTCCCATCCAGGGGAGGGGCAAGTTATTAAAATTTAGTATTATGACCAAATATAATAAAAAAAATCAGACTAACTGAGATATCCCTAGAGATCTAAACACAACCCCAGGTATATGGGGTGTTAGTTGCGGACCATATCAATTAGAAAATATATTCAGATGCTCCCCATCCAGGAGAGGGGCAAGTTAATAAAATTTAGTATTATGACCAAATATAATAAACATTTTCAGGCTGACTGAGATATCCCTAGAGATCTAAACAAAACTTCAGGTATATGGCGTGTTAGTTGGGGACCATATCAAATAGAAAATATATTCAGATGCTCCCCATCCAGGGGAGGTGCAAGTTATTAAAATGTAGTATTATGACCAAATATAATAAAAAATTTCAGACTAACTGAGGTATCCCTAGAGATCTAAACGCAACCTCAGGTATATGGGGTGTTAGTTGGGGACCATATCAAATAGAAAATATATTCAAATGCTCCCCAACCAGTGGAGGGACAATTAATAAAATTTAGTATTGTGACCAAATATAATAAACATCCTCAGGCTGACTGAGATATCCCTAGAGATCTAAACACGATTTCAGGTATATGGAGTGTTAGTTGGTGACCATATCAATTAGAATATTTATTCAGATGCTCCCCATCCAGGGGAGAGGCAAGTTAATAAAATTTAGTATTACGATGAAATATAATAAACATCCTCAGGCTGACTGAGATATCCCTAGAGATCTAAACACAATTTCAGGTATATGGGGTGTTAGTTGGGGACTATATCAAATAGAAAATATATTCAGATGCTCCCCATCCAGGGGAGGGGCAAGTTAATGACATTTAGTAATACAATGAAATATAATAAACATCCTCAGGCTGACTGAGATATCCCTAGAGATCTAAACACAACTTCAGGTATATGGCGTGTTAGTTGGGGACCATATCAATAAGAAAATATATGAGGATGTTTATTATATTTCATCGTAATACTAAATTTTATTAACTTGCCCCTCCCCTGGATGGGGAGCATCTGAATATATTTTCTTATTGATATGGTCCCCAACTTACACCCTATATACCTGAAGTTGTGTTTAGATCTCTTGGGATATCTTAGTCAGCCTGAAAATTTTTATTATATTTGGTCATAATACTAAATTTTATTACGTGCCCCCTCCCCTGGTTGGGGAGCATCTGAATAAATTTTCTAATTGATATGGTCCCCAACTAACACCCCATATACCTGAAGTTGTGTTTAGATCTCTAGGGATATCTCAGCCAGCCTGAGGATGTTTATTATGTTTCATCGTAATACTAAATTTTATTACGTGCCCCTCCCCTGGTTGGGGAGCATCTGAATAAATTTTCTAATTGATATGGTCCCCAACTAACACCCTATATACCTGAAGTTGTGTTTAGATATCTAGGGATATCTCAGTCAGCATGAGGATGTTTATTATATTTGGTCATAATACTAAATTTTATTAACTTGCCCCTCCCCTGGATGGGGAGCATCTGAATAAATTTTCTAATTGATATGGTCCCCAACTAACACCCCATATAGCTGAAGTTTTGTTTAGATCTCTAGGGATATCTCAGTCAGCCTGAGGATGTTTATTATATTTCGTCATAATAGTAAATTTTATTACCTGCTCCCTCCCCTGGATGGGGAGCATCTGAATATATTTTCTAATTGATATGGTCCCCAACTAACACCCCATATACCTGAGGTTGTGTTACTCTAATTTTTGATAATTTTCCGTCTTACCCAGGTAATATCACTAACACAAACACAATTAATGAAATTAGCAAAAGTTTAGCATTTTCTTCACACTCGTAAGTTTAACAATATCTGATACATCGTATTAATGAAATGTTTTTCGGCTACATAGTAAAGAATATTTATTTGTATTAATAGCTGGATTCTTTAATAATATGCAATTATTTTTTTGGGTGTGTATATGAAAGTACAATTGTACATCTGCCGCCTTTTAGCGTTGTAAAATTATGCCGTCGGACGAAGGTTAAAAACCAATACTGATAAATCGCCCAAATTATAAATTTTTATTGGTTCTTTTTCATTTATATGCAAGAATTGAAAATTTCTGTTTGATCTGGGTTGGTGAAAATTAGTGGATAAAATGAAAATGAACCGCAAATACTTTATTATGTTGCAGTGTATCGCAAAGTGAACGTGATATATAAGCTGGACAGTAGGAGAAACATGTAACGTTAAAACAGAGAATTCTTTAGTCACTTGAATCCTGGTCAAACTATTACATGTCTCATTTGTTGTGAAATATTTTAGTTTTAAGTATAAAAAACACAAAGTATGAACACATAAATAATTGTGTCTACTCCTGCAATCAAAAGCAGTCATTTATTTGTATAAAAATAGAAAATAAATTTTATTTTCGTAACATGCAACAAACACAATTAAATAATGATTTATTGTACACCCTAGGGACTAAAGACATAGAATATACGAGTATACAGAAGCGACATAACTCTATTTTTATACGAATTTCTTTTGACTCGAATATTTGATTTTTTTAGTCAAAATAGGAGTGGTAAAATTGTTTAAATGGTGATAATAGATAGCGCTAATAGTTTTCAAAAAATTTAAAATCGATTATAAAATCTTTGCAGTGTACAACTAAAATTTCCGCTCACTTGGCTCTCTTAATAACAAATGTCACTTTGATTTTGGCTACATCAACAGCAATACGTGTTAATTGGTAAAATTAAAACATTGTTGGTAAAAATTGGTAAAATTAAATCTCATGAGACGGAGTTATACGCAATCAATAATTAATAACAATACAACACAAGAATCAGCATTCAGTGCTAAAATTAAATTATATACGGAAGAATATCGTCGAATGGATTCTAGTAAGTGGTGATACATTTCAATCACTTCTAATCATCCTGTATACTTTATTTTTAAAAGTAATTACAACAAATGATGATGTTCATCATGATGTTCACTCCATCACAGGAGTGAGTTTTAATAATTTATTACAAATGAATTAAATATTATAATAATGTTTTATTTTTAGTTATGTGCCCCGTTTGAACGGAACTATGCGGCAAATCGGTAATTCGTGTGATGGCGAAATTGATAATCAGCGGGCTGTCAGCCAAAGTATTTTTAACTGCTGGCGATAAACTGTGAAATGTTATGTAATGGTGGCCAATATTTATGTAAAATACTCGCATTGTATTGATATGTTCTTGGGTGTATACTTTAATTGTATTCACTTTATTTAGAAATGAGGTTATTTGTCCCATTTAATAGATAGCCTCTTAAAATCTAATGATAAATTGTGTCAGATACTAGAAACCACACCAGGCAATCTAAAATCATTAAAAATTTATAAATCGAAAATCGCAATGTTGTGTCGTGTTGCAAGTTCATATATTGGAGCTGAATTATTAGCTGAACAGAAAATCGATGTTTATGATTTACATCCTGATTTTCAACTGGACAGTTGTAAGTCGAATTTCTTTGTACTTGTACCGCCAGATGATGTTCGCTATCGATAAATACTGTTACCCGCTTTAAATATTTCTGATATTATAATTGAACCCTGGATTCATAGAACTTTCGGCTATAAATCAAATGTTTTTATTTTATTTTGTCGCATGTGAAATGATCGAAATTATACTAAAACCTGGAACACCATTCATAAATTTGGGATTACTAACGCTGTTAATCTGTGACCACAGTTTTTGTTATCCGAGGGAACTCCGAATCAAATGTTTGCCCGATAAAATATTACGTGAGTCCTGATTTTACCAATGAATGTGTTATAATTTTTATATTCTAGTTACGAGTTTAATAAGGCCAAGCCGTGAATTGATGGGAATAAAGCCAAGCCACATAATATATAACCAAGCATACTAAACTTGTTTTCCAAAAAGCCTTCAATTTAACACCACACACGAAATTATATTACACATAGTTCGGCCGATCATCATAGTATTGGAATTACCATAGGTATGTTGGATGATAAATTAAACATAAAATCAGAGGAAGCTGAGTGCTGGATTGCAATTTTAATTCGTCATGCTGGAGTCGATGCTAAAATTGACTGAAATTGGGACATGTTATAATGGGAACGCAACCTCTGTCACCATATCAACAACTATTTGAAATAAGTAGATAACTGATTCGCTCTCGGTTCGATCTGAAGCTCTTACTGGTACTGTAAATAGAAACTCAAGCTAAAGCACAAGAAAGTGGTGAAAGTAATTGAAAAGTACTACAGTTAAAACTTAAAACAGTTTGTGGAACCTATAAACATTTTTTTCTTTTTATAGTCACCCGATTAAATTGAGAATCCAGAATAATTAGAATTTATGAAAAAATTTTAATAAAGAGACGGAAATTACAATTAATCAATAGTTGTTTTATTTTTAAAAATTTCAGGTAAACTACATCCGGCATAAGTGTTGTTCTGAACACCGCCAATTTTGGTCGATGTACAATAAGTAAGAATTATCAAAGAATACAAGTAATGCTCGAGTACGTGAAATCGCTTTATTGATTCGCTTTACATCATCAACAAATCCAATATCGTTTTGCCAGTCTTTAATCACCACTGTTTCGTTCAGCGTACAGCTGAAATGAGTATAATGTGTCTTGTCCCTGGAATTCTTCGACAAGCAACTTTTTGAGCTCTCATGCCAGACTCCTCGAACGTGACACTGTTGACTGCAAGGGGCAGTTATTCCGATGTCGAATGAATTAAATTAATTCTGATATAGCTTGATGATGAATATAAATAATTGGTTTGCCTCGGCTGAATTGAACAACAATGGGCTGTCGGTGTGGTAGATTCTGATCACGTAATCCGTGGAGACAATATTTTTTACTCAATCTGGCCATATTTGATCAACAATATTTGATACCTGTGCCAAAGAATATAGTATATTCTGTGCTTGTGCTCAATTTTTAGCCTTAACCGAATCATTTTCATTAATAATAATGCTTATTGTTTGACAAATGACCGCGAACAATTTGACAAAAGTCGAAGAGAGGGAATTTATTTTACGCTACTAAAAACTGTTAATGTTTACAAAATGATTTTTTTTTAAATTAAGAGTCATATATTGGCGAACGTGGGAACTAATTTAGGAGTATTGTCAAGAAAAAAAGATTTCTAACTGTCGTTCCTGATATATTCTGTGGTAAAGTAGATGGTTTACTATAGACATCTAAACTATTCCTCGTCTTTATATTTTATTTAAGAAAATTGTATTTACATATAATATTATTAGTAAAAATAATAAAGTTGCACTCTTTGCCGAGGTTGAACTGGAAAATTTTCAGCGATAACTATTGACGAAACGATTAAAATCAGATCTATTTCAGATATAATACTTTACAATTTTAAATTTTAACAAATGTTAAAACATTATTCGCGTATTTCACACACTTCAATTTTCCCAAACTACCACATCGAAACTTGACCTTGAAAACTTTTCAAAGTTAAACATCGACGAATCTATCCATATGTGGCCTTTCCAGACATAACACTATAAATATTCAGTTTTAAAAATTTTTGAAATTTTTACACGTTTTTGACTCCCTCCAACTTTCGTGAACTTCCAACATAAAACTTGGCCTGGGAATTATTTAAGCGACAAAACTAAGCGATTATAATGATTTTTTTACGCGACATCACTCAAAACGTGAATTAAAAAAAAAAAAAAAATTGGAAATTTGCACGTGTATTTCACTCCCCCAAATTTTTTCAAACTACCAATATCAAACATGAACGGGCACATTTTCCAGCGATACCGTCGACAAATCGGTTTAATTGAAATCCTTTTCAGACGTTAAAAACGTTAAGTTTACAAATGTACTTCACCCTCTCCAGTTATCTCGAGCTTCAAAAATGAAATTTGGCCGGGAAAATTTTCCGGGGATAACCATCGACGAACCGGTTCAAGTTCTGAACCAAACTTAATACGACCTTTTTGGTGCATTAAATTAAAAAAAAATAAACATTCGATAATGTTACAAAAGGACTTATCTAATATTAAATCTTTTTAAACATTTCATACATAAAACAATAGTGTTGTGTAAATACAGTTTAGACTTTTTAAACCGTTATCGACACAATATTAAATTTAAATAAGTGACTTGATCCGTTTTAAATACATATTTGTGTTTTACAGATTGAGAAGTGAAAAACATTTAAAACATAAGTGAAGTAAGATAACATATTTTCGATACGGTAAAGTAGTTAGGGCATTTTTAAAATGCCCAATCGGTCCCAAAAAAGTGGAAAATGACTCGACAAAATAAAGCTGTAGCAGAAGCGTATAAGAGTTCAATCCTACAACGTCACAATCTACGATTGTACTTTAAAACTTCCCTACAACCATATGAGGCATGAAGCTGTTGGAAATCGTAGGGATAACGAAGTTTTATCATCATTAATAAAACATTTGCAAACCTTATCCGCCAATGTCAAACGCTTCATTTAAAAAAAAACTAAAACGCTTAAACAGTTTCGTTGCTACTATGGTTTATTTTATTTTTTACGACACCAAAGTGTGGATATTATCGATCACAAATTTTTGGAAGTGGGTCACACTCGGATGGTGTATGACATTACCATTGACGAACCGATTTAAATAAAATCTTTACCAGGCACAACACTCGAAACGTAAATGTTTTAATTTTCTTGAACTTTGCTCGCGTCTTACACAATTCCTGTTTTTCCGAACTCTATCATTAAACTTGACCAGAAATATTTTCCAAAGGCTGATTCGAATAAAAAACTGTCCGGGTATAACACTGTAGACGTTAAATTTCCACAAATTTATGAAATTACCACGTGTATTTCAAAAAAACTAATTTACCCGAACTTCCAAAATAAAATTTGGCCTGTAAAGCTTTTCAGCGTTAACCATCGGCGAACCAATTCAAATGAGCATTTTTCACGACATAACACTTGAAACGTTAATTTTTTTACAGTTATTGAGGTTTTCTCGTATATTTTACTTCCCCAAATATTTTTGTACTTTTGAACATATTCAACACATGAAAATTGACTTAAAAAACTTTTCACCGATAACCATGAACGAACCGTTTCAAATAAGATATTTTCCATAGATAACACTTTAAACGTAAAGTGTTTACACATTTCTTAAAATTGCACATGTATTTCAAACCCCAAATTTTTCCGAACTCCTAACATCAAACTTGACCTGAATGATTTTCCAGAAATAACCATCGACATACCGTTCTAATTCGGATCTTTTTCAAACATGACACTTTAACTGTTGTTCAAATAATTTTTGAAGTGTGCTTGTGCCCACAAATTTTTCCAAACTTGCATTATAAAACTTGACCTAGAAAATTTTCGAGCGATAATAATCGACGAACAAATTCAAAATAGTTATTTTCTTAGCATAATACTTCAAACGTTAAGTTGTTACCAATTTTTCAAGTGTATATTACTACCCTTAATTTTCCTGAACTCCCAACATGAAACTTGCCTTGAAAGATTTTAAAGTAATAATCATCGACAAAACAATTTTAGTTAGACCTTCTAGATTTTTCCCTACTCTTACTTCCAGACATAACACTTTAAACGCAAAGTTTAAAAGAAAAAATTAAGTTTGGTCGTGTATTACACTCTATCAAATTTTCTGAACTAGTTACATAAAACTTGACCTGGAAAATATTCCATAAATGACATAACTTTAAACGTTAAATTTTTGAAGTTTTTAACCCTATTTCAATCGCTTCAATTGACAAACAATTAACAAAACGAAACTTAATCCGATTTATATTAGACATTTTCAAGATATTTTTGCACATATACATACAGGGTTATCCAATTCGAGGTTGATAAAGTAGAAATCTGTATACCGACATCTGTCAAAGATAAACGTCAAGTACGCTGTCATTTATTTAGTTGACATTCTGCCATTTAAGAATATGGAGCATTTAACAATCGACCAACGCGTTAAAATTAAACGCGGAAAAACAGGCCGTCGATGCTGATTTTTCGAACAAAATTTTCTTCAGTGATGAAGCTCATTTTTCGCTTGATGGATACGTTAATAAGCAAAACTGTAGAATTTGGGGCTCAGAAAATCCACAATTGATTGTAGAGAAGCCATTACACCCGGAAAAAGTCACTGTTTGGTGCGCATTGTGGTCTGGTGGTGTGATTGGGCCGTATTTTTTTGAGAACAACCATGGACGAACCGTTACCGTCAATTCTGAGCGCTATGGCCGCATGTTAACCGATTATTTTTTTACGAAAATCGAAGATTATGATCTTGACGATATGTGGTTCCAGCAGGATGGAGCAAGTAGTCACGTAACACGAGCAAATCGAGATCTTTTGCAAGAGAAATTTCCTGGACGTTTGATTTCGCGATTGGCTGATGTCAATTGGCCTCCAAGATCCTGTGATTTAACGCCTTTGGATTTCTTTTTGTGGGGCTACGCGAAAGATCGTGTTTACGCAAACAATCCTCAAACTCTTGACGAATTGAAAACTAATATTCGTAAGGTAATGGCCGAGATACCGCCCGAAATGTGCCGAAAAGTCATTGAAAATTACCTCAAAAGAATCAAGGCCTGTAAGAAGTCCCGTGGAGGACATTTGAATGATATCTTGTTTAACTAAAAATGGCAAGGATCAATCTGTAAAATAAAATAAAAATTACAATACATTCCGAATATTTTGTGTGTTTTTTTTAAGTTTACTTTATCAACCTCGAATTGGGTAACCCTTTATTTTACTCCCCCAATTTTCCCAAAAACTCCCAACAAAAAAACTGAATTGGATAATTCAAAACTACAGTAATAGACCAACCGATCCAAATGAGATTTTTTAAATTTGCATGTATTTTACTCACCCAAAAGTTCTATGCTCTCAACATGAAACTTGAACTGAAAGATTTTACTTTCAGGAGAGTGTAAACGTTAAGTTTTTACAAATATTTAAAGTTTGTAGCCACGTGCATTTATTGTAACACCTTCTTATTCTCTACCTTTTCTAAAATGAAACTTGATCTGGAAAACTTTTCAACGATAACCATCGACGATCAGATCAAATGAGAATTTTTTCAAATATAATACTTAAGCCGAATATTAAGCTTTCCCGAACACTCAACAAAACAAAACCGGAGCAATTTTCTAGCGATAATTCAAATGAAATCATTTCTAGACATAACACTTAAGATATTAAATTTTTACAAAGTTTGCACACTGTCAGTTTTCCCGAACTGCCAAAATGAAACATGACCTGAAAAAATTTATGGCGATAACTATCGACAAAACGTTAAATTTTTAATTATTTTTAAAGTTTGGCCATTTCGAAATATTAGTAAATTATTAGAAAATTTTTGAGCCCCCAACTTTCTTGCAGATCCCTACATAAAACTTGATCCAAGAACTTTTTTTTTTTTTTTTTTTTTTTTAATTCATTACCATCTTTATTATAATAAATAAAAACTAGTGTGTACAAATAATATTAAGACTAAAAAAGTTTCAGAAGGTAAGATAAGTGGACCATTGGATCAAATAGATCACGTGACTGGTCCCCTGATTCTAAATTACAAAACAAAAATAAAATATAATAAAATATAATATAAAATATTTAAGTACTATTTACAAAAATTAGAAATAAAAACAATATAATTTACGTTTAAAATTAATAGCATATGTATAATAGATAATTAAAACAACTGTTCTAAATTCATTACACATGGATGTATTAAAACCTCTTAAAATACTATACAATTTTTCCTTCTTTCATTATCCTTCCCGTATTTAAGTTATCATTGTGAGAACGCGAACAATTTTTTAAACTAATAATTGAAAAAGATGGTCAATATTTTTAGTTTGATGGTTCCATTTTTTAAGGTGTTTTGAAAAGCTAGAAATGCTGCTACACTTTCGAATATCCAAAGGTAAATTGTTAAAAATAATTGGTGCAACGATATTAAAAAAGTTTTTCCGTAGGTCTAATCTAAATTTTGGAATATGTTTTAAAAAGGTATGATTCGACCTGAGATTATAACCTGCATGGGTCACAAAATTATTTCCACTTTTAACATAAAATATTCTTAGAACCTTAAAAACGTATATATGCCGTAGTGGCAGTATACTGAGAGTTTGAAATAATTGCCACGATCGCGTGCGATCTTTTGTCGCACATAGATAGGATGTAGCGTGGCATTGCACGCACTACCACAACGTGATAAGCATTATTGCAGAATTGAGTCCGCTAATGCAAAGTAGATCATTCTAAGTAAATATTGTGGAGCAAATAGTCGTAGAACATACATTTTCCTAGAGACCAATAATAGTCTAGACTTTAGCCCTTGTGTATGCGCTTTCCAATTTAAATCTCGATCAATAATAATACCTAGATATCGAAATTCATCAACTGTGTACACTAGGAAGCAATCATTAGTAGGGCACTGCATGTTATAGTTTTTGCTACATTCGAAAGTGTGATATGTTGTCTGACGATACGACGATGGAGTATCCTTAAAATGCAATAATTTCGTTTTATGACTCAAAACAAAATTATGTGTTTCTAACCAAATGGATAAAGTGTTTAAATCATGATCTATGAGCGCGATATTGTCTTGAAAACTTGGACTAGCATATGTAAACGAGAAATCATCAGCAAAAGCAGTTGGAGACCTTCGTATTTGTTGTCGGAAGATTCCATTTACATACACTAAAAATAATAAAGGTCCTAAGACAGAACCCTGTGGGACTCCCACATGAATCGGTAACTCTTCACTTAATTGTCCATTTACTCTTACCAATTGCGTTCGCCCATTTAAGTACGAGTACACCCAATCTCGGGTTATTCCTCTGAATCCACAATAATGTAGTTTTTTTAACAATATGTTATGTTGGACTCTGTCAAAAGCCTTTGTTAAATTTATAAACAGAGTAGATACTTTGAACCCATTATCAATATGTTCAGTTACTTGTCCTAGGAAGGATAGAATAGCTTGTTCAGTATTTTTATTTTTCCTAAAACCATATTGGTCGGGAGAGAGAAAATCTATTTTATCTAGGAAAGAAACAATTCTACTTTTTATAGCTTTTCAAATATTTTAGAGAATACAGAAAGTAGTGAGATTGGTCGATAGTTGTTCATGATTGATTTATCATTATTTTTAAAGATCGGAACAACTAAAGCTCGCTTTAACGAAGTAGGAAAAATCCCAGTTACCAAGCTTAAATTGAAAATAAAAGATAAAACATCAAATAAAAACCAGGACATTCTTTTAACAACATTGTTTGAGATGCCAAAAAAGAGATCCAAACCAAGAGTTGAATTATTTTTTAGTGAAAGAATGGTATAATACAGTTCTCCAGATGAGATTTCTGAGAAAACGCAACTATCAATAGATTGGTAATATTGACATATTAATCTATTTTTGTCGGTTTTATCCAAGAGGAGACTGGTAGCATTTGCACCACCAACACTCGTAAGGAACTCGTTAAGTTCGTTTGCGATTTGAACTGGATCAGATATTATGCAGCCTGTTTGATCAACGATTTCTTTAATTTCAACTGGATCAGGCTGTTCGTATATTATTTCATTAACTGTTTTCCAATTTTTACGAGCATCATTACCATTGTTGATGAACTTTTGAGAATAAAAACTTTTTTTGGCTATTTCAATTTGTAGGTTAACAGAGTCACACAGCGTCAAGCTATATTGTTTCAATCGATTGGTTGGTGTTATGTTTTTTTGCAAGGCGACAAATATTATTTCTTTTACGTATAAGTCTCAATAAATCATCAGACATCCATGGCTTTAGCTTCGTTGTTCTACTGGGAAACAACTTAATTGAAGTGCATTTTTTAATATGTCCTTTAAAGATTTTAATAAAATTATCATAGGCCTTAGACACATCTTGGCAAGAATATACATCAGTCCATTCTTCAAACAGTAATAGATCCTGTAGTTGGTTGAAATCGATATGAAAAACTTCAGAGGTTCTCCGAGATGTAGATTTTGTGTGAAAGGCAGTACCTGTTAATTAAATTTCAATTAGACAGTGGTCTGAAATTTTTAAGTCTAATACACTGTAGGAAACTGCCGGAAAATACCTTTGATCAAATCTATGGAGTACATTTTCAATCCAAGTAGCTGTGGTATTTGTAATTCGTGTTGGTTCAAGAATATTGTCTAAGCACACTGAATTCATTAATAAAACTGGAGATATCTGTATAACCAAGACGATATATACAAATAACACAAACTAATTTTGAACTTATAAAGAAGGTCAAGCCGACCGCATTGAATGTTTGGAAAAGTAGATTAAATTGTTTGCAATTCAGACTACTATTGGCATAAACAGTGACACCTCCTGAACGTTTATCATGCAAGCAAGATGTGAATAGATCATATCACTTTAAACCATAATTCGCGACTTCATTGTCGTAAATCCAAATTTCAGACAAGCCAATAATTTGAGGCCAAAGATTACCGGAACCTAAGTGTGCAAGCAGCTTGTCTAAATTTTTTCTTAAACTACGTATATTTTGATAAACAAGATTAAAGTTCATTGCGCTGCTCATTGAAAAAAATAATACTCATATTAATATGAACATATGTTTCGCGCCCCTTAATTAAATTGATCAGACTACCATGCAAATCATCAGAATAAAAATATTGAACAAATAAACCGGCCATGTTATAATAAAAAATATTGTAGTGTAATTGAGCCTTTAAACAACTACCAAAATGAATTTTACAAGGTTTTAATTCGATTTCAGTGTGGGAACAAAAGAAAAAATTATTTAGGCCCGATTTTATGAACGAGGATAAATCACAAAGAATCCGAGAGTAATGATTAATCTTTACTCGAGAGTTTTATTTTTTGCCGATTTTATAAACGACGATAAATAAATATTTACTCTTTCTTTTATTGCAGTTTTATAGCAGTTTTTTGTATGACTGGCAATATTTTTTTTGACGTTTCTGATCAATTGTGTCAAAGCTGTGTTTGTATCGCCAAAAATTGTTTAGTTTATTTTGATAAGTATCAAACAAAGTGTTAAAATTTAATTAAATTTAATATTAATAAATTTTTAATATAGACCTACATTTGTGCAAGGTAACTATAAAACTATTTTTGTTCATCAAAACGAAAATTGTATGTGATATTTTTGTGTTTTTAAGATGGAAGGATCATCGTCATCATCATCGTCGTCGGGGAATGCAAATCCGCGCTTCTCCATATTAAAAACCTATAACAACTTCTAATCAATTTTTGACAAAATTATTATTAAATTATTATTATATGTAAATCATTAAATTAATAATAAAAAAATGACTTTTTTAAATATTAATGTGACGTTTATATATTATTCAAACAATTTTTATTGGACATGTCAAAAAATAAAACTACAACAAAAACTACTTGTATCCTCTGATTTAAACACCAAAAAGAGAAGATAAATCAGCGGATAAATTAAAACTTTCGGATTTCATTTTTTGTTTATCGTCGTTCATAAAATGCAAACAGTGGATTAATCCTAGATTAATCGTTTATCCTCGTTCATAAAATCGGGCCTTAATGTCAGAAATGAAATAAGAGAAAAAGATAAAATAAAAATTATAAATCGTATAAAACTTTACCCGATGATATAATAATGTCAAATACATGAAAATATTATATATATTGTAATATATTATATTGATATATATATTATATATTGAAAATAATATATTGAAAATTTAAAATAGTGAAAAACTAAAAATATTATTATATTTACATATCAACAATTCGGAGTTGAGGATATCACATCAGTTACAATCGGCACCATTATCGACCTCACCAGTAAGTCGTCCAAGAAATGTTTTTTCAATAAAGTTGACATCGTTCATCGATTTAATATGATAAACAGTTGCGTCACTATCCTTCCTCAGTAAGATTTAAGAACTTTATTAATTAGCCAAATCGATGCAAATTTTCAGACGAAGTTTATTTCAAATGATGTTGGTGAAAGCGTTACAGCCAACGAAGACCGGTATAGAGACAATATTGTTAAATTTTAGTGCCTCAATTGGATGGTATAAATATGCGAAATATGAACATAATTCCAATAAGACGCGATACAAGTAGTTTACTAAAAGAAACATTTGATGAACAATTAATATCGGGAAGTGGACCTTTCAAATATGTTAACCGCGCTCTTGTCATTCAACCCCACTTAACACACTCTTGTTGCCGAAATACGACCAGAAATTCGGCGAAGAGTTATTGAAAATTGGATTCCGTCGTCTTTCCCGTCTTTCAGACAATTTACGAATTTGAAGGCAATTCAATCAATCAGCCAAATTTCGGCCTATACGCGAGAACTGAAGCACTGTTCAGAAACAGACTATATCAACCGGAACAATTTGTCTGAAGGAGCTATGTCTAATGAATACGACGGGTTGGGTAGCACCTCAAATTTCTGTTCTTTTAAATAATTTTTCAAAAGGTTTGCAACATGTGGTTTTGCATTGTCGTGCTGCAATAGCGCGCTTCAAACGTAATGTGGTCTTCGGTAGACATCGCCATTGATAGTGTCACCTGATTCCAGAAGGTCATAATATACTTCACCATTCTGATCTCTTCAGATACATAGCATTACTTTATTGCAATGAATATCTCGCTTTGGTTGCGACCAGCTTCACTAGGCTTCACCTCAGATAATTTGAGTTTAGAATTCTACAAATATTCGATGTAAGAACTTTTCTGTTAATTCTTACGGAACCCATTTGCTAGCTTTTTGGACCAATCCGATTGGTTGTAAACTTTTTATAACAGTTAATCGATCAACATTTAATGCTACAACCAAATCTTGTTTGACAAGAATCTTCATCCAATAACGTTTCCAATTCAGCAGCTTCAAGTTTTTTGGAGGGTTTTCCATGCTATTTATCTTCAATACCAAAATCATCACTTTTCTAAAACAGACATTTTCACAGAATTAAATATACTAGTTGTTTACACTTCAACCGAATATTGTATACACGACAGCTGACGTCAAGTAATATAGGATAGCAGCATTGCCTATAGTTATATTACGCCGTATGCATTACTATTAGCGATACCTATTTGGAAAGAGCGGAGTCATCTTCACAAACCCAATACATCTGGGAGGGCAACGGAAGGGCAAAAATGTCATGAAAATAATGGCAAAGCTTGAGCAATGGTACTTTTATTTTATGATTTTACATACATAACTGCTCATTATTTTGTTAAGTAAAAATTGGCCCTTTTGTATATATGCAACTTTAAAAATTGAACAGCTGGGCGCCAATTTTTTTTTTGGAATAAATTGCTGAGCTACCGATTAACCCGTGCCAAAATTATTTCTGTTGAATAAAAATGATAATGAGTCATAAATTAAATTCAAATGTCGTATCGTAAAATCCCCAATTTGCAAAATTAATAATATTTTAAAATTAATATAATTATAAGCTCTGACGAGCAATTTCTCATTAAGCCTATAAATATTTAATTGATTTATCAATCAATCACGCATCCAACGAAAAAATTAAATTTGAATTTTTTTCGGGACGCTAAGGTGGTGTTTTGCATTCCGCGCATATGATTAATGGAATTTTTATTAATAAATATTATTTATATATAATTAAATATATAAACGTTTATATTATTATTGTTATTTTTAGGCGCCTACAGGTTACGTACAAAATACCCGCGAACATACCATATATGTATGTGCGTTATAAGTATGCATACCTTCACATACGAACTTTTATTGGTAACAATTTTTTTTGTTGTATTATTTTAATATTAATTAAATTTAATTGCCAAAACTTTTGTAATTAAATAACCATAAAAATAAATATTTTTTATTTAGTATTGTAACCAGGACTTTTTCGTGTTTGTGTATACAGGTATATTTTATTTTTTTTGAAAAACATGAAGCATAAAAGTTAATTTGAATGAAACATATTTGCGTTATAAATTAAAATACGGAAAAAAGCTTTACATAAACATATATGTACAGAGTACCTACATACAACATTGTATACGTAAAAAATGTAAATGTATGATAATTTAAATTGATATGCCAATGAATTTTATGACATGCGGAGCTGTACAATAATAATTGTGTATATGTTGGTATAAAGTTATAAAGCATACACATTTGTTTATACGAGGTTGAAAAGGTATAAAATGTACGTGATTTCCTTCTTTACGACAGCACTCATTTTTACAACGCCTAAGGTTGAACATTTCCAATAACAAACTCTGAATTACTAACCAGATATGAGATTTACACAATTATGATTTTATGGATTGTGGATACGAACGATCAAGTTGTTCGTCTTATGGGTGCATCACACTTGGGTTTGAATTTTTGAATGGAAGGGATCAAAAACAATGAAAATATAAAGACAGTGCTGCTCTAAATAATTCTTTATTCAATTATTAACATTATTTACTTAAACGAGGATGGTCTAAAGACAAAACGGTATAATTTTTCGACATGTTTTGGCTCTGAGTCAAAAATTTGTCAAAATATACACTCATATTCCCGTTGATAGCTGAATTATTAAGATTTTCGTTATGCTTTCACATTTTTCGATATGCTTTTACATTCACATTTTTTGTGGTATTTTTTTGCTTTTCATTTCGACGAAAAACATGTTTTTTATCATTTTTTGTCCATTTATTGAACATTTTTCTTAACTTTTAATTTAAATTTTCTGATTCGTTCGTGCCGTCTTCGGGATCTTTTTCCTCTTGCAAATTTTAACAAATGTCACCCAAGAGTGCATCTAGCTTTTTGCCGCTGTACCAATGGTCGAGCCTTGCCGTCACTTGGTGAAAACGCTCGCCGTGCTCATCGGATTCGGCTGGTGATTATTCGGTGAATTTTTCCACATAACAATGTATTTTCAATGACATTCAAACGATTATATTATGAAAAGCGGTTAGCATATTTTCAATATATCTGCGCCAATAAGCGGATCGATTAATTCCGAGAATATTTTTAATAACTTCTTTTAAACATTTCCATGCCATACAAGCAGTCGTTCACTGAGAGCATTTTCAAATGCATCATCGTTCATAAAACGACGAATATCTGGTCCATTAAGTATTCCTGTAATAAAAAACAGGATGCGAGATGAAATATCGTTTGATCAAAACTTAGATTCGAAGATATAATAAACAGCACTTAACCGTGGAAAAATGCGACGCATTTCGACGAACGCATTTCCATCTGGGGGTCGATTTTTTCTAAAATTCGACGAACGACGAATGACGTTTTCGTATACGTATAAAGAGTATGGTATACATTTTTATATTAGTGTGTGTAATTTTTCTGTGTTTATATTTGTTTATTTTTTTCGAATGTAAGCATCAAAAATTATGAATCGGTACAAATCGGTTCAGTTTTTTAGTGCTTACGTCCTTTTTTTATATTTTAATCTATGCAATATGTTCTGGAGCCGAAGCACTCCCAACTCTGTCGCAGTTCACTTTTACCGTCCTACTTCACGCATTGCTTGCCAAATCGAGGACGTACGGCTATAGGTCCGATTTACGTAGAACCATCTGAACATTGCATAGCTCCATGCCAGCCAATAGTACTGACATGAAAGATGGGTCGGCGAATGAGTTGTGCACTCCGACAGGTGGTCATATTTGTGTTCATTTCCATCATCGATCGTAATCAAATGATGAAAAATTCCTTTTGCATCCTGCCCCTATCGGGATTCGAACCCGGTACCTCCCGATCCAAACGCCAAAGCTTTAACCACTGTGCCGTTTGGTCGGTCTTATGTCCTTTCGTCGTCTCAGTTTTTTGACATCTCACCAAGTATTTGAGTGGTGAGTTAACACGTTGGTAAGTTAACGTGGTCATACAACTTTTTCCTTTTTAACAAGTTTTTAACACATTTTAAGGAATAACTCGACATATTTTGCAGTTTTCACAGTACATTCTTTTCCGCGACGAAATATCATTGCAATTACAAAAGTTATCAAATGTGTTCCTGAGTGGCACACACATTTAGAAAGTGTGCCTCAATGTGCTAAGGAAAAAATATTTTAGCTAAACATTTCAATTTTTTTTTTCAATATGATGTCGAATAAATGTTTTGTTTTCACAGAAATACAGAATAAGAAATTATTTTAAAACTAAAATTAAATAAATTTAGTTTTATTTAAAGCATATTTATTTGCATTTACAAATTTTAAATGATAATAGGATATGATATCTAAAAATGTCATATCCAAAAAAATTAAATGGCACACATTCGTACTATTCAAAAATACAAAAATACACGTACCACTACTAATATACATGCGGTTATTTCGTCAACTTGTCGAATTTTGGAATAAAATCGACACCCTGGATTCACCGCATTTATAAAATTTTTAACTACTCCAAGTTTGATATGAAGTGGTGGTAACAATATTTTTTAATTGGCACAAGTGAAGCCCCAACGATGCTGTCGTCAATGATTTTTTTCATTGATGCATAGGTTTCCTTTGTGTTTGTGCTCAGTGCAATTGGAATGGAATTCTTTGAGTTGGTAACGTGAAGGAGAACTGCCTTCAAGCTGCTATTAGAGGAATCGATAAACAATCGCCAATCTTCGGGATTATATGCATTGTGCCATCCAAACATTTGGAGCCAAAATGTTCACTTGTTCAAAACCCTTTGTCAAAGAATGGTTTACCGCTGCGATAGTTTCAGGCATCGTACCATAATATCAAACCGATTTTTCGAGATTTCAATATGATTGTGTGGCGCAGTGACATTTGATGGTTGATATTTGATGCAGATGTTTCTCTGGTTTCTCCTGATTCAAATGTTGTTGGTAAATATTCCTCAGTTGGGTTTGATCTTTCCTCAACAGGACTTTCATGTGAATGCGGCAACGGTAGTTGAGCATTTGTCGTTGCAGTAGAAACATTTTTTTTTCTGTTTGTACCGAAAATATAATTCATGCACCCATAACATTGAACTGCATAATGTTCTTGTGGATCTATCCATATCATCGAGACACCAAATGGCATTGCGGCTTGTGTGTTTTGTCATCTATGCCATCTATTGCTCATAATTGTAAATTTCCCACACACCTAACAAAAGCACTTGAGTTTAAAACACCCCCATCCATATTATTTATTTCAACAGATTTCTCAAGCCGATTTTCACTTTATTTTTTGTGTTCTTTTGTCACTTTACATATTTAGATGAAAAACTTTTTAGTTTTAATTTTATATTGTAGTTTTTAGTTCTTACTTCGTGTGCCAATTTTTTAACTTTTTTAGAAATATTGATTTCGAGAATAATCTCTTCGGTTTATATACTGTAGCTAGGTGCTGCTGTTTGGTACCTCCTTTGTTTTTGTCGCCCTCGATAGCACAGTAAACAGAGTGCTTGCTATGTAATTCGGGGTTCCTTGCGGTTCGATTCCTGGTGGTGACAAAAAAAAGTTACATCTGGGCGTTTTTAATGTGTTATGTGTTACATTGTGCATTGTCTTATATATCTCAGATTTGCTAATAACATATCATGCGGATCTATTACAAATGAATTTGGACGCAGATCAATCCGATTTTCCGGTCCCGCAATTTACAACAAATTGCGCCTGAGTCATTGAAAACCGTAATGAATATTCATCAATTCAAGAAACAATTAAAGATCTATTATAGAGAATTAGTAAATAATTACATTTTGTAAATTGTATAACTTGGAAATGCATATATGTATCTGACACATGTATGAGAAATATGTTTATTATAATGTTAATTTCCCTTTAAAGGACAGTAAATCCATTGGGGAATTGACATTATAATTTTATTGTAACATTATTTTATTGTAAATAAAGTTAATTAAATCCAAAAAAAAAAAAAAAAAAATATTAAAAGTTGATAGAATTCATAAACCCAGAAAAAAATATATTATAGTAAATTAATTTATTTTATTATTATTTTTTTATTATTTTGCTTATACCAAATGAATGTACAGGTATCGTTTTTTAATACATAATTTTTATTTTGGTTTAACGAAACTTCCACTTTTATTCAAAACAAATTTCCAATTTCAGCAAAATACAAAGTTGTATCTATTTAAAACGTCTGAGTAACTTCCTAATAGTAGAATAAGCTTGTAGAGATCCACTTACAATTGTGTTACTCTTTAATTTTGGGTGTTTCCCTTCAGTTACAAAATTGTTTCTTATTTTTGAGATTCCCATATTTACACATTTAAATGTTTAAATCAGTTGAACTTACCATGTTTCAAAAAGAATTTTAAACAAACAGAAGTGGAGTTTATTTCGTTAAACTAGTGTACTAATAAAAAAGATATGGAGATGTTAATTTTGTTTTTTATTTTCTCGATACTACCTCCAGCGTAGATAACACCTTGTTATTCTAAAGGTCACGATTTTACAAATTTCAAAAATTGGAATTAACTCCAACCGTTCGAATTCAAAATTCCCTTGCGAGTGACAATAACTGGTCGGTTACGCTATGTAGAATAAACTTAATCAAAATAATAACACTTTGTTTGAATCGCAAACTTTTTTGTAACAAGGTGGGTACCCACCCAGGGGTAAACCTAAAAAATTAACATTTTTCTTAATTTTTTTAATTTTAATTTTCCGATACGTTCATGTCGCTTTCGGGATTTTCTTCCTCTTGCAAATTCCAACCAATGTCACCAAGATTGTATACGTACAGCATACAAATGTCTCACAACTCACAAGTCAAACTGTGCCCAAGATTTATACCAAGATCTTAATTAAATTTTTATTCAAATTAGAGTACCTATGATCAGTTTTTATGTGTTGTGCGAAACTTGATTTTATGGAATTTTTTTCATCAGGTAGACTGATGTTTCTGTACTCGACAAGGTAGAAGTCGGATTCTTCTGTGAGAAGCTTTTGCCAAAACTGACAAGAGCCTGCCTTTTTGGGGGAACATGCGAGAATACTGAGCCCTCAGACGAATGACTTTGTAGAAGTTGCATGGATAAAAAGGAGGAAGAAACTTTAGATAACTTCCTATGCTCGTGTTAGGTACTATCTACAGACGGCATTGGTATTTCGTCGTGTACAGTATGGAAAGCCTTTCAGATCTCGCGGACTGTTTAGTTTGACATATTTTGCACAACGTACGTAGTTTCGAATGGTTTTGAATAGGAGTAAACGGAAAATAGGATCCTATGCTATCACAATGGGCTACTACTGGTCTAAGTGTGCGGAAGCAACTACTCAAACCTAACCTTACGCATATGGCATTACTAAAAATACGCATATATGGTGTATCTGGTTTTTTGGGTATGATATCAAAGGGCTGAATCTCGAAGGGTCGAATTTCAAAGGGCCGAATGTGTCGAAGGGCTGAATGTCGAAAGTCGAAAGGCCGAATTGTCGAAGGGCCAAATGTGTCGAGGGGCCCAAGGTAATAAGGCCAAATGTATCGAAGGGCCAAATAGGCCAAAGGGCCGAATGGGTCAAAGGGCAGATTTTCTATGTTTTTAGAATTTTGTTTTTCAATTTTTTTGTTTAGTTTAATTATTTTTTTCATTTTGTACCATATACCTATTATCAGATGGCTGGCATAGGGTTGAATCTCTCAGGTGACGCACGACAACATTTTCCTTCACCAAAATATATCGCTGACTGGATACGTGGAATTTCATGAATATCCAAAGATTAAAAATAGTAAAATACATAAATTCATAAGAAGCTCATTTATGTTTAATAAAACGAAATTTACAAATTATTCCATAAAACAACAAATTTAAAAAATTATATTTCTAAAAACAAAAAAATAAATTCGACCCTTGGACATTGGGTTTTTCAACATTCGGTCTTGATATGTTCGGCAAAGTAATTTATCTTGACTTGCCTATAACTTTGCTGAAATAACATAATGAAAATATTAATTGTCAAAATTTTGCGATTATGGCCACAACGTGTCGAAAGCGATATATCAAAAATGGGGACTGATTTTGAAATGGGACTAGCTCCATTGAATTCAGCGTACTCGAATAAGGTGACCCCTACGAGAGTGAAAAAAATGCTAGACTTTTGCTAGTTTCATTAATTGTGTTTGTGTTAGTGATTTTACCTGGTTAAGACGGAAAGAGAGTTTTCTTGGATGTAATTATTAAATCCTATAAAAAATAACTAAATAATATAAAACTACTTTATCTCGACTAGTTATATGAATGTTTAGTTTGACTCAAAATTATATATGAAATTCTCGAAAAACTAGCATTACACTACTATTATCAAACTTACTGTACTATTTTGCCTTAATTCAGGGAATGGAAAATACTAATTTTTATTAACTGGCCCCTCCCCTGGATGGGGATCATCTTAATATATTTTCTAACTGAAATGGTCCCTAACTAACCCCATTAACCTGAGGTTGTGTTTAGATATATATGGATATTTCTCAATTAGCCTGAGAATTTGTATTATATTTGGCCATAACCCTAAATTTTATTAACTGCCCCATTTCCTTGGTTGGGGAGCAACTGAATATTTTCTAACTTAAATGACCCGCAATTAACACCCCATACGGTAGTTCAGTTTGTAGTGTTTCTTACTAATCTGCCTCGGATACCGATTTTCTAGTTATTTTTTTTTTTTTTGACTTTTATTAACCGCAATATTCTTAGTAGAGAATATTGATTAATGAAATGGGAAATATAGTATAATTTCTTTTGGCTTTTAAAAGATAATTGCCAACATATAGTTAATAAATTAAAATTAACGTCAATTTCCGTTTTATACAGGTATCATTTTTATATGCACCAACACATATAAATATTTAGTATAGATTTAGTAATAACTTCACACTGCTAAATAAACATGTGAAGTTTTTGCTAATTTATTTACTAGTAAAACTTTAGCAGTATCTTCACAAGAATGTGACCCCTTGGGTACCTAGCTTGTCACTTTTATCAACTAGCACAGTGCTATTTAAAATGGTTCAGATCTTATTTAAAATTTTACCGGAAATGACTTCGGAACTCTTGATTTAAAAAAAAAACTCAACACCCTCCCTGTAGGATAGAAGATATAGATTAACAAAAATACGAAAAGTGTGGCCTAGCTTTGCTCAATGCCAGCCTACACATGAATTGCAGGTTAACGGGACATATTTAATAAATTTATAATTAATTTTCTTCACATTGGTTTGTGCTACTAATGCTGGTGCAACATTAGTGTTATTAATTTCATAGATTTTGCGTGGTTGCTTGAAATTGATTTAATTCGAGTATCTTAATACCAGGACCAACCGCTAACTGTACGTAACATTATGATAATAGGGTTTTAATATTTATTCCAATGCTCCAGATCTGCATTCTGCAGTCACTAAAAAACCTCATACATCATTTAGTTTATTTAATTTAATTCAACTCAAATAACATTTAAATCATTTACACATTCAAATTTTATATTAAAATAATTTAAATTTATTTTAATTATTATTTGTGTATATGCAAATATAGTGTACATAAAATTACAGTTATTATTTTAAATTAAATAATAAATCATTTTGAATTAAAGTAAAACGGACGTAAAAAAAAGAATGTTTTTTTAATTTAAAACAAAAAGCTTAAAATGAGTATAATTTGACAAATTTACTGTACAAAACAAAAATTCGTATTCCCCAGTAAAAAAAAAAGCTTATGTGAATTGGGAATACAAACATTTGTGTACGTATATACTCGTACGTGTTTATGTGGTATATGCATTCCACATGGAATATTTTTAATTTATTTATTAATTAAATAAATAATTAAAATATAAAAGTGTTTTGTTGTTGTGGTTTTATCTCCTAAACATGAATATGATATTGTGCTGTATAAAAATAAAATTTCTAAATGTATCCATGTAAATGTATATGGAAAGCTCTAACACTTCATACTCCGTATATAATGTGAATATCTGGACCATCATCATTGTATAATAATAATAGTTGGCAGTAACTTTTTATTGCATAATTGACTATTCCATTTTCAATAATTTAATTAATTTAAAATTCACTTTGAACAACCTATCTGCTCTCTCTGTGCATGCAACACCAATCAAATGAAGTGAAAATATTATCCCAGGTTTAGAGATTGTTTTATAGCACATTTTTATATGTAACATAAAATATAAATTATGAACACATACGATAATCTTTATTTAGTACATACTCGTATCTGCTTATAAAAGAGTTATTGTTGCTAATATTATTTTAATGCTATACGTTCTAGCGTACGTGTTAGGTACTATAAATAGTTTTTGGAAAAATTTGTGGTCTGACTATATTGCATATTATATGAACGAAGCAACGTATACGTTTTTATCCTAATAAATATTTTTTTTTTATTTTTAATATAAAATTAGATAAATTTAATTTTTTGTGCAGCTCAGTAAATTTTATGAAATGCAGATGGTGACAGTTTTGTATGTCTGCAGTATTATCAAACTGATATTTTGTTTACTATTTCATAATTTTGATATTTTTATTTTACCATATATTATTATGATTATTATTAATATTTTGCTTGGATGAAAAATGTACATGTTCGTATTCTAAAAACAATTTTAATATTATGAGACATTCCAATTTCCTAAGACTTTATAAAATATTTTGATAGTACTTATATATGTTTGTGTATAGTGTTTGACATGGTGTCAGACACAAAGTATTTAGAGAGAAAATTAGAAAATTATTTGAAATAAACTAAAATATTTAATTTTTTGGTGATCTGATTTGAACTCATAAATGTCTGGTGTTTTTGTAAGAAATTGCATTGAAATTATTCGACAATATTGCACATACACATTACTTTTACAATTGTTTACTGATAAAAGTCAATAATTGGAAGAAAATGTGAAGCATTACTTTTTTGTGGGTTTCCTATTTTTTTTTCTTAGTAAGATGGTTATTTTATATTTTATTCAGTTCAAATTATATCTACCCCTAATACAACCATTTCAAACTCAAATTGCTAGCGATTCTGATAAACCACACTAACCTATTAACCTGATTGTATATCAAGAATATTTAAAATACGTTTTCATTGACCTTTTCTAACACATTAGAAAATTATAAACGCCTAGCAGCACTTTGTTAGAGCAGCATTATCATCAAGTGTTTGAAGATAGAAAAGAAGCAGGTAACGATTGTTCTAGATATGCAGCACAAGTGAATCTGAAATGCAAAAAGCTCAACATTTTTAATTGCACATCTAACGATATGAAAGTATTAACGTGTGCAGGGACTCGACAAGCCACAAGACGCTCAGACGTTACAGACGTTGGCAACATTGAGACACGACTGTGCAGCCTAAAACCAACATGTCGATAGTTTATAGCCCAGGTGTCTCGAATAGTGAAGTATTGGCAACGGAACAGAAGCCACAAAAAACAGTAGCAAACAAAAAAGGCGAAGCAGAACGCTAAGACGCCAAAGGAAGAGGCACTTGATCTGTCTCTATCGACAGCACGAATCAGAAATTGCAATTTGATTTCAGACTTGACCGGACGATTAATTCAAGATCTATAAAGTGATATTGGGAAAATATAGGGTTTCATAACCTATTGGGATCATTTCTACAGAGAACATCTACCAATTGCAAGGTTCAATTTGATTCGAACCATTTGCCCATTGCGTATATGTATCTACTCTAGTCTCTATGGACACGCAACATCGGTTGGTTAGTGAGTTATGTTCTCCTATAGGGGGTCATTTAGCCACAATCATTTACACCACGGATCGAAGGCAGAATATAGTGTTTCTTAAATCTGCAATGGGCTTCTAAATTTACAAGGCTTCTAGGTTTTCTTTTAAAGAATTTTGTAAATTGTTGAAATCTGTAATGAATTCCAGTAAGTACTCCAATAAAACTTAATTCTATGTCCCGATGTCCCCATGTCTCCATGTCCTTATATCCCTATATTCCCTTGTTCCATTGTTCCCATGTTCCCATGTGCCTAATTTACTACTGTGTTACTATGTTACTATGTTACTATGCTACTATGTTACTATGTTACTATGTTACTATGTTACTATGTTACTATGTTACTATGTTACTATGTTACTATGTTACTATGTTACTATGTTACTATGTTACTATGTTACTATGTTACTATGTTACTATGTTACTATGTTACTATGTTACTAGGTTACTAGGTTACTATGTTACTATGTTACTATGTTACTATGTTACTATGTTACTATGTTACTATGTTACTATGTTACTATGTTACTATGTTACTATGTTACTATGTTACTATGTTACTATGTTACTATGTTACAATGTTACTATGTTACTATGTTACTATGTTACTATGTTTTTATGTTACTATGTTACTATGTTACTATGTTACTATGTTACTATGTTACTATGTTACTATGTTACTATGTTATTATGTTACTATGCTACCATAGTACTATGCTAATATGTTACTATAGGTTTATGTTACTATTGTTTTATGTTACTATTTGTTACTATATTACAACGCTTTGCTTAGCTCGCTTTCAAGTTTGTTTCTCTGTCCGAGGTATTTTGCAATCGAATTTCTACCATCTTCCTGAAAAGGGTTTCATCTCATAAAACGGCTTTGTGATCGATGATAATACAATTACAGTCAATAATTTATTTTTTCGGCGGGAAGTATTTATAGAAATATAAATTAGAAATAACTATACTAAGTAGAAAGTTATCCTGAAATAATATGATTACATAACAGGGTACTACAAGTAAATTAAAATATTTATATTTAATTTCGATCGCACTGGACTGAAAATTCCAAATGCTTTATTTGTCATAACTTTAAAATGAAATCTCTTTCATAATTTAATCAAATTTAATCACTAAACCAAAGTAAATATAAATTATTCGCATTAATTATAATTTCGATAGCGATTAATTATAATAATTTACATATGAACAGTGATCCAAGTGGAAATTATTATTGATTGCATATTTAATAACGATATATTGATTATGTCGGCCTTATTAAAATAAAAAAATAATAAATTTGTTAATGAATCTCTCATTAAAATCACATTTTGAACTTTTTTGATGTACAAGTACACGAGTGCCTAAACAAATATCCGATTGTTTATTTATAAAGTTACTTCAAAAATTGTTTGGTTGCTGTTCTAAACAATAAATTTCACTTAGATGTTACACCGTCTTGTTTTAAAATGTTTGAAGAGGTTATGTATATTCATACATACATAATTGGTATTTATATATTCGTATTTTTATTACTGAAATAATATGGGTTGACTTGTAAAAGCTGGGAAAAGTTATACAAAATCACAACCTAATTAAATTAACATAAAAAATTATTTATTTATTTAATGCTTATATACAAACACAAACATTTAAAATAAATGAATAACCGAAATTTGAATTTTATTAGGCTGCGGAGTCCGTATATCAGTTTAGGTTGTACATATATGGTGAATGTTGTGGTTATCTAAAAAAGGGTGAAATGTACGTTCCCCAATTTATTTTATGCTGTGCATCCTCATATCAAAATATGTTGTTTTAGAAATAACATCTGTGCGTTTTCACAGTGGGTATAATTTTTTAGTGAATGATGAATTTTTCAATGGAAATGTTTTTGATTTTTTTTTGGGCACTTGGACAACGCTTTAAAGATTTATGCAAAATTATAAATTATTATTCGGTAAAAGTTTTATGAAAGCAATATTATTCTGATATATCAAATCATAAATATTTGGACAAATGTTTTAACATAAACATACATTGACCTTATCCGCGAATTTTAAAATTATTACCATGATAAAGTACCTACATTTAAATGGATGAATAATCTATGATATACGAATTGAGTAAAGTTGAAATTTAAAATATTCTGATTTCGATTACTTACGGGAAGAGCTACTAAAAATCTGAGAAAACATTAAGTTGCCTATAAAACAAATTTAGTTTAGAAACGATACCTCGATTCAAGATTTCATAGTAGATTGCGTTATATAAACATAAATATGTGCTGATAGCAAAGGCGTCCACAGCATAATACCCTCAGTGAACAGGGTTTTAATAAATTTGGAGTAAGTCACTGAATTCATATCTGCTTAACATTTGTGAATTTTTCCTAATTGTTCCTCACGAGTTTTTCGATTGTTTGCAATGATGACTTAAAAGTTTGTTCTTGTTGGTTTTCTGAAGTTGAACAAGAATGGGGATTTTACCGCTTTCACCAGAACTCTGATAAGTCTAATTTTTTGCTTAAATCAAGCATGCTGCTTATCGTTCAAGATTTATGTACCTTTGTGATAAAAGAAAATTATGTATTGGACGAAACACCTATAAAATTGTAAAAGCTTCTTTGAAAGCTCCCATTGCCCAGTGGGCCAATTCCTGCTAAATTTTACTAGAGCCTCTCAATTTATGAAAATAGCTTAAGTACAAGTTTTATAAAATCAGAGATTCTCTATAGAAAAATGAGTTGCAAGCCGACAGACAGATATACCCAACCTAGAAAGTTAATCAGATTTCTGTGACTTTTCGAATTTTGCTTCGCCTTCTTAGTTACTTTGTAATACAACGTTAAAAGAAATACACGAGGAACTATATTTGTTGATATGTCTCGCCTTGAAAAAATAAAATAGTAACTGGAAAACAAGGACGCCAACAATCGAAGTTGTGGATGGATGGATTTTATTTTAAAAAGAAAATTATAACATTAGACACGAATATTAATGTTGTACCATCGAATCTTGAAATATCAAGAGATTCTAGCTGGAATTTTTGGGAAGATACAAAATAGACATATTACTAATATCTAAGTAAGTTTCAACCACATTTTCAAATAGATTATCACATTATCTTGGTCTATAATGTACTATGGAGGGCAGAAATTTTAAAATGTTGACGAATTTTTCAAGTTTTATAACAGGCAACCTAAATATGTTCACGGTTCCTAGTCAGTGTTTACACAAATAAATCAAAAAACTGCTACTTTCGAGAGGACTATACACTATTACCGAACCCTTAATGTCTTTCATTAATTTGATACACATTTAGCATTTTCATAAGTTGTGTCTATAGGTAAAATTTTATTTACAGGCAATCATAGAGATGTCCATGGGTTGCGCGGGGGGGGGGGGGGGGGGGGAGGAAGGTCCATTGCAATCCATTGTCATGAGTCCAATAATGAGTTTAAGAATTTTGAATTCCGTGGTTTGGAAATAACATATTGTTCCCTGCTACAAGATTTTCGCAAATTCTTCAGTTGGATTTAAAATTGACATTTCCAAACAAGCAAGCAATGAATTTGTTTTAATCAATTTATGAAAATATCTGAAATTTATAGATGTTGTAGGTAATCCGATCACTATTAACCCTCATGTGAGTGTAGAAAAACCTTTACAAATTTTAGTGACTAAGGTACCCGGATATACCTTACATGCATATTTTACCTATACCTTACATGCGGATTTCCTAAAATTAAATAATTTGAAAATAATTTTGCATTAGCTGGAACATGTTAGTTTTCGAAGAACATTCTGTAAAAAAAACGTGTCACATCAGTGAAAACTGAAAACTATAAAAAGTTTGCATATCCTATTTCTTTCAAATATAATGTAAAATATATAAAGGTATCCGGGTACCTTTGTTACTCTAATTCATACAACTAAGCTAATTTTTGCTCTCACGTGTGTCCAAGTTGTAAAATTTCTCATTTTTAAGTGTGATCGTATCTATCCGGTTAGAAGATATCATAAAATTAAAACTTTTTATTATGATTGAAACATACAAAACTCGACGTTTAAAAGTGCAAAAGGTACCCGAGTAGCTTGACACTCAAGTGGCGAAGATCGGTACAGCTCTGATGTTGGTTTCGTGATTTTCACATAAGTTTCTATTTATTTTGAGGTTTTCTAGAAATTTTGGGTTATTCTGGATTGATAGCCAGATAGAAATATCTAAGAATGTTCCTCGAGATAGTTACGTGTACTTGTCTATAATTTCTGAAATTCGAGGCAGGCTTTTTTTATGTGATGAATAGGGTAAATGTTTTGGGGTAATTAATCCGAAATTATATGAATAGAGACACGAATGGTACTTGACTTGAAGAAAACTGTCCACACCTGACTTTAGAAAATTCGATAATATAATAAAATACTAGACCTCAGTGTTATCAGAAAGAAAAACTGTAGGGTAATGGTTGGGCTAAGGTTACCATTAGTTCAAAACTCGTGGGCATCTCCATGATTGACGGAATAATATTTTGAAAATAATCTATAATCGAAAAATTCTTTGATCATTAAGACAGAAAATTGATAATCAAAAATCAATCCCATTCGTCCCAAATAAAAAAGTTTGTTTTAAATGTCTGAAAATTGTACAAAGACTTGTACAAACTGCCCAAACACATAGAAATTTTTTGAAATTTCTAATTCTGTAAAAATCGCAAATTCTGTACAGCCCATCGCCAATCTAGACGTCGATGTTACATAATGGGACCCATTACACTGTGCTAGTTCAAAAATGTGACAAGCTGGGCACCCGGAGGGTAAACCTAATTCGAGTATGCTGAATTCAATGGTGCTAGTCCCATTTCAAAGTTATTCCCCATTTTTGAGATATCGCATTCGACATGTTTTTGCTCTGAGTCAAAATATACCCTCATTTTCACGTTGATAGCTCCTAAACCATTAAGACTTTCGTTATGCTTTATTAAACAAAGTTGTCGCGCAGGTCAAGACCAACAACTTTGACGAACATATCAAAACCGAAAAACCACATCTAATTTTTTTTTTTTTTGCTTTTCATTTCGACGAAAAACACTGTTTTTATAATTTTTAATCATTTTGTGGAATTTGAATCGAGTAGAATCGATCGAATAAACATCGCATCGACAAATATAGATACAATAGAAACTATTTAAAAGAAAGCTAAATCGATTCAGTTGATTTTATGGTGATTTTTCCTAAAAAAAAAATTCCTAAAAAATTAACATTTTCTTCTCTTTGATAAAACAATGGCGTGCCGTTGCGATAGTGGATAAAAATCCTGGATTTTTTCATTACATCGTTTTAACCAATTATATCACTTAAATTATCACTTTGGGCGGCAGTCCAAACGAGTGACGTAAGCACCTACTGTGCTGGAAGTCGAACTCGTACATATACAGTACTGGGGGGAAAAATGGGCAAACGTATTTTATTGCAAATTGGAGTCTTTTTTGCTAAAATTACAAAACTTTTGAACGCAATTGGCTTATTATTTCATTTTAAATACATGTATGACGTAATTTGTTGATCAGGAAAAATCACTATAAAATCAACTGAATCGATTTAACTTTCTTTTAAATAGTTTCTATTGTATCTATATTTGTCGATGCGATGTTTATTCGATCGATACAACTCGATTTAAATTCAACAAAATGATTAAAAATGATAAAAACAGTGTTTTTCGTCGAAATGAAAAGCAAAAAAAAAAAATTAGATGTGGTTTTTCGGTCTTGATATGTTCGGCAAAGTTGTTGGTCTTGACCTGCGCAACAACTTTGCTAAAGAAAGCATAACGAAAATCTTAATGGTTCAAGAGCTATCCACGTGAAAATGAGGGTATATTTTGACTCAGAGCCAAAACATGTCGAATGCGATATCTCAAAAATGGGGACTAACTTTAAAATGGGACTAGCACCATTGAATTCAGCATACTCGAATTAGGTTTACCCCCCGGGTGCCCCGCTTCTCACGAAAAAAAAGTTTGCAATTCAAGCACAGTGTTATTAGTGAAATTATTGCTGCCAAAATAGACAGTGAAGCACACAATAATAAACTAATCCAAAAATAATTATTAGCTAATATTCGCTGGATAATTTCATTGAATTCCTAGAAACTTGATTTTAGTCATTACAAATTATTGAGAATAAAGAGACTAAATTCAAAAGTAGTAAAAGCTGGAAGATCAATTATGGCTGCAGATATTGTAAGGGTATTCATTTAATCATCAAAATGAAAAAACAAATCAACTAAACTGCGAATGGTTGTTGATGCTTTAATGAAAACATCTTCAGGTAGCAATTATAATGATACGCAACTAATTGAGCACACCCTTCAACAGGATCTTATTTCAACCATGATGAGACTGAAAAAGATGTATTTGCAAGTAAAAATTACTGACGAACACTAGGATCTGTAAACAATAGTGTGGTGAGATGGTCCAAATACCCAGCAACACCATACCTGACCGAAAAGCATTAGAAATTTTAAAAGGGATTTTTATACCGATGATGTCTTTTTTTTTTTTTTTTTTTTTTTTTTAAGGAAGTAATAATTGTCCAGTGGATTTAATGTCCTTTAAAGGTCAATTAATACCCCCCTTTCATTCACGCACAGACCACCCATTTACACAATTACAGTATACCACCTGCACATTGCAAGCTCTATGTCAACCTGTAAACTGACATGCACGGTGGGTCGGCGCTGAATTCTGCACTCCAACAGAGGGTCTTAGTTGTGTTACCGATCGTAATCGATGACAAAAATTCGCTTTGCATCCAGTTTCTGATGGGATTCGAACCCAGTATCTCCCGGTCCAAGTGCCGAAGCTTTAACCAATGCACCACTTGTCTTTGCCGGGGCACAATCAGATGAAATATTGACCCTAAGAAAAAAGTTCAGCAATTAAAGTAAGGTACTACAAACAGTTCGGAAAATTGAGAATGAAATTTGATGGAATAAATGAAATTTAATATCGTCGAAGATGAAAATGTAAAAAAAATATTAAGTATGAATAAAGAGGCGAATTAAGCTTTAAGGTGGGAGCCATCTAGCCTAACTGCACAAAAAGTTAACACCAACCGAAATGTCCTATTAAACATCGCAAACAGATTTGAACCATTTCGGCATGAAAATGAGAGGGTTGAAATTATAATATGAATTTTGAATAAATCTCTCACATTTGACTGATTGACATGATTTTCAACCCATTTTGATAGTAGTTGACTTAATCATTGTTATACTTTTAGATGAAGTTCTGGGATTTAGTTATGCTGGTTATATGGATTTATACATGCATTTCAAACCATTTCCTGAAAGTGGAATACTATTTTGGAAGGAGAAAATCAACGTACATAATTATTTCTATATTAAATTTTGAAGTTGGCCTTACTGATTGAAAAAATTAAATTTTTTGAACTTTGATGGAGATTCTGAAATTAGTTTGTAGATTATAGTCTTATTGGTGGCTTACAGGATGGTACTAATATATATGTACTAATGTAAACCAAGTTATGAAATCTGAACACGTTAAATGGGTTTCGATCATTTTTAATCGTTTTTATCATAATGACTTTGACCCAAAATTTTAAGTAAATTCATGTGAAAAGTAGGTGCCTCAAGAGTTTAACCACACGACCAAAAATTAGAAAAACAGTTTTGTAAAAATCATGCAAATGATTTTCGCAAAACTGTTTGCAAATACTGATTGCAAATAAGGGTCAAGATTTAGAAAAACATATTTTGAAAAATTAAATATTATGTACAAAAGCCATCGCGCTGGGGTTACATAACATTTCTGAAACTCAAAATTGGGATCCAAGTTCATAGATGGGCCTGTTTATCGTCTTCGTATGAACACTCGGGTATTTAAGGGCCCCTGGCACAGTTTTAATCAAGTATGTCTTGCTTTAAAAATATCTATGATAGTCACATATAAAAAAAATATAAAAATCAACTTTTCATTTGCAGATTTCAGTCAGGCTCAGGAACCAACAGTGCAAATTTTTTAAACCTGCATTGCCTCCTAAAATATAAAGTTGCATAATGTCTAACATAACTGTTTCTTCTACGTCATCCATAAAGTTTGACTCCCTAAATAGGAACAACCAGTGCATATGTGCTGTTTCATTTCGGTCAAATACCAAATTTTTACCACTCATCTCAGCTCCAATTTCAAACTACCATATTGGCAAACGCCATCCCTACATAAAGCAAAAAGCATGCAAAGCTACAGTTGAACAGTTGTGACTCATCCTATTCTGCGGGCTATGGCACGGAAATCTTGATATATCATGAAATGTAAATTTTGGCTTTAAAAATAAGAAGGTGCAACTGTCGGAGTATCAATTATTTCTTTGTCGAGTTTTAGCGCCAAAATGATCTACATCTATAGCGATATTCCAGTTTATATTAAGCGAGTATGATTTTAGGTAAGTGCTGAGCTTCATCCAACCCTCAAAGGATACAAGAAACTATATATTTACGAATTGAAAATATAATTGAAAATTTTTGTTTTGGTAACACAACAATCTTATTCCAATGACCACAAAATCATATCATTGACGCATAAAATCGTATTGATTTTGCAAAATGTCTATTTCTATATAAAATGTATATTTTTATATAACATGATCATGAATTTGATCATGTGATGATCTTTAGCAAAGTCTTTGTGCATGAGCCCACGAAGGTTTCTGAGTTGGTACGACAAATTGTCATTCCAATGAATTTCAAATATTGCCGTGACAGTTCATGCTGATTTGAATTGAAAGAACGAATGATAACATTTCGAGTTGTGAATGACATAAGAATTTATGTAAATTGTGAAATTCATATCCGGCTCACATTGAACAGACAATATTGTGCGTAGTTATATATTTGGGAGCGTTTTTCGAATAGTTTTGTGCATTTCATTGTGAATTAAATTAATAATTTAGATAAATAATTCAATCGATTCAATCGATTGACGTTCCGAACACATTTACTATGCAGTTTTTTCGGATATCATCGTGAGTGGAATTAAAATCGATTTCAATAATTCTCGAATGCTGATTTTTTCACTTCAAATTTCCCTCAGCAAATTGGTGATCACTGTCAATATTAAAATTTCCATCCGTGTGTGAACAGCCGGTTCAATTGGATTGGATACATTGTGAGATTCAGATTGCTGATATAATTCAAACACATTTTTCACGTCGTTCCCGTACAATTATGCCTCCAAAGCGACAAGCAATTGGCCGATTTACACCTCAAGCACGGAAGAAAAGAGCATTACGAGCCTCAGAATCAGACGAGCGACGAGCATTAAGCCTGGAAAATCTTCCGAGTACATGCCGCTGAGACCCGTTCGTCTGAATCATCTAAACAACAAGAAGTGAGGTTAGAAACTGATCGAATACGTACTACTCAGGCCCGTTCGTCTGAGACAACTGAACAACGGGAAAAAAGACTGCAAAATGTTCGAATAAGTACCGCTCAATCAAGACGAACAATGTACGCTGATTTAAATCTTGGTGCATTCCATTATGACAGTATAAGTGATTACAGTCCTCATCCAAGTGTCGTCATTGGAAAAATGGATAAAACTTGCATCTATTGTAGCGCCCTCAAATTTAAGAACGAAACGCTAGGAATGTGCTGCACCAATAGGAAAGTTAAACTGCCAGAATTACATCTACCACCCGAACCACTTTCAACGTTGCTATCAGGTGTTACACGTGTGTCGAAATGTTTCTTGGAAAACATCCGCAAATACAATTCATGTTTTCAAATGACATCGTTCGGTTCAACGAACATCGTGCGCGAATATTACATGCCAACATTCATGGTCCAAGGGCAAACTTATCATAGTGCCGGATCGCTTCTACCATTGCCGGACACATATCACAAGTTTCTTCAAATTTATTTCATGGCAAACAGTGATGAACAAATTGAACAATGATGTTATTATAATGCGGGCACTAGACAACAAATCTGCGTTTCAAGCCTTTTTCCATCAACACAATGAATACGTTAAGTTGTTTAAAAGCGCCATTCAACGAATGCCAGCCGATGACTAAGCAGTTGTAATTCGAGCAGAAAAAATACCCTTTGGCCAAACGAAAGACAGTTCAATACACCAAAAAGCGATGAAGTGGCGATCGTGATAGTTGGCAAAGATTTCGAATCGCGCGACATAATTCTTCATCGCAGAAGTGGTGACGTTCAGCGAGTCTCCGATACTCATCGCTCATACAACGGATTGCAGTATCCGATTCTGTTTTGGCGAGGAGAAGATGGATATTATTTCAACAGCAAAATGAGAAATTCACAAACAGACGAGGAAACGAATAAGAAAGTCAGTGCCATGAATTATTATTTGTATCAATTGATGATTCATCAAGACGCTGTGATACACATTCTGAAATATCGACAATTGTTCCAACAATACATCGTTGACTTGTAGTACATCCATTTACGAGTACATCATGAGTACATCCATTTACGAGACGCAATCATTAATGATGGTAATGTGAATCCAAACGAATTGGAAAGAATGGTCATATTACCGTCTACATTCACGAAGAGCCCACGGCACATGCATGAATACGCACAAGATACGATGACATATACGTTCGCGCATATGGTCGTCCAGATTTGTTCATCACATTTACATGCAATCCAACATGGGATGAAATTAAAGAACTTCTGTTAGCTGGAAAATCATGTTCGAACCGCCATTACATTACCGCACGCGCATTTAAACAAAAATTGAAATCTTTAATGGATTTTATTATCAAGCATCACGTTTTTGGAGAGTCGCGCTGCTGGATGTATTCCATTGAATGACAGAAAAGAGGATTGCCACATGCATATTTTTTAATTTGGTTAATCAACAAAATTACGCAAGATCAAATTGAGCAAATCATCTCAGCAGAAATACTAGATAAGTACTGATCCAGACTTATTCGACGTCGTTACCAAAAATATGATTCATGGTCCATGTGGCGCATTCAACAACAATTCACCATGCATGTCTGATGGGAAATGCACGAAACGATAAACAAACGGTTTCTGGTACCTTTACTGGCAATCACGGATACCCACTGTATTTTCGACGGTCAGTTGAGGATGGCGGCAAATCCGTCGTTCTGAAAGTACGATACGTTGATGTCGAAGTCGATAATCGTTAGGTTGTGCCATATTCACCGTTGCTCTCAAAGAGCTTCAAAGCAAACATTAATGTTGAGTATTGCAATTCAGTGAAGTCGGTTAAATACGTTTGCAAATATGTCAACAAAGGAAGTGACATGGCAGTTTTCGGAGTAGGGAATGTGGTGGCACCGGTTGATGAAATCAATCCATACCAACTTGGATGCTACATTAGCAGCAATGAAGCAGTATGGCGTATCTTATCATTTCCAATCCATGAATGACCTCCAACAGTAGTACACTTAGCGGTGCATCTCGAGAATGGACAGTTCGTGTACTTCACAGCAGATAATGTACGTGCAAGAGCATTGGTTCCACCGGCAACAACTTTAACTGCATTTTAGTCATTGTGCAAAGATAATATTTTTGCAAAGACACTATTTTATTCTGAGGTACCGAAATTCTACACATTCTACACAGTTGAAAGACATCCCAATTTGTATTCCAGTGACGCATTGGGTCGTCCGAACACTGTTCACCCAAACAATATAGAATGCTTCTATCTGCGATTGATGTTAATCAATGTTCGTGGACCGACATCTTTAAAACATTTAAAAACAGTGAACGGTCAGCTGTGCGCCACTTATCGCCAAGCTTGCCAGGAACTAAATCTTCTTGGGAATGATGCACATTGAGACACTGCACTCGCTGATGCATCGAATACTGCTCGACCACAGCAAATACGCACGTTATTTGCCATAATATCGAGAACCTGCTTCCCATCTAATATAAAAGATCTTTGGGAAAAATACAAGGACAACATGAGTGAAGATATTCTACATCGTTTGCGCGCTGCAAATCAAAATCCGGACATTCAATTCACAACAAACGTGTATAATGAGGCATTGATTTTGATTGAAGATATTTTTCAATCGTTAACAAGGCACTGATGCAACTGGGAATGCCTGCTCCAACCCAATCAGCAAAAGACATTCTGACTAACTGGGGACATTTGTTCAGACAAATTTTCCGCAGATGGTTCCAAAACAACGCATTGCGTATGACAGAGTTATGAGTGCAATCACAGAACAAAGCGTTGGATTGTTTTTCAAAAATGCGCCCGGCGGTACAGGCAAGACTTTTCTTCTTTCACTCATTTTAGCAACCATACGATCACAAAGTGGTATTGCACTAGCCATTGCATGATCTGAAATTGCGGCACATCTTTTGGATGGTGGCCGAAGATCGCATTCAGCATTGAAACTGCCGTTGAATTTACAAAACATTGAGACACCAACATGCATCATCAGTAAAAACTCTGGAATGAGCAAAGTACTCCAAACGTGTCGAATTAACATACGGAACGAATGTACAATGTCTCACAAGAAAGCATTGGAACTGCTTGATAGTACACTGCGAGATTTGAGAGAAAACACACGGATCTTAGGTGGCGCACTCATTTTATCGCATGGTGGTTTTCGACAACTAATGCCGGTTATACCAAATCATCAGTTTTATGGCGTCATTTACAGAAATTGACTTTGAAAACCAGCATGCGTGTACAACTACAACGGGATGCTTCGGCCAGAAATTTTGCAAAACAATTAATGGATATTTTAAATGAGCCAATGCAAATTGATGAATCTACGCAATGTATCACCTTGCCAGCAAACTTCAGTAAGATCACAGAAAGCATAGACGAATTGGTGCAAAAAGTTTTCCCAAACATTGCACAGAACTACAAAAATCATCAGTGGCTCATTACGCGTGCTATATTAGCGGCGAAGAACATCCATGTCAATACCATCAACTTTACTTTTTAGAATGGAATACCTGGCGAAACGACATCATATAAGTCCATCGATACTGTGGTGAATCAAGACGAAGTTGTCAACTATCCAACTGAATTCTTGAATTCGCTTGGTTGACCAGGCATACCACTGCACGTTTTTACATTGGAAATTGGCGTACAAATCATTCTTCTTCGAAACATAAATCCACCACGACTTTGCAACGGAACCAGACTCTCAGTCAAGAAAATGATGAACAATGTTATCGAGGCAACAATTTTGACTGGAAAATTCTAAGGTAAATACGTACTGTTGCCACGTATCCCAATGATCCCGACAGATAGGCCATTCGAATTCAAACATTTGCAGTTCCCAGTGCGACTCGCTTTCGCAATAACTATCAACAAAGCACAAGAACAATCGTTGCAAGTGTGTGGGTTAAATTTGTAGAATGCTGCCTGCTTAAGCGTCGGAAAACATATGATTTTTATAAAGTAAAAAACAATTTTTATAAAGTGTGTGGAAATCAAAACAAGTGACGCGGTTAACATGATAAGCAGATTTTTGTGGACACTGTGCTATCACTTACCGAGAGTGAGGTGTGCAAAATTCGATTTATCCTGTTAACAGCGTCAATTGTTTTGACGTACCTATTTTAGGTTGCGGTTCTGCATGCTGCTGCGGATTGTTGTTACCATGAAGTTAGTTTTTGATTTCACCTTCATTTGCCGCACACAGGCAAAAATTATTAAATTCATCTTACGAGAAACTCAAGCTCAAGATAGGTAAGAGAAAATTGAACGGAATAAAATTCAATTAGAAGATCAAGAATTATCGGACACCTTACACTGAGTTAAATCGTTGGCCGTCAAAAATTTCACTGCAAACGTCATTACAAATTTATGGATCAGGCAGCTCTCTGATTACAAAAAAATGGCGTAGTTTCCTCAACAGAACAAACATGGAAAACATCTCGATATGGTTGGCACTCGGACTTAGAACTTGAGTTCGATTAATCGCGACACGCGAGAAAAATCTCAAATATACTTGCATCAAGCTCTAGCAATAGCTGACTAAGCTAAAATACATTTTGCACACGTAATCGCCCTGAAAACAAACACCTTCTCCTTTGAGAAAATGTCAATCACCACCAGCACAGAGAAGCTTTTCGCAAAAGCAACCAAAATGCATCAAATAATGCAATTTTGTTACCCAACCGAAATATTAAATTCATCATAATTTTTTTAAATTTTGTAGTTAATGTTTAAAATTAAATCCGTTTTTTCGTTTTATTATTATTTTAAAATATATATCGTGAAACCCGTTTACTTTCAATTAAAACAAATTATCAAATTCTCCATTGGACTTTCCTCAGATCAATTTTTGTTCTCTTAATTTTCTAGGACCATCAGAATTCATACTTAAATTTCAACTTCATCGAAGAACTGCCATCAGCTCAAAAATCAATTTATCTGAGAATTTATTTGAATCTCTTTGAAAACTAATTTAAATCAAATCAAACAAAAAATCATCTATATTTTTGCAGGTCAAGATTATTTTGTTTCTCATTTAAAGTGATTCAATTAAAATTAAGTAAAATACTTACGATTCAACAACAACAAAATCAAAAAAATGTGTTTGCAACATTATTTTTTTATTATATTGTTCAAAGCTTTACGATCCAAAACAATGAAAATTGCGTAACATCAACACAAAAAAAACTTCACCAAACTTTAATGTCTTCGCATTCAAACCGTTTTGTTTTATTCAGCAAAAGCACAATAAAAAACAAAACCCGAACAACAAAGTCGAAAAAAGCTAAAATAAATAAATTGTATTATTTCATTGGTATATATATTGTATATGTAGTGGAAAAAAGCTCTGAACAAAAAGTTCAAACAAAACAATAACTAAGTGAAAATATTGTACTTTGTATTGCGTTATATATGTAAGTGTATTTGTGTGTTATGCTATAAAGTCAAATTTTCCAACTCTTGTACATTACATAACGGTATATAGAATATATCTGGTTATTTCACACGAGCGATATCAAAAAAATGTTCTGACCATTTTTGTGAAAAGCTACAAAAAAAATATTAGAAAAAAAGTAATAAGTAAAAGCTTAATGATTATATTTTGTGCGTATCCTTACATTTATATATACACAAGTTTCTGCTCTCGTGTATACGTATATATAACAAACAAGAAAGCTCGAAATAAAATTCAATTTATTTCAATGACTTTTAAAGTTATGAGCTTTTATCCGCTATGTTTTGTGTCTGGTACTATATACTTGTACTATGTATATACCCTCATTATAAAGATGTTAATTTTTCTACGTTTTGATTACAGATACGAGCTGTTAATTTTATTTTTTGGTTATTTAGTTCATTATGTGTGGTACGAGTAGAGTGTAAAGCTTTTCCTAACCCGATATACGGTTAATGATATTACAAGGAAATCAAATCAGAAAAGAGGATTTATATTATAACTGCTTGTAGATGAAGTTATTTATTAAATTCAAAGCTTTTATTTAATTATATTACATCCAAATGATATATATTCAAAAATAAAAAAAGCTTGGAATAATTTAATTTTTATTTTTCGGTAGCACCTAAATTATCTGTAGATTAATCTGTTTGTTTTTGGTATATACATTTTTAAATTCATCACAATTTTATTTTATATTTTTGGGCGGTATCACTTGAAAAGGAACTAACTTTAAAGGTAAAAATGTCTAATTAGGTTTATGCAAAATGAAAATTCTATTCGCCTGAGCTACCAGCCTTAAGCTTTTTTATCCTTAACAATCTACAAAGGAGAATATAAATATGTTTATATACTTAACATAAAAATCCACTTTCTTGTAAGGGTAGGTATGTATATTCCTATCCATAAAATATTAGTAAATATATATATTTAAAATTCTAGATTTTTTACAAAAACAGCAAACAATATTCCCGGAAATGAAAGTTACCTTTTTACGATATAAGTTTTTTTTGGGAACGTTGTACCTCTCATAAATGTATGATGTAACTTTTTGTATATATATACTCGTATCTTCTTACCTGAAAATAAACGAAAAAAATAAAGAACAATATTAGTTTCATGTGGATATGCATCTAACATCCTAATCGATAATTTAGCTGTGATTAATAACAAATGTTCGTATACCGCCATTCGACTTTTTCGTATTTCTAGTCGAAGTACAACATACCGCCGCTGGATAATATTGAAACTGAATAGTTTATTTAGAATTTTATTTTATGTAAACTTGCTTAGCATTTAGTACCATAACTCTTAAAACGAAGTGGATATATAAGATTGGATTACGCGGCCCTGGATTCCCTCCAAACCAAATTATTAATAATGCACTGAGAAAAAAGCGTAATGGCCCCACGCCTACAAAGTATGGATAACAAAGGTATTGGAGGTTCCCCTATATTTGAAGTTATTTTAACGGTTCAAAATAATAATTTCTGTGATATATTTATAATTTATAGGTACGTTTCCCATGGATATAGGATACGTATAATAAATTTTTATTTTGGATAGGACATAAATGACTTAGACGAAGTCCCTATAAAATATTGGTGTTCATGCCAATTAATATTGTCGGTTCGGCAAATTCAACGATCCAAAAAACCGTGAGGGTATATATACCTATATTTATAGGTGAGACTGCCATCATACACAATTTTCTCATTTAAAAACATAATCAATTATTGCTTTGTTTTGTCTTTGTCGATTAGTCTGTTTTTATGCGGAAAACGTTAACTACAAATTTACTAAATTTAAAAAAAAAATAAGTGACGGTGAAAAATAATTAAATAAGATAGATAAGTGAAATTTACAAATAGTGCAATATTATAAAAAATAATAATTAATAAACATTATTACAGACAGATTGTTTATATTCACGAATGTGCCTATAACATAAATTTGATTAGCTCTAAGCTGGAAACCAAACTATAAATGGCTTGGAACAGTGGAAAACCGCTTGGAACAGTGGAAAACAATTTATATTATTGTATATTGTTATTGTATTTAGTTTTTGGTTTTAAGACTGTTATACAGCAAATCAATTTAGTATTTTTCGAAAACCATTGTTGTCGTTTTGTTATTTAATGGGACTTCCATGCTCTAAGTAAAATTATTTAAATCGATATATTTAAGAAGAAATTAAAAATCATTAATTTGTTTATATAAATCAAGTACAAAATTGTTTATTAAATTTTTACACTTGTATATCGTAATGTTTGTATGTTTTATAATAAACGTAGTAAAATAAAATATTTTTAAGTGTTAATTTTGTTTATCATTTAGCATAATTGAGAATATCAAATATACAAGTAAGAGTAAGTAATTTTCCTGAGATATAGGTGAAATTCCATACCAGTAGGTACTTATCCATTTATTTCTATATCAGTACAGGTATTCATCACACATGTATGGGATTTTCTCAAAAATTATTGGAATTTCGCCTTAACATTATAGCTAATTTAGAACCCAATTTCTCTGGAATCCTATACTATCTTGGAAAAGACCATTCTTATATTGTACTTATAACAAAATAAAAAATAAAATAAGCCTTAAAATTGCGATTTTACCTATATAATCGATAACATAAAACTAATATTCTAGCTAATTTGCCAATACTTAAGGCTGAAATGCCACTTAATAAGATTTAATGCATCTTTTATTTTTGCTTATCTTCCCATAAAAAGAGAGATGTTGCCTAACATATTATAAACAAAAATACGGGATATTTAGCAATAAAATATTGTTGTCCCAAAACAGCCTATAACTATGGTTGGAAAGTATGTAAAAAATCGGGAATTTTTCCAATAATTTTTTTCAGTGTGATAATGAGAGCTTTCTAAATTATGTAAATGGTATATTATAAGTTTAATGTGTATATCAAAATTAAAATTTCAAAGCTCTACTGCTGTTACCTTCCATAAATTTTTATTAATATATAAAAATAGTCTTTTTTTATCGATTTAAATTAAAACAATCCCAATTTTATTTTATAGAACAAATCATAAAATTATTGTGCTTTTCGTATACTCGTATACTATATATACGTATACTGAATACAAAGCTGTATTTTAATTAATTAAGATTTTAAGAGATTTTATATATATTGTACTATAAATACGAAAGACATATGAGGTGAGATAAGGTGTAACACGATAAGATAACTTATTTTGGAACCAAAAATTCGATTTAATATTTTTTCTATATACGTACGTATCTATCTATAGATCCACAAAAATTCAGACGGTAAAATGTACAACAACAACTTTGATAAATGAAAAACAATTTTCCATGATGATGTTGAGTAATTTTTATTTATATAAAATAGGTATTACACTTAGTTTCTCGATTCAGGTTAAGCTTGTTTCTTCTATTTTTATACTCGCAACTAAAATAAAAAATTAAAAGCTCAGGTATAGAACTGAAAAGTTTTTAGTGTTTTATACGATTTTTTGTTTGTAAGTTTTGTTTTATTTTTATTTTGTGTTAATACATTTTTTTTACAGTACAGATGAGCTTATTCTGATATGCATACATATGTACATACGAGTATATACACTGTTTGACTGAAAAAATAAACCACATATTGTACAATTCGATAAAATTTTATTTTTTAATTTTAAAAACAAAAACATGAACATGTTTTTGGGGTAGCTCAACAACAACAAAAAACTGTAGAGTAACATGGTGTGCTTTTTACACGATACATGAAACTTGACAAGAACATAACTAGATTATTACTGGGTAGAATAGCAAAAAATACTAGTCGTCACTGATTCATTTGACAGATTATTTAATCCAGCTTACATAAATACATATTTAGAAATATGTTTGTTAAATAAATTTCTGTTTTTGCCAACTCATTAGATTAATAAGGAATTACAGCACTTTTGCTATATCCGCATATCGGAAAAATTTTAACGATTTATTTTAATTCGTTACACGAATCTATAAAATAAATATTTTATTAAATTCATTTTTTTCTAAGGAATGGGATGCTAAGTGGGGGGAATATGGACTTGGATTTTTAAAAAAACTTTTGTTTTGTTATAAAAACCGCTTAACGTTTAGCGAAAATATTTCTTTCTATTAAAAAATAAAATATAATATAATCATCAAATTTGAGATTTTTGCTAATTTATTTCTCACTATAAGCTAAAATTTCCAATTTAAAATATAAACAAAATAATTGGTTCACAACATTTTTAAAACTTTCATGAATTTCGCAGAAGCTTTTCCATAAATTGGTAGCTTCTTGAAATTTAGAAAGCGGTGTGTAGGAAGAGTCAACATTCGTATGAGCTTTTCCAAACTATGCATGTATGTTGTAAAGTACAATATTTAGGAAAAATCCGCCGGAAATTTTTTAGATTTGCAACAAAAGCTATTCAATTAACAATTTAAAATTTAAATCAAAAGTTAAATTTTTTTTATTTAATCTAATATTTTTAGACTACAGTTTTGATCGAATTGCTGAACTGGAGGATCATTTATATTAAAGCTTTTTCCGAAAATTGGCAGAATCCAGTACAGTTTGACAAAAAATCGGTTCACCTGGCTTGGAATTTATTTTAGGTTGTTGAATCAATATCAACATGCGCAAAATAATACAATATTCCAAGCTATCGATGACACAGTATCAACACAGGTGGAATATTGTATATTACAGCAAATTCAACAGTTCTAATTTTTTGTATATTATATTGTGTGTTTTTGTTGTATATAAATGTTACTGATTTTAAGCGTAAGCAATTTTCATGTATAAAAAGCCCGGTTTATCAAGGTAATAAATTAGAATTGAATTATAAATGCATAACAACAGTTAGTTTAATTCTCAGTGAATATTTGGAACTCACCAGAGGTAAACCAAATCCTTACATAAAGAAACAAAATCTAGGCAAAGGCAAGATTTTTATATGGTCCTTCGACCCCCCAAAACAACTGGCGGACAATTAAACTCACTTTGTAAAGGAATTTTACATTGAGATTTCGAGCTACCACAACAACCGGCAACCAACTCGTTCCACAAACATATTGCTATAGGCCAAGATACGCCATACAACAACAGTCCAACTCCCTTGTTAATAATAACATAGACATGGAGCGGTTATTGCAGCAGCAAAATGACAAGGCAGTAGAGTTGGAGCACATCATCTCGAACTATAAAAAAGATGGTGCAGCTCGGAAAACTAACAAATATCTCGAGGCGAAAATAGCAACTCACAAAAAGACGTACAACAAATCCCTCGATGTGGATAATAAAATAAAAGAGTTCCAGGCTGAACTAGATCCAAAACACCAATACTATAAAGACAGGCAAATAGTATTATGGAAAGGATTTACAAAATATGTTGAAGATACGCGTCAACGCCTAAACTCATCATCCTTGCCATCAACGCCAGCTCCAGACGCTTCTTCCCAATTCAACTTTGCCGACGAGGAGTCAAATAACAGCAACCGAGGAAATGGAACTTCATCAGCCAACAAAACTAATCAATCATCTGGATCATCAAGTAAGGGCTACCAACAACAGTCTAAAAATTCCAGTAAAGGGGTGGCACACAACAACCAGAAGCTGTTCAAAAAGTAAGATGTCCTGATGAGGAGAATGCACAAAAAATTAGAGTCGATTGAAGAAGCATTAGACGACAACAATATTCCAGTTTAGTTCATAAAGTTAAAAATGGCTCAATTATCCCAAAAAATGGGGGCAATTGACGATTTACACATAGAACTCTTAGTAGAAATAGAAGAGCAGGAGCAAACAGCTCCCTACTTCCAAAATAACTACTATGAGGCTCTCAAGGATAGAGTGGACTCAACAACATTGCGATGGCTGCGCAACCAGAAAGAAGAGACTCCGAACCAGGTTGGAAAAGTCAAGGTACAATTGCCCAAGATAGAACTACCAACATTTCATGGCGATTATGAGCATTGGAGCTCCTTCAACGATATTTTCACCGAGCTCATCCTCAACAATATTAAGCTATCGGACACAATCAAAATGACGTACTTGAAGGCAAATCTCGAAACCGGAAGTGGTGCGACAAGTGGTGCAGTGGTTAAAGCTTCGGCACTTGGACCGGGAGGTACTGGGTTCGAATCCCATCAGAGGCTGGATGCAAAGCGAATTTTCGCCATCGATTACGATCGGTAATGTTAATAAACACAACTAAGACCATCTGTTGGAGTGCAGAATTCAGCGCCGACCCACCGTCCATGTCAGTTTACAGGTTGACATGGAGCTTGCAATGTGCAGGTGGTATACTGTAATTGTGTGAATGGGTGGTCTTTGCGTGGATAAAAGGGGGTATTAATTGACCTTCAAAGGACATGAAATCCACTGGTCAACTAATACTTCCTTTAAAAAAAAAATCTACAAAAGGGCTAAGCAGCCCAGTTGATCAGTCACCTCTCAACAACTGGTGACAATTACAACAAGGCCTGGGAAATACTGCAAGGAAGATACAACAACCCCAGATTATTAGCAAATAAGAATTTCAACTCATTACTAACTTTACCAACAATACATGCACCATCAGCGGCAGCAATTCGTAATTTGCATGATACTACAGTTGAAATATTATACAACATCAACAAGTTAAAATTACACCGTCCTTTTGAAGCCCTAGTGATGTTCATTCCAGGCAAAAAGACCCGGAAACCGCTAGGCTCTACGAAACATCATTAGAGAATCCGAGAAAAACTAAACGAATCAATGAATTCTTCAGCTTCATAAAAAGAAGATGGCAATCGCTAGATGCTATGGGGTTCACCATGATGGTATACGTGGTGGTATAAGTGTGCCAAGGACATCACCACACGCTTCTGCATGGTAACAACAATGCATCGACCAACATGGGGACAACACAAACTCTAGCAGTTAAACAACAAGGACCTGTATTACTACCAACAGCAATGGTCAGAGTAGCAACAGACACTAGACATCTCACCACAATGAGGGCGTTAATTGATTCAGGGTCCCAAGCTACATTATTATCATCGAGAGCTGTCAATCTGCTAAACATCAAAAAAGGAAAAAATGCATGTGAACATTTCAGGCATTGGCGGTAGCGAAGCAGGAATCAGCAAGCATACAATCAACATTAAGCTTGTGCCAAGACTCAATGGAGGCTTTAGCTTGGACGTGAAAGCTTTGGTATTAAACAAATTAACTCAACAACTACCAGAATCTGATCTCGAGCACATGGACTCATTTCAACAACATAAAACTAGCAGATACACTATACAATTTATCTCAATCGATTGATATCATACTAGGCGCAGATTACAATCCATTAATAATAGCTAACAAAATTACCAAAGGTAGCCACCGAAAGCCAATGGCGCAGAGCACAGAGTTCGTATAAATTGTAATCTGCAGCATGAGTTACATGGACAACCGAGTAAGAAGAGCCGAGCCATAAGAAGAGTAAGAAGAGTAAGTTGAGGAGACATTTCAAACAACATTGAATCGACACACAGATGGACGATTTATAGTAAAAATTCCATTCAAGGACGATCACGTCAAACTTGGAGAATCTAGGAAAAGAGCTGCAGCCAGACTTCTGCAAATCGAAAGAAGATTTGTCAAAGATCCGGACTACGAACATTTATATAAACAATTCATGCAAGAATATTTGAACCATGTGGAGTTAATACAAGAAAAGCCAGAAATTGAGCGCGTCGATAATATGTGTTACATAACTCATCATGGCATTATCAAACAGGCAGCTCAACGACCAAGCTTTGAGTGGTATTTGATGCATCATCAAAAACAACAACTGGGGTTTCGTTAAACGACATCATGATGACCGGGTCCAAACTACAAAAAAACTTGGCCGACATACTACTAAGGTGGAGGAAACGCAAGATTATCATGACAGCCGACATCGAGAAAATGTTCCGTCAAGCCTGGCTCAACACAAACGACCAGAACTATCACGGAGTATTATGGCTAAAACAATAACATACGGAACTACCGCTGCCAGCTTTCTAGCGGTAAGAACATTGATTCAACTGGCCAACCAAATTATAATCGATAAATCGTATTCGAATTTGCAATGTAGAATTAATATGAACTTGGCTAGTAGAGAAATACCCCAAACTTTGTCCCCCAAATTTGTCCCCCAAATTTGTCCCCCAAATTTGTCCTCAAACTTTATTCCCCAACTTTGTCTCCCAGGTTTGTCCCCAACTTTATGCTCAAACTTTGTCCCAAAACTTTGGTTCCCCAACTTTTTACTCAGCTTTGTCCTAGAACTGTGTTCCTTAAATTTGTTCCCCTACTTTGTCCCCAACTTTGTTCCCAAACTTTATCCCAAAACTTTGTCTCCCACTTTGTTCCTCAACTTTGTCTCCAAACTTTGTTCCTCAACTTTGTCCGCCAACTTTCTTTCCCAACTTTGTAGCCAGCTTTGTCCCTCAACTTTGCCCCTCAAATTTGTCCTCTGACTTTGTCCCTAAACTTTGTCACCCAAATTAAACTCTCAACTTTATCCCCCAAGTTTGTCTCCCAACTTTGTCCCCAACTTTATCCCCAAACTTTGTCTCGCAACTTTGCTCCCTAACTTTGTCCCAAGATTTGCCCGCGAATTTGTCCCCCAACTTTGTCCCCCAACTTTGTTCCCCAACTTTGTCCCCCAACTTTATCTCACAAGTTTGTCTCACAACTTTATCCCTCAACTTTTTCCCCCAACTTTGTCCCACAAATTTGACCCCCAACTTTGTCTCCGAACTTTATCAACCAACTTTGTCCACCAGCTTTCTCCCATAACTTTGTCTTGGGGGCTTTGTTCCCCAACTTTGTTCCCCTACTTTGTCCCTTTTAAGTCCCAACTTTGTCCCCCAACTTTGTTCCGCCAAATTTATTCCCCAACTTTGTTCCCAAACTTTCGTCCCCATTTTTGTCCCGCAACTTTCTCCCCAAATTTGTCCCCAACTTTGTCTCCAAACTTTGCTCCCCAAATATGTGCCCCATTTTTTCCACCAACTTTGTCCCCCAACTTTGTTCCTCAGCTCTGTCCCTCAGCTCTGTCCCTCAACTTATTCTTCCAATTTTGTCCCCCAATTTTGTCCCCGAACTTTGTCCCCAACTTTGTTCCCTAAATTTGTCCCTAACTTATTCCCCAACTTTGTCCCTAAACTTTGTCCCCCAAATTAAACTCCCAACTTTATCCCCAAAGTTTGTCTCCCAACTATTTTCCCAACTTTACCCCTAAACTTTGTCTCGCAACTTTGTTCCCCAACTTTGTTCCCCAACTTTTACCCCCAACTTTGTCTTACAACTTTGTCTCACAACTTTATCCCCCAACTTTGTCCCCCAACTTTGTCCCCCAACTTTGTCCGATAACATTGTCCCCCAACTTTGTCCCCTAAATTTGTTTTCCAACTTTGTCCCCAGCTTTGTCCCCAAACTTTGTCCCACAAATTTATCCCCCCAACTTTGTCCCCCAACTTTGCCCCCGTACTTTGTCAACCAACTTTGTCCACCAGCTTTTTCCCACAACTTTGTCTTGGAGGCTTTGTTCCCCAACTTTGTTCCCCTATTTTGTCCCCAAACTTTGTTCCCAACTTTGTCCCCAAACTTTGTTCCCGAACTTTGTATCCAAAATTTGCTCCCCAACTTTGTCCCCCATTTTTCCACAAACTTCCTCTCCCAAATTTGTCCCCCAGCTTTGTCCCCCAACTCTTTCTTCCAACTTTGTTCCACAACTGTGGCCCCAAAGTTTGTTTCCCATTTTTGTTGCCCAACTTTGTCCCCCAACTTTGTCCTCAACTTTATCTCTCAACTTTGTCCTCCAACTTTGTCCCCAAGCTTTGTCCCGAACTTGGTCCTCCAACTGTGCCTCCTAACTTTGTCCCCCAACTTTGTCTTCTAACTTTGTTCCCCAACTTTGTCCTGCAACTTTATACTCCATTTTTTCCTCCAACTTTGTCCCCCAAGTTTGCCTCACAACTTAGTAGGGGAGATAAAATTTACTGCAGAAGAGATAAGATACTTTTTAGCTATACAGTATATAGAAATAAAAATCAGCGTAAATTCTAATTTTACACACACTTAAAAAAAACATTTAATGGCTCCGAAAGTATATAGCCCTAAGATACAAAAGCCTGATTGGTAGGGGTTATTGAAGTTTATATTATGGGAATTGTTCAAGAATAAGTAAAATGCGAGGAATACATTGCGTCAAAAATAAATCGGAACAGATTTTTGTTTTCCGAAAAATTACAACGCTTATATCTTGGTCAAATAACATTTTTCAAAAAATAATTTTGCTTCTAATTAAAAGAAATTTTGCCTTCTTTTCGACACTAAAATCCGTTTTATTTTATTTTGTATTTTTACGATGTTTTTGAGTAAAATAAAAATTGATTAGAAATGCTGCGGTTTGAGACTGTAAACAAGAATTTAAAAATCTTGAAAAAATGCTATTCAAATTTCTGTACGACAACTTCTTGTCGATTTATTGAAGTTTTAGCGAGACAAATTTTGATTTGGGAATGAAGTATCGAGCAAGTTCGCTTACAGTCTCAATAAGCAGCATATTTTTTTCTTCTACGCGATTTTTAATTTATTCAAAAGAGTCGTAAAAATACAAAATAAAATAAAACGGATTCCAGTATCGAAAAGAAGACAAAATTTCCTTCCATAACAAGCATAATTATTTTTTTGAAAAGCATTGTTTCACCAAGATACAAGCGTTCAAATCCGAATATTTTTTCTAAAAAAAAAATCTGTTCCGATGTTCTTGTTGCGCAGTGTATTTTAAATTTGCTATCTAAACATATTTGTAAAGCTGAGTATGAATAAATGAGCTGATCGCTGTACGATATAAGCGTGCATCTGAACTTCAAGATTTTCGATGACTTTTTCCAATAAAAGGAGATCAACACCTTTCAAATAACCCCACAAAAATAATCATTTGGTGTTAAATCTGGCCATTTTGGTGGCCATAAGAAACTGTAAAATTTCTTGAAATTATATGTGATCAGCAAATTTAAACAAAATATATGGATTTAACAATCCACGACTTGCATGCCGCTTTCTTTCGTTGAAACCCAAGGAAGTTGACACGCAATTCATTCAATTTGGGCGACAAAAAACCAGCTAAAATGGTGCGATAACGTTTCTCATTCATGTAAAGGCATTGTCCTGTTCGTTTTTAAAGAAAACCCACCCAATGATGCCACGAGCCCATAAACCACACAAAAACAGTGACCATTGGAGGATGAACTTCTGCCACCCAAATTCGACAATTTTGCTTATTGACGTACCCATTAAAATGAAAATGAACTTCATCGCTAAAGATGATTTTTGCAGAAAAACCTTCAGTTCGTTCAAGCATAACCAATTAACAAAATGGTGACAATTTAAATGGTGTGGTTGCCTCAACTTTTGAGTTAGTTGAATTCAAAAAATAAATGCAAATAAAGATCAACATGCAAATTGGTCGTAATGTGGTTCGTGAAATGATTAACAACAGCTGCCACTGCATTAGAAGAACGAGCTGGCTGAATATCTTGATACGGTCTACGACTTTCCACTGAATCAATTTGTACAAAACAATCAATAAATTTGCCAATTCCTCGCTCAGATGGCATATTTTTGACTTTTCATATGCCGAAAAAGTTTTTAGAACAGATAACACTTAGTACTAAAATCCATCGATTGGAAAAAGGGCCAACAGATGGCCCATCGTGTAGTATCTGATTTATGATTGTAAATCAATATGGGGAATTAAATACTGGGACTAGCTACTCGTTCAGCCTAAGAAATCAATAATGTTTTTAAAATATATAATAAAATTATTTCTATACACTTTGCATGTACACATACGTGTATACATGTGATATGTTTAACTAGGTTAAGTGTATTATGGACATTATTCTCGATATAATTAGTATGTTGTCGATTGTTGTTAATAAAAGAGTCAACAATATTTTTATAAAACGGTATGTGTGGTGTACACGTAAATTATGAACTTCAACATAATAAAATTTATATAAAAATACTTGAAAATTAATTATTTATTGTAAAAAGAAAATAAATTATTTGTTTTTACGATAACACGTTCGATGCAATGTTAAAAATTCCTTGAAACGGTTGGTGTAAAAGAGTATATTCGTGTTACCAAGTCAACGTGGATAATACATTGTTATACGAGCTTTAATTCGTAGTTTTTTTTTAAATCGTATTTAAAATTTTTGGTATAAATATTTCTGTTTATATAGAATTTACAAGGCAATCAAGGTGGACGCTATTTATATATTAAGTGATTCGGTTAAACATTACATTATGAAGCGGAGCTTTTATTTGAGTAATCAATCATATATAAACTTAACTAAATATAAAAAGAATTCCTACTGTTTGTCCATGCATTTGATTTACGGAAACCAAATTAGTTATTATGGAAATTAGCTAACTGGGTGAGTAACCGCACAAAATAATCGAATTTCGACCAAATATTTCAATTTTCGAAAATTATAAATAGTTTTGACAAATCAATAATAATTGTGAGTGGACAGTTTTAATTGTTACTTTTATGAATTTAATGTTGTTTTGAACCTTTTAAGAATATTTAATGTTAGATACGAAGGTTTCGAAAACTATATCTGACTTGTGTTGTGCTTCCTCAAATTTTATTATGTCATCCCATACTGTCAAAAATTATTAAGATTTTTACGATGAGCACTAAAGAGCTGCATTATTCGTGAAAATATTTTCATTTTTTCTTTGAAAAGATACTCTGTTAAAGAAATGTTTCTTTAAGTATAATTCAAAATGTTTTAGCAAAAGCTTAAAAGAAAGAGCTTCTTCTGAAAAATAGGAAATACCAAAAATGTGGTTTGAAAAAATTGCTTTTGTCTTAATTATGAAATTAATTCTGTTGTGTTTATTGCGAATAGTTTTTGGAGAGCGCCTACTCTTCAAAGTACAAACTATTGTATGGATAGCACAATAAGCGCTTCATTGTGATTAACCACAGTTAAAATGTGTAAGAATTATAAAGATCGAGACCCTTTTGCAATCAAATTCACTCGAATTTTAATTAAATTTGAAAAGGGGGCTGACTGATGGTAGTATCAATCAATATTACAAATTCGTGAAGCAATCGTCTTTTTTGACAATGTAGAATAGAATACGGAAAATTTTAGATCAAATACACATATGAAGACAATTATGCAATCTCAAATGAAGTTTGCTTTCAGGTAAACCAACAGTTGACAATCTTCTGAGGAAAATCCCAGCCAACTTTATAAATATTTTAAACTTTATAAAATGTTAAGATCAAATTGGCGATGATTTCACTTATCATGATGTCAACGGTTCGATACTCGAATAAATTTTACGATCGTCATGAATTAGTTCGAAACTTCGACTTCGTTTTTGATTAAATCTCTGATATCTCTTGTGACATAAAAGTATAGATCAAGCTTGACTTTAAACCCTTTTTTCAAAGCTTAACAGTTAATGTCAGCATGAAGACATTAAAATTAGTTTTTCGGTTTAAGCTCAAACTATTTCATGCGGCATGAAAATATATCTACTCATAATGGCTTTTTACAACGTCACAAACAATACTCTGCTACGGATTTCCAAAATTTAGCCTAAATAAAACAAAAACACTGATGCCCTATGGGTTAGGATTTTGAGATTCAGATTAAAAATTAGTTAACTAAAATTAACTTTAATTCATTCGATCCATAATAATTTTAACATATTATTTATTTCATTTGAAAAATAAACCTTCATTCTTTATTACTGCATTACTCCAATTTTAAAAAATAAATTTCATCTTGTAACATTGATAAAACGAAAAATTCTATTGAAATTGACTTTGAATAATTCTCTTTAATTTAGTTTCCATATCATGATGGCCACTGAAACTCCCGACGAACGCAAGCACGCCATGGAAAATGACAGAGTGTAGAAAGTATAGTAGAGGTAAAAATGAGAGACTTAGAAAAAAATGTGGAACACCGTGGTTCCCAACATGCAGCTATGTGTTAGAGTGCCCAAGCTCGGCGGGCTTTTAAGTCCACAGCAACACCAATCCTAATTAACTCAGGGTTAATCCTCACAGTTGTGGTTGCATGATTGTTATTTTTATTATTTTTGTCGCTAAAAAAATTTCGTATACCAGAGCGTCCATCGGATGGCCTTTTCACTCAATGCTGATGCAAGCCCCAGTAGACTATATCGACATTAATTGTTATGAGCTAGCAAATTTCTTATACGAGACCTTATCTTAATTCTACAGCCACTCCCAACTAACGGCATTTTCGAGAACAAATTCCAATTGTTAATAATGCGGTTTTTTTCGCTTCAATAAGAGCTAAACTTGTAAATATTTTTAGTCATCCACCTTACTTCATTAAAATTTACGTTGGAACCCAAGCAGGTCACTTACAGCTTCCTATCCAACAAACCAGGTGATATATATATATATATATATATATATATATATATATATATATATATATATATATATATATATATATATATATATATATATATATATATATATATATATATATATATATATATATAGTTATATATGTGTGTGTCCCGAACGTCTGCGGTAGAGAGTTCCGATATACAACAAAAACACAAATAGAATAATTAACTTTATTTAAACGGATTCAATTTATTGGAGGCTTTCAACTTTACACCTAGAGTATCTAAATCCAACTGATTTATTCATCATTTAATAAATTGCAGTTACATACATTATAAAATATGCTTGATGAGCATTTTAATATTGCAAATGTTATTTGTGCTTGAAGAGCATTTATTGTATTCAAATTACATTTTATAATAAAATATATTTGTTAATCATTTTTGTTGTTTTGTTTGGATCGCGTGTACATGGAGCAAGCCGAGGAATCGGGTTGCAATTCTTAGATGGGCGATTGACTTATATGGAATTTGTTGATGGATGTCTTGGGGTTGAGGACATACATAACTCCTCCCCTCTAGGTATCTCAACGTCCTCGTTGGGATTTTCATTGTTGAATTTAATTTTGAAGTTGTTGAATTTAATTTTCATGGCCTTTATTTTTTTATATATGCAGATTGCCGTCGCTACCGTTACAGCAAGTATTATGATTGTTGTACCCGAAATTATACCAGAGAAGGTTGTTTGGTGTGTAGACAACTTGTGTAGCTGTATTATTTTATTATCGTTTGCTATTGTCCACTTAGCTAATTTATTGACTGTGATTTTATTTGTATTATTAATTGTAATATTAATATCATCGAACGGTTGAATTATTAAGATTCTATTATAGTTAAATTTGTTTTCATTATTATATTCTGTATTATCTATGCGAATTGAGCAGTTTGTGAAGTACATCAGTTTTTTGCCTTTTATTATGCCTTGCTGGTTTCTGCAGGTCGAGTTGAATTGTTTGCCAGCATTTGATGAGATGTATAAGTGTTCCGGCAGGATGTGATCGATTTCGTCTTATTCCTCGATATGCTCCGTAATACAATGTGCGTCATTGTTTAATATTATATTTGCGACACAGCTATTTTTTGTTGGTTTTATTTGGTCTTTTTCGCAGTAATATGTTCTCTCGATTAATTGACATGGATTGTTTATTATCATGTAAATGTTTTGGTTTAGTATTATGGAGTTTGATGTAATGGGAATGATAAATGAGTCATTAATTGGAATTGGTTTTATTTTGTAAAATTGGAGTACTTCATTATGGAAAGTAGGTATATGGATAGTTAGGATTATGTTAGTTTCATTATAATAAGCTTTCAATTCTAATAATTGGTATAATTCTTCGTCAGATGAAATGGAAATGTCTTGTATTTCTAATTTTTTGTGTATTAAATTGATTTCGTCGCGATTTAAGATGTGTCGCGATATTATTCGGATTTTTGCGAAAGCTAATATTTCATGAACTGTTTTAATTTGATTTTCTAATGTGTAAATACTGTCATCGAGTTTATAAATATACTGGTGCATTAAATTATATTGCCAATAGGTTTCCGAGTAATTTTCGTATACATTTAATGTATGCTCGATAAAGGATGTTTGACTATTGATATGGTCGTGAATGTTACTAAAACGTTTTATCATTTGATTATTAATTTCGATTTGGTTAGCATATTGTTCGTGGATAGCGAATTGATTGTCATCCAAGTTTTTTATTGCTCGCATAATCTGGTCGTAATCCTCTTGGTCAAGATTTCCAGATATAGATTTAATAATTGTTCCCAACCCGTTTACTAATCCCCTTTTAGATCGATTATTTGGATACAAGTGGTAAAATTCGGTTTCTAAATTATTAATTTTCCTTTGTAATATTTTTACTTGTTCGTCCTGTATATTTTTCGTTTGCGAAATAGTTTGTAGTTTGTCGATGTTGTCTTTTATGGTTTCTAAATTAATTTTAATTTTTTCTAACTCTATGATGTGTATTAGTTTTACATGGTTAGTTATAATTCTAGAATTCCCCTGTTCTAGTGCCAAGATTCCCTTATTATTCTCTAAGTTGAAAATCTCGAGAGTTTGTGGAATTGATCCCATGGTATACCTGTAATTTAATGTAAGTTTTTAATACGTTGTTTGTGTACTTTACGCTTGTTTGTTGTAATATTAATTCCGTGGTCTTGTTTAGCTGTATGTTTTATATATTTGGGTGTTAACTTGTCACGTGTTGTTGATAATTCGTATACCGTTTCTCCTATCGATATGGGCGGTGGTTCAGTACGATTTTCATTCCGTTTGGTAATTATGGTCCTTTTTCGATTTTCGTTATAGTCGTGTACTATTTTCTTCAGATTATCATAGTTTTGTCTATGGATTTCTAAGTATTCGTGAAGTTGTCTTTGTTCTGTATTTAAATTTAGGGGGTTATTGTTTGTTAAATGTCCTTTGTATAACTCGAACGGTGTGAGGTTGGTCGCGGAATGAATGGAGTTATTATACGTTAATGTCGCTTCGTCCATGATTTCTTGTATTGATAGTTTTTTATTTTTTTGGAATATTATACGGCTGATTTCGGTGAGAGTCGAGTGAAATCTTTCAATGGGGGCATTAACCGTACTAGACTTTGCCGTTGTAATGTGCAATTGTATATTGTACATGTTCATGAAATTTTTGAACATTTCGGATGTTAATTCAGTGGCATTATCAACTATTAATTTTTGTGGAAGACCATGGTTTGCAAAATAATTTCTAAATTTACTAATGATAGTAGTTGATTTTCTGTCAGGTATATGGTGTATTGTGGCGAATTTGGAGAATTTATCTATTAATGTTAGATAGTTTTTAGTACGCATAGTGTAAACATCGCAATGGACAATTTCCATTGGTGCGGAAGGTGTTTCAGACAGTTCGAACTTTAATTTTGGAGGATTTCTATCATATTTTGTTATTCTACAGGTTTTGCATGCGTTTATGTAATTACTTATCATATTTTTCATGTTTGGGAAGAAATATTTTCTCTTTAATTTTTTATAATTTTCAATAATTCCCCGATGATTTGAATTCCTGTGGGTGTCGATTATTAGTTCGATTTGCTTTTGCATGTCGTTTATATCTTCGGATATTTTCAAACTTCGAACTAGTTTTATTGGTGTTTTAATTAGTTTTATGAGAGAGTTGTGAATCTCGTCTGAACAGTAAATTGCTGTTGTATGTTTTTTACTTGGGTATCTGTTTAATACGTTTATTAAATCGGATGTCCCAAAGTTTCGTTTTTTCAGTACAAACCTTTTGAATTTTTGGTGTTTGATGAATAAGGTTTCCTTGAGTTCCTCAAATAATTCGTTCTGTTCGATTACTATTTGGGTTTTAAATTCGTTTAGTACTGATTTAGTTTTAGGAATAATACTTTTGTTTGATTTCGATAAGCCGTCGTTATCAATACATATATTATTATAATTTTGGATTACCTCATCTAATTCTAGAGAGTGTATTAGTAAATTTTCAAGTGGTGCACCGGCACTTGATTTTTTATTTATGTTAGTAACATTTGAGTGCGATATACCGTCGCATTTCAATTGTTTGCTAACATTCTCGATTTCAATTCGAGATAATGCATCTGCATTCGTATTCGCAGAGCCTTTTTTATATACTACGTTGTAGCTGTATTCTTCCAGGCGTAACCTCCATCGAAGAATTTTTGAGTTAGGTTCTTTACAATTAAACAAGAGGTTTGTGATCTGTGACAATTGTGAAGGTAAGACCATATAAATAAGGCCTAAAGTATTTGACTGCCCATATAATTGCTAGCGACTCTTTTTCTATTACTGAGTAATTTTGTTCCGATTTGGACAAGGTACGGGAAGCATAACAAATTGGTTTATCTTCACCTATTTTCCCTTGTGATAAAATTGCACCGATCGCGAAGTTGCTCGCATCTGTAGTCAATACAAATGGTTTTGCAAAATCGGGATATTGCAAGATTGGTTCTTTACATAAAATTGATTTACAGTATTCAAAACAATTAAGATATTCCTCATTAAGAGTTATTTTGTTTTGTTGTTGTAGGCATTTAGTTAATGGTTTGGTTATTCTCGCGAAATCCTTTATGAATTTGCGGTAATAACCTATTAAACCTAGGAAAATTTTAAGTTGTTTTGGTGTTTTAGGCACCGGAATTGATTTTATCGTTTCTATTTTTTTTGGATTGGGTTTTACACCATCGCGGGTTACGATGTGTCCCAGAAATTCCAATTCACTTTTCATGAAACAAGTTTTGTTAATTTGTATCTTCAGGTTGGCTTTTGATAGTTTTTTGAAGACTTTTCGTAAGTCTTCGATATGTTCTTGAAGACTGGTGCTATAGATAACGATGTCATCCATGTAGCACAGTACTCTATTGCCTTGGAGATCGCCAAGGATGTTATCCATAATACGTTGAAACGTACTTGGGGCATTCTTCAAACCAAAGGGCATACGAACGAATTCGTAATGTCCGTTGTCCGTAGAGAATCCCGTTTTATGGATATCGGTTGTTCTTATTTCAACTTGGTGAAATCCGCTGGCTAAATCGATGCTTGTGAAGTACATTGATTTACCCAATTTATCCAAGATGTCCGTTATGTTAGGTAACGGATATTTGTCATCGATTGTTTGTGAGTTTAATTGGCGGTAATCAATTACCAATCTCCATTTTTTGTTGCCGGAGCTGTCCGGTTTTTTCGGAACCAGCCAGATTGGAGAGGACCATGGGCTAAAGGATGGTCTAATTATACCCTGGTCTAACAATGATTGAATTTGAGATTTAATTTCAGCCTTTTGTGAATGTGGATGCCTATACTGTTTTGTAAAGAATGGTTTGTTATTTGATAAATTAATTTCATATTTTATATTGTTCGAGAAGGATAGACTGTCTCCTTCCCTGTAGAAAATGTTTTCGAATTGTTTACAGAGTTCTATTAATTGGTGTCGTTCTTCACTATTTAAATGTCTCAGATCTATAAGTTCATTAATTGGAATATATTTGTTTTTTTGATGTTTAGATGTGTAATTACAATTATTTTCGACTATAAAATTGTTTTGAAGTGGGTTTACTTTTATTTGTTTATTTATTTGGAATTCGACATCCCTGTTTGTTAAATTAATAATCTCTACATTTGAGTAGAAGGGGTTACAAGTTGCATATACTCCTTCTTGTATTTGGACTCCATGTTCGATTATTATTGGAGGAGTGTAAAATTCTCCGAATTCCATGTTAATTGGAATTTTGGTAGTAATTTTAGTGAAAGATGGTATACTGTAAAAATGTGTTTGTGTGTTTTCTAATTTTATTTCAATGTTTGGAGATTTTAATCTGTTATTGACGATGTCTATATTTAGTTTTAAATCAGATAATGTATCGTATCCGATTAGACCGTCAAAATATTGATGGAAATTGAAAAGAAATAATTCGATCGATTTTGGAAGTTCTAAAAATTTAATTTTTATTTTTGCGTCAATATATTGAGTTTGGTTTAGCGATTTAACCGTTTTAGTGGATATTTTGATTCTTTCCTGAGGATTAACATATTTTGGGTTGATGAAAGATTTATTAGCGCCAGTATCAATTAAAAATTTAAGTTTGATATTGTTGGTGCTAGTTAGAATTATGTACGGTAAATCGTTTGTTTGATGGTTATGTATTTCCATCAATTGATGTTCGGATCCGAGGCTACATATTGAAAATTTTCATCCGCTATTTCAGCTGATTGAATATTATTATTATACAAGGTCGATTTTTGTGGGTTTTTTGTTCTATCCCAATTCGGTTCTGATTTAATTTGTGGTCTTTGAGTGAATTTATTTTCTCGTTGTTGGAAATTTGTTTGATTATCTTGGCTTGGGCCAGGTTGATGTGGATTGGATTTGTAATTAGGGTTAAAATTAAAATGTTTGTTAGGTTTTTGATGTTTGTGGTTGTATCTATTGAAATTTTTATAATGGGGATTTTGTTGAAATTTTGGAGATTGCAATTGCATATTTTTTAGGTTTCGTATATTTGTTTCTTGAGTTACTAATTCCAACGCTTCGTCGATAGTTTGTGGTCGCATTGCTCTTAGCCAGGAGCCTAAGGGTTCCCTAATGCCACCCAAAAATATTTTTAAGCTCATTTCAAGGTATAACTCAATTTTCGCTTCGATCACGGAATTATCTACTTTATTTGTATTCACTTTAACTTGGTTGACTAGTGTATTTTGTATGTTTATAATTTTTAAATATAAATCGTTTGGTGATAAGTTGTTTAATATTAAACCATGCAACTCGAGTGTTAACGTTGCTTCGTCTCTTTTATCAGCGTAAACCTCGATTAACGCTTGTTTAATATTTATCCACTCATTTTTCACATTTTTTACATTTAGTATATCATTTGCTTTTCCGATTACTTTGTTGCGATTGGCCCTGATAATTGTTTTGTAAAATTCGGTACCATGTATAGTCGCACACTGTATATCAATTTCGTCCACTGTATGAATGAAATTGTATAGAGAATTTTTATCTCCATTAAAAGGTGTTATTTCCCGCACGATCTCGGGTATTCTAAAATTGTTTAGGATATTTTGTATATTTTGTTCCATTTTGAATTTTTTGTACAATAACCCGATTTTAATTGGCGATACAATGATTTTATGTAAATTTATGTCGTCTTTTGACATGTAATTACACACTGAATAAGAACTTATTTATTTTAGAGTTTGTTTTGAGTATGGATTTTTAGTTGTAAATTGAAAACTTTTTATAAATGAATTTTTTTGTTTTGCGTTAGTAGAAGGAATTTACATAAATTTACTCACCATGTCAATAGTATAAACGTGATGATGAACATAATATCGGTGTTGATCAGTCACTAATATATGTAGTTGTAAAATTATTTTTTTTTTAACTTTTTCTTTTTTTTTCACTTTCCACTAACAGTTTATTATTTATTTGAACTTTAATTATATATATTTTTTTTTACTGCGCCAGTTATATATGTGTGTGTCCCGAACGTCTGCGATAGAGAGTTCCGATATACAACAAAAACACAAATAGAATAATTAACTTTATTTAAATGGATTCAATTTATTGGAGGCTTTCAACTTTACACCTAGAGTATCTAAATCCAACTGATTTATTCATCATTTAATAAATTGCAGTTACATACATTATAAAATATGCTTAATGAGCATTTTAATATTGCAAATCTTATTTGTGCTTGAAGAGCATTTATTGTATTCAAATTACATTTTATAATAAAATATATTTGTTAATCATTTTTGTTGTTTTGTTTGGATCGCGTGTACATGGAGCAAGTCGAGGAATCGGGTTGCAATTCTTAGACGGGTGATTGACTTATATGGAATTTGTTGATGGATGTCTTGGGGTTGATGACATACATAACTATATATATATATATATATATATATATATATATATATATATATATATATATATATATATATATATATATATATATATATATATATTTTTTTTGGGTTACTGGCTCAATGCCGGCTGCAACAAATTTCCCATTACAATCGTTAAAACAATCGCCTCGCACAAACTTATAAAATGTTCAGAGAAGTTGAGATACTTGAAAATGCATCAGCTTGGTGCTTGGTGGTCAAGTCAGCTTGGTGCTTCGTTGAAATCGAAACTGAGGAATTCGTTGCTATATAACGATTCGCGGTGATAAAGTACATTCATAAGCACATATTCAAAGGATTGTGCCAATGTTGCTATCACTTTTATTTGATCAAATTTTAAATTTCATTAACTGCTGTTATGTCAGCGCTCCTAAGACAATTCTGGGTTTCAAGAATTAAAAATGCACGGTCGTTTACACTATGATGTAGCTACCCGCTCATCTAGAAAACAACAGCAAAATTCGAGTCTTACTTCATGCTAAATGCCTCTGACACAAATGGTCGAGAAATGCTCTATAATGAAATCCCACAAAATTATGCAACAATTTGCAAACGCCGCCAGTTCCACTTCCTCTGCGCACTTTGTTGTTTTACGAATGAAGTAAAATGTGACTTTTGAGCAATTCCATAGTTTTGAGAGATCTGTCCATCACTCTTTCAAAGCTGCTGCATAGGCGCGTGGCTTACTGGAATCCGACTTCAAGTCAATTCCATGTTTAAAGAAAGCAGTCACTTATGAACTTCCTGTTATGACAGGATCGAGACACCATTGATTTGGCCAGCCAGCACTGATTAAAATTTGCGTTTTCGGTTTGCCTTTTCCTCAAAGAAATCCACTAACAGAAAGCAATCTATATAGGACGTAGCTCAGAATGTAAAACAACGTGATGCTTTTAAAAACATCCTTATATGAGATTAAGTGAACAATAGGTCATTCCCTTCGCAACAACGGGAGTTGCTGCCATGCTTTTTAAAGAAGGAAGAACTGTTCAGAGTGGTTGTGGCTTCTAACCGAAGAGCGTAGCATCCTCCAATGCAAAAGTCTTAAAATCAACATTGCTCAATATTATTGCTCAAGTAATGACATTACAATAGGTGACCTGGAATGCATTGATCAATTACTGCGCAAAATCATGTAAAGTTCAAGACAATTTGGAGGCAAAGTCTTCGTCATTGAAAGTTATTTCCGAGGGCTAATGGCTCCATGCGAAGGCCAGTAACAACACAATCAATGGCTCTTGAGAATTGGTGGAAAATCTGCAAAAGCTTTCTACATTACGTGATCCAGATATCCTAAACCTAACTGATTCAGTTTTCGTCGAAAAGTCTGCCGACCTAAGCGATGAACAATTACCCAACCGTTTAATCGTCACTGCAATAAACGCTCAAGCCGTAGTAAGGCTCTTAATGCTTTACAGTTCCAATGGCATAGTTTCTGATGATTTAACCAACATGATCAAACTCCTTATATGGAATGCCTAATCATAATCTTCTATTCAAGAAAGGTATATTCATTAGGTTGTTTCGCTTGAACCCCGTTACTGGCCTCTCGCAGCCATTATTTCGAGAATAATACTTGGTCCCTCAGATTCGACTCTGCTATCTGTTTTTGCGATGTCGTCAATTTCCTGTCATCCCCGTATTCTGTATTAATTAATGGATAAAGACCAAAGTACAAACGAATTACATCGTTGGAATCACCAATTGCTCTAATTTGTACTAAATTTTTAAAGCGGACTCAAATGGGCGAGTTTGTCTACCATAGCAATGGATTTTAAGTATTTTAATATATTTTTAAGCGAAATTAAATAATTAATTTTAATAAATGGTCAATCTTCTACTTTAAATATGTAAAAAAAAACTAAAAACCGGAGTGCGTGAATCGCAGCAAGTTAGCGTGCATTACACTAACATGAAAATTTTAAAGTCTCGAAATATATCGCGCAAAACAAATATTGACTTAAAAACTAGCCACGGTTCCAACGCACGGTTTTCATTGCTTATACCTGGTTAATTGAGCGGATTTGGAATGTCTCCTCATGATCATTACATGATAAATTTTGCTTTGCGTTCTTCGATCGTTCGATTGCCACGTGACATTGTGGATTTTCTTTTGTTGAAAAAATTTACTTGGTTAAGTTAAACATTAAAGTCAGTTCAGTGCCGTGTTGGTCGTTGTTGATAATCAGCTGATGTTAGCTAAATTTACCAACATGTGATGTTGTATCCTTAGTACTATTCAGTCTCGCATTGAATTCGCCTACGATAATACTGATTTGATGGTGCGGGATGTTACCTATGATGTCTTCCATTTCACTAAATAATAAATCGTCAATGATTTGTCTTATTTAAAGTGGGTGGGCGTATGAGTATTGATAATCGTGATTATGAATTTCTATGTGCGGGGTATAACAAATCCGTTTGTTGGTCGGACGGAACGTAGATATACTGCACTGTTATATTTGCCGGTGGATAACAAAACCAACTCAACATTCTCATCTGTCTCAGAATTGTGACCTCTTCGATGCTACATAATGGGCGATAATGAATATTGATAGCATTTTTGCCTTACTCTATAATAGCTCCTTTTTGGACAGATAGTACACTGACAGAAGAAGAAACACATGGTAACCCCATCAGAAATAACAGAATGACGTTGAACACGTATATTACCCCTCAAATTTTCACATACGAAAAACGTTAAAATTATATTTGTAATGCAAATTTGAAAATTAAGAACGTGAACGCTCGTTACGGTAGGTCATTCCATGATAGTTTTATCTGGAGTACTTGCTTGTCAAGCAAAAACTAAGGTTTGAATATGACAACGGCATCAGAAATATGTAGGGCCTCGATAAGATTTTAACAAATTTTGTCACAATGAATTTGAAGTTTGAATGGTTAAACTATGTACTTTTAGGCGATAGTGAGTACTAACATCACCCATGGCTGATGTCTCCATTCACATCACCATCTAATGCATAAGAAGAGGATAAAATATGAGCCATAAAAACACCGCATATTGTTGAAAGATGCATCAGTTGGCAACTCATATTAATTTACACTCCTCAAAAAGCCGGGTTTAATAATAAATTGTTGTGCAGTCGTGCACGACGTATTAATTTTAAATGGCTGTCCGTTACCACCAGAGAAAGACGGAGCATGAATGGCATGTTTACCAGTGATTGTTATAAAAAAAATCACAATGTAATCTACGTACTATATTACGTATTCTACCTCGCCCATCCCTGATCACATAATAAAACAGATGTTGAATTATTTAAAATGTACTAATCTCATCCATTTGATTTGTAAAAAATGATTGTTAAATTGAATGTCAGCTTGCAAAACCACTGGCGGGCTGCAGATATCGGGGGTCACAGGTGGTGGATAGTGGATGGCTTATCGATAGGTAGCGGTGAATTAAATAAGCCGCCTTCAACCGCAGCTCTGCTGAAAGGAGGGTCTCAGGGAACTGGGGAGTGGTTAACCTCTCTTTACTAAATTCTGGGTGCCTATGATTTCTAGTATGGGAGGGCGAACTGATGGTGTCATAAAACCATCGACTACTTACCACGGCGAACTGAACGTCACGCCTTCCTGCGCTCCCGGGTCTCCAAGGAGTGAGTTTGGCACCCCTATCACTAGTCATCCCTTGAATGGAATGGGTTCCACTTGTTTGAGCTATCCATATGAATGGCTAAATGGGCGGAAGAATGTTAGAGGGGGAAGAGACGCTGGGGGCGGGAGTGCTCGGTTAGCCAATTGGCATGATTAAGATGTTATGTGACCCGCGATGATGATCGACTAGGCCCTATTTAACAAAGCCCAGTCGTGAACGAAGCACTCTGGATTCTTGGTGACCTCTAGTTGTATTTAGCCTTACTCATTTTCTCCGATATTCGTGGGAACACAATATGAAATATAAAATTAAAAAATTAAAAGAAGTGGCCAGCGCTTCTTAAATGCTGTTGAACGGAGGGGCCTGCGACTGCAGCCGTCAGTGGGGCTAAAAGTGGTTCCAATGCTTGCAAGCCAGGAACTAGTGGTAGCGGCAACAAGGACAAACACATTGTTCACTCGGTTTGAAGGTGCATGACTAGGCGTTCGGCCTTTCATACCTTGTATAGACTGGCCACAGTTCTGAAAAAGCAGTGGTCGGAAGAACAGAGGCAGAAGGTTAAGTGTGCAAAGAACTGTATTCCCGATGTTAGCACAGCTCAGAAGGCGGATCTTGGGTCGAAAAGATAGAGGTCTGGCGTGGAGGAACAGGAGGTTTGGTTGGCGAAAGGAAACGGGCCAAGCTTCACGTGGCACAGTCGAGGAAGAGGCTTAAGCTCTTCAGTGAGATTGTGAAGGAAGAGGAAATGGTATTAGCCATAGTAGACGAGAGCCATAAAGATGGGAGCATCACCGGGAAAAAATGGAGGTTTGTTTTCAATGTACTGAACCTGGTTTTCCTCAGAGTCTTTGTGCAACATCCATGTGCTGATCAACGATCGGCCTTATTGTACAGGACGGTGATCGAGGAGGTAGACGAGGTATGGCTGGGAGCTAAGCTTAAGGCAAATCCCAAGGAGAAAACACCTAGCAGACCGAAGAAGGGGGAGGCATAAGTTCAACCTGCTGAGGGAGTGGTTTCTCTCCAGGGGAGAACATTGTAGCTAGTGGCGACACTCTCTTTTATGCTGGGACTGAAAAGAGTAGATCATGTATATTGGTGGGAAAAAATATAATTATTTTTCTACTTCCACAGTATAGAAGTTTGGACATTACTGCGGTCTGTATCAAGACGGAGGGGAAAAGATGCTGGCTAACAGGCGCATACATGGACCGGGAGATGCCAGTGCCGTCAGATATGCTAAGGCACTGGTTTTTGGCGTAAAAAGTAGGAAGGCGGGAGTTATCCTGGTTATCCTAATTCTCTCTACCAAACCAGCTGTTCCACGCTTTCTGTTAAAACCGGATGGCGAATGGACGTTCCTAGTGAAAAGACTCTTGATCTCTTGATGGAAACTCTCTTGCCGGGAAGTGAGATGTGTCAACTGCAGAGCCTTTGGATGGTTGTGGGTCTAGTGATAACTGCGGAGTTCATCTGTTGTGTGCGGAGGACATCTTGACTACGAGGAGAATAAAAAGGACCAATAAAGGATTCAAACCTTGTAAGCCAGCTGGTCCGGATGGGATTGTACTATCAAAAATTCAGAATAATTCGCTTCTATGGTTTGAAGTTATCTTTAAATGGTGTCTGAAGCAGGAGTACATCTCCAATCAATGGAGGAGGACTAGGGTGGTCTTCCTCCCGGAGGCGGCAAGAATCTCGCACAACAACCCTAAGTAATTTAGACTAATATCTTTGTCATCTATTTTGCTGAAAATCATGGAAAGGATGGTGGACAACTATGTTCGTTCAAAAGTTGTACGCAGAAACTAAGCTCAGTCGAAGTCCGTGGATAAAGCATTATACACTCTGGTTCGGGGAATTGAAAAGTCACTGGATTTTCAGGAATTCTCGTTGGTGGCGTTCCTCGATATTGAGGAAGCGTTTAATAACGTGAAGGTGGAAGCAATTATGGAAAGATTGCTGCCACTTGAGGTCAAAGACCCAGTAACCAGGCTAATTATTCATTTGCTAGTTATCAGGAGCTTCCACCAGAAGACGAGTTGTTCGGGGAACCCCGCAGGGTGTCCTCTTACCCTTTCTCTGGAATGTGGTAATCAATGGACTACTATTGAAACAGGAGGAGGAAGGTTATGGTGTGGTTGCTTATGAAGATGACGTCTAACGGCGAAAGCTGTCTCGGCTAAGCTACTGCGTACAATCAGGGATGTTCTGCAAAATGTGTTATCAACATTTGCGGGCTGGGCCAGTATATGTGGATTGGAGATTAATCCACCGAAAACAGGACTGGTCCTTTTCACTAGGAGGTATACAATTCCGGCAATGGTTATACAAAGCCTGAATTTTACTAATCTGGTCCTTATTGATAAGACGAGATTCTTAGGTAATCTTCAGGACAATAAGCTCAGTTGGAAACAATACGATAGAAAGAGTAAAATGGCCCCTGTGGCACTGTACTCTTATAAAATGCCATTGGAAGGAAAAAGGGCTTAAACCCGGAGCTGGTGCACTGGGGCGGAATCATGAAATACGACCGGAAAATTTAAACGGATTTAAAAATATTTTCAAACTTATTAGATTAAAAGTATTCAAATTTACCATGATAGATGCAGACTGATGTTTAAATGCAACTTCTATAATATTTGAAGAGCAATGGCTAATGTCCAACAAGATTTTCAAAATTCATTTTTTACCGGTATAACATTTCCGTTTAAAACTGCTCGATTTTGAAGTAGTTGTCGAATTAAATTTTTATGTTAAACAGTTATTTATTTGAGTTTTCATACAAAATATTTACGCCAACTTTGACCATTCTTCAAAATTTTTTGTGTCTGTCCAATGAAATATTTTCTAGCAATTCATTTTTTTGGTCGGATTTCATGATCTTGCCCATTTACATCAAAATAATTATATAAAGGGTTATCCAATTCGAGGTTGATAAAGTAAACTTAAAAAAAACACACAAAATATTCGGAATGTATTGTAATTTTTATTTCATTTTACAGATTGATCCTTGCCATTTTTAGTTAAATAAGACATCATTCAACTGTCCTCCACGGGACTTCTTACAGGCCTTGATTCTTTTGAGGTAATTTTCAATGACTTTTCGGCACATTTCGGGCGGTATCTCGGCCATTACCTTACGAATATTAGTTTTCAATTCGTCAAGAGTTTGAGGATTGTTTGCGTAAACACGATCTTTTGCGTAGCCCCACAAAAAGAAATCCAAAGGCGTTAAATCACAGGATCTTGGAGGCCAATTGACATCAGCCAATCGCGAAATCAAACGTCCAGGAAATTTCCCTTGCAAAAGATCTCGATTTGCTCGTGTTACGTGACTGGTTGCTCCATCCTGCTGGAACCACATATCGTCAAGATCATAATCTTCGATTTTCGTAAAAAAATAATCTGTTAACATGCGGCCATAGCGCTCAGAATTGACGGTAACGGTTCGTCCATGGTTGTTCTCAAAAAAATACGGCCCAATCACACCACCAGACCACAATGCGCACCAAACAGTGACTTTTTCCGGGTGTAATGGCTTCTCTACAATCAATTGTGGATTTTCTGAGCCCCAAATTCTACAGTTTTGCTTATTAACGTATCCACCAAGCGAAAAATGAGCTTCATCACTGAAGAAAATTTTGTTCGAAAAATCAGCATCAGCAGATTTAATAATTTTAACGCGTTGGTCGATTGTTAAATGCTCCATATTCTTAAATGGCAGAATGTCAACTAAATAAATGACAGCGTACTTGACGTTTATCTTTGACAGATGTCGGTATACAGATTTCTACTTTATCAACCTCGAATTGGATAACCCTGTATTTCCGGAAATTTTACAATTTTGAAATACAAAAGACTTCAATGCCATCTTTTAAAATGAAGTGGCGACGAACCTGGGACGAGAAACTTGAAATTTGAAATGAATTTCGAAAATCTTGTCTGAGATTAACCATTGTTCTTAAAGAATTATAGAAGTTGCATTTATACATCGGTCTGCATCCATCATAGTAAATTTGAATACTTTTAATCTAAAAAGTTTGAAAATATTTTTAAATCCGTTAACATTTTTTCCGGTCGTATTTCATGATTCCGCCCCTGGCTTTACATGGCAGTTGTAAGGCCCATGTTGCTGTATATCCCTTTATCAACCAAGAAAACAAAAAAATTGCCTCTGTTTTAGTCCAACCCACACAAATGTGTGAGTAAAAAACCATAGTATGTAATGCCGTTGTTGATAAAAAATTTCGCTTTATTTGTGTGTATACAGATAGTATATACATATAGTGTTTTTTTCGGACGAAAATAAGTTAAAAAGGATTTCACAAATGTGTAAGTTGGTTCAAAAAACATACAAAACTAAATTTTTAGCATGGTACTTTTGCCCTGCCCGCACAATTGTGTTAGTAAATCACTAAAGGGATATTACGAGGGTATGGTGGCCAGCTCTGGAGAAGTATGATAAAGGAACGGATGGCGAAGGTACAGAGGGCAGCCTGTTTGCTCATTAGTGGGGCGCGAGAAACAACCCCCACAAGGGCCCTAGAGGTTTTGCTGTACCTTTTTCCGTTGGATATTATCGGCAATCAAATGACGGTTAACGCGGCTGCCCGGCTATCAGCGACTTTAAGTTGGAAATACCTGCGAAAAGGGCACTCAATTTTAATTAATTCAGTTATGCATGAACTGGTAAATTTTGACACTACGAAACATCCAGTTTTTGCTTCGACAAGCTTTTCAAGGTGATTCTCCCTTCTCGGGTGAATTGAAATAGTGGTCTCTTTATTAAAACCGGGACCGTAAATTTATTCACTGACAGCTCCAAGCTGTATGGTAAAGTGGGTGCTGGTGTATTTTGTGGGGAATTAAATGTAAATTTATCTTTTCGTTTACCTCATTACAACAGCGTGTGCCAGGCTGAAGTTATAGCGATTGAAGAGGTCATGAATTGGTTGAAACATAATGTGATACCGTTCACTAATATCACTATCTATGTGGACAGTCGGGCGGCCATTCTTTCACTGGATTTATTTCCTCTGGCGCCAAGGGTGGCAATTAATTTTTAAACAAATCTTAACGAGATGAGTGAACATTTCTATATCCAGTTGGTCTGGGTTCCGGGCCATTCAGACGTTGAGAGAAATTGCAGGGAAGAAGAATTAGCAAGGTACGGTACGACTCCTCTACTGGAACCAGGAAGAGAATGTTTAGGAAGACCTCTTTGTCTACGCTGAAAGCGGCAAGCCATAGAAAAGCAGTTGCTTTAGCAAATGGTCCAAAATTCTAATCACACTAAGGAAGCGCGATTTAGGTAGAATCGTAAGGCTATATTTACCTTACACTGCCTTTTTAGAGATCATACGAGAAGGTTGGAGCTAGTAGCAATTGACTTTTGCAGAAGCTGTATAGGGACGTGGAGGAGGAGGAGACTCGTTCACTACCTATGCTTATGCCCTGCGCTAGCTGGTAGAAGACATGATTACTTGGGCAAATACACTATTAATGGCCTCTCTGCCCTTATGATGTCTGTGGTATCCAATTGGCCATAATTGGCCTAAGTGTGCGATAGCACCCACTGAAACCTGACCTAACCTAACCTGGCTTTCAAAATTTTGGAAAACGCTAATTTGCACTATTAAACTATGGCAAATTCGTACTCAAAGCACTGGGGACAATTACAAAAAAAAAAAACAATATTCTACAATTTTTACCAATTGTATACATACTCTAAAAATTATCGACATTTTTAACGAAAAAATTAATAGTTTACACTATTTACGATACCATTAAATTAAATCGGGCTAATGGGAACATCATTAAAACAAAACGAAAGGCGGTGCTACCCCAAACTACAAATATTGTTTAAAATAGTTCCTAGTCAAACAGGGTGAGTATTCTACTCCCCATTCGATCATAGTCTCAAAGAACATTTAGAAACATGTAAATGTTTTTTGGTCGCAAGACTAAAAAATTGCGCAACTGAAAATCAATATTTAGTAATACATATGAATTTTTCATAATACATTCACATACTCTGGATATGAACACAGACCAGCAGAATTCTATTATTCTCCAGGAAATAATACCAAATCAAAATTTTTTTTTTTTAACTTTTGGTATATTTCCAGAAAAGTTTGTTATCCTTGTAAATCTTTCAAAATTTTATTTTTAATTCAGTATACTCCGTAAATAAGTTAATATAGAAGCCTGACCACAAGAAACATCAACAGCCATTAACATTTATACAAAATTACATATAAAATCGCTCCAAGTATCTTTAAAGATTTAAAACTTTTTTTGGTTTTCAAAAGTAAACAATTTCGAAAAGTATTTTACCAAATAAATTTTTAAAATATTTTAACGACGTATATGAACAAAATTTTGTGTAAAAGAGAACCAAGCAAACGAAGTGCTAGCTTTAGGTTAAACAATTTAAAAAAATAAAAAATTGATAAGAGTATTAATTTAAATTTATAATTTTCCACAAAAAAAAATCACAAGGTTATCTATTTTGTGTGGTATTCAAGAAAATTATTTAATTTTTCTAGTGTTTGTGTATATCTTATCGACAAAACTCCATTGTCATCTAGGGATTACGATATTATATAGTACGCATCGGGTACGATTACGAAGAAGCAAACATTATATAGATATTTTCCATTAGCTATACACGTTTCGGTTCAGTTACAAAATGAACTGGGTAGGTCATGGTTCATTACACATATTTTTAGATTTTTTAATAATTAATTTATGTTATATCTTCAGGCTATAATACAAAAGTTTACATTAACCATATGTAGATATACAAAAATTGGAAGGGTATTATATACCTATATGCATGGCATGAGGAAAATTAGGCTTAAGGTAAATATTTCGTAAAAAAATTAAAAAACATTTGATAAGAGTTTTCTAATTTAAAAATAAAAATTGGAAGGCTACATGTATTAATTTTATTACTTTCCTAAGTGTGGGGATTTTGGTTGTGCTGTACATCGAATGAGACATTATTGAACAATTTGGTATGTGGCACGTAATCTCTGCACTTATCACATAAAAGACATATTATGTTGTCTTACTACTACAGATACAAATATTGATTTTTTTTATACTTTTGGATTTAAAACTTTTGTTGTGCTCTATGGTATTTTGTTGAGTAAAATGTGTTTGTTGTTTCACAATACTATAAAAATATATCCACCTTTTATTATTTATAAAAATTATAATACAACATGAAATATTTCGTTTATAAAATTTTTGTTGTTAAATAAAGTATTTCGTTATTAAAATCAAAAAAGATTAGGTCAACCATAAAATAAACAAAAAACACAAACAATTTTTCTTATCTGTGTACAATTACGTATATATAGCTACACTCCATATAAAATGGAATATTGTCAGAATATAATAAAAATATGACGGAGATGAATGCTGGCAAAAAATCTATCCTTAAACACAAGACAAAATTGAAAATATTTATATTTTAATAAGATTAAAGTTTGTAGATTTTGTTTTGTGTTACATAAAAATAAAGTTTCATAATAACATAATTATAATTATATCTACAAAAATTATTTTAATATTTTAAAACAAAAACAAAATTTTGTAATATCCTTGAAGCTTTTTAATGGTCATGATTTTTTTTGTGTTTGCTAAATTTCAAATTTAAAGAATACGAAATATATAACTAAAGAGAATTATAGTGTACTGTAGTTGATAAAGTGATGTTGTTGACATTACCTTTTATAAGACCTTTCAAAACATGATTCTTTTAAGCTCCATGGTATATAAAGAAGAGTAATGGCACTAAAATCTATTGTTAACCCTAAACGTGGTAGAAAAGTTATATTTATTCTGAACAAGAAAAATAGACTTATGTAAAATGTCAGTATTATTTATTCAATGGGAACTGTTTAGACTTAAAAACTATCATTTACAACTGTAACTTCAAAATTTGTAGTATATTTGAAATGATTGCCTAACACCAGTACTGTGAAGTAGCGATCAAATTAAAAAATAACAAAACATAGCAAAACAAAATTTGTCGAAATAACAAAAATGCACATGTATTAGTAAACAGCTGACAAAAGAAAAATTATATAATTACAAGATAAAAATAGATTAACATACGAAATTCGAAATTTGTTATTGACCCCAAACTTAATCAATTTTTGCAAAACTAAAATAAATTGGATAAAAAAATAAGATTCGGCGCAAAATATCCTTAACGAACAGAGAGAAATCCGTTTCTCACCAATTACAGACCTCGCCCTTTATCAATATTTCTATCAGAATGATTGTTGTGATTTTTACACATTAGCCATCTATAAGTCAATTTCAGCCTAGTTAAAATTAATATAAATAAGACAACAAACTCCATTATAATAATTCGATAGTTTTCTTATAATATCGTAGTTCTGCGTAGTTTCGATAAACTCTGTTATTGTAGGGCAAAGAAATTTTAAGAAAACTATACAAACTTTATAATGGATTCCTTTTTTTTATAAATGTAGGACTATTTCATTTAAGCTATGCAATTTAACATAATTTATCTTCTAATTATAAATTGTCTAAATTTGAAAACACGCGGCCATACTTTTCAAGCTTATTGTGTAATCTACTACAATAATCTACTATAATCACTTTTATTTTTTAAATTAATAACTAAATTTATAGTTAAGTCATATGTAGTGTAGTACTAAGTCATAGTTAAATGTAGTTAAACAATGAACTAGGAAATAGCAGTTGTTTTCTAATTTGAAAATAAAACAATTTGTCGCAACTCGAGCGAATTAATATATGTGTGTGGACTATAAGGACGTTGAAATGAACGCACAAAGATCTCCAACAGATAATTGACTACAACACTTTTATTTCAATTATATAATTCCATTTTAGCACAATGTTGGTTGGCGTCCAAAAGAATAATGATTCGTTGAATTTTGCAAGATGACAGTTCATTTTCTCTTTTTTCGTTCAAGCGCATAAATATTGTATGTGTTGAAAATGATTCACGTGAAGTTAGTGTTGCGAGCGTAGTGTATAGTATGATATTGTTGGTTTGGGTTTTGCTATATGCGCTCTGCTACTGTTATTTTTTTCGGTAGTTGAGGGTTTAGTTTTTTCTCATACACCAGGCATTCTTTATAGCTGGCCAGATGACCTTTTTTCTGCAAAGTGCACAAATTGGTATAACATTTCGCGGCTTTTGGCATTGTTTTGTTTGATGATTCTCTGTACAATTGACACATTTGGCTTGCCTATTACAGAAGTTCTTCGTGTGTCCTAACTGTTGGCAATTTGTACGCTGAGGTGTACCTATTACCTTTATAGGAGGTTCAATAGACACCTTGCAATACAGCAGGTTCTTAATTTCGTATATGTCCTTATTGTTTTCTATCCCTGCAACAGGTCTACGTAAAACAATGGGAAGTGTCTAATAATTTTCTCATTATCAATTGTCGACTTTTTATGAACGTTATAGTGTTGGTTACTTTATTACCATGGTCCTCAATTGACGCTTTGATCTCTTCGCGATTGGTAGATGACGATAAGCCTCGTATTACAACTCTATACCATCTTTCCTTTTTTTGAGCTGATAAGTATGGTATTCCATCTTATATAGTGTACTATCCTTGTTATTGGATTCAGTGTCTTTTATACCGCTAAGTAGTTTTTTAATTTTACGGTAGTCATTTTCAGACTGCGTTGTTATTTTGATATCGTTATTGGATATTGCTTTAAACTGAGCAGGTTTTTCTGTCACTACCAATACTTGAGCTCTGAGTATATTAAAATCTCTAACGTTGCTGACATTAATTGATGTTTAAGGGTTCCTTTTTGTGTGCATGTTGTGGTTGTTTTGGTATTTCGTTATCTTGCGGCTGAGATACCCTTGGTGATGGCGTTTTGGAGAGTCTCCTCTTTTTATTTATATTTAGTTTATTTTGTCTAGGTTGGGTTTCTTGCTCAAGTTCTTCTTCATCCCTAAAGTAGTCATTGGATAGACTTTGTAGGCTCTGACTTCTACCATTAGTAGACGTACACGGTTTATTTTGCCTCTCTCTCTAGTGCTTCGATTCTGTTATGTAAGTTTACTAAAATATCTTGGTATTTATTACATTGTAGCTCATATTGTTGGCATGTTGTCCTTAGTTCATTATTCTGGCGCTCAAGCGAGACTAATTTTGATGTCCATTGCCGTCTTGAGGCATACAGTGTCTTTTCGTTAATGGTAGAGAATGCATGAGTTCTAATGGAGATTGGGGCTTATACTTCTATCAGCTTGCCACTTCTAAAGTATTGCGGTCACTGGATACCCACGACTTGAAGCCCGCTCGTGCACTTTCCGAAGTCGCCAGTACTGGGCGTATGAAAACTTGGATAATTTTTATTTGTTTGAACATTTCCAAATTCGTATTAATCTACTTTTTATAAGTGTCTTTGCCTAAGTCGCTAGTTTACTAATTGCGTATTAAGAATCAGCTGCTTTTCTTTATTCTGGGGTTAACACCTAAACACCCTCCAGAAAAAGACACCAGAAAAAGCAAAAATGGTTGTTCCGACGATAGGGCAGGATAAAACAATTTGAATATCGGGCATGGGTAGGGGAAGAGTTCGTGTGTCCACGACTAAGATGGAGGTAGTGAATCGTAAAATAGACGCAAGCACCTGGATAAAAGAACCGGAAATGGGGAAGGCAAGATTGAAGTCCGAGGAGTTGGTGAAATGAAAGAAATTTGTGCATTTTTTTTGGAAAGTTAAGCTGTATGGCCAAGCTGATCAAGTATCAATAGCCGAAGTGATTCAAGGATTATTCAAACTTCTGAAAGGCGTAGCTCTGGAATTTTTTGAAGTTAATGCCGTCATGTTCAGAACAGGGGAAAAAATGTTCGAAGGTTTTAAATCAAGTTTTTCGCCCCAAAATCACGAATACATCGTTTTACGAAAATATACTGGAAAGAAACAAAGAAAAAAGAGGAAAGTGTGGTTGCTGGTTCCGGCTAGTAGGTTTTGGATATAGAAACGTCATGACGAAAAAGCAAGGGAGAAAAAAAAATTAATGAGAAAAAACGACCAAATATTATTGTAAGAGAAGAATAAAGAAGTTTTTTTGATTCCTATAAAAGTTTGTAATAAAAACAAAGAGAAATTGCATAAAAAGTAAAAACGTAAAAAAATCGCAGTTTGGATTATAATAAGGAAGCAAAAGCTTATTAAAATAAAAATAATTAACTAAAATATTCATCGGCAATATTTACGGTGTGGGACAAAAGAAAAAAATGTTGTCGAGCAACCAAGCTCAATATTGCCTTCGAACAGTAAAAGAGAAAAAACAAATAGAAATGAGGGGGAAGCATCACCAGTCCAGGAAACATCGTCCGAACAAGAATAAGAAAGGATGCAAATTATCTTCCTTTTGAGTTATACCCCACACTTCTAACCCGAAACACGATCGCGACGCTTTGGGCTACCTTCGCATAGTAAGAGAAAAAAGTGAGAGAGAGAGAGACCGCTCTTAGTCACTGTAGCCTTGAAGTACATCACCCGGCAACACGTGCCAGGTTGATTGGCGCCCAAACGAATTACAAACTACTATCTACCTGCATGACGATCGCGTAACGCACGTTACATTTTGGCAGTTTTGTTTTTACATCAGTTTATTAAAAATAATTAATTCCAGATTCAAAACAAAATTTTGTTACGACTGTATGGTCGCAACGACGATTTTTGTGTTATTATATTCACCCCGGTTGTTGTCTTCGTTTCGTCCATCTTCTCTTATGTTTTTATTCACCTCTGTGTTTGTCTGTTAAATTGTGCGCTGAACGCACCCGCGACTTTTGTTTTGTTCCCCATCGTTTGGTGGCGCATAGGTGAAGAGAGGACGGGAAAGAGAGAACAATGCGCATCGAGTGTGTGCAAAGTAAAACGTTTTGGAAAAAATGTTTTTTCTTATATGTCTCTCTGTTGTACCAACGAAAATTTGATATAAAGGAGAGACAGAGAAGAGAGATTAATTTCTTCTAGAACGTTTTACGAGTTGTGCGGCGCTCGAAATGTTTGTTGATTATTTCATTCAGTTTGGGATTTTTGAGATATAAAAGTCAAGTTTTGGTTTTTGTAAAAAATTCAAGTCGAGTTGGTTTTTTATATGAAAGAGTTCAGTGTGATTTTCTTTTATGCAAATGCCATATTTAGTTTTGATTTAAAATTTGTTTTGGTTATGAGAAAAGAAATAACGAGAGGCATATGTTGATTTATATTATTTGAATAATTAAAAGTTTGTTAAAATTGCAATTGTAAATAAAAAATAAAAAAAAAAAGAAAAATTAATTCTGGATGTTATATTCGGTTGACTTTATTAAAAATGCGATTAATTATGAAAGTGTATTTTGTATTTCAATCTATCTAAGTGATTAATGAAAGCTAGGCATAATTACACACACAAAACTATTAGAAAATTAATGCTTTGTTTGATTTATGTTGTGTTACGGTGAATTGGATAACAACTACGAATATTTGCGCAGTCAACTGATGGGTTTACTTTTTGGTACGGGTGCCATTTCGCAGCAACGGGCACTTCATTAATTTTAACGAGTGCCTTATAATTTAAAGGGTGCCATATAATTTCAACAGGTGGCCAGTTGAGGCCACGTCATCAAAATTACAGTTTGGTCACGGTAGCATACCGTAATCAAAGGGGTCAATTTATTTGTTTTGGTCGGAATTATACACTGAAACGTGTCTTATTCAATTTATTGGGACCGAATTATTTACGAATAGTGCAAGTTTTACCGGTGCGACAAATTTAATGAGGGCCGCCTTTATTTGAACGGTACCGCGAGCATCATTCGAGTGCCACACCATTTTGGGGCACGTGATTTACAACTAGTGCCGCTACTATTACCTACGGTTGCTGATACTATTTTCAACGGGTGCCGCTACTGCTTTCAACGGTGAATGTAATTGTAATAAAGGCGAGCCAACGCCCAACGGATCCGGCGGCCAGTTGAGGCCAGCCGTATTAACGGAAGCCAACCGGCTATTAGTTTTTCCATTTGTGATATCGGGGAGAGGCCCGCAACGGTCAATCTCAGTGGTCTGCCGCAACTCACGGGTGGCCAACCGGCCCCTCGTTTTATTTTTTTTGGTATCGGGGAGAGGCCCCGCAACGCTGTAGCCAACCGGTTACCCGATTAGTATTTTATTTTGGTAACGGTATAGCCAAGCCGCAACGGTCCCGGTGGGGCAAAGTCACCTGAGGCATGACGGCCGCGCAAGGCCGCATCAGTTGATTATATTATTAAGGTACAATTTTAATTTTTTTTAATTTCTATTTTAATTTTTTCTTTAAATTCTTTTTTTTTATATATTTCAATTTTTTTTAATTTTCTTAAATTTTATTGTAATCGAGCGCCGCACAGCGGGTGCACGCTCGATGCGTATTGCATATCTCTCTCTCTCTCGCTCGTTCTCTCTTGTCGTGGTACGGGGGGGAAAGGGAAGTTGTTTTCTCTTCTTTTGGTTTGTTTTTTTTACTATAAATAAAATTAATTACTAAATTTTTCGGTTGAGTGTGATGGGAGCGGAGACCTCCTCTGTGTCGGTTTAGTGTTTGCGGTCCCTTGGTGCCCGCATCCAATTCCGTAACCAGGGCTCGGCCCTGTTTGAATTCGGATGGATGCGCGCACCAAGGCACCTCTTCCGTTATTATTATTTTTCTTTATCATTTTATTTTATTTATTGTGTTGTTCGTTCCTCAGGTTCCGGCCGACGAATTTCGGCGGAACTCGGTTTTATTATTATTTGCGTTCCACTAACTTTCTGTATGATCACGGTGTAAGCCAGGAGCCCTGCAAGCCTCAAACCCCACGACCCTAGCACTTCTCCCTGAGAACGTAGCCGGCAAAAATCACCGTGGAGGCCTCTGCAGGTGCTTAGTGAATATCTGCAGGTTGGCAGTAGCCAGCCTGTAACACAATTTTCCAAAATTAATTTTCAGATTAATAAATATTTCGGGATTATGAACGCCGAACAATCGTTTTGTTTAGTGTTGTACAGTATATAGTAATCATAAATCTTGACCTTGATTTTTGCATTCATGATATCACCGATCTGATTGTCTGATGGTAGTGAAACTTCATATTTAGCTTTTTGATAAATTGTAAGGTCCCTGAAATTTGGCCAAACTCGAACAATTTAGGCTGAACTCGATCATTTTTGACATAAAAATTTTTAAAAGTATCTTATTTACTAGAAATGCAAATAAAATTTGCCACAATACCGATCCACACTAGTTTACCAAAAACTAAGCGGAAATGACGATTTTTGACAAAAATTGTTTTTCAACAAAAGTTTGACCCCTATGCAGGCTCAGATTGATTGATTGATCGGAATGTAGGTAAAACCTTTACCATAAATTATAAAGGTCAACAAAAAAGTCAACCGGAAGTGGCAGCTTCCATAGAACCTTTTTCATATTTTGCAAGTATTTTGAAAAGTATATGATTTCCAAATAATACGACTTAGATCTAGAGGATTTTCAATTATGTTTGCAACAATACCAGTTTCCAAAATTTAAGCGAAAATGACGATTTTTGACAAAAACTGTATTTTAACAAAATTTTGTCCTATGTAAAGCCCGGATATATTAATGAATTATAATGAAAGTAAAACCTTTTCCATAAATTGGGAGATCTTAGATGATGACGTTTGGCCCGATTTTTGGTCGATACCGATTCACCAAACAAAATAAGTTCAGACAATTTATAAAATTGTAGCGGAAATGACCTGTTTTGATAAAAAAAATTATCTCATCAAAATTCGGCATCTCGGTTGCTCAGACTTATACTTTTTTCATTAATTGGTAGACCCATGCGATTTTGTTGGAAACTTGTGTACCCAAAGTGACAGTTTTCATGGGAGAATTTCCAATTTTTCCAATGATGTGGAAATGTTGGACATTTACAAAAAACGATATATAATTACAAAATTAAAATAAATTTAAAGATTCAATTTTCAACAACCGTTGAATAATTGTTTTTGATTATAAAACATGGTTTTAGCAAAAGTCCGGTAAATTTAGTTTTTCTTTTTAGGAATAAAGAGTGGTGTATTCGAGATCTTTGTATAAATATAATTGTAGTAAAAGAAAGTCAGGTGTTGGCAACAACATTTTCACCCTTCCATTTTGGCTGAAATCAGTTCAGCCGAAGTAATGGGTTCCATAAAAACTTTACCTTGTTAGCAAATATTTTGAATAGTATATTATACAATTGGCGAAACCACGATTAAAAACAATTGTAAATTAAATATTAAACAATAAATTTGTTAAGATTATTTTATTAAAGTTTACCGGAAATAACGAGTTTCGAAAAAAGTTATCCACCATAAAGGCGAAATTCCGCTTTTTTGTGCAGAAAACCAGAAAGAAATAAAATCAAAAATCTCTATATGTGTGATTTTGTCAAATTTTTTTTGTTGCCGCGATTTATTTGCCATAAATATAAACAAAAAAAATACAAATCGATTTTTATGGCAACCAAAATGAAAAATACCCCCCACTCTCAGCAAAATTAGTTTAGTAATAATATTATGGTGAGCACTTGGCTCATACATTTTATAAGTTTGGTGGAGTGTGATATAACTTGCATTTCCACGAATTCCGCCTTAATTCGTCATCTCTACCAGTTAGATTGTTTAGTCGGAATCAAACTTCATATTTTATCTTTTTTTATTAATTAGGCGATTCTTACAAATTTGTTTAGGGCTTAAGAATAAAAAACCAAAATTGATTAAAATGCTGCTGAACACTATCCGGTTCGACCAGCTTCATATATATGTAGTATAAGAGAACTAAAATAATAATTCGAATTTTTAAAACTGAAATCGATTGTTGGATCGCTACTGTGAAATAGCAAATTAATTACATTACACTTATTGAAATATTGATATACAATAAATAATCTAATAGTATCAAGAGAGGCCTTAATTTGATACTTAAAATCCCATTCCCCCAAAAATATAATATTTTTACAAATTTTCGGAAAAATACCGTTTGACCTAAAAAACAGCAATTTTCCCCAGAGATTGCTTACAATTTTGAATAACAATGCATAAAACAAACAATACACTTTTCAATTAAATTTTTCCTCCACTCAGCCGCTCGTGTACATATAGTTATTTACCTTTTATTTTGTAAAGAGGTATGAATTGTTTATATAATAAACAGAATTTAATTAATAACCATATTAATGAATTTTTCTCGTTTTGTTTGCCATTTGCCGGGCATACACAAGTATTTAACCTGCACGTACGTCCGCTGCATATATTCATTATAAAAACCGAAATATCGGTTTTTTTTTTACTCAAATTAATAATTAAAACACCGATATGGAACTGTCTGTACGGTAAATGACATCTATTAATTAAATTTCTTCGAATTCTAAAAGCAAGAAAATTAAGTTAACCGTTGCATAAGAATTTCTGAACTGGACATAAATATTTTCTGACTATAAAGTGCATATACTCTTGTTAAATTACTATATAGTTCCTATATGCCAAAATAACCATCATAAAAATGCAGGAACAAAAATTTGTATCGTATAGCCATCAACACATTTATTTGAAAAATTTATTTACAAATCAAAAATATCGAAAAAATTAAATCACGGAAAAATCCAAAATATATTCTAACACAAATAATTGAAATATTTTTCACTAAACAAATATTTAATTTAAATAAAAAGTACAATTTTATAAATCAATGAGCGTGAACGACAGATAACATTCGACGTTTATTTTGCACATGCAAATTAATTTTCTGCTGTACATAAAATACAAATGCGGAAAATGGATATTATTTTCGAGAATTAAATGTCATATAATGTTTGTACCATGCGGTATTGGAAAGCATTCGTTATTTTAGTAACCGGAAATGTATTATGCGAAAAATTTAATATGGCGACAAAATTTATAACAACATTGATTTTCGCAAATTAATGTGTTATCAATATTTATCAGTCTGTGTTATATGCATGCATTTCAACAGGTAGGTCTAAATATTCAATATTTTTAGTCGATTGATACATAAGTTTTTCAGCTTTCTTGGTGTAATAGAAAGTCCACAAAATTGATTTCTTTCAATTATCGACTTGTAATGATGATAAGACTTGTGACATTTGCGGAAAGAAGCGTTTCTCCAATCACGTTGTGTGTGGCTGAACGATTTTAATAAAACTTGGAGCAAATGTGTTTCAATTCCTAGTCGATTGCGACGGGTCCAGCTTTCTGTAAAAAATCACAAAGCGATAATCTAGATAAAATTAGACAGTCATCCAGTGAGTCCAGAACTTTTTCTATATTTTTCTGGCTCGCTGGTTTTTTTAAATCGTTGAAATAGTGTTTTCAAGTACCAGAAACTGATTGTGGTGGGTCCTAATTTCGGCAAAGTTCATTAAGGATCATCGGGTCGGTGGAGACCGGATTCTATTATTTATTTTTTTTGCATGCACAATTTTGATAAAAACAGGTCTAACGGAAAATTGTTTTATGAGGCCCTTCACTACAGGGCCTGGATCTTTTTTATATTTTTTTCGACTTGTTTTTGATAAAATTGCGGCGATAAAATTCTAAAGGTAGGGGTGATTGCTCTGCTCATTTGCGAGAAGGGTTTTCGGGTGCTGGGAATTGATTTCGATGGGCTCTTATTCATGAGGGGTCTTGGTTTGATTCTCTTTTGAGCATTTTAGTTTGATTTCAACGATTTTGATAAGATTTGTCGATACAGGATTTGTGATTGCAGAGAAACGATAACCAAGTGATTTCTAGATATTTCATTTAGTAGTTCTCATGATATTAAACCATGTTGCGTGATGTTGCATAATTCTATGCCCATTATGTTACACATTGTTGCAGGATTCTACGTTGAGCCATATTGCATATGTTATGTAAAATTTCACTTGATGACGCATATTGTTATGCGTCATCATATTAAGTCCTATTGCATATGGGATGTTGCATTATTAGATGTTACTATATTTTGCACCACGTTGCCTCATATGTACTATGTTGCACGATTTTATACCAAACATCATGTTACTTCGTGTTAGGTGTTGGGATTCGATTGGGAATGATTTTTATAAAAAATAAATGAGAAAGGTTTTCAATCGATTGTGATGAGTTCTTTATTCGAAAAAAATTGTTCAGGGGTTCTCCAATAGCTTTTTATATAAAACTCTGTTCGAAAGATCTTGATAAAAAGTTTGGGGGAGAATATTTTCATATTTCGGGAACCGACTACAATGATTTTGAAAAATTTGTTTAGAGATGCTCCGCGCCTCTGGAAAAGTGCCAATTTTAATTAAGATACGCCATTTCTTAACAGATTAGGATACGACTCTCTTTTTATGTTAAAATAACCATAGAATTCCAAAATGATATGATTTTGAAAAATGAGAAAATTGTATGGAACAAAAACCTCTCTCAAACGAATAGCATGTACCTCGGTTGGTACTATGAAAATATCCAATTTGATTGAAACAAAACCATCGGTTAATTAAACTGTATTGAGGTAAACCAACCATGAAAATGTTCAACCTCGAAGTCCTGCACCTCTGAGGCAGTGTCTTTCTGTGCCCTTTCTAAAGTTCAGAGAGAGTTTTTTTACTGATTTGAATGAAACTTTATGCTATTTTTTTCATAAATTGGGAGACATCAGTGAAATTTGTTGGAAACCGGCAATGGCAGCTGCTGATAGATATCATTTATTTGCTTCTAAGCCCTATCTGCCCGCTGAGCTTGAGCTGGTAAATAAGAGCGCGTTCAATGTGTGTCTTTACTTGTACAACACGACAAGAAAAACATCAAGTTGAGGCTCTTTCCAAAGAATACTGAAATAATCTTGAGCCGGATGTTAAAATAAATGCTAGGTGATCAAATTAAACGGCAGGTTTTTCCAGAATGCTTTTAATGACAAAGCCCTATTGTTCGCTTTCAACACATTTAAAGATATCTCGTGCACCCGATGATGCAACAATTGTTGAAGTGACTGAGACATCCTCGAAATAACACCATATCCGGGAACGAATTTTCGCAAAGCTCATGTTGTTAGGGTGCTATATCTATATCTTGAGATTCGATACTAAACCGAACCTAAAGACCCAACGATTTTTTCTTATGTATATCCGAATGGCTACGTAGCCTAACAAAATCTCGACGTAGTCATCGATGACATACTCATGTTTCAAAATTCGTTCGCCTTCAAGTAAGTCTACAACGTCTACAACTTTGAGTAGGGCCACCAACGTGGTGCAGAACATTTGCTGCAACAACATCAACTGCAGAGAATCAAATCAGCATAAATGAGACGCAATGTTCGACCTCAAGTGTCTGTTATATATCTTCGAGTGCTATGGGAAACGATCAAATGATCATCCAGACAATCTCTTCAAGGAAACGTGGCTGATATTATTCGAAATGCTGATCGAAACTTATACAGAATATAGCGTAAGAGAAGCGTGCCTCGCTCCCAAAGCTCATTTGTATGCTCAGGTGGTAAACATTCTCAAACAATTACAGGATTTTACACCGAGTCAGTGAATTTGAAGCAAAGAGAGCACTGTAGGACAGTAACGTGCTGCACTGATGAACGCTTTAATGGTACCGCAAACCAAACCAGACTGTTCGTGACCAAAGGGGAAAAAGGCTGTAAGATATTCTTCTGTATTGCTCGAAAAATATGTGCTAACAGTAATTCACATTGTCTGCTGATCTTTGCAATCCTCTAGAAGTTGGTCAAATGACAGAAGCTTACAGAACTTGTTGATGTTGAGGAGATTAACCACAGCAACGAGGGACTTCTCCTTGGATAAAACAATCAAAATCTACCTGTTGAGAGCGCAGTTAAATGTGTGTTCATTTCATCACAAGATTAAAGACCGAGTTCGGATGCCATTCGAAACTTCGAAAATATTAACATCATAACCAACATCTCAAATGATGTCAAAAATAGACGATATGCTCAAGGAGTTGTAGATGTTCATTACTGCGAATGGAAACATGTTGAGATCATTTGTACGGTATTGATCAGCCATTTGTTCGTATTGACTTCAGTGGAGATGACACCCATTTTATCGAGCCGAGAAGTGTCGAGTTTTCTGCTCTCTGCAATTACGGAACTATGGCAAGGATAATGCTATCGATGAATGGTATGTATGGGCATTTATTGTCCATGAAAGGCAAGGATTCATGGTGGACCGTGTTGTTTTTATACTCGTGTTACGTAATCCTATGAAATTCCGTTATCGTTATTTTATATTTCTAATTTTGAGTACACCAATATCTCGATATACGAACAAGATCGTTTCCTAAAAATGTAGCCGTAAAGCGAATTATTTTTTTTTCATATACCAATTTTATGTAAAACGTATGTCGAATATTTATAGCCGTAATACGAAAACTAAGTCATAATTAAAAAAGTCGTTATAGCTAATAGCCGTAAAAAGGGGCACTTTTATAACGAGGTTTGGCTGTACTTGATAAAATAGCGACTATTGCTAAAATAGGGTCACTTTGCTAAACTTAGGACACTTGTGCTCCCTGAATTTTTTCGAATTCTGGAAGCAAAATCAATAGCTGACCATGAAATTCACTTTTTTGAGTCTAACTAAAGTTACTAAACTGACCATGTAGCACTTACTCAGTTTTTCTGCGTGAAAGCGTTAACTTTTTTTTTGTAATTTATAAAAAAATAATATTAATTTTAGTGTTTCTATATTAGTTTGGAATGTTTTTAAAAGAACGGCAAAGTTTATCGAATAAACTTCTTAATATCTCAGGAAACTAGGAAATACGTTTTTTACCACTTTGCAAATATTATGTTATAATCAAAATTTTTAGGTGTGCAAACCATGGTACGTATTTTAATTTAAATTCATTAGTTCCTCGTTTCAGTATATTCAGGATTCTGGATGGCTCTTTTTCAGAAAGTGTAGTTTCGTAATGGGTATTACAGAAATCTGTGGAGTACCTCATAACTATAAAACTTCCTTCCATTTAAATTTATTGCCGCCAATTAAATTTGATTTTTAGAATTTCAGAAAAATTATAAAAAAAAAATTTAATTTGCAACCAATGACGTGAGTGATGCATTTTAAACGACGTATTTTCGTTTTTCTGGTCTAAAATCGCATGATCAACATCGCACTCCGTATGAGTATGTCTGCAGGCTTAAGGAATTTACGGTCAATTAAATTATTATGATCTTTGATTGGTACAAAAAGCTGAAATATTATATCCAAAAACTATTTTTATTTTGATCCGCACATGAATCGGAATAAAACACTACGCGCTCTATATTTGAAGGTAGATAGTTGAGATACAACATACATGATTTTATTTCGTTACCTCCTTGCCGAGCTATAGTTTTATTCTGAAGGAGTTTTCCAATAAGACGTTTAATTTAACGCAGGTTTTTCGATTCCTCGTCGATCTTTGGAGTTTGACATTCCACAAACGACATTACAACATGTGTTGCATAAAGACTTTGGTCTTAAGGCTTTTAAAGTTCAGAACTCAAGCTAGTTTTGCAATTTTGCAAGTAAGATTTCCTGGCCCTATTATTTCTTGAAAAGGTGATCGCAATTGGCCACCGATCAACACATTTAGACTTTTTTCTTTGGGGCCACGTGAAAGATAGATCTATGCAAATGCTCCACAATCGATTCAAGACCTAAATTATGGAATTCGCGAAAGTTATCGAGGACATACAGCCTCAAATGTGCGTATTGGTAATGGAAAATTTCATGAAAAGGATGTGCTGCAAGCGTGGCCGTGGCGGCCATTAGGCTAATATCGTTTTCAAATGTTAATGGCATACCTTCCTCTTTACAATGAAATAATCATTCATTGATTTCTCTTAAAAAATACTCGATTTGGCTCATTCTTTTTTTGCTGTGTTTCTAATTTCCAAGAAACTCCCGGAAAAACCCACAGATTTTTTTTTCTGTTGAGATCAGTTGAGAACGGCTGAACCGATTTGGCTAATCCGTTTTGCTTGTTCTTAATTTCAAGGAGACGGTTCTTACGAAAGGAAATTTTGGGAAAATCCACTTGAAAAGTAGGAAAATTCGGGAAATCGATAAATGATGTACCGAAAAATTCGGCAAATCGAAAAATGGTGTAAAGAAAAAATTGGAAAAACTGAGTGGAAAACTCGGAAGCTTCCGAAAAAACTTGAAGAAAATTGATTTTTTTTTCTAGCGCATCAGTTGAGAATGGCTAAACCGAATAGACTCAATCTATTTTGCTGTGTTTCCAATTTCCAGGAGATGATTCTTACAAAAGAAAATTGGAAAATCCACCGGAAAAATCGGAAAATTCGTAAAATAGAAAAATGTTGTTTTTGTATGAGATTTCGCACGTATCCGATCCAGATGGTCTTTTAAAATTGGAAATACTGAGTGGAAAACTCGGAAACTGCCGGAAAAACCCGAATAAAATTGATTTTTTTTTCTTGCGCATCACTTGAGAACAGCTGAACCGATTTGGCTCAATCCTTTTATGTTGTATTCGCAATTGCCAGGAGATGATTGATATGAGAGATTGCGTTGATATGTATGTTAAGATCAAAACGAAACGTTTAAATTTTACCCGATTCAATCAATCAAAACTACGTTCCGAGCAGTACGCTCATCTGCGCGATGCCATCGCTTCGGACGGAGATGCAACCAACGTCGGGCAAATGAGCATTCTCGCAGTGACATATGCTAGCAGACCACGGCATATGCATGAATATGCGCAGGATGTTATGACGAATGTGCGGAATTACGGACAGCCAGATTTGTTCATTACGTTCACATGCAATCAAAAATGGACTGAAATTACGGGTAATCTACTGCCCGGACAAACTTTCAGCGATCGCCACGACATTATCGCCCGTGTGTTTATACAAAAACATAGGACACTACTGGACTTGATCGTTAAACAGATGGTTTTCGGACAGCCACGTTGTTGGATGTACTCAGTAGAGTAGCAGAACCGAGGATTACCACATGCTCACATTCTGCTGTGGTTTAGTCAGAAAATCAGACCAGATCAAATCGATTCAATCATCAGTGCCAAAATACCAGTTCCAGAAGCAGGCCGGGAGTTTTTCGCGGTAGTCGCAACAAACATGACGCACGATCCGTGCGGAGATCAGAATCAAGATTCACCGTGTATATGGCCGATGGGAAATGCACTTGACAATACCTGGGTCAGTTAATGGCATACACAATTAGTGGAAACAATGGTTATCCATCTATATCGACGTCGTTGACTCGACGATCGTGACAGAACAGATACTTTGACGGTGAAAGGAAAAGATGTCGTGCTCGATAGTAGCTGGATCCTTCCGTATTTCAAGCTTCTTTCAGCTTGAGTAGTGTAACTCCCCCATTAAGTCTATTAAATATGTTTGTAAATAAGTGAACAAAGGTAGCGACTTGGCAGGGTTTGGCATTGCTGCTCCAGGTGCAAATACCGAAGTGTCAGGATTATAATTAGGCCATTATGTCAGTTTTAATGAGCCAATTTGGCATATTTTCTCATTTGCATTACATGAACCTCATCCTACTGTTCAACATCTGTGGGTACTTTTTGAAAATGGACAACGTGTCTATTTCTCGGAAACTAATGCATCATGATCAATAGCTACAACACTCCAAAGCAATCCGTTCGCATAAACATTGCTTTACAGGGAAAAGCCACGCTAGTATATACTTAGAACCAGTCGTCGAGGAAGTTTCAACGACGAAAAAAGGTCAATCTGTTGCAGGATTTGTCGATGTGTATTCGACTGATACGCTTGGCCATATGCACAACGTTCATTGGCTTTTGTTCCATTTTCGTGGTCCTACTTAGTTCGAATCGCTTTGTACTATAGATGGTGTGTTGTGACCCACTTTTCAAGAAGCTTGCCAACTTCTGGATTTGCCGGAAAACGACTTACATTGGGACTCTTCATCGCTGATGACTGTTCCTGCGCCGGCAAATCAAATTCGTACATTGTTCGCGATCATCATAGCGACTTGTCATCCATCGAACGCAAAATACAAGAACGAGATGGCTGACGACATTTTGATCGAGTTTGCAATGCAACATCGAATTATGAGCTTGAAATTACCGACGTGATACGCAATGAAGCTATGAACATGATCGAAGACATGGGCGTGCTTATAAGCGGCTGCTATTAGTCAAAATTGGGCTTACCAATAACAATTCGTTCGATGCACGACGCATTTAATCGTGAATTGCAACGAGAGCAAGTCTGCAATCGAGATTCAATGAGCCAAATATTACAAACGAATGTCCCGTGTTTGAATGCACAGAAAGCATGTTTACGACGCATTGATGAAGGCAGTTGTCGAATAAGCAAACAACGGAGTATTCTTCCTCGATGCTCTCGGTGGAATAGGTAAATCCTTTCTGGCTAGGGGTTTTGTACGCTATTCTCATGAAAATTCTCATGAGCAATTGTATGGTAAACATTTACAAATTCTCATGAGCATTTCGAGATGGAACTTTCTGCCTTGAAGTTGCCAATAAATATTTACACGAATAACAAGCCAGTGTACTCAATTGCGAAGAACTCGGCGATGGCTAAGTTATTACAAGGAAATCAACATTTAAGACGAATGAAACGATCATTTCAAGGGTTCAATTGAACCATGAAGGATTTACGAAGTTACTCAAAACATTTTGGTGGAGCGATGATTCTCCTGGCCAGCGATTTTGGTCAAACGCTACCTGTTATTACGAGATCAATCACTGCAAATGAACTCAACGCATGTCTGAATTCGTCAAGTTTATGAAGAAGTTGCAGTTGACCACGAACATGAGAGTCGCGTTACAGAACGACTCATCAACTGCTGATTTTTTCAAACAAATGTTGACGCTTATAGCAGTGGTCAAAGTCCTGTTGATGTTTTGACAAGATTGATTTCGTTTTCGTCCAGGTTTTGCATGTTCACAACGTCGAAGAAAGAGCTTATCACGAAGCTGTTTCCGGAAATCCACCAAATTTTATATGAATCATGATTAGCTCAGCAAACGAGCGATTTTGGCAGCAAAGAACAAGAACAGTCTAAATTACTTGATTCAAAACTAAATCACTGATTAATTAAATCTGTTGATTGGCCAGGAATATTACAGCAAACTTGATGCTTAACGTAGGATTTGTGATAATCATGCTGCGTAATCTGAACCCTCCAAGATTGTGTAAAGGAACATGATTGGCTGTAAAGAAACTGATAAACTGGTAAACAAACAAATATGACATTCCGTACGAATTCAAGCGCATTGACGATTAACAAATCACAAGGTCAATCGTTGTTCTCATGGTAAATTGTACGCCGCGTGTTTGAGAGTTGGCAAACCATCATCGTTGTTCATTTAGGCGCCGGACAAAAAACTAAAAAATATTGTTAACCACAATGCATTGTATTGATTCCATTTAGTTCCATTCGAATAAAATACATAATTTTAAATTCCAACTGACTGGAATTCATTTCGACACTGAGAGACAAATTCCAAAAAACAACTCAAATTTCGATAGATATACCTGATTTTTTACAATAGATAATTGGCCGAAAAAATTACCTATAACGAACGCGTGCAAAAACTTGCGTTTAGTGTTCAATTCGATTTAAAAGTGAATGGAATAGCCATTCAGCTCAATCCTCGAAAATTGAGTTGAGTTGTCTGATTTGTTCTATCATTAAAATAAATTTTCGTGAAGGACAAAAGTATTTGCTCGGAACAAAGTAATTTTTGGCGGAACGAGGTTCGCCATGTCAGCAGGTATTTTAAAAATAATTATAAATTATTTTCGTTAATATATAAGTATTTGAATTAATTTTGTGCAGTTATTATTAGTTTAATTTAATCTTAATTTTATGAATTTATAGTTTTGAATATAAATTGTCGTTTCTGAATAAAAATTATCAAACAAAGTCATAGAATTTTCATTTATAAACATTTTGTAAATAAAAAATCATAACATTCTGCCATGCATCGCAATACTGAAACAGGCAATTAGAATTAATTTGGAATGAATACAATTCCAATTAAGTTTGTATACGTTATAGCTGAGGAAATTTCTGCGAAAAAGTCATGGATTTATTCATGTACTGCACGCAAAACAGTTGAATGCTTTTAAAATTTGAAGGAAACCACAAATGCCCGCGGGTTGCATGACATGGACACTCAAGGTAAAGTCGTTTTAAGGTTTTAATGAACCCGCACGCATGTTAAAAATTTAAGTGGTTTATAGTACACGTAATAAAACGATATACACGTATCTGTGTACATTGTATTGACACATTTCTTTAAATAAATAATTAGATAAATATACATGGATTGAAACTAATCTCAATTGTATATTGCATTCAACACACTACTTATTGGTTATAAATAAACTACATACAATTATACGATTCCACATAGACCCGCCAAACTATGACAACCAATTTAAAAACATAATGTCGAAATAATAGGAGTACACATACCACATTAACGTACCCGATTCTGTATATGATCTGTATATTAACAAAGTCTTGCCCTCCAACATGTTAAATCGCATTTTTATCGATTTATTGAAATCATAAAATATTTCCATATAAAACGTTATTTTTTATTGTTTTACGATTAATAATTAATTATAATAATAATAAAATTCTATTTTCGAAACGAATAATAGTAATAATCGTGTATGAGTGTAGTACGGGAAATAAAAATCAATTGTAATCATGACAAAAATTTTATTAGGTCTATTAAAAAAGCTTAAAGTGCTTAAAGCTTAAAACCGAGGCGTATTATTATTTGTAATAATATTGTTTACGTTAAAACTGTATCTAGTACATCACTTAAAGGTAGTAAGGTAACGTAGAAAATTTTATGTTTAGCAAGAATATCGCTGCTTTTATTTTAAGCCCGATTAAATATTCTTTGAAGTAATTTATAAAGTGCTTGACACAAGAACAAGTTAATGTATCATTCCGCCCATCAATCCTTCGCAGAAATGCTCAAACATTTTTTTTTTGTATTATTATGATATAGGTAGTCTAAGACGTTAGCAGTCAACTGTATTAAAATTGTTTATGATCTTCCACGAATCCTTCGATGATGACTCGTATAAAATGTATTTTCGGTTGCATGAATAAAGGGTTTTTTAATTAAATAAATTTAAGTTTTATGTTATGTTCACCATTATGTAAAATTTATAATTTATTCCTATGGAAATAAAAAAAAAATATTTATTCTTCAATTTTTAATTCTGCTTGGAGAGAAAACATTCATACTTTATGGTTTAAAACTGTACTGTTACTAAAATCGAGACGTGAAGCGATATAAAATTATTCCACAATCAAGACAGCTCTTTCAAAGAGCCATTCCTTTTGGAAAAATCATAATCGTCATTAATAATTCATACTATTAAAGCTAGCCAACAGTTTCCAGTCGAAAGTAAAATAAAATCGATAATACAGATAGTGTTTTTGCTTTCTCAGCCTTTTCAAAATGAATATGCTTCAGCCGATATTTTAAAAGCGTTTAATCTGAGTCGAAATTTCTCCGCCGATATTTTCCAGCCAGATTTTTTTTTTTTATCAAAAATATTTAAAAAAAAGCAAATATTTCAACTGAAAACGTTAAAACACTTAACTATATTTTTAATACCATTAATTAAATACCATTAATTAGTCGGAAAAATTAATTTTCATGTTGGAAAACTCGTAAATTAATATATATTATGCACACAAAATATATAATTTAAAAAAAAAACAACGTGTTAAGTTCTTAATGATGCTCACACCTGGAAAATATTTCAGCTCAATTGTCATGTGGGGAGTCCGGAGAAACTTGAATGTAACGCATACACGAAATTTGAAAATTTCTAAATATTGACCGTTTAAAGAGTCATTTCTGGAAAAAGATTCAAATTAAAGATCTTAATGATGTTCAAACCTGGACACAATTTCAGGTCAATTTTCATGTCGGGAGTGCGGGGAAACTCGATTGAATATAACGTACACACGAAATATTAAAATTTCTAAATCTTGACCGTTTAAAGTATCATGGCTGGAAATAGATTAAAATAAAAGGTGTAAGTGATGCTCACATCTGGCAAAAATAGTATTATTTACATATGCGAAGTTATATAAAATTTTTAAATCAGGCAACACTAACATATTAATAACCAATTTGCTATTGTGTGAAGTTATCCCAGCCCAGGTTTTGATTCATTTCACTCAAATATACTATATTTGTGAAATTAGCCCAGCCCAGAAATTTTACCAATTTAATGAAAAAACGAAAAATTATCAAGTTGATTAAATTCGATTTATTTTCCATATGAGTGGTTCAGAGTCAAAGTGGATCAACTTAAAAAAATGTAAATTCGAGAAAAATTAAGTTAAAGTTTTACTTATTTTTCTAATTCGGGGTATATTCGACTGCCTTCATTTTATGGCTATACTTTACAAAATACACAAAATTATCTTTGAATGCAAATATAAAATTATTGGTATTGTTTATTGTAAAAAAAAAATATTTATTTTTGTTAAGAATATGTAGTTGATTCATTTTTACTCCGAAAATATTACAGAAAATATTGTTGTTTCACCTTTAGCTCTTAATTCAGAGCTAGAATGAATGAAAATATTTTAAATTTTTATGTATTTTATTTTTTATCAGTGCTGTTTATGGTAAATTCCGTTTATCGTTAAATCGGTAAGTGGATCAAAACGATTTATCTGTACAGGTTTAGTAGTTTTTTTGGATTATTTTTAAATTAAATTGATAAAAGAAATAATATTATTTAACTTAGGTACAATACCGTATTTTTTAAATCAAATTTTTTCAATTTATTTAGGTATTACCAATAATTCGAAACTTATTCCTTGATAATATCTTTATCGATACAGGAATTTTCTGATAGCAATTTTTTTTAATAAACACTAATTACGTTGCATTGTTTTTATGCATGTGTAATACATCTGTGTATATGTATGAGATTTTATGGTGATGACGAAGATCACTTGCGTAAAAAAGAAGCGATACTTGTATAAAAACCAAATCGCTAAATTAGTTTCACGAGAGACGGACATGAGTAAATATTGTTATACAAAAACGCAATGAGTGAGATACAAAGTGAAAATTCTAACAATTCTAGCGATTGTTCAGGCCACTGGAGCTTATTTTCAGATATTGGTTATATTCCGAACGATAATGAATATACAACAGGTATGTTATCTAAAAAAAAATATTTTATTCTAGAGGTAATAAAATCGGTAATTTCAATTAGAGGATGACCAAGAAGAACAATCTGCATCAGTGGTTCATAAAACTAGCCATCATAAAATTAATAAAATTTGTGTAAATAATTATACAGGTACTATATCACTAATACACATCATATTTTTGCATTATATTTTAACACTATGATTATGATTAGGTAATAAAAAAGATGTACAAAATGATTCAAAGAATGTCCAGCAACATAAAGATTCTTCGCATAGTATTATTGTGTCTACTCCTCTTCATAAAGTTGATGAATCCGTTTTGCTAGATAATAAAGGTAAAATAAAAGCAATTATGGTTTGTATAAGGGCTCATTCTCAACAAATATTTTTTGCAGGTTTATATAAAAATACTACAGAAAAAGTAAGTAATGAAATGGTCTACCAAAATTCAATACACTCTAGAGATGCACATGAAAAAGTGGTATGATATCAAAGGGCCGAATGTCGAAGGGCCGAATGTCGAAGGGCCGAATTTCAAAGGGCCGAATGTGTCGAAGGGCCGAATGTGTCGAAGGGCCGAATGTCGAAGGACCGAATGTGTCGAAGGGCCGAATGTGTCGAAGGGCCGAATGTGTCGAAGGGCCGAATGGGTCGAAGGGCCGAATTTTTTTTATTTTTAGAAATATATTTTTTTTTTGGCTAGCCTTTAGTATCGCAGTCAAAATTGACTATCGCGACTTTTTTTCAAAATGGTCATAATTTTAACTAAAGTTGGAAACATATCACACGCCATATTAGATAAATTTCAATTTTTTATATATTATTTATAATTTTTTCCGCTTTTGGATTAAATTTTTCTACATTTTTTTTTGGTGGTTATAACTTTAACTAAAAAATTGTTAATTTCATTGACTGCCATCTTAGACATATTTTTATAAATAAAATAAATTTTAGTTTGTAACATATGAACTGTTTTTAAATGTTTAGTAAAATAAATAATTTTAAATGATTAATTTAAAATCAAAATGTAAATATATGGTTTATAAACAAACTAAATTTTATTAAGTCACTTGCGATTATTATTAAATATTCGTTATTTAAATTCGTCATTTTAGAGATGGTTCACCCTTCACCCCAAGGAATTTTTGTATGCTGTTGATGCAAAATAATTTGAAATAATATAGGGACTTACACGATGAATTAAGCTAACATTTGTGGTACATCTATCAAAAGAAGCGATACGAGCGATACTTTCTCTTTGATCTGTGTCTGCAAGGTTGACGAAGCATAAACAAATTCAAGTCAAATATACGGTAATTTCAATATTGTCAACCAGAGATTTGCCTTGTTTAATTTATTAAAAATTATTTTATCACGGCTTAACGTAAAATTTTAAATTTTGGTTCATTTTTATTCCGATAGATGGAGCTAGCTTAAGACACAAAAAGTGTGAAGCAAAGACACTTTTTTAAAGTTATAAAAACCCGCTTTTGATCAAAGTGGCGCCACCGTCGCTCAGACTGTCAAAAAATTTGACTGCGATACTAAAGCTCTTCCTTTTTAATTATTTTTTTATTTAATTTAATTATTGAATTTAATTATTTTTTTTATTTTTTGCACCATATACCTATTATCAGAAGGCTGACAAATAGGGCCGAATGTCTCTGGTGGCGCATGACAATATTTTCCTTCACCAAAATGTATCGCTGACCGGATACGTGGAATTTCATAAATATTCAAAGATGAAAACACAACCAAAAAAGGTATCGAGTGTCTTGCAAAAAAATTCATACCAAATTTGGAATGTGGTTGTCCTCGAAAATGCTCAACTAAGATATCAGAAGAAAACAAAAAGACGATTTTTGATACTTTTTGGAATCTAGGCAGCTTTTTTTTGCAAAACACATACCTTCGAGGCCTAGTCAGTTCGTCTCCAATAAAAGTACATGTAAAATCTAATATTCATTCTTCCAAAACTGTCACGTTTCATTATAATCTACGGGTGCTATGCAATAACGCAAATTTAAGAGTATGCAAAACATATTTCCTTAAAACGCTGCAAATTAGTTTCGGTAGACTTTACAGATGTGTGAAGAAAGACAAGTCTATCGCAACCGATGGTCGAGGAAAGCATCCACCTACTAACAAAATTAATGATGTTGATGTTATACATCACATTAATTTATTTCCGGCATTTCAAAGTCATTATTCAAGAAAAGATACCCCGGAAAGAAAATATTTCAATCCAGATCTAAATGTAAGAAAAATATATGACTTATACAAAGAAAAATGTGTAATTGAAGCTAAAATTCCAGTAAAACAGAAGTATTATTATCATGTGTTTAGCACAAAATTTAATCTTCATTTTAAACATCCTTATACTGACACTTGTAGAATCTGCGATGTGATAAATACGAGATTAAAAAGTATCGAAAATAATGAAGACGAAAAATGTAATTTGATAGCAATGAGAGACAATCATCTTGTCGCAGCTGAGAAGGCTAGATCAAATGTTAAAAATGAGAAATCTAAAGTTTCAGACGAATATTATGTCTGCACTTTCGATCTACAGAAAGCTTTACCGTTTCCGAAACTACAATCATCTATCGCTTACTACAAGAGGAATATATACGTTTATGATCTTGGGGTTCATTCAATTAATCACAATGAAGGATTTATGTACATGTGCGATGAAACTGAAGGAAGACGAGGTTCCGTAAAGGTCTCATCTGGCCTTGTGAATCATTTAAAATCTAATGCAAATCAATGCAGATATATTATATTATATTCGGATTCTTGCGGTGGACAGAACCGAAATATTAAATTAGCACAGTCATTTTTAAAATTAACACAAAAGGTTGGTATGAAAGTAACGACTATAAATCACAAGTTTATGGTATCGGAACACTCATACTGGTCCAATGACGAAGAATATGGAATTATAGAGAGCCATAGTAAAATGTGCCAATATATTTATTCATATATTGGTATAAAATTGTTGAAAATGCAAAACGCAAGAAACCACAATTTAAAGTAGTAAAAATGCAGCGTAATGAGTTTCTGTCAACAGCGACGTTAGAAAGTGTAATCTCAAATAGAAAAATAACAGCAGACGGCTGTAAAGTAAACTGGCTAAACATAAAATGGCTTCGATATGAAAAAAGCTCACGGTTTACAATAAAATTTAAAGAATCTCTAGATGAAACGGCCCCATTTAAGGAAATACATTTGGAAAAAAACTATAGGAAGGAATATAACATAATTGCAAAAGATTCCGCAAACATGTTTATATCCTGCTCGCCGTCCTGTAACACGTTCAAAGAAAAAAGATTTGATGGATTTATTGCCTTACATTCCTCCTTGTCATCATCAATTTTATAAAAATTTACCCTCCTTAAAACAGAATCGGAGATTCGATAATGAAGAAGACAACAACGAATATTTTTTGTATAAGTAATTTTAAAATGTTGATATAAGTATAAAATGTATACCTATACCTACTGTAGGTATCATAAATAAATTATAGTTTTGTTACTGAAATAAATTTTGTATTTTCCTTTAAAAAATTTTCGAGCTCAAACATGTTTGATACTACGAGTTCACGATTCATTTGGAACAAAAACTCAAAAAATTCGGTGCCAAAGTGAATCAAGTAGTTGATTCACTTTAGCTCTGAAAAATAAACTGTATTCTTCAGTTCAATAGTGAATTACAGAGATTCTGGTAGTATTTAAATAGTACGGCTTTAATAAATATCACAGTTAGATAAAACAAGTTATTTGGATCCAAATAAGAAAATAATCTCGAATTTACATTTTTTTAAGTTGATCCACTTTGACTCATATAATAAAAGAAATTTATATGTAACGTATAAAAAAAACTGTAAAATTTAGAGTTGCATAAGGTAATGGGAAATGAGAAAAAATTTGTTCCGTGGTAAATTCCCGAAAATGAACTCTGGGCTGAGAATTTCATTGATTTGTTTATTGTAAAAAAAAAAAATTTATTTTTGTTAAGAATATGTAGTTGATTCATTTTTACTCCGAAAATATTACAGAAAATATTGTTGTTTCACCTTTAGCTCTTAATTCAGAGCTAGAATGAATGAAAATATTTTAAATTTTTATGTATTTTATTTTTTATCAGTGCTGTTTATGGTAAATTCCGTTTATCGTTAAATCGGTAAGTGGATCAAAACGATTTATCTGTACAGGTTTAGTAGTTTTTTTGGATTATTTTTAAATTAAATTGATAAAAGAAATAATATTATTTAACTTAGGTACAATACCGTATTTTTTAAATCAAATTTTTTCAATTTATTTAGGTATTACTAATAATTCGAAACTTATTCCTTGATAATATCTTTATCGATACAGGAATTTTCTGATAGCAATTTTTTTTAATAAACACTAATTACGTTGCATTGTTTTTATGCATGTGTAATACATCTGTGTATATGTATGAGATTTTATGGTGATGACGAAGATCACTTGCGTAAAAAAGAAGCGATACTTGTATAAAAACCAAATCGCTAAATTAGTTTCACGAGAGACGGACATGAGTAAATATTGTTATACAAAAACGCAATGAGTGAGATACAAAGTGAAAATTCTAACAATTCTAGCGATTGTTCAGGCCACTGGAGCTTATTTTCAGATATTGGTTATATTCCGAACGATAATGAATATACAACAGGTATGTTATCTAAAAAAAAATATTTTATTCTAGAGGTAATAAAATCGGTAATTTCAATTAGAGGATGACCAAGAAGAACAATCTGCATCAGTGGTTCATAAAACTAGCCATCATAAAATTAATAAAATTTGTGTAAATAATTATACAGGTACTATATCACTAATACACATCATATTTTTGCATTATATTTTAACACTATGATTATGATTAGGTAATAAAAAAGATGTACAAAATGATTCAAAGAATGTCCAGCAACATAAAGATTCTTCGCATAGTATTATTGTGTCTACTCCTCTTCATAAAGTTGATGAATCCGTTTTGCTAGATAATAAAGGTAAAATAAAAGCAATTATGGTTTGTATAAGGGCTCATTCTCAACAAATATTTTTTGCAGGTTTATATAAAAATACTACAGAAAAAGTAAGTAATGAAATGGTCTACCAAAATTCAATACACTCTAGAGATGCACATGAAAAAGTGGTATGATATCAAAGGGCCGAATGTCGAAGGGCCGAATGTCGAAGGGCCGAATTTCAAAGGGCCGAATGTGTCGAAGGGCCGAATGTGTCGAAGGGCCGAATGTCGAAGGACCGAATGTGTCGAAGGGCCGAATGTGTCGAAGGGCCGAATGTGTCGAAGGGCCGAATGGGTCGAAGGGCCGAATTTTTTTTATTTTTAGAAATATATTTTTTTTTTGGCTAGCCTTTAGTATCGCAGTCAAAATTGACTATCGCGACTTTTTTTCAAAATGGTCATAATTTTAACTAAAGTTGGAAACATATCACACGCCATATTAGATAAATTTCAATTTTTTATATATTATTTATAATTTTTTCCGCTTTTGGATTAAATTTTTCTACATTTTTTTTTGGTGGTTATAACTTTAACTAAAAAATTGTTAATTTCATTGACTGCCATCTTAGACATATTTTTATAAATAAAATAAATTTTAGTTTGTAACATATGAACTGTTTTTAAATGTTTAGTAAAATAAATAATTTTAAATGATTAATTTAAAATCAAAATGTAAATATATGGTTTATAAACAAACTAAATTTTATTAAGTCACTTGCGATTATTATTAAATATTCGTTATTTAAATTCGTCATTTTAGAGATGGTTCACCCTTCACCCCAAGGAATTTTTGTATGCTGTTGATGCAAAATAATTTGAAATAATATAGGGACTTACACGATGAATTAAGCTAACATTTGTGGTACATCTATCAAAAGAAGCGATACGAGCGATACTTTCTCTTTGATCTGTGTCTGCAAGGTTGACGAAGCATAAACAAATTCAAGTCAAATATACGGTAATTTCAATATTGTCAACCAGAGATTTGCCTTGTTTAATTTATTAAAAATTATTTTATCACGGCTTAACGTAAAATTTTAAATTTTGGTTCATTTTTATTCCGATAGATGGAGCTAGCTTAAGACACAAAAAGTGTGAAGCAAAGACACTTTTTTAAAGTTATAAAAACCCGCTTTTGATCAAAGTGGCGCCACCGTCGCTCAGACTGTCAAAAAATTTGACTGCGATACTAAAGCTCTTCCTTTTTAATTATTTTTTTATTTAATTTAATTATTGAATTTAATTATTTTTTTTATTTTTTGCACCATATACCTATTATCAGAAGGCTGACAAATAGGGCCGAATGTCTCTGGTGGCGCATGACAATATTTTCCTTCACCAAAATGTATCGCTGACCGGATACGTGGAATTTCATAAATATTCAAAGATGAAAACACAACCAAAAAAGGTATCGAGTGTCTTGCAAAAAAATTCATACCAAATTTGGAATGTGGTTGTCCTCGAAAATGCTCAACTAAGATATCAGAAGAAAACAAAAAGACGATTTTTGATACTTTTTGGAATCTAGGCAGCTTTTTTTTGCAAAACACATACCTTCGAGGCCTAGTCAGTTCGTCTCCAATAAAAGTACATGTAAAATCTAATATTCATTCTTCCAAAACTGTCACGTTTCATTATAATCTACGGGTGCTATGCAATAACGCAAATTTAAGAGTATGCAAAACATATTTCCTTAAAACGCTGCAAATTAGTTTCGGTAGACTTTACAGATGTGTGAAGAAAGACAAGTCTATCGCAACCGATGGTCGAGGAAAGCATCCACCTACTAACAAAATTAATGATGTTGATGTTATACATCACATTAATTTATTTCCGGCATTTCAAAGTCATTATTCAAGAAAAGATACCCCGGAAAGAAAATATTTCAATCCAGATCTAAATGTAAGAAAAATATTTGACTTATACAAAGAAAAATGTGTAATTGAAGCTAAAATTCCAGTAAAACAGAAGTATTATTATCATGTGTTTAGCACAAAATTTAATCTTCATTTTAAACATCCTTATACTGACACTTGTAGAATCTGCGATGTGATAAATACGAGATTAAAAAGTATCGAAAATAATGAAGACGAAAAATGTAATTTGATAGCAATGAGAGACAATCATCTTGTCGCAGCTGAGAAGGCTAGATCAAATGTTAAAAATGAGAAATCTAAAGTTTCAGACGAATATTATGTCTGCACTTTCGATCTACAGAAAGCTTTACCGTTTCCGAAACTACAATCATCTATCGCTTACTACAAGAGGAATATATACGTTTATGATCTTGGGGTTCATTCAATTAATCACAATGAAGGATTTATGTACATGTGCGATGAAACTGAAGGAAGACGAGGTTCCGTAAAGGTCTCATCTGGCCTTGTGAATCATTTAAAATCTAATGCAAATCAATGCAGATATATTATATTATATTCGGATTCTTGCGGTGGACAGAACCGAAATATTAAATTAGCACAGTCATTTTTAAAATTAACACAAAAGGTTGGTATGAAAGTAACGACTATAAATCACAAGTTTATGGTATCGGAACACTCATACTGGTCCAATGACGAAGAATATGGAATTATAGAGAGCCATAGTAAAATGTGCCAATATATTTATTCATATATTGGTATAAAATTGTTGAAAATGCAAAACGCAAGAAACCACAATTTAAAGTAGTAAAAATGCAGCGTAATGAGTTTCTGTCAACAGCGACGTTAGAAAGTGTAATCTCAAATAGAAAAATAACAGCAGACGGCTGTAAAGTAAACTGGCTAAACATAAAATGGCTTCGATATGAAAAAAGCTCACGGTTTACAATAAAATTTAAAGAATCTCTAGATGAAACGGCCCCATTTAAGGAAATACATTTGGAAAAAAACTATAGGAAGGAATATAACATAATTGCAAAAGATTCCGCAAACATGTTTATATCCTGCTCGCCGTCCTGTAACACGTTCAAAGAAAAAAGATTTGATGGATTTATTGCCTTACATTCCTCCTTGTCATCATCAATTTTATAAAAATTTACCCTCCTTAAAACAGAATCGGAGATTCGATAATGAAGAAGACAACAACGAATATTTTTTGTATAAGTAATTTTAAAATGTTGATATAAGTATAAAATGTATACCTATACCTACTGTAGGTATCATAAATAAATTATAGTTTTGTTACTGAAATAAATTTTGTATTTTCCTTTAAAAAATTTTCGAGCTCAAACATGTTTGATACTACGAGTTCACGATTCATTTGGAACAAAAACTCAAAAAATTCGGTGCCAAAGTGAATCAAGTAGTTGATTCACTTTAGCTCTGAAAAATAAACTGTATTCTTCAGTTCAATAGTGAATTACAGAGATTCTGGTAGTATTTAAATAGTACGGCTTTAATAAATATCACAGTTAGATAAAACAAGTTATTTGGATCCAAATAAGAAAATAATCTCGAATTTACATTTTTTTAAGTTGATCCACTTTGACTCATATAATAAAAGAAATTTATATGTAACGTATAAAAAAAACTGTAAAATTTAGAGTTGCATAAGGTAATGGGAAATGAGAAAAAATTTGTTCCGTGGTAAATTCCCGAAAATGAACTCTGGGCTGAGAATTTCATTGATTTGTTTATTGTAAAAAAAAAATATTTATTTTTGTTAAGAATATGTAGTTGATTCATTTTTACTCCGAAAATATTACAGAAAATATTGTTGTTTCACCTTTAGCTCTTAATTCAGAGCTAGAATGAATGAAAATATTTTAAATTTTTATGTATTTTATTTTTTATCAGTGCTGTTTATGGTAAATTCCGTTTATCGTTAAATCGGTAAGTGGATCAAAACGATTTATCTGTACAGGTTTAGTAGTTTTTTTGGATTATTTTTAAATTAAATTGATAAAAGAAATAATATTATTTAACTTAGGTACAATACCGTATTTTTTAAATCAAATTTTTTCAATTTATTTAGGTATTACCAATAATTCGAAACTTATTCCTTGATAATATCTTTATCGATACAGGAATTTTCTGATAGCAATTTTTTTTAATAAACACTAATTACGTTGCATTGTTTTTATGCATGTGTAATACATCTGTGTATATGTATGAGATTTTATGGTGATGACGAAGATCACTTGCGTAAAAAAGAAGCGATACTTGTATAAAAACCAAATCGCTAAATTAGTTTCACGAGAGACGGACATGAGTAAATATTGTTATACAAAAACGCAATGAGTGAGATACAAAGTGAAAATTCTAACAATTCTAGCGATTGTTCAGGCCACTGGAGCTTATTTTCAGATATTGGTTATATTCCGAACGATAATGAATATACAACAGGTATGTTATCTAAAAAAAATATTTTATTCTAGAGGTAATAAAATCGGTAATTTCAATTAGAGGATGACCAAGAAGAACAATCTGCATCAGTGGTTCATAAAACTAGCCATCATAAAATTAATAAAATTTGTGTAAATAATTATACAGGTACTATATCACTAATACACATCATATTTTTGCATTATATTTTAACACTATGATTATGATTAGGTAATAAAAAAGATGTACAAAATGATTCAAAGAATGTCCAGCAACATAAAGATTCTTCGCATAGTATTATTGTGTCTACTCCTCTTCATAAAGTTGATGAATCCGTTTTGCTAGATAATAAAGGTAAAATAAAAGCAATTATGGTTTGTATAAGGGCTCATTCTCAACAAATATTTTTTGCAGGTTTATATAAAAATACTACAGAAAAAGTAAGTAATGAAATGGTCTACCAAAATTCAATACACTCTAGAGATGCACATGAAAAAGTGGTATGATATCAAAGGGCCGAATGTCGAAGGGCCGAATGTCGAAGGGCCGAATTTCAAAGGGCCGAATGTGTCGAAGGGCCGAATGTCGAAGGGCCGAATGTCGAAGGACCGAATGTGTCGAAGGGCCGAATGTGTCGAAGGGCCGAATGTGTCGAAGGGCCGAATGGGTCGAAGGGCCGAATTTTTTTTATTTTTAGAAATATATTTTTTTTTTGGCTAGCCTTTAGTATCGCAGTCAAAATTGACTATCGCGACTTTTTTTCAAAATGGTCATAATTTTAACTAAAGTTGGAAACATATCACACGCCATATTAGATAAATTTCAATTTTTTATATATTATTTATAATTTTTTCCGCTTTTGGATTAAATTTTTCTACATTTTTTTTTGGTGGTTATAACTTTAACTAAAAAATTGTTAATTTCATTGACTGCCATCTTAGACATATTTTTATAAATAAAATAAATTTTAGTTTGTAACATATGAACTGTTTTTAAATGTTTAGTAAAATAAATAATTTTAAATGATTAATTTAAAATCAAAATGTAAATATATGGTTTATAAACAAACTAAATTTTATTAAGTCACTTGCGATTATTATTAAATATTCGTTATTTAAATTCGTCATTTTAGAGATGGTTCACCCTTCACCCCAAGGAATTTTTGTATGCTGTTGATGCAAAATAATTTGAAATAATATAGGGACTTACACGATGAATTAAGCTAACATTTGTGGTACATCTATCAAAAGAAGCGATACGAGCGATACTTTCTCTTTGATCTGTGTCTGCAAGGTTGACGAAGCATAAACAAATTCAAGTCAAATATACGGTAATTTCAATATTGTCAACCAGAGATTTGCCTTGTTTAATTTATTAAAAATTATTTTATCACGGCTTAACGTAAAATTTTAAATTTTGGTTCATTTTTATTCCGATAGATGGAGCTAGCTTAAGACACAAAAAGTGTGAAGCAAAGACACTTTTTTAAAGTTATAAAAACCCGCTTTTGATCAAAGTGGCGCCACCGTCGCTCAGACTGTCAAAAAATTTGACTGCGATACTAAAGCTCTTCCTTTTTAATTATTTTTTTATTTAATTTAATTATTGAATTTAATTATTTTTTTTATTTTTTGCACCATATACCTATTATCAGAAGGCTGACAAATAGGGCCGAATGTCTCTGGTGGCGCATGACAATATTTTCCTTCACCAAAATGTATCGCTGACCGGATACGTGGAATTTCATAAATATTCAAAGATGAAAACACAACCAAAAAAGGTATCGAGTGTCTTGCAAAAAAATTCATACCAAATTTGGAATGTGGTTGTCCTCGAAAATGCTCAACTAAGATATCAGAAGAAAACAAAAAGACGATTTTTGATACTTTTTGGAATCTAGGCAGCTTTTTTTTGCAAAACACATACCTTCGAGGCCTAGTCAGTTCGTCTCCAATAAAAGTACATGTAAAATCTAATATTCATTCTTCCAAAACTGTCACGTTTCATTATAATCTACGGGTGCTATGCAATAACGCAAATTTAAGAGTATGCAAAACATATTTCCTTAAAACGCTGCAAATTAGTTTCGGTAGACTTTACAGATGTGTGAAGAAAGACAAGTCTATCGCAACCGATGGTCGAGGAAAGCATCCACCTACTAACAAAATTAATGATGTTGATGTTATACATCACATTAATTTATTTCCGGCATTTCAAAGTCATTATTCAAGAAAAGATACCCCGGAAAGAAAATATTTCAATCCAGATCTAAATGTAAGAAAAATATATGACTTATACAAAGAAAAATGTGTAATTGAAGCTAAAATTCCAGTAAAACAGAAGTATTATTATCATGTGTTTAGCACAAAATTTAATCTTCATTTTAAACATCCTTATACTGACACTTGTAGAATCTGCGATGTGATAAATACGAGATTAAAAAGTATCGAAAATAATGAAGACGAAAAATGTAATTTGATAGCAATGAGAGACAATCATCTTGTCGCAGCTGAGAAGGCTAGATCAAATGTTAAAAATGAGAAATCTAAAGTTTCAGACGAATATTATGTCTGCACTTTCGATCTACAGAAAGCTTTACCGTTTCCGAAACTACAATCATCTATCGCTTACTACAAGAGGAATATATACGTTTATGATCTTGGGGTTCATTCAATTAATCACAATGAAGGATTTATGTACATGTGCGATGAAACTGAAGGAAGACGAGGTTCCGTAAAGGTCTCATCTGGCCTTGTGAATCATTTAAAATCTAATGCAAATCAATGCAGATATATTATATTATATTCGGATTCTTGCGGTGGACAGAACCGAAATATTAAATTAGCACAGTCATTTTTAAAATTAACACAAAAGGTTGGTATGAAAGTAACGACTATAAATCACAAGTTTATGGTATCGGAACACTCATACTGGTCCAATGACGAAGAATATGGAATTATAGAGAGCCATAGTAAAATGTGCCAATATATTTATTCATATATTGGTATAAAATTGTTGAAAATGCAAAACGCAAGAAACCACAATTTAAAGTAGTAAAAATGCAGCGTAATGAGTTTCTGTCAACAGCGACGTTAGAAAGTGTAATCTCAAATAGAAAAATAACAGCAGACGGCTGTAAAGTAAACTGGCTAAACATAAAATGGCTTCGATATGAAAAAAGCTCACGGTTTACAATAAAATTTAAAGAATCTCTAGATGAAACGGCCCCATTTAAGGAAATACATTTGGAAAAAAACTATAGGAAGGAATATAACATAATTGCAAAAGATTCCGCAAACATGTTTATATCCTGCTCGCCGTCCTGTAACACGTTCAAAGAAAAAAGATTTGATGGATTTATTGCCTTACATTCCTCCTTGTCATCATCAATTTTATAAAAATTTACCCTCCTTAAAACAGAATCGGAGATTCGATAATGAAGAAGACAACAACGAATATTTTTTGTATAAGTAATTTTAAAATGTTGATATAAGTATAAAATGTATACCTATACCTACTGTAGGTATCATAAATAAATTATAGTTTTGTTACTGAAATAAATTTTGTATTTTCCTTTAAAAAATTTTCGAGCTCAAACATGTTTGATACTACGAGTTCACGATTCATTTGGAACAAAAACTCAAAAAATTCGGTGCCAAAGTGAATCAAGTAGTTGATTCACTTTAGCTCTGAAAAATAAACTGTATTCTTCAGTTCAATAGTGAATTACAGAGATTCTGGTAGTATTTAAATAGTACGGCTTTAATAAATATCACAGTTAGATAAAACAAGTTATTTGGATCCAAATAAGAAAATAATCTCGAATTTACATTTTTTTAAGTTGATCCACTTTGACTCATATAATAAAAGAAATTTATATGTAACGTATAAAAAAAACTGTAAAATTTAGAGTTGCATAAGGTAATGGGAAATGAGAAAAAATTTGTTCCGTGGTAAATTCCCGAAAATGAACTCTGGGCTGAGAATTTCATTGATTTTTATATAATTTTTCGTCCCGCTCGATAAATTAAAAATTATTTCGCCAAAACTAAAATAGTCTCGGATCAGGGCAACATGATTTTGGAATGTATGCACCAGTAGAACGAAATGAATCAAAACCTGGGCTGGGATAACTTCACACAAGAGCAAATTGGTTATTGATATGTTAGTGTTGCCTGATTAAAAAAGTTTATTTTCCGAGATAGAATCCTGGGATAACTTCACATACGTGTATTACTTTTCCTATTTTAAAAATAAAGAATAAGTTGTATTGGGGTTGTGGCAGCTCGATTTATAGGTGCTAATAAATTTTTGGATAATTTCAGAAATAACTTGTCCTTTTACCTTATTTTTAATAATATGGCTTTATGCGGATAAATTAACAATTAATATGCCGCTCAATTAATTTACAATTGATTTTAACAACATATCGATCCTTGCGACCGCAATAGCCGAAGAAGTTTGATCATTTGAAAATGTAAAATTTGGCTGTTTAAATAATGAATCCATATTTTATAAGTTATGTAAAAGAACTAAAGGCCTTAACTGTACGAACCCTAATAGATTGGACATCAAAATATTTTTTGAACGAAATACTGAATTTCGTAACGTGTTGATGTTAAAGATTGGAAGAAACACCGAAAAGAGGCTTGAAACTAAAAACAATCAAAATCCTGTTAAAAACACGAAGCGATTCCTGGACTCCTCACATGAAAATTCACCTGTAGTTTTTTCCATGACACTTTAAATGTTGAATTTAAAAAAATATACTTTGTGTGCATAATATATATTTGGTGAAAAATTCTTCAACTCACCAATTCACTCTATGGAGCCATTAGTCATGTTTTAATTTTTTGATTTTTATGTTTCGAATGTGTAGCCTTGATTAAAACAAACATTTTGAGACACTTAATTTTTGTTGTTGTTGTTGTTGTTCAAGATACAGGGTGTCAAAATTTGAGAAAAATGATAATCATGAGCTGCGGGCCAATAGTCGGGTAAAAATCAATTTTAAGTAAATTTTTCGGTAAATTCATTTATTTTTCAAAAACTCTATGGGATACTGATCTAAAAATCATTTCTAAATCCGATTTTTACCATAGTAAATGATTTACCCGACTATTGGCCCACAGCCATGGTATTGTATTTATCGCAATAAAAAGAAAAACAATTGTCCGATAATTATGATTTTAGTCTCATTTTAAAGATAAGTCAATAAGGATTTATAAAAAAATAGTAATCGTCCTTCTTCTCTAAATTTCCCGCCAAAATGTTCTTTTAAATTTTCTCAAAATCTTTTTTTTTTTTTTTTTTTTTTATAGAATTCGACAATTAATATTTTACAACATATCAAAAATCACTAGAATACCGTTATTTTTTGTTTTCTTGAAAAATTTGCTTTAGTAAAAGAAGTATTTCCTTTTCATATGAAAAGCTATATAGATATTTCTCAGTGTTTTGAAATTGTTTACAAAAGAGGTAGTTCACTAAATTTGTATTTTGCGTCATATTTAAGTATGAGTTACAGAATTAGGAGGTGCCACTCCCTGGTTTATATAGTTTGGTTAGTCGAAGAACCATAAATTCCTTTTCTTTCTTATGTTATTTTATAAAAGACTAAATAAAATGTTGTTTCCCCCTTTTTATTGGGGGTCGATTATTTTTACTTGACGCAGGCATACATGTTAAACGATGAATAATTCTTTTGAAAACAAAAAATGAACATTGTTGATATAAATAAAAGTAAAAATTAAACTTTTTGATTAGTTGACATTGTGAATTGTAAACAACATTTTAAATAAGGAGCAACATTTTTTAAATTTGAAAAAGTAACAGTGTGTTAAACTGAGTGTAAATTTAAGTGGATAAATAAGTATGTACTAGTGCGCTGAATTTGGTAATGGATAAATTTCGAAAGTGTTGTAAACCATATCGCGATTCAAAGTGTTGAGTAAACTAAAACGAGTTACGGATTATGTTAAGCAGTTTATGCCACAATCAGTTGAGAATCAATACAATTTGTATCTCTGTTCAACGTGCTATATAAATTTTACCAGCAAACGACGAAAAATAGAACCAGAATTGTCACCAGTTGCGGGACCATCATCAACATCACCCTTTACACCGCAAATAGCTGATAACGATAATCTCAGTGATAGTGAAAGGTGTTATTTAAAAATGTGTCTGTTTTGGCAAAAATGAATGAAGTGTTACACTTTCTTGGAAAGTCTCCTCAATATCCTACTACGTTAGAAGCCAGGCCAAAACATCAGTAGCAAAAAATAATAGATTCAGCTTCAATAACACCATCAACATCTTTGGTTCCGGGAATCGTGCCGCTTTAGAATCAGTCAACCGAAGATCAAAGGAAGGTTGCTTGCACTATATGATGAATTGATTGATGATCAATTCGAAGAACTGGAGAAAACCATAGTGAAAACCATTCAGCTACTTATTATATTGCCAAAATCATTAACCATTCAAGAAATCCATAATGAGTTCAAGGCAACGCAACATATGGTGTGAACCGCTAAAGATCTACGAGACAAGAATGGTCTGCTAGGTCGTACAGCAGCTAAAGTAGGAAAGCGAGTAAGTGATGAGCTGAAGCAAGTAGTATTATCTTATTTTACTGATGATGATGTTAGTCGGATAATGCCAAGCAAAAACAATTGTTTAACAGTCGATAAAGCTAAAGTTCAATTTGCACTACTTCGTCCAAAATACTGTGTACAACCAGGTAGTAGTAGAACGCACACAGTCTGCGTATGTACCATACATCAAAATATAAAATTAATTATTTATGGCACCAAAATGGAAATTATTACTAACGGAAAGATAGCGCACTACCGGGATTGTATTTCAACTATTTTATGTAATGAACCTACACCAACATGTTACCTTCTACAATGCGGAAGCTTCCCAGGACTGGATAACTTTAAAGAATATTTGAAAAATGCATTTCGGGAACATGGCTGCGAGGATGCTGAGTTAAAATTTAGTCAGTGGGTTGCTACTGATAGGTTCAAATTCAAATAAATAAGCTGAAGAATCTGTTACCTTATTGCTTCATTTCACTTCAGCAGTCCAGCTTCTTAAAACATAAAAAATTGAGATGATAGTTTTTATGTTATTTTGCAGAAAATTATGCATTTATAATGCAAAATGCCGCAAAAGGATTTCATTGGAATAATAAGCAAGCGACTATTCATCCATTTGTAATTTACCAAAAATTGGACTTACAAAAATTTGTTATTTCACGAATTTTTCACCATTTACATATGAGTTCCCCCAGCAGCAAAATAATTAATAATGCTATTAAAAATATAGTTAAGTGTTTTAAATTTAACGTTCTCAGTTGAAATTTTTTTTTTTTTTTTTTTAATATTTGTGGTATAAAAAAACACTTTCGGCTGGAAACTATCGGCTAACCTTAATCTTAACCTAAACTTTTATCTGCTTGTATAATTTGACACATACTTTAGTCTTCTTTCTTTTAAACTTTTACAAAAAAATATAAAATCGGGAGAATAATCGAAACCTCTATAGAATCTTTCAGAGTATATTTCTGAACAAATAAACATTGGGTGCTTTCAGGACATCCAACAATTGGGAACATGTTGAGTAAAACGACGCTAACGTTATGAAAATGCTTAGCGCAATGAAATTTTCAACTCAAATTGGTGATGGTTTTACTAATAATTATACGGGACCTGAAAGCACCCATTGAGGTAAAACATAGAAAAAACATACTTTGTCATTCGTTTTTCAACAAACCGTGGCGATATTAAAAAAAAATTGGGAACTGGTCAATGAAATCATTTCATTAAAAGCTTAAATTCGGATAGTCGGACGGTTCTAAACAGTTATAAAGAAATTTCAATGAACTTAGTATTTATTTTGCAAAGATAGCTGATGATTTTAGGAAGAAACTGTAACGATGAGTATCCTCCCCGGGACTTTTGATCTAATTAATTACTTTTATCACCGGTCTCAAATAGTAAAATTACATTAAACCTCTCGTTCAATCAAGGAACTGCTGCTTATAGGCCTCCAACTGGAAACGACCATTCCGTTCTTAAAAAGTGGTGAACGCAAACAGATTTTGAAAATTTTCGAGAAATCAGTGAAAAGCAGAGTCAATAACTTCGTAGATCATAATTGCATTTTAAGTGCCCATCAACGTGTAGCATGGATGAGACAGGTTGAAATAGCGGTAACGTTTGTGTTGGTTTGTTTGTTGACACTACAAACGCATTTGATTTGCGCGATTTTATTTGGTTTAGAGGACAAGCGAACCTGCAGCTCATTCTGTGGGTGGTCTCGCGCTATTTTTATTCGATTATAATCTTCTGATTAAATTTGTTTGGAAAAAATTATTGGATATGCAGATGACTTAGCTTTAGCTTATATCAGTGATTTTTTGGCCGAAGTAGTTGCAAAATTGAATTTGGATCTAAGAACTTTGCACTTCTGGTTTAACAATCATTTTCTTATTCTTATAGGGAAAAACTAAATTTATGTTTTTCAAAATATCTATAGTATTCCAGCAATGCGTAATTATCGTATAATGTATCTTGTGTACACCAAAATGCATCCTTTAATCAGCTATTCTGATTGCATTAATATCGAAATTGCCAATTCATTCAATTCTCTTGGTTGAATATAGATAACATCCCTAATTAGAAAAGATGAACTCTGTCTCCAGAATCGCAACTCATATTGTTAACCATGTTATGGAAGAAGAAGCTCTCAACTGTGCTCCCGAGATCAACCAACGAAATCTTGATGGTGATCATCAATCACTGAGCATTTGATGAATCTGAACAATAAAAGACAATTTACTATTAATCGTGAAAGACTCATATGCAGCGTTACGGTGAATAAAAAAACATAACCCACTCAATGATTATGTTATCATCAACTTGACTGCTGAAGCTCCTGCAGTACCATGAGTTCACAAATGGCTACTCGCTTTTATTCAACACTGCAATTAGCGATGTTTCGCAAAGACAAATTCAAAGAATCATTGTTGCAACCATGCAAATCAAAAATCGCTAAGATGGCTACCTCGAACTGCACAACTTTATTGATTTCAATATTGATTTTATAATATCCGATCCGACAAGTCTTTTTCAATTCAGTTGACAGTTAGAGCATTTATTCTGCACCAAAATCATCTCCGTTCATGAAGTAGAAAAAATAACTTGTACATCATGGGTTCTCACTCATCCGGTGGAAAAAGGGAGGAGTGCTAGTCCTAAAGAAAAAGCTTGTAAGAATGAATCTAATACGCTAGGGCATTGCATGTTACGTGTACGCAAGCGTCTGATTCATTCAACATTCAGTACACACTTGACTAAATTGATGTCACAAATATTGGTGATTAGAAGAGAAATGATCTGGTAATTTCATTTGTTTACTGTAGCAATCAGAAATGTTGAGTAATTATGTCAGATTCCAAGTTAACGATTATTTCCCCTACGCACTTTCATTGCACGAATACTACCGAATTAAATCAATTATTTCGGTTTGTTGCAAAAAAACCGTAACGTCGAAAGAATTGTGAATATAGAAGACGTCCATTTAAGTTTGTGAACTATTCGTGGATCTTTGCTGCTTGGCACTATATGCAATGATCGAAACTGGATCTGAAATAAGAGAGGTTCCCTTTGCTAAAGGATGAACCAATAAGGCTTACGGAATCCCGATACCTATGCAGTGTAAAAGCTCATAGTTAAATTTCTGAGCCACTGCAGTCCTCGGAGCAGAATTTGGGTGCGGAGTACCATAATCACAGTATTTCTCTTTTCCAGTTCTTTTAAATTCCAATTGGTTGTGTGGATTAAACATCTACCTACACTTTTGAAGATCCAAAAGACATTCAAATAACGGCAAAGTATTGACCGAAATGCTATCCGAAGACCCAGAGCAGTAAAAGTCGTTATCAGTTAAAGTCGTTCAAAGAGGTAGACGAATTTTTCCTCTGAAAAAAAAAAAAATTCTTTGTTTCATTTTAAAACTGAGCCGACTATTTCGGGCCCAAATTCCTGCATGCGATTTTGCTTATCGACTTGCTCTTTTAAAACTTCAAAACAGCTCTCGTCACTGCATTTTCATCGACACTCGCAAGAAACAGAAACGGTATAGAATGCTGAAGAGCGATAAGTGTGGAAAAACCATCGAGTGCTGTGCAAATATATTCAAGAATGGTCCTGTGACAGGCTCGAACAAAATATCTTTTCCGAGTGAAACAATTTGAATTTCAGTTCATTTGCCAGTCCATCCAGCCATACTTTCTATTATCAATGAAATAAGACGTTGTTAAAGAGAGTATGGATGATGATGTCATCAAGCAGCAACCATAACTACTTCAACAGTTTGCTGCTCCAATTTGTACCGAATACTGAGGGTATCGAAAAGTGTGATGCAATTGAACTGTACGAGAATTAAACAACTGATGCACAACACGTGATGACAAAGAAGATGTTCACAGCAGCGGTTCAAACAATGAATGGCGGTCGGGGAGCAATCTTTGACCTGATATTAAATAGAATTAAGGAACAAATTGTTTGTGATACAACTCCTTTTTGGCCGTAAATTACAGGTGGGGATTGTGGTGAAAATAATATGCCGCTGCATTGATTTAATTCATCAAGAATTCAATGAAAACGTAAGATTCGTCATTTGGATTGGGAGGTATTGGGTTCGAATCCCGAGGGGATTGGACGCAAAACGGACTTTCCACCATCAGGTTACGATTTGATAAAAATAAACAAAACTTTGACCCCTGTTAGAGTGCAGAACTCATGAGCCGACTTTTCTTCAATGTAAGTACTATAAGCAGGCATGGAGCTATGCAATGTGCAGATGGTTCTACAAAAATTGGAACTATAGCAGAGCGGGAAAAGGGAATGCCTAGGCCCTACAACATGTTAAAAATAATTAAAAAAGCCGGGTCAAAATGGGTAAAAATACCCTTCCAAAATATTGACGAAATTTCGATGGTGCCTCAAGAAACAACTCAAAACTTACCATGACGAACCCTTTGCAAAATAATTGTACTGATGTTGTGTGATATATTGTAACTGCCACCATACAGTGGTCATCAAGTATTTAATCAACCATTGCGCTTCAACCTAGCAAAGTTTTCTAAAAATGTTAACATTGTTTGAGTTGACAGAAAATTTGCATCCACGCCAAGATGACACATCTATCAACATTGAGCACGTGTTTACACTTTTGTGAAGAGTTAACAATAAAGACACTGGATAGTTTACACTTTGAAAGGCTTTGTGCATTTTACCCAACAAATAAACAAATCTACGATCATAACCAGCTAGTGCGAGAAGTGTTGAATAAAAATTTTGTTCGAAAATTGATGCTTGTGAGCTAGGAATTTTGCTGCTGTTTCACTGCTGTTTCTTTATTGTGAACAAAAGTGGAGGCTTTCCAAAATAAGTCAAAAGTTTTGAATTAGCCAATCCGAGCTTGTGCAACAGTGCCATTGGATACTAAGAGTTAATAAAGGCACTATATAGCTATACTCGTGCAAAATACCGTACATGAAATATTAAGGACCATTTATTATCGTGGATTACTATCTGGGGGTTATGCTATCAATATGTGCTAAACAGTAGCACTCAAAGGCATACGTACACATCTCTTTCATTCCTCGCAATTGTGCGCCTTGAGTAAATAAATGGCTGCAAGATCATCTGATCACCGCATCAGAATAATCCAAGGTTAAATAATTGTGATAAAAGAGACCAAAGTCTGGTATATATCTGACGAAAATATTCGAATTATTGTTACGGCCCGTCCGGATACTATTAAAGCGCAAAAATACATATTTTTAAGTCGAAAAAAGCCATTATTTAAGTCTTTCAGTGATGTGTCACATCTAATCAAATTCCAGTTAATGTCTCAGCAGAAAGCAGTGAGTAGAACATATATTCGACTTCATTGACTATCTGAATATAAAATACTTGCGATCGATGTTTTAAATTTGATATAATTAAATTTCTGACAAAAATTTCATTCTCTTTGTGAGGAGACAAATCCGAAAATAAAAATAAAAATCATTTATTCATAAAAAAATTTCAAACAATGCAATTTCTGAGACTTTCTATCCGAGTTGCTTATGATGCCTAGGTCTTATGTTTCCCCCAAATTTGAGTATTATTATTAATAAATTAAACAACTGCGAGGCTGGCCAATTAATTGATGGCCATAATTATTAAAAATAAATATACTTGCTTAGATGCAGCCTATTGTATTAAATATGACCTTATCGTAATTAAAACGCAGGTTTTATAATCACTTTGGTCTAGCCTAGGCAACTGTACCATTGCCAGTAGGAATTTTAATTGTGTTTCAAGATAATTGCTAGAGTAAATTTGCAAAGTCTATTTGCCTTTTATTTGTTAAAAAAAACAGTTAGGTGATTATAATTAGGAATGGGTGGAGTAAAAAAATTCATGACCGCCAATTATAAACTATCAAAGTTCATATTTACCAAAATAGCAACCAAATAAAGTAGCAAGACTATCCGGTGAACACCCCTGTAGAATAATAGGTACAAAATATAACGAATATCTACTCGAGCTACTCTAATTCGATTATTTAAAATCATCGGCGTTTTCGTCATGTGTTATACTCGTATAGGTAACATAGAATCAACATTTTTTCATATTTTAGTCCCTCTAGTTCTAAGTAGTTAAATGTATATTTTCACCTGTGACACAAAAATAAAAATTTTTGGTTTACTATATCTTTTGGTTTTTCGTGTTTTTTTTCTGGAATTGATATTCAATCGAATATTAAACCAAAAGCAGGTAGGTAAAGACTAACATACATACATAATATATAGAAATGAAAAGCTTAAATCGACTTTTGATCCAAAGGTAAAAAAAAATATAAAATATTTCACCAAAATAATAAAAATAACATTAAATTCTAATCTGTATCAAATTTCATATCAAATTTCAAAATATTATTTCGAACAAAAATTCAATATTTTATTGATTTGATATTAAAACGTTTGTACCTATATAGTCTATTCGAAAAAACTAACACCTATGTGCTGTACACATATTTATATAAATATATAACACTTTGAATGTATTTGGTAGGGTAAGGATTATTTGTTGGATATGTGGCAGACTTTAGACGTATACATATATCGGAAAAATCTAGAAGAAGAATAGTTCAAAAAATCAACATTTAAGAAACAAAATTAATGACATCTAACTGGTTCAATGGAAAATAACAAAAAAGGTAACTGCAGACAGCAAACTAATCGGAAAGACAGCTGAGAAAAATGTGCGGTGGCCAACAATAGACTTCTTTTTACCTAAAATGTACATAGATGTCGTGTGGGCAACTGAAGCAGTAAAACTTTTTTATTTAAAATACAGATTAAGCTCAATTTGTATTAACAACAGGTAACGGGAAAATATAAGTGGTATTCCAAGAGCCGAGAAAATTAAAAAAAATCAAATTTGGCCGTAAATCAAACAAATATCGAACGCAATTTATAAATTTAAAAATTACTAATCGTTAGCGATCAGAAGTGCACAATGTCGAAATTTCGTTCAATCAACGGCCTTTGTTGTTCACTGGTAATGGACCAATTCTGGATTAGCACAAATTAAGTCAATATATATATTTCGGATGGTAATGAACATAACTGGTAGTTTTATGGTAGCAAAAGTTGCGAGATTATTGCTTTGCAGAAAACTTATTGTCTGAAATTCATTTATCAGACCTCCGTTCATGTTCAGGGAAATTAAACCAATTCAGGATTAGCACAAATTCTGGTGCAATATTAATCGGTTAAAGTTGCACATAATTGATAGGAATATGAAATTTAAATTGCCATATCATTTGTTTCTAAAATACGTCAATTCATAAAACGTCCCTGATGTTCAGTGGAATCAGGCACAAATCTGGAATAACTATATAACATAACTTATAGAAATGTGCAATCAGAAGTGCCAATTGGTCGTTAGAAGATGTTATGTTAGAAATCCGTTTATTCATCAGTCTTTGTTTTTCAAAGGATTAAGTTTAATTCTAGATTAGCATACAAAAATAATTTCAGCCACTATATTTTTCGGATCGCAATGGATGTACCTGATAATAATATTATACATATAACCAAATCTGTTTAATTTCTTGGATTCTTGAACATTTTTTTTTCTAATACTTGGATTGTTGTTCAACACAAATTTTCTATTAAACGTCTTGTACCATGCTTTTTATATAGTGTCTTTTAGGGGGTTTCGGTTTTGCCCTAATTAAACAATTAAAATGTTTGAGTATATAGTAAAATGTAGAGATCTCACAAAGCCTTAACCCCTCCAGCTTCTTCAAGAAGACTTATCTATATTAACAAAAATCAATTGGTGCATGTGTTCGTAATTATCAGGACAAGGTTTGTATGAAAGGAAATTTTGGAAAAAATCTGAAAATTTGGAAAATCGAAAACGATATTTTGTACGGGATTTTGTATGTATCCGATCCAGATGGTCTCTTATAAAAAGAGAAAAACTGGAAAATTTGAGTTGAAAGCTCCGAAATTTCCGGAAAAATCCGAAGAAAATTAATTTTTCTTTACTATCGCATCAGTTGAAAAAGGCTCGATTTGGCTCAATCTTATTTTGCTGCGTTCCCGATGGTTCTTTCAAAGGAAATTTTAAGAAAATCCACTGGAAAAGTCGGAAAATTTGGAAAATCGAAAAATGATGTTTTGTATAAGATTTCGAACGAATCCGATTCAGATAATTTTCAGAGGAGAAAAATTGGAAAATCTGAGTGAAAACCACGGAAACTTTTGGAAACAAAAGAAGAAAATTGTTTTTTTCTAGCGCATCAGTTGAGAAAGGTTAGATTTGGCTTGTTACGACTGTGTTGTCTTAACAAGACATTTTTGTAAATTTGTGTGTTTCTATTCTCCACGGTTTCTTGCGTCCGGGTTTTTTCTGTCTAAACGTGGTTGCTTGCGTCCGGGTTTTCGCTGTCTAAACGTGGTTTCTTGGTGGATGGATTCTTGTGCGTTTTCTTCTGTTATGTTGGCAACGGAACGAAAATGGGAGAGAAAGAGAGAACAATGCGCGTCGAGTGTGTGCAAAGTAAAACGTTTTGGACGAAATGTTTTTCTTATATGTCTATCTCTTTTATATCAACGAAAATTTGATATAAAGGAGAGACAGAGAAGAGAGATTAATTTCTTCTAGAACGTTTTACGAGTTGTGCGGGGCTCGAATTTTTTTTTTTGACATTCAAGTTGTGATTTTAGTAGAAAATTCAAGTTGAGTGTTGTGTGATGGATGAAATTAAAAGTCATTTTTCATTATTATTTTGGATTTGTTCGGAGGTCAGTCGAGTTTTAATTTATTATGTAAAAACTCGAGTTTGTTTAAAAAATTACAAAGAAAAACATTAAAAATTATTTTAGTTCAGTTTGTTTGTAATTAACATATCTTAAGTGGTAATAATAAATAACTAGAATAAAATAATAAAAGTTGTATTCCGTTCATTTAATAAAATCAGTTTGAAAGAGCGATATCGTGTTGAGTGATAATTATGCCGTTTTGACCTTCGCTGGCTAAGTATATTCCGCGCTGGGAAGGAAAGTGAATTGTAAATAGATTTGCCACCATATAATTGGGAAACCAAACCACCCATTGAGATTTGGTTTGTGCAGCTGCGGTCGCGAAAAGACCGTTCGGTGTGCGCCACTACATTTTACGGGTGGCGTGGCCTAGGCTCTCGACCATTGTATCCGGAGGATTAGGGTACCGTATTTTAACGTGTATACCAAATTATAACGGAGGCAGAAAATATTTTAAAGTGTACACCAAATTACAACGAATGCTGAAAATTTAATAACGGAAGTCGCATTATCGAAGCGATTGATTCTCAATCTATGTTGGTACGGGTTGCCAACCGGCACCTTGATTAATTTTGTTTTGGTATCGGGGAGAGGCCCCGCAACATAACGGTAGCCAACCGGCTATTGTATTTTAATCGGTGGTCGGCCGCAACAATACGGGTGGTCAGCCGGCCATTGGTATTTATTTTTGGTATCGGGGAAAGGCCCCGCAACGTTCGACCACTCAAGGTCGCAACATACGGGTGGCCAACCGGCTATTCATTTTTTTTTGGTATTTGGTATCGGAGAGAGGCTCCGCAACGCCCAAGTTATTTTTGGCGGCCAGTCGAGGCCAAAATAATTAACGGCACCAAAGCCGCAACGGTCCGGGGCGGCGACCCTGTGGCATGACGGCCGCGCAAGGCCGCAACAATTTGTTGTATTTAATATATTAAGGTACCATTTTTTTATTTATATTTTTTTTGATTTAATCTTTTTTATATTTTGTATATTATATTAAATTTTATTTTGTAATCGAGCGCCGCACAGCGGGTGCACGCTCGATGCATATTGCTCTCTCTCTCTCATTCTCTCATATCTTGGTGCGGGTGGAGGGGGAAGTTGTTTCATTTCGTTTTTTTTTGTTTTTTTGGTTTTTTTCGGTAAATAAAATGAATTATTAAATTTTTTTCGGTTAGGTGTGATGGGAGCGGAGACTCCCTCTGTGTCGGTTAAGTGTTTGCGGTCCCTTGGTGCCCGCATCCAATTCCGTAACCAGGGCTCGACCCCGTTTGAATTCGGATGGATGCGCGCACCAAGGCACCTCTTCCGTTATCATTTTTTTTTTATTGATTTATTATTTTGATTATCTGCTGTTCGTTCCTCAGGTTCCGGCCGACGAGTTTCGGCGGATCCGGGTGTTTTATTATTATTTGCGTTCCCCTAACTCTCTGTAATCATCACGGTGTAAGCCAGGAGCCATGCATGCCTCAAACCCCACGACCCTTCGCACTTCTCCCTGAGAACGTAGCCGGCAAAAATCACCGTGGAGGCCTCTGCATGCGCTTAGTGACTATCTGCAGGTTGGCAGTTGCCAGCCTGTAACAGGCTCAATCTTTTTTATCAAGAATTTGAACGAGAGCGGCAATACGATCGAAATGCTATGAGTTAAAAAGTACTGACAAAAGTCCAGCTTTTGAATCAGCAGCAGAAAACCGCTAACGACGACTACGCAGGAATCTTCTTCCTCGATACACCAGTCGGAACTGGCAAAACGTTTTTAATTTCATTGATTTTAGCTTCGATTTGCGCACAGAGTCAAATAACACAAGCAGTCTCATCATTTGGGATCGCTGACACATTGTTAGAAGAAGGACGGACAGCACATTCTGCACTCAAACTACCACTGAGTTTGCAAATGATAGATAAAACAACGTGTAACTTGTCCAAAAAATCAGCAATGGCGAAAGTACTACAAACTTGCAAAATAATCATTTGGGATGAGTGTCCGATGGCACACAGACCAGCATTGATTTGCGAAAAAATCAGGACCTCTTGCAAAGAAAGATTAGCGCAATAATCAGGACCTCTTTAAAAGTATGTTGATTCTGGCCGATTTTCGCCAAATGCTGCCAGTCATTCCAAGATCAACAGCTGCTGATGAAATAAACGCTTGCTTGAAAACATCGAATTTATGGAGATATATACGTGAAAATACTCAAATTACCAACGAATATGCGAGTCGCGTTACAATATGACGAATCGGTGGACGTGTTTTCAAAGCAATTAGTAGACAGTGGCAATGGAAAAATTCAGGTTGACGCTTTGAATGGCCTGATTTCGTTACCATCTAATTTTTGTCAATTCACAACCTCTAAAGAAAAATTTATCACGAAAATATTCCCGAATATTAGTGCAAATCACAAAAACCATCTTTGGTTGAGCGAACCAGCCATTTTGGCAGAGAGAAATATGGACGTAGACGATTTGAATATAAAAATTCAAAGTCAAATTGCTGGCCAATTCATTTAAGTCTATCGATTCTATTACAGATCCAAATTAAAGTTTATATTGAGAAGTGTAAATGTCCGGGGTAGTGACATCTAACGCATTAAAAACAAGCTGATTGGTCTTTTTTTATATGAAATTTTAGCACGGCATACTTTATGAAAATAAAAATTAACATACAAAAAAAGACCCAATCAAAATAATTTTTTTGCCGTCAGATCTACAAACAGTTCTCTATTTTGTTTTTTCAAACATTGTTGTTGTTGTCAAAATAAATAAGGCCGATAACAAATAATTTACTTAAGGATGACTGGAGTCGACACATAATAACTGAATAAAGATTAAAATGAATACAAATTTGGATTGATATTGGTTTATAATTAAATCAAATTTTATATTTTGTTTTTGTCAAACAATGTTGTTGTTGTCAAAACAAACATGGCCGATAATAACAAATAATTTACTAAATGAGGACCAGAAGTCGACATATTATTACTGAATAAAGATTTAAATTAATTTAAATTTGGATTGATGTTGAATTATAATTAAATCAAAGCTTATATTTAATTTTTGTCAATTATTTTTGTTGTTGTCAAAATAAACATGGCCGATAATAACAAATAATTTATTAAAGGAGGATTAGAAGTCGACATATAATTACTGAATAAAAATATAAATTAATTTAAATTTGGATTGATATTGGTTTATAATTAAATCAAATTGTATATTATGTTTTTTTCAGACAATGTTGTTGTTGTCAAAACAAACATGGCCGATAATAACAACATATAACAGGTCGACATATAATTACTGAATAAAGAATTAAATTAATTTAAATTTACATTGATATTGAATTATAATGAAATTGAAGTTTAAATTTCGTTTTTTGTCAAACATTGTTGTTGTTGTCAAAATAAATATGGCCGATAGTAACAAATAATTTACTAAAGGAGGACTAAAAGTCGACATATAATTACTGAATAAAGATTTAAATTAATTCAAATTTGGATTGATGTTGAAACATAATTAAATCAAAGTTTATATTTTGTTTTTGTCAAACATTGTTGTTGTTGTCAAAACAAGCATGGCCGATAATAACAAATACTCTACTAAACCAGTACTAGAAGTCGACATATTATTACTGAATAAAGATTTAAATTAATTTAAATTTGGATTGATGTAGAATTATAATTAAATCAAAGCTTATATTAAATTTTTGCCAATTATTTTTGTTGTTGTCAAAATAAACATGGCCGATAATAACAAATAATTTATTAAAGGAGGACTAGAAGTCGACATATAATTACTGAATAAAAATTTTAGTTAATTCAAATTTGGATTGATTATGAATTATAATTAAATCCAAGTTTATATTTTGTTTTTTTCAAACATTGTTGTTGTTGTCAAAACAAACATGGCCGATAATAACAACTAATTTACTAAATGAGGACCAGAAGTCGACATATAATTACTGAATAAAGATTTAAATTAATTCAAATTTGGATTGATATTGAATTATAATTAAATCAAAGTTTATATTTTGTTTTTGTCAAACATTGTTGTTGTTGTTGTCAAAATAAACATGGCCGATAATAACAAATAATATACTAAAGGAGGACTAGAAGTCGACATATAATTACTGAATAAAGATTTAAATTAATTCAAATTTTGATTGATATTGAAATATAGTTAAATCAAAGTTTATAATTTGTTTTTGTCGAACATTGTTGTTGTTGTCAAAACAAGCATGGCCGATAATAACAAATACTTTACTAAACGAGGAATAGAAGTCAACATATTATTACTGAATAAAGATTTAAATTAATTTAAATTTGGATTGATGTTGAATTATAATTAAATCAAAGCTTATATTTAATTTTTGTCAATTATTTTTGTTGTTGTCAAAATAAACATGGCCGATAATAACAAATAATTTATTAAAGGAGGATTAGAAGTCGACATATAATTACTGAATAAAAATATAAATTAATTTAAATTTGGATTGATATTGGTTTATAATTAAATCAAATTGTATATTTTGTTTTTTTCAAACAATGTTGTTGTTGTCAAAACAAACATGGCCGATAATAACAACATATAACAGGTCGACATATAATTACTGAATAAAGAATTAAATTAATTTAAATTTACATTGATATTGAATTATAATGAAATTGAAGTTTAAATTTCGTTTTTTGTCAAACATTGTTGTTGTTGTCAAAATAAATATGGCCGATAGTAACAAATAATTTACTAAAGGAGGACTAAAAGTCGACATATAATTACTGAATAAAGATTTAAATTAATTCAAACTTTGATTCATAATAGATTATAGTTAAATCAAATTTTATATTTTGTTTTTGTCGTACATTGTTGTTGTTGTTAAAATAAACATGGCCGATAAAAACAAATAATTCACTAAAAGAGGACTAGAAGTCAACAGATAATTACTGAATAAAGATTTAAATTAATTCAAATTTTGATTGATCTTGAATTATAATTAAATCAAAGTTGATATTTTGTTTTTGACAAACATTGTTGTTGTTGTTGTCAAAATAAACATGGCCGATAGTAACAAATATTTTACTTAGGAGGACTAGAAGTCTACATATAATTACTGAATAAAGATTTAAATTAATTCAAACTTTGATTCATAACGGATTATAGTTAAATCCAAGTTTATATTTTGTTTTTGTCGTACATTGTTTTTGTTTAAAGGAGGACAAGAAGTAAACTTATAATTACTGAATTAAGGTTTAAATTAAATCAAATTTTGATTGATATTGGTTTATAACCAAATCAGAGTTTATATTTGGTTTTTGTCCAACATTGTTGTTGTTGTCAAAATAAACATGGCCGATAATAACAAACAAGTTACTAAAAGAGGACTAGAAGTCGACATATAATTTTTGAGTAATGATTTAAATTAATTCAAATTTGTATTGATGTTGAACCATAATTAAACCAAAGTTTATATTTTGTTTTTTCAAACATTGTTGTTGTTGTTAACTAACGAATTATGGTTTAATTTAAATCAAACTGACAAATAGAGTAGGAGATTTGTCGATTTTCGACGAGGTGACTTCTTGATGTTTAATTCCAGAAAACGGTAATGCGGATTTCAAGACACACTTAAAGAAAATTCTGAATGATTTGTACAAAATTGTCAATAAGATCAGCGAAATGGGCGAAAAGCCATTCCGAACAATAGACTTAAGCGGTTCGACACTGGATGTGTCAGTTCAGAGAGCTGATTGAGATTTGGATTTTGGAATGACATTCAAAGTGGTGAGGAATTTTGGATGCGCAGGAACATTTGTAATTAAACCAGTAAAAAGTGTATGTTAACAAGTAAAAAATTAACAGTGCGAAAAGTAGTGAACAGAAATAAGTGAATTGTTGTAGAAATTGTTGGAGTTGAAAAATAAAGTTTGTAACTCAAATCACCGAGTGTTTTAGTTGCAAAATCGTGTTCGTTTTGAATTAGAAATTTTTCAGTATCAAGCGATTGACATATTCGCCACTCCTATAATAACATTTGATTTTGAAAGTGGCTAAAAACGTTGTCAACTTTAATTTATTTTGGCTGGCTAATAAAACAAGGCGTGACCGCTAATTCAGTGCCATATTTTAAATAAATAAATTTATATAAATTAAATATTCAAAATATATTATAAAATTTTCTGGATTTTGACATCTATCTACCAAAATATACACTATACTCTAATCGATAACTATAAAATTTACGAATATAAAAACATTTCAAAAAAATCACCTATCCAAAGTATATTTCCTATTTATATCTATATTTTAAAATCAATAAAATAATAAAAATTAAATTATAGAACCGTAAAACGATATGATCGATATTTCATCTGTAACATCTGCAAAGCGCACCAAATATAAATTGATATACTCGGCATAATCCACAAAAATCATTTATATATAAATTTAATAATTGACATAAGTCATATATGTATACATAGTGACCTAGATAAAGAAGAAAATGTATATATGGTACATAATATAAAATATTCTTTAGATATTAGATATTTACCTGACCGCCCAGTTGGTATTATCGATGATGTTGAACTTAATGTTGTTGGTATATGTAGTGTCGGTTTTGTTGGCTCCGGATTTGGTATTATTCGTCGTATGGGATCACAACAATCACGTTCCGGCGATTCACTACTGTATACAACATTTGTGCTATGATACAATAATATTATTATTCCTATTGTAAATATTGTGGAACGTATAAAATAGATAAATTTTTCTAAGATTTTCAATATTAAGTAATCCAGCTTCATGACGATAATTTTAATTTCTCAGAATTATATATTAATTTATTGATGTAGTATACTTTGTATATTAAGATTATATTATTAAATTTATTTTGTGTACACAAATTCTTTTACAGAAAAGTACAGCAGGGGATTACACTTTCTTGTGGCGTAACATTTTTTTTATACCGTAATTTTCATTTAAATGATATTGATAGCTTTAATCACTCAAACCACTTTTTTCTTCTTCATTTTTCACTTAACTATATAAAATGACAAATATTAGCATAACAAAAATATAATAAAAATATATAATATTATTTCATTCAAAGTTCGCAGACACAAAAAGCTCCGTGTATAAATATATAAATATTGATAAATATACGAATCTGACATCAAAAATGTATAAAATTACTACTTCATCACAAATAATTGACATATTGTAATATATTGTAAATGTATATGTTTAAACTTATTATATGAAAGCTTTTCATTTGCGATGTCGCTCTAAATATAATTTAGTTGTATATCAGTTATGTTATCATATTGTGACTGATTGTGATCGATTAGAAAAGATGACATCGAAAAACAGTAACCAAAAAAAAAATCTTTTATATTATGATATAATAATAAGAAATGGGAGGATCACATCACAATAATATTATAATATTACAACAAAAGACAATACACAAAACTAAGCTTTTTATATATGGATTCAGTTTTGTTACTACTTTTCTAATTTTATTTGCTCCGGAAATGTCAACAAAATATGAAAATGTATTGTAGCTTTTTGGGTGACCTTTTTTGTGAACACAACACATTTAAGTTTGTATAAAAAAGCAAAACAAAAAATTTAGCTTTAGATACGTATAGACGAAATATTATGCAAATGTTATTTAGTTCATTTTTGTTTTAACTTAAATATGGGAAACGTATATGTAGGTCCCAGGATTGTATATTGATTTTCTTTTTTTACTTTCTGCATGGCTAAAATTCTACATTACAAAGAACCTAGATAAAGGCACAATAAAAGCGAAATTATTTTACGAGTTATAAATGTATGTATATAGTTTGAATGGTGTATGTAATACAGAAAGGGTAACTAAACTATTAGTTTTTGATTAGCTATTGTGTATATACGGGTGACCGTACCTTAATGTGAATTAAATTTATTTCATAACCTGCAAGTATTATATGTTCTATTTATGGGAATAAGAACCAGCACAGTATTTATTAAAATGTATGAACTATCTTGAAAAAGATTATCAAAGTTTTGGCTTAAATATATAAAATTAAAAAATATACACTTTGAAAAACAGTTTTTTTCGTCGTATTTTACAGTCCTTTCTGCACATAAAAGTAGAAATAGTTACAAATAAACTTAAATAACGATGCTCTTAAAGTTTGAACTAGTTACGAAAAAAAATATATAAAGAAAAAGTTGTTGGCTGAGTAGTTTTTTTTATGGGTGACAGAGCTTTCCACTCTTGTGATTTGGTTTGATCACTAACTTTTCGCAAATTAGAGGTAAATTATTTTTTAGTAAATATTTAAAATACATTTTTTTTACAAAAATACGGGAAGCTTTTAATACAATTTTTGTAAACTTTTCATGGAGGAAGAGTAATTATTTTTACCTAACAAAACGAAAAATAACGAAAAATGGACACCGTTAATAAAAGTCAATAAAAAAGGGAGAGAGTGTGTATATTATGTCCACCTGACTTTCTTGTAGAATTTGATTCTCATGACCTGATATGTCCAACTTCTGTCAAAGACTTGATATCAAAAATATAAAATTCAACATATAAAGATATTTGATCGGTCATTTGCTTTGTTTTTCTAGCTATGGAGAAAAAAACCTTAGGTATCTACCGGCTAAATGACTCAAAAATGAGTTGCACCTGTTCGTGTATGTTTCGTTCTTTTAACCGAGAATCGTCATTTCAATTAAATTTTAAAAATTGTATATTCTGAATTATGGTAAAATATAACAGTTTACTGTCGAAAATCGTAATAAGCTTAAATTTTAGAGAAATGATTTAAATTATGATTATTACAAATTTAACTAAGAATTTTTGAATTCTTAATCGTTTTTTTTCACAGATGCTATATGTTATATAATTTAATTTACAGTTAATTTTGTTAGACTATATAGAGTACACATACAAACAGACACTACCATGAAAACCAGCTGATAGCTTCGATAGTATAGCGAATGGTTCTGCCAAAATCTTGATATCAAAATTGTCCATGATTAATTACTCTTCCAACTTTAGCTTTGTAAAAGAAAATAATGATTACACCACTTTTGGATAAGCAACGGCTTAGCTCTATTCAATTTAAAGATCTTGCAATTTTGTTTCAATCAAATTGTATATTCCAATCTCGTTCCATGCCAACGGAATTCTACTATATACTATTCGTTTGAAAAAGGTGTTTGTTGTAATTTTCAAAATCACATCTCAAACTAATTTTGGAATTCTACCTTATGTTTAATATACAAAGAGAGTTGTATCTCAATCGGTAAAAAAAATGGTTTAAGTTCATGAAAATTAAAAAATTTCCAGAGGCATGCCCAACATGTATATTATTTGCAGCAATATTTGACGGAAATCTATTTTGGTTGAGATGTCCTATTGGAAATAATTGTGAAACAAGACGCAACATAGCAGATAATTCGGAGCACCTCCAGTAATGCAATATTATGAAACAAAACGCAACACAGTGCACCATGATGGCCCATCCGGAGTAAATAAGAACTCCTTGTAATCATTTACTTGAATTCGGAAACCCTGTCTCACCAAATATTTACCAAAATCATTTAAGCAAAACGAAATGTTAAAATTATGCCAACATGACGCAACATGTTAAACATCGCACAGCAACCCACAAAAGATACAACATCAAGAAAAATGATGTAGTATTATGCAACATGGTGGAATATGCAAACATGATGCAACATCTTATAACGTATCACAAAACCTACAACATAACGCAACATCGTGCAACATTACGCAACATGGGCAACATTACCCAACATGGTGCGATGCAACATGACAGCCTATCGAGAAAATCCAAAATAAAATCAGAACTGTCCTGTACTTATCAAAATTGTCCAAGCCAAATAAAATGTAAAAAGAAGGCCGCAAGCTTCAGTACACCCCACTAAACGACCCCCAATACAAATTTAATAAGAAATATAAGAAAGTATTAAAATGATTTTTTGGTAAAAAAACTAAAAATAGGGACCCGAAGTCATCCGTGAGATTCTTTGAACCAATTTTCCGAAAAAGTGAAACAATCGTAATCGTTTCCTGGTAATTGAAAACCCACTTCACGAAATTTTATCAAAATTGTTAGAGTAAAAAAAAAAATTGTTCAGCTGAACAATTAGGGTCAACGGATCGTGCGTTATTGTCAAAATCACCTTATAATATGTGATTTTTGAATTACATATGTTAAATATTTAAATTCAAAAAATCTAATTTTTTTTAAATGATGAATGTCAGCAAGTGTATATACATAAACCGTAAAATATTATAAATAAAGCGAGTTGAATAAAATCAGTTTAAGTGACTTCATGACCTGTCCTTAGTCCTTCGCGCCAAACTTCAGAAAAAAGTTAGAAATACTACGGAAATCACTAGCGTTAGAGACGAAGAATCTAACAGCTTTGTCTGCTACACACTACGTCTGTCACACTACAATGTCCTCCAATAAGGCGAAAATCAAAAAGCTGCATGAAGAAATATACATCAAAGCAGTAGAGGACGAAAAACCACTATGCCATATTTCGTAGACGGCTACTTTGGCACAATACCAAGCCATCAAAGTCACAGTAAACATCAAGCAAAACCAGTCAAAATGTCAGCAAGGCACAAGAAGTATGCGGGCATCGTTCATGAGCACGTCCATCAATCTGAAACGTCATAACAGCCATGTATCAGACTTCAAAAAATTAACATTTTTAAGGAAAGATTAAAAGAAGGTCTACCTTAGTAGGACATCTAGCACTACAAGCCGAAAACTACAAAATTACGTACGACATCGTTATGGAGCGCGTGCAACAATAAACGAAAAATTGTCGTCGAATATACTGACACCATGTCGAACATACGAAAAATTCAACCAAATGCAGCCAAGGATAGAAGAAAAATGCATGATACAGTAAAGGAATGTAAAGAAGTTTTTGAAAACTTGGGCTACAACGTGAGCGAATGGACCACCATCCTCATTCGTATTAATGTCAAAAATCGGGATTACAACAGTCTTAAGTGCTTCCCGCATTGAAACGATTTTTACATCTCATAATGGAAAGAATCTACAGTGTAAGTGCTACCTCAATAAAATAATTCAAGGTTGATTCATATAGATTTCGAGCAAACTCGTCCAATAGAATTCAGGACAGCATTAACCAGAACCGTAAGTTCAGTTCAAGGTGTTTTCTTTGCGTTCAAAATATCAACCGTGAGGGGTCAACAACAAACAAGAAAAAGAGCAGCATCGCCTCGCTGAATCCGTTTTTGGACATTTATGGCCTTATAATAGTAAGAAGAAGGCACAAAAATTTGGACTATCTAAATCACACCTTACGAGCCTATTTATTAATTGGGCATATCATTTCTAGGGCAGGGACAACTTTTAAATGGTGCTACTTTACTGGCTCCCGCCTAAAATGTTTTTTAGATAAAATTCCCGCTATATTGACCAAATGGGAGTTAATAAATAAATACACAAACAGTTCTGGAAGCAATGGCACCAAGAATATTTATCCCAGCTTCAACACCGGACCAAATGTAAAGTATGACACCCAAAACGTAACGGTGGGTGACTTAGTGCTGATAAAAGATGATAACTTATTTCCTCTGAAGTGAGCAAAGGGTCGAATCAAGGAACAGATTTTGGTCAAAATCTATTGGGATCTCCCGATTAATGAAAACATCTTAAGTATTCAGTTTTGCCCCCATCAATTAATCCCTCTGATCTATATAGTGAAGGCACATACATTTAATCAAAAAGCTTGAGGTGAAAAATTTACCTTTTTTGTCAAAAATCTCCCTTTCCGCTTAAATTTTGGAAGATTGGTTTGAACCGTTATTGTTGCAAATTTCTGATAATTCTCATATTTGAAAAATAATTCAAAATTTTTGCAAATAACAAAAATTCTCCTATGGAATGCGGAACTTCCAGTGAACCGATTTTTGCAAAAAATCACTAGGATCTTTTTATTTATGAAAAAGCTTATATATGAAATTTCATCCCGATCAATCAATCCGTCGGGGGTAGGGTGGTCCATGTTTGCATAAGAAAAGAAATGTTGAGATATGTAACGGAACACCCCTTAGAAATGTGAAGTTATGCTAGAAAGTTAAACAGAAAAAGTATTGGGACGATCCAAAAAGGTTTAGAGGTCACGGCTTGAGCGATTTAAGAGATTGATTATTTTAAACATTATGCATTCATAATATAAAAAATAGTCCTAATTTGTCTTGTTTTTGTATTTTGGAAATTTCGTAACAATTTCGCTATTCGTTCACCGATTTCCGATATCTTTGATGTTTTGGAAAGGAAATTACACATTTCAATTTTCATTTATGCTGAGAAAATTAAATAATTTTTCTGTTCGTTTGAAAGTGAAAAATTGAAAAAAATACTGTTTTACCGTTGAATTTGATGTAAGAGACCAATGTTACTAAAACAAATGATTTGAAATCTCTTTCAATTTTGTTAGTTCATTAACAAGTGTATAAACGAAAACAAAAATTTGGAACATTTTAAATTTTATTTTCTTGACCCTTTCCGTATCACTCATGAGATGTGGATTTAAATTTGAATTTTATGTAAAAAATGGTTTTTCTAATCCACATTATCAGAAACACTTTCTAAATCCATAGTTCAAGATAGAATATTACTTAATTAAAACAGGATTTTCAAGCTTTTGAAATTTGTTAACCAGTCCCTCAAGAAATGTCCAGCAAACCGATCTTGCTAAACTCACATGACAGAACATAATAAAATTTATGTTTTTTGAGATATATTATCAATGAATGCACAAATGGTCGTCGCTGGTTTGAATTATCATCTGTGTTAAGGGTCCGGATTTTGTAACATCATGAGAATTAGTAAAATCACATATGTTAAATTTTAATTTATAATCGTTACTCAATTTTTTATCGCAATAACTTTTTTCGATCAGTAGTAATTTAAACAGGAATCTTTATGATTGAAATTTGATAATATTATTTAAATAAAAACTTTTCAATTTTTGAGATTGAATTTACTAATTTTAGCACTAGTAAAATATCCATTTCACGACTTACAAAAACGTGTATAGTGTATGTACATGTTTTCAGAAAATCAACCATAACGTTCAAAATCTACCATATTCAAAAAAGTATAAGGGCCACAAGACATTATTTTTATTTAGATAATTTCACCGTAACCGATCAAACTGCGGTGCATCAGTCTTTCCAAAATTCTTATGTGCTATGTTAATAATTATCAACAACGTGCCAAGCAAAATTTTTCACTGTAACAAATTTTTATTTGTGAAATACCACAGCTAGGTAGCCATGAAATTTTGAACAAAATTTTAGAAATCACACAAAAAATGTAATCTCGTTGCCTTAGCATTAATAAATCATATTTTATTAATTTTGTGTTACATAAAAAGTAGACGACATTATGGCTAAATGTAAATTATACTACATTGATAATGATGAAAATAAATAATTACCAGAACTACCAAATAAAGAATTATTATTTTAATTAATATTAAATATGTTAATGTAAAATGTGGTTTAAAGTCATAGTGTTTGCATTCACAAGTGTTTAAAAAAATTCCACATTGTGATGAAGAAATTTCGTCGTTATTTATGGAAATTTTTCGATATATTCACTATTTGCTGTACAAAAAGTGGCAACATGATGATACTGACGATGCTGCTGCTTTTACGTCATCGATAAAATTCCTCGACAGTTATTTTCATTTATTAAATAGATCCAAAGCAAAATACGAGCTGGACAATAAATATCGAGTTGTTTGAAGTAAATGCGGATTGCGTTTATACGATAAATCATATAAATATAGTTTATTTGGATGCATGGGGTTGGTAACAATTTTATTAGCGAAAAAAAAATGTTCAAAAATGTCATCGCGAAAACAGAAAGCCAAACAACAATATCTCAAAACCCATATAATACTAAAAATATATTTACCGACAAAAAAAATTGCTTGAACTCAAAATCTCAAAACAATAAAAATATCGAATAGCGCGCGCAGATTCCCACTCATTTGGTTCTATTTTCGGAAGATTCGAAATCATTAGGTAATTTTTCTTAAGATATTTTTTAAAATTAAAAAAACATATTACTATAAGTAGATTTATGTTCATATTTTCATTTAATAGACTTAAATAAATGTAAAATTAAATGCAAATTTCGGATTTTTTTTTTGAGATCAATTTTTTCGCCAAAACAATCAAAACTTTACAAAAGGTGATTTAATATATTTTTAAAAATATTAATTTTTGGCAATTTTGAAATTGAGAAACAGCCTATTAGTAAGTTTTTGATCTAGTCATCATTTTGGTTATAAAATATTCGGGAATACCTTTAATATGTTGGATTATTTATTTCGTGAAAAAAGTGAAAAAATAACAAATCCTGAATTACTTGAAGCCTTGTCACAAGATTTGCAGTGGAATGGTACAAAATTTAACGATTTCATAAATAAATTAAAATATTCAAAATATATAAGATTTTTTATAATTTACAACGATGAGCAAGGAATACTTCTTTGTTTACAAAAAGTATTCAAATGACCATGAAAGATATTCGATCGTGACACAATGTCGAAAATATTTTAAGTTTGAGGCAGTGGAAACGAGTACAAGAAAATTTGATTATTCAATGACCGATGGTGTGGCAATATAATTTTCAATTTCTAATTCCCTTTCAGTAGGTTTGACCCCCGTTGGGAACACTAGTTTTTTGGTGTTATTTTTCAAATTTTATATATCTGGTAACACTCGTTTTAGTGCACATTGATGTAGTGATCGTGTCAGTGGTTTCGATGAGTAAGGTTGTTCGTAAAACAGGTAAACTATTTAGTTATTTAATTATTTGTGTTGTGATACTTTTTTGAGATTATTTTATTTATTTGTGCCTTAAATGCCAAATTTGTGTTTAAAATAAGCATTTATGTTTAAATTATTATGGCAAAAGTAGGGTACTCATTTAAGGACATAGTTACTTAATGAATGTGTCCACATTTGGGGACATAAATATATTTGTCCACAAATAATTACAAAATATCTTGATGGGTGCAAATAATCATTACACATAATTATAAAATTTGTATGGTGTAGCATAAATATTTTTTTATTCATAGATTTTGTAATTCAAAATTATCTTTAATTTTACTACATTTTTTGGTTTGTTGTGAAGATTTTGAACTATTTTAAATGCAATGAACCGTGTTCCCACCTGGGAAATATTTGAAACAGCACAAACATTAAATGAAGACGATTCTGTGCTCAACACTGCTGCAAGTGCATCCAAAGACGACGATGCGGATGTAGTTGAAATACCCGCGTCATTTAAAATCACATCGAAAGTTAGAACCACAGATGAGCCACATACCGACGAAACTATTTTAGAATTAGATGACGATGATTTATGTGTTTCAAATATTGAAACTACAAAAGTTGTAGCTACTGGAGATCCTTAAGGCTCAATTTTGAAATTAATGGGCAATTTTAAACTGTGCCGATTTATTAACATACTGGGATAAAAGCTTTGGATTTGACCTTATCAAAAATGCCATTACTCTCAAACGATTTCCATAGAGTACACTTAAAATTTGTTCATAAGAAAACGACAAATTTCTTCTTCCTGTAGTTTACAGTGTTTTGTCAAGATGTCAGGAGCACCAAGTTGAAGAAATATTACCAATAGACGAACAAATAATTCCGTTTAAATGATGTCTTGATGTATACGTTTCCTCGTGGTATTAAGGTGTTTGTACTCTGTGGTAAATCCGTATGATTTTTTCATTTATCAAGGATCACGAACTGAAATTTCCGAAGAAAATAAAATTAAATTTGAATTTGGTCCCGCTGTTGTATTACATTTGGCAAAAATAATTCCACCAACTCGAGGGTCGAGAGTCTCATGATAACCTGAAGTTACTGAATCTACTGCCAACCGATGGGATGAAAAAGCCAAGAGATATGTTGATATAAAACAACCAGCTATAGTCGCGAAATATAATAATGGAATAGGTGTGGACCACCTCGATCAGACGATTGCTTACCATCGAATTTTTATAAAAAACAAGAAATGGACACTACGAGCGATTACTCACTTTTTAGATTCCGCCCATGATTCATTTTGAATAAAGTACAAAAGATATTTCGAAGCAAGAATTTCAACCAAGGAAACCGAAATAGAAGATTTATATAATTTCAGATAATAACATAATTTGATCAAATTCCAAATAAGAGGGCCACCAACAAAAGTGTCTCCACCACCAAATAGTTCCAAAAATTCAAAATACGAATCCCATCCTATAGATGTAATCCATCTTGATAAAACGGATTAATTACCGTTTCATGAAACAGCAACAAATTCGTCCAGATGCAACTTTCCAAATTGCCAAAGAAAATCGCGGGTTTCCTATAAAACATCCAACGTGTTTCTATGCCTGAACGCGAAAAGCAATTGTTTTTTTACGAATACCATATATACTAATTAATACTGCCATAATTATTGATTGAGACTGAAGTACTAAAGACTTATTATTTATTTATACAAATTATTATTTATAATGAAATTTATGTTTTCGAATTGTTTGTAAAAGCTCGTTATTCTGAAATTAAAATATTTTATTTGTGCTTTAATTTTATGATTTTTTTGACTCGTGACTGAATTTGTACTCAAAAATAGACAAATTTTAAAGCTCAATTTCAAAGTCCTGCTAATGAAAAAAGCACAAAAATAAAACTTTTTGCAAATTTTAAGTACAACTTTAAATAAAATAAAAATTTTTTTTTTGTCATGAATTGTTAGGTTTAGAACTTAGGTTAGGTCTGAAAGGGTTAAAAATGTTGCGGATGACGATACATCTAAACCAAGTAAAATTAAACCGCGAAATGAACACAACAAAAACACGACAATGAAGCTAAGATGGCGATACAAGGAAACTTATTGAAAATTCGTGAAAATATTAACGATTACAATGTTATGATTGGACTCGGTCCAGGTTGCCGATCAATTGTTGGTGGTGTACGAAATGATGTACCATTAAAAATTAAAAATACTACATTTCGACACATGACGGGATTTCACCAAAGGTTTACGATTACAAAAGGAATGGATACTATATGCACGTTAAACAACACCAACACTTTTCACCAATGTCATGCAATATGTTGAAAACCAAAATAATGAACTAAAAATCACGAATTTACCAAAAAAAATACACTGGGACAAATAAAATCACAAAAATTTGAAATTCTGATATTAAATATATGCAATTTAATTAATTAAAGCGATGAAATCGAATTGCTGTCGAAAATGACAATTCAGTTTACAAAAAATTCATAATATTTGTATTTTTTCCAAAAATATGATAATTTAAAATTTTTTAATTGCTAAACAATTACTTAAAATTTAATTAAACTTATGATATTTTCATAGTAAGTTTTAGTTTGTGAAAAATTAGCTAAATACTATATAAGATGAAACTTGGATTATAAGTAATTGTATCATTTTAGCATTTTTTTAAAATTATTTTAAAAATTGTTATTATACAAAACTCCTTCTACCTTTTGATACTTCTTCCAAGTATCAGGACATACTATGGTTCATTCCAATAGAAAATAAATATTTATCAGAGTTTACGTATGCATAGTGGAATGAACAAATAGTTAGATTTCATACTCCAATTGCGCCTTGATTTATTATTAACAAACTATCGCCTTAACATTTTTGGAATAAACATATTCGTTGGTGAAACATAAAATCAAAATTTTTATGACATAACTCCAATCGATGATGTTAATAAAACCAACTGTATAACTTGACAAATATCTGTTGGTGTGCGCATATCAGTTTACAAGTTGCTGTTAGTTATTAAATGTGAAGGTAGTAATATGTTTACAAAATAAACTGATATGTTATATAGAGTTCTTAGTTAAAAATATATTACGAGTATCAATTGGTCACTTCACGATAAAAATGAAACTGTGAATGCCCATATATGTACATATTTTATTGACCAGGCCTTTTTAGTTAATTTTCACTTCCCGTAATTTATTATTCATGTGAATAGATAGCCCAAAGTTTTGTCGAAACTTCATTAAAAAATTTTATTCGTGATAAATCCTTTATAACATTTTTAGCACAGTGGATAATTGCTAAAAATTTTATTATCTACAAAATACGTGCGATTTTATAACGTTCTACTTCAAACTAATATAAAATGTATGATACATAAGTTTTTGTATTTGCAACAAATTTAAAAAAATATATATTTCTAAAAACTATATAAGTATTATGTACATTTTAGATTATAATCGTTAATCTATTCAAACAAATCAATTTTTCAGATTTCTTTTCAAATATTAGTCTGATAATGACAAGCACGTTTAGAAAATCCATATTCATACATATCTGATAATGGCATTAAAATCGAATTTTATTAGAATTCGGCAGAGTTTTTTATATATAAGTTAACATCAAGGTCCCACATTATTGCAAGGGATCATATTCCTATGTCAGCGATAACAACACTCACACGTTACATGGCACGTTATCTCAACTCAGTACATTCCATAATATGTAACTGCAAGTTAATGGCTCAATTAAAAAAAAGTAGTTAGCAGTAATCCAGAGCAGATGACGATGTAATCGAGAGGTGGCGGAGCAAACCGAACCTTACATACCTAGATTAATTACCGACATTGTAAAGTACAAAAGCTAATTCTCGGGCCAACCAAAAGGTACACCGAAGTATAATTGTATTTGAAACATCATAAAAAACCAAATAATAGGTCACGTTGACATATCATTAGAATCATATCACCCGACTTAATTGGCAGAAAATTGCCAAAAATGTCTAACTGTGTGTGAGACTTAGGTATCCTAACCCAACATATCCTGAGTTCAATAAAATGGTTTACTAGCACTTATCTTTATTATTAAATAAAATGTCCTATACATGGACATGGTATAGGAATTGTTAAATAATGTAACAGAAATTTATAAGACACTCAACACATTAATCGAGGGTTTTAAATGAGATCTGCAGCAACTCCTTAGCACTACAGATACCTATTGTTATAAATTACCCCTATGCATAAAACGGTGTATTTATATCCAACGGAGACCCACTGGTTTGAACCCCGCTTTTTAGTCGAAAGCATTTCCAACCCAAACCAACTCCAATGTACAATAGACAGACGGTAACAGCCAATCAAAGCATGTAATTTTAGATTTTGAAGAGACCACCCACATAAATCGCAAGAAATATTTCACTATACGAACAGTTCACAGAAGATCTATCTTAACACCAGTATCAAGAAGAATTATTGCACTACGGCATACCACACAACTAAACCTTCGTTAAATATACCATTGCGGAAAGGATACTAGAATTACTGGATGAAGACAGCAATGTAGAACTCTAAGACGATCACGAAATGCCCGAACAAGTAGACATCATTTTTTTTTACTTCGGAGCTCTCTGCTCCCCTATTTAAAAGATCCAGCGGATAGCGACAAAATAGGTAAATCCGGTAGCAAGAACATCCATCATGCTATGATCATACTGGAATTTGGTCCTGATAGAAAAATTAAATTGTTCATTCGATATGGATAAAATTTACTATCACCCTCTCGTGGAGAGAGAAGAAACATATAGAAGGTTTTAGACTACCAAAAAATTTAAAGCGGTAACAATTTCGGATAGATTTCCAATTTCCGAGATGCAATCCGCCAATCTCGGCAAACATAAATCATTAGCCATCTTAGATTTGAATTGTGGGAAATATGTATAATATCTTTTGCGACATATAGGAAAACGTTGCGATGTCTATATTGACGATATAGTCACATTTGGAAAAATTTAAAAAGACCACTTCGAGAACATGAAAGTTATTTTCAAGGTTTTTGGAAAAGCCAACCTGAAAATTCAATTTCACAAATGCGAATTCCTACGGAATAAAATCGAGTTTCTATAGGCTTTTTCAAAAGGGATCAAAACAAACAACAAAAAAGTAAAGGCTTTAGCGGAATTTTCTACGCCCAAAACAGTGAAAGAGTGAATTCTTAGGGATGACGGGAGTCTAAAGCGATCCATAAGCAGTATGCTAAGCTCACCAAGCCATTGACTTCACTCTTAAGAGGTGATGATGGCTTTAATAAAGTAAAAAGTTCTCTCATTTCAAATGAGGTCGTATTAAGTATCGTTCCCCAATTTCCAAAAAAAAAATCAGTTGATTACAGAACTTAACACTAGGTGCAGTATTTTCACAAAACGGGAAACATGTTACGTTACTGTTTAGGACCTTAAACAGGACAGAGAAAAATTACACAACCAATTAAAAAGAAATGCGTTCAATTATCCCAGTCCCTTACGTCACTGAGGAATTTCACACAGATGTCAGGAAGTACAAATATTAACAGATCATCAACCTCTGACATTCGCCTTCAGTAGTAAAAATACCAGCTCCAAGTAACTAGTGATACTAGTGGAATAAAATTTTGAATTGAAGTATAAGCCAGAGAAAATGGATGTATAGTAGGGGACGCACTCTCAAGGGTGATAATTCCTACTGAAGCAAATGCAATCACTTCAACCCAACATGACAATAAAAGTTCTGCACATGATTTGGTCCCAACAATCAAAACTCGTATACTAATGTTGTCCAAAATCAACTGATACTAAAAATGGTCGAAAAATATTTCTGATCAATTCAAACCGCTTTTGTAAATTGTTCACGCAATTTCATAATTAAACCAAATTTCTCTTGCGTCGACATAATAAATATATCTAAGAGATACCGACAGCCGAATAAACAAGTAATTAATGCTACACATATATATTCATTCCATTGAAAATCAGTTAGTCCTTACCAAAATGGACAAATTGACCGTCACTTCAGTATCGGGCCCTTCCTCTACAAGTGCGAAGTAAACGGACAGGTTGAAAGATTTCATTCTATTCTTTCGGAAATAATGAAATGTTTGAGGGCAGATGGAATCGAACCATCATATGTGGAACTAGAAGAAATATCAGACAACGAATTCAACCACTCGATACCTTCGACCACCAAGAGAAAACCAGTAAAGTTATTTTAAGGACGAAGTCCAAAGATCTCTCCATAAAAATTCGAACAAGCGCGCGCGCTTAGCAACGTGAAAAAATGTATCAACCGGCGCATTATATCTATTTTGGACAGAACATTAGATTAAGACCACAACTGACTGCTATAGATACAAACATGTTACACTTAATAAAAACCGAAATACGACTGTATTAATTGAGTCAGGAAGAAGAAATACACAAGAGTAATATTAAGTCATTATGTTATTTCAATTCAGATGCGATATACGTGTTATTCTCACGAAAGCCCATTTATGCTAGATTATTTGAATACCCAGATCATTTCCAATAATAGTGGGATACAGAAACTACGACCGTAAATCAACTGTGTGCACACCTAAATCGCGAGATTACTCTATTACAAACGCTACTCAAACGACCAGAGTTTCAAATCATTATAAGAACAATTGATCTCTAAATTTTATAGGTACCATATGGAAATTGCTGACCAGCAGTTCATGAGGATTTTGAATAATATATAAATAAAAGTTAATCAAAGTCGAAAAAATAATATTAAATAGTCAATTCATTGGACTAAAGTGGAAAAGTAATAAACGCCATCATGTTATTAGGTTCGGAAAGTTAACTGTAGAAGCAATCAAGAAATAATATTTGTCATTTGCGGCTCTGGAAGAAGCTTATTTAGATCGCAAATATCAAAATTATCATTATTAAAAGACACCACATATCATTTGTTAACGAAATTTAGGAAGGCCTCATTTTGTTAGACCAATATGATGAAAATTTGTCACTAACAACTAGGCACAGATGCTGAAAAATCAGCAGTTCAGGTATTACCAGCAATTTTACAACCTACTCTTGAAGAGGCCAAATATAGAGAAATACGGTCAACACAACTGTTGAAGGATTTAAACAATAACAAGACTAAAACACATCAAATGCAGCAATCTAAGGGCATTGGATTTCTTTCAATAATCATTATCATCTCCACATTCATTATTGGTATCATAATAAATAGGAGGAGAATGTTACAAACTAATAGTATAATCAATCATGAACAATATAACGATTAAGTCTGTCATCAAAACTCAAAAGAAACTATGAAAACCCATGTTAGTATAATCCAACAGAACACATATGGCTATGTGTCCAAAGAAGCAAGTGAGGTTCCTCCCAGGAGAAAGTTCTACGAAACTATGCTTCAGGTCCTTCTCCATGCTTCGATTTTACTCACGATGCTCCCAACTGTTGGGCATCCTGAAAGCGCCCAATGCAAGTTTAAATATCGAGTATATCGCGTAAAAATGTGCTGGATGCTTCTATATATCAGGAATTCTTTAAAGTCCGTCTCAGTCAGCACGTTCACTTCCCACTTGTATACGGGCAACAGTTTTCCTTCTTATCGTATAAATATTCAAATATTAATATTCTCTTGCAGAAGATATGACTCCGATGCACCGTATACAATTTCTATTATTTTGATTATTTAAGTGTTATCACGTTTAATAAGCTTACCATTTTTTAAGAAGAAATACATCAGTCACTATAGAAATACAAACGGACAGTGCACTAAAAATGTTTTTAATTGTTCCATTCAACATCTTGATTATCAATATATTTTGAAGTAATAATAATTTGCATTAACTAAAATGTCAGCAAAAGCGTTCAAAATATGGAAATCATTCGATCACAAGTGGCATAAGTAAAAAGTTTGTGCAGTTTACTATGAGTAGTCAACAGATTTAACGAAGTGTCAACGTTATCGACGAGTTGTCTATGCGATCACGAAGAAATTAGTTGATGACACGCAAAATCCTATCACTGCTCAGCGCAGACGATTTCGTCGCCAAATACCGATTATACACCAAAAATGAATATTAGCCAAAACCAATCCTGTAAAATTGCTTCAAACATTAGGCGGCTTGATTCACATATATCGGGTTTTTCATTTGGGACTTGACAACTTTGAACTTTCACTGTGAATGCACCCTTAAACAAATAACAAACTGTCAGTGTCAAAACATTCAGTAAAGACAACATTTTCATCATGGTGAAGTACACGAATGAATAACGTTTACAAATAATTAAGTTTACTACCAAAATTCCGAGTCAGTGATTGGAACTGCAATAGCGTTAATTCCAATTTTGGGTCGTTATTATCGTCCCAGCCAAGTCATAGTCTAGTCTATGGATGTTCCCAAGCTAGTGAGACGGGTTGGTCGAAGTGCCGAAAATATCGGTACCGTACAAGCATCCGTATAAACGAACCAAAACAGTCAATTCCCCGGCGTTCTCAAGAATTAGGCATCGCTCAGACCACACTTTGGCGAATTTTACAAGAAAGGATTTTGGCCTGCACCCTTATAAGTTCAATTTAACACAAAAACTTAAACTACTTGATCATATGAAACGACGTACGTTCTCGGATTCGGCTCCGGCAATGTTGAAAGAAGATGGCCAATTTTTGGTCAGGTAAAAACTGTCGTGTGCTTCAAGAAACACCACTTCATCCGCAAAAAAACCATGTATTCTGCGGTTTTCATTCTAGTGGTATCATTACACCGTTTTTTTCGTTGATAAAAATGACCGTAAAATTACAGTCAATAGAGATTGCTACAGAGACATATAAGCTTGACATTAATTATATCTGTTTTTAACAAGACAGCGCGACATGCCACACAGTGGGTCTTACAATTTATTTATTGAAATTTGAATTCGATGAACGTGTTATATCCAGAAATGGTCCTGTACGATTGGCTACCTTGATCGTGTGAAGTAACACCTCTAGGCTTTATTATGGGGCTACAATAAAGCATTGGTCAAGAGATAGCGACCTTTTCTATCGAAATATGTAGCCGAGTCATTGAAAATTGGGTGCAACGAATCGACACCTGTAAACGTACCCGTGGTGGACATATGAACGATGTCGAATTCTATACATAAATATTTTGATTGCACTTCAAGCCAATAATAAAATTTTCGAGATATCTCAAATGGGTTGCGTTTTATTAATAAAAAAAATACATTCTCAAATCCTTATTGGAGACCGTTTTAAAAATTTACATTCATTGTGTCCTCGGTCAATGTAATATCAGTGGCAACAACCAAAAACCACTTAAGTTGACTTACGTGAGAAATGATATTGTTTCAAATTTGAATTCCTCAATATCGATTTCATATACTGCCAAAATTTCAGAAGTCTAGCACTATGAATAAATTAAATATAACAAAAACAATAACCACTTAAGTGTGATATTATGAATTTTGATCGCAGAAAAAACATTTAAGTTGCATTTAAATCATATTAAAAATGGCAATTAAATTTTTTTTTTGACAAAGTTGACCTAAGCGTTTTCACAGTATGAAAATAATTAGTTTTTTCGAGAAAAAAATTTGAAACAAAATCTTATGTGTGAGTTAAGTGATTTTTGAAAAAAAATGTTGTGTTTTTGTTTTGCTTAACCCTCATGTGATTGAAGAAAAAATATCTTATTTGAGTGAACCCTACATGCAACTTTTCTTGAAACTATTTTTTTTGCAATTATGAAATTTATAACGGATTTTGCTAAAATTGCATATATTGAAAACAATTTTGCATTAGCTGCAACTTGTCAGTTTTCGAAGAACATTCTGTAAAAAACGTAAATAATCCAACATATCAGATCATTGGAAAAAATGATCGATATAGTAATGAAAAAATGTTGATTAGTGTTTTTGAAATAAATAAAAATATAAACATAAATTAAATGAAACAAATAAACAGAAATACAAACAATGAAATACAACGACATATAACACAAAACTATAAAATATTTACATACTATTTCTTTCAAATATAGTGTTAAATATGTAATGGTACCCGGGTACCTTTGTTACTTTAATTCGTACAACTAAAATACTTTTTGCTCTCACGTGCGTCCAAGTTGTAAAATTTCTCATTTTGAAGTCTGATCGTAATCTATCAATTGAACTAGAAGTTCTCATAAAACTAAAACTTTTTATTATGACTGGAACATACAAAGCTAGACGTTTAAAAGTGCAAAAGGTACCCGGGTACCTCGTCACTCACATAAGGGTTAAGTGAAGTTACGTGTTTTTTTGGAAAAATTAAATCGTAAATTTTTTAAACTAATTTTGTAATAATATACATAAGTGATTTTTTCGGAATTGCAACTAATAAAAGTTTAAAAGTAAGTTGAGTTAAAAGCTTTTTAAAAAAACATCTTTAAAATTATTGTTGGTTTAAGTGTTTTTCTTTTAAATTAAATTTTTTAACCTATCTTCCAACGCTACTGTTTTTGATATCAGCATGTCTCATCGTACAAAATTAATGTTGGCCATGGCCAAATAGGATCGTATAAATCAACAAACATGTCAGCGATCCCCACGAAAACTTGAAACATTTCAAATTGGCACCATGATAAACGCTATGAATGGAGTGAACGTTACCGAGACCACCGAGCAAGATTATTCGTTTCAGGAATTTGCTTTGCAATTGCCCGAGAAACTATGGTAAATATAACATACGATTTGTTTTTAATACACTTTATTATCCTTTCAGCGAATCCTATGAAATTTTCTGAAAATTCCAAAATATTTTCACCCCCTGTTCTCAATGAAACTGCATCGTCATTTGTCAATGGACTCTTTTTTGATCCATCGAAATATACAATATAATAATATTTCTCTCAGGTTTAATTAGCATTGAGGAACCGTAAACTCGAAGGCAAATTAAGAGCATTATTCGTCCTAAAACACAAAAGTATACCTGTGTTTATTATCTCAAAATCGGGCTTGAAAATATAAATGTTTATCAAAAATGTTTCAGAAAAACATTTGATGAGACAGATAATGTGTTGAAAACTGTAATTAAGAAAAAAATGTTGATGGGGGACACAAAGTCTTTATGCGATTTACGAGGCAGTGGATCGCCTAGTTCTAAAATACCCAAACCAAAAATTAACGAAGTGAAAGTTCATGTTAATAGTTTTCCCAGTTATGAAAGCCACTATTCAAAACGTCATACTGAAAAAAGATATTTGAATTCCGATTTTAAGCATCGCAAAGAAGTATAACATGTATCGGCAAAAATATAGTAATCCAATATCATTGACGAAGTACTATGAAATATTTAATGGTAATTTAGCAAGCAATATAATATAAATGATTTTATCAATTTGTTTGTAATACGCAGTACGTTTGTAATACAAGTTTAAGCGACCAAAATCCGATGTATGCAGCGTATGTGAAAAATTCAAAATTCAGATTCAAATTTGCAAAGATAATGCATTAAAAAATGAGATTACTCAAAAACAGACGTTGCATCACGAACAAGCTGATTTTGCCTACCAATGCAAAAGAACTGATAAAACGATTGATTTGCAACAATGTTTGCCGACTCCATACTTGGAAAATTCACTTTCATTTTATAAACGTCAACTTTGGACGTTTATAATTTTACAGTGCATGATCTAGTTTCCAATCAACCATACTGCTATATGTGGAGCGAAATTGACGGCCACTGAGGAAGAAATGAGCTGGCATCCTGCTTATTTGAACATTTGAATTCCCTTGATGCGAATACGGAGCATGTTGTTTTGTACAGCGACAACTGCGCTGGGCAGAATAAAAATTCAATGGTCTCATCCATGTTTTCTGTGTTTATGTGCAATAATGCAAATATAAAAATAGTAGATCATAAATTTTTAATATCAGGTCACACGCATATGGAATGTGATTCCGACCACGCATTTATCGAGAGGACAAAGAGAAAAACATCATCACATGTACCTCGCGATTGGTTTCAGTTTATACGAACAGTGAGCACTAAACAGACCTTTTTGGTAAATGAAATGCTCGCTAGGATTCATTAGACCAAATTTATGTGGCGAAAAGTGGATCAAGAAAAAAACAAATTCGTTTGGCAAAATCTTCAATGGCTTCGGTACAAAGAAGACTTTGGAACTATTTACTACAAAAATTTATTAAGTGAAGAAGAGCCATTTAAAATTCTTAACATTTGCCGCCTGGGTGTTAATAACATAACTACAACGGATATACCTAAATGTTACGCCGGTCCCCTAAAAATTAGCAAAGAAAAAAAGCGCAATCTTTTGGATTTACTACAATTTATTGACCCATCACTTCATCATTTTAATTTGAATTTGGTCGACGATAATGTGGATAACATGAGCCCATCAACAGATACAGACAGGGGAACTGATGCCGATGACGATTAATATGAATTTTGTTATAATTTTACTTTGTTCATTTTTTTTAGTCTTATGTGTGCTGGCAATTTGTACCTTAAGTTAACGTTATGTATGAAATTTAGTTCAGAAAATAAACTTAATTTGAATTAAGATTGATAAATTGAAATGTTTTATTTTGAAAAAAACACTTATGTTGACTAACGTAACTTTCTATATTTCTTTCCAGTTTCGAAGAACCATTAAAGTTAAATAAATGAAAATCACAAAGAAGATTGAAAATATTTTTAAAGTTTTGAAAATTCAATAAATTGCACTTAAAAATACTAACATTTTTATATAATAAACGTTTGTTAAACTATAATAAATTTTTTCAAAATCAAAAATTAATAATGTTTTTACTCTACTGACAAGTTGACATTTCTTGACAAGCGTTAACAATTATTGGCCCTAACGGCCCTCTATGAGTAGTGATGCATTAGAAAGGCGATGCCTCGTGATCGGTATATATTTTTATCTTCAAAACTGTATTTTTCATCACCGGATAAGCCAGAAAAATGAAGCAACACTCACTACATCAGCAATTTAGATACTTGTCTCAAATGAACATACAGAAAATGCAGGAAAAATAGCGCTTTCTAAAGTATCGATGAGTCAATGACTGAATTCAAAGGGAGGTACTTTAGGCTAAAGGATAAATAAAATAGGTGAATAATGTTTTGGAATCTAATGTCAAATTTTGTTTCGACCGATTTTTTATGTATATGCTACTTACGCCTACTCGAAAGTATAAATTATCTTGCTGTTGGTACTTGTATGCAAATCGAAATAATTTATCAAACTTATCAAAAAGAAATACAACCGCGTGAATCGAAATTCAAATTTTTTCATCCCGACTTACATGTGCAAAATAGGAAGGCAATAAAGAAGTAATGGTTTAAAGTAATTGTTGTACAGATGCTTTGACCAGAGTAACAAAAATCATAAAGGATGGGTCAAAACTGCCAATATTATGCCCCCCCTCTCTTTACTAAATACGGCTGGCTGGCTGGTTCATATACGTAGCACCACCTGCCTTCCGCCCAGTGGGTTTTCAGTCTAATTTGATTCCACAGTTAGGTTCAAGATGATGATAAATTATAATACGACAAGAAAAAGTATCAAATGTTAACTTATTTGACTTCTAGATGGGATACAACTAGATAATTACCTCATATCTACCTATAGACAATAATTTTATCAGACTGGCAAACGTGAAATAAAAAGATCATTATGAGCAAATTGTGTTTTAATAGCATTTCCGAGATTGCCGACGTAGACAACCAGGTAAATTACATCACATAATCTACCTCACCCATCCCTGAGTACAGCCCTTTATTATTAAAATTATAAAACAATTCAATTACAGCGCAAACAGTTTTCCGCTGCAAAATCACTAACCCAATTCGACGTTCAAAAAAATTATATAATTAATGAACGACGATACTCATTCAGTGCATAAATTAATTAAAAATAATTATTTCACAGTTTGCGAAATAAAAAGCTTGACTGCATCTGTTCATCATTCGTACTTAGTTCATCATACAACAATAGACAAAAATTTTCAGAGGATTTTCTTTTGATTATTTTTTTTGCGATTTTGAGACAAACTCGACTCAATTAATTATGTTAAATTGTCTAGAAAACTTTACACTTAAATTATATATATATATATAAACTTCCCGACCAGAAACAAAAGCTCTTATTTCAAATATGTAAAATGTTTATCCTCGACATACACATACACACACAAAAGCACACAAACTAATCCATTCAAAATAGAAAATCGTAAAAAAATCACACGAATATTTTTCCTTATTCATAAAGGTGGAAATGTGACGTGTATATAGGAGCTTTTTCAGATTTTTTCATGGGTAAACCGAAGTTATATTATATACACGTCTCTATATATGCTGTATAGAAGATTACCGTGAAATTATAATTTTTTTTTTTTATTTAGCTGCTGCTGTTATATTCATCTGTACACAGATTATTATAATAAAGTTATACCATCAATCATTTTTAGTTTTGGATATACAAAAAAACGTTAAAAAGAAAGCTCACGAAGCAAACGAAATATAAAAGACGATTTTATCTTGCATTTTAATCTCTTAAGCAGACTTCTAGTGAAAAATGAATATTCCAAAGAGCGAGATACAATACAAAAAAAAAATTTAATTTAATTTAATGAAATTGAAATATTTTGTTATTTTATGTGTCGAGCACAAAAAATTGTATCTTTAAGTTTTCAATTAAAATTAATTAAGGAAATCGGACGAGCATATACAACATCAGCAAAAAATAAAAAGCTTTCATCTCAAGTTTTTGTAATTAGTAAAATCAATAAGACATCTGACCTTGAGAATTTATACACATTTTGACGTACAGTAACGAACCGAAACTAAAACGAAAGTTAATTTAATTTCAACTTTTCTAATATTGTAATTTAAAGCACACAACGTAATCAAAATATTACGAAAAAAAAAATAACAAATCCGTAATTAAGGTTAGTTAATACACTAGGAACCACATAGTTTGGTAAATTATATCCTTTTTTGTGTACCGTATATATGTAATATACAGTAAATATCCGTTTTCGAAGCACAACCTTTTCCCAGGTATATAACAAACAACAAAAACAAATAAATTAATTATTTATGCATCCAGTGGTCGCCTGATTTTATTTATATATATATATATATATATATATATATATATATATATATACGTTGTATACTCGGAGCTTTTTACATATAAAATATTTTTCCGATACATATATAATATTAAAAGCTTTCGAAATGCATTTTTGTTGTGTGTTTACGAACTTTTTTATTAAAAAAAAAATATATATTTATTATTCAGTATATTGTGTTCCACTTGAATTTGTATGAAATAATAAATTTTATATATTTTTTTGTTATACTATATAGAAGAGGCACTAGAAACTTTTAAACACTTTTTTGGTAGCACTAAATAACTTATCAACTCAAAAACAGGTTAAAAATAAATAACAAATTACTAAAAAGCTCACAACTTTTTTTCACAATATATTTTAGAATAAAATCAATTCAACCAACCAACGAATGTTGGTAATTAGAATTACATTTTATTTATAATACAATTAAGATTTTGAAAGCACAACTCATATAATATTCCACTCCACAAAAAAGAAAAAGAAAACTTTTTTACTTTTTATAGCATCACACACAAAAACACAATTTATTCCCGATTTACAAAAAAAAAATCGAATTAAGGAGAATATTAAATAAAATAAACTTTTAAATATTTTTTTGTACACTAAAACTATTTAAAATAAATAAACAAAATAATTTAAAGTTTGGGTATTTAATCATCCACCGCGCGTTCCAATAAAATTTAGAAAAATAAAAAGTTGCTGACGGCGCAACAACTTTTTTAAGACTACTGGTACATAAATTTTCTTTTCGATTATTGTTGTTATTATTACTATTTTTACGCTACGTGTGTAACACGAGTAACGGCAAATCGTTACGAAAAAAAAAGAAATATATTCTTTACTACACTTCGTCGAGACGAGATAAAAAATCCGAACAGTGTATTCGAGTAAAAGGGGAAAAATGTTCTGGTAACGGAAAACGAAAGTATTTCAACACTCGTTACAATATATACTGTAAAATACACACACACACATGTAAATATATATTTTTATAGTACAATTTCCAATATTGTTTTACTATAACGGGTCAAGTTTTTTTTATTTGGTATATTTTTCGCGGTAAATTGCCTTTTTGTATATAATATGGTTTAGGGTGGTGGTATAATATGCTAAAATCTGGAGGAAATTCAATATTCTGTGTACAGTAGCATAAATAAATAATTTGTGTATAGATGAATGGGAAATATTTTTTCAGGTGAATTTTTCTCTTCTCGTTATTATTATATTATGTGCGGGTGTGTTAGTGTACCGAGGTGGAAAATAATGATAATAGTAATGTGTATAATGCAGGTCAAGTTTTTTACTTTTCTTCTATGAATGCTATCTATTCAATTTATGGATGGTGAGAAAATATAAAAGTTATTTTACAGGATAAATATAATTTAGCAGAGCGTATGAAGCGAATTCAAATCAATTAATCAGTCGTGTGCTTAAGCCAATAATTGTAAATTAATTTAAAAATAGAGTTACATAAACATTTTGAAAATGTTTCGCTTTAATATCTACATGTTTCGATTGTAGACATTCAATTCGCAGAACACAAATGGACTTTTATCTGTATTTATCGCTTCTATAAAAAGACCTTGCATTATTTTATACTGACTTGGAAGTTCTTGTGCAAAAATTTTTAACAAAAATAATATAGTTATGTTAGATGATATAAACATCGGTCGAAACGGAAATGAATCTTATAATTACCAAGCCACACCAGCTTCATAAGAATTTGCTAGTCTTCTAAATAAATCTACTATAAGTGCGAAAATAGTTGGATTATGATTTACTTAAACGTGATATGTAGTTTTATTCATTCTTAATGCTAATAATCTACTCATTATAATAACAGACCACGTTTTAATTGAAATATATATTCGGTTATCTTCGATTAAACCGGGCTAATTTGAAGAGACTCCAACTTTTTTATACGTATATAAATATTAACAAAGTTAAAGTTCACTTAAAATTAGAAAATCAGGAACCCATTTACCGTCAAACCAGTTGTAAATCTGCATTTGATAATTTCTATAATATCTTAAATTCGCATATTGTATCATCGAAATTTACGATTAATCCACTAAAAGTTAAAAATCTGAATCCGTGGATGGCCTCTATGCCAATGGGCAAGATTACAAAACTAAAAAATTTGTCATGGAAATTAAAACGTTATCGACACAATGAAAAACTAGAAAAGATGTAAGAAAAACTTGCAAATAATGTAAAAACGGAGGTAGGCATATTGATGATATTTTATACGAAATTCACCCAATATATCGAAGCATCAAATTTGCCTTCGAATCGGATAACTAATCAGATCAAACTATAACCAACATCCCCGCAAAAAATTCCACAAGTTTTTCTAAACTTACCACAGGACTTACCCAGTCAAGTTTCTAGATATTAACAAATTTTTGGAGTTCAAGAAGATTAGTAGAAGTAAGATGCGCTACTTCGTCGAACACATTAATTCTACGAGTTTTTGCATGCAATCAAACGCAGTTAAAAAACAAACGATTTGAAGGCTTAAATGAAATGGATAATATACTCTCCTGGTTCTTTTCTTAGTCGACGTATTGAAATTCTTATTTATCCTCAGCCTATACTGTCTGGTGCATTTCCAGATATTTTAAAAATAGCTATTGTGATTTCAATTTAAAAAAAGACATAAATACATAAATTTCGGTTTGGACTGCATTTTTAATACCAAGATGGCGAAAGTGTAAAGTCGCATTTTGATGTTGGTGAAGTAAAACTTTGATTTAAATTAATTAAATTAAATTAAAACATCAGCTAATGTTTTTGCTATACTTTGTGTTTAAAATTCTCAATCATTAACACTATACATAATTGTTTTATTAATATTTTGATGTGAAGATTTTAAATAAAAATTACATTTAAGTGAACAAAATAGCGGAACATCTAAAGGTTTAATTTTTCCAACTAAAACGCTATGTATAGACGTCACTTATTATGTTATACGTTCTTCGTGTTAAGACCGTATAAAGCCGTTGTGATTTGAAATAATTAATTTTAAATTAATTAAAACAGCAGTTAATGTGGTGATTATGTGTTTAAAATTCCCAATCATTAACATTATTATTGTTTATATTAATATTTTGTTGTGAATATTTAAAAAGAACAATTATTTAAAACTCTATGTGTATAGACTTTACTTATTGTGTTATAAAATCTTCTAGTTACGACCTTATAAAGCTTGTTGTGATCTCTATTGAATAATAATTATGGTGAACCGCGACGGTGGTAAATATGCTGGTCCTACAACCCGTAAACAGTCAACACGGGACGAGGATTTTAATTTGGAAAATCCTACAAATAAAGACCTACTCAATGCAATTTTGTCCATCCATAAAAGTAACGAGCTAATCAACAATAAACTTGATTCTGTCATGGCTGACATCAATAAGCTGATAGTTGACAACGATAATAATAAAACATTAATACAGCAAAATAAACACGAAATTGTTTTGGTTAATAATGAAATAACTCGCAGTTGAAAGCTGAACTTGAATTTCAAAAACAAATGGAATTTAATAATGACATAAAAATATCTGGTGTGCCGTACAATACAAATATTACCTCCGAAGATCTGCTGAAATCCATTTGTACAATAATTAAATGTAAACCTGATTAAATAATACCATCATTTACTCGAAGGATTGAAAGCAAACTGCAAATTCAGTACTTCCTTAAATTTATTGACCTGAACAGTAAGGAAGACTTCATGAAGAAGATCCGTCAAAATGGACTATTACTTTTAGCCCAGTGTTTGCCGCAGCCATCTCACACGGACAACATAAGTCGAAAACTGTTTATCAATGATCGACTCACTAAATCAAACTTGGAAGTGTTAAAACAGCTAAGATATTTACGTAAACAGAAAGTTATAACAACCATCTGGTTTCGAAACGGTACTTTCTTTGTTAAAATTAACAAAGATGACGATTCGTTTACCTCTATCAACAATTTGGATGACTGGATCAAGTACTTTTTTATGTTTATTGTGATTGAAGTCTGTGGTTCGAAACACATATACATATATTATGAGTTGCTATTTTCAAGTGATAAACTTTACCTTTTAGCTTTCTTGTTTTTACATACATAGTTATGGATTCCGGTGATTTATCTGACAAAATTAATTTATTGTATGAAAAGTATTGTAGTTTTGATAATATGGGGTTCGAACGAATTTTATACATTAATTCAATAAGTGTAAGAGGTAATAAACTCGTTGAAATTGAATTAACAGTTGAAATTTTCACAGGCCACCAAAAATTTTGATTATATCCGAAACCACCTCCGTGAAGCTAGCCCGACTTTTCATCGCGAAATTTTAATTTTTTTACTTATGGCACTACAACTTCTGTCATGACACAAAATATAAGCAAATTATAACTATAAAGCAAATTTGTGTCACACGCAAAATATAAATATTAACTAATTGTGTATTAAATAAATATCGAACTAATCGTGGCTTCTAAATTTTGATAAAATAATAAAAAAATATTACTGCTGTAACATCAAATTAAAAAAATTATTAGGCTAAGTTTTCAAAAAAAATTTCACTGGAATTATGGGAACTAAACTTTATCGGATATTAATTGGAGTAAATTCTATTATATCTCGCCTTATAAAGGATTCATGAGCACTTGACCTATGTACATCACAATTGCTAAAAATTTGACTAGAAACCGACAGAATTTCAGAAAAATTCTATCTGGAATTATCTGGACATAGTCGTTTGAATATCGCCTTACAAAAGATTCACAACCACTTCACTTATACAAAAGAATTCGTTAAAATCTTGGCTACAAAACTAGAATATTTCCTGAATCCTTACAGGATATAGTCGTTTGAATCTCCACTCACAAGCGATTCACGAGCACTTGGCATATACCACCGGATTTGTTGAAGTTTTAAATACAAACTGAGAGATTTGTAGAAAAATTCTATCTGGAATTATCTAGACATAGTCGTTTGAATCTCTACTCACAAGCGATTCACGAGCACTTGGCATATACCACCGGATTGACTATATCTACACAGTTAGAAATTTTGCTGCAATTTTTAATGCAACCCTAGCATTAAAGCTTATACGATGCAATCATGTATTACATTCAAATGTAAAGCTTGCATTAAAAATAATTATGATGCAGTTGCGTCAAAAATTACTGCAGTACTGCGTTGAAAGAAAATGTCTATATAATCTGCGGTTAACTAATTTTTAGCGAATTTATAATAATTCGCTAAGTCATTGTGTATACTGTTAATATAACCTTAAAACATTTTTCATATATTTGCTGTGTAAGGACGCCAATTGATTAACGTCAATCGAGTTGGAAGTAAAAAACCGCAATCTGTGGAATTTGCCTTATACTTTTAGTTTTAATACAAAATAATATAAGTGTTAAAACAATTATTTGGGAATTTTTAATGTAGTGTGCTTTACTGTTTAAAGTACTGGACTATACAGTTTAATGACACTTACGACAAAAAATGATCCTCCCAAATGGATATTTTGATTATTTTTTAATGCAATGTGCTATAAATTTTAATATAACTTGTATCAATTTTAACAAAATATTCCGTTAAAATTTAATGTAAACTATACAATAAAAATTAATACAATTAGCATTAAAATCTGATATAATGCAACGTTTGCATTAGTTTGTAATGCAAGCTTGCTCCGGACCTATATGCAATGCAACTTGCATTACATACGGCATATTTTTTCAACTGTGTAGATAATTCCAGATAGAATTTTTCTACAAATCTCTCAGTTTGTAGTCAAAACTTCAACGAATCCGGTGGTATATACAAAGTGCTCGTGAATTGCCTGTGAGAAGAGGTTCACACGACTAAATCTCTCAGTTTGTAGCAAAACTTAAATCGACTATATATAAACAACAAAACAAAATTTCGGGCCGAAATTTCTTTCTATATTCATAGTGTTCAATCACGTTATGCTAATTGAGTTTCCGCATTATCGTTTTCTTGTTAGGTTTGGGCTGTGTAGGTTTCCAAACAGTTGAGGGAATAATTTAAAAATACGTAAAAGTTATACATATTTATAATTTCGGGCTGAATGCTCTAAATGTCATAACAGATTACCATAACACATTGTATTGTCGCGATAGTGGTAGTTTTCGGGCTGGGATATAAAACTTTTTCGATAGCTATAGTGTAGTATTGCTAACGGGGTTTTTCAACTGAATATCGGGCTAGCTTCATTTACCAAGCAAAACTAATAAATATTAAAAATACATAAAAATAATTTTAAAATTTCGGGCTGAATGTTATAAATGTTATGACATTGTATCATGACACTATTTACTGTCGCGATAGTGACATTTTTTCGTGCTGGTATAGTAATCTGTTACGATAGTGATAGTTTAGTGTTGCCATCGCGTTTTTTTTCAGGCTGAGTATCGGGCTAACTTCATATACATTCCGAAACCTGGATATACAGGAACGAGACTCAGTATTTTAACTTACCCAATTTTATTCTCTATTGCTGTACGAGATACGATGATCCGGTGGGGTTTCAATTTTTGTTCGCAATAGTCTAGTTTCATCCATTGTGTTTAACGAAACTATAGATTTTGCCAGTTATTTAATTGTTGAAATTGGAATCGCCGAGTTGCCAAAATCGTTCAAAGTGTGTGGATTATATCGGCCGGAAAAAACCAATCTTGGCGCATTTATTGTCAAAATAGAGGAATTAACCGTTAATTACATAAATTGCGTCTTCTTAGGTGACTTGAACAATAACAGGCCAATAATTTTGCAACCCAGAAACTGGAGTGAAGTTTGCTTGGAAGTGGTTATGATATTGTCAATTTCCCCATCCATATGTGCGTTCACCGATCTAATTGCTTACAAATACAATCTTGATAGTGTCGACGTTAGTTTCTCTAACCATAAAGCTCTTGTATTGGACATGGGTGTGAAGTTTAAAGCTAATAAACTGTACAATCTCAAGTCTTAATTTAATCGTAAAAGAATTTCGCAGCTACTTCGTTCTCGTAAAACAGTTTTATTCTGGTATCACTAGCAGTTTTTTGTTGTTTCTGTCTAACATAATATGTAGTAATACTATCTCCATAAAAGAAAAGCGATGTCACAAGCCTTGGGTTACTACCGAAATTTTGAAATTGGTTTAAAAATTAGAAATAATTTTTGACCAGCTGCATAAGAAATTTCCACTTAACAATTTCTTTAGATCGACTTGGCCGCCTTAGGAATATAGTAGCTAACAAGAGCAAATTTATGAAAAAGAAACACTACGACAACCAATTTAAGAACAATAACTCCGATTCTCGTAAAAACTGGAAGCTAATAAACCAAATTGTATTTAACCGCACAAAAGCTAACGTACCAATTATTATTTCCGACGACTCAGGCAATATCTTAGAACCACTATCTTCTGCAAACATGTTTAACAAATATTTTATAGAAGTGTCAAACAATTGTATCGAAGTGTTGCGTTCGTTCATAAAACGAAAAATAGTTCAATATTTCAGACAATATTCACTGTATTCTTATTCTGAACCTTTAGATATAATTGAAGTATTTCTTCCCGAAATTAACACCATCATAGATAATCTTAACTCACAAGCAGCTAACGGATACGATTCTATTTCTGTGAAATTTTTAAAAATACATAAGCGCAGTATATAATTTACGATATTCTACATATAATAAATAGTTCCATTCATAGAGGTATCTTTCCTCGTTCTCTTAAAAAATTAATTGTAACTCCGATTTGGTAGTCTGGTAATAAGCAAATATGTTCTAATTACAGACCTATTTCTGTTCCTAATTCCATCTCCAAGATATAGGAGAAAATTATTTATAATATTATAAATATTTTTTTTTCGTAAACACAACGTCATTAATGATTACCAATTTGGTTTTACTTCCGGCTCTAGCACAGAATCAGCTGTAGCCAATTTTATGAATAATGTTTATCAGGGTACTAATTTCAGGCTGTATGTTGGCGCTTTGTGTATTGATATTCGCAAGGCTTTTGATTGTGTCGACCATGCGATATTAATATAAAATTTAAAGTACTTGATCCGTCAGTGCAGCTGTTATCTATAATAGAAAGTTACCTAAGCGAGCGCAAGCAATGTACCATTGTTAATAATGTCCGTAGTGACTATGTATTAGTTAAATCTGGAGTACCGCACAGGGTTCTACTCTAGGCCCTTTGTTGTTTATTTTCTATACAAATGATATGTTTAATCTGAACTTGTGTGGTAAATTACAAATATACGCAGACGATGCTGCTTTAGTTTATAGTGGTTCACAGAGAATTTCTGTAGTAAATCAAATTCACCAAGACTTACTTTTAATTAATAACTATATCTAACTGCGAACAGGTTATCCTTGAATCTAGACAAGACTAAGTATTTAATGTTTGAGAATAAACCAAAGCAAAGTAATGTTGAATCTTTTTTCTATTTTAGAGGTTCAAAAGTTCTAGCAATCTCTTCATTCAGATATTTGGGGTTGGTTATAAATTCTTAATTAAAGTCTGAACACATAAACAAATTATATAAGACCATATCGCCAATGGTATTTGTAATTAAACGTTTTGCTTACGTTAAGTCGCACATCAAATATATGAGTATGATCTGGTCGGCTGCTGCAGGTTATTAACTGTGCCTACTACAAATTTTACAAAATAAGTCTATAGATATTATCAATCGCCTAGTCTAACCCCCACCTCCCTTCTATATAGCGAGCAAATCTAACCCATTGCGGTGCTAGGTGATTTTGATCTGTTAATTTTTATTTTTAAAGTAATTCATCGTCTAGTCAAATGTAATTATACCGTTCAAAGAGCCAATGATCATCAAAACTACAATACTCGGTTTAATCAAGATTTTCATGTTTTGACTCTGTGAATTAGCAAAGACTCTAAAAATGTATTTTATAGGGGGTTGTACTATATAACCGGAAGAAGTAAAACAAATTCGTCGTATAGGTCAATTCAAACAAGCTGTCAAGAATTATCTGTTTGGAAAATGGAAAAATACACATATTTGTGTGTTTAACATTGATACATCGATTCTTAAAGATTGATATCACAATACGAGTATAAAAAAGATAGCTAGATATGTTCAACCTCGTAGCAGCACTATTCACAATGAACTTGGAGAATTAGTTATGTAGACAAACAACGTCCTTTAAGTGTAGCAGTATTATTTTGCCTCTCTTTTAAATCGACCAGTACCAGCGTCTGCTAGCGAAAACATTTTATCTCCTTTGCAGCAGTCCAACATCAGATGTCAGAACTTTTATCAACGAATCGATTAAATTGCAAAAAACTACTTTAGAAAAGCTATTCTAAACACTGGTTATAAAGCTTTTTCAATATAATGGCAACAATTATATCGGTGTATAGTGAGCGTATCATGTACACTGTTAAACTCGAGCGAATATGTAATAAAGTGGACTGTATAATTTTATCTTTACTGGATGGATGGCTCGGTAATTAGAACACGATTCACTGAATACGATACCAATAAAACACTACACGATTTGTTTGATAACTTATAATTTTATTTGTTTTACACCACCGCCTTTGGCTAATCAATTAATGTTGTGTACTGCTTTGAAGTGTGATATGAACAACCAAACTGAATTTTGCAAGATGACAAGTATTTTCTGCGTTGATTACAAGCATGAAAAATTGTAGGTAATCCATTACGATTCGCATGAAGTTAGTCTACGTTATGGTTTCTCATCTTGCAACATTCATTACAAGAAAAATGAAATCACCTAATAATTATACTATACTATTTGACAGACGTAAATGACAAATGACAATACGATTGTTGTCACAAATATCAAATGTTAGTAGTTTTGTAGGTAAGTAATTTGTGTTAAATTAAACTTATAATAACTTAAATTATATAATAATATGTTAACTAATTTAATCTACATAATTTCAGGTGATGGCTGGAGTATTATATACGTATGGATCCATAGTGTCCGAGGTGAATTAGCCGGTACACATCAACGGAAAGCTAAGTATTATTATTATGTTATATGAATTGAAATTAATACATAACATTTGTTTCAGAATGAATCAACACTTTCAACAACGATGGATTCGCGTATACATACATATATATAAATATAAATAAATATAAAGAAAAGATATTTTTGTGATGATTGTTATTTGTGTTTGGTGTGCGTCTCGGACATACACCTTAGTGTGGAGAACAGCCAAACAGATGACCTTCACTCTTAAGATTATATCGGAGAAATTGATTGATTGATTGATTGATTGGACTGTAGAACCAAGTGCTAGCCAAGAGTCCCGGATAACGCCGGGCCTATTCCTACAGCCTGTTTACATATAACAATAAGAAGGATAGGAAAGGTTTTTTTTTTTTTACTTTTTTTTTTAGGACGGAACGATCCGGTTGCAGACACCTAGCGATCGTACGGCACAACACAATTCTAATCTACTTCTAATCTACTAGGAAGGATAAAGGCTTAATAGGTTTAATGGATAACGATGGTATTGCTTTGATCTTCAACAATTGCCTCAGTAAATCAGCAACCTGAGAAAAAATAATATTATTTCACGTGTATCTGGATTTCCTGTAATATAATTCTACATTAATATTTTTCAGCTATCTAACAAAATTGATTAATTAGATCAGTCCGGTTCCAAATACCTAGGTAAAGCCAATAGTTAATAACATAATGAAAGCACAATTCTAATCTACACAACCAGCAATTAATATTTCAAAGAAATATTACTTCATAACATCTAAAGATTCCTGAAATTAATTCTTAATTAATCTACCCTACCGGTTTCCTAAATAATATACATATTTATTAATTTAATCCTCTACAACTCCACAACTTACAATAAAATTTCCTGAAATCATAGTTATTTGAATTATATTAACAATTAATATTAAATTATTAATAATTTCTCTAAAACCATTAGCATTTAATAAATTCACTGCAAACTGGCCGTCAAAATAACTCAGTAAACATATATTAATTATTAAACCTGAAAACAAACTGTATGCTTATTACTGACTACTTAATTTATTTAATATATTCAACCTTAAAAAATAATGAAGCGAGACTCACGGATGACGCCGGGATCGCCATACACCTTTATTACATTTAACAAGATGGAAGGATAGGATAGGATAGGCAAGTTAAATATGACGGAATTGACCCGGTTACATACACCTAAGTAGTCGATAGTTAGTAAATTGTTAGTGTTGAAAATATAATGTAAAGCGGTTAGCACAAGACAGCACAATTATTTTTAATTTTTTTTTTTTAGATATAAATAATCAGCATCCTAAAACAAAATTATAATTAATAATGTTGCCATCTAAATTCTTAATGGTAAATTTTTTGCACAAAATGTCATTATTAAAGATTCATTATTTAGAACAGTATTAGATTAAATTAAATTATACTTGAATAAAATAAATGTAGTGTAATGATTAGTACCTATTACCTAAAATAATTTGTTTCTCTTAAAATAAATAAAATAAATCGAATTCAAATATTGTAGAAGCAGGAAAAGAACCCACAACCTTTCTATCATCAACGGATAGAATCTTTTTGAATCTGTTAATTTAATAGACTTATTTATAAAAAAAAATTAAATTAAAAAAAAAATACATACTATATAATGTAAAAGTCACTTGCGTCCTTGCCATCCCTAAACTAATTCAAATATTATGTTTATTTATAAAAATAAAAAATAACGACATCTTGTTTCAACGATAGCTAATCTGGAATCTGTAAGGTAATTTATCAATAATGAATGTGTGACAGTTATTCCCAATCAGAATTAAATAAAACTATTAAGCTAATCAGGGATCTGTAAAGTGACAAAATTAATAATAAGTAGGTGCTAGTACAATTGTAGAATCCATTAAAATCAAATAACTCAGTCGATTGTTGAGCGCCCCAATTATTAAATAAATGATTAACTAAATATTGAAATAAAAAATTCAAAATTAATCTCTCATTAAATAAATTATAATATTATTAACAACAATTAAATAAATAATCAATCATATAATTGATAACCAGTGAGAATTATTTATCCAACCTAGAACAAGCTAACAAAACCTTTATCAATTTACAGTCTCCCGAAGTCAGCTAGAAAAAAAGTTTCATTAAAGAAATTCCATGAACCCCTAAAATATAAAACTATGTATCTTAGTATAGCAATATTTGTCTGCATTTAAATTTTATTCTGTGCTTCCACGCTATATCTGTAACTTTAAAAATTCAATATCAAATTTATTAGCAAACCCGATAGTCATTACGATTCCTACCTTGTGTGCTTCCTAAAAAAAATCATGAAAATTTGCAAGCTTCTTAAGAAAAATATTAATTAAAATTAAAATTTAATTTAAACAAGAAACTGGTAACACTGTTTGGTAACTTTATAGAATTTCCCTCCACCAACACTTTAATGTTCCATATAACTGTAGTTTTTTGATCTAATAATAATTGATTTAATAATATTAGTAATATATTATTAAGAATTAAATTGAAATTAGAATTCGACCTATAATTAAAAATTTCTAATTTGGTTAATAATTGAAATAAAATATAATCCTGGCGACGGAAATTGTCTCTTCAATGTAGTTCTTGAAACAAACTAACTTCTTGAAAAAATTTGGAAGCTTTTATACCCAGTCAAATCTATTAAAAGAGCTTATAAGGAAACAAATACTTAATTACAAAATATTTATCTAAATCAACTTAACCCGAAATTAAAACGTGTTCTGGTTATGTGCAAATTATAATTTATTAATTTCTAATAATAAAACTCAGTATTGATAACTGTCCAATCAGAAAACTTTAAAGAAATATAGTATAATTATTAAATATCTTGGACGGTCAAGAATCTTAAATTCTTAAATAAATTAAATCAGTAAGAATTAGAGATACCGACCAACCAAACAGACTGCAACACATTAATTAATTCCTAAAAAGCGATCTCCTGCTAACATCATTAATCAACGAAAGTTATGCTTTACAAAACCGTAATGATACATGACAGATTTGAAACGTATCGTGGTGACCCTATAGTTCAAAATTTTCAGCGTTCGACCGATCATCCTAAAATTACTAAAATAATTTTCCCCACGAAAGTGACAGCAAACTTAAACAGAAACATCAATAACATTCATCAAATATACTAATTTGCAATACAATTCGAAACCTCAGGCAATGGTTTTATGTAAGATTGCAAATTTGCCTTATAATATTAATAATTTATAACTACGTCAACTCCTAAACAAAACAATTTTAAATAGCCGATAACTTATTATTAAGCATTTTGGTCTTTCAACACATCGCATAATGGGTAACCATTACGTCGATCGACACTTCACAGCCAAAAACGCTTAATAATGAACATAAATATAGCTAACGATAAAGCATATGTGAAGAATACCTTCCGTACGATGAGAAACATAATGTTCAATGAACAGCCATCACAACCGCAGACACCGACCTATCACATACTCAAAATGAACGAACTCCATTCAAATTACTCTAAATATCAAAGAAACATTTATTGTAATACAGTTCCACCATATCCTCGCAGCCACTGTGTATATTGATCACAAATCTCGTCAAAACCCAATGCAGTTCTCTATAGCATAGAGAAAAGTGTATCTCAACCCCAATCGCTAAAGACATAAATTTAGCAAATATGTATATAAAAAAATAAGCTGATGAATTTGAATAAATTCAAATAAAACGTAAAAACTATCAAAACGCAGAAACACTCTCAAAAAGATCGGTCCCGGTTGATACATATCATCCATCCACGATCCCAAACAAAAACGCAGAGAGATCTAAAACAGAAATTTTAAAACTACTACTACTACTAAAACTATTAAATCAAACTTGACACATAAAACCAGCGAAACACCAAAGAAAAAAAACGCATACAATAATGAAAAAGCCAAAAAATGAGCATCTGAATAGCGAATCCGGTAAGAAAACAACAACAAAAATCCATGATTCGATCGCTTTTTTTTAAATATTCCTTCGTATAGAAAAACATTTGCACACGCAAGCACAAAAAGTTAATACATATATATAATAAATATGTATATAACAATGCAAAATAAGACATGTAAATAAATAAAATTAAAACAAAAACTCCTATGATCATGAACATTAGTTCCTTCGTACACCCACACATACACAGCTAAAAGCATATCCAAAGCATACTGAAATGCATTTCCCGCCACACACCTCCAATACCAATCTCCATATAAAACATAATATGCTAGCAAATAAACCATATACCTACATAATTATATACAAAATATGTACTAAATACGTAAATATGTACTAAATACACACGTAAAAAAAAAAACAAAAAAAAATCCCGAATTTTTCTTCGTTTCTTTCCCCGTTTACCTATGATACAAGTTTTAATTGCGACTTAAACGAATTTTCTGTGCAATCACACAAACATAAATGAAATAAAAAATATTTCAAGGACATATTGTACTCATTTTAGTTAAAATTTTATTTAAGAGAGAGCAGAACAAAAAATTGGTTTAAAAAAAAAAATACCAAAATACAAAAAACGCTCGTGTGGAATGGCCCTATAGGATTCAAAATTACCAAAAGCAGAAAATACGCAAAATAAACATGCATAGTCTTCTTAGCAAAAACAAAAACAAAAATTGTTAGCAAGTGTAACAAAAAAGAACAACAGAATTGAAAAAAACCCTTTCTCGCGCAATCAATACTTGAATAAATTGCCACTACATGAGGATACTACTTAGTACTCTACACCTTTATGAGTTATAAATATGTATATGTTTATATACTCAAATTTTTTTTTTTTTTTTTTTAATTTATATGTAATAAAATATGTAATAAAATCTTTAATAATAAGAAGTAAAATGAAAAAAACACTTATCTTAAACATCAAACAAATCAACAAAGTCCTACATATTGAAAATTTACATACAATGCGTATATGATGCATTCAAACAACGGCATCAAAATACATACACACGAAATTGTTATATACATAGTCTACGCCGTTGCGAGCGCATCACACACAAATCAATAAAATCATGCAATACATATATAACTTTTCACCTTACTTAAAACACACAACTATTATTTACTAGAGTCTAGAATATGAATATATTATTTAATTAATTTAAACACATTTGAATTGTTTACTTATTTAGAGGAGCGACAAAAACACGTCTTTCCTCTACGACGTTCAATCGCCGACCACTCTTAAGATTATATCGGAGAAATGTATAAAAATGACATCCACATTTCAGCGTCTTTGTAGACTTTCAACAAGCTTACGCCAGCATACACAGAGAATCACTTCGTAAAACATTCTATTTTATCTAGCAGTCCTATCCAAGCTAATGTGAAAATTAATATTGAGCGGTCAAATTGCAAGAATACGTTGTCCGTCAGCTCATCATAGCTCATTATAAGAAAGTGAAAAAGTTTAAATATTACAAGGACCAGTTGTCACCTTTGGTCTTGAGTCATTTACGATGGTGGTAGGATGATTGAATGCTTTATTCATGTATGAATTTAATTCTATGTATGTATAAGTTTGCTTACTATGCTCGTTGTCATTAACAAACAAATTTAGGATTCTCAGTGAGCTTTCGTGTGCTTATTCATAGTTTATAACCAAAAACTCGTCTGCCACGTATTCTAATTAACTTACTTGCAATATAGTGTAATTGTGTGTTCAGAATTTCCCTCAATTTCGACTACTGAATTAAGGGTTTAGCGTATCGTAACTATTGTGGACAAATATTTCAACAACGGCTTCAATATCCACTACTTTTCTTAATGTCATTCAATTCCAATTGAAAACTGTTCTACAGCAACTCAGCAAAGAAGGGTGTAACCCAAGTCGATGTATTCCACCTCAGTACACACTTAGGTATTGTGAATGGTTAGATTCCCCGTGACAAGCAATCTGTCGGATTCTCTTTAGCAGAAGCATGGCAACACTATTGCTTTTTCATGTTCATACAAAGGATTATTAAGAAGTTTGGTTTCTCATAAACATTTGCCATCAAGTTCATCTGATTAATAATCAATGCCAATCGGTAGGTCAGTCCGGGAAACTATATGCGCGTTAGAACTTCAGCTGTAAACTTTTCTTGATGAACATAATTAACTTTGATAGTAGATGCACAACATTAAGTTCTGGCAACTGACAACTTCTTCAGTAGTGCAACCTTGGATTTTACACCAATCAAATATCAACAATTGTTATTCCACAGCAGCATTTATCCGCTCACTTACATCGCAAAATTCGTGTAATTCGATTCTAAATGATGTGTCTTATTGCTAACCATTTATGTTGTATAGTCTGCGGTAGCTCATTACTCCGGTCATCTCAAAGGAACGAATATTTGGCTGCTTTTGGATTGAAACTTCCTTTTAGTTGACACATCATTTCATCTTCAAACAAAATTGTAGTGAGGCTATTTTGATATTTTGTAGGTAGTGTGTGTTGAATAAGTTGTCAGACATCTGGAAATGAGGTACCAAATGTTTTGATAGATAAACAAACAAGTCGAGTGTGTGTCATAGATATATAAGTTTATCATTTACGCTTCTCAGCAAAAGTTAATATTGCGGCCCGGTTTACTCCGTATTTCATTGTGTACCAATAACATTAAGAACATGGAGCCATCCTGGCCCTGATAAAATCACAAAAATCGTATTCATCCAAACTTTGGAAATGTATACTACTTTACTGTTAACCCAACTGTAAGAAAAATAATCCAATAAGGGCTTCCCACTATAGATTAAATACGAAAAACCAAAATCATGTATTGTTTTGTTTTTGTTACGAATAAATCATCCTTCTTGGAAGTGTCAAGAGGAAAGATGCTATACAAGTATTACAATTTATTGTGTGTATAAGGTTCATTATTTTCGGTTTGTTTGGTACAAACGTACGCACGTTTCCGATATCTACATCAAATTGATGAATTTTGAGTGGTTGATAACTTCGGCGATGAAACTTTATTTGGTTTATACAAGTATTCAGAGTTTTTCCGGAAAAAGTTTTATGAAACATTGTAATAGCTTTACATGTATATCAATATTGTACGATATTAACGTATCGAATATTGTGAAATGGATACAAAATTTATTTTTGGATGATTTATTGTTACACTTAAATCATATGGATATATATTATGTATGAAGATGAATCGAAATATACACTGTGGCGTATGTATATCAAATAATAGTAGTCCCGCGAGGTACTAAATTATATCTTATGGGAAAGTCACGCACTTAATACATTTCTACAATGTATAACCTAAATAGTAAAATTAAATTTTAAATTGAAACTATATTTATATACTCCATAAATGAACGACACTGAATGACCTTAAATCAAATTTATCATCGAACGTTGCTAAAGTGGGGCACTCTACAAAGCAAACTATTAAATGTTCGCCAATAGATAGATACTCGTTGCGCCAAAATGGAACTAAAGACCGATTATTTTAAAACTTGAATTAAATATACTAGCTGACCTGTGACTGAATAATCAGTCACGTGAATACATTTTGTTGAATTTTTGGTTAAGAAATGATTAAGAAGATTTTTTAAGATGTAAATTTGATGCACTTTTATCAAAAATAAAGTAAATTCATATACGTGGTTAATTTTTAAATCTTAAACGGCAAGCACGCGCTCAAATGTAAACAGTATGACTTACGTATCAAGTCAATTAGTCATATCTGAAACAGGAAGCGCGCGCTCGGGATCACATGATCACTTACGCACCCAAACTAAATATTAAAATCTCAAAAGGGAAAAGCACACAATTGCTGAGCCAAACTTTAATCTAAATATTTCATAATAAATGTACAAAAGGATAATAAAATAGTAGTAGAAGGTAGATAATAAAATAGTAAAATACATTACAATTTACATGCACAGAATCTCTTAAAAAAATACATTCTTGCAGCGGCATCGTGAAAACGTCACATACATCTGATCATGCGTATATAGGGGGGCCGGCAAGTACACTCCTACCTTCTTCAAGCTTTAACCCTGACTCTTGTTGATGGTTATGGCGAACGCGAGCTGAACCGGAAATTGAAGGCGAGACATTTTAAATGAGAAGATGCCTTCCGCGGGTGAGAGCTTAATGCGTGGGATGAAAACGCGCTCGCCTTTTGAGAAGCCAGTCAGCAACTCACATTCCAGAATGTAGCGGTTTATTTTTGCGACACGCATGCGTGTTGCATTGATTTGACCCTTGCTAGTGTTTAGATTCCTCATCAAACGAACGATCGCGTTTACCTATAGCGGGATGGCATGGCTCGGCAATCCGGACCCTTCAATCTTGTTGAGAAACTCGTCGGGTAGGCGGAGTTCCTCATCCATGTCGTCACTCTCAAGTTTATCAGCACTATGTTTGACTTCTTGTTCGCCGGGCAGGAGGTCAAGCACCTGCTGATTGATTAGCGCGCAATCATCATTCTTGGGTGCAAGGATGGTGCGCTCCTCGATGGTTCCTTCTGCTGGTGTTGTGTTGATGTCACCATACACGAAATCGATCACACTTTGAGGAAATCTGCCGGAAGTGTGATCGAGTCGGTTCGAGCATTGCCGTTTCCAACAGAAAGCAAATATTGCGCAAACTCGTCCTCACCTTCATCGACGCGCATGTTCTTGGTTAGTGTAAACTTATTTACCAATTTCCAAAACGGGTTCAACTTGATAGTCGATTCGCAAGTTCGCGCGCGTCCCGCCTTCAGGTAGTCACCACACATGAGGATGATTTTCCCAGCTAATGGAACACCCACTACCCGTCTATGATTGTGAGCTCTGCTAATGGCATGATTAACTTTGAATTTAAATCGCGCGTCAACCATTAAGCTGTTTTACTAACGGTTTTACAACTTTGAATTTGAATCGCGCGCCACTAATTTGAACAAAAATATTTGCTTTTTGGTCGTCCCATAAAATTCTCAAATGTAGCAAGATTTCACATGCACAAAAACTTGAATTTTTTTTGAAACCATCTGAGGTAAGCCCCCCCCCCCCCCCCTTAGCCCACGCACAGTGCAATATTTATGTCGACCTACCCTGAAAAAATCTAACGGATCGGATCATGTTTAGGGGTCATTTTAGGGTTGAGTATGAAAAAATTAAGAATATTAATATAATAGAAGATAGATAGAAGCTGACCTTCGACTGAATAATCACTCACGTGAATACATTTTATTGAATTTTTGGTTAAGAAATAATTAAGAAGATTTTTTAAGATGTAAATTTGATGCTGATTTGATTATCAAAAATAAAGTAAATTCATATACGCGGGTAATTTTTAAATCTTAAATAGATATAGAGTGTCTTGACAAAATTGTATTTTTACACTCACAACTATTAACACGAAAATGTATGTAAAATCATTTATGTTCTCTGTTTTGTTTAATTGAAATTCAATTACAAATTTTCTACTCATTTTGTCATCACAGTGTGTCATCACACAAACATCGGCATTTTTAATAAATTTTGTCATTGTCACGGTGTAATGCGCATGATCATAGATTCAATATAAACATATTTTGTCATGGCATTCTGGCGTCGTGACAAAATTTTGCTGAAAACACCTGAGGTACCCGTTTCAGGCACTTCCCGGTGGAATTTTCCCGATTTTTCTAGCAAAGGCACACCGCTATATTTATATCGACCTACCCTGAAAAATTTAAACGGAACGGATCATGTTTAGGGGTCATTTTAGCGTTGAGTTTGAAAAAATTAAGCGTATTAATATAATAGATTGAAGATACATTTTCAGTTAACTGTCTTGCAGTGAAAGGGCTAATGCCGAACAATTTTTAGGGCTCACACAATAATTTAACTATTTGTGACGTTCGTAGTTTATTAAAAATATTGTGGATTGTTGGCTTAAACTCGCAAACAGAAGATTTCACTGACAATTTTTTTATTATTTCTTTGATTTTTTGGACACCCAAATCGGCAAAAGATATATAATAAAATTACGAAAAAATGGATGAAATTAAACGAGATTTCTGACGGGATAGAATTCACCAGATCTAACCGCTAAAGTTGAATGGGTCAGACTGGAGCAACATAGGGTATCGTCATCAGGTAATATTGATGAAGTTGTTCAAGTGATCAGCGTATTAAATCTTATTCTGTTGGCGTTGACCAAATACAAACAATTTTGTGTAACTTATAATACTTGTCATTGTTCCATTTATCGTGTACTTTCTTAATCACGTACTTACGACATCTGTTTTTCCAACTTTTGTTAAATTAACAGAATAGTTCCGATACCCACAAACAAAATTTGTAAAGACAACAAAAGATTTGAGACTAATTAGTATTTTAACGGGTTTGTTCAAAATAGAACGAGTTGTTCAAAATCAAATAAATTGCTATCTTACAATTAATAATTGACTCTCTGGATCCCAATTCAATATTAGGAAAGCTCGTGAATATTTATCATTATTAATGATGTTATCTTTATGTTGAAAGAAAAAAAGTTCGCGATTTTGACACTTTTAGATTTCACTAAAGCATTAACTTTAGTAAGTAGTGAATTACTGAAAAGTTAAATTACTACGCAGTTTGAATAAATTTTATTAACTTAATCTTTATATTTACTTCGCGTATGTATTAAACTATTATCCTAATTTGCTAATAACTAGTTTTGTCTTAAGAAACGCTCAGTATATTCCTCGAATTATTGATCCATTTTAATTAAGATATCAAATAAATGCATTTTATTTTAATTTAAACTACTACAATGGAAGTATGCACTTCTTGCATGTAATAATTGTAATCTAGTTTTATTTGTGAAATAATTATTATTATTGTTGTTTTAGTAAAATTTAAATTTATACATACAGTTACCATGTGGTTATATTAATAAATTTTACTAAATTAATATTAATGTTCACTTCGCACATGTAATAATATATTTCTTTTATTTGCAGTATATGTGTACAACTGTAGTATATTCCGTGAACTGTTAATTCATTTGAATTTAGCTGTTAAATAAATGCATTTTGTATTTTAATTAAAAAAACCTATTTATCTGAAATAATGGCAGTATTCACTTCCTGCATGTAATAAATACGATCTAGTTTTATTTGTGTAAATATTATTATTATCATTGTTTGAGTGAAATGTAAGTTTATACATACAGTTAACTTTTGGTTATTTTATTAAATTTTACTGAATTAATATTAATATTCACTTCGCGCATGTAATAATAAATTTCTTTGATTTGCAGTATATGTGTTCGACTGTAGTATATTCTATGAACTATAGAAGCATTTCAATTTAGCTGTTAAATAAATGCATTTTGTATTTTAATTAGGAAAACTTATTTGACTGTAATAACGGAAGTATTCACTTCCTGCATGTAATAAATGTGATCTTATTTTATTAGTGTAAATATTATTATTATCATTGTTTGAGTGAAACTTAAATTTATACGTGCAGTTACCGTGGAGTTATTTTAATAAATTTTACTAAATTAACATTAATATTTACTTCGCGCATGTAATAATCTGTTTCTTTGATTTATTTTTTTTTTTTTTTTTTCGTTTATTTAATTAACTTTATTTACAATAAAATAATATTACAATAAAATTATAATGTCAATTCCCCAATGGATTTACTGTCCTTTAAAGGGAAATTAACATTATAATAAACATATTTCTCATACATGTGTCAGATACATATATGCATTTCCAAGTTATACAATTTACAAAATGTAATTATTTAACAATTCTCTATAATAGATATTTAATTGTTTCTTGAATTGATGAATATTCATTACGGTTTTCAATGATTCAGGCAATTTGTTGTAAATTTGGGGACCGGAAAATCGGATTGATCTGCGTCCAAATTCGTTTGTAATAGATCCGCATGATATGTTATTAGCAAATCTGGTTCCATATTTATGATCACTATTACTAAATTCTAAATTAGATAAGGTAGAAGAAACATTTAATGTCCTGTACATATACAGTGAAACTTGGTAATCATACAGCGCACCCAACAGCAAAATTCCTTTGGATTCAATTTCATATAAATACAATGATGATACTCGAAAATGGAGCTTCAAGAAAGCTTTCACACTTTTGTTTTGCATGATTTGAAGAGGTTTTAACCTGCTCCGACTTGCCGTTCCATAAACAACAATTCCATAAAGAATTCTGGGATGAATAAATGCAAAGTACATCAGTCTCAATACATAACTAGGCACAAAATACGAGAGTTTCCTTACCAATCCTACTAAAGGAGCCATTTTAGTACAAACGGAATTTGCAGTATATGTATAAAACAGTATATGTGTAAAACTGGAGCAAATCCCTTGAACAAATCATTCATTGGAATTTGGCTGGTAAATAAATGCATTTTGTATTTTAATTAAGAAATCTTATGCGTCTGTAACAATATATGTATTCACTTCCTGCATGTAATAATTATAATCTAGTTTTTTAGTGTGAATATTATTATTATCATTGTTTGAGTGAAATTTTAGTTTATACATACTTTTGGCTATTTTAATAAATTTTACTGAATTAATATTAACATTCACATCGCGCATGTAATAATACATTTCTTTGATTTGCAGTATATACGAGGGTATATCAAAAAGTCTTGCAATATCATATGAAAAAAAAGAGTGAGAGAGACAACAATATATTTTTCAAAACCAGTTTTTGTCGCGATGAAACTTCTAGAAGAACATTTTGATGTAAATTTTACAGTTCGTTTGTTTTTGTCAATTTAGTAACACGTGTTTTGAATTTTTCTTAAAATGAATGAAATTGAATATCGCGCCGTTACTAAATTTTTCTGTAAAGATGGACGAAATGCAATTTATATATTCAACTATATATCAAAAGTTTACGGCGAATCTGCACCATTATATGCCACAGTAACAAGGTGGGTAAAATTATGCAAAAGTGGTCGGGAGTCATTAGAAGACGACAACTGCTCGGGTCGGCCAGCAGATGCTATTAGCCATGAAAACGTAATTTTGGCCGAATCTATTGTATTGGAGGACCGGCATATTTCTGTTCCGCGGTTAGCGTGGAGACTTTTTCTTTCATACGGTACCACATATACTATATTACATGACCACCTTCACATGTCGAAAGTAAGTGCGCGATGGGTTCCCCGTTTCTTGAATGCAGAACAAAAAAAAATGCGTGTTCAAACTTCAAAGGCGATTTTAGATATGTACAAAGAAGATACAGAAAATTTCTTGGATAGCATAATAACAGGCGATGAAACATGGCTTCATCACTGGGATCCGGAATCCAAACAAGAATCGATGCAATGGATTAAACGTAGCGAACCACCACCAAAGAAATTCAAAACTCAACTGTCTGCTGGTAAGATTTTGGCAATAATTTTTTGAGATGCTGAAGGAATTTTGATAATCGATTATATGCCACCGAAAACCACAACCACAGGCATATATTACGCAGCGGTTTCGCGAAAATTGAAAAAAGTGATCCGGGAAAAACGGCCAAGGAAAGTTAGGAAAAAAATCTTGCTTCTTCACGACAATGCACCAGTGTACAAGGCTAATATTGCTCAAGCTGCATTAAAAGACTGCGGCTTCGTGGAAATTCCGTATCCACCGTACAGTCCAGACTAGGCACCCAGTGACTAATTTCTGTTTCCCAATTTGAAAAAAAACTAAGGGGCTAGAAATTTTCCAGTGACTATGAAGTACAGTCTGTTGTAAATGAATATTTTATGGAGCAAAAGAAATCTTTTTTTTTAGAGGGTTTAGGCAAGTTAATTGATCGATGTGACAAATGTATAAAACTTAAAGGAGATTATGTCGAAAAATAAAAATATTGCTTTCTCACTCACTCTTTTTTTTCATATGATATTGCAAGACTTTTTGATTTGCCCTCGTATGTTAATTGCAGCACATTTCTTGAACTATTCATCTATTAGAATTTGGCTGTTAAATAAATGCGTTTTGTATTTTAATTAAAAAAACTTATGTGACTAAAACAATGTAAGTATTCACTTCCTGCATGTCATAATTGTAATCAAGTTTTATTAGTATAAATATTATTATTATCATTGTTTAGTGAAATTTAAGTTTATACATACAGTTAACTTTTGGTTATTTCAATAAATTTTCCTTTTAATATCCACTTCGCGCATGTAATAATCTATTTCTTTGATTTGCAGTATATGTATAAAACTTTAGTAGACTCGGTGAACTATTAATGCATTTGAGTTTAGCGTTAAACAAATGCATTTTGTATTTTAATAAAAAAACTTGTTTGACTCTAACAATGGAATTATTCACTTCCTGCATGTAACAATTATCATCTAGTTTTATTTTTTTAAATATTATCATTTTCATTGTTTGAGTGAAATTTAAATTTATACGTGCAGTTACCGTGGGGTAATTTTAAAAAATTAATACTAAATTAATATTAATATACACTTCGCGCATGAAATTATATATTTGTCTGAATTGCATTATATGTGTTAAACTATACAGAATATTCCGTGAAATTTTCATCCATTTGAATTTACCTGTTAAATAATTGCATTTAGTAATTTAATTAAGAAAATTAATGTGACTGTCACAATGTAAGTATTCACTTCCTGCATGTAATAATTGTAATCTAGTGTTATTTGTGTAAATATTATTATTATCATTGTTTGACTGAAATTTAAGTTTATACACACAGTTACCTTTTGGTTATTTCAATAATTTTTACTGAATTAATATTAATATTCACTTCGCGCATGCAATAATCTATTTCTTTGATTTGCAGTATATGTTTAAAACTGTAGTATATTCCCGTTACAATTGTTATCCAGTGTTATTTGTATAAATAGTATTATTATTATTGTTTGAGTGAAATTTAAGTTTATAAATACAGTTACCGTGGGGTAATTTTAAAAAATGAATACTAAATTAATATTATTATTCATTTCGCGCATGTAATAATCTATTTCTTTGAATTGTAGTATAATGTAAAACTGCAGTATATTCCTTGAACTATTCATCCATTTGGATTAAGCTGTTAATTAAATGTGTTTTGTATTTTAATTATGAAAACGTATGTGACTGTAACAATGGAAGTATTCACTTCCTGCATGTAATAATTGTTATCTAGTTTTAGTTGTGTAAATATTATTTTTATCATTGATAGTTTATATTTTAAGTTTATACATACAGTTCATTGGGGGTTATTTTAATTAATTTTACTGAACTAATCACGTCGATTATAGAACTCGCCGGATTTACTGCGGCGGGAGTCCAAACTCTATATAAAAATAATAATATCATTAATTTCAATCAAAGTTGCGGTGATAAATAGATTTATTTTCATATAATTCAGTTTTTACGATTCGCAAACCTATCGTAATGTTTTAGATGCAGGTTTCGAATGTTTTAGTTTGATTTTTGTAAAAATAAAACCAGTTTTACATGCAACCTTGATCGAATTTCACGATTTTAATTTTTTTATATAAAGTTTGGACTCCCGCCGTAGTAAATCCGGAGGGGTTCTATAATAGACGTGAATATTAATATTCACTTCGCACTTCTCATAGTCTATTTCTTTGATTTACAGTATATGTGTAAAACTGCACCAAATTCCTTGAACTATTCATCCATTGGAATTTGGCTGTTAAATAAATGCATTTTGTATTTTAATTAAGAAAACTTATGTGACTGTAACAATGTTAGTTTTCACTTCCTGCATGTAATAATTGTAATCCAGTTTTATTAGTGTAATCATTATTATTATCATTGTTTGATTTAAATTTAAAGTTTATACATAAAGTTAACGTGCGGTTATTTTAATAAATTGTATTCAATTAATATTTATAATCACTTCGCGCATGTAATAATATATTTCTTTGATTTGCATTATATGTGTGACCGGACAAGTGGTGCAGTGGGTAAAGCTTCGGCACTTGGACCGGGAGGTACTGGGTTCGAATCCCATCAGAGACTAGATGCAAATCGAATTTTCATCATCGATTACGATCGGTGATGTTAATAAACACAACTAAGACCCTCTGATGGAGTGCAGAATTCAGCGCCGACCCACCGTTCATGTCAATGTACAGGTTGACATGGAGCTTGCAATGTGCAGGTGGTAATACTGTAGTTGTGTGAGTAGGTGAATAGGTGAATGGGTTAATGATGTAGCGTGAATGCGTGGTATCACAATGGGCCAAAAAATGGCCTAAGTGTCAACCACTGAAACCTATTATATGTGTAAAACTGCAGTTTATTCCGTGAACTGTTCATGCATTGAAATTTAGCTGTTAAATAATTTCATTTTGTATTTTAATTAAGAAAACTTATGTGACTGTAACAATGGAAGTACATATTCACTTCCTGCATGTAATAATTGTAATCTAGTTTTATTTGAGTTAATATTTTTATTATCATTGTTTGAGTGGAATTTAGGTTTATACATACAGTTACCGTGAGTTACTATAATGAATTTTACTAAGTTAATATTAATATTCACTTCGCGCATGTAATAATCTATTTCTTGGATATGCAGTATAAGTGTTAAACTGCAATATATGCCCTGAACTATTCATCCATTGGAATTTGGCTGTTAAATAAATGCATTTGGTATTTTAATAATGAATCTTATTTGAGTATAACAATGGAGGTATTCACTTCCTGCATGTAAATATTGTATCTAGTTTTATTAGGTAAAATATCATTATTATTATTGTTTGAGTGAAATTAAAGTTTATATACATACAGTAACCGTGGGGTTATTGTAATAAATTTTACTAAATTAATATTAATATTCACTTTGCGCATGTAATAATATATGTCTTTGTTTTGCATTATATGTGTAAAACTGCAGTATATTCCGTGAAGTAATCATTTATTTGAATTTAGCATTTTGTATTTTAAATGCATTTTGTATTTTTATTAACCCTAATGTGAGTGAAAAAAAAATATCTTAATTTGAGTGACTTATGTATGTACCCGGGTACCCTACATTTAATTTATAGACTAATTTTTTCAAATTTTTATTTGCAATTATAAAATGTATAACGGATTTTGCTAAAACTACATAAATTGAAAACAATTTTTCATTGGCTGCAACATGTCAGTTATCGAAGAACTTTCTGTAAACAAACGTAAATAATCCAACATGTCACATCAGTGCAAAAAACTATCAATAATTATAAAAAAAATTTGATTTTTTGTTTTAGAAATAAATAAAATAATAAACATAAATTAAAAGAAATAAATAAACAGAAATACAAACAATGAAATACAACGACATATAACACAAAACTTTAAAATATTTGTAAACTATTTCTTTCAAATATAGTGTAAAATATATAAGAGTACCTTAGTTACTCTAATTCGTACAACTAAACACCTTTTTGATCATTTCACATTTTTAAGTATGATCGTTATCTATCAATTGAACTCGAAGTTCTGATTAAACTAAAACTTTTAATTATGACTAGAATATACAAAGCTAGACGTTTAAAAGTGCAAAAGGTACCCGCGGATACCCCGTCACTCACATAAGGATTAAGAAAACTTGTGTGCCTGTAACAATAGAAGTTGAAAAAATGTGTGTTTAGTTTACGCGCACTCACTCGCGCGTTTATTATTATATAAAAATGGTTGTACATATTTAAGTTTCGCCTTTACTCGCATATTTATTATCTAACGCAAAATATTTGTAATTTAATTTCCGCAGACTTATTAAATTCTTTACATCACATTTTTATATCCACATCGCCAATTTAGTTAATCCCACACTCTCGCTATTTGTTGTTTATTCGTGCACGATCACAAAAAGTATAGAATGAGTTGTAAGTTACTACGTGTCAAGCTCAAATTTTTTGCTAATCGTTACCATATGACTATGACAAATCCCAAGAAAGCAAAAAAAAAACTACATAAAAATACATTGCCGCATTCAAATCCATTACGATTTACAGAAAATGTTCTAAATTTTATTAATCACCGTATCAAATGTATATTACGATTTGCTTTTGTGTACTAATTGCCAAAATTTGTCTTCTTTGTAAGTGTTTGTTTTGATTACAAAAAATAACAGTTTAAACATCAATTACTTATATTTTACAGATATTATCGGAGGATACACATCGCTCGGATCAATATTGAATTTATCTAAAAAATTAAGTGTTAGTTAAACTAATATTATTTATTTTTAGATATTCATCTTTAACAGAAGTATTTACTTCCTGCATGTAAGTTTTGTAATCAAGTTTTATTTGTGTAAATAATATTATTACCATTGTTTGAGTGAAATTTAAAGTTTATAATTACAGTAACCATGCGTATATTTTAATAAATTTTACTAAAAAAAATATGAATATTCACTTCGCGCATGTAATCATCTATTTCTTTGATTTGCAGTATATGTGTAAAACTGCAGTATATTCCGTGATCTACTCATCTATTTGAACCTAGCTGTTAAATAAATGCATTTTGTATTTTAATTAAGAAACTTATGTGACTATAAGAATGAAAGTATGCACTTCCTGCATGTATTAATTGTAATCTACTTTTATTTATGCAAATATTATTATTATCATTGTTTGAGTGAAATTTAAAGATTTTACATACAGTAAACGGTCGGTTATTTTAATAAATTGTATTAAATTAATATTAATATTCACTTCGCGCATGTAATAATATATTTCTTTGTTTTGCATTATATGTGCTAAACTGCAGTATATTCCGTGAACTTTTCATGTATTGGAATTTAGCTGTTAAATAATTGCATTTTGTATTTTAATTAAGAAAACTTATGTGACTGTAACAATAGAAGTACATATTCACTTCCTGCATGTAATAATTGTATCTAGTTTTATATGTGTAAATATTATTATTATCATAAATTGAGTGCAATTTAGGTTTATACATACAGTTAACGTGCAGTTATTTTAATAAATTTTACTAAATTAATATTAATATTCACTTCCTGCATGAAATAATCTATTTCTTTGATTTACACTATATGTATAAAACTGTAGTGTATTCCATGAACTATTCATCCATTGGAATTTATCTGTTAAATAAATGCATTTTGTATTATAATAAAGAAACTTATATAAGTATAACAATGGAAGCATTCACTTCCTGCATGTAATAATTGTAATCAAGTTTTATTTGTTTAAATATCATTATTATCATTGTTTGAGTGATTTAAGTTTATACATACAGTAACCGTGGTGTTATTTTAATAAATTGTATTAAATTAATATTACTATTCACTTCTTGCATGTAAAAATCTATTTGTTTGATTTGCAGAATATTTGTAAAACTGCAGTATATTCCGTGAACTATTCTTTTAATGGAATTTGGCTGCATTTTAATTAAGAAAACTTATGTGACTGTAACAATTGAAGTATTCACTTCCTGTATGTTATAATTGTAATCTAATTTTATTTGAGAAAACATTATTAATTTTGCTTGAGTGAATTGTAAGTACATATACACATATAGTTAATGAGCGTTATATTAATAAATTTCACTGAATTAATATTTATATTCACTTCGCGCATGTAAAAATCTATTTCTTTGATTTGTTACTGCAGTATATTCCGCGAACTATTCATTTTCCGGATTTTTTTATCAATTTATTTACCCAAACAAAAGTAGTTTATTATAATGATTTAGAGAAATAGAAGGAACACCCTGTGATATACATAAGAGCGTACCAAGAAATTGAAACATTAATTGAGTAAGAAAATGTTGAAAATTTTAGGCTGATTCGAGCCGAAATAACAAGCACAATCTATATTGTTTTTGAATATTCGAATAATTGTTGACATTGTCTAATACAAAACAAATTATTTACGCTATTCTCGAAACGAACATATTGACAATTCCGGATTACACATAGACGCACAACCCTGATTTCAGTCTTAAACGGTTGCATGTGTAGCTTCAGATACATAGTTCAAATCATATAAAAATCCAATTTAATAAAGTCTGGCAAACATAATCAATCATTCAATTTATTTCCAATTTACGTAATAGAGATACACAATATATCCAGCAGACCTTCTTACCTTGGCCTTAACATCATTTTTCTATTTTCCTTCTCGTTTGATTGCCACAAATCCCATATTAAATCAATTACAGATAATATGTCAGTTCAATTAACTCACCATCAAAATTTATGAATTCACGCACACATATTGATTCTAATGTTAATTTTTCCCAAGGAACACAAATTTCCGATAACAAATATTTTTTGGGGGCAAAAAAAATTTGTCCTTCGTATTATTCATGTTTATTATATTATGTTACTATACATAGTACGTATCTCCGACGTATTACATATTCACGTATTATAAATTTAGCATATCTAAGTATAGAGCAATATAAGGTACAAAAAATATATAAAAATTGTAAGAGATAATCGATATCAATTTATTTGCCTACATTACATATTTGGTACCTCCAAAAGCATACACAAAACTTGGATAAAAAAAGCAAATCAAACAGGGAAAATATACTGAACCGAAATAAATAATTCTTTCTGCGATAAAGGTATAAGGATAAAAAGGACATTTTTTCTGGTTGTGTATGGGTGTATGTGTGTGTGTGCTTGTATGTCGTTTGATCTAATCTAACATACTACATGTAAAATCAAATATTTAATAAAAAATTGAATTGCGAAAAAGTAAATTGAAAATAAAGTAATGTTCCTGTGTTATGTATAAAATACTATATATGGGTGTATAGGGTAGATCGAGGGATAGATACAGACGAGTAGGTTTTAAAATGTAAATATCAATTTACAACGCGATTTCGTGAACAAATATTTTACAATAAAGGCCGTGCGACCCGATTTTTTGTGTAAATTTTCACTGTTTTTCTATTAATATCACTTATATACAATTTATACACTGATCTGAATACTGTATACCCAACAAATACAAACATCGTAAAAGCATGAAATAAAAATAATAACTTCCTTAAGTGTCCTTTATATATAAAAATAAAATGCGATCCTGAAAATGAGAATAAAACAGATTTTTTTTTGTGTTTAGTCTGTTTGCATTTATGTAGTTTGTGTATCTCTATTGTTGGACCAATTTACTGAATTTGTGCCATAAAATTAGACTTTCGAAAGGAAACGAGTATAAAATAAAAATTTTGTTAAGTGTTTTTTTGTTGTTGTTCTTGTTGTATTTTGTATCCTTTTTCTGTGTTGCTTGGAATTGGAAACGGTGAATGACTTGCTTAAAATATAAGTGTAATCCAAGGATAAGGATGACGGCGGAAATATACAACGAAAAAAAAAAAGATATGGAGTATTACGTTTTGGAACAAAAGTTTGGTGCGATGATATTTTTATGTAGCCGACTCGTTATAAATTTTTTTGTGATACCAAACTAGGTCATTTCTATATTTGTATTTAATCTGTACACTGCTCAACCGACTGTTAATAGATTGTGATACTAAAAAAGTCAAGGTCAAATAAATTAATTATAATCTTAATTTAGAAAAAAACGTGATTTAAATATTTAAGAATATAGTTTGAAACTTTTACCAGCTTTAAAGTCACCACATTATAAAAGATGATATTTACCTGGAAATAGAAATAAATTACATTGATTAGTAATGTTTTGAATTAAATAAAATTTATATCTGTTTGAAAATTTATATTTGATCAAAACCATTCAAAAATTTAAAATCCTAATCTTTTCTACAATAAAAAAAGGCCTTTCAGTCAATTATTAGGTGCACTAACTTAAATTTTAATTTGTTATGTAGTTGTTAGAGCATGTCCATTTATGGTAAATTAATTGTAACCCGATCGTTACATTATAATTTTAAATTACTTGCTTTATGCTGTTTGGGAAAAGTTGAATATATTTTGAGATGAACAAATCATGCTCCATTTATCTGAATTTTATGAGTGGCTGTTATTATTTATAATTTCTGTCATTTTAGCACCCTAACTGAAATGTTTTTTTAGAAATAACTAAAGAAATAGATTGATTTTTTCATAAAAAAAACTTCCCTGAGTATTTATATTTCGTTAATTAATCTATAGTGGAGGATTTTTCATTAATTGTATAGTTTGCCATCCATGGGTAAGTTTTTATTGCGAAAAAAATCGATTTAAGCGATTTAAAATTGCATCAAAATAATAAAAACGAATCTGTCGCTTATTTAGCTTTATAAATTAAGGGTTCCTCAATTTTGTCAGATGTGAGCAGAACTAATCGTGTCATTTGAAAACAGTCAGTAACCGACCCTCAAATGACATATGACTAAAGGATTCAGGCCCCTTTCAAATATTTACTATCGAGATTTTGTGAATATCGTTTTAAGAAATTGTACCAATTTGCAAGTTAGCAAGGTATGAACAGCCAAAACATGGAATTCTATCGTTCTTCAAGTTAAAATACAATTTTTTGAAATTGGAATTTTAAATGTTTTTATCTGTTCAAATGGCTTTGAAATTAGTTTTACCAAAAGAAACTCACAAATAAGCAACCAACCCGTTTATATCTTTTTGATTCAATTTAGATTTTGTTTTTTCGCAATAAAATCTTACCGAACTGTAGTAGTTTAGGATCGTCTGCTTTACGAGGTGAGGTTGATAAGTTTATTTGGTGGATAAATAAAGGTTTCGCTTCATAAACCGGATTTGCATACTGCTCGTCGCAGCGGAGACCGGTTGTTACTACCTTGTAAAAGGATATGCCAAACGTTAGAGGACCTGTTCTTTTAAAACTTCTCGTTGGGCTAGCAATGAAACCGGTACAAAACAATTTGTTTAACCACATTGGTGTCAGATACCAACATAAATTTGAAATATGACCTCGAGCACGAATTTATGATTAACTTTAGTTTTTGTTAGATGAATTAACTTAGCCTGAATTTTTCGAAAGACCTCAATTAGTTCTTAGACTGTGTCCGAATTGAGTAATAAATATTTTCTAGCAAAAATATTTGGCATTAACGTGAAAAGTTTTTCTTTTTGTGAATTTTTTGTCGTTTTGCTGCCCGAATTGTGTGATAATTTTTTTTGATAAAAATTTCGGCCGTTTAATTTAATTTAGATTTAAAAATTAAGATTGTTGTCATTTAAAGATTTAAGACAACTCTATAAATAAGAAAAATATTTAAATCATAAACACAATTTTATTTATTTTATTTTAACTTTGTATTGAATTAATTTTATAAATTAAAATACAATATTGCTGTTTAGTATTACATTCTTGAGGTCTAGATCATTCTTTTTCTAGTCATAATAATCTGTAGAAAACTGCATACGACAATTTTTCTCCGATTAAACTACCACGCAACTGTCAACAATTATTATACCTAACGACTGTGATAATTCGGGTGCGCTCGGTATTTTCACAAATTTAGTACTAAGAAATATTTATATCACAATTCGGACACAGTCTTAGAAAAAGCATCGCAATACAATCTTGATCTTTAAGCACTTCACAATTATTATAGCCTAACACGCTGTGGTTAGCAACATTTATATGGCAAAGTACTAATGAAAAGATGATTTTCCATCAGTCAATAATTGAACCTGTTTACTCAAGTTTTACTAGTAAAGTGAAGATGCTTTGTATGTCTTCTTTGGAAGAATTTTTCTTCACCTATGATTTGTAGAACACCGATGGCTTAAAAGGCAATTCGAGGAAAAATTGCGCGTATCAGGGAAATCTACCAGGAAATATAAAACAAACGAGTCATAATAACTAAATTTCCGCGAAAAACTTCTCAATCCGGTTCTGCATGCTGAAAATAGTAGAGAGTCTACGTGTTATGGAGAACACCAGGATGTTTTTTTACAACGAATCCATACATAAATCTTTAATACACCACACTTAAATTCTAAGGGGAAAAATACAACTAACAAGGCTATTGGAAAAGCTTTCTTGTTTAATCAAAAAATAGTGTCGCTGCTTAAATTTCAGTAAACGATCAAGGTAATGTCCACCTTTGTCCCCTTTTCCAGAATCTGCAACATCCTCGAGGTCTATATTTTTATAATTACTTTTCGTCATTTATTACGTAAACGAAAATAATACGAAACGGAAGGATCAAAGTTTTCTACATAAAAAATTGGGTCTCAAAGATAGATATTGCGCCAGAAAATAGATAGCTCTAGAACTACAACCTCGTACAGCAACACTATTTGCAGCGAATCGCAACGGATCGGATCAATAGCCCAACGGCCCTGTCGATATTTAAAATCAAGCCAACTATTAACGGAGAAATTTTATTTAAAGAGACGAAAGATATGAGATACTTAAAAATATTTTTAATTTTAGGATCTGTTGTTACTGTAGAATAACAATCAAGGATCGCTGATAGATATCGAGTATTAAATATTTATGTTTCGCGTCACATAAAACTTAACACGTAAGAGACTTATAAAAACATACTATATTTGAAGAACGATTTCCAAATGTATTGACATCCAGTATTACAATTTCTTTCAGAATCCAAATACAAATTAGGCTTTTGAATGTTTGCAGCAAATCGTTCCACAGTAATAAATCTTGAAAACTGATACTTTAAGTTCAAGAGTTTATTGCAAAGAGAACAAATTACATTTTGGTTTTACAATTATTGACAAGCTTTTTATAAAGTTTTATAGACATTTTGTAAAAAGTACGCTAAGTTTAAATTAATTATAAATAACAGAAATTTATACAAGTATAAGCAATGTGAATATCAAGCACACTCTCGATTACGAAGACGGTATAATCTTTTACATTAATTAATTAATTAATTGTATTCTTCTGTTGTTCAATTAATTAATGGTAAATAATCGCTATAAACTTATATAATTGAACTATTTCCTATTTTAGATTATACGCTGCAAGGCAATGCTGTAGTTGGACGATCTCGATATACTGGGTTTAGTGTTTATAAATAAAGTGTATTAAAATTCAAGTTATAAATGAATTTAACGAAATCCTCCAACAGTATTCGAGCGTAAAATAATTTGTTTCATGCTCCTCCCAATACAATAAAGCGGCGATTACCGATTGCGAATGAATCATGAAATAAGAAATTATCTCGAAAAAGTAGATAACGGGTTATCCAATTCGAGGTTGATAAAGTAGAAATCTGTATACCGACATCTGTCAAAGATAAACGTCAAGTACGCTGTCATTTATTTAGTTGACATTCTGCCATTTAAGAATATGGAGCATTTAACAATCGACCAACGCGTTAAAATTAAACGCAGAAAAACAGGCCGTCGATGCTGATTTTTCGAACAAAATTTTCTTCAGTGATGAAGCTCATTTTTCGCTTGGTGGATACGTTAATAAGGAAAACTGTAGAATTTGGGGCTCAGAAAATCCACAATTGATTGTAGAGAAGCCATTACACCCGGAAAAAGTCACTGTTTGGTGCGCATTGTGGTCTGGTGGTGTGATTGGGCCGTATTTTTTTGAGAACAACCATGGACGAACCGTTACCGTCAATTCTGAGCGCTATGGCCGCATGTTAACCAATTATTTTTTTACGAAAATTGAAGATTATGATCTTGACGATATGTGGTTCCAGCATGATGGAGCAACCAGTCACGTAACACGAGCAAATCGAGATCTTTTGCAAGAGAAATTTCCTGGACGTTTGATTTCGCGATTGGCTGATGTCAATTGGCCTCCAAGATCCTGTGATTTAACGCCTTTGGATTTCTTTTTGTGGGGCTACGCAAAAGATCGTGTTTACGCAAACAATCCTCAAACTCTTGACGAATTGAAAACTAATATTCGTAAGGTAATGGCCGAGATACCGCCCGAAATGTGCCGAAAAGTCATTGAAAATTACCTCAAAAGAATCAAGGCCTGTAAGAAGTCCCGTGGAGGACATTTGAATGATATCTTGTTTAACTAAAAATGGCAAGGATCAATCTGTAAAATGAAATAAAAATTACAATACATTCCGAATATTTTGTGTGTTTTTTTTAAGTTTACTTTATCCACCTCGAATTGGATAACCCTGTATAACGAAATTAATAAAATCTTTTCGACTGAAATGGCTAAAATATATGCCACAAGACCATATTTCGAGGTTATCGTGTCATCGTGTTCTCTAGTTGTGATAAAAATATTTGGATACATATCGTTGAGGCGGCTAAATCCCTTCATAGGATGTAGTGCTAGTAGTATGTCTAGGAACTAGGAAAATTCCTTACTCAGAATTCATTTTTGAAAACTTGCAATGAAACAATTATCTTCTAATTTGCGCTTAAGTTATCCACAGTGAAACATCTCAAAATAATGGAGCCCTTATTCGAGTTTATTCAGCTGAATGAAAATTTAAATAAAAATCAAAGAAATTGCAAGCCCAGTGTTAATTTTTTCGTGTTTTCCAGAATCTTACAGTTTTCTAATACATAGGTTATTATTTGATCAGTTTTATTTAGACTACCAGATGGTTTGGTTTTTAATTTCTTCAATATGATTGAAGAACACCCGAATTTAAGAGGATTGATAATTTTTCGTTTTTTTAATTATTTTGATAACATTTCTCGAGTAGGTTAAGTTCACACAAGAGCAAATTGGTCACTATTGTGTTAGTATTGGCTGATTAAAAAGCATTATTTTCTGAGATAGAATACCGACATCTATAGAGTTGTCAGGGCCCTTACTATTGTTTTCGTCTTTCGCCTTATCGCTTTCGACTTTTATCGCTTAGCTCTGAACGATTCTTACTTTTGCTTTCGATCAGTAGCAATATTTTAGTACAGATTATTTAAAGTATTGCCAGTACAAAATTTAAGTTTTAGTACAATTTTTACAGCGTAATGTCAACCGGATGAATATATTTTCTAATTAAATAAATATTTTTTTTTTTAAATTGGAATGTATATTTAATTGAAAAGATATGTTTAGTTAAATGAACTATAAACTTATATAGGTATACTCACATTTTAGTTTTTACTTTTAAAATTATTGAACTGTAAAGCATAAGATGACAATCGAAAATGAACAACGATGAAATTTGCGTTGTAAATTTTCGCCTACAGTCGTTCATTTTCGACTCTATCGAAAATAATAGTACAAACATAGAAAAACGAACGCAAAATTAAGGCGATCGAAAACAATAGTAAGGGCCCTGGTATGGGGAAACTTCTATGGAGAAAGGTGGGAGTCGGAGTGCAGAGATCATGGGTCGAGCTATCTTCCACACAGCCATGCAATGTGCAAACGGTTCTACAAAAATGGAACCTATAGTAGTATGTCCTTGATTTGGCTAGCAAAGGGATTAAAACTAACGTCCATTAAATTGACAAATTAAACGGTTGTGGAGACTATCAAAAGCGGTTCTAATCAACTAAACATAAAAAAACATAAATTTGCATACACTTTTCACTAACATTTTCGTTTGACCCAATGATTTCTGTTATAACAGATAGAAGTTAGTTTATAAATTTTAATACTAATGTTTATAAAACACAACTTATTACCACGACTTATTAGTGGTATGTCTTCCGCTCATTGTTCACTGTAAATTCAAAAAAGCGTCAGAAACTAATTTGGTTGGCGATGACTTCAAATCAAAGGATTTAAAAAAAACATGAGAGTATATTTAAAGGCCAATTGACACAATTTCGTAACCTGCTTGCAGTTATTGAAATTATTGAGTCAATTTAATATAATATACGAAAACTGCAAATCATGTATTAAAAATATCATAATGTACAATTGAAATTCGAAATGATAAAGGAGTCTGCTTCTATCTATCGAATGTCTCAAAGGAGACTACCAATATGGCGTAAAGTATAATTTGTTGGATAAGCTTCACAATTTAAAACGGCTCGAAAATGTAACAAAAAATCGAGTATTATTTCAATCGTCAGCAAAAAAGACCGCTGTGAAGCTAGCACGAAAAGTTAGCACGTATTTTTAAAAAATGTACCTATGGTAATACTTTTATCAAAAATCTAAACCAATTTTTCCCATTGAATACCTAGTACTAAAAGGTTCAGTCATCCGCAATCTATTAGTACATCTGAGCGTCTCAAATAAGTTTTTTGATTTTTCGATACAATCTTGCGGCAACCACGTTTACTCGAGAATGAGTCATAGAAAAATTCTGAAAATATTTGTGGTGATACGTAATGGTCTGACCTAGACATTGAAATAAGTTCTGGGGCTGACAAATTAAAGGATGAACAACTTGACTATCATAGGTCCTCTCGAATTACAGAAATGTTATAATTTGTAGATATAATCATGCAGCAATCACGTTTACAGAAGATAATATTGAGAGGGGTCTCATCATGAACCATTAGTACTCCCATTCAAATTACAGAATTCTTTAGTAATTTTGATTATTTTGTGAAATTTAATTCATTGCCGGTAAGTGCGAATAAGAGAATCATTACATGTCTTACATTGTTTTATTTTTAGCATTATATGAGAAGTATGAAAATATTAATTGATTTTTAAATATTTTTGTTAAAAAAATGCTATATGGTTTCGGTTTGCCGTCTTTACTTCCGTGCCCAACATAACTTGAGAACGGATAGAGATATCAACTTTATTTCTTCACTAAAAGTTCAAGCAATTCATGGGATAGAGCCTTATTTATTTGGACGTTTCTGTAGTGTTTAAGGTGTTCGGAGATATGTAGGGTTTAGGTAACCCCCCTCATTAAAATTGATAGACTTTTTTTTTATTTTCTAATCTATTTTGGTTTCATAGAGCATGTAACTGTGGAATAAAAATATTGCTCGTGTGGATGTGGGTTTGTGTAGGTGGCGTGGTATGGGGGGTGGTATAGGGTAGTGCGGTGTAAGGTAGTATGGGTGAGATGGGTTATAGTGGTTTGAATTTGTTAGTGGGTGGGGGGTGGTAATAATGTTTAGGTGTGGTGGTTTGCGGATGATAGGGGTCGGTTGAGTTATGCTAGATTGGGGTCGGTAAGGCTGGGTGTAGATGGAGTTAGGTGGGTGTGGGTGTTTGTGATATTTGAAATACGCAAATCACACATCACATATTTATAGGCAACAAAAATGCTTATACAGTTTGGTTCCGAACCTTTGCCGTCTTTTTTAATTATTTATTAGTATTTATAAATTTAACACATTATTTTATATTTGAGTTCATTTTTTTATTTGTCTTTAAATTTTTAGTAAAATTTCGCGCTAACTTTTTACAATTGTATTACAATCAATACATTATTTTTCGTGCTAACTTGTACTAAAATGTACTATTCAATATTTTAACCTTTAGTGTTGCCATAGTGTTTTTCGTGCTAACTTCACAGACATAGTAAAAAGCACTCACGTTGAACTAGCTTGTTTAACCTGAGTGTTTCTTGCTGACGATTCAAATGTACCTCATCCAAATTATGTGAAATTTGTCCATGTCAATTCGGCTTGCAGAATATAAACTGCCAATCAACATTAAGTGGTGCAGAAAGAGATTGGTTAGCGTTTAGGGATGACATTGATTGCGGACATTGTTCATTTCAAACTTAATATAGAAAATACTGTTAAATTTGTATATTTGAAAACACATCTTCTTGCCGGTAAGTAATTTAATTTTATTGAAAGTCATCCAGTTACAGGTGACGTCAAAACCATCTAGAAAATACTTTGCGATCGGCATGACCGCAAAAAACGGCATGATAACGCATTAAATATCCAATCAGAAGTTCGTCCGAATCCGGTTTCATTGATCAGTTGGTAAAAATTATAATGCTCTAAAATCATTAAATGCTAAGTTTAAGTTGTGGAAAATATTGTTAATACACCATCTAACTGAAAAATAAAATACGTCGTCGAAAATTCATGTTATATAAAATTCAAAGTTTAACAAATCATTGAACTTGTAAAAGTATATAATATTTCTTCGAAATTGTGTTATTGTCTTAGAAACCATTCAAGATATAGCTGCACCTACGAAACGTTTGACAAGTAACAAAAGATATATTTCTGAAAGAGAAGCATCATCGCTGGTAAAAAAAAATTCTCAATGTCTGTATTGTCGAAGGTCACACTTAATACTAAAGTGTAATTTACAGATTCAAGGATTACACCACAGCTGCGATTCTTGTTTATCCAAAATTATAGATTATGAACAAATTGTTTTATTCGAAATCCGCCCATATCGCCGACAACAACAACGTCGCCCGGGTAGATGGCCGACCGGACATCGCACTTGTTGGCAGCTTGAACAGCATTTTTAATATCGTCAATATCATAAACTATTAGCAGATATGAATATGTGACTATGTTTGGAAATATAGAAGATTTACTTCCTCTGCACTTAATGACGACATATACTACTGTCAACATAAACGAAATCACAGCCCAATTCTTATCCAATTATCTACCCACAGTTTGAATTTTTTGACGTCTCGACAGCGTAAGAAAAATTTATAAATCGTTGAAACTATATCTTCTTTGATACGCCCTGATATTGCTTCATGCCAAATTAGAGCCATAGATTTTTTCGTAGAATTTGTTTGCCAATAAGAACGAAGATTCGTTTAACGCAACTAATCGCTTGTAAAACAATATTTTTTTTTAAACATGTCCATGCGAGGTGACATTATTAATTTTTAAAGATCAATTTACACGCTCATTTCTGTTTCATTCCATGGACTTCTTTTACACACTACGTAGGCTGCTGCGAGGCTTTTTTGAAGGAATTTTATTAAAATCGTACTCCATGCAAGGAACAAACAAGCGAACACCAACTTTTTCTGCAGTTTTGATGTTCTTTTCGTATTAATTAAAAATTTTCGCATTTCTCATATTTTTCATTTCCAAGAGCGCTGAAGCTGCGGTACACATAATAACAAGGCTTTTCATTTTCCTCATCATTTCAATGATACTAGCGCTACTACTCAGTTGAGGGACATTTTTAACGGGTCATCCAAGGCATCGTCAAAAATATCATTAAATTACTGTTTGTTGAGGATTCTAATACAATATATAACAAAATTTAATGTACCAAGCACACGACACAATAGTTAAAGCTTAGAGGTAGTTTGCAAAAGAGAACTTACAACGTAAGATTACAAATCGGAACAGGCATTTTAGCAGCTCTATCCGAAATAATACCGAGGAATTGGAAATTGTATTTTTGTTAAAGTGAAACAGTGCCCCCCAGTAAAAAAGTTGAAATACCCCAACCGGTATCGATTGTAGGATATATTTTGAAGCAGCTTGCTGAAACACACTGCAAGAGCATTTAACGAACCGCCAATTGACAAGTAGCACGTCATATGCTAAATGTCGTTTAAAAGAAGATATCTCTATATACTTGAAAAATGTTGTTGCCGTGTGAATTTGAAGAAAGGTAAGATTGCGTTTGTCCTTGCTGTTTATCACACAATGTCTATATGCATGTCGATGTGCATATTTGGTGCAATTCAGAGCAACTGAAAACTTTTGAAGACGATAATTAATGGAGCTATGAATTACATCCATTTTATAATTGAGCTTGTAAATTGCACACTAAATTTTTGGAGCAAACTAGAACTGCATCCTCGTTGTGAATGAGCTTTGATGCTCAAAATGGGGTGTGTGGTTTTGCAAAATTGTAAAATGTATAAAAATAAATAAATAAAAATAAATAAATTACGATCTGTGATGAAAAAGAACACACCTATGACCCCCTGTTGGAGTGCAGCACTCATGTGCCAGCCCATCTGCCAGTAGTACTAGAGACTGGCATGAAGCTACGCAATGTGCAAATGGTTCTACCTTAATCGAACTTATAACCGTACGTCCTCGAATTGACTGGCAACGGCGTAAAAGTAAGGATAGGAAAATTGAACCGCGAAAGTGTTGGAAGAGCTTTGGCCCAAGGACAATTTGCAAAAATAAATAAAAAAATGGTTTAATGTTCATCATTCTAAGGTTTAGGACAAACAAAATAGCGTTTACCGCCGATATTGCAAAAATGTACCGGAAACTTAAAATTCATTAGAGTAACCGGGATTTACAATGAATTTGGAGGAGAAATGGTCCTGCAGCGTGAAATGTTATTTAATGAGCACTGCTATATATGGAACGAGATGTGCTCCTTTATTTATAACATGTATTTTGCATCAAATGGCGTCTGACGAAACTATCTGTCCTCTTTTAATGCCAAAGTCAAAAGTATGAGATAGGCTGTGATTAAATTGAAAATAGGTTGAAATTTAAATCAAAATTTAGCCAATTATTGGAAACATGCGGATTTCAATTACGTAATTTTACCTCAAACATAACTTGCCTATCTTCCCGGAATCTCTGTCAAATGTGTGTCTAGTACTCCGCCTTTCATGGAATCCGTAAATGATGCATTCGAAATGAATTTCTAAAAATTCACGGTAAATTCTTTTTGTACTAAGAGAAAAATTTTTTCAGAGATCCAGAGTAAAGCTATGGGATGATCAAATCCCACAACAAAGTAAATATGAATGGAACAAGATGGGACGAGTTTAGAACCCAATTAATTATGTGATTTAAATTATATAAAAGTTCGCTGATGCATTTTAGTTCCACACGCTAATATAATAAATTCGTGGTGTTTCTCAAGCACTTCAAGGAAAGGGTATTGATGTGTGATTTATATGCGAGTCACTGACCAAAAAAATAATAAACTATTTGGTTCAATTGATTTTTTCAAAATCTAGCTTGGATTCGCTTAAAAAACAAACGATTCCGCGTCTTGATCTTTATGGAACATTACTACTAACTCAAACATTAAATGAACTAGTATGTACGCTTAACTTCCAGTGATTAGGGGTGATTAGAGCCTACATTTTTTAAAGAAAATTGAATTTAAATATTCATCAAACTATTTCAATCTCTGTATGTTTTAAGAAGAGTTTTCATCATGGAATATATTTGGTCGTTATTCTTTGGATTATTAATAACTTCGCTAAACTGTTTTATAAAAATGGTGACACCATCAGAAGATACTCCTGATGATGACCTAACAAGTTGAAAACTATCGAGTGATTTTTTAAACATTTTGAACAAATTGCAAAACATTTTGCGAAATAGAAAAACAAGTGTTAAGTGAAATGGGTTTATAGTATATTTCGCCAATTGCCTATGGCAAATAAAATCAAAAGTATTAATCAATCTAGACAGTTTTCAGTGTCGCTAAGCCCTTTGAAAAAATTCAAAAGTAAAAGAAAACTTTGAAATTTGTTCTTGTCACAAAAATTTAAAAATGATGATGAAATATTTTGTACTAGTAATCAAATCGAACACCTAACAATTCCTACTACACGATTTCCAAAAACCCCGTCGATTATGGAAATCGGTCATAAAAAATGCTAAATAGCATAAGAAACGCGTTGTTAGGTGTACATTTGTGGCGATGTTCATTGTCAAATTTAAATGTCAATAATAAATTTCCAATGAACTCTATAAAGTATGGAAGAGAACCCCGGTCTACTATCGTAGGTCGTAATGTAAACAAAATTATAATATATTTCTATTATCTTTTCTTGAGTTTATAAAAAAAGTTAGCTCGTGCTAGTGTTTTAATATGTTTACACTTGAAACTGTAATTTAAACATTATCCAATTTTTATTCAATTTTAAATAAATGTAAATTCTGAGTTACGTAAGTAGCATGAAGTGCTTATAATGTGCGCTAGCTATCCAAAGAAAATTTATTAGAGAGAAATAAATCCACACTGATTATCAAGAATAGATTTAATCTGCTTTAATTTTCATTCAAGACTTTTAACTGCTATGTCTAATAATCCAAATGATTATTTGGCCCTTGCCAAGGACATTTCCTCATTGACACACCCCTGTTGGCGTTATTGATGATGACGAACTGGTCAAAATGTTTTTTCAGAATTTTTCGAAACGATGGCACACCGAGTTCTTGAATGAACTCTAAACGAGAAACAAATGGAAAAAAATTGAATGTTGGCATGTTAGTCCATTTAAATGAAGACCATGTCCCTCTGATAAATTGAATTGGATTTTGGCAGAATAATTGACACACATCCCGGCACAATTATCGAAAAGACTAACAACTCCAATTAAATTTAATGCACGACCAACCATCTCACCTTATAAAAATATTACCTTGACATATGAAGCTAGACAAACAAGTTTAACTTATAGCCTCCTCTGTTTAATAATTTAAGATATTTTCCATCAGTCATAAAAAACATGTTTATGTACGTCAGTATACAAAGTCCACCGTATTTAAGGCGAAGGTTAAAAGCTCTTCAAAAGTATGACATAAAAAAGTATTCAAAAGTTTTCTTTCCTTTACTTCACCATATAACATCTATACAAAAACTATAATAAAGTATATCAAATTAATCAAAACTAATTATTTTCTAATTTGTAAACTAAAGTGCGGTTAAATTGATTTATAAATATATAACTGTAACATTTATTTAAACGAAACCAAAGCACAAAAACTTTTATTTATTTCGAAATTATCTTTTTACACACAATGAAAATAAAAAAAAGCTGTTTATACAAAACAATATCAAATCGTATAGAAAAAAGCTCATAATTAATTATGCTTTTGTCAGCTTTTTTTTCGGTACAAAATTGAAAACTGTTTTAACAGAAATTGGAAGTTTTATATTTTTTTTGTTGTTGGTGTATACATTTTGGTAAAAGTTTTCCAAAAAAATGTAACTTTTTTATTGTGTGTGTTCTCGTACATGGCAAGTATAAAATGTTGTTGTTGTTGTCTTCTTCAAACTTTTATTTCGTGATGGTGTTGTTTTTGTGTGCTGGTTGTTAGTTAATGTTAAAAATTTAACCTCAAAATGTTGAAACTTTTTTTGAAACATTTTAATTAATTTTTTATTTTTTTTTCGGAATTGAGATATTATGATTTTGGTTTGTTTTGTTATCATTTATCATTTAACACACTGGGTATATATACACTTTGTAAAATATGTGTATAAGTATATGCGGAATGCTAAAACTTATGGTAAAACAAAAACAAAACCACACCAAAAATCTGCGGTTTGTTTTATGTATATACAAAATGTTACAGTGTGCGGATTGTGAAAGGCCGCATATTTTCTAAAAGATACATTTTTTTTTACTCGGCTCTTTATAAAAACCATAATCAATCAAAACAATTAGGTGTAATTAATTTAATTAAAAATGTTCGGGTACCCAGAATCAATCTTTAATTTGTTGTTCCTTTACCAAACAAACACCAACAAAAATACCCAAGACAGAAATTACTTTGTCGTTTTAACTTTGTCGGTTAACAATAAAAATAAAAAAATTCGACCAATTAATTATAATTCTTGGGGGTGATTTTTATGTTGTTTTACGCAAAAATCCACTTCATATACAAGGGTGTTTTACCACCAGCCATTGTTTTAGGTATACATTATTAGTATTATTATCATTATTGATAGGATACGATTTTCCTTAAATTTTTCTAATCTTTTCATTTTTATATGTTTTTATTTCGAAAACGTATTATTAACGTCACAATCAATATTTTGTACGCGGGCAAAATAAAATTCAGAGAGCAGCTACCTTATTTATTATACACACAAATTAAGTTTAACATTTCTTTATATAAATTTGACAATCAAAATTGATTAAATCATGATAAATGATTTTTTGTAATAAATTTTGCTTTAGATTCAGTTTTGATTAGATTTTTCATTTATTTTTGTACGTACATCGCGGGTGTTAGGCGAGCAAGGTATGGTTAATTTTGGGTATGGATGTGGTATAATACACTACTCGCCTATCAAAATTCTTAACATTGAATTGATAGCGATTCATTCAGACAAGAACAGAGAAAATGAAAAAGATTGATTAACTGTAAAATTATTAGATGTTCATTTATGTGAAAATTTGTAAACAATACTGATAATGTAGTTCATATTCGCACTAGCCGTCAGTGGATTAAAAATGTTTGTTTTATTAAAAGTCAGATACACACAAGACGCTATACACGCGTGTTCACCAGCTAAACAAGCGAAAATGTCTGCATCATCGCCCAAAAATGACATACTCATTAAAGACGGGTGTCTATTATGATGATAAGCATTTCGCACTAATCATTCCAACTGGTTAGGATTTTTTTCTGAATTGAATTAATTATTGGCTGTTATTTTTTTTTTTTTTGAAAAATAAATAAATAATTTTTTTTTAATTAAATTTATTTAATTTTTTTTACAATGTACTGTAAAAATTACCCCTTGCTACATCCTAATATGTTTTATGTTTTAAACAATTTCTTTCATAAAATTTTTTAAAGTGTCTCTCAATTCAAATGCTTCGCGGGTGCTGCGATTGCCTCGAAAAATACGGTGTTGCTGTAGTTCGTCGCCCTCATCACGCCAGTTTCCAGCAATGATAACTCCCTGCTGTTCATGATCTACGTACTCTGCTGGACAATACAACTCGCTCTTTTGTAAAATTAAAAAATTGTGCATGACGACAGTGGCCAGCATAATTTTTTCACAATTTTTTGGATGGAGATTTAATGTAGTGCCACGAATTCACCACCTATTTGCGAGTATACCGAAAGTATTTTCTATACGTATTCTTGCGCATGACAGTTTTTTGTTAAAGCATTCTTTATCGCCCAATAGACATTTCCCCGGAAATGGGTGCATTATATAACGTTTTAATGGGATAGCAGCATCACCGACAAAATAAAAAGGAAAATCGATCACGAAATTTGGTAGCATTCTACTTTGAGGGATCTCTAATGAGCCATCTGCTAATTGTTTGCCAAAACCACTATTTTTAGTGTTACTATATTCTGGAGTCCTTTTGGCTTCCATAAGCCCCGACGTCGATCGCTGTGAATGAATAATTAGAATCACATACAGCTAACAGAACGAGGCTATGATGCTCCTTATAATTGTAATATAAGGATCCGCTTTTAGGAGGGCATTTCACGTTAACGTGTTTGTCATCTAGAGCACCTATGCAATTTGGCATTCCAGTCTTTATTTCAAAATCATCTGCAAATTTGACCCATTCCAACAAATTCCGTTTTGCTAAGTAAATTTCATTAAGGCTCGTAGGATAACTTCACAAACGTCATCTGGGTCCTACTTTGAAGCGACAACCAACAGGCTAAGCACATACGTATCGATATCCAGTTTGCAGAAATTAAGGCTTTGATCTTCGAAATACAAAAATTACAAGAGTTTATCTGCAAGCAGTTTGATGCAATTGGAAATGAATGTAAAACCATCACTACAGAAAATGCAGCTTTAACTAGAAAATTTGATAAAAATATCATCATGTGTAGTTTGCCGGTCGACGTTATATAACTAAATAAATACTATATAACGTAATAAAAGTGAAATTCAAAAAATAAATAATAATCCGAAATCTACTCGTATATACGTTAAGAGATTCGTTCATAATTACCTTAAATTCTATCGAGGTGCAAAATGGGTTGGGCTCGATTTCCCGAATTTAACAATCCCGGCTCTCAAAATCCCGACTTTCAAAATCTCGACTTTCAAAAGCCCGATTTTCATAATCCCGATTTTCAAAATCCTGATTTTCAAAATCCCTATTTTCAAAATCCCGATTTTCAAAAGCCCGAATTTAAAAAAAAAACATGAATTCGCGCCCGTGGGCAGGTCGGCCGACCCGCGGGTGCCCGAATTCATATTTTACAAAAAAAACGGGCTTTTAAAGTCATTTTGTGATGAGTGCAAATTAAAGGCAAATATAATCTACAATTGTAGTCCCATTCAACAATAATTTCTCTATTAAATTAATAAAAAAAAGTAATGTTTTGTGCGTGCCGCACGTAGGAGCGGATTATATAGAATCTATTAATGACACCTTCTAAAAAGAAAAATAATTGCACCATAATATTATGTAAGTAATATTTTCAAAAAATTAAAAAAGATTTAAATGCACCAGAGGTTTTAGTATAACCGTAACAGATGTCGTAATAGTAGGAGTAGACTTTTCAAGCAATTTTAAATTTAAATATTTTTTACGACTAACTAAATCATAAAAATTGTTAAATATGTTGGGAAATTATGATAAGCAATAAAAAAATAAAAATAAGAATCTGTTCCATTGTGGTTACGAATGCGTCATTTGTGGTTTGGGGTTGACAACATGTGTAGCCAAAATGACATGATGACTCACAAAAATCTACCTGAAACTAGCAGATTTAAGTTCTTTTTTTATAAATATGGTGTGATTTTAGTTTTCTGACATTAGTATTTTGTAAACCGTATTATCGATACAGTCTGTGGAGTTCCAATTTTGATAAAATAAATTTTATTAAATCAGTGAATAAGTGTTGTTTAGTAAAAAACTTTGTGAGAAATATTTTAATTTTTAAAATTATAAAAAAATATTAAATAAGAGGTCTATAACAAATAAAAATAAAACAAAAAAAAAAAATAAAAACAAATATTAAAAGGAGCAAAATGAATATCTCATTGGTCAAAACGAACCAAAATAAAGATAAACTGATTATTGATGGTTACGCATACCATCTCGAAAAGAAGGATGAGAATCAAATGTATCGATGGTGTTGCAATCAACGGAAGAACCTATTGTGTAAAGGAAGAGCCACCACAACAGTAAAAGAAGGAAAACATGAACTAAAAAAGGAACCATCAGATCATAATCACGCTCCGGAAGCTTCAGAAAAAGATGTTTTTAAGGCAAATGAAACAGTAAAAAAAATGGCAGAAGTACCAGGGTTGCGACCTTCACAAATAATAAGAGAAAGTATTGTTGAATGCGACCCCGATTGCAGATTATATTTACTTTCAAACAGAGCACAAAAACTAAAAATTGCTCGAGTGAGGACCACAACACTGAAAGAGCCGGAAAGTTTAAATGAAATTTCCATTCCGGAAACATTAAAGTTTATTGACGAAGAGCTCTTTGTGTTATCGGAGAAAGATTTTGGAGGAAATAAAAATATTTTATTAGGAACAAAAACATCTTTGAAGTTGCTAGCAGAGGCTGAATGCTGGCTTATGGATGGTACATTCGAAGTTGTACCATCTATAATGAGACAGTTATTCTCAATCCATGGTAAAATTGATGACCAGATCATACCATTATTATTTTGTATAATGAGCTCAAAATCAACAGAAGCTTACTCGGAGATGTTCTATGAGATTTGTAAAATTTCTTGTGATTGGAACATCTCGTTAAATCCAAAGAAAATTGTGTCAGATTTTGAAAAGGCAAGCGTAGCTGCAGCTAAAATATATTTTCCGTTGGGTGAATACAAAGGATGCCTTTTCCATTTCGGACAAATATTATGGAGAAAAGTACAATATGAACACCTTCAGATTAAATATGGAAACAATAAATCTTTTAACACGCAAATTCTAATGTTAAAAAGCTTAGCCTTCGTACCTCCTGAAGAAGTTTCCCAGTATTTTGATGCGATCATAAAAGAATTTGATCCAGACGCCAAGCGAATTGCCAAATGGTTCCAAACAAATTATATAAGGTGTGTTCATGGATACCAAGGAAGACCCCAATACAGTCCTAAGTTCTGGACTGTTTCCCAGAACCATGATGGTAATTTTCCTAGAACACAAAATTCAGTTGAGGCTTGGCACAACCGACTAAAAATAGTAATCGGAAGACCTCATGTTGGGGTCTATAAGTTAATCGAAGAATTGGCAAAGGAGATGATAATATGCAAAACATGCATTGAAAAATGGAAAGCTGGTGAACGCATCCCACTAAAAAAAAATGTGGAAAAAACAGCAAATTTTAAACGTTATTGTAAATAGAAACAATACTGATAAGATTAGTTATTTAAAAAATATTGCTCATTCTATTAAGTTACAATAATAACGCTTAATTTTATTTATTTTATAATTAAACATTTCATCAAAAACCCAAACGTTCTTTTCAGAACGACCAAAAATTTATTTTATTAAAAGAACATATTTATACAAATCCAATTCTTAGTAGAAATGAAGGGGTTGGTCATGAAACCTCGACGATCGTTGTCTCGAAATCAAAATCTCGAAATCGAAATCTCGAATTAATAAAATAGCGAATTTCAAAATATCGAAATTTCAAAATATTGAATTCAAAACCTCGAAAATATATCTCGAATAATAAAAACAATTTTGTAAATATTATTTGCGGCGCCGCAAATAATATTTACAAAATTATTTTTATTATTTGATATTCGAGAATACAAATTACGTAAACCACACTATGAGATACTGTTAAAGTTAGCCGAAAGTTTCCAGCCGAAAGATAATGCAGATAGTATCTTGAATACAGCAAAAACCAATCATGAACTCGAATTTAGGAGAATTTAGGATCGGGTTACATCATTCGGGTGAAGGAGAAATTATTTCAGTTTATAGGAATTTAAAAATCGATAGGAGCGAGAGTATAAAGAGAGTTTAAAAATAGTCAAGACACTATCTGCATTATCTTTCGGCTGGAAACTATCGGCTAACTTTAATAGGGTCACTATGAGCCTTAATTCTGGTTCGTTGCCGATGCTGTTGCTAACAATTTCCCGAGTACTCAAAATTCAATTGGGGCATTGCATCGGCGCTTAAAACAGTAGTAGGAACGAAAAATGCTGGTGTTTACAAAATAATTACCGATCTTTCAAAAGAATTAATAATATTTAAAAATAATATAGAACGAATGAAAATAGGTGAAATGAAGCCATTATATAGAAAAAATTTGATGAGATATCAAAAATTAAAACAATTTTGAAAAAAATGCAAAAAATTGATAAGTTAGATTTTTAAAAAAGGTTCACAACATATGTATATAAATGTTTTATTTGTTAATAAAATTTGAATTGAACACTATTAAATAGCAAAAAAGATATTAAGTGCATTTTTACCATTCTCTTATTTAGAACATATTTTTAATTTTCAAGATTTTCGCATGCGAGATTTTCCAAATAAATTATTTTGAAATTCGATATTCTTAAATTCGAGTAAATTTTTTCTTTCGGTATTTTGTTCATTCGATATTTCTTTTGGCGAGTTTTTAGAACTATCCCGAAATGAAGATAAAAAAACAAAAATTTAATATTTAATATTTTAAAAAAAATCCCGAATTTTTCAGGATTTTTAAAATTTCAGCAAAGTCGGGATTTTGAAAATCGGGATTTTGAAAGTCGGGATTTGAAAAGTCGGGATTTTGAAAGTCGGGATTTTTAAAGTCGGGATTTTGAGAGTGATTGATAAATTCGGGATTTTGAAAATCGGGATTTTTTTTTTGTCGGGAGTTTGCTAATTCGGGATTTTGTGATTCGGGATTTTGAGCCGATCCCGTGCAAAATACCATGTAAGTACTATTCAAATTTAAAATGATCAAGAAAAATTTCATCGCATTCAAAGCATGCTGTAAAACGAAGCCAAAAAATTACAGCACACTCATAATTTTCAAAGATGGTAAAATATTCCAGCACAGAACAGCTGACTCAACGATTCTTCACATGGACGATATTTTTGGTTTGAATGGGACTTATTCACCACAACATTGTTACCACTCCATGGTCATAAAAATTATTTCCCTTCCCTATGAATGTTGTTTCTTAAGGTCGATTTATATCATCCGTTCCGTTCAGTTCCTACAAGTACGGAACGGATAATATAAATACTCCTATGAAAAATTTATGTAACAATGTTTTTTTGTCTGACACGATACGTGAAGGAACTGAAAGGAACGGATAATATAAAATATCGACCTTTATAAATTCTATAGTAGTGGAGTATTTTATTAGATTACAGTGCCACCTGTTCTTGAGCATTTGGTACTTTTAATACTAATATTTTTTGCTGTCACATTGTGAATGGGTCTTTACATGTTGGTTCACGTTTTCCTCAATACGATGGTGTCGCATGAGCGTCGGATAAATGTGAGAGCGAGACCGATGTATAGAATATTTTCTTTGGTTGTTCTCGTTGTTTATATACGTGCATTTTGATGCGTGTTGGAGCAAGTTCGACCGTGACGCGAACGGGTAAAAAAACAACAAAAAAGAATAGTCTATCAGTCATGCCACACGAGCATTTTTTGTATTTTGGCATTTTTTTTCTACCAATGTTTTGTTCTGCTCTCTCTTAAATAAAATTTTAACTAAAATGAGTAAAAAATGTCCTTGAAATATTTTTTATTTCATTTATGTTTGAGTTGTGTGGTAGAACAGAAAATTTGTTTAAGTCGCAATTAAAACTTGTATCATTGGTAAACGGGGAAAGAAACGAAGAAAAATGCGGCATTTTTTTTTACGTGTGGCTTGAGCCTATAAGTTTTTTTTGGCGCGATAATTTTTTTAGTCTTCATTCCGTGTGTTTACACGAAGACTTTTTTTGTTGGATTTTTTATGTTTTCCATACAAAACCGGTTTTGAGACAAAATGTTTGTGGATTTTTTTTTCATCCTAAATTTTGGTGGTTTCTTGGATTTTTTTTCACTAATACTAATACAAACGAAAAAAAATCAATAAATAAAAACTCGTCAATGTTTTCATGTTTTTATTTTTAGTTTTATTTTTGGTGTTACATGCGAAAATAAGAATACATTTTTGTTAAATATTTTCTGTTTTTTTGACCAAAAGTTACAGTTTTTTAATACATTATAAATTATTTGATTTGAAATTTAAAACATATACATATAAAGGTTTAGCAAAAAAAAATCCAGTTGAATGACGCCTTATCTAAACGACGTGGTATTTTAACGCCGAAAAATTGGTTGAAAAAGTCCACGTCTAAACACGCCCATTGGGATTTTAAAAAGAAAAGTCTCGTGTGGATTCTTCGATTTTTCAAAATCAAGTTGTATCGTTTTGTTGAAAATTTTGTTTGAGAAAAAACATTAAAATAGTATTGGAAGAGTTTGTAATATTTTAATTGGTTAAAAGTACAGAAGATAAAAATATAATACCTTTTGGATAATGTAAAAAACTTAGAAAAATAATTAATTAATGTTTTATTGAAGTAAAAGATCAACTTCAATTTTCTCGTGATTTTAAGTGGTATTTTTATGTCGCATGCTAAAAATCCAGATATTAAAAATCGTAATCTCCGCCATTTTCAATATCTGGATTTTTTTTTCTTGTTATTTTGATGAAAACAAGTTAAGTTATTTATGAGGGCAACCTCTAAAATAGTGTAAAATAAATTTTGGTTCCGGTACAATTGAAAATCTACCTTTGCGGCCATAATACGAGAAGCATAAAGTTTAATGTCAGCGGTAACCGGAATGGTGGGAGTAACACCGGTGTTGGCGGGCAATTTATTAAAACTGCAGAATCAAACTCAAAGAGTGCCGCCATTTTGTAAATTAATTTTAAGTGAGGAAAAATTCGTCGAAGGTGGGAGGGCACGCAATGTTTATATTTCAGGAGGCCAACTGAGGTTTGCCGCACATTTACTATTACGGGTGGTCAGTTGAGGCCATTTGCAATAATGCCGCTCAAAGAGGGAGGCGTACAATATTTCTAAGGTTTAAGGTGAAGACATGCCCAACGGTCCGGGCGAGGCGCTTGTGAGATGACGGCATTAAGGCCAAAACGGTTATTCGGTTTACAGCGGGAAGAAACCTAACGGTCCGGACGTGGAACTTGTAGCATGCCGGCACCAAGGCTTCAACGGTAATTATTTATATATAGTATTAAGATACGATATTTTTTTTTAATTTTTTTTTTCAAGTTTTTTATGATTTAAAGTTTTTTATTTATTATATATTCATATGTTTTCCCCCCCCAACTTTTTTTTTATTTTGGTTTTTCAATTTTAAAAAGATTTATTTTTTGTAATCGAGCACTAATACGGTGGTGCATGCAACCGAGATCTTGGTCTCGTTCTCAAATTTGTTGTAGACGGTTATGTCTATATTTAAATTGCTTTTACGGATTTTGTTTTGAATTTTTCCCGCTTCGTCGTCGGTTGTGGATAAGAAAAATCTGGCACAGGGATTCTTGGCATTTGGTTAAGTATTATTTTTCTTCTTCTTTAGTTTGTTTCCCTCTTCTTGGTCGGACTGTTTCTTTATTTAATTTTTTTTCGTTGTTGTATAAAAAAAAATGAATTACTAAATTTTTACGGGTTCGATATGGTGGGAGGGGAGACTTTTTGGCAGGACTTCTACAGGGTCGGAGTAGCGAGTCCAGCAGATGTGTCGTCCATTCAGCGGTGAATAGAGGCTTGGTCGATTGGAGAGACATCCCTACCATCTATGTTGCTTCGTTGTGGCTGGGCATCGGCCTTTCGGGGTTGATGGATTATTCAGGGGGGTCTCTTTAGCATACTGGGTACTTGTTATTCGGTTGAGATGCAGTCATCACCAGATGAACACGCCTGGTTATCATTATTTTATTTTGTTCCTCAGATTTCGTTCGACGGACTGCGGTTGGTTCAATTTAATTTTGATTAATTTACGTTTTTGTTTTAAACATTATCTGTAAACACGGTGTAGGCCATGAGCATCGCAAGCCTCAAAACTCCACGACCCAAGGATCAAATACTTAGTTATAGAACTCAAACAGGTTTGTTAGTCGAACAGGTTTGTTAGACAATAAATCATTCTTTGCGCTCTAATTTCGATTTTAGTCCGGTTTTTTGATCTGAGTTCTGTTTGCATTAAACTGAACGACCTCAACTGAACGGGTCAATTGATCTTGGTTTGTGTTTTAACTTATATTTTGGCCCGATTTTCAGTTTGGGTTCTACTTTCTTTAAATTAAATAAACTAAAGCTAGATCAATAACGAGTGCAGTTCAACAATTTTTAATGGGTCTTTTGATTGAGCCGCAAGCAGCATAAAACTATTTGTGAGTCTTTAACTTTCTTTGTATGCATGAATTGTTCTTGCTTTGTGTTTCTGATTTTTATTTCGGTTTACATCAAATTTTCATGTGTGGTTCTTTCTATCTTGAAATTACATAACCTAAAGCTTGGCCATGATCTAGTGAAGCCTGAAAAGTTTTAATTGAGAAATTGATTAGGCCATGATGAACGTCTAATTATTTGTATGTTATTTCGAGTTCTAACGAGAGTTTTCGTTCTAATTTCGGTTGTAATTTCGGTTTTCGATTTGGGTTCTTCTAACATTAAATTAAATGGCCTAAAGCTTAGTCAAGAGCGTGTAGAGTATAATATTTTTAGATGGAGCATTTAATTAGACGATATTAAGACTTTGATTATTTGTGTGTCAATTGATCGTGGTTCGCGTTCTAATTTCGGTTTTCCTCCAATTTTCTATTTGAATTCTGTTAGTTGTGAATTGCAAAGTTTAACGGTTGGAAGGAATTGAGCCTACAATTTTTTAATTGAGAAATTTAATTAGCCTATAATTATCCATAGTAACTTTGGGGGCGTTAGGGTTGTTTATATTAGTCTTTTCCGTCAAATTTTTGCATCTCCGTAAATTATGGATGATTCCGAAATGAAATTTTAAATTAACAGTTTTTGTAATGTAAATTCTGGGAGTAACCTAATTTTATTTAGTTCCTCAAATTTATAATTTTCGGCGCCCTGAAATTAATAAACCGGTAAGTGCGACTATAATTTGTTACAAAAGTGTCCTTTGAACAGTTTAGGCGGATTGAATAATTAGAGTACACCTTCAGACTTAAGTTTTTTTTATTTTTTGGCAGTATAGAGATTACTGGTCGAAATCCGCGCAGTAGGATAGCCTGCACAAAAGTTCGTTTGATTTGGAAATTATATCATTTATGATCAATTAAATTGACAACATTGTTGATTGAATCCAGTATTCAATAATTTATTCCTAATAGATGATTTTTGAATTAAAATTGTTTTTCCATAAAAATTCAGTAAATCTCTCCTCATTAAATCTCTAAACCGCAAACGGATTGATTGCTTCGGATGAAACTATTTGCTGTTTACATAAATTGACAGGTCCAGTGAAATCTCTAGCAGTGAAATCTTAATCGTTTTTATGGGTTTTAACAAATCTTTTGATTATCATTTATGGAAAACATTTAAGAGCAGATATTTTCCGACTTAGCTGTAGATTAATTTGAAGTTTTCTGAAACTGTGTCTTAAAGTAGAGCTTTTACAAAAAATACCAGAACAATGGTTGTCAGCCATTTTAGCCATCGTCTTAAGGTGATACCTTAGAAACTCATTTAATTTAAAAAATACTACTTTTATTAAATTTGATTGATGTCCTAGCTAGGCCTTCTCTATTAAAATTCAAACATAACTGAAACTATGAATGACGAAATATTGATATTATCCCGAGATTTTTAACTTCATTTTCTATGATGTTATTTTACATCATGGAAAATATAGAACATAAGTTTGAACATAATAAGTATATTAAAACACGAAAACACAAAATTACTCCCGTAGGAAGGACGAACTTGGCGGTTTCTGTCTTTCTGCTTAGTCGTAGTGGCGGTCTATCTAGAAGTAGTGATCAGTGTGTATTTCTTAGCAGATCTGAAATTTTTTATGGTCATGGATACGTGTGCGTTCAGGCTAAATGTATGTGTTCTCTCTGCAGCCCAGACGATTTATCTGATCGAAATGGAATGTCACTCATAAGCTTTTTACACAAATCCGGAGAACAGAGTAGTTTTAAGCCAAAATCGGTCCACTTGAAGTAGCAGGTTTTATTAGAGCTTTTTCGATCTGTGCAAATATTTTGAAAAGTTAAGCATTTACGAAAAAAACATATATTAAAGATTTTAAATTAAATTTGCAAAAATATCGCTACAGTCCATTTATTTAAAATTTAACTGGAAAACACGGATTTTGACGAAAAACTGTTTTCAACCAAAAATCGGCCCAGACAAATTGATTGATGAGCTTTTGTTCAAATTGTGATTCAGGTTTTGGTTTTTACAAAATATTTTGGAAAATTCGTAAAAAAATTTGACAGCCCAAATGGATTTACTGATCGAAATGAAACTTCATAATTTAACTTTATCCATAAATTTTAAGAACTTAGTGATATTTGAGGAAACTTCGTCCAACAGAAGCGACTACTTCCATCAAAGGAGCTTTTCCGTTTATTGAAAATATTTTGAAAAGTTTCTGTATTATGAAAAAACTCACATGAACTAAAACATTCTAAATTAAATTTGCAACAATAGTTCAATTTTCCAAAATTTAAGCGGAAAAGTCAATTTTTAAAATTATTTTTTTTGTATGGTAACTATGAACATTTCTGACCTCGAGATTTTCAATTAATTGTCTATGTCGTCTAAATAGGTTAGCTTGAAGACAGGACAAAACTCAGAAGTTTAAGAGTCGATTCTGTCACAAATCCTGTAATTTTATCTGCGACCGACTAAATCTTATCTGACTAATCTGCGACCGACTAAATCGACATCTTCAATTTCGATCTTAAATCCTCAGCAGCTGTAAACTGAGCCTTAAAATTCTTTTCCTTTGCTAGATGAATTAATCGTGTTACTTTAGCATTAAACTTTTTAAGTCTATTACTCAACAATGCATTAGTCTGATACTTCGCTAGTTTTTAGCTAAATGGTTTTATTTTGATGTTAGACTTTCTTATTTTAATTATCGATTTGTTTATTTTACCTCACCAGTCAATTAATTATTAAAAATGAAATAAGATAATTTTGGATCATTAGTAGAGAATAAAGAAGTCCAATCATAAGAATTTAAAATATTCAATAAATCGCAATAACTAATTTTTGTTTGAAATCGAGGTTAACAACGTGAGTACTGTTATTTTTAAATTTAATATATTCAATGCTAACATGATAGTATTATGATCAGTCACTTGGAGATCTCTATACTTTTGACCTCAAGAGAATATCTTGAAATAATTGAATCGAGAAAATACATGATCAGTACATGTATATGAGTATGCGGTCTCATAAACGCTTTTCACAAGAGAATCTTAGCCAAAGGAAAAACACAAAAACATTCAACTTTCACAGATGACTCTTTCAATAAATCAATATTTAAATCCCCAAGTAAGATTCTTTGTCTAGATTTATCAGTAACTAGAAACTCAATAAATTCATTTAAAAAAACATCAGAAGAATTAAAAAGCAATCTATGGACTAGAATAAACAGAAATAACATTATCAATGCAAACTGTTAGTTTGATAACATCAATTAATAAGAAGTTCAATGCGGTAAAATGAAAATCAATAGTAGATCTAATAATAACCTCAACTCCATCAGACCTATTTATGTATCATTACAATTATCGATGAACGAATAATTACGGTTGAAAGATTCTACCCAGGGGTGGGATGTTGTAACATCATTTCTTAGGTATTTATCGAATATTATATTTCTTTTTCCTAAAACAAAATTGAAAAATTTAAAATCTTAACTATTAAACTGTCTACAGATCTAGATTGGTTCGAAAATGGTTCAGCCACCAGGAGATGAGTTCCGATTCTGACTATAATAGTTTAGATTTTAAATTTTTGCGTTGTTCGTCTTACACTGTGGTTTTGCCGGCGATATTTAACTAAGGTTCTGCTACTTTCAAATGTAATGACCAAATTGTTTGGTCAAGAACTATTGGAGTCCAAAATTGTTTATGGGCATTTAGTTAGGCCATAATGAGCTTTTATTAATTTCTATATTAATAGATCTTGTTTTACGTTCTAATTTCGGTTTTAGAACGAACGAAAGGATCAAAACAATTTTTATTGTGGCATTTTATTAGCCTAAAATAAGCATATAATTTTCCAACTGTTTTTAAATTAATTTTTGATATGGGTTCTTCTATCTTTTTGTAAAGCTAGCAGAACGCATTGTTTTATTAGCAATGGGATGGGGTCCCAAAAATTTGTAATAAAGCATTTCATTAGAATATCATTAGCCTACGAATATACTAAGTGACTTACAATATTCTTCTGGATGGGTTCTGCTAGATTTAGGGTTTTTAATTTAAACTACCTTGTTATCAATTACACGCAACTGGTGTTAACGACATCATCCTATAATCAGCAAAAAATTAACCTTGCATTGTCTAAAATAATTTTGTTTTTTTTACAAATTTATAGTGAAGGCAACGCAATTACTCTTTATGTATTAACGAGCACATCGAACAATTTTCTTTGAAAAAGGCGAACGAAAGCACAGAAAATTAACTTTCCAGTTCAATAGCTGTTATATTTATACATATAAGTATGTCTGCACCATACAATCAAAATCTATTTTAAAAAATTGTCTTGTACGTACGACGACGGTGACGACATTAAGCCATAATTGCATCAATAATATTTTTGATTTTGTTTTCCACCTATAAACTTACCGTCTCATTAAATCTGACGTGCATGAAAAACAAACAACAACATATTATTAATTCAACGAACGAACTTCTCGAGACATAATCGAATTAATTTTAAATTACGGGTTGGTGTATATCTCTTCTGCGGAGAACAAAAAAGTTCAACGAATCGTCAAATTAATAAAGTGAAAAAAAAGGATACCAACAAAATAAAAAATGTTGATGTTTAATTAATTTCCAAAATTTATCCAAAACAATAAATAATTTTATGCTAATTACTGGTTTGAGTAATGAACTCTCATAAATTAAAAAAATGTTCATAAATATAAAAGTTTTTTTTTTTTCTTGTTACACTTTCCTGTTATGCCGCCTGCTACAAGAAAAGTTTGAAAAATCTGAACAAAAAACAATTTTTCATCAGGTATTTTTTTTTTGTTTGAGGTAATTAAATATTATTTTCTCGTGCAGTTCATGATGTGCGGCGACATATTTAAATTAAGAACTCATCCTCATCTCCTACAGTGATTAGGTTGTACGTAGTAAACTAACATAGACTTGTATATAAACACACGGCATTTAGTTTATATATCAGATCAATATACATACATAGATAAAATAACACATCTCCCGCTCAGTGATAATAATATTATCATTTTGTTAAAATACCCAAAACCAATAAAATCGATAAAACGACGAAACATTAATCGAGCGGTAGTCGAGTACCACAAAAAAAAATTGTTGGGTAACTACAACACGAACAACAAAAGCCCACCAACGTTATGACGGTATAAATACTTGAATCTAATAGATTCGTTGCATGATACCAAACGCCAGAATAAAGCACAAACAAATTCAAACTACATATAAAGCTTTTTATTTTTAAACAAAAGCAAAACTGCTTTTACGAGTAAATCCCAAAACATGTACAAATTTCCTTGCTGTTTCCGATGGTACACACGAAAAAATATTTGTTGAAATTTTGTTGAACAGCCGCAACAATTATTAAATAAAAATATAAAAATTCCATATAATAAAATATCAGACTGACAAAAAAATGTACAGAGGTTTAAAAATTATTACATGCAAACAATATCGATCTATATAACGTTATAAAACTTTTGGCTGTATATCCCAGCTTTACTATATGGATGGAAATACAAATCGATTTTCACTTGTGCTCGAGAATATTTTTTACCAATACACGTAAACGGGTAATGATACATACAGGAAGATTAAAAATGACTGAATCATAATATTACTATGGCTTAGTATAAATCGCTTAAAAGACAATAATGTTTGCACTGTTTTAAAAAATAATAAATTAGTCGATAGAAGTTGTCTCAAAATTGCGGTGAAATCAGTGATTTCTTTGACAACTTCGCGACGGAAATCGTTATAAAAATTTGTTGATTTTTGATTAATTGTCAACACCGAGTTTGACTAGCAGAAGTTTTCATAGTTCAGCTTCTTTTGATGGCAAGCTTTAGTTATGGTATTACACTCAAAAAAGGAAATAAATTTGATGAAAGTTTTGATTCAGTATGCCAACAAACTAAATTTTTCAATTTTAATTAGTTTTTTTAAGCTTTTTACGCTATTTGCCGTAGGTTTGAAGAACTAGGGATACCATCCCCATAATATTAAAATGTCAGCTTTCCACTCACTCATAGATAGACTAATAAACATCCCTCTGTCAAATTCAAATTATAACACTGAGCTTAACATAATTCATCAAATAGCAACGAATAACGGATATGCAACTAGTTATTAAATAAAAAGCTAAAGCATAAAACTCTAACGGGTATTTATCCACCGGATAGTCCAACGCGGGAAAATTGGCGTCGCTTAGAGTATATAGGAAAAACCAGCCAACGGATTAGCAACATCGTGTCCAATTATACCAATATTAGTTTTGCTTTTTATAATAATAACACAATAAAGAAAATGATTTTTAACAATAAACCTAGAGTTGATCGCCTTTCCAAATCTGGTGTCTATAGGATCAATTGCAATGATTGTAGTTTCTCCTATATTGGTCAGACTGGGCGCAATTTGGAGTTAGAGCCAGTGTTGTGCAATTGTATGTAAAAAACTGTTTTATACATTTTTTACGTAAAAAATGGTAATATACTTAAATTACTGTATAAAACGTATAATATTGTATAAAATCAAACGCGTATTTAAAAACCTTAGTAAAGTTGCAAACCTTAATATACGAAACGTAAATTTGTATCATATTAATCATAAAAGAAGAAATATCCGTCGATTAATATTACGGAGTTTTCAGATAGGTTTGCACGAATTTCTTTAAGACAGCTATCGTAGGTAATCCCTAAGAGTCTGTTTGATAAAAAATTTTGACTAGGGACGGACAAGTTTCGAATGTGATCGAAGATTTAATAATTTCAGTGCAAATTTGGATACGTTTTCGTGGCTTATCGCTGCGTGCTCCAAAAATCTTGTGGGTTTCTTATTTCTTTTGAGTATAAAGTATGGAATATTCCACTTTCGTTTCTGTAAATGAGCCAATCCTCATTTCCTTGGCCATTTAAATTTGTTAAAACTGATTGATTTAATCCATTTGACTATCTATTAAAAAGTCGTTATCGTAATAAGGATGCACATAATAAGCTGGCGTTTTTCGAAAAATATTTGTAGTTTATCTCTAAATCTTACCTGCACGTTAAATGATGGCCACATAAAACCAGCATTCGCTAAAGTAGTTTTTCCACGTTGGAAAGTGTTTATAAGATTGCATATGGGATCAAAAAATTCTTTTGAGTTTTGTACGCTTTCAATAAAATCTTTATCAAAAATAAATTTTTATATATTTGCCATAACTATTTTGGAGTCTGACAAATTTAATTGGCCACGGAAATTTGAGGATTGAGGATTGGCACATTTACAAAAACAAAGTGGAATTTTCCAAACTTTATACTTAAAAGAATCTATACATTTTTTGGAGCACTGCAGCAAAGTCACCCAAACGTATCCAACTAAGCATTAAAATTATTAAATCTTCCAGCATCGACAGCGCAGATTGAGCGGATATTTTCAAATCGGGGTCAAATTCCTTGCCTAATTCGAAATAGCCTGACATTTAATAGGTCTAAAAAATTAATTCATATTTATTAATGTTATTCTTTAAATAATAAAGAAATCCTAATTCGATTTGTTGATAGTGATGATAATGAAGATTTGCGATAAACAAAATTTCATTAATGTTACTTTTAAAAGTAAAACTGAATTTATAATAAATAAATAAACAATTTTTTTGAAATACAACATATTTGTTTTTTATTAATAATTATTATAACCATAAGTAAACAAAATATTTATTTTTCAGTCAAAATTCTACTTAGTTAAGAAAATTAAAATATTCGAGCCAAAGAGCCATTGGTATAGTTTCATTTGACTTGTAATTTAATATAAGTAATAGAAAACTCACTCGAAAACGGTTAGTAAAGTTTTAATATCTCGGGCCAAATTTTGATTTGCCGTATTCTTATAGCTAAGGCTAAGATGGGCGATACATCGAACAAGCATAGTTTTGAACTTCAACTCATTCATACGAAATTTCGTTTTCAAGCAAATTTGCACTATCCTTGATTCCTTGGCCGTAATAAAATCCTCTAGTTTTGGAGCTGGCGTATTTAGAGCTGGTGGATATAATTATATTATTTTGATATAATATAATATTTAAATTCTTATATACCAGAGGGTCTATTATGAAATTTTCGACGTGCGTATTTTTTTCGACGTTGTCGAAAATTTGGTATTATGAAATATTTTCGACCGCGTTTTTTTTTGACGTTGTCGAATTTTTGTATTATGAAATACTCGACGCATTTTTTTTTAGATAACGTCGACTATTTTACGACAGCTATTTAGGAGTCGAGTACATAAAAGAAAAGTGTTGAGAAATAAAAAAAGTTTGTTAGTAAAAATAAATTAATAATTTAAATTTATAAAATTTTAATTGATTGATTGATTGATTGATTGGAATGTGCGACCAAACCTTAATAAGATTCCCGGTTGACGCCGGGCCCATCCGCACACTCTTTAACATATAACAAGATGGATGGATAGGAAAGGTTTATTAATTATTATGGAAATTGACCCGGTTTCAGACACCTAAGTAGTCAATAGTTAGTAAATTGTTAGTTGAAATGTATTATAAGAAGGTTAGCACAAGACAATACAATTATTTTTGATTTTTTTATATAAATATTCAGCAATCAGCATCATTATTATGAGTCAAATTATACTTGAATACAATAAATGTAATGTCTGATTAGTATTAACTAAATTCAAAAACCCTCACAGTCTTCCGAAAAAACCTAGAAAAAAGAAATGTCACGATCCTTGGAAAACTATCTAAGTACAGCAATATTTAACTGCATTTCAAATTTACTCTGTAGCTTCAAAGCTAACTGTAATTTCAAAAAGTCAAATATCCTCTGAAATATCAATTTTATTAGCAACCAGATAGCCATTATGATTCCTGCCTTGTCTGCTCTTCTGACTTGTAAATTAAAATTTTGTTTTTAATTAGAAAGTATGCTGGCTTCAAATAACTTCTGTAATCAAAAATCTTCATTAGGACAAAATAAATTAGCTTAATCAGGAACTGCAATTAATAATAAACACCTGATAAATCTCGATAACTCTGAATTGCTCAACAAATTAAAATATAAAAAATATAATATTTTAATACTAAAATTCTGAATAATTGGATGAAGGAATATTAGCAAATTAGTTAATCTCTGAAGTCAAACTGTGGAAAGAATCATTTTTATAAATAATGATAATAAAGTGTATCAAGAAAAACATGTAATGTTTATCCAGGAGTACTCGATTCACGCTTTTCTAGAATCAAAAATCAAACTGCGGCACATACAGTTATTTTCGGAACGATCCCAATAGTCGAATCTTCTCCCTGTGATACCTCTACTATTTACCAAGCGACCTTCCGCTAACATCATTAATCAACAACATTTATGACAAAGCCGTGATGAAACCATGACAGATTATAAACGTATCGTGGTAAATCTTATAGCTCAAAAATTTCAGCGTACGACTGATCATCCTAAATTTCGAAAATGATGCCACTCGCGCTAAATTGACGCTAAACTTCAACAAAAACGTCTATAATATTCATTAAAAAGACTAATTTAGATATGTATATCTAAACCTCAGACAAGGGTTCTGTGTAAAACTGCAAATTTCCCTTCTTATATTAATAATTGATAAATACATCAACTCCCAAACAAAACAATTTAAAATGGCCAAAAATAGCTTAGAAATATAGGTAACAATAGAGCCTAATATTATATGAATACAACCATCCGTATAAGCTGAGAAAGATAATGTTGAATGAACTAGCATCACAAACCGCAGACACCGACCTACTACTACTCATCTTAAATTTATAAAATTTTAATAAATAAAAATTAATTAATTAATTTAAATTTAATAAAAAATAATTAATTTAAATTTTGACATAAAAAATAATTAATTTTATTTCTTGACATCGTCGAAAAACAAAATCATAATAGCGATTTTCGACGGTGTCGACTGTCGACGTAGTCGAAAAAAATACGCTCGTCGAAAATTTCATAATAGACCCCCTGATTTTATTTTTCGATTTTTATTTTTTTTTTTTTTGTGTTGACATTTGACAATAACAAAGGACATCTAAATTTTTTGATTTTTTCTCCTCACGTCACATAGCGCAACAATTTTTTTTATTTCGTTTTGCTACAATATTAGAGCAGTATGAAGTTGTTTATTTTAAGCAATGTAATTCTTATTTTAAGCAATAATCGATCGAAAACAAATTGCACTACAGATGTCTCTGTCTGTGTCAAGTTAAATAATCTTGTCGAAAGATGGTAATGATTTCTCGTAATCATCTTAAACAATTTTTGTAACCGATAGCATTAAAATGTAAGAGCATTAATATTGAATGAGTTCGATGATTAATCGTTTTACACTTCAATCCCATAGTGTTGTGGATTTTGTTTTTTTATTCTAAAAAATAAGTTAGTAGATGAGAAACAAACCATATTTTCTTTGAAAAAAATAAATAATTTTATTTATATTTTACTACAAATATTTTACTTTTAATTATAATTAATAAAATAGAAGAATTATAAATAAATTCAATTCAATTCAATTAATCAAAGTTCAATTCTCATTTTACATCATACATAAATCCATTTTTCTTTATATAGATACGTAAGAATTGAGATTATGAAGTATAAGTAATTTTGAATTAGTGACGAATAGTTTTTGTATTTTACATTTTGTAAAAAATTGTTATGTGTAAAATACGTATTTTACATGTAAAAAAACGAGTATATTACGTAACGTAAAAAACAGGCACAGCACTGGTTAGAGCTAAGGAACATTTATCTGGTTGCAATCAATCAATTTTCCATAACCATTTAACCCTCCGTTACTATCCTCTATTTTCAGTACAGAACTACTATCCCTGGGTGTAATCCACCCATACTACAAAAATCGCAATGCAAAAAATCTTACCATCTAAATAGTATAATTTGTTATTTTTAAGTAAATTTAATAATAAAACTATTACCATAGAAAAAATCAGTTTACCATAGATTTCTCATTTTTATAAATTTAGAAACAAAAATAAGTTGAGTAAAAAAGTTCTGATAATTCCAATGTCATGATTGTATTTGTGACTTGCAATGTAATGTCACAAATACAATGATGACATTGGAATTGTTAGAACTTTTTTACTCAATTCATTTTAATCGTTCAATTTATCAAAATGAGAAATCTATGGTAAACTTATTTTTCTATGCTATTACATTAAAAATAAAAATATAAAGATTTATTCATTCAATAATTTTTTCCAACGATAAACGATACACTTCATATCAGCAACAAAAAAAAAAAATTATGATTTTGTAAAACTTAGCACACTTAGTTTAATTCAGTCATTTTATGTTATATATGTATGTTTTTGGAAAGCTGAAATGTTAAATAAGGTTTATTAGAACATAATTTTTTATTGGTTGAACATATATTTTGAGTGAAATACCATAGAAATCGAACAATTTACCTTGTTTTTTTTTGTCATCAAAATTATAATTCATTGCATGATGTAGCGTTTTCTGCAACCATGTGGTCCTTTTTTTATAGCCATCGCCGCAAAGTGATATTGTATGGGTACCACACTTGTATGTATCACATTTGAAACAAGTTGATTTAGTTTTTCGATTACTTTTGGAGCTACACAACAGGCATCGATAATTCGAAAACTTAGCACCCAATATTACATAACGTAACTACTATCCTGGGTGTAAACGACCCAGACACTTTTTATATTCTATGATGGAAACATTCAAATGCCAAAACAATACTGAAATATATTTTAAATTACGGGGAAATACCTAAAGATAAAATAGAAATAAGTTTGCAGCCATACAAAAATCATACAGTAACAAACTATTACATACTTATTCAATAACGTTGGTTCTAAAATCTAAATACACACCTGAAAAACTTCGCACACAACATTACTAACGTGGGTGTAAAACACCCAAAATTACATAACGTCACTACTGTCCTGGGTGTAATCGACCCAGGCACTTTTTATATTCTACGATGTGACCACTTCGAATGACAAAACAATACTGAAATATATTTTAAATTGTGGGGAAATACCTAAAGATAAAATACAAATAAGTTTGCAGCTGGTAAAAAAACATAATCGGTTTATTTATTTAACGTTAATTCTAATTGGGTGGATTACACCCATAGGATAGTAATGCAGGGTTAACTTCAGAAAATCATACAGCTAGCTTGAACAATTTAGACATATTACATATACAACCCAAAGGCAGACGTTTAGATACCTTAGAATCTTACGAAATTAGAAAATCAATATTTCTTAACCAAAATATCCTTAACGAACAAAGAGAAATCCGGTTCTCACCAATTACAGACCCCGCCCTTTTCTATTCTCACGTACGCAATAATATACCTTGAATTTTGTTACTCAACCTATGACTCATCGCCTACCTGTGCGATCCGTAGATTAATTTTTATTGCTTATTTTTTGTCCCTCCTTCAGTGTCTATTCCATGGGAAAATTTTACTGACTGCAAAAATAAAATTGAGAAAAAAATATAGATTTACTGGTTGTGTACGAAACAAAAATTTTTGTCAGTAAAATTTTACTGAGAAAATAATTATCATTGTTGGTAGTGTGCTGCCATAACGTGCTATAAAAAAATGTAAACTTTAGCATTTTTTATGGCAGCATTGTCAACACACCTACAAAAAACGTATGTAAAGATAAGACATTTTTTCCACACTCACACAAAATAAATCGTTCGCCATTTTTATAGTCAAATGTCAGTTTGTTTTTTTATTTCGATACCTAAAATTCGAGTTTTGTTTACATTAGTGAATATTAGTGTTTTTAACGTTTTTTTAGGTGTTCAAATATAAAAAAAAAAACTAAATACTTGTTATAAAATACAAATAATTTTATATTAAACTACATAATAATAAATTAGTATGGAAAATTACGGTAAGTTTGATCGAGCATTATTTTATTTGGTGGATGTAGCATCAAAATATTTTATTGTGTGTCGACGAAATTATTAGATACGTGAGAATTTTGTATTAATCTATTTCTATAATTACAGCACCGAGTAAAAAAATTATCGTATTGGAAAATATCTGGGTTGAGCAAGTATCGCAACTGGACGACAGCGGCAATTCCCCGATAAAATTTTTTTTTGCCAGCTATGGTGAAGAGTACGATGAATATTCAGCGTCCGAAATTACAACTTTTATGAAAATTTTAGGTTATGTCAAAATGTAACTGTCAAAATTAAACCATAAATTTTGCTATAAAAATGAACAAAAAGATATTTGTTTTCTTTGTCACTCTTATGGAATTTTAAGTATTTTTTTGTTTTCGTTTTTGCAATAAAAAAATACAGTCAGTAAAATTTTTCCATGGAATAGGCACTTAACTGCGAAACAAAAAACAAGTGATTAATAAAAAATGTGTTTATTAAGTATAAGTGTGTTTCGCCAAGTGCCTACGGCAAATAGCGTAAAAAGTATTAAAATTATAATCAAAGCGTGTCGATTTTCGAAACTACAAGACGCGGTAAACCAGGCTTGTGAGGAAGAACTCATCTTAAGTAGCCGAAATCAAAGTAATGATTCTTTTTCAACTAATAAGATTAAATGTCAGTCATGCAAGAGAATTGGGCATCATGCAAATAATTGTTATAGTCGAAACATGGGTTCATCAAATTCTAATTTTGTCAGAAGAGATTTTCCACTATATAATTCGTATACAACAAATCAAATGAAATTAAATCATCTCCTTCAAATATTCGCATGACTCAAAAAACTGTGATTTGTGCATATTGTAAAATTCCTGGACATCATATTAGTTTATGCAGAACACGCCAGTATGTGAATTCGCAAAACAAAATTGCTGATCCATCTAAGATTGTACAGCCTGCTCTTTCGGGAAACTCTTCGGGATCCGATCCGGTAACATCAAGGAACATTCCTGTTTGGATCCGGGAAATTTCAAAATAAAATGTTCAAAATCAAACATAAATTCATTCAATAATAATCCAAAAATTCTTATAAATCAATCTAAATCAGATTTTCGGTTTGATTCTAATGGCGATCGTAATTCTAATTCTTCTTTAACTAATTCTTATAATTCTTCTTTGGAATCAAATAGCGAGTCGTATTCTATCAATCCAAATCATTATTCAATTCATTTCACTTCAGAAAATCACGATAGAAAATATATTGAACTAGAAGTAGACATAATGAAACCAAAGTCGTATTTTTTTGGTTGATACTGGGGCTTACTTAAAATAAATTTTGTAGCTGATGATACTCTTTGCTTTCCTGATAAAAAGTGTTATGTAAAAGGTATTACTACTGAAACAATTCAAACAATAGCCAGTTGCGACGCTAACATTAAACTACCAAATTCAGTTATAATACAGCATTCATTTCAAATTGTCCCAAATTCATTTCCTATTCCATGCGCTGGTATAATCGGAAAAGATTTCCTGTCAAAACACAAGTGCAAAATCGATTATTCGAATTACAATTTCGAAATTCCTCTCAATGATACATCTATTTTGTTGAAATTAACTACAAACTCATGCGTTTCCATTCCTGCTCGTTCGTAAAAGTTATTTACCTTGTATTTAACTATTCCAGATAAAGATTATGTTTGCCCATCGAGTGAAATTATAAATGGTGTATATTCAGCTAATTCACTTGTAAAATCCGAAAATAATTTTATGACAATAAGTCTAGTTAATACAAACGAATATGACGTTGATCTAGAAAATTTAAAATTGTCATTGCTCAATTTAGATGAGTACGAAGTCTTACATTTAAATTCTTGGTCAAATAACATAGACAATCGTCTAGAGATAATCAAATCAACTATAAATTTAGAGCATCTTAATCTAGAAGAACAAAATTCCATTTTAAATATCTGCAGACAATACAATGACATATTTTTTCTTCCGGGAGACCAACTTACAGCAACGGACGTTACACGTCATAAAATTCGAATTGAAGCAGACTCTCATCCTATATATATAAAGCAGTATCGATTACCTGAATCAACGAAGTTGGAAATAGATAAACAAACATCCCAAATGCTGAACGACCAAATCATAGAGCCGAGCCGAAGCCCATGGAATTTTCCTCTTATCGTGGTGCCAAAAAAGTTAAACAACACAGACAGAAAGTGGCGAATAGTAGTTGACTTTCGTAAATTAAATAACATCACTGTAAACGATATATTTCTATTACCCAATATCTCAGATATTTTAGATCACCTTGGGAAATCAAAATATTTTACGACCATAGATCTGGCTAATGGATATCATCAGATACGCTTAGACGATTCCGATAAAGAGAAAACCGCTTTTAGTACTTCGTTGGGACACTTTCATTTCAAACGAATGCATTTTGGATTAAAAAGTGCGTCCGTCGACGTTCCTACGAATGATGAATCATATACTTAGTGGGTTAAATGGAATTAAGTGTTTGGTGTATCTTGATGATGCGATTGTTACGGGGCATAATCTTAGAGATCACAAAGCTAAATTAGAATCGGTTTTTGATTGCTTTCGGATCAACAATTTAAAGGTGAATTTAGAAAAATGCCAGTTCTTATCGAAGGAAATTGTTTATCTTGGGCATATAGTAACTGAAGACGGTATTAAACAAGATCCAATAAAAATTACAGCAATTCAAGATTATCCTAAACCATTAAATCAGGAATTAAACCATTTCTAGGGTTATCTGGGTATTATCGCCGTTTTATAAGTAAATATTCAGATATAGCAAAACCGTTAACTAAATTATTAAAAAAGGGCCAATCATTTATTTGGGATGCGTTTTGTGATGAGGCATTTATTTGGCGTCATCCTATTACAAACTAAAAATGAATTCGATTTGCCAACTGCATATGCAAGTCGTGTACTTAACAAGGCAGAAATAAATTATCCAACTATCGAGAAAGAACTTTTGGCGATGGTATGGGCAGTTGAACATTTTTGTCCCTATGTATATGGTCGTCATTTCATTATTGTTACAGACCACAAACCTTTAATTTGGCTCTGTAACTTGAAAAACCAATCGTCTCGATTAATGAGGTGGCGAATTAGACTTGAAGATTTCGATTACACAGTTGTTCTTAAACCAGGAAATACTAACCTAAACGCTGATGCCCTTAGCCAAATAGAAATTGGAGATGACAAGCCGCTAGAAACATTTCAGGTAGTTACACGATCTCAAAATAAAGAAATCATTATGGATAATAATATACCTCATCAAACAACCATGGAACGCAACGAAAATTCGTCAAACTCTAAAATAATTCAACTAACCGATGAAAAAGAAATCAATAAAATTATTCAAGATTTTCATTCGAATCCTTTAGGAGGCCATCAAGGAGTATATCGGACAGCCCAACTATTAAAACAATATTATAATTTTAAAAACTTTTATTCTCGAATTAAAAAACATATTCAGTCATGCGAGTTGTGTCAAAAAAATAAAAGTGGTAAATTAAACAAGGTTCCGATGCAAATCACATCCACTTCATCTCAACCGTTCGAAAAAATATTCTTAGACATAGTGGGTCCTCTTCCAACATCATATCTTTCCAACAAATATATTTTGACAATTCAGGATGATCTAACAAAATTTTCAATGGCATTTCCACTTAATAATCAGGAATCCGACACAGTAGCTCGTGTATTTGTTGAAATACTAATTTGCACTTTCGGAGTTCCACAACAAATATTATCAGAACAGGGGGCAAATTTCATGAGTGACTTATTTGTAAATATCTGCAAATTGTTGAAAATTAAAAAATTAAACTCGACGGCATATCACCCAGAAACAAATGGTTCCTTGGAGCGTTCAAATCGTACCTGGACTGAATATTTACGAAATTTTATACAATCAGACGAACAGAATTGGGACGTTTGGCTCCCATTTGCTATTTTTACTTTCAACACTACCCCACACACTGCAACTAAATGTATGCCTTTTGAACTTTTATTCGGATATAAACCATACATACCTCATTCATTAACTCGCGAACCTGAAGTTGTTTACAATTATGACGACTATCTTTTCGAACTGAAAAGTCGTATGCAAAATTCCTTCTATTTAGCAAGAAAAAAATTGATCATTCAGAAACAGAAGGCTAAAGATTATTACGATACTACTACTAACATTAAAAAATTTAATATCGGTGATCTTGTTCTACTCAAAAATAAAGTTCGAAGAAATATCGAAATTTTCACCACTTTGGCTTGGACCATTTGAAGTAAAAGAAATTCTTTCATCTGTAAATACAACTCTACTTATGAATAATAAATTAAAAACGGTTCACAATAATCGAATTAAAATATTTCAATCATAGTTTTATCACAATTACACTCATTATTCGGTCTCAATTATTTACTTAAACTTGAGGAAAATAAACAATTTGAACAATTTAATTTTTTAAATATTGTAATTACTTTATTTCTATAAATTTAAGTAAATAAAAAATTATATGTACAAAAATGTATTAATTAAACAATAAAATTAATTTAAAATTATGTAATAAAAAAGTGTATAAAAGAATAACAAATTGAATAATTAGTTTGTTAATAGTAATTAAAATTTTTGTTAGTAATTAAATAATCGATAAGATTATTTAAATCTCAGGTGGAAGGTGTTATGAATTATGATACTACACTGTATTTGGTTTGGGATAGTATTAAGCATTAATACTGAATTATATAAATTTCTATATTTCTTTCTAAATGTAATAAAATTATGTTATAAAATCATTTCAATGTATAGTATATAATAGTTATAATCCTTTTATATATATATCTTATATACAAAATACGAAAAAACCTATAAAAGAAATGACCAGAAGATGACGAGGGGCAGTCGAGAGTGTCTGAATGTATAAAATATTATAAATTTCTCGTGTTTTAAAATTACACAAATCAATTCCCGAATTTCCAAAATTCACAACAGATATACCTCGCTGAAATGTAAGATGAACAAGAGACAATAACCGGTTAAGTCTTTGGTTTGTCTTCTAATTAAACCAAATACATAATTCACCTTCGCAATCATCAGATCAAGTAGTTTGTTAAAGTATACATATTTCCAATTAATGTAATTGGTTCACACCACTCGCAGATCCTACCTGTGGTCTCATTGGAAATTTTTATCTTGTTAGTTTGCAATACTTTTAGAGATTTTTTAACTATTTGCAAATAGTAAGAAAGCTGAGCTAAAACTAGCATTAGATACTCCATCGATAAATATGAGAAGGGCGTAATTCTATTTAACCTTTGTTGTGCAATTTCCATATATTGTTAAGAAAACCCAATTGACAAAATCCACAGAAGAGCCCAAGGAGTTCAGACTGGCCAACGCTTTACTATGACTAATGAAGACACATATTCTTTACTAAAGTTTGTATAACCACCCTTAAGAACACTACTTTTATACTTAACTAAATTTGTCGTTGTGGATTTACCAGACATAAACCCTTATCGGAAATTGGGCAGATGTCGTGGAATGGAATTTCTGAAATTTTCACTCACAATAATTTCAAATAACTTCGGTATTATTGAGGTTTCTTTCTGATTTGTAAGGTGTAATTCCCGAAATTCATTACTTCAGAAAAGGACATTTTTTGAAAAGCCTTTATTTTGATTTTTATAGGTCATTGGTTGAATACCTATTTGTTAGCAGAACAGCGTTTTGAAACCCGCAAAAGATGATGTCGTGAAATGTATCAATGTTTGCGTCGATATTGTCATATATTATTTCTTCTTGTCAAATAATGCTTTCAAAATATCGATAAAATTCATTTGCATTTATCTTCCTGAAGCTATAAATCACAGTATTTTTTGTATACCAGATATTATTTTGTATACCAGTGTTAACACATGTTAACACATGGATATCAAATAAAATTTCCACTGGTTTATGATGTAAATCTTTAAATGCCAAATGGTGCTAAAGATTGAGATATATTAAAGATATTAAATTCAATAGTGAATATTAAATGCAAAATTCTTTCACCCTCGTTTACAAATCTATTTATTTGATGCCGGGTTTTTCCGAGTATTGCGTCCATTAACAAACTTTCAGTTTCTAGAGTTACATTGTGTGGTAAAACACAACTATCTTCATTATCATGGGCCCAATATTTATGGTAGATTGAAATCCTAAAGGGCAAAAATGATACCCGACAGTTTTGCATTGTCATAATTTTCGTTAATTGAATCGCAATATGCTGCATACAGTTCGCTTCCCGAATGAAGGGAAATGAAAGATATATATTTTTTCCCCTTAAATTTTTAGAAATAAGTTCACAATTGAAGATAAAATTAGGTCAATTTCAGCATTGCAATAGTGATGAATGCGTTGCTAAAATAACTCCTTTTCCGGCTTTCTTTGTTGCGGCTTACCGATCGCACCTATGTACTAACATAATCGCTTGGCAAGCACTCAAAACTCAAATCAAACTATTTATTTTTATGTCGAATTTATGGAAAAATGCTGCTTTAGGTGAATTTTGTTAAAGTTTTGGAATAACTTAGAGCTACTTTTTATTTCGTTCTACCTTCCTATTATTTTGTAAGGTGATGTATAGAAACTGTGTTAAAAATTGGAATTTTCTAAAATTCAAATTCATTGATCCTTGGCTTTGTTATTAGTATTAGCTGTGTTCCAATGGAGAAAGCAAACTACTCACAAGTACTTGTAACTACTCGCAGCTACTTATGCTCAAATGGTGGTGTAGATGTTGAAAGTAGTTACTCATAAATTTGACGGTAGGTATATTAGTTTCAAAAAATCTAACAGATGGCTTTGTGATGGTTTGATTATGTTGAAATGTCAGATTTATTACAATTTTTTGTTTGTTTATATTCGATTGATTGACAATAAGTGATTTTTGTGGAAAATTACTTATCAAATTGCAATAAAATTTGTAAAATTACAAATTATAATTATTAATTTGATCCAATTATAAATATCCTAATATATCAATATATTTAAAATTATTAAACTGATGGAATTGATTCGACTATTAAAGCGGTGGATTTTTATAATAAATATATATAAATTAATTTTATTTACATTTTCACTATTAGAACCTCAATACTCCTCTTTCCTGCCAGCGTGCGCACAGATTAAGGCTTTGCCTTCATGGTATGTCCAATTTTTGACATTATCTATTACCAAATTGTCTGAAAATATTCAAACAAATTTGATTTTGTACAACAAAATATGTTGCTGTCATAATTTTGCCCGTTCCTTTGGTTATCTACTCACAAGTACTTGTGAGTAGCAAATTGTTTCCATTGGGCGCTTTCAGGTACCCTATCATGATTAGTGAAATCATCGCTAATTTGATTTGAAAATTTCATAGTGCTAAACATTTCATAACGTTGGCTGCGATTTTACTCAACATGTTCCAAACTGTTGGGTGTCCTGAAAGCACCCATTGAAACACAGCTATTTTAAAAGTATAGTTATATCCTAATTTTATGATCAAGTCAGCTTTGAAATTTGATGTTTGAAAACCTATGCATCCTCTATCTTTTACTCAGACAAAACACACATAGCCTCTGCATCCCATCCATAACGATTTTCATGACTTTTATTTATTACATCACCTGCGGAAATTTATGAAGAAGTTGAGGTGGCACACGTGTAACTTATCACCTTGTTACACACAAACCAAGATAGGAAAATGGTCAACAATTATCACATTGTACTCGATACACTTTTCTATTGACATTGACATTATTTTGAACAAAGTTTTGTCACAATTTCGTATTTTTTAAGTAGAAATAAATATTACAATAATTTAAAATAGTACACTATTGGCGATTTTCATCGAATGTAGATAGCGTTGGTTTTTACGCCTACAAAGGGGACGGTAATTGTCAAATCCATTATTTTGACAGTTTTGTACCCCCTTGCTTCATAGCAAACTGCGATTAACGTTTTGTTCGCCAGATGTCAGCTACTTTGTTGGAAATCGCGAATATACACTTTTACATAAACAAAAATTACTAAATAAAGAAAATATTAAAACTAACATAAAAATCAAAAAGCTGTTTGCTAAAAAAAATTTGTAGTTTATAGGGGGTGTCAATAAAATACGGGAATCTGCTTCCACGGCATCAACCAAACTATCATTCGTTAGCATGTTAGCGGAACTTTTTGAATGTGGCATTTCATTTTGACTAATTAAAAACCAAAATAAAAATATAAATTGGAAAAATAAGTCACAAACACAAGATAAGAAATATTAAACCGGATTTATTTGAACTGACTTAATAAAATTAATAAAATCAGTTAACCGATTTATCCGTACCTACTACTACTTTACATGGCCATTCCACCTGACATAATTGTCTGCCATAACATTAACAAAACTGGTTTACAAAATAATAAAAATGGCGTCGTGTGTGGTAAACGTACCATAAATTTGACTTTTAAAAGACATTTGTTTTTTTGTATTCAAAAGCGTCGCTCGTTTTGTTATATTAAAAATCTATTGTGAAAGTTCTTTATACAGTTCTATGAGATTTAATACTTCTTGTTTTAAACTTATTATCACAATTATATTAATTATTATATACAGAATGGGCCATAAGTCACGAACATTGTATATTTGATATAATTTTTTTTTATTGAAAATTAATAATTTTGATTATAAAAGATAGTTTTAATATTGAAGTTTTAAAAAAAAAATAAATGTTAAAAATTTATATCTGCCGTCCGTTTATACCTGCCCTCTTCCCAGCTGCTTCAATTAATTTTACATCTTATTTCACAGACAAAATATTTGATAGATACTGGGGCTGATAGATACTGGGGATACTGGGGCTCTATTAAAATATTTGATAGATATATAGTTTCTCTAAATTTATGAAAAAAATTCCGTAACCAGTCTACAACTTCCCTATGGACAACCTGTTAACAAAACCAAGCATACAATTTGCTCTATTTCTCTTACAGGCCATCGATGAACACAGAAATACCTGAGTGCTTAGTGATACTTACAACGTATTTTATTGATCAACAGTATAAATAGTATCGGTTCCAAATGACTACCCATGGGTACTCCTGACAGCTACGTTATTTTTGTTAAGTAAATGCCTTTCTAAGGTCAGTCATGATTTCGAAGAGATTAGGAATACAAAAAACTTCGCAATTGGTCTATATACCTATAGTTTACTAATTTCACAACAACAACCTTTATGCATCGGGTCTGTATAGCCAGATCAATGGTAAAATTCTCACGGCAAGCGATTTGTGGAAAAGGTCAGTGAGTGGTATTGCCTGAGTTCTACTTATTTTTTTGGACAATAGACGGCCCCCTATCGGGACCAAAATAAAACTCTAATTTCAGTCCGAAAATCTTGTTAACCACAGTACCGTATATTATCGATTAGAATGATTCATGAATTTGATTTAATCCGCGTGTGGTGCATCAGACTTGTTTAATAAATATTTACTAAAAAAGTTAGCAAACTGATTAGCAACAATTTTGGTGTCATTAGAATGATGGTCATGGTAAAACAACCAGAGACGATAGTATTGTAGATAAACTCAAAATATTGTAACGTTCTTGGGAAAAAACAGTATAGTGTAAGGAACGAATTATTCTAAGCATTCATTATCTGGGGAATAAAAAGTGACTACCAGTTTCACAATATCGTAGCTAGCACTCAAAATGGAGTAAAAATCAATATTTGCCATTAACTCTTTCAGCCGTACATAGTCTGTTTTCCGGAAATTAAAACAAGGTTTCTTAACGATACGGATCTGTGATAAACCAGCATTACACATAATATCTATAACTATGGTTTGCTTTACAGTGCGCGGGATAGTAGCAACAATGTGAATGTCATCATTCGATTGCACCCACTTAACATCAGAAAGATTAAAATAAGAAAGTCATCGTGAATTTCGATGCTGCAAGACAGAGAGACAGTATAGCTTCAGTAAGAATCTGATAAGTTTCAACTAGACTGGAATTAGACTTCTAATTGAGAATGTGTTTGAGCTACTTAATATTAAGGATAAACGAATTCCTGATGCTATTATACATGGTCTGCCTGTGTCAACTGATTTTATGGAGAAGAATTTTTGTAACACATTTGGTGCTATTAATTCTATAGAAGAAATTATTAATCCACCTATTCGGTCAGATGATGATTCTACGAATATAACAACATCTTCAACCTTTATTCAAGATGAATTTGTTACTTTATCAACATTGGACCCTGGAAGTTCACAGACATTTGCAGAAGTAGTAATGTCCAGAGGCTCTATTTCCGTTATGCCTGAACCTGCAGACTGTGAACAACAAATATTTAATTCTGTTTCTACGGAAGTTAAGTGTTTAGATGTACCGTGCTCTGGTAATACTATTAATGTTTCTACACCTACCATACCTACAAAGTTGATTCATGGAACTAATGAGTCAGTTGAGAACTTTGGTATTAAAACTATTCCTTTTTAGGAACGATGTTTTGGATACATCTTTCTCGGTTTGATCCTACTACTAAGGACGAAGATATCTTGGGTATGGCTAAATCCTGTTTGCAAACTGAAGTTTGCAAAGTACATAAGTTGATTCCGAAAAATTATAACATACAGAAATTGGAATACGTATGTTTTAAATTGGGGTGTAGAGATGATTTGAAAGTGAAAGCTCTGGATCCTGCTACCTGACCTATTGGTGTATATATTAAACCTTTCGCAAATTTTTGGTCAACTCGACCTGCAAAAGTAAAGTTTTGGACGTCGGCATCTATACCCAATCCATCTTAAATAATACTTTAAATAATTCTTTTACGATAAGCAATAACACAACTATTCCATTTAATAATTTGTCTGTAAATAAAAAGTTTTGTTTGACATTTGGTCATTTAAATGTTCGAAGTTTGGTGAAACATTTTAATGATGTAACTATTCTTTTACATATTTATCAATTTGATTTTCTTGCTTTGTCTGAGACTTTGCTCACTAAGAAAAATAGAAACAAGTCATTCCAAATAAACAACTACAAATTGCTTCGAGCTGATCGTACTGATTCCCGTGGAGGTGGTGTTTGTATTTATTATCGTTCCTCCTTTAAAATTAACAAACTTTCTTCTAATTCTGTAGGTAAAGTTGAGTTCTTATCTTCTGAGCTTGTTGGAGTATTTGGAAAAATACTTATTTTGATTATTTATAACCCTTCTCCTGTTTGTTTATTCAGGTGACATAGTTAATATACAAGATATTTTTGTTGAACAATTATGTGGATATGAAAGAATTATTTGTTGTGGTGATTTTAACTATAACATGTTGAGCAATAATAGGCTTAGTGATTGCTTAAAAAATAATAACTTATATTATTTACCGTTTGGTCCAACTAGAACTAACAACCATTTAGATTTGATTATTGTTATGAGCCTGATAAACATAATATTATTTCCTTTGGGCAAATTGAAGTTCCTGCTATTTCAGATCATAATTTAATATTTGCAAGTTATAAGTTTTGTAACACCAGGAGTAAGATATCGTATACTCTTGTTTCTGATTATAAGGCGATTAATCAACTAGATTTTATTGAAAATTTCTTTTTGTTAGATTGGCAAACCATGTATTACTATTCTGAGGTTGATGATAATGTTGCCAATTTCAACTCAAACTTGTTACATTTAGACCAGACTTGTGTGCCTCGTAAAAGTGTTATAAATAAATGCTCTACTGCACCATGGCTGAATGCTCATATTATTAAATTAATGAAACGTAGAGATTCAGCTTTTAAAAAACATAAAAGGTTTGGATTACATAATGATTTACAATCTTTTAGATTTTTTAGAAATAAAACAAATATATACTTCAACCAAGCCAAACAAAGATATTATTTTGGAAATTTGAAAAATTCCAAAATAACTTTTAATAATTTAAAAAAACTGGGGGTTTCTTGCGTCACTAGTGATGCTAGAATTGACTTTTCAGCAGAATAAATTTTGGTTGGAATCACTAAATTTCGTGATTCCTTGGGTGTTTTACCTGATGCTAAATCTGATCATTTTACAGGTGATGATTTTGTTTTTGATTGTGTTGATGAAAATATTGTTTTAAATGTTATTCGTGAAATTAAATCTGATTCATTGGCTTATGATATGGTAGATCTTAAAGTCTTAAAACTTTTTATTGATTTATTTCTCCCTCTTATAACTTTTGTTATTAACCAATGTCTGACAAAATCTGTATTTCCTGATCTATGGAAGGTGGCGTCCATAATTCCGTTACCAAAGAAGGATGTAATTTCCAATATAAGAGATATACGTCCCATTAGTATTTTGCCTGCTCGGTCAAAAGTTCTGGAAAAAATCATGCAACGTCAAATGCAGGAACATCTTCATAGGCTTAATTTCCTAAGTGAGTTTCAGTCGGGGTACAAATCAGGCTACAGTACCACTACTGCTCTTGTTAATATTTTTGATGATTTGTCTGCTATCTTGGACAAGGAAAATTCGGTTGCTATTTTGGTCCTACTAGATTTTTCTAAAGCATTTGATTGTGTTAATCATATTCATTTGCTTCAGAAGTTACATTTGTATTATAAATTTTCTAATTCGGCTATTAGTCTATTCGGCTATACTCATATTTGAGAAATCGTAAACAATTTGTGAAGTATGGTATTGACCATTCAAATATTAGTGAAATGGCAGTAGGTGTACCTCAAGGGTCGGTCTTAGGTCCGTTACTTTTTACTTTGTACATAAATGATCTACCATGGAAAATTTTAAATTGCCGGTTTCATCTTTATGCTGATGATTTACAACTTGATATTGGTGGTCATTTATCACAGCTGAACTGACCTTCACCGATTTGACTCAATATCTAGTGGAAGTCTGGTGTAATAAATTATTTAAAGTGCTAAAATCTACATTTCATTATATTTGAAGCCAATTTTTTTTAATCTGACACATAGCAATTTATTATACTAATTATTTAAAACGGTAAACTCGAAATTTTGGCCCCATATTTTCTGAAGCCAAATTCGTCCAATCTAACTCGAAAATAATGTATATCACAAGGTGTAAACTTTTACCCAAGATCTGATGGTAGTCTTGTGTAATAATTTGGTAAAACGCTTAAATAAACTTTAAGTTTACGTATCTGAAGCAAATTCTGAAAAGAACCAAGCCAAGATAAAATTAACCTGCGATTGATTTTTGGTAGGCCAAAGGACTTTGTGGAGTAAATATTAATACGGTGGCAGTCTGGTGTAATAAACTGTTAAAACGTGTCAAATAGACTAATTTATTTTAATCATGTTAGAGTCAGTTTTCCAAGTGTTTAACCCCATGCAATTTTTTATTCATCTGGATAGGACTGATTAGTAGTTTTCTATATTTTATTGATATCGTTAAGGGCGAAATTCACCCCTAAATCATATTAATAGTCTTGATCTAACAAATAAAATGTAATTTGGAAAAATTTCTGGTTGAAGAACCAGATATCATAGCTACAACAAAAGTTACAATTATGGTGGTTTACATGCTAAACCGACCAATCGTTTCTGGAAAACGGTAACGATTAAAATTCATTTTTTTAACTAAATTCTAATAACACCATAACAAATTATGGTTCAAGTTTCATTGAGGTGAGCTAATTTGTTCGTTGTATGTTTAAAGCACTCCATATCACTTGAACAATAGGTCCCAAAAGCTTTTCTATTCCCCGAATTCGAATCGTTTACGCCATTATGTAGGTCCTATTAATACAGACATAAGCACAACCAGATATCCAGACTAAGCATTTTTGGGATCTTTTTCCACCTGAAAACGTCAAGAAAACTGGTCTTGGACCAAAAACATTATTCATTATTTTAACAGTTAACATATCTTGAAAATTAAAACACTCTGTTTAAACTACACAAATGAAAACGGAACAAATAGTGAGAGAAGATTTCTCCTTAAATGAATTGGATATACCTAACTAAATCATCAATGTTGGAAATATTATAACATTTCGGGTAAATATTTTTTTTTTTTTATATTTAATGGTAAATAAAGATACAGAGGAATCGATATAGACACACACAACGTAGCCAACAGCCAATATTAAATCATTTTATTTATCTCTGCAAAAATTACGTTACCAGACCAGAAAATAAAAAAACTAAAAAAACATAAAAATTAAATTCAGCTTAGATAAGCTTTTCCACTCAAAAAGGATAATAGCCGTAATCACAGTACAATTATGATTTTTCTATATTATATTTCCACACGCCAAAAAGGAAAAAATTAGCTATCTCTCCACAGCAAATTGCACCATAATATATATATATATATAGTACGAGTATTATATTCTACTCGAATCCAAACAATAAATTATATTTAATGAAATTATTATGAAATGACAAAAGTTAAACCAACAAAAAAAAAGTTGTCTTTGCCTGCAAGCGCTAAAAAAATTGAACGAAAAATTTAATATATTTTCGTTGGTTTTTGGAAATATGTGATTACGTACATATATTCGTACTCTTCGCACATAAATATTTATATGTACCGTTATGTTTGTTTAGAAAAAAATAAATAAAATGAAGGACTGCAAAAATGCTTTATGCTAAAGAAAAAGCTCACTATATATACGAAGAATCGTACACCAAAGAGTATATTTACAAGAAACGTACAATACAACAACAAAAAAGTATATATATTTAACCCAGAGGAGATAAACTGAAGACAGGATCTAGAATGTAATACGAAGAAAGCTTTTTTTTCGTTTGTAAATTGAAAACTTTTACATGACTTTTTTTTATAAAATTTATTTATGTTTTAAAGCTTTTTTTTGCTTGTTTATTATGTGACATGTATGATTCTCATTATTTGTACAGAACGAAAAAAAAAATTAACTGAAATTGTAAACAAGTACCAAATTAGATAAAAATGACAAAAAGCTCGCACATTTACATAAGCACTTTAATATTTTGTCTTATTAAATGCATATGTGTTAAAGAGGTCATGCAACGTGTAACTCGTACATGTGTGCATTATAAATTTTAAACTCATTCGGGGACAATGGCTGAAACTTTATAATATTTCTAATTAATTTTAATACATTAGATGCTACTTAAAAATGCACCAAAGTTCGTTTCCATGTAAATTTCTTCTTCCAACTACTTACACTACGTGAAACTTCTGTTCTTTATTATAGTTTTATTATGTTTCGTGATGTTTTAATTTCTTTAAATTCATTCTTAATACATTGTTGCTGCAAACATTATTTTTTAAAACTAATTTTTTTTTTTGTTAATTAAGTTTGTTCTGTTTCCTTTGAATATGTATAAGAAAATTACGTTATTTGAGCGGCATTAGAAAATGTGGCACCAACAACGATTACAATAACAAGTTAATGCTTTAAAAACGTGGAAAAAACTTACGCTAAAATAATATTAATGTGTTTAATTCATTTTATATTATAATTAAGATTACAGTGTACATATTTTTGTGATTGGTTTTAAGCTTTTGTGCGCTTTTATAAGTGTTTAAAACAATTGTACGACGTAGACATCATCAAAAATATATACCAAAATATTTTAGGATAAAAAAAATTCGACGGATTCATTTTGTAATTTTGGAAAACATGTTAAGCTGTGTATTGTTGTCACCATCACACAAGATCCTGTTTTAAATCTTTTGTTGGTCAGTCATCATACAAAATAGATAAGATATTTATCGTGCGGCTACAATTTTAAAATGAAGGGAAATCGTTCGCCCTTACAACATGTCTTGGTTGAAAACGTACATGATTGAATTAATTTGTAGTCATATACCAAGACGGACTTATGTGTAATGAAATAAATATTTGGATTTCTTACTCTGTTCTAAGTACAAAAAAAAGAGGAATGGCTTAAGAAATATTTCAAATCCCTTGAAATTCTGAAAATCGTAACATTAACATAATGAAATTGATGATCACCTCTCAAATGTTGGCTAGTATTTCATTCAAAAAATCTATTTAAACGGTAATGATATTTTTCTGGACCATGTTTGGCAATTTCACAACTTTGTGTGCCAGAATTCCGCAATTCGTTTTTACTGCAATTTGAGAGATTTACCATAAAATCTTGTATTCCGTTAAAACCGAAAAATTCTTTAAACAAATAATTTTCTATCAGGCCATGTTTGGCCTTTCACAAATATGACAAAATTGTAAAAATCTTAATGAAATACTGTCAATACTGATTTGTCAGAGATTTTTTCATAAACACAGTGAGATCCTTGCAAAAACTCGAGGCTTACACCCTTTACGCCCACACACATTTTATCTGAATCCGGTAACTTTTATGATTTTCTATATATGTATGTGGGTAAAATGCTACAAAAAAAAACATTGTGAAGTGCAGTGTACAGGCGCCATTGTTATTTATTAAACGAAAATCGTTCAAAAAAATTGTTTTGGTAAATTTTTTTTATAAAATTAAATAATATTTAATATTAAATTTATAACGAATTGAAATGCAAAAAAGTGTTTGTTAGTAACAAAATATTTCGACGCACGTACCTACATTCTGTTTGTATCGAAAATAAAAATTGTTTAGTCGCAATAATTTTTGTGATCTTGTACATCGTTATAAAATTTTGTTAGCAAAAAAAATTGTTTTGAAGTGGTGGGTATTGCCAAATAATTTATCGAAAATAATTTCACTAATATGTGTTGATTAATAGTAAAATTTATTTATTGTTTGAATAATTCGAAATATGAATTATATTATAATGCAGGTAAAATTTTTAGGCGGCAGATATGCATTCATCTGTAGAACGGTTTCGATTGGAGAACAAGTTATAAGGAATACAAATACATTTTACTGATCAATCTTTACCATCTAGCGCTTCATTTATTGATAGTGATGACGATGATGAAGCCTTAGTTGTGGTTATGACCTCAACAGTTGTAGCTTGTTTTCTATTAGCTGTTGCAGAAAAGGAAATAGAAGAAGCACAACAAAAAGGAAAGAAACGGTATTGGATTAAAGACTATAGAAAATCCAGAAAACGAATTGGCAACACACAAAGCTTTATGATGGAACTTAAGCCAGGTGCAAAGGACTTTAAAAATTGTATACGCATGGACGAAGAACCCTTCAATTTTATTCTATCTGCAATTAGATCGGATGTTGAGAAACAGAATACAGGTATGAAAGATGCAATAAATCCAGAAAAAAAACTTTCAGTTGCCTTTCCATTTTTAGCTACTGGAGAAAATTATATGGAATTAGACTACAATTCCAAATTGTCGCAATCATCCCTAGCAACAGCAATTAAAGATGTGTGTGAGGCTATAAACAAACGGTTAAAAAATTAATTTTTGAAAGTGAAGACTTAAATCACTAACTCCATAAAATTAACTAATAGAATGATATTTCAGTTTCCGACAACCAAGGAGGAAAGGATTAAAATTGCAGATGACTTCAGTGTGAAAATGGCAGTACATATCCACACTGTTTAGGTGCGCACAATGGGAAACATATTGCTTTCCGGCCAAAGAAGGATTCCACAGCGTAGTATTGCTTGGCATTGCAGATTTATTCGTTATTTTAATTGCCAAGGTCGAAAACAACTTCCATTGCCAATTGCAAAGCATTATTGGAGTTTTGTGATTTTTTTGTAACAAAATATTTTGAAGTATGATTGGTTTATAGGATTGATAAATTGGGATCGGGTTGGAATATAGAATAGCTGGATCGGGTAGGTAATATGCAAGCGATGATGGGAGATTTAATTCTGGGGAATGTATTTTTGGTATACTAATTTGCTTTTATTTGGGTAAGGAAATAAACTAAGGCCTGAAATAATTCTTGTAGGTGATGGTATGCATTGGAATTAGTTTTAAATAGCATATGTGTACAGATTTAAATTCTAGCATTTCCACTAGTGATTATAATTCCAACCAATACTTTTTTAACTCTCTCTATATTTGTCATCAAAGACATTTATCATAAATAAGAGATTTCCTTCATGGGAATGGATTTTATAAAACCATTAATATTGGTTTTCCGTCACTAAATCCTTTTGTAGCATTGATTAAAATTTGAAGCTGTATATGGTAGCGGAATTTTGACAGCGGAAAATAAGAGATTGTGCTTCTCGCCGAAAGTGGCAACACTATCACTAAAGAGAATTTATTTTGTTATGTAATTACCACCGGAAATTTTTCATTCATAAGTACCATTTTTTAACTAAATAAAATATCTCAGCGGAATAAAATGCTAAAAGTGATCCTTAAAATGGTAACTTGATTGATCTTCGAAGTAAAGGAACTCGGTATATGAAATCTTGAAATTTAACAATAAACCGTCTATCCGCCATTTCTAACACTAGTAAGTAATATTTTCGGTTGATTTTCACTAGAATTTTTTGGCTTTCTGCGGCCAAATAAGTTATTTTCAGTTTCTGGCCAATGTCTCAAAAACTTCCAATAGTAACCAACACTCTCGGTTATTTTTCTAATAGAATAGCTCATACTAAAACTCTATGGAAAATTTGGGAAAAATTCATTGACTAGAATTTTCACTAGAACTTTTTGATTTTCTGCGGGATATTTAAGTTTTTGACCAATATCTCAAAAACTTCTACTAGTAATCAATAGTTTTGGTTGTTTTTCTAGTAGCTTAGGTTATACTGAGAAAATATGGAAAATTTGGAGAAAACTCATGCACCAGAATTTTCACTAGAATTTTTTGATTTTCTGCGGCCAAATAAGTTATTTTCAGTTTTTGGCCGATATCTCAAAAACTTCCAGTAGAAACCAATACTTTCGGTTATTTTTCTAATAGCATAGGTCATACTGAAACTATGAAAAATTTGCGGAAAATTCATGGAATACTAGAATTTTTTGATTTTCTGCGGCCATATAAGTTAATTTTATGTTTTGGCCAATATCTCCATATAGTCTCAATAGGTATGACCTAAGCTATTAGAAAAACAACCGAAAGTATTGGTTACTAGTGGAAAAAATGGCGCATAGACGATGGATTATTGTTAAATTTCAAGATTTCTTATACCGAGTTCCTTTACTTCGGAGACCAATCAATTTGCCATTTTAAGGATCACTTTTAATACTTTATTTCGCTGGGATATCTTATTTAGTGAAAAAAGTGGTACATAATGAATAAAAAATTTCCGCTGGTAATTACATAACAAAATAAATTCTCTTTAGTGATAGTGCTGCCACTTGCGGCGAGTAGCGAAATCGTATACAGCATCAAAATCTGTATACTATACATTCGAATTAAAATAAATATTTAACTAACCTCATACAAATCGTTATTAGATTTACTGGGTTCCGCATCATTAACGTATAATAAAAACTATAAACTATTATAACCCCAATTTGGATGGTAAAGTTCTTCAACTCCCGTTCTTTTTTTTAATTTGAATTTTTTTGTTTTTCCTTCCATAGCTTTTAACGCATTAATATTTTTTTGGATATTGTCAATGGTTATGTTCGGCTTGACACTTTTTAATTGATCATTAAATTTCACTTAATTTTTGGAAACGAAAACTTTTATTAATGAAATTACCATCCAAAGGGTGGTATAAACATTTATGTTTTTCAAATCCACTTATCAGGAGTAGTGTCTGCGACCGAGTCCATCCTTCCATTTCGTTCATTTTTATTATATTCACAATTATCTATTTTATTTTTTTATTATTATAACTCGAACTTTTACCGCAATTAAATACTTTTTGTAAAGCACACGGCCCAAAACCAAAATCAAATTGTGTTGGTGTGTTGAAATTTTTAAATCTACAAAAATTATAGTTTAAAAAAAAATCCACGACAAACCCGGTTTTGTAGGTAAAGGGGAAAGAACTAAAGTAGTTACCGGATTCAAGTTATCGTAGTATGGATATGCACAATGATATATTTATTAAGGTTATGTTAAGCCTTCTTCAACTATGACAAAATTATGTAAAGTGTCATGGATATGGACCATTAACAGATATTACATTAAAACAAAGTGAGATCGATGATCGCATCCAAAAATTCGACTAGTATTTCATTGGAAGCGGAAAATTTATATATTTAACTGTTTAATTATGATGTGCTTCTATATGCCAAACATATGGCCATTGAAGTTGAAAACTCTTTAAACAGCAGATATATGCTTTTAGGCCACAAATATGCCAAAACTCTGAACGACAAAACTGATGATAAAATTGACAAAACTGATAATGAACATATCATAGATTTTTTCATAAAAAAAAGTGAGATTCTCGCAAAAGCTCGACTATTAGGTTGTTCGGAAAGTAATTTTATTTTTTTTTTGTTGAAAATTAAAGACAATTTTTGTGAAGTATTTAAACATTTTATTTAATTAATTATTCTCCAGTTTGATCCAAAACCTTTTGCCTTCTTTCTGGAAGTAGTATCATAATTAAACGCTCATAAAACTTCTGATCTTTCCAGAAAAAAATTGATCCAATGCATTTTTGAAGTCCAGTTTTGAAAAAAATGTTGTAGAGACAGTAACAAGTAATAATCTGAAGGAGTCAGATCTAAAAAATATGGTGGGTGTGGTAGTACATCCCATCCACGCTGTAAAAGCTTTTGGTGTGTTGCTAAACTTTTATGAGGTCTCGCATCATCTTGGTAGACCACTATACCTGTTCTGTTGATCAATTCTGGCCTATTCTTTTTGACGGAATCATTTAATTTGTCCAGTTGATGACAGTATACTTCGGGATTTATCGTATAGCCCGGTAGAAGCTCAAAAAATGATATCTTTGAAATCTCACCAAACAGACAGCTTCAACCTTCTTTTTGAATTTCGATGTGATTTGCGGCGGTTCATCTTTTTTACAAAGTGATCTCTTACGTTTAACAATATTATAGAAAATCCATTTCTCGTCCACAACAATAATTCCCCTTCAAAAATAGATCGTTTTATTGACGTTTGAAAAGCAAATCACAGACGTTAAGTTAATCCGACAGAGCAAATGTCTTTTTGTAAGTGCACGTGGAACCCATATGTCAAGTTTTGAAACTAAACCAAAACGTTTTACATGATCATAAACGGTCGAATTCGATAAATTTAACTTGTCAGTATAATCGCACGAGTTGTTATTCAGTGGATTGCATCAATCAATACATTTAGTTTGCCTTCATTACTTTCAACTGGCCTTTCAAAACGCATATCTTCAACTTCAAAGTTGCCACATCGAAATTTTGAAATTTTGAAATACATCTTCTCCATATACTTAACACAACATTTTTCTTTCTTGAACAGCACTTTTGCCTTTTCAGAAATAAAGAAATAGAATAGGGCGATAATGCTGCTTTCGATTTTTCATATTTTTTATGGCACTGAACACAAACTATTAGGCGGAATCAAACAAATGTTTGCACAAATATGCCGTGCCAGCTGTCAAAATATATAATAATATAAATTACTTTCTGAGCAACCCAATATTTCAAGTCGAAAACTCTTTAAACAGTAATGATATGCTTCTAGGACATGTTTGGCTTTGCTAGATCCAACATAAAAATCTATTGAGATTGATGATCGACTAGTATTTCATTTTGGAATCGAAAAATCTATTTGAATAGTAATGATATTTTTCTGGGCCATCTTTGGCAATTCCACAATTATGAAAAAATGCTGCATTTTGTAGAAAGATCCTCGAAAACTCTCGTCTGGTATTCCGTTGAAACCGAACCACTCTTTAAATTGTTATGCTTCTGCGGCTGGTTTGATCACTCCACAACTATAACACAAATCTGAAAATCGTTTTGATAATTGATTTTGATAATTTTAACATAAAAACGTAGTGAGGTCGATGATCATCTTGCAAAACCTCGAAAACTATTGTGTTGGAATTTTAAAAAACTCTTTAAGCCATATTTTAATTTGAAGCTTACTAGTAACTAGCAACTTTTAGTTCGTTTCAAAAATTTATAATAAATAAAATTGCAACAGATATTTTGAAATGATTTATAATACTTTATTTTCGAGAATACATCTTCTCAGCTGAATCTCAGTTGTACCGCATTCTGTCGACCTCATTTTTAAGTACATTTCCAATCGTTTGAGCTTCTACTTTGTCAGAAGTCACTTTAAATGTACCTTTCAAGGCCATGATTAGCGTCACTTTTGTCTAATGAAGTTGAATCGCAGCTCCTAAAAGCGACCAGTTGACATCGCCATTTCGGTTGATAATGCGATTTTCGAAGAAAGAGCGCAATAGTTCGATTGTATGGTTGGCTGAAAACGCAATGGATTGTGAACTGTATTCAATTATTGAGCCGATTGGACTTTGTTGGCTTTCATACCGAGATCTTTGTGTAAAATTGAGGTGTTCAGATGTTGACGCACACTTTCAGCTACAACAGAAATATTTTCCATCAAATGGGCTGGACGGCGATGAGGTCGTGTGAATTGTCTATTATAAGTCGAACGAACTTTTCACAAATTTTCTCATCCTGCAGTTGGCGTTTCATTTCCACCAAATTTTGTACACAATTTTCAGCAAGTTCCGGCAACTGACTTCACTAGTATGGAAATAAGTTCACTGAAAAAAAAAATTATTTTCCTTATAGATATATTGATTTATCTGCAACATTTGACCGATTTGGAAATAAATATAGCAGCATGTGTATTAAAATTAACCAAGTTCAATAAAAAATATATCTCAAATAGCATAATCGCATATTTCGTGAATTTTATTGCAATGAGATATTCAAATTCTTACATTAGATATATTTTTATCTGTTTTACAAGTGCATATATATGATGTATGTTAATTTGGCCCGAAAAAACCATCCCGAAAAGACTTTTTTTATGTGGTGTGTTTCCATGATAAATTCAAATGTCAGCCCGAAAAAAAAATAAAAAAATTATCAAAATGTGAGTTTCATCCCGAAATTTTTTTTCTAGCCAGAAAAATAATTATCAACAAAAAAAATATGTTTTAAACATAAAACATTACTTCATCCCGAGATATAAGTATTTTTTTGAAATATGTACATATTCAATAATAACGATATCATGGGGAATACTGGTAGAAATAATTTATTGAATTATTCTACCACTTGCGTATTATAAATTATTATGAACTTTAGTAAATTTGGAATTTTTTAGCTCCAATCTCAGAAATGTCTGGACCAAATGGATAGTGCTTTCAGGCTTCTGAATCATTAGACAACACGACCACCAAATCTCATTACGATATCATGGGGAATACTGGTAGAAATAATTTATTGAATCATTCTACCACTTGCATATTATGAATTATTATGAACTTTAGTAAATTTGGAATTTTTTAGCTCCAATCTAAGAAATGTCTGGACCAAATGGATAGTGCTTTCAGGCTTCTGAATCATTAGACAACACGACCACCAAATCTCATTACGATATCATGGGGAATACTGGTAGAAATAATTTATTGAATCATTCTACCACTTGCGTATTATGAATTATTATGAACTTTAGTAAATTTGGAATTTTGTAGCTCCAATCTCAGAAATGTCTGGACCAAATGGATAGTGTTTTCAGGCTTCTGAATCATTAGACAACACTCCCACTAAATCTCATTACGATATCATGGGGAATACTGGTAGAAATAATTTATTGAATCATTCTACCACTTGCGTATTATGAATTATTATGAACTTTAGTAAATTTGGAATTTTCTAGTTCCAATCTCAGAAATGTCTGGACCAAATGGATAGTGCTTTCAGGCTTCTGAAGCATTAGACAACACGCCCACCAAATCACATTACGATATCATGGGGAATACTGGTAGAAATCATTTATTGAATCATTCTATCACTTCCGTATTATGAATTATTATGAACTTTAGTAAATTTGGAATTTTGTAGCTCCAATCTCAGAAATGTCTGGACCAAATGGATAGTGTTTTCAGGCTTCTGAATCATTAGACAACACTCCCACTAAATCTCATTACGATATCATGGGGAATACTGGTAGAAATAATTTATTGAATCATTCTACCACTTGTGTATTATGAATTATTATGAACTTTAGTAAATTTGGAATTTTCTAGTTCCAATCTCAGAAATGTCTGGACCAAATGGATAGTGCTTTCAGGCTTCTGAATCATTAGACAACACGACCACCAAATCTCATTACGATATCATGGGGAATACTGGTAGAAATAATTTATTGAATCATTCTACCACTTGCGTATTATGAATTATTATGAACTTTAGTAAATTTGGAATTTTTTAGCTCCAATCTAAGAAATGTCTGGACCAAATGGATAGTGCTTTCAGGCTTCTGAATCATTAGACAACACGACCACCAAATCTCATTACGATATCATGGGGAATACTGGTAGAAATAATTTATTGAATCATTCTACCACTTGCGTATTATGAATTATTATGAACTTTAGTAAATTTGGAATTTTTTAGCTCCAATCTCAGAAATGTCTGGACCAAATGGATAGTGGTTTCAGGCTTCTGAATCATTAGACAACACGCCCACTAAATCTCATTTCGATATCATGGAGAATACTGGTAGAAACAGTTTATTGAATCATTCTACCACTTGCGTATTATGAATTATTATGAACTTTAGTAAATTTGGAATTTCTAGCTCAAATCTCAGAAATGTCTGGACCAAATGGATAGTGCTTTCAGGCTTCTGAATCATTAGACAATACGACCACCAAATCACATTACGATATCATGTGGAATACTGGTAGAAATAATTTATTGAATCATTCTACCACTTCCGTATTATGAATTATTATGAACTTTAGTAAATTTGGAATTTTTAGCTCCAATCTCAGAAATGTCTGGACCAAATGGATAGTGCTTTCAGGCTTCTGAATCATTAGACAACACGACCACCAAATCTCATTACGATATCATGGGGAATACTGGTAGAAATAATTTATTGAATCATTCTACCACTTGCGTATTATGAATTATTATGAACTTTAGTAAATTTGGAATTTTTTAGCTCCAATCTCAGAAATGTCTGGACCAAATGGATAGTGGTTTCAGGCTTCTGAATCATTAGACAACACGCCCACTAAATCTCATTTCGATATCATGGAGAATACTGGTAGAAACAGTTTATTGAATCATTCTACCACTTGCGTATTATGAATTATTATGAACTTTAGTAAATTTGGAATTTCTAGCTCAAATCTCAGAAATGTCTGGACCAAATGGATAGTGCTTTCAGGCTTCTGAATCATTAGACAACACGACCACCAAATCTCATTACGATATCATGGAGAATACTGGTAGAAACAATTTATTGAATCATTCTACCACTTGCGTATTATGAATTATTATGAACTTTAGTAAATTTGGAATTTCTAGCTCAAATCTCAGAAATGTCTGGACCAAATGGATAGTGCTTTCAGGCTTCTGAATCATTAGACAACACGACCACCAAATCTCATTACGATATCATGGGGAATACTGGTAGAAATAATTTATTGAATCATTCTACCACTTGCGTATTATGAATTATTATGAACTTTAGTAAATTTGGAATTTTTTAGCTCCAATCTCAGAAATGTCTGGACCAAATGGATAGTGCTTTCAGGCTTCTGAATCATTAGACAACACGACCACAAAATCTCATTACGATATCATGGGGAATACTGGTAGAAATAATTTATTGAATCATTCTACCACTTGCGTATTATGAATTATTATGAACTTTAGTAAATTTGGAATTTTTTAGCTCCAATCTCAGAAATGTCTGGACCAAATGGATAGTGGTTTCAGGCTTCTGAATCATTAGACAACACGCCCACTAAATCTCATTTCGATATCATGGAGAATACTGGTAGAAACAGTTTATTGAATCATTCTACCACTTGCGTATTATGAATTATTATGAACTTTAGTAAATTAGGAATTTTTTAGCTCCGATCTCAGAAATGTCTGGACCAAATGGATAGTGCTTTCAGGCTTCTGAATCATTGGGCAACACGACTACAAAATCTCATTACGATATCATGGGGAATACTGGTAGAAACAATTTATTGAATCATTCTACCACTTGCGTATTATGAATTATTATGAACTTTAGTAAATTTGGAATTTTTTAGCTCCAATCTCAGAAATGTCTGGACCAAATGAATAGTGCTTTCAGGCTTCTGAATCATTAGACAACACGACCACCAAATCTCATTACGATATCATGGGGAATACTGGTAGAAATAATTTATTGAATCATTCTACCACTTGCGTATTATGAATTATTATGAACTTTAGTAAATTTGGAATTTTTTAGCTCCAATCTAAGAAATGTCTGGACCAAATGGATAGTGCTTTCAGGCTTCTGAATCATTAGACAACACGACCACCAAATCTCATTACGATATCATGGGGAATACTGGTAGAAATAATTTATTGAATCATTCTACCACTTGCGTATTATGAATTATTATGAACTTTAGTAAATTTGGAATTTTTTAGCTCCAATCTCAGAAATGTCTGGACCAAATGGATAGTGCTTTCAGGCTTCTGAATCATTAAACAACACGACCACCAAATCTCATTACGATATCATGGGGAATACTGGTAGAAATAATTTATTGAATCATTCTACCACTTGCGTATTATGAATTATTATGAACTTTAGTAAATTTGGAATTTTTTAGCTCCAATCTAAGAAATGTCTGGACCAAATGGATAGTGCTTTCAGGCTTCTGAATCATTAAACAACACGACCACCAAATCTCATTACGATATCATGGGGAATACTGGTAGAAATAATTTATTGAATCATTCTACCACTTGCGTATTATGAATTATTATGAACTTTAGTAAATTTGGAATTTTTTAGCTCCAATCTAAGAAATGTCTGGACCAAATGGATAGTGCTTTCAGGCTTCTGAATCATTAGACAACACGACCACCAAATTTCATTACGATATCATGGGGAATACTGGTAGAAATAATTTATTGAATCATTCTACCACTTGCGTATTATGAATTATTATGAACTTTAGTAAATTTGGAATTTTTTAGCTCCAATCTCAGAAATGTCTGGACCAAATGGATAGTGGTTTCAGGCTTCTGAATCATTAGACAACACGCCCACTAAATCTCATTACGATATCATGGAGAATACTGGTAGAAACAGTTTATTGAATCATTCTACCACTTGCGTATTATGAATTATTATGAACTTTAGTAAATTTGGAATTTCTAGCTCAAATCTCAGAAATGTCTGGACCAAATGGATAGTGCTTTCAGGCTTCTGAATCATTAGACAATACGACCACCAAATCACATTACGATATCATGTGGAATACTGGTAGAAATAATTTATTGAATCATTCTACCACTTCCGTATTATGAATTATTATGAACTTTAGTAAATTTGGAATTTTTAGCTCCAATCTCAGAAATGTCTGGACCAAATGGATAGTGCTTTCAGGCTTCTGAATCATTAGACAACACGACCACCAAATCTCATTACGATATCATGGGGAATACTGGTAGAAATAATTTATTGAATCATTCTACCACTTGCGTATTATGAATTATTATGAACTTTAGTAAATTTGGAATTTTTTAGCTCCAATCTCAGAAATGTCTGGACCAAATGGATAGTGGTTTCAGGCTTCTGAATCATTAGACAACACGCCCACTAAATCTCATTTCGATATCATGGAGAATACTGGTAGAAACAGTTTATTGAATCATTCTACCACTTGCGTATTATGAATTATTATGAACTTTAGTAAATTTGGAATTTCTAGCTCAAATCTCAGAAATGTCTGGACCAAATGGATAGTGCTTTCAGGCTTCTGAATCATTAGACAACACGACCACCAAATCTCATTACGATATCATGGGGAATACTGGTAGAAATAATTTATTGAATCATTCTACCACTTGCGTATTATGAATTATTATGAACTTTAGTAAATTTGGAATTTCTAGCTCAAATCTCAGAAATGTCTGGACCAAATGGATAGTGCTTTCAGGCTTCTGAATCATTAGACAACACGACCACCAAATCTCATTACGATATCATGGGGAATACTGGTAGAAATAATTTATTGAATCATTCTACCACTTGCGTATTATGAATTATTATGAACTTTAGTAAATTTGGAATTTTTTAGCTCCAATCTCAGAAATGTCTGGACCAAATGGATAGTGCTTTCAGGCTTCTGAATCATTAGACAACACGACCACCAAATCTCATTACGATATCATGGGGAATACTGGTAGAAATAATTTATTGAATCATTCTACCACTTGCGTATTATGAATTATTATGAACTTTAGTAAATTTGGAATTTTTTAGCTCCAATCTCAGAAATGTCTGGACCAAATGGATAGTGGTTTCAGGCTTCTGAATCATTAGACAACACGCCCACTAAATCTCATTACGATATCATGGGGAATACTGGTAGAAATAATTTATTGAATCATTCTACCACTTGCGTATTATGAATTATTATGAACTTTAGTAAATTTGGAATTTTTTAGCTCCAATCTCAGAAATGTCTGGACCAAATGGATAGTGCTTTCAGGCTTCTGAATCATTAGACAACACGACCACCAAATCTCATTACGATATCATGGAGAATACTGGTAGAAACAGTTTATTGAATCATTCTACCACTTGCGTATTATGAATTATTATGAACTTTAGTAAATTAGGAATTTTTTAGCTCCGATCTCAGAAATGTCTGGACCAAATGGATAGTGCTTTCAGGCTTCTGAATCATTAGACAACACGACCACCAAATCTCATTACGATATCATGGGGAATACTGGTAGAAATAATTTATTGAATCATTCTACCACTTGCATATTATGAATTATTATGAACTTTAGTAAATTTGGAATTTTTTAGCTCCAATCTCAGAAATGTCTGGACCAAATGGATAGTGCTTTCAGGCTTCTGAATCATTAGACAACACGACCACCAAATCTCATTACGATATCATGGAGAATACTGGTAGAAACAGTTTATTGAATCATTCTACCACTTGCGTATTATGAATTATTATGAACTTTAGTAAATTAGGAATTTTTTAGCTCCAATCTCAGAAATGTCTGGACCAAATGGATAGTGCTTTCAGGCTTCTGAATCATTAGACAACACGACCACCAAATCTCATTACGATATCATGGGGAATACTGGTAGAAATAATTTATTGAATCATTCTACCACTTGCATATTATGAATTATTATGAACTTTAGTAAATTTGGAATTTTTTAGCTCCAATCTAAGAAATGTCTGGACCAAATGGATAGTGCTTTCAGGCTTCTGAATCATTAGACAACACGACCACCAAATCTCATTACGATATCATGGGGAATACTGGTAGAAATAATTTATTGAATCATTCTACCACTTGCGTATTATGAATTATTATGAACTTTAGTAAATTTGGAATTTTGTAGCTCCAATCTCAGAAATGTCTGGACCAAATGGATAGTGTTTTCAGGCTTCTGAATCATTAGACAACACTCCCACTAAATCTCATTACGATATCATGGGGAATACTGGTAGAAATAATTTATTGAATCATTCTACCACTTGCGTATTATGAATTATTATGAACTTTAGTAAATTTGGAATTTTCTAGTTCCAATCTCAGAAATGTCTGGACCAAATGGATAGTGCTTTCAGGCTTCTGAAGCATTAGACAACACGCCCACCAAATCACATTACGATATCATGGGGAATACTGGTAGAAATCATTTATTGAATCATTCTACCACTTGCGTATTATGAATTATTATGAACTTTAGTAAATTTGGAATTTTGTAGCTCCAATCTCAGAAATGTCTGGACCAAATGGATAGTGTTTTCAGGCTTCTGAATCATTAGACAACACTCCCACTAAATCTCATTACGATATCATGGGGAATACTGGTAGAAATAATTTATTGAATCATTCTACCACTTGTGTATTATGAATTATTATGAACTTTAGTAAATTTGGAATTTTCTAGTTCCAATCTCAGAAATGTCTGGACCAAATGGATAGTGCTTTCAGGCTTCTGAATCATTAGACAACACGACCACCAAATCTCATTACGATATCATGGGGAATACTGGTAGAAATAATTTATTGAATCATTCTACCACTTGCATATTATGAATTATTATGAACTTTAGTAAATTTGGAATTTTTTAGCTCCAATCTCAGAAATGTCTGGACCAAATGGATAGTGCTTTCAGGCTTCTGAATCATTAGACAACACGACCACCAAATCTCATTACGATATCATGGAGAATACTGGTAGAAACAGTTTATTGAATCATTCTACCACTTGCGTATTATGAATTATTATGAACTTTAGTAAATTAGGAATTTTTTAGCTCCAATCTCAGAAATGTCTGGACCAAATGGATAGTGCTTTCAGGCTTCTGAATCATTAGACAACACGACCACCAAATCTCATTACGATATCATGGGGAATACTGGTAGAAATAATTTATTGAATCATTCTACCACTTGCATATTATGAATTATTATGAACTTTAGTAAATTTGGAATTTTTTAGCTCCAATCTAAGAAATGTCTGGACCAAATGGATAGTGCTTTCAGGCTTCTGAATCATTAGACAACACGACCACCAAATCTCATTACGATATCATGGGGAATACTGGTAGAAATAATTTATTGAATCATTCTACCACTTGCGTATTATGAATTATTATGAACTTTAGTAAATTTGGAATTTTGTAGCTCCAATCTCAGAAATGTCTGGACCAAATGGATAGTGTTTTCAGGCTTCTGAATCATTAGACAACACTCCCACTAAATCTCATTACGATATCATGGGGAATACTGGTAGAAATAATTTATTGAATCATTCTACCACTTGCGTATTATGAATTATTATGAACTTTAGTAAATTTGGAATTTTCTAGTTCCAATCTCAGAAATGTCTGGACCAAATGGATAGTGCTTTCAGGCTTCTGAAGCATTAGACAACACGCCCACCAAATCACATTACGATATCATGGGGAATACTGGTAGAAATCATTTATTGAATCATTCTACCACTTGCGTATTATGAATTATTATGAACTTTAGTAAATTTGGAATTTTGTAGCTCCAATCTCAGAAATGTCTGGACCAAATGGATAGTGTTTTCAGGCTTCTGAATCATTAGACAACACTCCCACTAAATCTCATTACGATATCATGGGGAATACTGGTAGAAATAATTTATTGAATCATTCTACCACTTGTGTATTATGAATTATTATGAACTTTAGTAAATTTGGAATTTTCTAGTTCCAATCTCAGAAATGTCTGGACCAAATGGATAGTGCTTTCAGGCTTCTGAATCATTAGACAACACGACCACCAAATCTCATTACGATATCATGGGGAATACTGGTAGAAATAATTTATTGAATCATTCTACCACTTGCGTATTATGAATTATTATGAACTTTAGTAAATTTGGAATTTTTTAGCTCCAATCTAAGAAATGTCTGGACCAAATGGATAGTGCTTTCAGGCTTCTGAATCATTAGACAACACGACCACCAAATCTCATTACGATATCATGGGGAATACTGGTAGAAATAATTTATTGAATCATTCTACCACTTGCGTATTATGAATTATTATGAACTTTAGTAAATTTGGAATTTTTTAGCTCCAATCTCAGAAATGTCTGGACCAAATGGATAGTGCTTTCAGGCTTCTGAATCATTAGACAACACGACCACAAAATCTCATTACGATATCATGGGGAATACTGGTAGAAATAATTTATTGAATCATTCTACCACTTGCGTATTATGAATTATTATGAACTTTAGTAAATTTGGAATTTTTTAGCTCCAATCTCAGAAATGTCTGGACCAAATGGATAGTGCTTTCAGGCTTCTGAATCATTGGGCAACACGACTACAAAATCTCATTGCGATATCATGGGGAATACTGGTAGAAACAATTTATTGAATCATTCTACCACTTGCGTATTATGAATTATTATGAACTTTAGTAAATTTGAAATTTTTTAGCTCCGATCTCAGAAATGTCTGGACCAAATGGATAGTTCTTTCAAGCTTCTGAATCATTAGACAACACGACCACCAAATCTCATTACGATATCATGGAGAATACTGGTAGAAACAATTTATTGAATCATTCTACCACTTGCGTATTATGAATTATTATGAACTTTAGTAAATTTGGAATTTTTTAGCTCCAATCTCAGAAATGTCTGGACCAAATGAATAGTGCTTTCAGGCTTCTGAATCATTAGACAACACGACCACCAAATCTCATTACGATATCATGGGGAATACTGGTAGAAATAATTTATTGAATCATTCTACCACTTGCGTATTATGAATTATTATGAACTTTAGTAAATTTGGAATTTTTTAGCTCCAATCTAAGAAATGTCTGGACCAAATGGATAGTGCTTTCAGGCTTCTGAATCATTAGACAACACGACCACCAAATCTCATTACGATATCATGGGGAATACTGGTAGAAATAATTTATTGAATCATTCTACCACTTGCGTATTATGAATTATTATGAACTTTAGTAAATTTGGAATTTTTTAGCTCCAATCTCAGAAATGTCTGGACCAAATGGATAGTGCTTTCAGGCTTCTGAATCATTAAACAACACGACCACCAAATCTCATTACGATATCATGGGGAATACTGGTAGAAATAATTTATTGAATCATTCTACCACTTGCGTATTATGAATTATTATGAACTTTAGTAAATTTGGAATTTTTTAGCTCCAATCTCAGAAATGTCTGGACCAAATGGATAGTGGTTTCAGGCTTCTGAATCATTAGACAACACGCCCACTAAATCTCATTTCGATATCATGGAGAATACTGGTAGAAACAGTTTATTGAATCATTCTACCACTTGCGTATTATGAATTATTATGAACTTTAGTAAATTTGGAATTTTTTAGCTCCAATCTCAGAAATGTCTGGACCAAATGGATAGTGCTTTCAGGCTTCTGAATCATTAGACAACACGACCACCAAATCTCATTACGATATCATGGAGAATACTGGTAGAAACAGTTTATTGAATCATTCTACCACTTGCGTATTATGAATTATTATGAACTTTAGTAAATTAGGAATTTTTTAGCTCCGATCTCAGAAATGTCTGGACCAAATGGATAGTGCTTTCAGGCTTCTGAATCATTGGGCAACACGACTACAAAATCTCATTACGATATCATGGGGAATACTGGTAGAAACAATTTATTGAATCATTCTACCACTTGCGTATTATGAATTATTATGAACTTTAGTAAATTTGAAATTTTTTAGCTCCGATCTCAGAAATGTCTGGACCAAATGGATAGTGCTTTCAGGCTTCTGAATCATTAGACAACACGACCACCAAATCTCATTACGATATCATGGGGAATACTGGTAGAAATAATTTATTGAATCATTCTACCACTTGCGTATTATGAATTATTATGAACTTTAGTAAATTTGGAATTTTTTAGCTCCAATCTCAGAAATGTCTGGACCAAATGGATAGTGCTTTCAGGCTTCTGAATCATTGGGCAACACGACTACAAAATCTCATTACGATATCATGGGGAATACTGGTAGAAACAATTTATTGAATCATTCTACCACTTGCGTATTATGAATTATTATGAACTTTAGTAAATTTGGAATTTTGTAGCTCCAATCTCAGAAATGTCTGGACCAAATGGATAGTGCTTTCAGGCTTCTGAATCATTAAACAACACGACCACCAAATCTCATTACGATATCATGGGGAATACTGGTAGAAATAATTTATTGAATCATTCTACCACTTGCGTATTATGAATTATTATGAACTTTAGTAAATTTGGAATTTTTTAGCTCCAATCTCAGAAATGTCTGGACCAAATGGATAGTGGTTTCAGGCTTCTGAATCATTAGACAACACGCCCACTAAATCTCATTTCGATATCATGGAGAATACTGGTAGAAACAGTTTATTGAATCATTCTACCACTTGCGTATTATGAATTATTATGAACTTTAGTAAATTTGGAATTTTTTAGCTCCAATCTCAGAAATGTCTGGACCAAATGGATAGTGGTTTCAGGCTTCTGAATCATTAGACAACACGCCCACTAAATCTCATTTCGATATCATGGAGAATACTGGTAGAAACAGTTTATTGAATCATTCTACCACTTGCGTATTATGAATTATTATGAACTTTAGTAAATTTGGAATTTTTAGCTCCAATCTCAGAAATGTCTGGACCAAATGGATAGTGCTTTCAGGCTTCTGAATCATTAGACAACACGCCCACCAAATCTCATTACGATATCATGGGGAATACTGGTAGAAATAATTTATTGAATCATTCTACCACTTGCGTATTATGAATTATTATGAACTTTAGTAAATTTGGAATTTTTTAGCTCCAATCTCAGAAATGTCTGGACCAAATGGATAGTGGTTTCAGGCTTCTGAATCATTAGACAACACGCCCACTAAATCTCATTTCGATATCATGGAGAATACTGGTAGAAACAGTTTATTGAATCATTCTACCACTTGCGTATTATGAATTATTATGAACTTTAGTAAATTTGGAATTTCTAGCTCAAATCTCAGAAATGTCTGGACCAAATGGATAGTGCTTTCAGGCTTCTGAATCATTAGACAACACGACCACCAAATCTCATTACGATATCATGGAGAATACTGGTAGAAACAATTTATTGAATCATTCTACCACTTGCGTATTATGAATTATTATGAACTTTAGTAAATTTGGAATTTCTAGCTCAAATCTCAGAAATGTCTGGACCAAATGGATAGTGCTTTCAGGCTTCTGAATCATTAGACAACACGACCACCAAATCTCATTACGATATCATGGGGAATACTGGTAGAAATAATTTATTGAATCATTCTACCACTTGCGCATTATGAATTATTATGAACTTTAGTAAATTTGGAATTTTTTAGCTCCAATCTCAGAAATGTCTGGACCAAATGGATAGTGGTTTCAGGCTTCTGAATCATTAGACAACACGCCCACTAAATCTCATTTCGATATCATGGAGAATACTGGTAGAAACAGTTTATTGAATCATTCTACCACTTGCGTATTATGAATTATTATGAACTTTAGTAAATTAGGAATTTTTTAGCTCCAATCTCAGAAATGTCTGGACCAAATGGATAGTGCTTTCAGGCTTCTGAATCATTGGGCAACACGACTACAAAATCTCATTACGATATCATGGGGAATACTGGTAGAAACAATTTATTGAATCATTCTACCACTTGCGTATTATGAATTATTATGAACTTTAGTAAATTTGAAATTTTTTAGCTCCGATCTCAGAAATGTCTGGACCAAATGGATAGTGCTTTCAAGCTTCTGAATCATTAGACAACACGACCACCAAATCTCATTACGATATCATGGAGAATACTGGTAGAAACAATTTATTGAATCATTCTACCACTTGCGTATTATGAATTATTATGAACTTTAGTAAATTTGGAATTTTTTAGCTCCAATCTCAGAAATGTCTGGACCAAATGGATAGTGCTTTCAGGCTTCTGAATCATTAGACAACACGACCACCAAATCTCATTACGATATCATGGGGAATACTGGTAGAAATAATTTATTGAATCATTCTACCACTTGCGTATTATGAATTATTATGAACTTTAGTAAATTTGGAATTTTTTAGCTCCAATCTCAGAAATGTCTGGACCAAATGGATAGTGCTTTCAGGCTTCTGAATCATTAGACAACACGACCACCAAATCTCATTACGATATCATGGGTATAACTAGTATTTATAAATAAGGCAATACGACTTTGTGTTGCATTTTCTTTTTGTTATAATCCCTTTTAACTCCAAACAATAAATTTACAATATGCTTTCAATAATGATCCTAAAATAAGTAATAAATTCTTAATTTGTGTTTGTTACTTAGAAAAATCAAATATTATTTGTATAACTATTAAAAAAAATATAAACCTATTTTTTTGAAAAAAAAAATTGTGTACTATATGTCATAAAAAACATAAAATAATTATTTTTATATGAATATTACAATATTGAGAGACCACGAAAAAGAAAAAAAATGAAACTATGTACTATTTATATTATGTTCTAAAACAAAACAAAATTCATAATTTTGTAGCGTTATAAAGAGAATAAAATAAAAAATTAAAAACTATTCATTTTCGTTTTGTTTACTCTTTATTCGGTTAATTTGTAATATTACAAAAATACTACTCAAAATATTTATGTATTTGAGAAATTTAGATTTTTGTAGTTTTGGTAATTTTTGTTTATAGTTTTGTTGAATATAAAATCTAACGAAAACTTATAATTATTTTAAAGGTTGACTAACGCTTCGAAGAAACGTAAGCCTTACTTTATTAAATTTTGTTCCATCTCATACAAAACTTAAAATGAAATTTAACTATAAATTTAAAAGAAGTGTCATTACACCACAGAATGTAGAGGTAGCAGTGCGTACATTGCAGTGTGTTAATTCGAATTTAACAAGTGGAAACACTAGTCTTATGGCGAGTATTTGTTTATTGTTGAAAGTTAAAAACAATAAAATAAATCGAATGGCAATTTATACTAATTGGCGTAAAACATTTAAAAGAAATTTGACAAACATTAGTCAGTGTTTGCCAGTAAATCCAAGAATAAGTGATAATGCTAACTTTGGAGATAACAGCCCTACAGCTAGTTCAAATGAGCCTCCCGCTTTATGCAATATTATTACAGAATTTGAACAGAATGCTTCAGAAAATTCTTGTATTGATTTAGACGAAAATAAACTTCCAGATTGTTTACCAATTAATTTGAATTCATCGATCATCACTTCACCACAATATGCACAATCTGTTTTCGAAGCCAACATGAATGCAGTTGCGAATATAACTGTATTCGATGATTTAACGTTACTGGATAAAAATCTAGGTATGCCAAATATAAAATCCGTTGACCAAAATATACAAGAATCCACGTATTCAAATAATCAATCTATTTGGGAATGTCAAGATCCCGAAAGTTTTAGTAATCACGCTGACCAAAACAACATTGAAACGGTTTATATTTTTGATGTGGATGGATTGTTTGATCATAACTTCGAAAACGAGGAATTAAATAAATCTTGCAATAATGGGACGGAAACACACCTGGAGTTAGAAAATACCCATAATCCGGAAAAAGCAATATCACAAAAAAAAACAAATGTGAAACAAATGCGCAAAGAAAAGTATCAGATTAATGTGCCAGACCATATTTGGAAAAACATATTTTCTGTTTCAGAACATAAATTAAATTTGGAAAAATATACAATTATAATTTCTGATCAGTTAACGAAATTAAGTGGATGTCTTATCAATATTCGAGGACATGATTTGTCAAAACGTCATTTGACAATAAGAGCTTATTGTGGACACAAAAGCAAAACCACAAATTGTCGAAGGTTTAAGTTGGTAAACAATAATTTGTTGCTCGGTATTTTTAATGTATTTAGTTCTGGTGATCCAATCGTGCATCCCTACAAAAAATTCCGCCATGTCTCCGGATTTAGAAGAGATGTATATAAAGAAGCATTATCGTTAAAATCCGTCGAAACGTTTCGAGAGGAGCTTATCAACGAAGAAGATAATGATTTTATAACGAAAACAAATACTATTGTTTCTGCTAAAACTCAAAATGTGCTTCGAAAAATAAAATCTGAAACTTTAAGCTTAAATGATAATATTTCAGACGATTTTATGGATGTGGTTGAAGAATCGAGAAAAACAGAAAATAAAGAGCGATACATTCAATTTATTTGCCATACCCCGTTTTTGGTCATAACTTACAGTATTATGCAAAACGAAATTTTAAAAATAATGCGGGAAAAATGTAGAAAAAATAAACTTACTGTTTATTTGGATGCCACTGGTAGTATTGTTAGGCCGCCCTATAAGCCGTCAAATGTTATATTGTATTACGCGCTTATTGTTCCTGTCGAAATAAATGATTTTGACACAACAAGCCCGTTTCCTATTAGTGATATGATCAGTTCTAGCCATTCAACAGGTACTATTGGAAGTTGGCTTTGGATGTATCGGCTATATGCTGAAAAATATTTTAAAAAGTGGCCAATTTTTGATGAAATTGTGATTGATTTTTCATTTGCAGAATTAAACTCAATACTGTGTATATTAAATAAACTAAATTTTGTAGAATATTTGAACCATGCGTATAATTGGATAAATAATAGATCAATGGAAAAAAAAGATGATTACGTAATCGTTTATCTATGTTGTTCACATTTATCACACACATTGGCAAACGATATTAATAAAGCATTTCCAAAAGCCAACCAAAAATTAATAAGGGAAGTATTCGCATCCATGTTTATTGTATCTTTTTATGATAATTTAAAAGTTATTTGGAAATATTTTACAATAATTTTAAATGCCAAGTATATCTCGCCAGAAGTTAGAGATGCGATGGATAATTTGCTAACATCAGTCTTAGAACCCGAAATAATAAAATTTAATGAGGCTATTGAACTTAATGAAACAAAAAATCGCAATGAAATTCCTAAAGTAAATTCTATTCCAATTTATTTACAAAGTCCATTTTACAGTGATTTTAACAAAATCACAAACGAAAATATTGCAGATAACAATACTATTAATTCAGGAGGACTAAACAGTTTATTTAATCCAACGTTCTGTAAACTTGTTTTAAAAAAATATATGGCTATTGTTCCTCTTTGGACTGGCCTTTTAAGTAATGGAAAACGTCACAGCAACAGTCATGTTGAAAATTATTTCGCCACAATCAAAAGAAGATTTCGAAATTCAAATAATATTGGAAAAATGCCAATAAAAGTTGGGCGATTTATAAGAGAAATTCGAAATCGTAACATTGGCATATATAAACAAGTTTTAGGTAATATTCCTAAAAGTTCTTTAAAAAATAAATTCCATCCAAAAGGTCTGTCCTTAGAAAATCAACATTCTTTGCTAGACATGCAGAATAGTGTATCAGTCTGGAAGCGCAAAAATTTAAATTGTTCTACTCCAAGAAGCGATAGAACAAATTTCAATTTAAATACAATGTCATCTATACATCAGTTGCCACAAGACGAACGGAAAATCGCTACTATGGAAATATTAAGCGAACATTCGAAAGAAATAGAGACCAATCAAGAATATGTAGGTACTCCCAAAAGAAAACAAAATTTCAGAAATGTTTCAAAACAGATTTCCACCTCAAAAAATATATGTGTACTACGAAATGGAACAAGTACCTGCAATTATTTCAAAAATACGTGTACTTTGGATGCTTTGTTGCAGGCTCTAGCTGTCGCGGTTGAATCTTTTGAGTCAAGCCGGTTAATTGATCATCAAAATGAGGATGAGTCAAGGCCACAACAATTAGTTCGTTGTATTTTGCAGAACAACGCACAAAAGGCATACAAAATTAGAAAACAAGTTCTAATAAATATTTTTGAAGACACTTCAGACTGCACATGCAATATTTTAGATGTAGCTTATCCGATTCTTGAAAGTTTTCCTAGTGTTTCTCAAGAACTTCATTGTCCAAATTGCAAACAATCCTGTTCTAGTAAGAGAGGATTTTTATTTGTAAACATGTGCAAGCTAAATGATCTCGGATTTTCCAATTTAAGCCAATGTATTGATTTAAATACAATTGAAAAATGCAAAAAATGTTCAAATACTATGACAGAAACAACACGTACATATCTAGATATAATAAGCATTTACACTGAAAATGCTTTTCCAGTTGTAAATCGAATTACAACAATATCTATGATAGAACCAATATTACATTTTAGTGGCGTGTGCTACAAACTAAAGTCGATCGTTAGCTACTCTGCAGGAGGTGGGGGGCACTATATAAGTTACTGTTTCAGGAATGGTAAATGGCTCAAATATGACGATTTAAGTGCTTATGTAGTAACGGTCAGAAACAGTGAAACACAGAATGTAACACCCCACATGATAATATACGCCAAATCAAGTTAAAAGCATGATCAAATAAAACGTAAGTTCAATTAAAATACGAGTAGAAGAGCGTTCAAGTGAAAATTTTCTGATCATTTCTAATTTATCCGTTTTTGATAATTTGCAAATATCAGGTAATTTCTCTACGCCAGTCGAGTGAATTTTTTAGCATATTTTAATTTATCGGTTTTTGATCAATTAAAATAAAACAACGTTCACTACTGGACATTTCCGATCGCATTTAATTACTAGACAACGTTTAGTTTATTGGTTTTTGATAAGCTAAGTTGTTGGTAGTTTTATTCCCGATCAAGCAAAATTTTCTGATTATTTCTAATTTATCCGTTTTTGATAATTTACAAATATCGGGTAATTTCTCACCGCCAGTCGAGTGAATTTTTTAGCATATTTTAATTTATCGGTTTTTGATCAATTAAAATAAAACAACGTTCACTACTGGACACTTCCGATCGCATTTAACTACTAGACAACGTCTAGTTTATTGGTTTTTGATAAGCTAAGTTGTTGGTAGTTTTATTCCCGATCAAGCAAAATTTTCTGATTATTTCTAATTTATCCGTTTTTGATAATTTACAAATATCAGGTAATTTCTCACCGCCAGTCGAGTGAATTTTTTAGCATATTTTAATTTATCGGTTTTTGATCAATTAAAATAAAACAACGTTCACTACTGGACACTTCCGATCGCATTTAACTACTAGACAACGTTTAGTTTATTGGTTTTTGATAAGCTAAGTTGTTGGTAGTTTTATTCCCGATCAAGCAAAATTTTCTGATTATTTCTAATTTATCCGTTTTTGATAATTTACAAATATCAGGTAATTTCTCACCGCCAGTCGAGTGAATTTTTTAGCATATTTTAATTTATCGGTTTTTGATCAATTAAAATAAAACAACGTTCACTACTGGACACTTCCGATCGCATTTAACTACTAGACAACGTTTAGTTTATTGGTTTTTGATAAGCTAAGTTGTTGGTAGTTTTATTCCCGATCAAGCAAAATTTTCTGATTATTTCTAATTTATCCGTTTTTGATAATTTACAAATATCAGGTAATTTCTCACCGCCAGTCGAGTGAATTTTTTAGCATATTTTAATTTATCGGTTTTTGATCAATTAAAATAAAACAACGTTCACTACTGGACACTTCCGATCGCATTTAACTACTAGACAACGTTTAGTTTATTGGTTTTTGATAAGCTAAGTTGTTGGTAGTTTTATTCCCGATCAAGCAAAATTTTCTGATTATTTCTAATTTATCCGTTTTTGATAATTTACAAATATCAGGTAATTTCTCACCGCCAGTCGAGTGAATTTTTTAGCATATTTTAATTTATCGGTTTTTGATCAATTAAAATAAAACAACGTTCACTACTGGACACTTCCGATCGCATTTAACTACTAGACAACGTCTAGTTTATTGGTTTTTGATAAGCTAAGTTGTTGGTAGTTTTATTCCCGATCAAGCAAAATTTTCTGATTATTTCTAATTTATCCGTTTTTGATAATTTACAAATATCAGGTAATTTCTCACCGCCAGTCGAGTGAATTTTTTAGCATATTTTAATTTATCGGTTTTTGATCAATTAAAATAAAACAACGTTCACTACTGGACATTTCCGATCGCATTTAATTACTAGACAACGTTTAGTTTATTGGTTTTTGATAAGCTAAGTTGTTGGTAGTTTTATTCCCGATCAAGCAAAATTTTCTGATTATTTCTAATTTATCCGTTTTTGATAATTTACAAATATCAGGTAATTTCTCTACGCCAGTCGAGTGAATTTTTTAGCATATTTTAATTTATCGGTTTTTGATCAATTAAAATAAAACAACGTTCACTACTGGACACTTCCGATCGCATTTAACTACTAGACAACGTTTAGTTTATTGGTTTTTGATAAGCTAAGTTGTTGGTAGTTTTATTCCCGATCAAGCAAAATTTTCTGATTATTTCTAATTTATCCGTTTTTGATAATTTACAAATATCAGGTAATTTCTCACCGCCAGTCGAGTGAATTTTTTAGCATATTTTAATTTATCGGTTTTTGATCAATTAAAATAAAACAACGTTCACTACTGGACACTTCCGATCGCATTTAACTACTAGACAACGTCTAGTTTATTGGTTTTTGATAAGCTAAGTTGTTGGTAGTTTTATTCCCGATCAAGCAAAATTTTCTGATTATTTCTAATTTATCCGTTTTTGATAATTTACAAATATCAGGTAATTTCTCACCGCCAGTCGAGTGAATTTTTTAGCATATTTTAATTTATCGGTTTTTGATCAATTAAAATAAAACAACGTTCACTACTGGACACTTCCGATCGCATTTAACTACTAGACAACGTTTAGTTTATTGGTTTTTGATAAGCTAAGTTGTTGGTAGTTTTATTCCCGATCAAGCAAAATTTTCTGATTATTTCTAATTTATCCGTTTTTGATAATTTACAAATATCAGGTAATTTCTCACCGCCAGTCGAGTGAATTTTTTAGCATATTTTAATTTATCGGTTTTTGATCAATTAAAATAAAACAACGTTCACTACTGGACACTTCCGATCGCATTTAACTACTAGACAACGTCTAGTTTATTGGTTTTTGATAAGCTAAGTTGTTGGTAGTTTTATTCCCGATCAAGCAAAATTTTCTGATTATTTCTAATTTATCCGTTTTTGATAATTTACAAATATCAGGTAATTTCTCACCGCCAGTCGAGTGAATTTTTTAGCATATTTTAATTTATCGGTTTTTGATCAATTAAAATAAAACAACGTTCACTACTGGACATTTCCGATCGCATTTAATTACTAGACAACGTTTAGTTTATTGGTTTTTGATAAGCTAAGTTGTTGGTAGTTTTATTCCCGATCAAGCAAAATTTTCTGATTATTTCTAATTTATCCGTTTTTGATAATTTACAAATATCAGGTAATTTCTCTACGCCAGTCGAGTGAATTTTTTAGCATATTTTAATTTATCGGTTTTTGATCAATTAAAATAAAACAACGTTCACTACTGGACACTTCCGATCGCATTTAACTACTAGACAACGTTTAGTTTATTGGTTTTTGATAAGCTAAGTTGTTGGTAGTTTTATTCCCGATCAAGCAAAATTTTCTGATTATTTCTAATTTATCCGTTTTTGATAATTTACAAATATCGGGTAATTTCTCACCGCCAGTCGAGTGAATTTTTTAGCATATTTTAATTTATCGGTTTTTGATCAATTAAAATAAAACAACGTTCACTACTGGACACTTCCGATCGCATTTAACTACTAGACAACGTCTAGTTTATTGGTTTTTGATAAGCTAAGTTGTTGGTAGTTTTATTCCCGATCAAGCAAAATTTTCTGATTATTTCTAATTTATCCGTTTTTGATAATTTACAAATATCAGGTAATTTCTCACCGCCAGTCGAGTGAATTTTTTAGCATATTTTAATTTATCGGTTTTTGATCAATTAAAATAAAACAACGTTCACTACTGGACACTTCCGATCGCATTTAACTACTAGACAACGTTTAGTTTATTGGTTTTTGATAAGCTAAGTTGTTGGTAGTTTTATTCCCGATCAAGCAAAATTTTCTGATTATTTCTAATTTATCCGTTTTTGATAATTTACAAATATCAGGTAATTTCTCACCGCCAGTCGAGTGAATTTTTTAGCATATTTTAATTTATCGGTTTTTGATCAATTAAAATAAAACAACGTTCACTACTGGACATTTCCGATCGCATTTAATTACTAGACAACGTCTAGTTTATTGGTTTTTGATAAGCTAAGTTGTTGGTAGTTTTATTCCCGATCAAGCAAAATTTTCTGATTATTTCTAATTTATCCGTTTTTGATAATTTACAAATATCAGGTAATTTCTCACCGCCAGTCGAGTGAATTTTTTAGCATATTTTAATTTATCGGTTTTTGATCAATTAAAATAAAACAACGTTCACTACTGGACACTTCCGATCGCATTTAACTACTAGACAACGTCTAGTTTATTGGTTTTTGATAAGCTAAGTTGTTGGTAGTTTTATTCCCGATCAAGCAAAATTTTCTGATTATTTCTAATTTATCCGTTTTTGATAATTTACAAATATCAGGTAATTTCTCACCGCCAGTCGAGTGAATTTTTTAGCATATTTTAATTTATCGGTTTTTGATCAATTAAAATAAAACAACGTTCACTACTGGACACTTCCGATCGCATTTAACTACTAGACAACGTCTAGTTTATTGGTTTTTGATAAGCTAAGTTGTTGGTAGTTTTATTCCCGATCAAGCAAAATTTTCTGATTATTTCTAATTTATCCGTTTTTGATAATTTACAAATATCAGGTAATTTCTCACCGCCAGTCGAGTGAAATTTTTAGCATATTTTAATTTATCGGTTTTTGATCAATTAAAATAAAACAACGTTCACTACTGGACACTTCCGATCGCATTTAACTACTAGACAACGTTTAGTTTATTGGTTTTTGATAAGCTAAGTTGTTGGTAGTTTTATTCCCGATCAAGCAAAATTTTCTGATTATTTCTAATTTATCCGTTTTTGATAATTTACAAATATCAGGTAATTTCTCACCGCCAGTCGAGTGAATTTTTTAGCATATTTTAATTTATCGGTTTTTGATCAATTAAAATAAAACAACGTTCACCACTGGACATTTCCGAACGTATTCCAACATTTCTGAGATTGGAGCTAAAAAATTCCAAATTTACTAAAGTTCATAATAATTCATAATACGCAAGTGGTAGAATGATTCAATAAATTATTTCTACCAGTATTCCCCATGATATCGTAATGAGATTTGGTGGTCGTGTTGTCTAATGATTCAGAAGCCTGAAAGCACTATCCATTTGGTCCAGACATTTCTGAGATTGGAGCTAAAAAATTCCAAATTTACTAAAGTTCATAATAATTCATAATACGCAAGTGGTAGAATGATTCAATAAATTATTTCTACCAGTATTCCCCATGATATCGTAATGAGATTTGGTGGTCGTGTTGTCTAATGATTCAGAAGCCTGAAAGCACTATCCATTTGGTCCAGACATTTCTGAGATTGGAGCTAAAAAATTCCAAATTTACTAAAGTTCATAATAATTCATAATACGCAAGTGGTAGAATGATTCAATAAATTGTTTCTACCAGTATTCTCCATGATATCGTAATGAGATTTGGTGGTCGTGTTGTCTAATGATTCAGAAGCTTGAAAGCACTATCCATTTGGTCCAGACATTTCTGAGATCGGAGCTAAAAAATTTCAAATTTACTAAAGTTCATAATAATTCATAATACGCAAGTGGTAGAATGATTCAATAAATGATTTCTACCAGTATTCCCCATGATATCGTAATGTGATTTGGTGGGCGTGTTGTCTAATGCTTCAGAAGCCTGAAAGCACTATCCATTTGGTCCAGACATTTCTGAGATTGGAACTAGAAAATTCCAAATTTACTAAAGTTCATAATAATTCATAATACGCAAGTGGTAGAATGATTCAATAAATTATTTCTACCAGTATTCCCCATGATATCGTAATGAGATTTAGTGGGAGTGTTGTCTAATGATTCAGAAGCCTGAAAACACTATCCATTTGGTCCAGACATTTCTGAGATTGGAGCTACAAAATTCCAAATTTACTAAAGTTCATAATAATTCATAATACGCAAGTGGTAGAATGATTCAATAAATTATTTCTACCAGTATTCCCCATGATATCGTAATGAGATTTTGTAGTCGTGTTGCCCAATGATTCAGAAGCCTGAAAGCACTATCCATTTGGTCCAGACATTTCTGAGATCGGAGCTAAAAAATTCCAAATTTACTAAAGTTCATAATAATTCATAATACGCAAGTGGTAGAATGATTCAATAAATTGTTTCTACCAGTATTCCCCATGATATCGTAATGAGATTTGGTGGTCATGTTATCTAATGATTCAGAAGCCTGAAAGCACTATCCATTTGGTCCAGACATTTCTGAGATCGGAGCTAAAAAATTTCAAATTTACTAAAGTTCATAATAATTCATAATACGCAAGTGGTAGAATGATTCAATAAATTGTTTCTACCAGTATTCCCCATGATATCGTAATGAGATTTTGTAGTCGTGTTGCCCAATGATTCAGAAGCCTGAAAGCACTATCCATTTGGTCCAGACATTTCTGAGATCGGAGCTAAAAAATTCCAAATTTACTAAAGTTCATAATAATTCATAATACGCAAGTGGTAGAATGATTCAATAAATTATTTCTACCAGTATTCCCCATGATATCGTAATGAGATTTGGTGGTCGTGTTGTCTAATGATTCAGAAGCCTGAAAGCACTATCCATTTGGTCCAGACATTTCTGAGATTGGAGCTAAAAAATTCCAAATTTACTAAAGTTCATAATAATTCATAATACGCAAGTGGTAGAATGATTCAATAAATTATTTCTACCAGTATTCCCCATGATATCGTAATGAGATTTGGTGGTCGTGTTGTCTAATGATTCAGAAGCCTGAAAGCACTATCCATTTGGTCCAGACATTTCTGAGATTGGAGCTAAAAAATTCCAAATTTACTAAAGTTCATAATAATTCATAATACGCAAGTGGTAGAATGATTCAATAAATTGTTTCTACCAGTATTCTCCATGATATCGTAATGAGATTTGGTGGTCGTGTTGTCTAATGATTCAGAAGCTTGAAAGCACTATCCATTTGGTCCAGACATTTCTGAGATCGGAGCTAAAAAATTTCAAATTTACTAAAGTTCATAATAATTCATAATACGCAAGTGGTAGAATGATTCAATAAATGATTTCTACCAGTATTCCCCATGATATCGTAATGTGATTTGGTGGGCGTATTGTCTAATGCTTCAGAAGCCTGAAAGCACTATCCATTTGGTCCAGACATTTCTGAGATTGGAACTAGAAAATTCCAAATTTACTAAAGTTCATAATAATTCATAATACGCAAGTGGTAGAATGATTCAATAAATTATTTCTACCAGTATTCCCCATGATATCGTAATGAGATTTAGTGGGAGTGTTGTCTAATGATTCAGAAGCCTGAAAACACTATCCATTTGGTCCAGACATTTCTGAGATTGGAGCTACAAAATTCCAAATTTACTAAAGTTCATAATAATTCATAATACGCAAGTGGTAGAATGATTCAATAAATTATTTCTACCAGTATTCCCCATGATATCGTAATGAGATTTTGTAGTCGTGTTGCCCAATGATTCAGAAGCCTGAAAGCACTATCCATTTGGTCCAGACATTTCTGAGATCGGAGCTAAAAAATTCCAAATTTACTAAAGTTCATAATAATTCATAATACGCAAGTGGTAGAATGATTCAATAAATTGTTTCTACCAGTATTCCCCATGATATCGTAATGAGATTTGGTGGTCATGTTATCTAATGATTCAGAAGCCTGAAAGCACTATCCATTTGGTCCAGACATTTCTGAGATCGGAGCTAAAAAATTTCAAATTTACTAAAGTTCATAATAATTCATAATACGCAAGTGGTAGAATGATTCAATAAATTGTTTCTACCAGTATTCCCCATGATATCGTAATGAGATTTTGTAGTCGTGTTGCCCAATGATTCAGAAGCCTGAAAGCACTATCCATTTGGTCCAGACATTTCTGAGATCGGAGCTAAAAAATTCCAAATTTACTAAAGTTCATAATAATTCATAATACGCAAGTGGTAGAATGATTCAATAAATTATTTCTACCAGTATTCCCCATGATATCGTAATGAGATTTGGTGGTCGTGTTGTCTAATGATTCAGAAGCCTGAAAGCACTATCCATTTGGTCCAGACATTTCTGAGATTGGAGCTAGAAATTCCAAATTTACTAAAGTTCATAATAATTCATAATACGCAAGTGGTAGAATGATTCAATAAATTGTTTCTACCAGTATTCCCCATGATATCGTAATGAGATTTGGTGGTCGTGTTGTCTAATGATTCAGAAGCATGAAACTTTTACCCATTTGGCTTACTGTGTTTTGAGATCGGCGCCACTGTATATCAAATTAACAGAAGTTTGGCTTAATTTGCATCTGATAGAATAAGGAAATATACAGGCCCTTGTTATTTGATTGGTAGTTGAACGGTTATTTGTCCTAATAACTAATTACATAGTATATTTATTCTAGAACTATTTCGCACAGATATTTATGGGATACGCACAAGAAATGTTTAAAATGTATGATTGTGGCATTAAAACAATTCTTAATTGTATAGAAGATTTTATTTTTAAATGTGTGAAATATGCATATCAGTAATATCTACGTTTAATTTTATAAATACGATTTTACAATTTAATATTTATTCTTATGTATTTAAAGAAATGTTGTTTATGTTGTAATTCATTCGATTTTATTTTTTTTAGCTAAGACACAAATATAAAAAGCCTTTTCGGGCTGAAAAGACTTCTTGCTAAGTTATCATACGTATATATATGCTATAGTCATAAAAAAAGGTCCTTTTTTATGGTATAGTATTTGTTTTAACTTTGAGGCGTATATACCGAGCTAAGAGAGATATGTTTATGTCTCTAAACGTTATAAAAAATTAGATATATTTTTCGTTTTTACAGATATAAAAATATTCTTTTAACAGATATACAATATTCTTGTCCCGAAACGAGATATATTTTTATCTAAAAATATATGAAAATATATCTCTGTGGGCTTTAATTTCTCTCAGTGTTTTCAATATTTCAAAACGTTGATTTCGACACATTTCCAACACCGGGAATATAATGGAATATGGAAAAAAATCTTGTGCCCTCAAATTTTTTTAACTCTGATGTGGCAATATTAAAATCTTTTTACAAATAAATGGTTTGACTGTTTATATTTAAATCATATTGATTGCTGCTTAGTCCCGGAGGCCACCTGCATCTCTGGAGAATATAAATTGGAGGAAAAGTTGGAATCTCCAGAGAACTTAGTTAACTTTACCGTGTAAAATTGGTGAAGATGCTAAATCACAATATCATAAAAAACAGAGACCGTCTGGAGCTCATACATGTAAAAGTTGCGTACTAAAATGAGCACGTTCCACATCTGACAATACAAATGGTCCTTTGCATTAATGTTTTGAAATTGTAAGTAAGAACATGAATTTTAAATTGTTGTGGAATGTAACACACCAGAATCGTAATGAAATGATGTTCTGATTCAATTGAGATGTACGCCAATGCGCTCGTTTGTGATCTATGGTACAGATAAAAATAATCATCGTCACCTTTGTTGTCGTTAGGTTCAGATGTTGCAAACACTTTTTGAATGTTTCTCGATTCACGTGAATTATTTCTCGAGTGTGTTGTGGTAATTGCACTATTTTATTGTTCCCAAATTTATGCTCAGCCACTTTTATTACAACATGAGGGGAAGTGTCAAATTTTCTTGCATGAATTACATGTCACATTAGTTGCTGAAAATGAAATGTCGTTGAAGTGCTTTTCAACATTAATACGTATTGTTTATACATCTGGTCAGCTTAGTATCAGTTCAATTTTAACATATTGATATCGAAAATCCTTGCTCGATGGATAAGCAGGATAGATTAATCCATTTATTAGGAATTGATTTGTCAATCGCTATTGAGTTGCAATTGGTCACATATTCACACCTCGTACTCGTCTCACATAGTATGTAAAATTGAAACAAAGTTAGGCCCCTAATTGTGATGCATTTGAAGATATTCTGTTCATATTTTGGAAGAAGATTCTCAGATTATTATCATTATTATAACTCGCAGCTGAAGTTTGGCTATAACAGGCTGATCGTTAAGCTTTAGTCGCTCTAGATTTCACAATGGTATCTTTCTTATTATAAAGTTGAGCTTTACTGGGTGAACGTAAAAACGAATACCTTCCACGTAGCGTAGTATCTCAACCTATGAATGTGTCTCGTTACACCACTAAATCATTTATTTATTTTATTTATTTATTTAAAGATATCTATTTGTAATATACATGTATGATTTCAGATTAATTACAGTAGTTTAAACAAAAATTATATTAAAACAACAAAAAACTTAAAACAGAAAAATATATAAACCAAATTTTGGTTTAAGCAATAAAAAATTTAAAAAATAGTCCTTCAGGATATTTTTAAAGTTGTCCTTTGATAAATGAAAGTCAAATAGGTCGTCGATTATGTTGAGTGATTTGGACATCCTATTAGTTTGGGTTGTTTTCGCCATACTTAGTAGAATGGTCTTCTAGTGCTAAAAATTCATGGTTTCGAAATATTTTGCATTGAACATGAATTGAAATGTTTTCCAAGATGTAATCTGAATCAATGTGACCAAGCAAAACGTTACCAATAAAAGCCACGCCGTCTATTTTGAAGTGTGCATATTTTGTAATCCGTGCATCTTGTTGTTTATGGAGGTAAGCGAGCCACATTTTCATGGAATGGTAAGTTGTAGTCGTAATCCCAGTCACTTTTCTTTAACAAAAATATCAGGAACTTCTTTTGAACGCTCTCAATTCTTTTTATGTGCACAGCATAGTATGGATTCCAGGCCGTTACAGTGTATTCCAGTTCAAATCGAACTTTAGCGAAATAGAGTGAACGTAGGGTTTGAATATATTTAAATTCACCTGTCCATCTTTTAACAAATTCGAATAAGGTATTCGCTTTCGCAATACTATTTCCAATATGCCTATTGAAACTGGCGTTTACGACAAATGTAACACCTAAGTCTATAATCTCATTGACTCTTTGCAGTACTTCGTTGTTGACTTTGTATGAAGTAATAACCGGATGTTTTTTACGATGGAAAGACATGATTTTGCATTTCTTAATATTTAAGTATAGTGAATTTCGATCACACCACTCACTTAATCTATCTTAGTCTTATTGAAGTTTCTTCGTATCTAACAATCCATTAATAGTACGAAAAATTTTCACATCATCTGCAAATATGAGCACGTCTGAGTTTTTGATTATCTCGGTTATTCGGTCTATGAAAACAATAAAAATCCAAGGCCCGAATCCGATCCTTGGGGAACACCAAATGTAACTTTAATAACGTTGGATTTTTCATTTCCCATTATTACAAATTGGCGCCGGTTTGATAGATATGACTTAAACCAATTTATGTAATCGAGAGAAAACCTATAATCTAATAAACTCTGGAGTGGTGCTTTATGATGACAGATAGAATGAAATGCTTTACTAAAATCCGTGTACGCTACATCAACTTGACGGTGTTTTTTTTATCTCGTTAATTAGTTTACTGATGAACTCAACCAGATTAGACGATGTGGATCGGCCAGGCATAAACCCATGCTGATTTATTGATAGAATCATGAGGAATTCTGTCAAAAATATGCATTTTAGATCTAGTAACCCCGCGCAAATTCGGTTAACATCGTGCCTCATGTATACTGATGATAACTTTAGCTTGAATGCTTAGTGTTATTGTCGATTCTCGTGAATTTTCAATACAGTGTGTTCGGTAATAATAGAAAATCAACGATTGATAGACTTTGATGGGAACTGACAGAGTTTGTAAAGGTATTGATTGGAAAGAACTCATGGTATATAGGCTAACAACATCTGGACCAATCGTCCATAAGACTTTAAATAGATGAAAGAATTGGAAAAAATTGGTAACATTTTTTAAAATTCTATATCATTAGCAGCTGATTTAAAAAATTAATGATGGAGACGGGAGATATGCAAAATGATCCTAGATGTTGGTCTACATAATTCTGAAATTTGACCTAGATTCTCAAAACTCTCAAGAATTCAACATAGAAAAAAATCAAACAGGTAACTGATACCGTTATCCTATATATAACCTAGCACATTCAACTAACAGATAAATTAAGATTTCTATTTTATCTGAATTCAAATCGGAATTCCTTCCCTGCCAAGGGCAACTGCTCAAAAAAAAATTAAAATTCAATTTTTCTTCCCGGGCTGGAATAAATTTTGATATGTGTAAGCTTCATGAAATTAATTATGCAGATATCGACCGTTCAACCATAGTTTGCTAGTCTAATTCCATATTTGCTGTACTATTTTCTGATTCATTATAATTCAAATAAATTGTATTTGGATTTAAACGCGTTCGTTACTCAGTTATCTGTTTAGTCAGGTAAAAATATTTCCTTTTGTTTTCCTTTATTAATAATTCGATATAATTGAACAGTCATGCATGTCTCTTTATTTACGTATCGTTACAAATCCATTTGTGTTATCATTTCTATACAGTAAACAGGAACATTAATAAATCAAAATTTCTCTGTCACGTCAATCAATATCAAAAAAACGAAAACATATCAATATCATCACCTAACTATGTAAACAATGGATTGACTTTTCACCATCCAAATACACAAACAAAAAATGTATTATAGTGTTGTGGATAATGAAAATCAATTACAAAAGATTCCTGGATAAAATTGTTGCGTAGTCATATCAATTTAATCATAAACGTGTATTTCTTATAGAGAGCTGTACCTTTTAATTACAGTCCATAAACCAAAGACAAAAAGAAAATTTAGGGTAACCAAAATACCAAAAATAATACAACAAAATATTTCCATTAGAGTTTGCTCAATCAACAGGTCAACAAAATTAATAAGGAAACCATATAAATGTTTTAACCTTTTGTTGTCGGACAATGTTAAAATTTTGCTCTTTGCAGCCTTTATTTACTTAAATGAGGTCAAAATTTGTGAAAATGGCCAGATTAAATTCTGACATTGAATATATTGGAAAACGAATTTTCAACAATTTCTGCTTTATGTCCATAAATAGTAATGATGTACAAATAATGTTAAAGAACTTAAAGTTTTAATGTGACAAAGTTTAAAATATAATACCGCTTCTACTTTTCATCATGTAGAATAGAGGAATCTTCTATATACAGTGGGTTAATTAAGTATTTGAACACCTATATTTATGTTAAATTAAAAAGACTGGGTGGAGAAATAAAAATGTTTTCGTCAACATAATTAGAAAACAGTAATGTGTAATTTAGTTTTTCTTTTTGCATTACAAAATAATTATACACCCTGCAATTTACAAAAAAATAGAGAATTACCCCCAATAAAGTATTTGTAATACCATAATACGACACGTTATTAAGAAATATGAAAAAAGCAAAGTGTTAAAAATAAGAAACGAAAGGGAAGGTTAAAAGTGCTTAGCTTGCGTTAAGAAAGGGACATATGAAGGGCAGTGTTTGACTAAATCATCTTTTACGGATGTGTAGAATGTTGGCTGTAGCATTCCTCTATCATTCCCTTCCAATCAAGAAACAAGTACGGATTGCTCCGTACCCATCATAATCGGTTAAGAAATTACCGAGTTTTGCCCCAGGGTGCCATGTTCGAGCTTCTTCCAAAAATCACTTAAAATCCCATTTCCATCCAACATATCCAATCCCATCATAATCGGTTAAGAAAATACAGATTTCAATACAAACGGCGAAAATTGAAATGGTGGCTGCTTCTCGTAATGAATTATTTTATCCCTTAGCTATCGAGTGGTGTAATTAAATTTTGGATGTAGGTGACAGGTATAGCTGCAGCATCAAACTGTATCCCCCGATTTTATTATCATCAGTTTTCTCAATTGCCTATAGGTAGGTCCTATATAAAAGCAAATTTAAAGACGTATTCACGTCAATAAATAGATTCCCCAATTTAAGTAAAGTTAGTGCAGGGACAAAAATAAACAGTAAGGTGAGTTAGAGGTTTTGCAATTTGAATTATACATACATACATTTAATTATACAAAATCTCTTTCTATCTCGAAACTCTTTCTCACACGAGTTTTTTTTTTGATGTGTAAACATCTTTACTCGCGCCTACCAAAAATTTTTGTATTAGAGTAAACTTGTAAATGAAACAAACGGAAATGACGTCCTACTTTGTTTGAAAAAAAGCAACAAACTCAATAAAAACAATTTTGTACTATACATAGCATGCTTGTATGAAAGCTTCTATGGAAGATTTATCATCACTTCTAGTAGACGGATTTTGGCCAAACATCACTGGAATTTGATAATTCTAGACTCTATAGTTAAAAGGGCGTAAGTCGACTTATGTCCGTTTTTGCTTTACTCGATATTCATGTAAAATAAAATAAATCACACATTTCAATCTAACAATTTTTTTTCTATGATGAACCGTTCAAGAGAAATATAAATAATTAAAACGGCTTAACTCATTTTACAATATCGATACAAGAATGAAAAGGGCATAACTGAAAAATATTTTTATTTTAGAATAATTATCTGAAATTTTAATATACCAAATGGAAATAACTCAAAATATTTTTAGTTTTTTCATTTGGACGAGATTTGATAAAAAGGCGTAAGTCATTTTAAGACTTTTTAATCAATCGTTAAATTATTGATAGTATAAAATAAGAAGTTATAAGCCTTTTTAATAATTCAGTGAATCACCTTTTTGTAATAATAAATGCGTTTTTAATTGATACGCCCTTTTAAAACTTAGCCGTTAAAATAACAAACAATTACAAGTAAAGTTATTGCTTTTTATGCAGTGCAGTTGATTGTTGATTGTTAGAGATAAGTCGTTTTTGTTTGAAAATAATTTGTTTTTATTATTATTAGTTTTAATTAATTAATGATTATAATTTGTTCATAGGAATAACAAAGATGTCACTTCGTTCAAAAAAAATGTTGGAAAAGAGGTTTAATTTATAATAACCAAGTCAGTGGATCGGTCAATGAAGAAGTTGATTTGCAACGTCAACCTTTGATGATTCAGAATCAAAATGGTGAGAACATTGCACAAGTACAAGGTATTTATTATTTCAACAATACAGATTGATTTTACCTAAAATACAAGCTTGTATTTATTATGAATAATCCTTTTATAGAACAAATTTTTATCGAAAGTGTAAGTCCAGCTAGACCGGAACTCACAAATATCAAGGAAGCTGATTTAGAAAATGAATCCTTGATTGAGAATTTTCATGAAAATGATACGGTACAAACACAAGGTAGATATTTATTATTTCAGAAAATTCATAATTGTTTTTAATTTATTTTAAATTATTCTTTATAGAACAAATTTTAGCCGACGAAGAGCCACAATACGCATCAGCTCCGATTATCCCAATTTTTGAACCGATAGGCAATATACCTAGTTGTAGTGGGCAGTCCCAATCCCAAGAATTTCTATGTCATGAATCAAATCGGATGGAATTAAATACCGATAGCGATGACGAATATTTTGATGACAGTGATATTGATCCGACATACGAAGTCGAAAAGGAAAATCAGCAATCATCATCCGGATCAGATGATTTTGATTATTCTCTTAATGATGTGGCATCACAAATTGAACGAAATTTATCGGCTTCAGAATCTGATTCATCAACAATCGAAAAGGAAACCCAAAAATCTAGAAAGTTAAAGCGAAACTCTGGAAAAGCTTACGCCACAGCTAAAGGTATCAAGAAAGCTGGCAGAATTTGCAAACCGTTGCGAAATGCCGTAAAAAATGTAATTTAAAAATTGATTACGAAAATCAAAAGAAGCTATTTCATGAATATTGGGGGTTGAAAGAATATAACCTCCGTGCTAGTTATGTTGTAATGTTTAATAGATATCGTTGACAAAAAACAGTCAAAAACTGATGCTCAGAAATTTCGACGCTTTTCCTGTAAATATTATTTGAAAAATGCTGGGAACAGATTTGAAGTTTGTCAGAAATGTTTTACGCTAACATTTGGTGAATCCCAAAAGTTTCTTCGATGTATAACACAAAAACTTTTCGTTTCGCCAGGAACATTTATAAAAGATTTACGAGGAAATCGTTCGGGTGAGCATAGAAAACTTCCTGAAACAACTATTGAAGCGGTAAAAGCACACATCAATAGCTTTCCAGCATACGAATCTCACTATACGAGACGTAAATCAGAAAAAAGATATTTGCATGCGGATTTGAACATTTCACTTATGTACAAATTATACTGTGAGGACCGTGAGAAACCTGTGTCTATTTGGAAGTACACACAAATATTTAATGGGATGAATATAAAGTTCAAAAAACCGAAAACCGACACATGTCACACGTGTGATATCCTGAAAAAGAAAATAGAACTATGCAGTGGATCCGAGAAAGATCAGTTTATCTCCGATCAAAGCAAACATCATGCAGCGGCAGATAATGCATTTAAAATGAAGGACGCGGACAAATTATTAGCCAAATCAAATAATTCCGTTCGTGTGTATACATTTGATCTTCAAAAATGCCTGCCAACACCAAATTTGGAGACATCTGTGTCATTATACAAAAGATTGTTGTGGACATATAACCTGACAATACACGATGCTGCCACGAACCAACCGTTTAACTATATGTGGCACAAAGCAATGGCTAAGAGAGGTGGTAATGAAATTGCTTCTTGCGTTTATAAACATCTTAAAACTTTACCACCCACCATCAACCACGTTATACTTTATAGCGACTCTTGTGTAGGTCAAAATAAAATTTCGTTCATGGCTGCCATGTTTATGACCTTTTTGCAAAGCACTGCACACAACATTCAGTACATTGACCACAAGTTTTTGGAAGTTGGGCACACTCACATGGAGTGTGACACAGTTCACGCGACCATTGAAAAGCAAAAACGAAAAACTTCTTTCAACATTGAAGTACCAAGAGATTGGTTTCAATTTGTTAGATCTATCAGATCTGAACAATTTTTGGTCATTGAAATGACTCAACACGACATATATGATTTTAGTCTAATAGCTAAAACCAAACTGCAGTGGAGAAATGTCGATAACGAGAAAAACAAATTTTCCTGGCATTCAGTTAAGTGGCTAAGATTCACCAAAATTTTAGGAGAAGTTCAATATAAAAATTCTCTTGAAGCAAATGAACAATTTAAAATTATTAATTTTTCACGGCGGGGTATTTCTTCCATCACAGAAACCCATTTAAAACGATGCTATAACACCCCTATGAAGATTAACACAAACAAGAAAAATGATTTAATTTGTCTGCTGCCATTAATTTCGCCAGAATTTCATGATTTTTATCACAATCTACACACTGAAGATGGCCGTGAGGTTCATCCAGATCTTACAGAAGGTGCTGAAGGCGATTCTTGCGAAGACTAAAAATCGATGATGTAATGAAGTGAATTTTATTTTTACTAATAATTGAATTTGTAATCTTTTATTTTTTAATGAAATAAAAATTAATAATTTCAAACATAAATGTTATGAGTATGTTATAGTTCCCTACCGTTACCCAAAATTTGTATTAACAGTAGTAATTGTTGCTTAACGCTTGGATGATATAATTTTCGTATTTTTTGTTTGGGCTTGAAAATTTGTTTCCTTCGGTTATCCTCATATTTAAAAGGAAATAACTTGACTTAAAATATGTTGACATCAAGTATCATCATTTTTAAAAAGGTTAAGTGATTTAAACCCAAACTTCCAAAAAATTAAATAGAATAAAAACGACATAACTCTTAAACTTGCCAAAAACTGACACATTAGAAACTTCTCAACCTCCAGAATATACCAATACCTTAATTAACATATTGTTTATTAAATAAAAATAATTAACCAGCAAATTATAAATTTGGTGATTTTCCAATACAATTCTAAGTTTATTTTCGTTGTATTGAAAAATTGTAATTTATGACTTAAGCCCTTTTAATTATAGAGTCTAGAATTTATGGTAAAAACTTAAAAACCACCTTATAAACAGAGTAAGAGCGACAACTATAAGCGACGACAATAAAATACATTTGTCTGCCGGCGATGTCGCCTTAGTAAACACAAAAGAGCGTCAGCAACCGAATATATAACAAATTACAAAACAAAATAACATAACAAACAACATAACTTGAAATATCTCGTGTTTAAATATAAAATTATGGAGTTGATCAAAATTATAAAATTGGTGAACATAGTTTATATCCCTTTTTCAACCAAGTAAAACAAAATTGGCTTAATTTTAGTCCAACCCACACAAATGTGTGAGAAAAAAACCATAGTATGTAATGGCGTTGTTGATAAAAACAATTTCGCTAGATTTGAAATAACACCAACACAATTGTGTATATAGTTATAGTGTTTTTTTTTCGGACGAAAATAAGTTAAAAAGGAATTCACAAATGCGTAAGTTGGTTCAAAAAACATACAAAACTAAATTTTTGACATAATACTTTTGTCCTACCCGCACAATTGTGTTAGTATAACACAAGAGGGATATTGTGTATCTGACCTACGAATATTATAATTCAATATTGCCTCGTAGGCGTTGTTGGGTGAGAAGTGTTAATCTGAGTAGAGATAAGCACGGCTTTTTTCGCCGAAGTTTTCTTCAATTGCAAGCAAATGACCCAGAACATTTTCGAAAAGCGACGCGTATTGAGTACTTAAAGCTATTGATTAAGCTAGTAAAATCAGAATTACAGAAGTACTCCCATAGAAAATCAATAAGTGTCGAATCCAGATTAGCTGTCACCCTAATGTAAGAAACATAAATATTATCTATAATTTAAAAACATAACAAAATGGATCTTCCCCAAGGTATCTTGCACCTGGATATTCTATGCTTTTAGCATGGAGCTTTAAATTGGGAGTTTCCACCGTCCGAGAAATAATATTAGAAGCTTGTGATGCTTTATGGAAAATCAGTGAATTTTATGTTGCCAAGCCGAATTTTTTCCAAAGGACAAAAATCGTAGAAGGATTTTAAATCAAGATCGGAATGCTAAATTGCATAGTGCCATGGACGTAAACATGTCAATCTCAAATGTCCGCTGAAAAGCGGTTCATTATATTATAATTATAAGGGACACCATAGCATGGTACTATTAGGTGTATGTGATGCAAACTACTCATTTACTGCTATCGACGCCTGAGCCTACGGTAGCCAGAGCGATTACGGCATATTTCAAAATAGCGGTTATGGCAAGCAATTAGCAGATGGGTCTTATTAAAATTCCCAAAACTAGAATACTACCAAATTCTATCATAATCTTCCCCTACTACTTTGTCGGCGATTCTGCCTTTCCCTTAAAAAGAAATTTAATGCGTCCATACCCTGGTAAATGTTTGTCGGCAGACAAAGAGCAGTTTAACAAAAAATTGTCGCGTGCGAGCTTAATAATTGAAAATACCTTTGGAATATTAGCAAATAGATGAAGAATCCTAGGCTGAGAAAGCTATTTTGGCTACTATAGTTTGGCACAATTTTTTAATATTACACAAAAGCGAGTTATTTTACCCACAGGACTATATAAACCGAGGACAAAATGGAAATAATATTCCTGGAGACTAGCGCAATGATGGTGAAGAGCTACAGCAATACCGTGTTTTTAGAGGAAATCGCTCAATCCGTGAAGCATTCGGATTGAGAGACTGTTTAAAAACTTTCCTTCATTCAACTGACATTTAAATCATGCTCTTCCTTATTTGACTTCATTAATAAGTATAGTGACATTTGAATATATAAAACATTCACTGAAATTCAAAATATAATTTTTTTATTGTATCATATTTTTATATTTACTTAGACTATATAACTACATGGTAAAATCACAAGCGCATATATTCAACATTACGTGTCTATAAAAAGGAAAATCAAATCAGGTACTTGATTTCGAGTGTGTGTCATTATAATGCTCACGTAATCTTTGATAAACAATATTTGATATTTCCATCTCCAATTCGTCTAACACCACTTTAGGTAAGTGAGCTTTTTCTATTTTCACTGCCAATGATGAAAATAACAACGAAGTTGAACTGACAGGTTTGGTTGGCTCATCTATTTGACTAACCGCCTTAGACGTAATATCCAAAAAGTCTAGGAAATTTGTATGTATGTCGCTTTTCGAAGATGAGGCAATTATTTTACGTTTTTTTGCCGGAGTGGAACAAACGATTTTATCGAGTCCTACGTTAGGAGCATTGCTATCAAAATCTGTTAAATCAACCGAATTGTCGTCATATCGTAGCTCTCACTATAACTTCCGTTGTCCTTTTCAAAATTTCCAATAGTGCTATAAAAATATTAATAATTTTGGTAATTAATTTATAAATTTAAACCTAAATGATGTTAACTTTACTTTCTTTGATCATCTATACTATTGAAAAAGTTCATTTGTTGAAAGTATTTCCATTTATTTGTGTGTTTCTCGTCGATGGGTTCATTTGGAGCAATCCCAGAAGATGGTGTTTGACGGCGTATTCTTTGATTCGTATCGCGCAAACTCTTCCATTTGGATTTACACATACTTCTACTGAAATTGTTTAATCATACATAAAATATTTTAAATTTTGCAAACGAATTTTTTCAAAATTCATAATGTTTACCTGAAGATTTGAGATTAGCAGCAATCTCTCTCCAAATTTTTCCTTAATGTTGGATCTCCTATAATTCAAATTTTTTAAATCATATAGAATTGGCTTTACCCTAACCAGTTCTATTAACTTCTCTTTGAATGGCATTATGTTAAATTATAATAATCACTAAAATTACCGGTATGTCTTTAGCAAACATTTTTTTCGATCGAAAATTAATAAATTTATATTTAGGAACAAAATGACAACTAAAAATTTTCAGGTACCAATATAATGACACAAAAAACAGTTGGCAGCATTGTATCGCTGGCAACAAAAATAGAAATACATTCTAAAAAAAATCGTCGATAATGTCGTCGTCGCTGACGATTTTGGTTCTGTGAGCAGCATATGATTTCCGTGTATTCTAATTTGACAGGCAATATCTCTTGTAGGTGTCGCTATTGTTCTGTTTATATCATATATGTATAATAGTACGAAAACAAAAAAAAAACTAATTTAAAAATTAAATAGAAACCATCGACATGTCATTAAAAACACAGTCAACAACTTTTGTATGTTGCTTTATCACGAGTCTCTATAGGAGTTGTTCTTCACGTCGGCTATCAATGATCATGTCTTCTACTCAATGGGGTTATAATGACGTATCGTTTTTAACATTGAACTGCCAGAGTCTCAGGTCACAGTGACGCAGGGATGCTCAATTCATTTGAATTCCGAGACCTGGCTGCACAATGCCAAGCATGTTAATATTCCTTAGTTTGAATGATTCGTTCAGTTCAAAAGAGACGGTCAGCGGGCTGCCGGAGTAGCAATTCCGTCAAAAGATCCATAAAATGAGCATAGTGGATACAAATAATTTGCCGTACGAACTTCCACTTGTCATAGGTCGGCCTTACTTTCTCAAAACCAATATTGGCGTAACAGACGGACTGGCAAATGAAACTATGAGCTGTCTGACTCTGAGGTATATCGAATGCAGCATCCTGACCAGGACAATGAGAAATATGAAAACGCAAACAGTAAAAAATGTCAAACGACTCTGGTCGAAAAGGTCAAATTTAAATTATAATTCAACATTGCACTGGACTTTAACATTTGCATTACATATTAATATTTTTTTTCAAGTGTGCAGGCATAAAATGGTACGGTTTAACGGAATTGTCGTCATTCGCATATCAATGCTTAGTGTAAACGGTATTCTATCGATTACGTTTTCATCTGGAAAAAGAAAATGAATACCACAACAAAGGTAGCCGCTGAAGTGGTTGCACTAATGATGCGAGGCAGAACCAGAGTGAAGTGGTACACCAACAAAGTTTGAGCTGATTCTCCGTTCGTCGAGTGTAGCAGAGATTTTAAGAAACCGGCTGCTACAGACGGCAACAAGAATCTGGTCAACCTCGTGTAATAACTAATACAGTATAATGACCACTTTATTCTGACGACTTCATTGAGAGATCGTCGTTTGAATGCAGAAAAACTGGAAAGCGGCTCCAAGATGTTGAAGGTGGTCTGACTGCATACAGAACAGCAAATGGACCGAAATTGATCTCAGCTCACGGATGAGCCCGCCTTCAATTCGCTCGAGAGCATTTAGATATTGGACAAAAGAACAATGGATAACACTCTTATTTTCTGGCGAGTACAGGATGTGTTTGAATGGCAACGATGGTCGAGGAAGGGTGTACAGAAGATCGAGCGGAGAGCGATTTGCACAATGTTGTGGTGAATCGTGCATGTTTTGAGTAGACATGTCACTGGAGGCGAAGACAGATGTTGTATTCATCTCCGAAGCGATTACTGCAAAGGCGATCGCAGAGGAATGGAAGGCCATACTTCAGCATTTGGTAAAATTTTTGGTGAAATCAAAAAAACATCGAATAGAAGTCATTCTGGTTAAAGAGGGGATACTTTTTATTAATATATAAATGGTTTTTTGCTGATTTTAGTGTTTTAATTGGACTAATTTTTAAGATGACCAACTCACAATAAAACGTGTACTTCAGATGTTAATACCAAAATCACTTTGTTTGCGCACGGTATAAATACAAAAAAGGTACCCCTGAATTGGTAATGAGAGGTGCCCTTAAATAAATTTTGAGTCTGCACTCAAGAAAATTAAACACACATTCAATTTTTTGATATTTCAGGTGCGAATTTTTTGCACCCAAGTGTACTTGTCTATTTTATGAAGAAAAGATCAATGCTAAAATATCGCTCATTTACTTTCCTAAGCAAAATTGTTTATATCTGTAGGTTGTCGTCTGCGGATCGAGTAGCGGAAAGATTCAAATATTTTAGCTCGCAGCGGAATTTTTATTTGGAAAACATTGAAGGAGAAAAATTTTCAGGCGTTTTGATTACAGTTTAGCCTGCTGGTCAAAAATTATTAATTTTCGCTAGCACTCGTGCAGTCGGTTTCAGTGACAGCCACAGAAATATTCCGATGAATAATATCGTTACCTTATATTCTACAGTTTTTTATGCTGTTCTTAATAATACGCGGTCACCGCGTTATATTATATTTCAGCCACCCGCCCCAAAGAAAGAGTATTAGAATTACACATATAGAATATATTTTAAGATTAAAACTATAGGTTATAGCTGCCTTAAACTTACGAGTAATCCTTATATGACACCATAATTTAAGTTGTTCCAGAAACCAGCGAAAAACGGAACTTCAATAATCTACTCACAACTATAACAATTTTCCAGTACAAGCTACAAAATTTTTTTTATTTTCATTAGTTAGTATATTTTGTGCTGATTAAGCATAAAATATGTCATCTAAAATTATTATGCTTCTACGTCACCATGTAGATTGTAAAAGTTTTGTTGGTATCGTGTGCAATTGATTAAAGAAAATGTGACATGCTGCACGAAATACATAACAGTGAGTTGCGCTTTTTATATACACATCAAATAAATTTGTGTTGTTATATTCGACATACCCTTAAAGTAAAAAATTAATTGATAGATCATACCGAGGGAATGGCGAAAACTGATTAAATTGCAATTTTGCAATACAAACAAATTTATTATAAAATCAGTTTATTTTGGCCACAACTTTACCACTTTATAGATTAAATTTCCAAAATATTTATAAAATTAATAATAGCAATTAAAATAATATCATTTTTTTGTAGTACTCGTACATACCATATCGTTTAACAAGAAATCCCAATGCATTGTGGAGTTTTAATAAACCAATTATCGTGCAATACAAAATAGAGAAGCGCGACAATTTTCAATTGTTATTTTTATTGAAAATTGTTAAAATAAACATAAATTAATTTAATGTTCCGTAATGTATTATTATTGGTCGTCAATTAATGCGTTTACCACCTATGTTTTGATAAAAATTTAATTATACGTGTATAATTGGGATTATTTACTATGTGGTTAAATATCACGGGGAAAACATTCCTCTCGTATTACAATCGCAGGTATTTGTACATCATTTGAAAATAGTAAAACCATTAAACTGATTTAAATATAAGCATGGAGCGTATCCAATGTTGTAAATTCTGGACTTGAAATTTACAGGTACAATACGACACTTAAACATTTGTTTTTTGGTAAAAAAAAAACAAAAAAAAATTGTCTAAAACGTGGCAGCTAATGTATTTTGTTATTTTAAGCAATCAGTGCTTTGCAAAAGTACTATCATTAGTCTCAACTCTCTACCATAGACCTTCTCTACCTATACCCAAATGCAGCTATATTATCGGTGAGTGGAGACGATTTGGATCAACTCGCCGTGATGCTTGACCGCGTCGGTATTGTGTCAAGTAAGGGTGCAAAATCGTATGATATTAACAAAGCATATAACTCGTCTTCCAGCAATTATGATTTCTCCGCACTGGATGCGAAAACCAAGGCAATGTCTGAACAGTCCAGCACAACTGGAACTCATTCGCTCTCGTACACTGACGCGTTCCACTAAAATCTGAGGTCTATTAATCGCACTTAGTTCGCAACTACTTGTAATTCACGCCATTAGAGATGGTATGATCCACATATTTAGAACTTCTGTTTACGGAGATTGTATAGTTAGTGGAAATTATTATTACTGTAATATATAATAACAAGTAACTTATACTATACTGTGTGTTTGACACCGATTTTTTCGGCAAAACTTTTGAAATTACTGAATGAACTAAACTGCCATTGGGGTGTACTAGTGATTTGATAATTGTCACTGTATTCTTAAATCGCGATGCGTTTGATGCCAACGGCCACGCTAACAATGTGGGAAGAACGACAATTTTACCGGCCACTTGCATTGGAAACCATCGCCACTTACATCGGGAGCCCTCGATACTTGCAAGAGTATTTTTCCAACATGCGATGTCAAATTCCTGGACTCATCATTCATGATCTAATTCATATATATATCAATGTATGGTAGTACGAAACAGAATGACGCGTTGAAATGTAATTATTGAAATCGTCATACTGTCAGCTTTCTAAATCGGATATACGCTACTATAGGTGTTCGCAGTTCCAAATAAAATGTATAGTCCCAAACAATCCCTTATAGTTAGTTACGTAAACAGAACTCACAGTGTCACAATTTTCAACGCATTAACGGAAGGTGCGAAGCAGCGGTATTTCAGGGAAAAATGGAACTTGATAAGATATGCACCATCATGACTATAAATTCGACAAACCACTTGATCAATCTTCACGCTCCGAACCAATAGGTATTCGTGGTTTCCAAGGAAACAACGGTTGATATATTTTGTGGTTCCAAAATAAACTCCTATAACTTTCAAGAATCTGGAGTGGTTACCGTAAAGTCGAATTGCAAGTTGTAACGCATACGTTTGCGTTACTAGTTTACAAACTCTGACCGACCGATCCATTTACGAACATTAAAACTGGATTTGTTATTATCCATGGGTTTTGTCTTTTTTTTACGAGAGAGACAAAACGAATTTGAAAAATTTGTTGGTTGACGTTGGATTAGAAAAGCGTTCAGTTGTGGATTACATTCGGACATATCAATTTCAAATAAAATATAGATGATATGTACTTGTGCTTTTAAAACAAAATAAGTTAATAATAATTAAAATATAAGTTAAATTCATTTATAAAATGTGAACTATATAAACTATGTATATTAGTAGAATTTATAAATGATAGCCTAATAAAGATAACTAAAAGTAACGAAACGTAGTATGTGAAAATTAAAAATTTGTGTAAAAGAATAAACTGTACCAAAAACAAATACGTAATGTGGGGGGAAAAAAATGAACATTAAAAAATTACCGTAAAAGTTAATACTAAGCTAAAACTTTAAGTTGAGCATAATTTGTGCAAATAATAAATATTGGAAGTGTTCATAATAGTTTTCGTAAAAGTAAAATAAATAATCCACAAAAAATAATAAATTTAAAATATTAAGTTAAAAAGAAATATAAAATATAAGCATACAGTTATCGCCCGTACTGCATTCAAAACGCGGTATAAAAACTCGAGTGCCTAGAACAGTACACCTGTTTCGTACCGTAATAATCATTCCTAATAATAAGTTTAATATTTATGATAAACTATACAAATTAATAATATATAAAATAATACAAATAGTAAAATAAATAAAATAATACTAATGTGCAGGCATTAACAAAATCACGAACACGTAACCGAAATCGCATGGTTAAAATTTTTTTATACGTTTATAGAAATATTTTAAATTGCTACGAATATACGATTACTACATCTATAAATTATACGACGACCTTCACCATCATTACTGACCATTCCAGTTTGACATGGCTCATGTCTCTTCGTGATCTATCTGGAAGATAAGCTCGTTGGAGCTTAAAGCTCCAACAGTTTAATTTCAATATTGAGTACCGCAAGGGCAGTGAAAACGCTGTGCCAGACGCACTTTCCAGAATGTATATGGATTCAATTAATGTTGTGTCATCACCCTTAAATATTGATCTGAACTCTACCCACTTTTTTTCCGTTGAATATTCATCCTTATTGCAAACTGTGGAAAATCTTCATAATGAATGCAATTTACGAATTGTCGATGGGAAAATATATATAAATCTTACACCCAATTTCGCTGTGCTGCATGCGTCGAATAATCCTACGTGGAAATTAATCATTCCCAAACAATTACGACAATCATTGATCGAGTCCGCTCCAACCGGTGGTCATCCAGGAATTGCTAAAACGACCGAACTACTCAAAAGATATTTTTATTGGCCCTCCTTGAATAAGGATGTTGTCGAATTTATTCAGAATTGTGATAAATGCAAATGCAATAAACAATCAATTATATCGCTCGCCCTCCTTTATCATCGCTCCCAATTACTTCGCGACCTTTCCAGAGGATTTATCTGGACTTTTTAGGACCATATCTACGCACCAGAGCTGGAAATACTTACATTTTGATTCTGGTGGATCATTTCTCGAAATTCGCGCTGACAAAAGCTCTGGTAAACGCAACTTCAATTGAAGTGGTAAGATTCTTGGAAAGCAAGATATTTCTGATGTATGGAGTCCCTGAGGTGATTGTGACAGACAATGGGAAACAGTTTATTTCTACCAATTTGAGTAAGTTATGTGAAAAATATGGCGTAAAACATATTTTCGCTCCTAAGCATTCCCCTCAAATTAATGCCAGCGAAAGAGTGAATCGAACGCTGTTAGCTTCGCTAAGGTCGTACATCGTTGAAGATCAAAGATCGTGGGACGTTCATTTTGATAGTGTAACATTCGCATTACGTAATTCTGTTCACGATAGTATCGGATACTCTCCTCACTTTGTTGTGTTTGGGCAGCATCCCATACAACATGGATCTATGTACAAGTTGTTATCTCAAACTTCATCGATTGCTGGCAATGATTTTTTTCCGGTAGCTAAACCGGAATACCTGAATAAAATTTATGAACGAGTACAACACAATTTGATCAAAGCCGCACAGAAAAGTCACTCGTATTACAACATGAGGAGTCGTCAGCCCAATATCATCGTCGGTCAAGAAATATTTGTTAGGAACTGTGCTCAAAGTAAAGCGGTTGATCATTTTTCAGCGAAACTGGCACCAAAATATGTAAAAGCTACAGTGGCAAAATTGATTTGAAAAGTTTCCTGTGAATTAGTTGACCCAGATGGGAGGTCAATGGGTATTTTTCATATGAAAGATATTAAAATATGACATTTCATTTAGCATTTAGTAACGAACCAATTTGTTCTTGAATCAGTTCATAAATTTAACTATTATTCGTACGTTGCAAACCTGTTGGGCTATACGTAGTAAACACGCTTGAACGACATACACCTAACTTAAGATTGGATTATATTTCATCGCTTTATTATTCGAATATTTCATTTAAGCTTTGAATTGCCCGGCTTTGAGACTTGTCTCAGGTGAGGGTCGTCCCCACGATTGTAACGCATACGTTTGCGTTACTAGTTTACAAAGTCTGACCGACCGATCCATTTACGAACATTAAAACTGGATTTGTTATTATCCATGGGTTTTGTCTTTTTTTTACGAGAGAGACAAAACGAATTTGAAAAATTTGTTGGTTGACGTTGGATTAGAAAAGCGTTCAGTTGTGGATTACATTCGGATATATCAATTTCAAATAAAATATAGATGATATGTACTTGTGCTTTTAAAACAAAATAAGTTAATATTAATTAAAATATAAGTTAAATTCATTTATAAAATGTGAACTATATAAACTATGTATATTAGTAAAATTTATAAATGATAGCCTAATAAAGATAACTAAAAGTAACGAAACGTGTATGTGAAAATTAAAAATTTGTGTAAAAGAATAAACTGTACCAAAAACAAATACGTAATGTGCGGGAAAAAAAATGAACATTAAAAAATTACCGTAAAAATTAATACTAAACTAAAACTTTAAGTTGAGCATAATTTGTGCAAATAATAAATATCGGAAGTGTTCATAATAGTTTTCGTAAAAGTAATATAAATAATCCACAAAAAATAATAAATTTAAAATATTAAGTTAAAAAGAAATATAAAATATAAGCATACAGTTATCGCCCGTACTGCATTCAAAACGCGGTATAAAAACTCGAGTGCCTAGAACAGTACACCTGTTTCGTACCGTAATAATCATTCCTAATAATAAGTTTAATATTTATGATAAACTATACAAATTAATAATATATAAAATAATACAAATAGTAAAATAAATAAAATAATACTAATGTGCAGGCATTAACAAAATCACGAACACGTAACCGAAATCGCATGGTTAAAATTTTTTTATACGTTTATAGAAATATTTTAAATTGCTACGAATATACGATTACTACATCTATAAATTATACGACGACCTTCACCATCATTACTGACCATTCCAGTTTGACATGGCTCATGTCTCTTCGTGATCTATCTGGAAGATAAGCTCGTTGGAGCTTAAAGCTCCAACAGTTTAATTTCAATATTGAGTACCGCAAGGGCAGTGAAAACGCTGTGCCAGACGCACTTTCCAGAATGTATATGGATTCAATTAATGTTGTGTCATCACCCTTAAATATTGATCTGAACTCTACCCACTTTTTTTCCGTTGAATATTCATCCTTATTGCAAACTGTGGAAAATCTTCATAATGAATGCAATTTACGAATTGTCGATGGGAAAATATATATAAATCTTACACCCAATTTCGCTGTGCTGCATGCGTCGAATAATCCTACGTGGAAATTAATCATTCCCAAACAATTACGACAATCATTGATCGAGTCCGCTCCAACCGGTGGTCATCCAGGAATTGCTAAAACGACCGAACTACTCAAAAGATATTTTTATTGGCCCTCCTTGAATAAGGATGTTGTCGAATTTATTCAGAATTGTGATAAATGCAAATGCAATAAACAATCAATTATATCGCTCGCCCTCCTTTATCATCGCTCCCAATTACTTCGCGACCTTTCCAGAGGATTTATCTGGACTTTTTAGGACCATATCTACGCACCAGAGCTGGAAATACTTACATTTTGATTCTGGTGGATCATTTCTCGAAATTCGCGCTGACAAAAGCTCTGGTAAACGCAACTTCAATTGAAGTGGTAAGATTCTTGGAAAGCAAGATATTTCTGATGTATGGAGTCCCTGAGGTGATTGTGACAGACAATGGGAAACAGTTTATTTCTACCAATTTGAGTAAGTTATGTGAAAAATATGGCGTAAAACATATTTTCGCTCCTAAGCATTCCCCTCAAATTAATGCCAGCGAAAGAGTGAATCGAACGCTGTTAGCTTCGCTAAGGTCGTACATCGTTGAAGATCAAAGATCGTGGGACGTTCATTTTGATAGTGTAACATTCGCATTACGTAATTCTGTTCACGATAGTATCGGATACTCTCCTCACTTTGTTGTGTTTGGGCAGCATCCCATACAACATGGATCTATGTACAAGTTGTTATCTCAAACTTCATCGATTGCTGGCAATGATTTTTTTCCGGTAGCTAAACCGGAATACCTGAATAAAATTTATGAACGAGTACAACACAATTTGATCAAAGCCGCACAGAAAAGTCACTCGTATTACAACATGAGGAGTCGTCAGCCCAATATCATCGTCGGTCAAGAAATATTTGTTAGGAACTGTGCTCAAAGTAAAGCGGTTGATCATTTTTCAGCGAAACTGGCACCAAAATATGTAAAAGCTACAGTGGCAAAATTGATTTGAAAAGTTTCCTGTGAATTAGTTGACCCAGATGGGAGGTCAATGGGTATTTTTCATATGAAAGATATTAAAATATGACATTTCATTTAGCATTTAGTAACGAACCAATTTGTTCTTGAATCAGTTCATAAATTTAACTATTATTCGTACGTTGCAAACCTGTTGGGCTATACGTAGTAAACACGCTTGAACGACATACACCTAACTTAAGATTGGATTATATTTCATCGCTTTATTATTCGAATATTTCATTTAAGCTTTGAATTGCCCGGCTTTGAGACTTGTCTCAGGTGAGGGTCGTCCCCACGATTGTAACGCATACGTTTGCGTTACTAGTTTACAAAGTCTGACCGACCGATCCATTTACGAACATTAAAACTGGATTTGTTATTATCCATGGGTTTTGTCTTTTTTTTACGAGAGAGACAAAACGAATTTGAAAAATTTGTTGGTTGACGTTGGATTAGAAAAGCGTTCAGTTGTGGATTACATTCGGATATATCAATTTCAAATAAAATATAGATGATATGTACTTGTGCTTTTAAAACAAAATAAGTTAATATTAATTAAAATATAAGTTAAATTCATTTATAAAATGTGAACTATATAAACTATGTATATTAGTAAAATTTATAAATGATAGCCTAATAAAGATAACTAAAAGTAACGAAACGTGTATGTGAAAATTAAAAATTTGTGTAAAAGAATAAACTGTACCAAAAACAAATACGTAATGTGCGGGAAAAAAAATGAACATTAAAAAATTACCGTAAAAATTAATACTAAACTAAAACTTTAAGTTGAGCATAATTTGTGCAAATAATAAATATCGGAAGTGTTCATAATAGTTTTCGTAAAAGTAATATAAATAATCCACAAAAAATAATAAATTTAAAATATTAAGTTAAAAAGAAATATAAAATATAAGCATACAGTTATCGCCCGTACTGCATTCAAAACGCGGTATAAAAACTCGAGTGCCTAGAACAGTACACCTGTTTCGTACCGTAATAATCATTCCTAATAATAAGTTTAATATTTATGATAAACTATACAAATTAATAATATATAAAATAATACAAATAGTAAAATAAATAAAATAATACTAATGTGCAGGCATTAACAAAATCACGAACACGTAACCGAAATCGCATGGTTAAAATTTTTTTATACGTTTATAGAAATATTTTAAATTGCTACGAATATACGATTAATACATCTATAAATTATACGACGACCGTCACCATTCAATAACGGGTCTTCGATAGATTGCACGGATTCATTCGCAATTTAATTAGGTTTATATTTTTTTTTATCTTATATTATATTTTAGTTCACGAATATTTGTTTTTATATACATATATATTTTTTTTTCTTATTCTTATTATATCAATTACATATAATTTTGAGTTTCCGGTGTTAATAATTAGTTATTTCAACGTTATTTTTTTTGTTTTGTTTTGAAATCGGTTATAATTTTATAAATAATTAATTATTACATCCGAAATTATGACGTCATTAGCAGTTAAGTTTATTTTCATTGACCATAAGTAAATACCATATATATTTTATTATAAATTTATATCGTGATACAGAAATTCACAGAATTGAGATGTTCTAAAAGTATTATTATATATTTTTTTTTGTTAATTTTTCATTTTACAAATGTTTCACAATACAAATTTTTCGAATCAAATTTTATTTTATTTTCTTTTTATTTACGATTTGTTTGACTCCGCTGCTATGTTCATTCGCTTCTTTCATTGAAAAGTGTTTTTGTTTCAGAATGAGTTAAGAGCAAAATAAAGGTAGGCATGTGGTTTCAGGTGGGTTTCGAATCACTTCCCATTTTCATCCAAGTTTAGTTGAAAATTCTTTTCCTTCCCTCTTCCTAAATTTCCTCTTATTTCCATTAGTTGTTATCCCTTAAAACTAGGCACGGTCAGGACCAAGTAATTAGATGGATAGTTTTGTAAACAATAAAAAAAAAAAAAAGCGGTCTAGCAAGAAGGTGTCACAGCTTGAAACCCCCTCACCCTGAGTATTTAGCCGCGCAGAGTATGACCGCTCAAGTTATGTGACCCTATGATAATAAATTTCTCATGACGAAAGGACATACGTGAAACCTTAACATTTTAATCAATGATAGGGAATATAAATGATCCCCAAACATTTCGTTACAAAGTTGAGAGATAAGGAGTTTTTCATCATCGATGTTTCTGATATTTTAAATAAGCTTGATGTTCAGTTTGGAGAGGTTTGGGCAAAAGGCTCTGTAGACAATGAACTGCCTTCCTTTTAAGATTTTTTTAATGTTTCTTGACAAAATATGTGACACGTTTGAATCGTGCTTACTTGCCACGATTTGTGCTTTGCTTGTTGATCTATATTAAAATTTCCCAATCTACCTAACTTTCACACAACCTACGAAAAGACCTGTTGTGACAAAAGAGAGCATCCTCTCTATAAAAGTGATTTAAATTTAAAATTATGTATTTCAAATCAACAAAAATAACAATGAAGTCTAAAGGAACGCATCAGAAGTTTTGTGGGTAAACTCAGCTGCAGAAACAAGTTTAATTATCGAAAGGCGCCTCCAAGTCCAAAATTTGCATCTAAATGTGCCAAAATCTCAAAATAAAAGATTTAACTTCTGATCTTCCTCCAATCACAGTGAAGTTTAGAAGTTACGAAAAAATTTCAATAAGTCGAATCCATTAAATATAATCTAAGTGGATATTTTGATAAATTTACTACTCCAAAAAATGCCGACCTGATGACGATCTTATTGTGCAAAACAAAATCAACATCAGCCAATAGTATGTTCAATCATGATACGATTCAGAAATTCTTGGAGGTAGAGGATATTAAAACACCGTAAATTCAACATGAGCGCGCTTGTGTGAGTTTCACTTTAGGAAAAACACATTTAAGGATCGTAGTCAGGTGAATACATTGTACAATTGCCATTTAAACAATACTTTCCCGATCTCAAAGACTTGCTACCGATCACAACTCCGCGACTCCTTGTCACGGAGCGTCGATTCCATAAATTCTGAGCTGGGCAACATGTCGCTCATATTTCAACATTAGATCAAGGATTTTACGACAAAACCATTTTATTTACCATATCATGCTGCGATGAGAAAGTCGGGTTCAACGAGTAAGTTGTGCGTAGTGTTTGGCAGATAGGTTGAATCTTCAACAGGCTTACATAATAAATTAGATTCAGAACCATAGTTTAGCATGAAAATGTTAACTCCCCTACCTCTAATTATCGCTTAAGCACCACCACGTATGGTACAGCTTCTGCTACATTTCTAGCAGCTTGAACACTCCATCAAATAATGGACGATTTTCTCTCAGATATCTTCGACTTTGCTTTCTAGTTGTGCTAACGTGAGCGACACTAAAAACCTCCAATCAAGTATATAGTCGAGGGATTAAACATCTGCTGAGTTAATCTACGGAAATTGGTGTCATATAGCAAATAATTACTAAGCTCCTTTAATGATGATTAGGAGACACAGATTGAAATTGGCAATGGCAAAAACTGACGTGAAAACTCTAGGTTTAACTCTCGCTTTACAAACTCGACAAGGACGATCACCTTTTTGGAAAATGGGGTTGCATGGGAACAAGCTACATTGTTACACTTTATATGAATGGTTTCTCATCGGTTCCAATAATAGACAGCCGAAACAAAGATTTAAAGAAAAGGTAATCTTGTTGTTTAAACAATATTTGGCAAACATTAAGATGAACAGATACTACGATCGTTCTTGCTTGACTTTCTCATTTATCCGGACGATGGCAAATCTTCATTGAAAACCGCACTACATTTATCTTGGATAGTCTTTTTTCCTGGCTTGTAAACCAAAGTAAATCAGCCAATTCCACTACGTCATTGCCGCATTACCATTATAGTTTCCATATGTGTGATTTCTCGTTAGAAAGCTTTTTTGTGAATAAGCCTGACATTATTTTGGAAACTAGATTGGATAGCCGTGCGTGCGTTGTTACTAGAGACACCCATGATGCTCCTACAACTTCAGTTTCAAACAGGACTGCTCTGGAAATATGATGAAGTACGGCTCTCAGATAGTTTACAAATGGCACAAAAACAATTAGCGTGTTTCGAAAAGAAGTTACAACGAAACTATGATTTGGATGAAATCCTATAAAAAAAAATCGTTAGTATCTCGCTAAGGAGTATGCGCTATACCTTCTGCGCTAAGGAGCCATCTCCAACAATGTGGTATCTACACTGCGAGTGAAGTTCGCATTGTATCGGAGGGCAGCCTGAAAAGTCAATAAAATTTCGGTGAACTCGTGACATAAGGGGAATGTTTCACCAAAAACGCATTCGAGAAGCCGTTCACCAATCACACGGTTCCTATGGAAAAACGGGGATCCAAGTAAAGAATCTGATGTTTATGTAATGCCGGTTATGATGTTTGGAGCGATTTGCTATCCCAGTTTGGCGCAGTATGTAAAAAATGTGAATGCACTAAGTTTTGCTGAAAAGGGTCCGCGAGTTTCCAACGCAATAAAGAACCACCACTATGTGCATAATTGGATAGACACTGTTAACATGGCAGAAGTCATAGAACTAGCAAAACACAAAAACTACACAAACATGCAGGATTTGACATAAAAGGTTAGAGGTCGAATTCTCCGGAAATATTATCAGCATTAGATATTGTCAGTACAACGTCAGAGGCAAAGAAAGACCTGAACATCAGCCTGGCAACCAAATGTGAAAAAGTACTAGGGATGTGGCGGAGACTGAAACTAACACATGTAGTTATACTCATTATCATACCAACAACAGGATAGTGATCTCTTGTCAGGTGAGAAGCGACCAACCAAGCATTCTTGAGGACACCAATCTCCGCATATTCGATCCTCTGGGCCTTTTCGCTTTTTGTTTGGTTTAGGCTAAAGTTTTAATGCATGTAACAGTTGTTACCACAAATAGCACACATACGAATTCTTCGATGGTATAGAATACGAGGAGACACAAAAATACTTAATATAACTGCATATATTTGTCAATAGGAGTGAAATGTCTTTGCAGCGATTGATTACTTCCGCATCGCACGTAGCAACGATATCCACTGTGACCTGGTTGCACTTAAAACGAAAGTTGCACCGACTTGAGTTACAAGCGGCGGTACTTGGGGCCCGAATAGCTAACATTATAGGTGATTCCCACTCCATCCACATTCAAGAGCGCATATGCTGGTCCGATTAATGGAGGGTCCTCTGCTGGCTACAAACTGACAATCGCAGATATCATTATGGCACATCGTGTCGGTGAAATAATGGAATCTGCGAAATTGAAGGAATGGCGGTGGCTTTGCTTCAAAAATAATGTTGCGGATGGCACAAAATGGAATAAAATGCTAGATTTGAAAATATCGGGTCCATGGCTAAGGTAGAAATATTGCTATGCAATTGATCGCTTCTAATAGTTGAACAAATGAACGTTCCGAAAAGCAGCCCGACTTATAGGATTTCAACTTATTTATACGGCATTTTAAGGGTAAAAGGGAGGATTGATGCTTTGGAAGATGCATGTATGAATCAAACGCGACCAATATTACTACTGAAAGGTGAAAGGATGAGTTATTTGTTAGTCATGTCATACCATCGAGAATACCACCAGCATAAACCATGAAACCGTTGTTAATGAACTCCGTCAGCAATACTTTAGTCCGGGCATGAAACTGGTAGTGTTGGATGTGCCACCGGAAAAGCTGGGTAAGCCGACATCACCGAGAGATGTGAGTCAACTTACCGGGTTGAAGTATGTTGCAAAATGTTAAACCCTGGTAGCCTGTTTTTCATGCGTTCGTGATACGAGAAAACATAAAAAGAAAGAAGTGAAACAATATAGTCTGAGTTACAATCGAATTGTCTAGAAGAAAATATTTGTGATAGAAAAATAAAATTATTAAAATATGTATTATATAAAAAATAATTTGCAGAGCGAATATGGCGAATATACTGAATATTCGAGCTTACAGATAAAGTATTTATTTGAATAGATTCAGAAACGTCACCAAGCAGCGTCGATCCACAAATTGTATCTCCACGAAGAGAAATACCCCAAACATCCGTGCATTGTAAACGTGCAACTCACCGGCCTATTCCACTGCAACCTACAGAAACTCTGGCTAGCACATCTATAACGAGCCGAATTGTAGCAGCGGGGTTTCGTAATATGATATTTCCAGAGGATATCAGTGAAAGACATCGTAATAAAAGATGGTTAAATGGTTACAAAAAGAAGAAGAGTCCAGTGACGGCAGAAATTTTAAATAGAGCGGCTAGGGGAGCAATTGACAATTTGGTTTCATTATTTGTATAAGGAGCTAAGAGACAGACGTCGTACTAATCAAATAAAATACGCATGGGTTAAGAACGGTATAAGTTTTGTAAAAAAAACTGATGGCTGCCCATCAGCCCAAATATCTAATTTTAATGATATTTTAAATCTCGATGATTAGTTCTCATTAGATTATAATTAACCTATTAACTTCTGCGTAAATGTGTGTGAAACTTTTGTATTTAATTATAAAAATTCTTTGAAAATATTATATTTAAATTCTTGCAGTCTATCAAATAACATTACATATTAGATAAAATTTAATTTGAATTTCCAATAATTGCAATAACAGACACTTGGATTTATGATTATATATCCAGATGGCGTGATAAATTAGGAGGTGGTGTAGGAATATATATTATTCATACAATTTATAACTTTAAAGTTATTTTTGAATTCAGTAGTAAAAGTTGTGTTAGTTAAAATTGATGGTAAAATGATTTCTTTGTCTACTATTTATCGACCTCCAAAATAAAAATTCGGAAGATTTAAATATTTTTTTTTTGAGTTTCTGGACGAATACTTATCAAATATACAAAATAATTATGCTTTTGAAGTAGGAGAATTTAATATTAATTTATTAAGTAAAAATAACACTGAAGTATAATGATTTGGTTGAATTAAATGAATTTTTGATAATTAAAAAATCACATTTTACTAGACCATTTGGAAAATCTTGTATTGATCATGTACTTACAAATTGTTTGACTCAAAATATAAATATAAATTTACTGGATTATTATAGTTTTGACCACAAACTAGAATTTTTAAAACAGGAATCAAAATTTAAGAAAAGCATATTTATAAATTACACAGCATTGAATGAGTCATTAGTAAATTCTAATGGTTTAATTTTAAATAATGATATGAATTTAGACAGAATGTATAAAACGTTGTGTAATGAATTAAATAAACAAATTGTTAAAAGTTCTAATAAAATGACCAATAAATTGAAAAAAAAATGAATGTATTTCGGCAATAAAAGCCAGAAATTATTGGTATCCAAAGCTTTTAACAGATCCAAACAACATAGATATAAATACTGAATTCAAATACTGGAGGAACAAATCACATCATTAAGAAGAAGTAAATATGTATCACAACTACACAAGAAATAAAATTGTCAATAATATTAATGACTCCAAAAATATTTGGCAAACCTTCAAAGAAATAATTTATTATTTAACAAGGTCCATTGATAAAATTAATTTAATTTCGACAGATATAAACTGCACTGTTAAAAAGGTTAGAACTTAATAAACCGAATCAGTTTCATGCAAATATTGCGAAAAATATTGCATCCAACCTTATTTTGCAAACTCAAGCTGATGATGCATTATTCAACCATCATATCTCAATCAGAGCAATTTTTCAAATTTTGAAGTAACTGATTCATTACAAAATTGTTAAAATTATTGAAAAATAAAAAAATACATCAACGAGAGGGCCTGACCAATATGATGTAAAAATATTCTAAACAAAAAATTCAAATTATCAGATAAATTTGCAAAAATTGTCAACAGATCAATGTTAGATGGATATGAACCATACTTGATTTAAAGTTGTCAAAAACTATATTAATATTTAAGAGTGGGTTAAAAACCGATCCTGCTAATTATAGGCCTATTACGAAATTAGCGGTTCTTAAACTTGTTTTAAAGTAACTGATTTTGAATGAATATGAGTGATTTTGATTAGTTTCATTGTGTTTGACAAAAAGTTAAACTTATTCTTATTCTTTGGTACACAATCTAAATACAAGATTTTGAAGAGAACAAAAATATTTGCTTTTGGCAGTTAAAAAAGTCATTTGAAAAATGTATGATATGTACAGAATATAATGGCAATACAAGTTAGTCTCCTATTAAAATGATGAAACTTTATTTATGCTGCTCGTATTATATAAAAACGAAGTGCTAAAAAAACACTACACATTTATATCCGATATTCAAATGAAATGTTTTGAAAAAACCTTTCAAAACTTGTCTATTAGAGTTTTGTACAACAAAATCATATGGTTAAAGTACGTACGTACCCATCAATGTATTAGTGTGTAACACTAACCAGTACGTAGCTTTTGTGTCTGGTTTTGCATACGGTACTCACGTCGATTATAGAACTCGCCGGATTTACTGCGGCGGGAGTCCAAACTCCATATAAAAAAAATTAAAATCATGAATTTCGATCAAGGTTGCATGTAAAACTGGTTTTATTTTTACGCAAATCAAACAAAAACATTCGTTCGAAATCCGCAGCTAAAACATTACGAATGGTTTGCGAATCGTAAAAACAGAATTATATGAAAATAAACCTGTTTTTCAACGCAACTTTGATTCAAATTAATGATTTTAATTTTTTTTATATGGAGTTTGGACTCCCGCCACAGTAAATCCGGCGAGTTCTATAATCGACGTGATTAAAACATAAAAGTTTACTCATCGCAAACACAACACTATGTAGCAATAAATAAAACTCACACAATTATAACACTCACACATTAGTTAATTATTTATTTAATTATTTAAATATAAATTACACGAACCAATACATTAAACGAAAAATTTTCAGTTTTGGTTGTATCAATTTTTTGTAATACCAAGGTAAAATAATTGCAACCGTTATCAATACGAAATTCAAAATGGCTGTGGCGATGTCTTGAAACAATAAAATAAATTCGACAACACTTTTGAAATTTTGAATTTTTTATAGAATCGAATTTGGAATTTCAAAGTCAATAATTATTGAGTTAATTTTGTAAAACACCCCATTAAATATATTTAGGGAGTACAAATTTCAATTTAAACACGGAGTTTCTGAAATATTTTTGATATACCGCCAAAGTAGGTAAGTTGACGATAGAAAAAAAAATTGTTGTTCTGTTTTTCAATTAAAGATTATTGAGAGACTGCCATTTGCAACTGTCTCATTACAGCTTCGATTCAAATTCAAAAAATACTACCTACACATTTAAATCCGAAAATTACACGCAATATTTAAAAGAAACAAATCATTTGGTTGAAGAAAAAACATACCTTTCAGTGTATAACTAACTGTGACGTAGGTCCATTCTGGTTTAGCGCACGGTAAATCATAACACAAAAAATTGTTCACTTAAAACACAACACTATGTAACACAAATATAAAACCACACTAGGATAACACTAACACATTAATTATAAGTTAATTATTTATTTAATTAATTAAAAATCCACTACACGAAACACTAACTGAAAAAACACTAAGTCACTACATTAAATACGACACAATTATTTTACAATTGCAATTGCAATTTGCATCTCACGCGTTACGAGTCTCAACCAAAACTGAAAAATTATTAATTTTATTGATTTTATAATACCAAGGTTAAAGAATTGCAACCGTTATTATTACGAAATTTAATAGGGATGCGACCCTCCATATAAAAAATGAGTTAAAAATTCAACCATATTTATGGCTTCTTGAATTTTCTAAAATCGAAATTTTTAACTATAAAATTGATAATATTATTTTTAAAAACTTTTTATAATTAGGGAGTTTTGGAAAATCCTGGCTAAAGTGTAGATGACATATACATGCGGAAATCGGGTAAGATGAAAATTTAAAGAAAAAAATTGCTTCGTAAGATTATGTAACTATTGTTTTTAGGAAGTGCAAGCCAAAAATTTCGGAAAAATTATCAAATTTTCTGGGAAAATTTTGACATTTTTATTTTTTTTTTTGGTGACAAGTTAAGAAATATAAATAAAGATAAGTTATTTGATAGATTTTGATGTTGAAATTGTGAATTTATGGTAAAATTGCAACATTTTTCGTGAACACTTTTCCAGTGGTTATCTCTCTCTCTCTCGAAAACTATTTAAGGATTATCCTTGCACGAATGGTTAAGTAGCTCCGGATGGTTTCAGCGGGAGTAGGGAGAGATTGGATCCTGTGGTATCATAATTGGCCATTATTGGCCTAAGTCTGCGATAGCAGCCACTCTAAACGAACCTAACCTATAAGCTATCCTTGCACGGAGAAGATGAATGCTAAGCGGCTTTGAGGATTTCCCAATTTTAGTAGGCGAATAAATAAATAGATTTCGGAAAGTTTGGCGCTTAGGTGTTATCGTTGCGCGGAAGAGATGAATGCTACGGCTTTGGGGAGTTACCAAGTTTAGTATATGATATACCTACATAAAAACATACATTTTTGAAAATATTTTGCAATCTTGCTGTTTTAATATAAAAGCAGTTATTTTATTTGTTTAGAGAAGCGGTGGTTTGGGGGCGGTGGCCTCCATTTTCTAATGTATAAGACGAATTAATATAACGCAAATATAATTTTTACCTTTTATCATATTTTTATGATAGTGTTATTCAATTTTTAGTGTATTTCAATCGCCCATCCCTACACAGAGGAGAAAACGTTGCATAAATTGCCTTCGAACGATACACCAAACCGCTGCATGTCCAGAGAAACGAAAATAAGTGTTGAATCGAAAATGTTTTCCAAGCCGAATATCATTTCCAACCGCCGCCGTCGACAATTTAATTTCAAAAGAAATCAAAATAAATGGTAAAGACACTTCTTTATTTGTGGACCCTGGTAGCAATCGCATCTTGATACGTATAAGTCATTCGCCGAAAACATGAATCCGAAATTTGATTGTTTCATCGTTCTTACGGGGTTTGCTGGTGGTCAATACGTATGTCAAAAATGCATTGCTGCAGCAGTAGACGTCGATAACAATACATACTATTCAGACGTCCTGGTCGTTGAAGACGAATTTATTTCAGAGCCTATGTTGTTGGGCTGTGTTTGAAAGGTAATGACTTGTGATCGAAAGGCAGCGGTCCCCTTGTTGAAAGAGGAAGACAATTGAGATTACCGAAAATCTTGACATGGGTAAGGACTTAAGCTAAACCGAACAGAGTCAACTAAAAGCTTTGCTGTAGTCACATTCCGATGTTTTCGTTTCAACAGTATCAGGGTTAGGCAGGTGTGTCCTAATAAAGATGGTCAAACCACCGATACACCGCTCAATATCAAACCGTATCGTATCGGTTTCGCAAGAACAGCAATTGTCAATAATATAGTACGCCTCCACCTCTAGTCTTAGTCAATAAAAAGAATGACGAAAAAAGAAATCGAATGTTTGTTGACTACCGGCAAATGAACAAGGGCTCTCTAAAGCAGCCATATCAGATGCCTATTGTCGATGATCTGTTAGCATGTCTGTCCGGAAATAAATATTTCAGTGCATTGGATATAAAAATGGGCTATTATCAGATCTAGGTCGATGATGAATCGAAGAAGTACACCTCTTTTGTAACGACAGAAGCATACTACGAATATAATCAAATGCCTTTCGGTTTAGTTAACACACCAACCGTATATTTCAAGCCATGATGACTAAACTCTTTTCGATGATGGACCCTGATATGAAGTAGTTATAGTCCTCGAAGTGAAAATTCCTTGCAACCGAAATCACCTTTATGGGGTGCCAGAAGAAATCAGTGAAAAAGGAATATTCGTAGGTAAAGAAGGTAAAGTTTGTGACGTCAAGAATTTTTTTGCAGACGTCGGCAGTCACCGAATTCCTTTTGAGTCTCACCCGAAGTCCGAAGATAAAAACTTTAATAAGGGCAAAGCAACAGGCCTTTTTGAAGTTGATCGAGATTCTTTGTGACAAACCGTGTCTCACAATTTACGATCTTGCAGCTCAACACGAACTACACACTGACGCCTCTAGTATTGGTATTGCTGGAGTCCTATAACAATTGGTGGATGGAAAAATACGCAAACCGGTTATATATTATAGTCGTCTTTGCACATACAGTGAGCAATGAACCGCCGAGAGAAATGAAGACTGCTGGTTCCATAATAAAAATTGGGATTTAACTAAACGGGTAGCTTCTTACATGCAACTCCAGGAGGAAGAGAATCATCGCCACGTACTGTTGGGGTTCAATTAGGTATTAAAATAACACAATTAAACTCAACATTTTATTTTAGATATTAAGTTTATATTTCGTACCAAAAATGTTTATTAGAAAGAATTTATTTCATTATTTATTTTAGTATATTTATAATAGAATAATTTTTACACTTCTCACAAAAAGCTTTTAAATTATATATATAATATTTATTTTTGGGTTTTTAACCCGACCACAGATTTTTACTTAATGATAAATATTTTATAATAATACAATAATTACAAAATTTTATGTACTGAGTTTTCGGTTATTCGATTTTGATTGGTCTACAAAAGTGGTTCGATAGGTCATAAAATGATTTTATTGTTTTAACGAAATAGTAAGTATTTCAAGAAGAAAGACAGGGCCGCTACAGTACCCCCCTCGCAGTAAAATCCTCACGCGAAAGTGACATTCCTTTGTACCTTTTTATTCAAATCTAGAGTTGACAATATTCCATACGCTGGTTTCAGGCGATCAATTGAGATATGCTGTGGTTTTCCATTAACGTCAACTATAAATATTTTTCGTAGCCTTCGAATAACCTTAAAAGGACCCTCGTAAGGTGCAGTGAGGCCTATTCGTGTTTTATCCACACGAACAAAAACAAACTCACAATTATTTAAGTTTTTGGGAACAAATATATCAGATTGTGTTGATTTTCGAGTATCAACTGGAATTAAATGTTGCATATTTGTTCGAAGTTGGTTTATGAACTCATCAGGGGATGGAAGAGGTTCTGAACCGTGACCTAAAAATATATCGCCAGGAAGTTTGAGGCTTTGGCCATAAACTAAATCCGCCGGACTACATCTAAGGTCCTCTTTTACGCATGCTCTGATGCCCAGCAAAATAATTGGTAACTCAGAACTCCAATATTTAGTGTTTCCTCGAGCTCTAAGTGAAGTTTTTAATGTCTTGTGAAAACGCTCCACCATACCATTCGCCTGAGGATGGTATGCTGTGGTGCGGATTCTATGCGAACCCAGGATTTTTGTAAGTTCTGAGAAAAGTTTCGATTCAAATTGGCTGCCTTGATCTGTCGTAATTTCCAGAGGGACACCGAATCTTGATACGTATTGCTCGACAAATGTCTTCGCAATTGTAGTAGCGGTCATGTCTGGAATTGGATAGGCCTCCGGCCAACGGGTAAATCTGTCCACGATAGTTAGCAAATAACGGTTGTTATTCGAGGGTGGTAACGGACCAACTATATCCATATGTATGTGTTGGAACCGCATTTCCGGAATTTTGAATTTGCCATGCGGTGACTTGGTATGTTGCACAACTTTCGATTTTTGGCATGACAAACAGTTTGTAACCCAATTTTTAACATCTTGATTTAACTTGGGCCAAAAATATCGAGTAGAAATAAGTTTGCGTGAAGCGCGGATTCCGGCATGTGAAAGACAGTGTAATGAATCGAAAACTACCTGTCGTAATGATTGAGGAATGTAAACTCGTTGATTACCTGTGGAGGTTTCACAATACAGTTCGTTGCCAGCGAATTGAACAAGTTCCAGTTTGTATTTTGTATTTTTCGAAATATTTCTATTTATCAGGGTTTTTAATTCTTCGTCCGTACGTTGTAACTCTGATATCTTATGAATATTTGGAATTTCGCTTATGGAGGCTGCTTGTGGATCGCATGAGCGTGACAAAGTGTCTGCGACCACATTATGTTTGCCTGAAATGTGGCGAATATCAGTCGTAAATTGGGATATGTAATCTAAATGTCGGCTTTGACGTGGACTACGTTCCGCCTTCGAGTAGATTGCGGTTATCAACGGCTTATGGTCCGTGAAGATTGAAAACGTACGACCTTCTACGAAATAGCGAAAATGTTTAAGCGCTAAGTATATAGCTAATAATTCGCGATCGAATGCGGAATACTTGGCTTCAGTTTGCGAGAGTTTCTTAGAAAAAAAACCTAATGGTTCCCAATTACCTTTATTATATTGCTGTAATACTGCAGCTACGGCAATATTTGATGCGTCACATGTAATATTGTATTTAGAATTTTCAATTGGATGTGCCAATAACGTTGCTTCAGCAAGCGCTCGTTTAACATTAATAAATGCGTTTATGCATTCATCAGGCCAATCGAAATTTTTGGCAGTTTTGGGCTTCTTTGATAAAAGTGCTAACTGCGCGTGAATCGGTTGAAGAAATTCGGCTAATCGTGGGATAAACCTATGATAAAAATTCACCATCCCGACGAATTTCTGAATTGATTTAATTGAATGTGGTTGGGGAAACTTTGTTATGGCTTCTACTCGCAGCGGCGAAGGTTTAATGCCATCTGGAGTAATAGAGTGGCTGAGGAATTCCAGTGATGTAACACCAAAAACACATTTTGATGTTTTAATTTTGACATCGTACTTTGCAAGCCTTTCAAAAATTTTCCTTAAGTGGGATAAATGTGTTTCCTCAGTTTTACTTGCAATCAATATGTCATCAATATATACGAAAACGAAATCAAGGTCTTTACATACTTCATTCATAAAACGCTGGAACGTTTGAGCTGCGTTCCGAAGTCCAAAAGGCATTCGTTTATATTCAAATAACCCAAATGGCGTCGTAATGGCCGTTTTAGGAACGTCTTCAGAAGCTACAGGTATTGCGTGGTATGCCCTGATTAGGTCAATTTTTGTAAAAATCGTGCATCCCTGCAGGTGCACGGAAAAATTATGGATATGCGGTATCGGATAGCGATCCGGTACCGTAATGGCATTAAGTCGACGGTAGTCTCCACATGGACGCCAATCTGTACTGTCTCTCTTTTGAACCATATGGAGTGGAGATGAAACCGGGGATGACGACGGTTGACATATCCCTAATTCGATCATATGTGCGAACTCGTTATACGCTGCCTTATGTTTCGTAGGATCAAGTCGTCGTGGTTTAGAATACGGAAGTTGACCGTTCGTATATATGTGATGAACCACACTGTGTTTGACTGGGACATTAAAATTTGGGGATTCGGTAAGGGTCGGAAATTCTTTTAATAATTGTCCAAAAATATTATCAATCCCCCAGTGTTTCGGTGTTGGAGTATTATCAGTAACTGTCATTGCCGCGACAGTTAATTTGGTGGTCGGATCTAGGATGCGTTTTCCACGCAAGTCAACAAGAAGACCAAATTTAATTAAAAAGTCAGCTCCGATAATTGGTCGGTTAACTGACGCTAGTACAAAAGGATGGGTAAAGGTGCGCCGAAGCCCAATATCGATCGATAGTAATTTAGTCCCAAAAGTATTAATGGTTGTGCCATTCGCTGCCGAAAGACACAACACTGGATCGAGAGATCGATTTCCTTGGAAAAATTTATTTGGAACAACCGAAAGGTCGGCCCCAGTATCTACAAGGAAAAGGAAATTATTATTTTGATCTCGAAGAAAAAGACGGCGATTCGTATGCATTCGACTATCTGCCGTAATGACAGTCGAATTTATTCGTTTAAAGTACTTGACTTTGTGGATATATTATTTGAAGATGAAAATTCGCACGGTTTTATACATTTGAGTGCTTTTCCACCAAATTTATAGTGATACCAGCAATATCTATAATTTTTGGAGAATCTATTGCCGCTTCTCGATCGAAATTTTGGCGCTGTCGAAGGTCGCGGGCTTTTAGAGCGAACTTTAAAATTGACTGCTGCAATTGTGAAATTTGTTTCTTCAACTCTGTAATCTCCGCCGAATATTTTTTTCTTGATTGATTATCAGAGGTTGCAGCTAAGGTGGGATCTACTTGTGAAATATTATTCGGTTCCGAAGCTTCATACATTCGATCCGCCTTTTCTATTAATTCGTTGGTTGGTTTTTCCTCAAATCCGATTAATCCAACTTTAATGATTTTTGGCATTCTCCTTATCCAAAGTTTTCTCACGGTCTCTTTGCTAATGTTGTCACCCGCTAACCTCTTCATTGTCCTGTAAACTTCGGATGGTTTGTCTTCGCCGATATCTTTTTTTTCGACTAATTCCTCCAAGCGTTTTTCTTGAGACAGCGAATACATCTTAATGATTGCTTGTTTTAGCGTATTGTATTTGTCTTTGTCTGGAGGTGGATATATTAATTCAGCTACTGAATCAAAAACGTCAGTAGGTAAAGAGCTTGCCACAGTCCAAAACTTTTTTTGGTCAGTTGTAATTTGACAGAGTTGGAATTGCATCTCGATTTGAATAAACCACGACTGAGGGTTTTTTCTAAAAAAATCGGGGAGTTTAATGCGAGTGGACTGGATCTGAGCTGTTTGATACAGTTTTTCAGTCTTAGGCGTCCTTTCTTCGTTGTCACTCATTGTTTTCACTATTTAGCACGATATTAATTAGCAAAATAATTTTTTTTTTTTTAATAACCAATGTATTCGAGACTTTTGGAATGTGAAATTTAAGTACCAATCAACACAACCGAAAATTCAGTTTACAACCGTATATAGAATTATGATAAATGTATTTTAGAAGATAATAATGTAATTAAAGCAATAAAATTTGTTTTTATATTAAATAATTTTATATAATTAATAAAATTTGAAATGTTTACAATTTTATTATCAGAATTCATTCGGTATTGAATGATGAATGAAGATTATTATTTTTGAATTTTATGTTGTAAAATAATAAATAAGGTAATAAAATTAAATTTAAATTTGTAGACATGCAGGAAATATTATGAAAATTTACTTGTAACTGTGTTATACTTATTGTAAATTCTAATATATTTTTATGGTTTCAATATAAATAAAAAATTTTTTTTATAAGTTTTACTTTATCAACTAATGTTACAATTGATATATTAATTGTAGTTTCTAATATTGTATTGTACGTACACCAATATTATGTAATTGTGTTAATTCATTCTTATAATATTATATTGATAATAAACAATTATTAATATATATTATTATATTTTATGATTAAAATTTTTTTTTTTTAGTAACTAATAAATTTTATGGTTTTATGACTATAATTGTATAATACAATTTTATGATTGTGTTTTGTAAAATTATAAATTTCCTTTATTAAAATTAGTCATTCGGTTGTTTATTAATTTAGATATATAAATTTCTTATAAATTTTATTAGAATATCAAATTAATTAAATGGTGTATAAATTTGTATTACTTACATATGCTCTGGGCATACTTGCTCATATCCATACTGCAACGGGTTGATGATCTGATAGTCCACTGCTAATCCAATTAATACATATGGTTTAATCCAACTCGAACGTTAATGTATTTTGGTTGAACTGTTGTTAAAGATGCAAGGTCGAATAAATCCGGTGTGTGGTGTATGCACAATTAACGGAATGTGCTGGTAATTTGATCGTATGTTTTTTTTTTTAGCAGATCACGTTTTTCATTTATTTGTTACGTGATGTGTTCTCGTGAATTTATGATAAAATTCGTTACATACAATATATTTTGCGGTTAACTTTATATGTTGTGTGCTTTATTGGCAAATTTTAGTAATTCATTTTGGATTCGCCTTAAATTTTTATATATGGTGCACACTGATATTGCGCACAATGGATATTAATATACGTATACACTTGATTTTGATTTATTCACAGTTCACATTCATTCATCAACTTTATACATTCGGCACGTTTTCTTATATAAACTATAGTGAATTTATTTGCACTGATCTATTGAATTTTATGTTCTATTCATTTTCACTGTTAGGGTCACCACTTGTTGGGGTTCAATTAGGTATTAAAATAACACAATTAAACTCAACATTTTATTTTAGATATTAAGTTTATATTTCGTACCAAAAATGTTTATTAGAAAGAATTTATTTCATTATTTATTGTAGTATATTTATAATAGAATAATTTTTACACTTCTCACAAAAAGCTTTTAAATTATATATATAATATTTATTTTTGGGTTTTTAACCCGACCACAGATTTTTACTTAATGATAAATATTTTATAATAATACAATAATTACAAAATTTTATGTATTGAGTTTTCGGTTATTCGATTTTGATTGGTCTACAAAAGTGGTTCGATAGGTCATAAAATGATTTTATTGTTTTAACGAAATAGTAAGTATTTCAAGAAGAAAGACAGGGCCGCTACAGTACTCAACGGAAATCAAAAGTCCGCCTATGAAAAGCAATTGAGAAAAGAATTTCGACTGAAAAATAATCGTTTGTTCCGAAAGGAAGGTGACGAACTAAAATCCGTTGTGCCAAAAGCCGTTTGATTTCAAGTAGTACAATATTTTCATGGTAGCATGGGGCCCTTTGGTATCGAAAACACAATCAAATGAATTAAAGAAAATTTGAGATTTCCGAAAATCCGTCGATATTTGAAATCTTACATTGCAGTCGAATGTTGTTATATGAAATCCAAAAGAGGAAAATTCGAAGGTCGCCTACACTTTGGAGCAATGGAACCGATACCATTTCGCGTGATGCATATCGACCACCTCGGACCGTTTGTAAAGAATAAACATGGAAACACACATATCATTGCGAGCCATCCGAAATACAAAAACAGCGCCAGTAACTAAATTTTTTAAATCGTATCATTAGTGGTAGAGGCACATCTTTAACATCTAACGCCTTTGATAAATATTAAGAGTGTAACAATATTCAGCAAATCAAAACGGCAGTTCAAACTCCTCGCGCGAACTGACAAGTGGAAATACCGAACCAGACGATTTTGTGTTTCACTCGTGTTAGATTTTAAGTTAAACGACATCATACACAAAACCCTGGTCGCCGCTTTAAACGAAGACCGCGAATTTAAGCCAGAATGCAATTGTATGAACAGAGAGAAAAAAAAAGATTCGACCGACAGCATTCCGAAACAAGGAAGTACATTAAAAAAATTGTAATCGTCATCGAAAAAAAGTCGTGGACCTTACGTAGTGTCAAAAGTTCTTGGAAACGAGCGCTATGTGGTGGAGAACATCAAGGAAATGCAAATTAAATCTCGCAAATTTAGTTCTCATCCGACAAAATGAAACCATGGTTGGTGCATAGTTCCTCGCCTGAATAGCATGATAATAACATATCAATCGCTGATTACGGAAAATAAAAGAAAACACTCGAGGAGAATTTAAGCAACAGTAAAACTAAAAAAATTATTTTCCTTAACTATAAAATAATTAAAGTTTTTTCAATCTTATTTGTTTCTTTTATTTAATTTCCAAACTTTGCCAATTTGACACTAGATAAAATGTAATAGGAAGCCATGAGCGGGTTTTCCGTTTTATATAACGAACTGGCCTCTACAATGTTTGGACTGTTGACGAATCTGACAGCGCGCGGATAAAGCAGGGATGGGCAAGTAGATTACGTAAAGTAATCTACGTAGTTGTCGACAAGTAATCTAGCACGTAGATTACATACCGATTTTTTGCTTTTCATACGTCGACAACGTAGACAACGTCAACAACCTAGAAAATGATATTATAAACTAATATTTATTATTATTTTACGTTAACCGCACTATTAAACTTCGTAAATAATTATATAAATCTTATTCTAACTTTTACAAGCAATTTATAAATTAAAAATAATATTAAAATCTCTAAACTAGAGACATCTAGGTATCTAAAACTATTGAATATTTCATATATTTCAATAGATTGTTCAATAGTGCGCCATCTTTTATTAAAAAGATGTATATCGCGATGCAAGATTTTCACCATGACATTGTAACGACGCCAGCGTCGGCTGACGACGTTACCTGTGTAATGGCCACCTTAAGCGGTGCCAAAGTTTCCCATTTTTTTTTTTTTTTTTTGATGACTAGTACTTTTCATTTAATAAATAATCTTTTCCCTCCATCTATTCATCATCCCTATTAGCTATTCATTATCCATCGGGTCATAAAAGAAAAAAAACAAAATATAAATAGCGAAAATTTTGAGCGAGAGGAGATCAGTATAGTATATCGTTTATGTTGGGTTGATTGTCAACCACCATAAAACACGGTCGACAAATTTACCAACTTGTAAGTGCGCTTGAGGCTAAAAAGAAAATTTGAACACAAGTATTTTTGCGGAAGAATCCCTGTAACTACGAAAAAATAGAATAAATTGAAAGAGAAAAGCCGCGTGGGGATCGTGGATCGCATAATCGGGCGCGAGAATTTTAGGTATTACCGCCTGACGATATGTGTGCCGAAGCGCGATACTATATGCTAATCCATTATTACAATCGAGTGTCTGACAAATAAAATAACTACGTGAACGATTGAAGCGACCCGTATTTTGGTCATAAAATTTAAAAATAAAATTAAAATATATGTAACGAAAACACGACCATTGTTTATCCTAAAAATAAATTGTGCGCCACAAAAAGAAAAGTTTAGCAATTAGTTAGTAGTTATATGGGACTTAAGATTAAGAACTTATTCTAATAGTCTAAGGTGTCTACTACTTAAAAGTGCCGTGGGTGTATAATAATAACTAAGAACAAATATTATTACTATTGTGGAATATATAATAACAGAACACAATAGGGTTAAGATATAAAGGTATCGTCGTCCTGTGTAATACCACAAAGCACTATAATAACTAAGAGAAATCAAGCGGTGTGTTTCTTGGATGCCATTTTTTTACTAGCGACGCTCTTCATAGATTACTTTTTTGAACCTATATTAACTTCTGACATAAACCTCAGACTACTACAATAACAAAATTCATATGTAACAAAAACCTCGGTTTGATAAACAGCAAAAAATACAAGCAAGAGTAAAACTATTTGTATGTATTGAGTGTAGTACTTCTACTGCCAGATGGAAAAGAAAAACAAAATCAGAATAAATAAAATAACATGTAGCTGCCTGTTTTATTAGATTACATGCAATTTTGTTGTATTTTTTATTCTTGCCCATTAGCATAATTGTATGTAAATAAAAATATTGAATGCACATACATACATACATAAATAAATGCTATACTATTTTAATTTTTTATACGTAAGAGTGTGTCATAATATTTTTTAATTTGTTTTTTTGTTTTGGGTTTTTGAATGTATTTACTAGAAAATCAGAAATAAGATATTTCATTGTGGTTTTCGTTCATTGTGTCAGGTGTTAAAGTGTGAAGTGTAATATTTTACGTAAATCGTTCAAACTAGTGTTTTTCTTGTTTTATTATAATATTTCAGCAAAAATCATAAATTTTTATTATTTAAAGTTAAAATTAATTTTCATTTTGAAATTAAGATTTTACCATAATTTTCTTTTAATCGAAAATACGAGTAAATTATATACATATTCGATTGAATTTGATTATTTCTTTTCATCTTTAATATGAGTAAACCGTCGGGCGTTAAATGTGCAGTTTTGCATTGCAATTCTAAGCAACGAGACGGTGCTCGCCTATTTAAATATTCCACTAATTATTCAAGCCACGAACTTTGGTTAAAAAATTGTGGCATATTACCATTGAGTAAAAAGCGAATATTTGTATGTTCAAAACATTTTGAGCCCAGCTGCTTTCTAAAGCGGAAGCTTAAACTAACGGCTGTCCCAACGTTATGTCTGCCTCGTTTGGATATTGATGATGGGAGCATTACTTTACAAATACCTTCATCATCAGCGACTGCAATTAATTTAAATAACCGAACCTTCATCGATAAATTAAATTCGGAAGCTGAGTTATATACTCAACAAGTGAATAATATCGAAACTTTACAAGTTTTACCATTACCAGAACCGAGTTTTGATGGTGATATTAGTGTGCAAAGTCTACCCCAACGTGTAAATACACCTACTTTACAGGCCGATTGTACAATTGATGATATAAATTTTGAGACTAAAACTCGTACTCAGCAATTAAACCTACCTTCTGAAGTTTCACCGTTACCAGAACTGCGTTTTGATCCTTCAAATATTAAAAGTTATCCAAAAAAACAACATGAAGAAATCATGTCATTAACCGAAATCTCACAATTGCCGGACCCATATTTTGGCGACGTATTGGAAGTTGAACAGCCCACGTGCAGTTATTGCGAAAGAAATGAAAAAAATGTAGAAGTTTATCGTTCTTTAAATCGAAAGTGTTTTCAACGAATCAATAAACTACGAAATGATAAGTTGAAACTACTAAAAAAAATAAAAACTTAGAGCAACAAAATAGAGTAGCAAAAAGAAAATTCGTAGAATTTAAAAATCAACCAAAGTCAAATTTAAATAATTTAATTGCTAATAAAAATAAAAGTGAACATTCTAAAAATTTTTGTCAACTGTTGCTTTCAGACAGGTCAAAAACGCAGAAGTGGCCAGAACCGTTCAAAATATTAGCTCAAAATATCTACTACCGTTCCCCTAAATCGTACAATTTCATGAGAGACAGGCTAAATTTCGATTTACCGTCGAAAGCTTCGCTTATTCGGTGGCAACCAATAAAAAATTTCTTCCCGGGAACGAATAATACATTAATGCTAACTAAGTTAAAGGAAAAAATTGAAAGTTTAGATATAACACACAGGCAATGCACTTTAATTTTCGACGAAATTAAGATTCGTAAAGATTTAAAATATAATTCAATTCGAGATTGTGTCGATGGGTTTGTTGATTTAGGTGATGATTGTAGAAAGTCTGAAATTGGCAGTTACGTGTGTGTTTTCATGGTGCGTGGTATTGTTGGTAACTGGAAAAACATTTTAAGCTACTACGTCTCAGAAAACGCGATTTCATCAAATTCGTTAACTACGTTAATACAGACTAACTTGAGATTGTGCAGCTCCTTAAACTTAACTGTCAGAGCTTTAATATGTGACCAAGGGTCGAACAATCGAAAAGCTCTAAATAATATGGGAACTAATACTAAAAATCCTATTATAAATCACGACAGCAATTTTGAAATTGTTAGTATTTTTGATCCTCCACACTTATTTAAATCCTTCCGCAACTGCATGCTAACGTCTGATATTGAAACGCCTGGTGGTATAGCTAGCTGGGAAGTTATTCGTGAATTGTACAAATTAGAACAGTCATCTCCAACTCGAATGTGTCCAAAACTAACAGACAAGCATGTTAATCCAGGCCATTTCGATAAGATGAAGGTCAAACTATCCACTAAGTATTTAGTCGAAGCGTTGTGGCTGGAATAAAAACAGCATTCGAATTAAATAAGTTCTCTGATACCGCGAGAAAAAAGGTACCCGCCACTTTAATTCTTTTTGACAATTTAGACAAATTATTTGATTGTTTGACATTCAAATTCCTTAACGAAATGTTAACTTATATGCAAACAATTAAATTAGTTAACCAAAATAAAGTTTACTCATTTGATGGGATGGTTCAAACTATTCGCGGAATTCTCTCACTGCTTAGGTCTTTAACGCACGAGAACCTTAATATAAAATATTTACTTACGTCAAGACTAAATCAGGACGCTTTGGAAAATACGTTTTCTTTAATTAGATCTGCTAATGGAAATAACTTCAATCCATCCGTTCAAGAATTTAGCTACACAGTCTCTAAATTATTATCTATTAAATACCTCACACCATTCACGACACTATCAAATTGTGAAGAAGATATTGATGATAACCTACTAGAAGTTATTCGAGAAGATAGAGCCCTTGACAAATGCTTACAAGAAAGTTTTGAAACGCCAAATTCTAGCTTAACTTGCACAAATAATGACCAAAACGCAGAAAACGATTTAGACGAATATTTAGTTGTAATTGAAATCGAGGAAGAGTTTACCGATACAGGATCATTAGTTTCTACATCAGATCCATCAAATAGGTATTTTACAGGTTATTTGGTAAATAGAATTTTAAAAAAATTTAATTGTGCTGCTTGTGCAATAACACTTTTAAAAGAAAATGACTACGTAGAATGCACTTCTGAGCTTTTAATAAAGCACAAAAATTATATGTCAGATTGCTTTGGAAAACTACAAGCACCTTCTCAATCATTTTTTAAGCTATGTCGAAAGCAAATATCTATATTTGATAATTTTTTTAAATCGCATGCCCATATTGTGGGCTTGAAATGTAATGTGGTTAATATTCTATTAAATGAACAGTCTGACAAAAGCTTTTATAATAATAATCATTCCTGTTATAACCATCGTGTGGAGTTGCTGAATTTAATGATTTTAATACTGATCAGAAAACACTGTAAATGGCAAATGGAACGAGCCAAATTAAATAAAATATAACCGGGATATGGACCAACTAAACGACAGTGGAGAACAACATTAGATTAAATTATGTGTAAAGTTGTTATAAATAATAATTAATAAAAGTTGTTATTAAATTGATTTTTAGTATTTTTTATTTTTATTGACACCTATCCTATGCTCGATTTTCATTGGCGTTACAATATATCGGGATTCATATTTTGACAGCTTTACCAGCTGTTCCTGATTTTACTTCCTGCACATCATGGGGGCGGAATAAAAATTGTCGATTTAAATTGGATTTTTCAATCAAATTCATATCAGTGACTATGATTTCACCACCATTGCTGCCTAAACTAATCTCGAAATTTTTGATCAGTTCACATCCAATTGCGCCAGCGCCAACATTAAAATATATGAAGGATGAGATAATTTGTTATAAGTTTACCATCGCGTTATGAATCACCGAGTGACGCCATGTGGATTCTTATCGTAATTTGCCAAGTTTATCCTGGAATGTTTTACCAAATCCAGCAATTTTTCCATCATACCGGCTGCCAATCGGTTTAACATCATCTTCTGTTGGACGTTGGTTTCTCCTTTGCAAAACACTCGATGGCATTAAACTACAAATATTGGAAATAGGTAAAAATGTATCATTTCGTTCTTTCTTAAATTATTGGCCACTGATGCCGCCAAGACATGCGTTGATTGGGTCTAACTTGCCGACACAAGTCTATAAGAATATTATGATCTGGGGATATTATTTAATAGAAATTGAGATATTATTCAAAAATATAGTTCGTATTACCTTAGCGAACGTGACGACCAAGTCCTCAATCAACTCTCTACATCTGGTCAAATTCCATTGTCAGTTTTTAAAAACTGTTGCTCCGCTTCACACCATGGCTTTGGGAGCCTGCCATGTTTCGCCTGGAGTATGTATATTGCATCGATTGCAATATGCAAAGTAGGTGGATGTTCAAATTTTCCGTAATCAAAGATTACATATTCGGGATTTTTTTGAGCCTCAGCGAGAGGTTTATATGAAATCTGTGTTGACATTTTAACATGGTTTAAAAATTGTGTCATATTACCATTAAGTAAACGATGATTTTGAATTGAACAACGAACACTTCAGAAATATCTTTTCTTGATTTTGAGGTACATAATACAAAAACCAAAAATACAAATTAAAAAATATTACAACACACACTTATGCCTAAAAAATTAAAATAGAACAGTATTTATTTATGAATGTATGTATGTGCATTCGGTTTTCTTTATTTACATACAATCAGGTAATGGTCAAGAACAAAAAATACAAGAAAATTACGTACAATCTAATGAACCAGGCAGCTACATGTTATTTTATTCTGATTTTGTTTTCTTTTCCTTCTACTGCTACTATACTCAATACAAACAAATAGTTTTATTCTTGCTTGGTATTGTTTGTCTGTTAAAACAAAATGAATGAAAATAAAAATAATATTACACAAGAATAAAATATTTGTACGCATACACGCATAGTAATGTAAAAGGAAATTGGTTTCTTGATTAAATATTTTGTCGTCATCTTTTTGCGGCGCCTGTTGTTTAGCTTGACTTCTCTTAATTATTATAGTGCTTTGTGGTAATACCTATAAATGAACTCCGAAAAAAAATAAAAAATGTATTAATAAATGAAAAGTAATAAAAGGTCATAATTTGTGCGGCCATTACAAAATAATATACAACAACAAACAAAAATAACAATTTAATTACAAAAATTTAAGTACCAATATTTGACTTCATATGCCGACATAATTTTATAATAAACTACCTAACTTAACGGATGTTAAGTCGAGCAGCTGATGTGGATACGACCGACACCTTGCAGTAATTCCACCTTACGGTAAATTTTCTAACATTTATAATTTTTTAGTTTTATATTTAAACCTTATTATAAGTTACCCTAATTTTACTATATAAAGCTCTCACTAACAATTAATTAAGAGAAAAAAATAAACAGTCCGGACTTCCCCTCCCTAAGATTTTCTTTATTGGTTAAGTTTAGTTAAGATTCATTTCGAAGTTTTGTTCTGTAAAGCTTCCAGTTATGTAAAGTAGATTAGTAAAACTGTCGCCCGCTATTCCAGAAATATAAAACATGTTACTCAAAAGTGGTAGCAACAGTTTTATTTTGGGATTTGTGTTATTATTCTGCCTTTCTATTTGAATTAACTTCTAATTTTATTCACCTTTCGGTTTATACTTTATTTTTCTTTATGTTTTGGCTAGGGAATCCAAGTCGGTTCTACCCGACTTCGTGTAGTTGGGCCATTACTTACCCCCCACAGACTTCGGGAAATGCTGCAAGCAACTGAAACCGACAACCCTCCTATGCATCTCAACGAAAATGGAAAAAATAGAAACGTATGTTTGTAGAAATCGGTGGGGTAATGGTAAAAACACGGAACCGAAAGTTGGGTACCCGAAATTCGGGTAATTGGATTCCCTAGTCGGGTAATTGGATTCCCTCCAACGTATGGGATATGTACGTTTATGTTTTTTCCATTTTCGTTGAGATGCATAGGAGGGTTGTCGGTTTCGGTTGTTTGCGGCGATGCCCGATGGTTTCGGATGTCTCTGGGGGTGAATAATTGTCCAACTACACGAAGTCGGGTAGAACCGACTTGGATTCCCTAGTTTTGGCGATCTAGTTATTGGAACAAAATGAATAAGTGAAAAAAAAAATTATTAAAATACTGGTGATGTTGGGGAAAAGATAAGATACATGTAAATATGGTGATCCGTTATACTTCCCGCGGTAAACTCAAGATCGGTGCATACTTCTGCAACCCTCACGACCCTCCGCGAGCTCTAGCCGGCTAACAAATACCGCTCAGAAGTATTTGTTCCTGCTCCGATAATCTGTTAACGGTTCGTCGAAATTCGCGATAGTAAGGTAAACAACGTATGACGATCCGTTACAACATCTAAGTCATTTCAGAAAAAATAATAACCAATGCCGCATAATGTAATGTAAGTATAGTAGTATTCAAATCTCGCTGGAATTCTGACAGTTCTCGCGTAGGAAAAATATGGCGGATACGCAGTGATGTATTAAGTATAATAATACCAGTTTATTGTTTAAATTTTTATGTTGTATTTTTATTACTTAACTGTATAATTTAACTTTGTAGGAATCACTGACACTTTTGAAATTAATATTTAATTCGATAAGCAACGAATTAATTCATAATTCCATTAAATTGAAAACCTATTTTGCTTTTTTATGTTGTTATTGTTTTGTTCGATATGAATGACATTTGGTTATTTATGTTTCCCTAGTTCGTACCAAAATTAAATGTTGGCATTGTTTCCAAAGGCGTGCAATTTTTTTATAGATGTATTAATTTTCACTTGAAATATCATTGTAATAACATTAATACATTAATACATAATGAAACATTCAAAATCATGTATTAATACATTAATACATGATTTTGAATGTTTTGTGTATTAAAAGTGAATTATAATTCTTTTTAATGGTTATTTATTATTTTATTTAGGTTTACTATCTAAGATAAATGCGACCGATCAAAATTTTTATAATTTTTTTTTCTACATCACTGAAAGCTGCGCAGAACAACTAAAAAAAATTTTTTTTTTAAGATCTGAATAGGACTATATGTACACGCAATAAATTTTATTTTTAATTTATTTTAGTTGTTTGAATTTAGTTAAGTTGATGAATTGTCACGCAGCGATGTTAACGTTTTCCCAGAATATGTATTACCTGCAATAGCGCCTCTAGCATTGGATGAAACTGCCTCGAAAGATATTCGGTAATCATAATGTAACTCGTTTTTCCGAAATTGGACCCTTTATTAAGGCACTGGAGGATCGTAACAACCGGGTACGAGAGAAAGTATCCAAAGGAATCTTACCACAGTTCAGGTATTCGAGGATTGCATCTCTGTAGCTCGAAGTTGTGTAATTTATAAATTTTATTGCAGTTGGCCGAATTCCCAACCGCTGATATAATTCTGTACGAATCCCTCCATAGCCGTACATTGTAAGTGTCTTTGCTAAAATGTTCGCTTAGAAATTAATTAGTTTTTTTTTTAGTTATTGCTAGACAAAGATGGCTGGGCCACGTTGATAAATATGACAAGAAATCAGGCATTCATTACTATATATCAAATTTGATAATTTTATTAGTTTCAAGTATTTGGCGATCTTATGGTACTAAATATGAATAACAGAAACTAATAAAAAAATTATTATCAGCCTGATCACAAAATTTGCGATATATTTCATAACAAAAAATTTTATTGACATCCTGATTAATTTAAAATAAACATAAACATTTTAAAAATTAATCATATATGTAGTAATCAACCACTGGCATTAATTGTATCCCACTTTAAATACCGTACTTTTAAACTGTTTGATTGTGCGCAACTAACTGGCAATTGGGCAATGAATGATCATTGCTACAATTTCACCCGGACTCTGTTGTTAACTTAGCCAACGTACGCGCCAAAAATAATCTGGGTTCTTGAATCCGAGCATGTGGATTATTCTGTTTCGGTTGTGCAAAATTTAATTGTGAACGCTTGCTCGATATCCCGGAACATCCTCAATTTCAATAAAATGATCCGTCGAATTATGCTTTCATGGTTTGGTAATTCAAACACTTGAATTAATCCTTGCAATCAGCTTGGCCAAAATATGGCATAGTTGGAAGTAAACATTAACAGCGAATCGCAAAAAAATTGTGTCAGCCATTCCAACAGCTACAACCTTTATAAAAATGTTCTAAAACCTTTCCCACATTTGTTTTCAAACCAGTTACGTCATCCAACAACTTCACAACCTAAACAGTCAAAACAGCACTTACAATATACGGCTACGGAGGGGTTCGATATAGAATTATATCAGCGATTGGGAATTCAGCCAATTGCAATAAAATTTATAAACTAGACAACTGCGAGCTACAAAAATGCAAGAGTTTGCTGATCACATGCACTAATAGTAATACACATCACCCAGAACTTTTATTTAAACCTTTCTCTGAGGTTTTGATGTAATATAAATTTTTAATCTGTCAATATTTTGACATTACCTGCACTGTTAATTTTTTTTTAAATATCTTGATATAATAGATGTCACTAAAATGAAATTTTATAACAATTGTCTTTTATTTATTAATTTATATGTAAACGAATAATTAATCTCGAAGTTACTACAACAAAGTAAAATCTGAGACAACCTAAAACAGATATTTCATCCTATGTAAACGTAAAAATTTAAACTGTGATTTCATTTTCTGTAAATCGCCGCATACAATCAAACGTATTTTGTTTTTTGCGTATACGTATACGCAGTTTATCGAAAAATCACAGATACAACGATGACATTGGAATTATCAGAAGTTTGTTTTGTTTTCATTTTTTAGTTCAAATGAAAAATCTAATTTGATTGTCTAAGGTAAAATTATAAATATTAAATAAAAGCTTGAAAGTTGCATATGAGCGAAATCACGCCTGAATGATATACTCAAATTTTATTCAAAATCGCAAATTTGATTTGACTTTTTTCGACTGGCAAACAGTTTTATAGAAATAATGAATAATTATCAATTTATTACGCAACTTATGACACAAATATTATTCAGTTATCGACGTAGTCGACGTTGTCGACGAGTTGTCGACGATGTCGACGAGTTTTCAACGTTGTCGATGAGTTGTTGACGTTGTCGACGAGTTGTCGACGAAATCATGTAAAAACTAGTAGTCGACGCGTAATTACCCATCCCTGGGATAACGAGGCTGCTTTAAAATATACGACCATAGCGGATGAACTAATACATCAAGGTTTCTACAAAGACGAAGAAATTTTCAACGTTGATGAAACCGGATTATTTTATAGAAAAGTTGCCGTCAGGCAGTTTTATTGCAGGTAATGAAAGGCCTTGGCCTGGTTATAAAATTTTAAAAGTCTGTCCCACACTGTCATTGCAACAAGGGATTTCTAATTAAAACCGATGTTTGTGTACTGTGGAGAAAATCCTCAAGCCCTTAAAAATGTTTCCAAAAACGATCTTCCAGTGTTGTGGCGTTCAAATAAGAAAGTGTGGGTTTCAATATCTTTATTTGAAGATTGGTTCACAAATAATTTTTGCCTTACAATAGAAGGTTTATGCAAAGAAAAGGGATTGCATTTTAAGCTTTTCTTGATTTTGGATAATGTCCCTGGTCATCCGACTGATTTGGTATATTTTGACAACATATAAAACGTCAAAGAAAATAAAGGGGCGAAGCATGGCATGAAGTTAGGGCGAGCAATATGAGAGCGGTATGGACACATATTTCTACGTTGCTCAAATGATTTCGTTGGTTTTCAAACCGATTTTGCACAAGTCACTAATATGATAGAAGAAATTATACAGGAATTGGGTTTTAAGGAGCTGGATTTCACCGACCTAATTCAGTGTATTGAACCAAATACCAAACGAATTAGATAATGAAACACTCATCAATACAGGTGAACAACGAGCCTATGCCGAACGGGAGAACAATTTAGACAACGAAAGACTGCGTGTTGAAGTTCCCCACAGATATTAAGCAGGGAACAACTAACAAAAATTGTCGGGATGTTTGGAAAATTGTCTGAGTTCATCGGTGAAGTTATAGCAAATCTATCTTCCAATTCTTACAGATTAAAATAAATTTCGAGGTTAGCCTATATTTTTTGTTTTGTTCAATATTTATTTAAGTTTTGCGAAACATCTTTTTTTAACCAAGAGTAACTGATTAACCTGACTATCCAAGGCATTACTGTATTTAAGTTTGATAAGGTGAATTAATTATTATTTGCTTTTTAAACTACCCAAAACCACAAGATTGACATTTCGCAGATATAAACTTGCACAGAGCTAAAATTAATTCTATTGTTCGTATCGATCCATTTGAAAAGATCACGAATTAAAAACTAAACTATCGACAAATCATCCGGAAGTAAAAATTTCACCACAGCGATCTCATTCCACACTTATCATCAAATGAAATTGTAAAATCTGTAGTAAAATTTTACCTAGCGGCATGCTTCATCAAATTGGCAAAGTAAGTTCAGCGTCCGTTTGGCAAAATTTTGCATGACAAAATATTTTCTCTACATAATATTCGGGGATAGTTGTAAAGCACAGACTAAAGTAGCACAATAGTCTTTAAGGCGCACCTTTTATTTCCAAGAATATTTAACTTGTTCTCATTTTCAGTACATTTCGAAAGATTAAGTACAAAGTATTCCAAAATCTAATAATAATAAAATATACCCAAAGCTCTATATGTTATTCCGATATAAACTTAAAGCACAATGTATTATACACGAATCTATAAAATACATAAACAAACACGAATTAAAAACTATTTTCGTATTGAATAAATTATGTTACTCAGTAAACAATATAATACAATATTGCATTTCAAATGGCCATTAATGTCTCAAAACGTGTACACAAAAAATACAAGTTGAGAGGTAAAATTAGAAAACAAATAATCAACAAAACATTTCGAATGAAAAGCTTAAACTCGTAACATTGAAATATTAAACTCAGATTTTTATGGCTGTGTGAATTATATTTATTTGTATAATAAGTGTGTGTGTGTAAATAAAGCACTCGTCGGAATAACGATAATTCGTATAAAAGGATCAACACATTATTTTTCCATTATATATGCCGCTCTTTAAAATTTATAATTAATTTCATGTTTCATGTGCTTTGATTGTTTATTGTATGCTTATTATTAGGTTGTCTCACACAATCACGCCACTAAAGCAATATTTGCTTGTATTATATCTATATCATGTAATCTAAAAATCGATATAAAAAAAACTGTATCTGTTAATAAGGATTACCTAATTTATAAAGTATTTCACATAAGCTTTACAAATAAAAAATTTTAGTTTAGTAAGCATTCATATGTGTACTAAAAATTTGCGCTGATTAAATTTTTGTAAACTTTCCCAAACATAAAAGCAATATTTTTCCCCTCTTTCTATTTTTCGTGCTACAATTTAAATAACGCTATCTGTATAAAATGTATTAAAAAAATATTAAATTCGAAAATTTTACTCACCAAATAAAATAAGCAAAAATAGGTGAATGTATTTTCGGATCATACTGATGTCTTCATCTGCAAAAAATAATAAAAAGCTTGTATTAGAAAATGTGTACTAAAACTATTTGGTTTGGGTATTGGTTGACATTAATAGTTCGCTATATTTACACGAGGATATATTTTATAATTGTTTTAGTAAAAATGTTATTGTGTCTAAGCTAAGCTTTTGCATGTTAATTTATTAAGCTTCATATTTTTGTAGCACTAAAATTCATTAGTTGGAATGTAAGCTCGTAGAAGTATGAAAACAAATATTTATGAAAATTTGTATATCTCACAATAGATGACATACCAAAAGCTATATACTGTAAATTGATTTGTTATTGGTATAATTATAATTTAAATCTGAAAAGAAAATTCAGTTAATGTAATATATTTGCGATATATAACATTTGGTAACATTATAATCATTTTAATGATGAAAATAATGCTAAAATTTGTGCTACGCTTATTTTGGGAGATAATGTGAGATTTCTGATGTTATTATCACAACAGAAATCCCATAGATCCGATTAATCCGATTAGTTTAATTGGGATAACCTTCACATTACAAAAATAATTTCGTTCTCCTTCAGAATTGGTCGAAATTAATCCTAAAACGGGCCATTTCACCATTTAAGTGCGTTATGAAAAGAGTGCGTTGATGTATAGATTTACCAAGGTAGAAAATATCGCAGTTTTTTCTAGCCAAATTGCTTATTTAGATTTATATGACATGATAAGACCACGAACCAATGTTAAACTCGATTTACTGAGCATATTGACCAAGACTCATGATTAAACCTACTTCAAAATCGGTCGTAGAAAACGTTTATTTCATCCCAAGTTTCAAATATTCAATTATGAAAAGTTTTATAAGAACGATTTCTGGAAATAAAACATTTTATTAATATTCTCTGCAATCCAGACAGATCAACACGTAATTTATTACGTTGATTACATAGCGGTTTTGGGGCCCCTGACGTCAACAATGTAAACAACGTCGACGATCTAGGAAATAATACTAGAAAGTAAGTTTTCTAATATTGTTTTCTTTATTTTACGTTTATCAGACTGGCGGTAAAGTTGCCGACTAGCTATTGAACTTATCACGCAGTTAGTATGATTAGCACAGTTAAAATTCTACCACAAATAAAAAATAACCACAACCTTTCAGCAGCGATGAAAATGAATTTATTTATTTTCCATTTGGCCCGATTTAATATAGTATCCATTTCCATCATCCAATCTAATGTACCTGGTACATTAGAAACGATCACAGTTAAATGTCAAAATATTATGGAATAAATTCCAGAAAAATCCTATCAATAATCTCGCTGACGAACTTTATCCAAGATTATTCTACATAAAATTGGAAATTCTTTAGTATTTTGCTCAAGGAATAAAATCGTATCCCTTAAAACCCTGAATATAACAGTCATAAACCAGTTAATATAATATACAGAATTTTCAGAAATGGCGAATCAGTTAACAGACTACTAAAAAAAACCCTTGATATTTCATTGGTCGGAAAATTGCGAAAACTCTTTTCAAATCTTAAAAGAAAAACTGACAATTTCGCCAACCTTAACTTATCCAGATTTTAATAAAACGTTCAGACATACGACTAATGCGAGTGATTACGGCTTTGGCGCTTTGCTTAACTAGAAGCGGAACCAGGATGACTTACTAATAGATGGCGCTGGCTATCACTAGCCGTTAGTGACCGACAATAAATTATTACGAGAATATATTAAAATTCATAATCCCACCTTTTGCTTACTACGGCGCTAAAACACTAATGTCAACGTTACATAACTAGAGCAAAAACAACTTAAAGATAAGTCAGAAGTGGGACTTGTATGAAAATGCGATACCATCAGATATAAGTAGCAGTGACGGTAAAGAGCCAATTAGGAGAATAAAAATAGGGTTAAATTAAAAGTTGTAATTATTGGACTCAAACATCGCTCGTTTTTTATATGTTGTTGAGTTGATGAGTTGTTGAGTCGGGGATTTCCCGAATTGGTTTCTGCACTCGCGGCTAAATTGTGTATTATGAAAATTAGTTGGTTTGTTATTGATATACTTAGGTTATAATGGGTTTGGTTTTATCATTGGTGTTGCAACCGCTATAGGATCAAGTCGTGAGATTCATTGTAAATTTTATTGTGGGATTGTGGCTGGATGTTGAATCTTTTGGATACTGGTTAGTTCCCATTGGTATTTCAATTGATAAGGCTGCGGTTTATGAATATTTTAATTATGATGTAGTGGGTATTATGTATTTGATCATGGTACGAATAAAAGTAGAAATTATGATCAGAGGGGCTTGAAGGCTTGAAGTCAAAGTGTTGGGCGCAAGTATAGATAAGCGATTCTTTTGATTATCTACATTCTTAAATTTCGTGACTGTTTGCAATATCTGCAAACTTTATTGTTTTGTTTGTGACATTTTTGGGAAATTTATTTCACGGTTATCTAGAAGTTATTTTTCAGCAGTTTCTGTACATGAATCGTGATTTCTGTACGCAATAAATTTGGCAAACTGTGCCATTGAGTTCAAGGATACGTTGCGGGCAATATGTACAAGTTTTTGAAATTCATTAATTTTTTGGTCGATAAAAGCCGTATATTTGGAATTAAAATATTACGAAAGTTAAGAGTAGTTAGGATTTTGGGACGATTCATTAAATGCGGGATATAATGTGGATTGTTTTTGGTTTTCTGACTCTAATTTACTTAATCTCGGCCAACGAGAAAAACAACGATCTCTGGTGAATCTAAAACTTTTTTCAATAATTGGGGGATTCCAGTATTTTAGACCAAAATCGGTCCACCAGAACTAGCAGCTTCCATAGGATGTGTTTTGTTTTTTGCGAATATTTTTAAAAGTATATCATTTACGACTAAGAATTAAAAATTCAGTTTTCCAAAATTTAAGCGAAAATGGATTGATTGATCAAGATGGGCTTTGACTTGATTTTTTTCATAAATTGAAAGGCCCAGGGATTATTGAAGAATCAATTGGAAGCAAAAGATTGTCAATTTCAAAAAATCATTTTTTAAATTTTACCAGAAATGATGAGGTTTGATAAGACAAACTTTATTTAAACAAAATTCGACATCTCCTCGGTGGTCCTTGAAAAAATTTGACGGAAATCTGTTTACCGGAACTGGCAAAGTTGTTCAATGATAAACATTTACAAAACCAAAAAACAGTTTAAAGATTTAATAAATGTAAAAGCAATATCAAAAAACAAGAGATCACCTTGCTGGTTTTCTGAAATCTGATTATACAAGAAAGTTTTACCGAAGTATTATAAATATTTTCTTAAAAGCGATTTTGCTAATGGGACTTCCAAAAAATTTAAAATATTTATAAGTCAAGAGCACCATTCTTGTAATCGGCTCGTTCTGACTGAGGCCTTGAATAAAAACATTCATCCATGGAAATTAGTGCAGAGCAGAGCGCAGAAATCTAATTGTACAGCCTCAATTCTTTGTATGTTCACTCCTAGAGTATAAAATGGATTGACATTTAATCAAATTCAGATGAAGACTATTTTTAGCACACCAATTTATGAAGCTATTAAGATCATTATTAGGAAAACATCGGTGGAACTTGAAATTTCTCGGTGAATTTTCATATCGTCGTCAAAATCAACGTCGTTCAAAAATCGGCATTGGCGAAAAATCTTCTTAATTTCTTAAAATCGCTTAAACCAGGATCACCCTGAGGTACCTCGGAAGTACCTATAAAATTAGCAGATATTTATGATCTAAAGCTCGCCTGATGCGGAACTATAAAAGAGTATTGCTTTATTGACGGAAATATTCAGGGCGAGATTCAGATTTGAAATAAAATTGTAAGTGATTGAGCTAAGTTACCAACACAATTTTTTAAAACGATAGAATGCAAAATATCAAGGCCAGTGGAAAAATCATTTTTAAGCTTGACAATCGTTCTACCCTCAGTACCATTATCAAAATTAATAGAATCCATAGATGTTTGAGTTTTGTTAGTCATGTAATTGAAATGGTCTGCATCGATCTCAATATCGTTATTCTAATAAAATTTGCGAAAAAGTCAAATATCCATCTGATTTCTTCTTGGGGGTTATGAATAGCCAAAAATGGCTTGGGTTAGTGATTATTTTGGACTGCATCAGAACGATGTAATCATTGCTCAGTTCATGAAACAAGTATGAAAATTCATATAATTTAAGTAATCCGAATTCATTAGCGTCTTCAAGAATTTAGTCCAGTTATTATTTCTTGGATTACGCAATGAACGTAATTCCCTGTTGTGCCATGGAGTAAGTGCCAGTTTATTTCTTCGCCTACGAAAAGTAAAACTAGGTGAAGTTTCACAGTAAGCGTTAAATCTATACTAAAATTCTAAGTAAACAGGTAGTTTCTGTTTAGATTATTCATGATGTTGCTGACCTCCACTAAACTAGAATTAGAAAAGTGATCAGTCATCAAAGTTTCCGTTGCACATCGGGCATTAGCAGCAATGTAATGGGTATTATACTCAGGTTAAAATCGTGCATAAACTCTCTAAATTATTTTCATGCAAAAATAATGTCTCGGTACATAATTTTGATGTGAAATTTTGACATTTGATTTTGTTTGAGAAATTTTCTGTGTACGGCATTATTTTATAAGTGAATAAATTTTACTTATTTGGTTTAAAATTATAAGCTTAAGAAACTATGAAAGAATCGTTTGAATTGCTGTTTTTATAATATGAAGATATACCTGGAGGATACGTCAGCGAGGAAATCGTCGGAAATAAAGGAATCAGCCGAAAAAAGACGAAAATAAAATATTTGATTTACGAATGGTGAAAAAAGTAAATTTACGCGGATAATTCAAATACAGGGCCTATTTTTTAAATCAACCTGAGAAAGCAGTGCGCTTATGTAATTAACTTAAGTAATTCTACTCTGCACACTGTCTTTTTATTTGCAAACTGTGTTTACACCGCGCATGCTCGGTTCTTCAAATTTTACTCTAAAATCAATGTAATACCATAGACAGGTACAAAAGTTATCGCGATTTCTTCCAATCGCGATTGCATGTCATGCGATTTTATAATTATGGTGACAGACACAAACCTGATTTTGTAACTGTGCAAACGTTCAAATTCATATTTAATTAATGAAATAACTTCTTCAAAGTTGAAATTAGTATTGAGGTTAAAATAAATAATTCATATATTCTTATTATTGCAGTTTATTTTACCGGTTTTAGCAACACTAGTTCTCAGGAAAATATATCGCAATTTAAAGAAGATATACACCGACAATCGATATATTACTGACGAACAATATAAATCCAATTTCAATTCCAAATGTTGACTCTGATCTTGCAAAAGATCATAATTTCGTTAAATTTAACATTTTTCATAAATGCTTACATTCCTGATCATAACTTATACGATTACAGTCGGGCAAACTGGAATTCGATTAATAATTTTTTAAATTCAAAAATTAATTTAATCAATTTAAGTTCAATAAATATCACTGATACTTGCCAAATTGATGGGCCAAAATCTCCGTCGTATTTTCAGTATTAGCTAACAATAATACAAATAATTCCCAACGACCAATCTCCCCTCCCTGACCGCACGCGGGGAGTCACCATCCATATTATTATTATTTTTTGAATATAATTTCGGGGAAATTATAAACAAGGATATCATTCTACTAAATTAAAAATTAAAAAAAGAAAGAAAACGGAAAAAATAAAATTATTAACAATTAATCGAAATAAAATATGTATTTAAAGAGCTATTGTTAGGAAATTGAAATGGATGAATCTATTTATACTGAATTTAGGAGAATGATACCCTGCCGCAAAAAAGGAGAGACCAACCGCTGGTTCGCTTAGAGCAAGCAAATTTTAAACTGGGAAAAAAAGCGGAAAATAGAGAAAATAAAAAAAAATAAAAACAAAGTTAAAAGAGAATAAAATTAAAAGAGACGCAAAGAATAAAATTAAAAGAGACGCAAAAAAAAACAAATGTTAGAAATTATAAATACTCGATAGAGTATTTAAGTCAAATAGATAAAAGAAATAAAATTAATCTAAAAATAAAATAAAAATTGCCTTATCGATTGGTGGAAAACAGTAATCTCTTAATAGCGACCTTGCTAATGTGGTAGTCGAAAAGTACGAAATATTTATTAGTCTCACGCAGCATTCTTGTCATAGGCTCGTTCTGGCCGTAGGTCGTTCTGTGACGGGCAATTCTAAAAGCTGGTGTCGTTCTCACACCGCGAGCATTTACATTAAGATTTACCTTATCGAGCAGAGCTGAAGAATCTACACCGCTAGATAAGAGTTGATGAATGAAAACGATGTCGGCAACAGATCGTCGCTTACTTAGTTGCTTCAAGTTAATAAGCTCTAAGCGGTCGAGATAAGGAGGCAAATTATAAACGTCCACCCAAGGTAGTCCACGCAGAGCAAAGCGCAAAAATCTACGTTGAACCGCTTCAATTCTTCGTATGTGTACTCCATGGCAAGGGGACCAAACCTGACTGGCATAATCGAGCAGGGGTCAAACAAATGTCATATATAGAGCCCTCGTAACATAAGGGTTCAAAAATTCTTTAGACCAACGTTTCACAAATCCAAGCGATGAGTTTGCTCTGTTGACAATAAAATCGATGTGATCCCTAAAGTTTAGTTCATGGTCACAAACTACCCCTAAGTCCCGTATGGTTAAAACGTTTACAACAACAGCGCTGTTGATGGTATACTCTCGACTAATGGAATTTGCGCGTTTTCTTGAATATGTTATGAATTGGCATTTACTCACATTCAGATCAAGATTATTTTTAGTACACCATGTTGAGAAGTTATTGAGATCATTCTGGAATAAGTTAACATCGATGGAACTTGAAATTTGCCTGTAAATTTTCATATCGTCCGCATAAATGGAAATTGACTAGTTTTTGATAATGAAATCGACATCGTTAATTGATAAAATGAAAAAATAGGCCCAAGATGACTGCCTTGCGGTACCCCGGAAGTAGCTTTAAAAGGAGCAGATATGAATGACCTAAAGATCACCTGGTAACTACGATTCCTCAGATAAGAGTCCACCCATAGTAAGAATTGAGGTCCGAAACCGAGAGCCCTGAGTTTAAACAAAATTATCTTATGGGAAACCCTATCAAACGCCATGCTGAAATCCGTTGTAATAACATCAACTTCCTTTCCAACTTCCATGACGTTCAAAGTGTCAGAAGCAAAAACGGTTAGATTGGTTGTGGTAGATCGTCCTCTAAGGAAGCCATGCTGATTCATTGAAAACAATGTTTTACATTGGAAGCAAAGAGAATCGTACACAATACCCTCGAATAACTTGGGGATGCAGGACAGTTTCGCAATTGTCCTATAGTTAGAGACGTCTGATTTACATCCCTTTTTGTTGGTTGGAACTATAAAGGAGTCTTTCCATATTGATGGGAATATTCCGTAGGAGATCGACTTTTGGAACAGAATTGTAAGCGGCTGTGCTAAGCTACTAACACAGTTTTTTAAAGCTATAGAAGGCAATCCATCAGGGCCCGCGGAGAAATCATCTTTTAGCTTGTTGATGCTCCTTACCACAGTTTGAAGATCGACTTGAATAGAGACCGGAGACGCTAGAGCGCAGTTATTTATGTAACTGAAGTAAGCCGCATCAGGCTCGATATCGTTATTGGAGTGGGCGCTATTAAAAAAATTTGCGAAAAAGCCTGCAATGGTTTTGGGGTCATCAGAGCTATGATCGCCGAACTTCATCATGGAAGGATATCCATCTGATTTCAATCCGAGTCCAATCTTGTCTTTAAAATTTTTTTCCAGCTTTTGTTTCTTTGATTACGCAGTGATCGCAGTTCGCTGTTATACCAGGGTGGAACTATCCGTTTGTGTCTTCGTACAGTATAAGAAATGGACTGTTGAAAGCATTCAACTATCGCGGCATAAAAACTGAGAGTTTGGGTTTTCAGGTTGTGATTATTATCGAGAATGATGTTAAAATCGACGCTAGCTAATAATTCATTGAGCTTCTTAAAATCGGCTTTGCGGAAATTAAAACTGGGTGAAGTTTCGCAGTTATCGTTAACTCTACATAGTTCCCTGGAAAATGAAATTAAAAGAGGCGGATGATACAAGTCAATTGTACAGAGAACCAGATTTGTTTCCAAGTCAAGCCTGTTGAGATTATTCTTGATGGTACTGATCTGCATCAAACCGGAATTAGAAAAATTATCAGTAATCAAAATCTCAATTGCAGATCGTGCATTCTCAGCAACGTAATGGGTATTGTCCTCGGATTGTGTCCAAATAAGGTCCGGGAGGTTAAAATCACCGACGACGAAAAGGTCATCTAAAATAACAGTATTATCAAAAAGGAAATCAACAGCATCTACGAGAAGCTGGTAAGTGTCCGCATGACTATTAGGGCGTATATAGCAACACAGAATATAAATGTGTTTATTCGTATAACCCGTGTTGATTGTAACGCAAACCAGCTCGATATTGTCAGTATTTAGGATTATTACAACTGAGCTATCGAACTTAGCATGCACCGCAATAAGAACGCCTCTACCATGCAGTACACCATCGAAAACCGAACCATCTTTGCGGAAAACGTTGTAATCTGACGTAAAGTATTCATTACTGTTAAAGTCATTAGTTAAATTTGTTTCAGTAAGCGCAAAAATGTCGTAAGAAAGGGCTTGAGTTTGCAGAAATACTTCGCGGGATTTTGTTCGAAGTCCCCTTACATTCTGGTAATAAAGGGACGAATAATTCAGTTTTTTTTGGTTTGTTTTGGTACGAGTATAATTATTATTAGCACGGAGATCGACAAATTCGTGCAGGAACGTTGATTCAGGCCAAGATGCTGGGGACATTAGTGGGTCAAACAGAGCTTCTGGGACCGTCACTTTGAAGGAGGAGACATGACCATTATAGCGAGATATATTTTTACATTGTACTTGGTTCGAGCCAACTCTAATGTCAGGCAGATTCAAATTGGAATTAATGTGTGCAAGAATATCTGCGTTTGTTGTCGAGATATTGAGCCTGGACACGAATATATTCTTATGCTTAGGAGCTGCTCTGAGTTGACGGGGGGGGGGGGGGGTCTATATATATTTTCAGGGTTATTGGAGAAGTGAGCGGATATAGGGGCTATATAGTGTTGGAGGTGTAGAATTGTTGATTGAAGTAGTGTGAGAAACGGGCGCTGCCGATGATGTAGGTGAAATACGGCTGTTGTTTGACTGAGAATTTGTTGATAGAAGTTCATGTTGAAGGGAGATGGCATTTGGAGGAGCTTCTGTTGCTGTAGGCTGGTTTGTTATCACGCAATTCATCAATTCGCTACAAATTTCCTTCGTAGTTTTAAGTTCATTCTCAAAACAGGAGATAGATGAATGTATATGTTCGGAGATGTTGATAGTGTTTTTCTTAAAACCATCACTAAGAGCGAAGCTGAAATCATCGAATTTACGAGAAAGGCCTGCTATATCCTTCGAGTGTGATAATAAGTGTTCATTAGTGAGCTGGCTGTGATTCCTTAATTCACTTGTAAGTTGATTGTTGTGTTGTTTAATTAGTGACATATTCGTATTCACGTCCGAAAAAATTAAATCAAATTTTTTGCAAAACATCTCATTCACCATAGCGTCGAAATTATCGATAGATTTTACAACTTTTACAAAGTATTTATCATGACTGAAGTTGTTAAGTGCGATCGATTTGGTGTTACTTGCAATACTGTCATCAATGCGGTCAAGCGAACTCGACATGTCACCAACACTAGTAGCAACCAGTAATATAAAAGAATTAATAAAAGTCAAGAACAGGATTAGACGTACTTGGCAAAGAAATCGGGAACCCATCACAAAAGCCTTTGTGAATCTACTAATTAGAAGAGTTAATTATGAAAATATTTTTTTTCTCAACATAAAGTGGCAGGAATTCTTAACTAACATTTCTAAAAATAACAGTAGGAATAACCTGTGGAAAGTAAAAAAACTAATAAATAATAAAAAACAAACTATTTCACACCGCTTAGAAGCGAATGGTAAACTTTTGGTAACAGCTCAAGAAAATGCTAATATCCTTGCTCAAGAATATTAAATCAAATTATCAAAAGATCCCATTAACTCGTTAAATTCTGAGGCTGATCGTCCAGTTGCTGTATGTATGAACTCTCTAACTTATTTCAATGATAACATCGCATTTGCCAATTTAACCAATTATCCTAAAGAAATTACTGCTTTAATCAGACGTTTAAAAACTGTAAGTCCCAAGGTCCGGACAATATAAATTACAAAACTGAAAAAATAGCCAAAAAAAGCATTAATACATTTGTGTTTAATTTTTAACAGTGGCTTTAAACTCAACTACTTTCCGAGCGCTTGGAAAATTGCTGTAATATTAGATTAGTTTACTAAACACCATAGCCAAACTGTTTGAGAAAATAATTCTGACTAGAGGGTCCAAAATCATATAAAAACGCATAATTTTTTTCCAAATGAACAATCTGTTGGGATGATTTAATTGGACATTGAAAAGGCGTTTGACTCGGTATGGCACAACGCACTTATTTTTAAAATGTTATCATCTCATTTACCCAGCACTATTGTAAACTCCTTCCTTCTAATTTATCAATCGGCAAGTTAGAGTAAAAATTGTGCATAGTGTAAGATATAATTATGAATTGACAAAACGACTTCTACAAGGTAGTACTCTTAGTCCCACGTTATACAACATTTATACAGTAGATATTCATTCATTATCAAACATCATTATGGCTCAGTTTGCTGATGAAACCGCACTAATTACGACAAGTACTGATCCTGAGGTCATTGAAAATAGGTTGAAAGACAGCTATGATGTTATTATAAAATATCTGGATACAATATCAATAATGGAAAATTTAAATTAAAGAAAATAAGAATCAATGAACTACTAAACACAGGGAGTTGCGATATTCCTTGGCTAAACGAAGTAAAATACCTTGACATGATGCTCAATACCAAGCTATAATTCAAAAATCATATTGATTACGTCATTAAAAAAGCGGAAAATGTATTGTTATTTTATATCCATGGTTTTGCCGGATAAGTAAATTAAGCAAAGAAAATAAAATTTTACTTTATAAGGTTGTCTTTAGATCTATTATAACATACGCTTCATCCATTTGGAGATGTTGTGCTAAACTGCATCGAGATAAATCGCAAATATTCCAAAATAAATTATAAAAATCATGATTAATAAGCCTAGATGGTATAGTACCAGGTTGCTACATGACGTAACAAATGTAGATTTAATAAATATTTTCATTGAGGCGTGAATTATCATGCAGCTCTTCAGTAAATTCACTAATTCAAGAAATATCAAACTATGAATAGTTGAATGAAACGGGGGCTCGGTCCCGGCTGCATAAACAAAACTTTTTAAATGTGTTGCGAAAACTATTTTTTATACCTACTCGCGAAGTTTCGAAAGATTTTTCTATGCGTTTTGTATGCGGTCCCTAATACCGCAGAAAAACAGGATTGACTATATACATAAGATATTCGTGTTTCAGGAAGCTACTTCAAAATATATCCTACAATCCACATCGGTTGGGGTACCTCAACGTTCTGGTGGGGGGGGGGGGGGGGGGGCATCGCTTCACTTCACCAACAAAAATACAACTTACGGTTTTTCGGAATGATTTCGGATAGAGCTGCTAAAAGTCCTATACACATTATTTTTTTTTTTGTTCCATTTTGGATATTGAAATAAAAACTATTAAAAAATACATTGTGCGGAATTGGTAACGCCCGGACTGAGTGCTAAATACGGTTTTAATTTTGTCGTTGGTATGAAGCGGAATCTGGTTATTTAACCATTAGCGTGCTCCAACTTGGAAAATAAGTTTATTTACCTGGTTCAATATTTCAATAATTTTGGGAAGGGACGACTTTATCGATAGTAATGGAATTTATATTTTTAAAATCACCAACGTTTTTGTCTTGCTATTGCGGATTGCTCTCTATAATAATAAATGGAAACTGGAATTTTGTAAATTTGAAATTTACCATCGAATTAACATAAAATACTCTAGGACTGATTTCCTCTGCGAAACATGGAAGCAAAACAAACGTATATAACGTGTATAACAAATTAAGTGAAAGTTTTTATAGAGCTGTGAGACTAGATCGGTTGACAAGTGGTTTGTGATTGTCTTATTTCAGAAATGACATAATTTTGAGCATAATTGACAACAAGTAATTGACCTGGTTTGGATTGATCAACTACTGGAAATACCAACATTTGTATTTATTTCTTCTTCCAGTGGTTTTGTAATAGAATTCTTTAAACTTTCAAAACAACAGTGTTTAATAATTAAACATACAGAGACTCGCAGACCACCTAAACAAATTATATGTTAAACACAACTAAAGCGTGAAGTTCTCGACATAATTTACCCCAATATCAATCAATTGTTAATATTTGATTTAAAATAATTTTTTTCGAAATCTATAAACATCGAGGAGCTAAATGATGCATTTCTATTAATGATCTGTTTTCTTGTACGAATGTAATATTTTTAAAGGCAATATACAAATTTTGGGAATAACATAGTTCAAATACCGTAGGTCTACTGTCCATCATGATTAAAATCAAAAACACGAATTTTGATTTAGTTTCATCATCTACTTAGCCTAACACAGCATAATCACCTTTCACAACTTTATTATTTTTCCAAAACACAACACAACATCAAAATCTTTCCATTAGACTTTCTTCTAAAAATATTCTTAGGTTATAACATAATGAATTTAGAACATAAAAAAACGACAAATCATCATGACTTATAGAAAATTTTTATGACTTGTCATTAATTTTTCACTACTTTACGAAAAATAGGTGTGAAAATTTATATAACTTTTCGTAATCATAATGTAATAAACAAGCTGAGTCATCAACATTAGTTTATTTTTTACCTATATATTCACATATATCAAATCTTCGTGGGCTTAAATCGACCAACATCTTAATGTTATATACTCGTACAAGGTCTTATACTTTTAAATTTTAATATTTCAAAATTTATACGAAATGAAATATACATTTTTGAGTTTTGTCCTAACACCTACAGTAGGAGTTCAGCATCAACAGAATATACAAAAGTAAAACATAAAATTAAATGAAAATGATAAAAGATTTTCCAGTTTTTGTTTGTGCTTTACTTGTGAAAAATCCCCACCAAAGATAAATAAAACAAAGAAAAAATATTGTCTTATTTCCGTTACTGCGTGTGAAAGTTTGATCATTATTGTTACATAACAAACCAAAGAAAAAAAAATTCAATACAATGTGAAAAGATCTATCTACCTTACTTGACAGAGCCTTTATGTAACAAAAAAAAAAAAACACGCAAAACCAAGAGCTTTATGCTTCACTCCGTCACACTTTCCGTAAAAATTGAAAAATTGAAATAAAAAAATAACACCAACATTATGTAGCGCAAAATGACAAAAGAAAATAAGAAAAATTGATAATTTTTCTTATCATTGTTTTTCTTTTTACTTTTGAATTTAGGGCTCAACGAATTTTTTATTCCACCTGCTCTCATTCCAAACCCCTTATCCACATATACTAATTCATTTCTGTCTTTATATTTGCATGTACAAACGAAAAGTAAAAAGTTTTTTTCCAAAATATTATTTGATTTCAAAGTTTTTAGAGCTTTTATGCATTAATTTGTTTTGCGTTCCATTGGCAAAATCAAATTTAAGGTTAACGAATGAGAAGCATCAACCAATTTGTATTAAGCTCTCGATAGAACTTTGAGCATTGAGAACTGTAAAAGCTTTGAAATTTTTTACAAACTAAGTGATAAAAAATTGGTTTAATGTGCTTTACGTTTTATTCCTCTGAAAACGTAAAGCGAGAAATCAAAAGGCAAACTTGTACATGTTTTTGTTGTTTCGCTTGACATATAAACAACATGTACCTGGTTTAATATGAATTTCTTCTCTTCCGAATAAATATAAAATGGCAAAAAATAAATAAAACAGAAAAAAATATCGGGGTGAAAGTTGTGTATTTGTGATTTTTAACGGGGATGAGCTTTTTGAGAAATGTGTAGAAATAATCGAACGTTATTTGCATTTTCTGTTACAATCGGAAGCGTAGCAAAAAATTTTTATACGTTATTGAATTTTCCTGACACATTTCGACGATCGATCAGGTTCATGCCTTATTTAAGATAAAATCACATACAATGTTACGTTAACCGCAAATCAGATATTTTATATATAGTTGGACGATGTTAAGAGTATAAAAATTTTATTTCCTTACACAAAAGACGGTTTGCGACGCCCATAGCTGTTTGTAACTGGTGTACGAATAAAAAATTTTATTTTTTTTCTGTAGAAGTTTCATGTTCATGTAGGCCTGAATGACCTTTTAGCTGATTTTAACCAGAAGCTAAATGTAAAATTTGATGTTTTATTGACATTTAAAGAATTGTTTCATTTTTGATGTGATAACATAAACATGAAATGTCAGAATTTTGTTCTCGTTATGTTTAGAATCGCCTAATTGATATTGTTCTTACATTTTATGCGTGTGGCCGTTTTACTTAAGTTGCTTCATTTAAATTAACTTGGTTTTCTACTGCATCCAATAAAATAATAACATGAAATTAATGGTAAAATAATGTGCTGTCTTGCATGGGTATGGATGTTTTTATTTAGTATTGCAATTTTTTTTTTAAATGATAAGCGGTAGCTTACCTCTAGAAATCTTAAGCAAAGGATTTTTTTTCTGCAAACAACATTATTTTATTTTAACCAACGCAAATGTCTCTGCATCTCACTTTCTTAAATATATTTGTCTCCAAATTCAGTATTCTAATCTCCTCCTCAGTTCTAATTTCGGCTCCAACTGTTTGAAATTGGAACTGGGGCCGTATTCTTGAAATCAGTGTAAATTTCCCCAATCGAAATACCATTTGGTTATAGCGTTTTCTTTTTACAAAATACCGGCAAAAATTTTGATGTACATCAAAAAATGGAAATGTAGATTTTTACTTCCATTTTAACTACCACATACAAATATTCATATACATATAATATGCCAATCGTAAATATTGACAAATACGTCAAACGCGTCATTTGAAATTTTTTCAAAATAATTTGTTATTGTTTTCGGCATCCCTTTCGGGTTTAGGCATACTACGATAAAAACACATCAAATTTTTTCGTATTCTTTTTACTATTGGAAATTTGATTTACATCAAAAAAGTAAAAAGAATTCGCTATTAGAAATTCTCCATTTTATTCAAATTAATTCAAATCGCCGGCTACTTGTAATAATTTCCTAAATTTATTTTCTTTTTTTATTAAGAAAAATAATTTTCATAATATTTCGCAGTTCCAAGGGAAAAATTTCGACTTAGTAAATCGATTCGAAATTATTTCCTTAGGTGACAAATATTTGTAAACGTGAAAACAAATTTGAAAAAATGATTAAAGTAGCCGGCGAAAAATTCGAATAATATAGAGAATTTCAAAGTAAATTGTCGGGGAAATTTCCGCCGATTCAACAATACGGCCCCTGGCCTTTGTTTTTATAGTAAATGTCCTTCAGTTTTTTTTGTGTTTAAAGTTTAGTACATAATTGTGATGGATCAGTTTAATTTTATCTGGTTTACAATCGCTTTTTAGTTTTTGGCAAAACCATTCTAGATTAAGACCTTGATGGTCTTGTGGCGTTTTCACACCTTGTATATCGAAATTCATTATATAAATTTATTTAAATTTTCTAGCACCCGAATGGTTAGTTGGGTATAAACCAACTTTTTGTAAAAAAATTCTTTTCTTAGAAGCCTATTTAAAAAATAACAAAAAATAGTTTGCATAGTTCAAGTTTTTCATAAAAAAAAACAATAAAAAATAGAAATTAAAAGATAATCAAAATACATATAAATATATAATTAAATATAAATTAAATAAAATTACTAAAAAATATTAGTGGTTCGTGTTTTTAATAAAAAGCTTGGTTTGTTTTCTGCTAACACAGAGAAAAAAGTCACTTTAAAATGAAAAGATATGCTTATAAACTCATTTCGAAAGAAATCTATTTGAAATGGCTTTGTCTGAATAGAAATCTTATTAAACTCTAAAAGAAATTCTATTAGGAATAAATAGAAAATCTTTTAAAAATATTTATGTGAATTCCCAATCATTTTCTTTTTGATTTGCAATTTTATAAGTAAATCGTTGAAAAATAATGTGATATCACATTATATTGTTTCAATTTCTCAAATAAGAGTCAACAACTATATTTATCCTTTTCACAATAACAGTAAACTGTTGTACTTGCTCATATACAAACGTCATTATTAGTCTGGAGAGCAAACACGCAGTAGCACGCAATTTATTTGGTGATCTGAATTAAAAACAAAATAATTTATTATATAAATAATTTTAGTGCATATTATTACTAATTGTCATAAGTGATAGTTCTTATTATTATTATAAACATGAGTGAACAAGTGGAAAGTGAACATAGTGACACTATTAATATAATTAACGTGCCACCTCTTACATTTGATGCCGATGAAATGAACAAATGCGACGAATTATTCCAATCCTGGGGTTTGGCAGATGCTACCAAGGTTTTATTAAAATTACATGAATATATGGCCCTGAATCATCTAAAATCTATAGAATTAGAGGACATAAATGAAGTTTTCGTAAAATAAGGATTTGAATATTGGGGTGAAAAAAGTGTATTTAAAGAAAATCTGAAAAAGTGGAGAATCGAAATCGAAAGTATTTTACAGTTTTAACATTAAAGTGATTAGTGCAATTAATGTGTGTTTTCTATATAGGGAAAGCCATTAGTGTGTGATAGAGATACTATCACGTGTACTTCTAGAATACTAGAATGGTTAGAAAAAATTTCAAACGAAATTTCCAATTCATCGAATACGTCAGAGATTGTTCAATTTGAAGAGAAAATTGAAACAGTTGATTTAAACCGAATTCTCCAAACAACTATTCGTGGACAAATGGTTTTAGATTTTTATAAGAGAAATAATTATTTAAATTTAAAATCACAGAAACATTTGACATACTGTATCACCAACTACGTCGCTTCCAAAACCAATAAAATGTCGTACACTGAAATGGATAGATGGGCACATATAATAAGCAAATGTTTTCCAAACGAAAAACCGGTAAGTGTACTTGGTTATATTTAAACTGCGTAATTTAACAATAAATGTTTTAGGAAACATACTATATGATTAGACAACCAGGTAAAAAAATCCAACCGGTAAACTACATTCCAGCTGGATTAATTTGCACACAAGAGGTAAAAATGCTTCTGACCCGGGCTTAGAAGAGGGTCCAACTATTTCAGCTCCAACAATAAATAATGGTAGTAATAGTCATAAATAATGGTTTTTTAATTTACTTATCCACTAATTACAATACCTAACATATATTTATTTTATATTTTTATATAGAAACTGAATTGAGCGATCTTAAAATTTGGCTTCAAAATAATTGTTCACCTTGGGAACAAGTTTGTTCTTACTGGGAACGCACATCCAGCATACGACTAAGTCAATTTCAAAACTTCAATGAAAATCGTATAAATGAACTGCTCAAAGCATGGCCTCGATTTGGTGATCCAAACGGATATCAGTTGGTTAGTAATCTATTACATATAAATAACATTGAAAGAAAATATTCTGATTCTATAATTTAATTTACATTTATATTCTATTGCAAATTTACAGATTGATCTGGATTTTGAGAAATTGTATCCGGAGAAAGTTAACCTGTTGCTTCAAACTATGAAGAATTCGTCCAAAAAGCCTTTAGGTATTTTGAAGAAAACATAAACGACAAGCATTGTAGAACAATTTTTAATGTACTTAAAACATCCGAACTCGATAAAAGTAAATATAGCTTTAGTATATAGCAAAATGATCGTATAAGGGATAAATTTAAAGTAAATGTTATATTTTCAGATTCAAGAGATTGTCTTGTTGCATATGTGTTGCCGTCGATACTTCAGCCTAAAAAGTTAGATAGAAAAAAGAAACCTACAATTGGAGATGCTCAATCAGATTTCATATTGCACGTACGGAACCAGAATGATGTAAAGCCGGAAATAAGTAAACTGCAAGGAGAATATGCAAATCAAAATCAATTAATGCAACCAAGAATTATTGTAGTAGGTTCTGAACTTTCGAAATTAGAAAATTCTTATATTTACGTTGACAAACTCACTTATCAGTTTTGTTCGTTTCAAAAATGTTTAGATATAATTATAAAATTGATATACGTATATCAACTTAAATATTCGCCAATTAGCAAATTAGTTTGGTTATTTTTTGAAAAATATTTTTTTGAATTTAGTTCAGAAAACAATTCAGAAGTTGTAAATCTTGTAAACCAATTGAAATATCAACAAATAGGTTAAATTTTCCAAAATGACACAATTAATTTGCTTCTTGTGCGAATATATAACAAACAATTTAAATACATTACTTAACCATTTAAAAATATTTCACGGTGTACCGGCAATTTACAAATTCAAATGCAAGCAAGATAATTGTCGACAAATATTTCATAACATTTATTCATACAAAAAACATATAAAACAGCATATGCTGAAAGTTCAATCATTAACAATTACGCAGAATTCTACCACCATAATTCCAATTACTGTAAAAAATGATTTAAGTCAAGAAAACTCCAATACGATAGTGAATAATAATTTTCTTAGTTTAAGCTTAAATTTTATCAATAGATCAGTTAAAAGAGATTCTATAATTTCAAATTTAAAAAATTCTGCTCTACCATTCACACCAAAACTTCATGAACATAACGAATTTTCAAGAAAGGACGTTGTTGACATACAAAATTTAATAACTACATATATTTGTAAACCATTATCTAACATATTATCGAGAGCTTCTATATACTTAAATACAGGCACTAATAATTCTGAATTTACAGATATTTTAAGCTGGGTTAAAAACCCTTTCGTTAAAATAAACACGGAATATCGATTACTTAATTATCTTGAAACACTTGACTTATATAAACCACCACATAAAATTGTATTTTGCAACGAGCTATCTGAAGTGATTATCAACAGAGAACCAATTTTGGCCGAAAATTCTTTAGAAGGATGCCTTATGAATATTATCTTTCAGATCAGAAAATTTTTTGAAAATAAAAATATATTTCAATATACTGTGAGTAATATGCAACATCTCCAGGAGCAGACTGATCTGAAACATTTTATCAATGGCAAATTATGGTCACGATATAATATAATTCCAGATAAAATAGTAATACCGATGTTTATAGCTTTAGATGATTTTGAAATTAATGATCCGCTGGGATCCAAATCTGGTAAACAGTCAGTCTGTGCAATTTATTATAACTTTCCAATAATCCCTAATTATTTATTGAGTCGGTTAAATAATACATTTGTAGCAGGCTTCTTTAAATCAAAAGATGTCAATGAGCTTGGTTTTAGTGCCATTATGAGATCATTAGTTGAAGTACTTTCAGTATTAGAGACCAGTGGCGTAGAAATAAATACAGAAGTAGAAAAACAAATAATATATATAAAATTAGGACAAATTTTAGGTGATAATTTGTGTCTGAATGCTGTATTGGGTTACACTAAATCATTTAATTGCAACAAATTTTGTAGACTTTGCACAAGAACTAAACAAGAAACAGTAACTGACTGCATACAGTTTGATGGCAGTCTTCGAAATAGGACAAACTACGCACGTGATATTGAATTAAAGGATGTCAAACTGACAGGGATAAAAGAATATTGCATATTTAATCAACTTCAACATTTCCATGTCACAGATAATACAGCATGTGATATCATGCATGATCTATATGAGGGCGTTTTTAGATATGATATTTGCAAAGTTTTGTCCCACTTCATTTATAATAAAAAAATAATAAGCCTTGATGTCCTAAACTACCGAAAGCAAATGTTTGCTTATGGAGAATCCGAAATAAGCAATATTTGCCCTGCAATTGAGAAACATCATATTAAAAATTGTAGTTTTAAAATGACAGCTAAACAAATGAAAACATTTATTCACTTTATATTACTAATTTTGGGCGATTTAATTGAAGAGGGTGATCCCGTGTACGATTTTTTATTAACTGCAATCAAACTAAATGATTTGATTTTATTATCTTCATTTAATAATGACAAACTGCAATTACTATTTGATATAATTGCAAGACATAATCAACTATGATCAACTATGACATAATCAACTATCATCCCCCTTAGAAAACTGTGGTGTTTAAGATATGAAGCGCAACACCGAGTTCACAAAATGTACGCACGTAACACAACTTCTAGACTTAATCTTCCTGTAATGCTTACGAACAAAGTTGCATTGAGTTTTAGCAGTTTAGCATTTTCACAATCGTTTTTCCAAGACGAAATTCAAATTGTATCCGAGCTAGAAACTATTGACCTAAATAATTTAGACTACTTTAATAATATTTATTTTGCAAATGAATTTTGTAACTTGCCTACAACTTCTACTAAAAAAATTGAGTTTCGTGGTGTATTATACAAATGTGGATATATACATATTAACTTATTCACAAAATGAAACAATTTCGAAAATTTATGAAATTTCACACATTTTACCTCACGAAAATAATTGTTATGGATTATGTCAACAATGGGAAAATAAGGGCTTCTTAGAACATTTTCAATCATATGCTGTTGGGCAACGACTCAATAAATTTATTGTGTGCAATTTACAAGTGCAATTTACATTCATTTTAATATTTTAAAAAATGGAATTAAACTAATAAGATTAAAAAAATATTATAATTAAGAATTTCAATTAATATTTTTTGTTGTTAACACCAATGACAACCAATAAGTTTTGATAAACTCATGAAATGTTATAGTTTAGTATTTTATAATTTCTAAGTTTTACTATCTATGTATACTTTTTATTTGTAACAATGATGGAATAAATTTTGAATTCAATTAAATTTAACAATAATTTATTATTTTTCTTACTGTCACCGCAAGTACCAAAAAACCCGATATTATTAGGTATTAAATGTATAAGATATCTTATTAATTAAATCAATCTATGACGTAAGTATTTCTAAAAGAGTTTCTTATAGAATTGAAATGGGTTTCTCTCAACAATTCTATAATTTTCCATTTTAAATTACAAAGAAGTCATTTTCAAAACAATAAGAAAATCTCCATAATAATATGTGACTATTTAGAAAGAAAAATCTTTTTATTATAATAAGGATGTCCTATAGGCAAAAAACTATAGAGAAATCCTATTGATTCTCTTTGTGAAATATGTGACCATTTTTCTGTGTGTATTAACTACCATAGTCTGATAATGTTGATATTTTAAAAAAATTGATGTTTCCTTAAATCAACAATTTGAATTTGAAATATGCTAAAAGTCAAGAACAACTTTTATTTTAAACTAAATAGTTAAAGGAACTTAAGGCTGATTGAAGTAGAGAATGTGAAAAATCTCAAAACTGGTGCCACAGACATTCTCAGGGAAAAGCATCCATTATTTTTAAATGTCCCTCATTATAATATAGCGTAAACGTTCACCAGACGATCGAGAGTAAAGCAAACACCGAAGCTTTTACAAGCTGCTACATGGATTGTTGTTCTCAAATTGGTTCCAGTTCCATAATTTTTCCAACTATTGATGTTATTACGTCGCTTCTTTACAACTTCCAAAATGTCGAGTTATTTTGGATTATGAATTTTCGACCTGTTTTGCTTAACGCTAAAAACCGTTATTCACGGTTTATAATCAAAATGTGTTGTTGGTCAGGAACTGACAAAACAACGAGCGTAGTAGCTGCAATTATTTAACCTAAAGATCTAACATATAAAATGTTATCTTCGAAATAGTATTTAGTTTAATAAACAACCCAGTGAATTGCTCGAGATCGAAGTAAATAAAACGATTTTAAACAAAGTGGAAAATGATCAGGTTAAAATTAGTGCTAATCAACCGACTTTCCAAAACTTGATGCTTGGATGGAAAGTTTCTGGGAAAGTATCAAGTTGCTTAACCGTAGAGCCATTTAAGCAAAGCCAAGAAACTCTCACATTTTAAAACAGTAAACGATTAATATTTTATTAATCATGCAAAGCTCGACCATCATGAATCGACCATCGCAAACCTAAAATTTATCAAATTATGGCAAGGCTATCGCGATATCGGGTTTTTGAATTTTTGCAAAGAATTACTCGTCACCCAAAAATATGAGGAACTACTAAATTGAAGCAAAGCAAATAAGAGCTAATTTCAAGAATAAAATAGATAATCATGCATTACAAATTAGGAAAGAGAAGTCAAATTCGCAAAAATTCCTAAACAATTTACCAGTGGATTTTAAAGATATCCATCTCGTACTTATTGGTGACTGCTCTAAAAAGTCATCTGATTCTGCAAATGTATTAGGAGTTAATTGGAACCCAACCACAATAAAATGGACGTCTCGTATCATCGCATATACCAGTAATTCGTAAGCACAATAATTGTATTGTACTATGAGAACCAAGCATACGCTAAGCCGCTAAAATATTTGTACAGTTACTTTTGACAATAAGCTCAGATTATAGGCCGAGGCAAACTTCAAAACTAAATTAGTGTAACGAAATCACGACTCAGCTCTGAAATATAAATCAAATTTCTATTATCCGTTATATCAATAAAAAAAGTTTCTTTCATTAAAATATATGGATTATATCGCCAGCTCGTTTGCTTATGCAGCTGTAATTTATTACAAAATCACGAACCCCACGAGGAAACTGTTATTTAACCAAACCCCAACGAAGTAAGATTAATTTATGTTATAAAAATTCAAAGTTGCACCTAATAAATCATCAACTTTACCTCGATTCAAACTAGGCCGAGTGGTTATAAGAAATTGATTGATTTAGTTAAACTCGGAACCAAAATTAAATTTACTGAAACGTTTGTACTCGAAAATAGTTTTAGGTTATTTTTCAGACATACTAATATTTATGGAAACCTAGACAATGAAATCAACAAATCCATCCAATAATTTAAATAATTTATATTTAGCCGCCACAAAGCAGATTTTCTAGAATTCCAATACATGGTGGAACTAGAAATCTGTCGACCATATTCATTAGCAATATCTTACTCAGTCACAATTCCTGACCGTTAACAGATTCCTGACATTCAAAATTTTCGATGCAATTACAACCACCCCATTTGGTTCGAAATCACCAAGATATTTAGTTTCAGAAATATATGCTTAAACTTTCCAGCGTTTCATCAACGGAATCGTGAGAGATCTCATATTTTTTTTATTTATATTGACGAAATTCTCGTAGCACCTAAAGACGAAAAGGCACACTTACTCCATTTGGAACAAACATTCCAAAAATTATCAAATTATGGCGCCAAAGTTAACACAAAAAATGTGTGTTTTGGACTAGACATTTTAACTTACTCTGTCAAAAGATTATAGTTAAGGGTATTCTGCCGTCCGGCGAACGAATTAATGCAATAAAAGATCTCCCAGCAAAAGTTTTAGGCAAATACAACATTTGTTTCAAAAAAATTTTCAAAATTTGTAGTGGCCTAAAGAAAATCAAAATGCATTACTTGAGCTTAATATTAGCTTAAAAAACATAACACTTTAAGTGATTCAGCTAAATGCTACAAAATACTACTGCTATAGGCGCAGTCTTAGAGTAACTAAACAAAAAGATTTGAAAACCTCTTGGATTCTTCTGCAAGAAATTATCATATATGCTGATAGAAAAAAGTCAGCATTTGATAGGGTGGGGAGAGCAATTTTCTCTAAAGCTGAACGCAACCCTATTTTGGGCAATTTCGCTACTTGGATTTTGTCTCATAATTTACGCCGAACATTCAAGATTTAAATGGGAAATGCTGACGGATCTCGCCTCTACCACACTACATTTCGGCATCATCTTACTTTCTGGTTCTACAAACTGGCCCCAATCGGCCGTACATTCACAGACTTTACGTGGAACTGTTTTCAACAGTTTTCAACATTCTCATAATATTTCTCATCCAAATGTATAAGCAACTCAAAAGTTCGTTACTACCAATTACTTTTGGACCAGTATGAACAATGATTTAACTCATTGTGATAAACCTTGTTTCTCAAAACAAGGTGTTTCGTCAATCTAAATCACCGGAACTTTCAAATTCGAAAAGGTATATTTGAGCATATCCATATACATATTGTTGGACCGCTTCCAAGTTTTTATGGATATACTAATAACGCTTTTAGAAGCCTATTGCATTAAAGATACCTCCCTGTCATAAATTGCAAAAACAAATAAAAACTCACTGAAAACTACATTTCTAGATTCGGCGTACAGGTCAACATCATAACCACTCAAGGTACACAGTTCGAATACAAATAATTCGCTGAGGTTATGCAAACTCTTTAGCTAACATCGAATATATATGATTGCTTACCACCCACAAGCAAAAGTATGGTTGGGTGTTTCCACCTTCAACTTAAAACAACTCTTAACGCTCGTGCGAATACCATCAACTGGAGCTCAGTGATGGAACGGTATAAAGGAATAAAAATTAATGGTATATATCTGAATCGAAATGAAGTATTTGAATTCGTACATAGAATCTGTAAATACAGGAAACCCTCCAAGAAAACGATTAATTCGCTCCGTGTTCTTTAAAACCGTCTTTTTTGCGACATAAAAAACGTTACGTTTTTTATTTTATTTTTTGTTATGACATACAAAAAACAAAATAAAAAAGAGTAACGAAAATCGTGTTGTTTGAAACCGTGTAATTTGAGAAAATGGGTATCCGTGTCCTTCGAAACCTTGTTCTTGAAGGTTTACCTGTATTAGCAAACGTATAACTGTTTATTCAGATGCAATTTCTTTTCTAAAAAGGAACTGGCAAATCGCATCTTTCGTCAAAAAGAAAAACCAAAAGTGGTTGCTTTAGCACTATACGAGATGTCCATGTTAAACAGCATCTGCTTTGGATGCGGAATCGCAAATGTGTGAAAACATAATTGCCATAATTCATTCTCTGATCTAGAGGTTTCCAAATGAAATACAACTCAAGACTAACATATTCGAAGCCAGAGGATTCGAAACGGCCAGTACGTTGCAGCATTTACACGGAACACAATCCTAAGTGTTTTTCAAAATTTCATATAGATATCGCATGCATATGTGCCGAATGCAATGACATTCGACGCTACAAAATGGTTTACAAATGCACAACAAACCAAAATAGTTCGCTAAGGCATTGTCATACGTTTTAGGGAAGTTCATAGTCTGATGAGACGACCAAATTTTTTGATTTAAATAAATTTAATGTTTCATTACGTCGTGATCAAATTTCCAACATTTTGGTAGCCTTACCTTGATGTAAAGCCGAAGTCGGGCAGTCGCACAAATAACCAAAAATTGCTTTATAATTAATTTATAAATCTTATAAAATTAACCAACTCGACCGAAACTGGGATTCTTTACATGATTTTTATCGGGTTATGATGAACTTACGTCAATATTTCAGATCTAATAATTTTTAGACGAAGTAGCATATTTTTGATAGATGGAAATTTATAAATTGATTCTCCTCTATAATCGGGGACTATGAAAGTTATTTTGACCGTACTACTGGAATAAGGTCATATAGGGCAAAAGAGCGAAACAGCTGTAGTGAAATGAAAAGATGCTTATACTTAGCCACCAGATGTGTTCAGAACAAACCTAGCCCTTGGATTGGATCGAGGTGACATTTAGGTTACCAATGTAATTTAATTATGTTCCGTACTTACCCCAATTGGAATTTATTTTAAAAATCTCATTTCAAATTAGGGCTGAAGGAATGGACCTCCAACATTTTAGATTTATCTAATTTTTCTAATTTATTTTAATTAATTATATTAATATCACAATAAACTTGTCAAAATAACATTCTCTATACTTTTTCGATAAATTGCGTTTCAAGTCTCGACTCTAGATATCTTTAAAAAAATAATGTTGTGTAGTTGAAAAAAGTTTTAAATTTCTAACAGTGTCATTGGATTTATACAACTGATTTTTTTAAATTAAAGTGAACTACGCATATATGTATATATGAGGCGAATGAACACTGTTGGATAAGGAACGTGTATATTTAAGTATTATCAGCTTATCAGTGGTCTTCGTGGCCATTTTTTATCCAATATACCTTTACTTTACTGTCAGTCATTGCACGTTCTCCATTCCAATTTTTGCTTTAAGAAGCAGGGGGGGGGGGGGGGAGAGGCGGCACCCAGGAAATAGAAATGAAATTTTTTTTTGATTTTTTTTCTTTCGTTTGTTTTGGACGATGTTTCCGTGAAACAGGATTATTTTGCTAATCTTACTTTCTTTAACTTAGTTTAAAAAAGTTATAGTATTCAGAGAAATTTTCGAGCTCGAAATTTTTTAAAAATTGCCATTCGGTATAAGGCCGTAATCCGAGAAAGTGAGTCGGTGGACTGATTGGAGTGAAAATTTATACTTAGCTTTCTTTCATATATTGAGAAGTTCAAATAATTTTTTGTAAAATTCGGTACATCGAAAGTGTCGGTTTGTCGGATGCCAATGAATTGAATTTATCTCTACATGATGCCAAAAATAAATTTTTAACACAAGTTGTAATTTCCGCTAAAATTTTATAATAATAATCTGTACAAATTTAAGTACAATTTTGTTTTATAATTTCGTTACTTATACCTTTCCAAAATAATTAAAATACAAAACAAATATGGTAGTTGTAGCAGTATTTACTCACGAAGGACCAATTTCGACCAAAAAACACGCGAACCATTCCAAAAAATTGAAAAAAATTAAATATATAAAATACCACGCTAATCACCAAATCAGAACAAAATTGTTGTATATTAAATTATTTCAAAATTATTCAGAGAGATCTTACTTTCAATAAAAAAAAGAAAAAAATAGCAGCTCCCGTAGCAAATTTTCCAAAATTTTCCAATGATGTGGGCAAATACATTTACAAAGTGCATATTTGAATTAAAAAATTCAAATCAATTTAAAGATTATATTTTCAAAAATGATTGTCATTAAACGTTTTCTGAATTTTAATCGAGAATGACGAATTTTGATTGATCTAGACTTTTCCATAAAAAATTCTGTTACAGTTTACTTTTCGCTTTGGAAATCAATCCTGGTGTATTTGAAATTTAGGTTCAGATCTTGGTGCACCCAATTCCATTGAATAATTTATTTCCACAACTTTTTAGAACATGTTCCAAATCAAAAAAATTATTAACATTGAAATATTTGTCCAACTGTATAATCCATTTTGTCACAGAATTTACCTTATGAAGGAATAAAGTATATTTTTTGTACAGTTGATTATCTAGCGTTTTTTTAGAGTCGTGGTTGAAAATAGGCAAATCAGAGTTTTAAAAGCAGTCGATATCGCATTCGATGGCAAGATTGCAAGAGAATTAATGTCCACGCTAAAGAAATAGAGCAAACTCGGACTTAGGGTTTTTATTAATAAACTTAATGAAATTTTAATCAGTGAAATCTCGTTGTAACGAAGCCGACGGGACTGAAAAAATTACTTCGTTATATGAAATTCCGATATATAACGAAATTTTAACTTTTAGTTAAAAAAAACATACATATGCGGATGTATTTAAAAATTAAATCACAGTGTATTTCAAGTTACATATTTTACATACGATAAGGTAATACAAATCACAGTCTTCGTTTACAAAATTCAAGTTATAACGATAGTTAAACCTACAATTAATTACATATATGTATTTACATACATATGTACAAAATAAAAAATTGTTACATCTAACCGTCGATGAAAACATATTCAAATTAAGTAAATGAATATATCATCATTACTGACTAAAAAAATCAGTTAGTTTGGATTATAGCATGCATGAAATGCTTCATCAGAGACATGAGTTACCGAAGACAAATAACATCTAACATCGCTTAAACTATCCAGAGCTTCGGAAAAAATATTTTAGTTTTATTTACTGGTTCGGTACAGCTGTCGCTATCACTTCCGTGTGATAATCCCACTGAAGTAGATGCCTCATTAATACTCTTTACGATTTCCTCATTAGTTAATTCGTCCGAAATTAAAAGTTTATTATCGACGTTCACAAAATTTTGAAATGTGACTTGAGGTACATTAATTGAACTCCAAAGCGTTTCCAACTCGGTATTATTGTTGTTTTGGTCGCTTTCATTCTCAATGAGTTGAATATCATCTTGCTCGTATTCTGATTGGAAAAGTTGCGTTTTCCGAAAAAATTTCCGAATTTTTAATACCCGAACATCCTACCAGGCCGCTGTTAATAGTTTACACCCCTCTTTTACATTAATTTTAATATCGTTCAATAAATTTAAAAGTACTTTCTGCATCAAATTTTTACGAAAGTTAATTTTAACCGCCTGAATTATTCCCAAATCCAGAAGTTTTAAGACTGATGTACAATGAGGTGGCAAATATTGAACATCGATCAACAATAAAATTTTACGATTATGTTTTTTCATTTTTATATCAAGTTCGCCAAGCCACTCGTTGAAAAGAATTAGGGTCATCCAGGCCTTTTTATTAGCCCGATATTCGCAGGGTAATGACTGAACGTTTTTAAAACATCGCAGTTTCAGAGATTTCCCAATCACCAATGGTTTTAATGTGTCTGTTCTTGTAGCGTTACAACAGAATAATGCGGTAAGTCGTTGTTTTGATTTTGTTCCACCTTTACAAGATTTGCCTTGCAGTGTAAGAGTTTTATTCGGCAGAACCTGGTAAAACACTCCCGTTTCATCTGCGTTAAAAATGTTCTTCATCTCATATGCTTTTAAAATGTTTTTTATGTCACCTTAAAGAAAAAGTTTTGATATTTTAAATTCCCGTAAATGTACCTGTCAAAATTATTTACCTAAGCGCCATTCGTTCACTTTTTCTAGTGGTACACTTTTTTCTTCGCTGCAAGCTATCTTAAATGAGATACCAAATCAATCACAAAATCAATTTAACCAACCGACACCTGCCTGAAACTCGTTATGACCGTACAGTTTAAATAATTTTAGAGCTTTCTCACGAATAAGTGGGTCATTTATAGGTATGTTTGTCGAACGAACATCTTGAAACCATTTAAAAACAGCCTTGTCTACATCTTCATAATTTGCAGCTCTAATTTTCTTTTGTGAACCCGATGCACTTCTAATTTGCCTTTCTATTTTATCGCGATCTTTAATAAACGATGATAATGTCGACGGTGCGATATTGAATTCTTTTGCAACACTTTGCTTGGCATGCCCAGAATCTATTTTTCCCAAAATTTTTAATTTTTCTTTTAACGAAAATTATGTTCTTTTTAAATTACTCATCTGTGAATTTTCTCGCCTTTCATTATTTTTAATACACACAACGGTCAACGCTTTAAATGTATACAAATGTACACTGAGAGAAAAGTAAACTCATATTAAGCGGGAACGGAACGATTCAAAGAAATTTCGTGTTTGAATGTGTGCTAAGCATATATTTAATAAATATAATTTCTTCGATTGAATTTTATATTCTATTTTTGTAAAATATTTATTCTTCGTTTGAAAGATTAGTATCATATATTGAAGAATAAGTTTCTCAATTTCAGTATTTCAAATTTACAAAAATATAAAATAATATCTCACTTCGAACTAAATTTCTGTTCCAAAACAGAACTTTCACTTTTCATTTAAGATTTAATTTTCTTAAAACACAATGATTAAATCGGAAACTGAGAATACCTAATATCGATTTAAGAAAACAAAACTTGATTATCTTGATGGATTTGCTTAAATCAAATATTTTTATTCCAAATTGGAGAAAGTTTATACCACATTTAAAAATGAATCTATTCTTGGATAGAGATTTGTATAATTTCAGCTTACATTCTAATTTATTGAATAAAATCAATTTTAATAGTTTTTTTTTTAAATCGTTTTATTAAAAAATAAATGTTTATACATAAAATTATTTATAATAATTTTAAAATAATGGTAATTTGACGTACATTGAACCATCTTCCAATACCCTTAATGTAATTGGTTTTACAAATATGTTACTATTCAAATTTATAAATTCGTATTCCACTAGTTCTTTCTTAATTAAATAAACATTAAAATGCTGGTTAACAATTATTTCAATTTTTTGTGAAATTAAAATTATAATTTCTTTTTCGGTTAAAATATATTTAATTTGAATAACGTTGTTTTTAATTCATCAGTTTCTAAAAAAAATATGCATGATTTTCGATTAGAGTATTATGATAAGTAATACTTGAAACTAATACCATTTTTGAAAAATTATCTAATTTATTAAAAACACATCAGATGTTTAAATCTTGTTTAATTTCACTTAAAGAAATGATACTAAATTTTATTATTTTAGCAGTGCTATCAAAACGCTTGTTTTGTAATAGTGAGTAGATAAATTTAATAATAAATCTCTTTGCTATTTAAATTGGCAAATTAACCCTGGAAAATGTTACATTAGTATAATTTTTAATATCTCTGTGTTTAGATTCGTAACGATACACCAAAACATACGTAAAGAGCCAGATTATTTAATAATAGATGGCTAATGAATAAGCATGTGATGCTTTGGCTTTAAATTTTGATCGAAACATTCGATATACATTTTATTGTGATACCTAATTAAACCTCTTAACCTGTTTAGCTGTTTAGATCGTTTTTATCAAATGAGTGACTTAACATTAATTTCACCATGTCATACAATACAATAGCGTATTGATATACCTTATCGTTTAGTGGAATATGAGTTCCCAAAATACAAGTGAAATAATTTAGAAATGTGAGCGTTTGGCTTGCAGACATTTTTAATTTATTATTTCTTAAATTGTAAATTTTGATAAATGAAGGTCTGTTACTTTTTTTAAGCTGGCCATAATCGAAGAATTAAATGCATAAATTAAATTTAGCAATTGTAATAAAGTTTTTTTTAATGAAATAATTCAGAAATTCGGTTAGGCCATAAACTGCAACTCCTTCTAGAACATCATGCATTAGGTCAACACAAAAGTTTTCTGTGACTTGGAAATTATTAACTTGATTCAGTACCGAGTTTTCTCTTATTCCGGTTTCACTGTAACAACTAGTGTTCACATCAAATAAATAATTAACAGTGTTTCGCAAAACAACATGTTCCTCATTAAGAATATTGTTTATATCATCTTTATTTTATTTGCACAACCGACAAAAATATTTGTATTTGAGTATTTAGACTAAATTGTCGCCTATAATAAGCCCCAAGGCAAAATGAACAGTTATTGCGGTATTATCCACAACAATCTTGATACCTTTATATTCTATTTTATTCAAAACTTCTACCAACTTATAAAGGCATTTTGAGATCCCAAACCATTTTAAATCCTTAGATTTCAAAAATAGTGCTGTGAATATGTTTTCAAGAGAAGAATAATTGCAAGGCAATGTAGGAAAATTATAATAAAAGGCTGTGATGGAATGCTTCCCTGCAGAGCTTCCAAGAGGATCGCCGGCCTCTAATTCATCATAATATAAGAAGAAGGGAATTACTGGTCTATTTTGATATTTAAATTTGTTTTTGCCATAAATCACCTTGAACTAGCTTTTAAATTACCCGGACGTTCAAAAAATTTCCTTATTTGAAATTCAATCGGCATTAAAGTCCCAGTAGTTATCTGTGTTCGTAAACAAGGATTTCTTTTTTTTGAAGCTTCAGACACTGTAGAATTTACAACGTATTTACGCACCGGGCTATATAAATCACTTTCATCTAAATTCTTAATAAGTTTATATTCGCTATTAATAATTTGAAATGGATCCAAACAATATTGCAAAAATTCTTCTATTTTGTTTTTTTATCTTCAGCAACATTGGGTAAAACTATGTTTCTCACTTCTTGGATTATACTGTGTAATATAATTTCTTTAATATCGCTAATTAAATTTTGAACTGCAGTGTTTGTGAAATAGCTATAACTAAATTGCTTACAACAAAATTCTCGAACTTTAGAAAATATTACATTCATTGAATCATTTTGCATGTCATTGAAATTCATGTCTAAATCGGCATTTATAGATTGTCCAATATTATCGAAAATGTGAACCTGATTCCTATTAGGTGTTTCATCGGACTGTTTCGAAATTGGAAGAGTGTTTGCAGTTAAAATTAATGAATTATTATTAATGAATTATTATTATGTTGGTGTGACATTTTAATGTGCCTTTTAAAGAGTTTCTTTTTTGAAAATGAAGCCGGGCATTTGTTTTGAGCACATCCTAATTCATCATTTTGCTTGAGCATATGATAGTCTTTCAAATGTACAAAAAAAAACTTCTAAATCCAAAAACTTTTGTTCACAAATAAAGCATAAAAAATACATTTTGCTAAGTTTAAACCAATTTCCGTTCTAACAGAATCTTCGTTTAATAAGGAATTTATAAGAACTAATTTTCAGTTAAAATTTTTGATTTATATTTAATATAAGTTTTTATTAGAAAAATTTTATATTTTTTATAATTCGTCATTAGATTAATTTTTTTTAGTTAAAAGTTACAAAAAATATTAATCTTTTGTTAAATTATAGTTAAATTATAGAGTCAAACAAATTTAATGCAGTTTGCGTAACAAGCAATTTGTATTATGTGGTAACGGTTCCGAAATTCAAATATTAGGGGTAATTCAAAATTATACAATATTAAAATTAAAATATATTAACATAAATTGCTTTAATTATTTGTGTTCAATTTTTGGTTCAATTTCGATATTAAATTCATGACTTTCGGATCTGCTTTGTCATATTTGGTATTAATATTATAAAAAAAAATTTGAATAAAGTACCAAAACTTTTCAGATTCGGAGGGATATTTAATATCGAACACAAAAATAATTTAAAACATAAGTCTATGGCAGTTACTACATTATATCAAATGTATAAAATATGTTGTCGTAGGCAACCGCATAATGTTTAATTTCATTTAATTTATAAATAATAATCAATGGCTGAATTGTTTAATTAAAATCTGCATATTTTTCCCGAATATTTTGTAACGATTGTTCCAATGTTGCAATACTTGGAAGTTCCAACAAGCACGAGGACACTGAATTTTCAATTGATGGCTTCCAGATTTGATTTTTGTTTTTTGTGTTTGCGATCCGTCCGGTTGGTGGCAAGCAATAATGGAGCAGTTTTAAAACTTCGAGGTTTTTTAAATCTTAAAAAATACAAACATAATTATTAAGCAACTAATAATGTATCATTGAATTTAAGACATATTATCGACCAACCGAATATGTTTTACACATAAATAAGCAAAAGTCTTTTTAACACCACGATTCACGGCCAGGGCTTCGATCCTATTTTTTAAAATTAACCCCAAATTTACTTTACTATGAATTCATTATATAGCGCATTGGTTTGATAAACGAAATCGTTGGGGGTAGAGCCGTTCACAAAATTAGATAAGAAAATGGTGCACAATTATTAGTAAACAAATTCTAAAATTTTTAAAAGACATTAATAAACTTACTCAAAATAATTTCAGCGTGGTCTTAAGATGCTGAAGTTAATTCAATGATTCCATTAAAAAATATTTAAAAAAATCTACATACAGGACACTATTAACTCACATCCATGCAACTAAATGTACATATGTAAAAGTATACAAACCTAACGGGTGTACACGGGGATGGGATAATCTCTTTGACGATTGTATCATTTTGCTTTGTTCACATAAATTTTTTCAATCACTTTTTACGTACACCTGTAATTTCTATTTTAAAATTTCTTTTATTACACTTGTAACAACCAAAATTTATAAAAGTAAATTAATATTATTTTAGTTTTACCACACTATAATTTAGAAAATTAACACACGAAATTTAGCACACGTCCACTGTCTTTGCAATTTTCGATTATACTGATCATTTACGATGCGAAAAATATTAACGATATTTCATTAATTGTCTACTGCTGAAAAGAAGTTAATTCTCAATTCTAGAATCAAAATTCCGCCTAATATTGTTAAATTACTTTTCGTTTGAGATTACATTAACAAATATATTGTTTTATTCTCAAAATGAGAATAAATTTCTAAGGAACGGAATAAAATTATATTTTTATATTCTAAAATAGAGATTTTTAATCTTAATTATATTATTTTTAATCTCGTTTCAAATTTATTCACTATCATATATTTAAGAATAACGATTCTATAATTGAACATAAAATTAAAGAAAAGGACGCCTAATTTTTTTTAACACGAAAGGTTTTAGTTTTAGAGGATTCTAAGCCCCGTCTCTTATCAAGAGTTCTTCTAAACAAGATTTAAGTAAAAAAACGACAACTAAGTTTAATTTAATTATTTAAGATTACTAAATTATGTTGTTCATGTTCTAAGACTTTCAATAATCTAATTTGAGTATGCTCGTATAACCAACTAATTTAAATTTTGTAAATTTTTGTGTTTGATAACGTTATCTCTATTAGAAATTTATTTATTTGTTATAGTTACATGCACTTTATCAAAAGTAATATAAGTAAAAAATTGTAATGTATCAAAAATTCATTACTAAAATTTTACAAACTTTGTTCCTTCACAGCTGTAATTATAAGCCTTGTTTATCGTAGTTTAAGAGTCGTAGGATAATCCACCCATAATCCATCGAAACACGTGCGAGCCTTTAACGATATTTAGAATACGTAATTATAGCGTATTTCGTACTTGTATGTGAAATTTAAAATCGATCATCTGGTCAATTCCTAAAATTTTACCTGTTATAACAAAATTTTGTCATAAAATACGATTAAACAGCTGCACTGATATTTTGATATAGATTCACAAAGGGGTGTCATTTAATCTTATTTACAGATCTAAAAGGAAATTGACAATACGGACACATATTATTATACTGTTGTACACATTTAGAGGACTAGTGGCACCGATCGTTACCGATACGCAGGTTATGAATAGACAAATCAAAAACAGTTTCCGGAGTATAATGTATCTTTCGTATCTTAAGTAGATACAATCTTGTTAAAGTTATCGCAGTTTTAAAATTTTCGAATACAAATATCATTAATGACTCAGGGTACCCATTAGTTTTACCAGGAAGGTAATTCGATGCATTAAAATAGACCTTTGAGGGTAAGGGCTGTTGTAATAAATTCGAGAGTACCATTTTCTTGTGCAAGAAGGTATTTCGATTCAACTTATTGTATGTGAATTACTCAATGCTTATCAATCGATCTTTGAGTGAGTAGGTTATCTATATTAATAAAAATGAATTGGCGCATGTATGACTGATCATCACTAAAAAACGATTAAACCGATTTGGCTGATTTCTATTTTGTTGTGTTCGTAATTATCACGACAAGGTTTGTATGAAAGAAAATTTTAGGGAAAATCCACTGCAAAAGTCGGAAAGTTCGGAAAACCGAAAAATGATGTTTTGTACGGGTTTTTCGCACGTATCCGATCCAGATGGTCTTTAAGAACAGAAAATTTTTAAATCTTATTAGAAAACTCGGAAACTTCCGGAAAAACCTGAAGAAAATTGAATTCTTTTTTGTAGCACATCAGTTGAGAACGGCTGAACCGATTTAATATATTTTTGTTGTATTCGCAATTACCAGGAGATGGTTCTTAGGAAAGAAAATTTTGGTAAAATCCACTGGAAAAGTCGGAAAACTCGGAAAATCGAAAAATGATGTTTTTGTGCAGAATTTCGCACGTAACCGATCCAGAAAAAATTGGAAAACTGAGTGAAAAACATGAAATCTTCCGGAAAAACCCGAAGAAAATTAAATTTTTTTCTAGCGCATCAGTTGAGAAAGGCTGAACCGACTTGGCTTCATCCAATGGACTTCATCGTTATGGTTTGCGGACATCCACGTTGTCGGAAGTACTCAATTGAGTAGCAGAAGCGTGGATTACCACATGCACACATTCTGATGTGGTTAATTGAGAAAATCTGACCAGATCAAATCGAATCATCAGTACCGAAATACCAGATCCAGAAGGAAACCCGGAGCTGTTCGCGGTAGACGCAACCAACACGATTCACGATCCGTGCGGAGATCATAATACAGATTCACCGTGTATGGTCGATGAGATCCGCGTCCGTTGCTGCCATACATAATTAGTGGAAACGACGGTTATCCAGTATATCGGCGTCGTTCATCTGAAGATGGTGGCAGAACAGTCACGATGACGGTAAACGGAAAAGATGTTGTGGTCGATAATCGCTGGGTCGTTCCGTATTGCAAGCTACTATTGAAAACATTCGCAAGACACTGCAATGTTGGGTACTGTAACAAAAATATTTGCTCAGAATGAAGTAGTTTGGGGCAGAACGAAGTTCGCTGGGTCCGCTAGTAAATAATAAAAGTTATTTTATTAAATGGTGGAAATGTATGGGTTGTTTTATTTGTGTAGTAAGGCAAAATCCTGCAGCTGCTGTAACTTTTAAAAAATAAATGACACTTCTGCATAATTTGACTTTGTTTCCAATATTTAGTTTTCTAAATAGTCGTTCTAAAATAATTCTCAACACGAGAAAAACGGATTAACTATCTTGCACCGTTTTTTTCGTGTTCAGAATTATTTTATTAAATTTAGAGGAGAAAACATATATGATTTTAAAGAAACAAACATTCTTTATTCAATCGTTAAATATTGTAATTACTTATCGGTTTTATGATACACTAGAGAATAGATACGGATTAAATTCATAAACAAAGTAAAAATTTAAAATAGAGCCTAAAATTATCAAAAGAAATGTAGTGTTTCTCAAAAATCGTAAATGCTATTGAATTAAAGAATTATTTGCATTTCTTAAACTAAGAAACTTAGGTTTAAGTCTATATTGCATTTTATTAATAAAATTAAGCGTTATAGTAGCTTCATTTATTCAACTTAATCTTCCTTCAGCTAATTAATTCTTGAATTTTACTAAAAGTTGAATTTATTGATTCATTATTCGAATTTTCTTAAAATTAGAATACGATTTTTGTCAGTGTACATACTAAAATTCGGAATACTATCAACAAAAAACAGTAAGCAAGAAAATTGTAATACATTAGTATTCACATGTGTTTACATAAAAAACTGCATGTAATCTTATTTCAGACTAAAACTAACTTCACTGTAATGAAAATATATACATAGTTGTTTTTGTCTAAATTTTACTTCGTTATAACGAAATTTTATTTCGTTAAAACGGAATTTGTTTATTAAGGTAATGCACTGTGCCCAATCAAATAAGTTTAGGTGATTCGTTATAAAGGGAATTTCGTTAAAACGGTATTCATTATTACAAGATTTTACGTTTATTTACCCCAAGCCACTTGACAATCAGTTTGTAGCCTGAGCTCCAAATGGTTTACTTTTATATCTTCTAATATCTTCTATAAGCTTTTACAATACCGAGCTTTAGTGCTTCGAAATCATATCACAATCGTTTTTTCGAGTGCAAACGCAGTACTTTCGTGCTTAAGTGGTATTGTCGTGCTTAGGAGCTTGGGTTTTACACAGGTTATTTGTAAAATCGCAATTAATCCTCTCCATGTTCTTTCTTATTTGAGGATCTTGAATTGCGCTTTATGCGCGGTATTGCGATGTATCACTATTTGCAATTCAATATGTACTGGTGATCACTGCCGTAGGTCTTAATGTGTTCAAATATGAACAAAATGATTTGAATACCTATAGCCAGAAATGCAACGTATTTCCGGTATTTAGTTCCAAGTTTTCTGGACTTAAAGTCCTTTCCACTATGTAGTTTCTATATATGGAGCATGGATTAGGCATTCTAATTCGAATACTTTCAATAACCATTTAAAAATCGATTTTTATTCTACAATGTATGCCATTTCTAATCTTTATATCTCTCTGCCTCTACCGCAGCCATTTTCTGAGACTCGTGTTATTTGCCATAAGTTAAGCGTCCATTTAAATATTGTGCTATTTCCTTTTCTTCCTTCCGCGCATAATGATTGATATTCTTTTTTAAAACAAGAATGTGAAATATAAAAATTTAATAATCTTAACAAACAAAACTAATTTTTATTTACACTATTAACAAATATGCACGCATGAATATCTGTCTAAAATCTATATTTTATTCAAGAAAATAGTTTTGGGCACTTGCCTTAATTTTTGTCCAAATTTTTAAATGAGTCCAATAAATTAAAAGTGCCCTAACCTCATATCCATTTAATGAAATTAACCCAAATCCTAAAGTTAATTCATTTTTCTAACAGTCATATTGTTTTTCGTATGAACTTTTGAATAATAAATTCATAGAACCTGTGAATTTGTAAAAAATTCTACAAAATTAAATATTAAAACACAAAAGAAATCTGTTTGTTAATTAATGAAAAAAAAATGTATTGCTATAATCTTTCCAACAAATGAAAATGAAGTAAAATGCAAATTTCACATATTTCTTGGAACTGAACAAATTCGAGCGAATAAAGAATAAAATATAAAAGTCTAATTAGATAATCCAGATTCAGAGTCACTTTGCATTGGTTGAAAAACAAAACTTTTATACGTTCTTAATTATTTAAATTAATCAAAGATGAAACAAACGAAACAAAAAAAATTAAATGGCCTTTTTATTACGTGGAATGACGCAAGAACAAAACCAAATAAAATTTAATTTATGGAGTTAAGAAGAGCTTTCGTCTTTTAAATACATACTCATTCCGTTTTAAGCTTTTATACAAAATTGTTTTTGTTTTAATAAAAATAAAAAACCGTAATAATTACTGTGTTTTTGTTTCCATCGCCTTAGACGAACGACCCAACTCCTCCTCAACGAAATATTTTATTTCAATTTTAATACGATTTTGTTGTCTTTTAATTTTTTTGTTAGAAGTCTGGGTTTGCAAATTTTATTTCGTCGGTTTCTTTATGATGATTTTATTAATTTAAATGAAAAATTAAATGTAGAACAATAATATGAAAACTCTGGAAAATGTTTTGTTTATTTTTTATGATTATGTTCATTATTATATTGTTATTATTATAAAGACAATATTCATTAATTTACTGTTTATGGTTTTTTCCTTAGTAAATATTGTTGGTATGTGGTCTCGGGAAACCAAACAATATAATAATAATTAGAACATTATGGAAAAGAAAAATAATAGGATATGGCTTTCTTAATTAAGTATTTGAAGAAAATATGATGATGATGATGATATAATGATAATGATGATGATAAGGAGCTTTTCTCATATTTAACAGAGACAATAAATTATTTTATTTCTAATTTCATTTGGGAGTATTCATATCTCACACAAGAAAGATGAATACGTTTCTCTCACATAATTTTGATTTTGCGTAATGTCCAAATGGTCCAAATCATTATTGATGATTTCAGACATTGGTCATCAATCTAGATAGATGTAATATGCTTATACGGGGTATACGCAGGAACACCTAAAATATGATGATAGAACTGGGAAAACAGGTACATTATTCACACATATATGTATATGATGTTTTTTTCGGTTTTGTATTTGATATAGATATGACAAGGTACAAATGGAAAAATTATTTGCTTTACGCCGTACGGTGATAAAAACTGATAACAATATTAAATAAAAAATAAAAAACTTTAAACAATATACAGAACAAAAGTTTTGTATTAGATTTGTTTGCCGTATAACAGGGTTTCATTTTTATTTCGAAGGGAGATTAAATTCCTAAAAGGGATGCCAAGAAAGGTATATTTTGTTATATGGGTTCGTAAATCATAGTTGTCAGCTATACATAGCTCGTAAATATTTACATGTAGGAATATCACTTTTTTACTGAACGGTATTTTTAAAATTCTCGTCCAATCGAATTATATCATCATTATATTCTTATTAAAACTTTAGATACATTTTTGCTATTTTAAATAATAATTGTGTCGAATCAAGTTCTAACAAATAATATGAACTAAATTTATAGTAAACGCATATTTGTGTATTGAGGAGGCCAAACATATTGTCGTTGTGATGTTTTAGATGTGTTTTGCGAAGGTAACGAGTTAAAATGGAACGGTTGCGTGGGTTGATCAGGCTCTAGCCAATCGGATTTGTGCAATCGCATGAATCAGCGTCGGATTCACCATTTAACTCTAACTTCCTCGTTCTTCTATTCGGCGTCAATGTTAGCTTTCAATTCACACCATATATACTCGTCTATTGACAAATAAATAAAGTCACTATAACAAGAATTGGTTGTTGTTGCTAGAGATTGCAATTGGATGGATGCAATTTTGTTTATTGTCCTACATTAAAAGATGATAAAACAATAAAATTGGTATTTTTTTTTTCTTTTTATGACCCACCTTGCCTGTTTGCCGGCCATAAACGGGTTCAGCAAACGTTTCTTTGATATTTGAATACTCCATAACCTATATACTAAGACATTTGACATTGAGTTGGACATTTCAATCTTTTCGTTTCGTCATTGTGTGATTTGCTAGTGCCGATGGATCGTTTGCAGTTAGACATGCAAATTTATATTAAGGTGTAATGTATTTACATTTCACCATAGGTATGATTGTTTCAAACATGCGGTGATTTCGTCCACACATGTAACGGGTAGAATGACCGGCAATGTCGTTCTGGAACCATCGGAGAGCAACAGTAGAGCGCCACCAATATCTCTGAAATTACTTTTGAGATCTTTCATCAATGTGCAGTTTTTCCAAGCACTGCCAGATGAAGCAATTGCCAATGCAATATGATTCTGTGATCAAATGTGCCCTAGTATCAGTGAAAGTCCAAAAAAAAGAATCCGCCTTTTGTTCAGCAATGAGCACTTTTTCATTATTTGCAACAAAAAGGGCAGCACCAAACTGTAGCTCACGCTGAACATCGCTGTAAATGATATTTGTTGCTGGAGGGTTAGGCGATGGCATACCGAAATGAATGAGTGGCATATTGGAAATAAGAATAAAAATATCTTCAATCGTTATTAATGCTTCGTTATATATTTGTGGCGAAAACCCGATATTGGGATCTTGGTCAGTGGTCCAAATGCGATGCAGAAAAGTAGACTCGATTGATTTTAATTGAATACACATGTATATAATTTAAATTCATAGAATATCATATATGACGTTAACTTTATTATTGCACCTTACACATTTTTCAATGTAAGTGTTTAAGTACACTTCATTTATGATCTAAAACGTTATTGCAATATGTTTTGTCAATGAATGATACATTTAATATGCACGCAAACAGAAATTGAAATATCAAAAGAACGCCAAGCTACGACGCAAGTGGCTTCCGCATCTATAGATGCGTACCTCAAACACCACGGAATTCACATCAGCACTGCCTATGGTACAAAAACATAACTAATTATTCTGAGAAAGTCAACTATTCACTACGTTTTTTTTTCATTTTATAAAAAAAATGGGAAGCGGTAGGGGCGGGGAGTTGAAATTTTAGGGTTATCTGTTTTAATATGCAAAAATCTTAAAAAAAATAAAAACTCAAATTTTGTCAAAAATAAAAATCCTAGAACGCGATGGCAGTGCCACCTACCGCATCCAATTGTGAATCTAACCCATCGAGGAATCCGCTCAAACACACACACTCAAAATTTTATTAAAATCGATGGGGGTGGTGAAACTTTGGGGTTATATGTTTTATTATGCAAAAAATCTTAAAAAAATAAATAGATTTTGCCAAAAAATAAAAAATAAAAATCCTTGAATGTGATCGCAGTGCTACCTTCCGGATCCAATTGTGATTCTAAACCATCCAGGAATCTGTTCAAACACACAAACCAAATTTCATTAAAATCGGTTCAGCGGTTAAAGAGAAGTGCAATTACAAAGAATTGTACATGAGAATTATACAGGGTTATCCAATTCGAGGTTGATAAAGTAGAAATCTGTATACCGACATCTGTCAAAGATAAACGTCAAGTACGCTGTCATTTATTTAGTTGACATTCTGCCATTTAAGAATATGGAGCATTTAAGAATATGGAGCATGGTGTTGGAAAAACAGGCCGTCGATGCTGATTTTTCGAACAAAATTTTCTTCAGTGATGAAGCTCATTTTTCGCTTGGTGGATACGTTAATAAGCAAAACTGTAGAATTTGGGGCTCAGAAAATCCACAATTGATTGTAGAGAAGCCATTACACCCGGAAAAAGTCACTGTTTGGTGCGCATTGTGGTCTGGTAGTGTGATTGGGCCGTATTTTTTTGAGAACAACCATGGACGAACCGTTACCGTCAATTCTGAGCGCTATGGCCGCATGTTAACCGATTATTTTTTTACGAAAATCGAAGATTATGATCTTGACGATATGTGGTTCCAGTAGGATGGAGCAACCAGTCACGTAACACGAGCAAATCGAGATCTTTTGCAAGAGAAATTTCCTGGACGTTTGATTTCGCGATTGGCTGATGTCAATTGGCCTCCAAGATCCTGTGATTTAACGCCTTTGGATTTCTTTTTGTGGGGCTACGCGAAAGATCGTGTTTACGCAAACAATCCTCAAACTCTTGACGAATTGAAAACTAATATTCGTAAGGTAATGGCCGAGATACCGCCCGAAATGTGCCGAAAAGTCATTGAAAATTACCTCAAAAGAATCAATGCCTGTAAGATGTCCCGTGGAGGACATTTGAATGATATCTTGTTCAACTAAAAATGGCAAGGATCAATCTGTAAAATGAAATAAAAATTACAATACATTCCGAATATTTTGTGTGTTTTTTTTAAGTTTTCTTTATCAAGCTTGAATTGGATAACCCTTTATCTATAAAGATTGGGGGTGGTGGGGTAGTGAAAATTTGCAGTTATATGTTCTTATATGTGACAAATACAAAAGAAAATCAATATAAAAAAAATATTTCATCAAAAAACAAAACAAAAAATTCCTAGAACCCGATTATAGGGTCACCTACCGGGGCCAATTGTGAATCTCAACCATCCAGGGATCCACTCAAATAAACACACCAAAGGCAGATTCAGTGTTGCGTTCTTACGTTCCTTCCTTCGTTCTGTCATTTTTAACCAAGAAAATTGGTTTAAAAAAATTTCAGAAGGAAAGAAGGAACGAAAAAACGCAACACTAAATCCGCCTTAAATTTCGGACTTTGTGTTCGAGCAGCATATATCTAGGTGAGGAAACGGATTAACATCGCCAAAAAACTTTTCACGATCATCTTTAGGGAAATATAAGTAGTAAGTAACAGCAGGGCGACAACACTAAAATGTTCAATTTTTATGGGTGAAAGAGAAAGACGAGAAAGCGGATCGGTCGTGCGGATCGGAATGAAGTCAATGCGGACAATTTACAGTGCTAAAGATTTTGAGTCGAAAAATAAAAGTAGAGTGATTAGAAACAATTTTGTTAATGAATGTTAGATTGTGTAATCATGTAAAGTAAATATTGTAAAAAAGTTAGATATTAAGTTTAATTAGAATAAAGTTTCCAAACTATATACAGAATAACCAACAAATTGAGTGATTTATTAATTTAAAGAGATCTGTTTGATTTGTTATGTGAGGCGAACAAGGTAGTCCTCGTTGTTACATGAGGTATTGAAATATCACTCGAATAGGAGTCGGACATGTTCTGAATTGGCTTGTTGAGGCCTTAGTGAAGTGCTGGTGATAAGACACGAGAAGGAGAATTTGGTTTGTGTAGTGCGCGTTATCAGGGACATAAAGAAGCGCACGCTGATGCTGAGTAGCCAAATCAACGGGAAACCGATGGGAGCAGCATAGCGTACACAAGGTCAACAAGTCGGTCATCATAAAGTAAGCGACGATCTGTTGCAGACATCGTCTTCATCCATCAACTGTAATCTGGCGGTGTAGATTTTGAAGCTCAACACGAAATGGTAAATCTTAATGTAAATAATCGTGCTTTGAGAACGATACCAGCTTATAGAATTGCTTCTCACAGAACGACCTACTGCCAGAACGAGCATATTACAAGAATGCTGCGAGACTAATAGATATATAATTTTGTTTTCTTTTTTATTTCTCTCTTTTTTTTGTCTTTTTTTTTCTTCCAGTTTTAAATAGGCTTGCTCTAAGCAAACCAGCGGTCGGTCTCTCCTTTTTTGCGGCGAGGTATCATTCTCCTAAATTTAGTACATATAGATTCTGCCTTCATTTTCCTAATCATAGCTTTTCTAATACATTTTTCATTATTAATTTATTTTTTACCGTTTTACTTCTTTTTTAATTTTTTATTTAGTAGAATGATGTCCTTGTTTATAATTCCCTGGAATTATATTCAAAAAATAATAATAATGTTGATAGTGACTCTTTGCGTGCGGTTAGGGAGGGGTGATTGGTCGTTGAGAATTATTATTATTATCATTTTTTTTCATATACGTTCCGACGTATTATTTTCCCTCAACAAAACCTATTGTTTTTCTGTGGGTGTATTGAGCGAATTCGATTGCAAGTGCGGCGGTGTATTTAGTTGATCGGGTTTTTTGGAGTTTTTTTTGTGGTATAACCTCGCCCGGGTCACGACATTTTTTATCAAAAAACGCCATTACATACTGTGGTTTTTTACTATCACATTTGTGTGGTTTGGACTTAAATTAAGATAATTTTTTTTTTTTTTGTTGAAAAAGGGGCTATTAGAGAATTATACAAAACATACAAGACAAGGAACCAGTTTGATCGACATCATCATTAATCTCCGATTTTATTCGTTAAAATGAAGCTAATGGTTTTTGGAACTATTAGCAAAATTCGTTGAAGTTTGAGTTACCAAGTAACACATTTAACCATTATCATGAGATAGAAAGATAGATTAGTTCTTGGTAACACGGTTTGTGTGTTATATGAGCTATATAAGAAAGTTAGAGAGTTAAAATAAAAAAGCTAACCACGGAAAGTTAAGTAAAGCGGTATAATGGGGTATGGCCGCGTGGACAACGCAGACTGCCGCTATAAAAGCCGACTACTCGTAGACTACGTTAATTACGACAACTACTTGTAGTTCAGACCAGTATTAATTGATTGTGCCTACCCATACTGGGCGTAAATTTAATTGGTTATATATCCACCATCGATAATAAATATTTCGACAAATGATAAACCTAAACTTAAATTTGCGAATCAGGATAAACTTTCAGTGTATTGTGTTTCACGCCATCTATTAATAAAAGTATCAGACTATCATTAAATTAGGTAAGTGAGTAATTACTTGGAGAAAATTGGTATCAGTCAGACATTATTAGAGTTTTCAAATGTAAATTTCAGATTAGAAATACATTTTTTTATAAATACGCTGTGTGCCTGATACTGATATTGTTGGCAAAATTAGGGACTTTTCATTTTTTCATTATTCACAACAACCACTTTCGTGAGTTTCCTATTCAATTAAGTTGTCAATTTATTTTTGATGGTTGTTCCAAGAAAAGACGCAATGGTTGCGTCTGTTCCAATTTATTTCAATAATCAAAATTTGCATTTCAGTCATCAATGCGTTGCAGAATAATGTCGTTGTGTTCATCATCGTGCTGTCTGTTTGGAGGTGTAACAATTTTGATTTGATGAATGGTTGCGGATTTTCAAATATTTTTGTTTACTTCTGTGGGCGTGAAGGGTTATTTCTTTGTCGGTAAATTTTGATTTTCAGAAGATTCCAACTTAGAATCACAAAATAGTTAAGCTCAGCTTCGTATTGTTACTACTGCCATTATTGACCAAAAATTTAAAAAAATCGGCGTTTAGCCCAAATAATCGATGTGAGGCACACAATTGTAGTTGCATTATATAAAAAATCTTTCTAAAGAGAAAAATTTGACCTACCAGATTTGTGTTAAAAAAAAGTTTTGTATAATCAAAAATCATTATTCCTGCTTAAATTTCCGAAAACCAGGAATTTCAACCCTTGTTAAAAATTTAATCTTCTTTGCAAAAGATTAAAAAATTTTTATGAAAGCTGCCACTTCTGGTAGACAGATGTCCATCAAGATTCACATGAATTTCCCAACTTAGGGAAAAACGTTAGTATCAAGATTTATTCCAAATAGCAAACCCGCCTGGTCTGTAAAGATGCCGAATATTGGTGAAATATTTTTTTTTATCAAATCTCATTATTTCTGATAAAGTTTAAAATATTATTGAACTAATTTTGTATGAAATTTAATTTACAACCTTCTTTTTTTAAATGTTTTTTTCCTAAATGCTATGTATTTTTCAAAATATTTGCAAAAAACGAGAAATCACCCACGGAAACTGCAACTTAAAAATAAAGTTTCATCTCAAACAACCAATCCGTGTGAGCTAAATGAAATTTCGGAAAACAGATCTGGACTGGTATTGAAAAAAATTTATTTACAATGTGTTAACTCAAAACTGTTTCCCTCGTAAATGAAAGGATTTTACAAAATACAGCAAAAAAATCAAAAAGCTCAATTTAAATCTGTTACTTTAGGTGGAAAAACTGAAAATCTTTAATGGAAGCTGTCACATTCGGACCAATTTCGGCCGAAATTCACTAGGATGCAAATCACTTATGTAAAAACCCTCATATGAAGTTTCATCCTGATCAGTCGTCCATCCGGGCTTTACAGGGTCGATTTTTTTTTGAAAAAAGGTATTTTGTCAAAAACCTTCACTTCTTCATAAATTTTTGGAAAAATAATTAGAACAGTATTGGTGTAAATTTAATTAAAAAAATCTTTTAGTCCATAATCTTTTTTCTACTAAATGATATAGTTTCCAAAATAATTGCAAAACACGAAAAAGCTCGTTTGAAAGCGCTTCCGGTGGAGCAATTTTGACCAAAATTTACTAAGATTTGAAACTTTACTGAGGTCACTGCAAACCTTTTCCGTGGTCTTGAATATCCATCCCGTTCCTCTCGAAAAAACTAAATTTATTTGAAGTAATCAGTGTTTTAAGAAAATAGCGAAAAGCACATATGCGCTAGCAACTTTCATTGTTTAAACTTTTTTTGATTTCATAGCTCTCCTTGTGTTAAATACTTTAACATGGCTGAACACCACATTCAGGGTCTAAAGAAACAATACAGCACCGATAAGTGTAAACTAATTAACCTCGTAAAATATGACAAACCAGATCAACTGCACACGTTTACGTCGTGTAGACAAATTCATGGAGGAATTTACATAGGTTGAAACGCACATTTTCACTACCGATCTCCACAGCGATCTTGTTTATAAGAAAAATTATTACACAACCATAACTACGGTTAACTATGTTTTCTGGAAACTACCCAAAATGGCAGTCATTTCTTGACATGTATACTACTATAATACATGATACCCTAAGCTTAAATCCAGTGCAGAAATGTCAATATTTAAAAGGATTTCTTAAAGAATAAGCTACTCTACTGCTACATGTTAAGATACGTAAGGTTAAGTACTGATAGACATACCATCAACATGTTCGTCTGAACTTTCAGTGAGCAACCGGTGGCGTATAATTTAGCGGCTGCTAGGATACAACGCCTAATGGACACTTCTGATGAAGTATAATGTGAAGATTACAAACTCGTGGAAACGTAAGTGGACCTATACCCTTGATCAAAAACTACACACTAAACGCTAAACATTGTGGGCTTAACATTCACCAAATATGATCAATCCCGAATTCAATGAAATCATCAAATTATTAAGTCAGCCTATCAATACTCTCGAATCATTAAGTTCACACGTTAAATCGAAAAAAATCTCAAGTAAAAGGTTATGTCGTATCCGAGGGGCACATCTAATAAAACCGATGGCCAAATATCAGTTCGATTCATCAATTACCAATATGCGATGTGTCAGGCAAAAAATTATTCTAACTTCCAGTTCCAAATATTGAGTGCAAATAAACGTAAATAGTTTGTCAAAGGGTCAATCGGTGTTTTGATTGCTCGAGCAACCACCATCCCAACTTTAAATGTCTTTCAAGACGTTAGTGTCAGAAATGCGCAAACATAACATAATATTATGTTGTTGCGCATCGCGGAAACTTCTAATACTCCAGCCACAGAAACCTCACAAATAATAATGAAGGGCGTTACTATTCTTCATAGGAAAACAAGAGGGAAGCAGAAATCCCAGGGAAATTTAGGTAAATCCTGAGGAAATCGAGGGGAAATCCGCAGAAAATCTGGGGGAAATCTGGGGGAAACTCTTGGGAAACCGAAAGAAAATCCTGAGAAAATTCAGGGGAAATCTAGGGAAATCCAGGGAAATCTGGGGAAATCCTACGGAAATCTGGTTAATAATCTTGTTCAACTTCATCTATGGAAATCTGGGTGAAATATGAGAAAAATTTAACACGGTAAGTCTGAAGAAAAAATTGCGGAAAATCTGGGGAAAACCGGGGGAAATCAGTGAGAAATCCTGGTGAAATCTGGGGAACTCCAAGGGAAATTTGAGGAATACGGGGAAAATCGGTGGGAAATCGGTGGGAAATCCAGGCAAATCTGGGGGAAATCTACGGGAAATCTGGGTGAAATATGGGGGAATCTGCTGGAAATTCGGGTGAAATGTGTGGGAAATTCGGGGGAATCTGGAGAAAATCCGAGGACAATCTGGGAAGAGTGCGAAAAAAATTTAGAGGAAATTTGGAGAAATCCGGTGGAAATCAGAGGGAAGTCATAAGCAATAATGTCTGCTATATTTCCAACGGCGATGGCCGTAGATGATTTGGGGCGAACTATACTAGGCAGACTACTGCTGGACTCTGGATCATAGGAAAGCTTCGTCATTGAAGCTTTTGTACACCACTTGGCAAAGAGAAACGCATGCATTTGAATTAGTAGATAGGGATACTCCAGCATGTAAGTCTCATGAACAAGGTCACCAGCAAAGTGCCTCTTCGAAATTTCGATATTGACCTAAAATTTTATAGCAGTATTAAGTTAACTGATCTCCAATTCATTCGCCACAATAATGGTGGACCTGCTAATAGAAGCTGATCATTTCTGCGCCATTATTCAGAATGGGAAAATCAAAATAGGTCAAAATGGATCAAGAATACAATATTTGGATGGATTATCTAAAGACTCCTCTATCACTCTGCAGAACGCAAAGTGATATCGAACTTAGCTCTACAAAATGTTGTTAACGTTAACGTCAACATATCGAACCCAGAGTGAATATGTTAATTGCGACGGGAGTATTTTTTACCCAGAGGTAAGAGAATCTAAAACAAAATGCTCAAAGGCGGTACATTGTAAAGCTTCCATTTAAGAATTCTTTAAACAAGTTTGGTGAATCACAGAGATGAGCGATTACGCTTCATCTACTAAATTTTACATTATTGGGTTGACTACTCGTAGACAACTAGCTAGATGTGTTTCTTGACGCTTGATCGGATCTGGTTCAGTTCATGTTACGTGAAACAATACAAAGATGCTTATTACATTTCAACTCAAAACTTGTGAACTGAAACAAAATTTGGATCTAGTTTTTCATATAAAATTTGATCTGATCCAGCCAGATAAATGGGTATCGTGAATCACGGCTTCTATGTGCATGACATCGGTTTTTATAAAGATTATATAAAGCTTTCTTAAATGAATCTTTCGAAAATCAAATGCTTCGTAGACCTTGTAAAATACCCGCGATACTCATGGAATTGGATCAGAAAGACTGTAGTTCGTTACCGCTCGGTCAATGAATAAAAATGTTCCTAATATGTAATTTTGTACGTCTAAACTTCTAACTTAGTTAAGACTTGTCAATAGCCGATTAAAATTATTGTCGAAATTAAAAGCTTAATTAAGATAAGAAATTTTAATTTTTATAAATTAAATAACTTAGATCAAATTGTTCGAGCTCGACAGCAATATTGGAAACCGAAAGGAAAATGAAGACCAAAGAAGTATTACGAAGATGCATCACATGCAAGAAATTCACGTCTAATTGTCAACAACAATTGGTGGTACGCTCTCCATTCAACCCCAGAAGAGATTGTATAGATTAAAAAAGCAATTGATGATGAGCGTTCTACAAAAAACAGGCATACATTATGCTATAAACCCTATATCTTTCTTTTTATGTTTTAGTACAAGAGTCTTCCATCTCAATCAAGTTACAGATTTATCAAGCGACTCATTAGGAGCTTTAAAACGATTTACAGCACGACGCGGAGTTTGTTGCGAATTGTTTAGCTACAATTGTTTAGCTATACCGTTTTTCGCAATTAATGACATGGGTGTGGACCCCCTTACACCATCAAACTTTCTCATTGGCCATCCAATTACAACCCCGGTTTTGACAGACTTGTAGTCACCCTCAAAATATCAAACAATACCATCAAGCATCCCATAACACAAGCGTTGTGTTCTCCCAGTTTCCCAGGTTAATCCGAAGGTAGTATGAAAGCTATTAACACCAACACTTATTTTGGAATCTATCGTCATCACTATCACAACCAACCAAATTACACAGATTTCCGTATTATTCATCTCATCGACGAGCCGTAAAAAACCGGTATCATTTATTATCTTTGAGGATTATGGCAGCATTTTAAAATATCAGTTCAAGGAAGGGTTTATGTTTAGTTACTGAAAAATTAATTCATTCATTCTTCAAATTGTAATTATTTTAAATTATTATTTTTCTTGTTACTTTACGATTCAACAACCCGATAAATTTATTCAACTTGGAAAAAAAAACAGCGTCGAGCAACTATTTGAAGTATTTCGACGATTTTGGCTGTACCCCACAATACGAAAAAAAATGACACACGAATATCATAATAATTTTAAATGAAATCTGATAATTGCATGATGTTAATTGATTCTATTCATCTGTTATTTAAATGCATCAACAGCCTTCCAAATACTTCCAACAATGATGTTATTGAATTTCAGAGAAACAATAGAATTGGGCTGATTGCTAACAGAAACAAAGATTTTCGATATTGTCGACATATTTGCTACTTCTATACATTGAGGACACCATTGTTTTAATTATCTATACCTGTAAAATATTAATTAAGTATACGGTATGAACAATACGACACAACACTGATAATACGAAAATCAATTAAAAAACTGAAATAATGAAAATATTGAAATACTAAAAATTTAAGAAATTTGAACAAAAAAGAACTAAACATTTTTAGTTCATAGATCCCATTTTATATTGGATGACATAAAAATTAATGTATGCTAGATACAGAAAATTTATCTATATTCACTTTTTTATATCGAATAATCATCAGCAAACGAGGTCAAAAAATACCTTAAAAAGATTACCAAGGTTATTCGAACTATCTACTTCTTACAATATTTCGTAAGTATATCGTGTAATCCTTACCTAATCCATTTCGATTAAAATAGAAAAAAAAGTTTTATTTTGATTTCAGAACCAAGATTAGAAACGTAAAAAGGAAATACATTAAAATTTATTTTTAATTTTATTCGACATCAGTATTCCATTAAAAAGAAAAGTTTTACGTCTTCACGATTTCCATGTATAATATATACCCACCACACCTCCAGTAAAAACACACAATGTTTACTGAGCTTAAACGTATCAACTCTGATGCTGATAGACTTGTTTATGGCAAAAGCTTTTAATATAAATATTACGTGATCTAAAAATAACATAAAAATTGATTTTAATTACGTTGTTATCACACGTATAAATTATGGTGAAAATTACACCAACACTATTACAATGAAAAATATTTTCATAAAGTGTGCGCGCCCTCGATAAAGGTATCGCACGAAAACACTGAAAAAGCTAAAATTTTATGATTTTGTGAGGTGTAATATGACATAATTGAACCCGACACTAATATTTGATTAACGCGTCACTACCAATTTATTTTGTAACCGTAACGCTCAAAATTAACAACAATCACTTTAATATTTTTTGAGCTTATGAGCTTTACGCTTTTATTTTATATTCTATTATATTCGCTTGCATTATAAAAATTATACACATTCACATCTAAACCTGAAGTATCCGTTTATTTTCGTTTCGCCAAAGGATCCACACATCTACTATATATAATTAACACTCAAATCTTAAGGAATATATACGAGTACGAATAAAAACTCAAGATGAAAATTAACGTTCTTACTGCTTTATACGTATAATCGGATGATTATCGTGTATATACGTTTACAAGTGCGTACGTATAAACTTAAAGTCCTAAAGAAAGCATGGGATTTAAGATGAAATTGTTTTATTTTCCTATATGTGTGTTTTTACTTTGTTATGCCGCCTTCTCATATACTCGTACCGTAAAGTAAAAAAGAAATCTAATTACTTTGAATTAAATGAAAAAACAAAAAAAAATGTATTTGAACGTAAAATTTTGTAGCATACCGACGTTACAGTTATTGTGGAAATATGGTTAGGAACAGGAAAAGCAAACAGTAATTGAAACAACAAAATACACACATCCGTGTGTAGATGAATACAAAGGAAATTAATTTTTGGAAAATCATGAAATCTTATTGTGGATTACATTAATGGGTTCTATGTTTGTTGTAAATGGATATAAGCAGAACTTAATTATTTTTTCTAGTAAATCTAAATCTGAAGAACATGCGATGATAATTTAATCAGTTCGGTTTATTGTTTTATCGAAATATTTTTGAGAATAAGATTTATTTGTTTTATGAACCTGTTTTGCAGAAATATATACTTAAATTTTTATGAAATATGTCCAGAATGAATAATCTATAATACCGAAATAAATTGGGCGATAATTGGGGATTGGTGTAAAATGGTATAGAAGTGTAATATTTTTTTTTTTTTTTGAAGAAAAGTTACATATGCAATGTTAAAGGTTCGATTTTATTTCAAATAATACAAGATATTTTAGTACGGCTAAGTAACGACAATAAATTGTGTCAATCACGCCAGAAATACGATTGCGAAAATCTTACTGTTTTTTTATTTGAAAGTGTTAATGTCGGATTTCCAACGAAGTAATCACACCACAAATCTAATAGATCCATTTAAACATTCAATTATATGTTTAACTTTAACTATTTGTGCTGAACTGTGCATTTCAAACACAGTTTAATTCTTCTCCAGAATTGGTCAGAATTGGCCCTAGAATAGCTATATCTAACCATTCATTATGTACAGAATCTGTTGTAGCATTTTAGTCAAATTCTTTAAACTAGATGTATACAAGGGGCGGTACTCGAAAGGTTTCTAATTAAAAATACTGTAAATGTGTGCGAAAAACAAATTTTGATAATAAAATTCAATAATTTGTAAACGATGTTCGAGGGTAAGATCTTTGCATGCAAATAATAATGCTAACTGAAAACTATTGACCTGACAGATCTTGCTAATCACGCGTGATGTGTGAAAAACATATATACGGTCCCAAGCAACAATTAAAGTTGGTACTACAGCAAAAGAGGGTATGGGAACTTCGAGAAGGTCAGTTTCGCGTACTAGATACTTATTTTTGTCACTGTATGTACATTTTGTGCTTGCAGTAAAAAATTTAGTAAGGGAAAAGTAAAGGCTACTGATGATGCTACTCTAAAGTTTTCGTGACATTGAAAGTAACTAAAAAATTGCGGGGACGTCGTAATAACTTGTAAATATTACTTTAAAGTTACAAAAACTTTAAAGTATTTATTGAATGATCGGGAACGTCAAAATGTCATCCATTTTTCATTTTAAAGTCATCGCTACTTCAAGAGAGAATGGTGATGTTTACCCGACGTATTAAACACCTTTAACTTCACCATAAAAACTATAACATTAATGTAGTTTCATGAGGTAAAACTTTCGTCTTTACTACTAAGAATGTATACTACAAAGTTAGACAGAGCTTATTTATCAAAAATCAAAACTTTGCAGTAATATTTACATGCAATTATTACCAATAAGTAGCATTTACTTTACAACAAACATTCTGAAATTACTTTGATGTTATAATTTAGTAGTATCGTTCTTCGTAACCCGTCATGTCATAATGTAAACTCTAACATAAAATAAAAAAATTTAAAAAATCAAATTTTTTCTGATCGTGCTAAATAATTATTAATATGCTACCTAGAAAAAATAAAGTAAAATTATACTGACTTTCTAGTAGTTTTTATAGAAAAGTAAATAAAAGATTGAATACAAACAAAAAATGTTCAAGTGATATTGATGATGTACAGAATAGAGAAACACCAAGCGGAAACAATTCGTTTCCATGTCAACTTTCTATAACACAAGAAATAAATCAGGATTCTTTTGAAGAATGTCAATATGTAGATATTGCTTCAGAGGAAAATGTGTTAGAAATTTTAGAAGAATTTAGTGATACAGAGACGGATAATTCTATTTCTTTTATGGAAGAATTACGTACATGGGCATTGAATTGTAAAATAAATCATAGCTCTCTTAATCTGCTTCTATCAATATTGAATAATTCAAAAAAACATAACCTACCAAAGGATAGCAGAACATTACTTCGTACTCCAAACTTTATTAACGTTGTTCCTATGGAGAATGGACATTTTTGGTACAATGGATTAAAAAATTGCATAAAAAACGCATTTTTAGATTTGAATCATCCAATTTCAATAAGTTTATTATTTAATATTGATGGTATTCCACCGTATAAAAGTTCTGGATTAGAACTTTGGCCAATATTATTTTCAATTTATTCGATGCCGAGTTTTAAACCAATGGTTGTTGCAATTTATTGTGGTAGAGGGAAGCCACTGTTAGAACCTTTTCTATCTAATTTTGTTGACGAACTAAGCGACGTTCTTCAAAATGGAGTACTTATTAATTCATACAAAGTAGAAGTTAAAATTAAATGATTTATATGTGACACACCAGCCCGAAGTTTTATCAAAGTTAAATTTAACAGTTTAAATATTTTGATAAAATAAATTAATATTTTTGAAGCAGGTACGGTTGGATTTAATGCTACACATGAATGTATTAGATGTACAGTACTGGGTGAATATGATAAGAAAGGTCGACATATGAGTTGTCCTAGAATTGATTGTCCTCACCGAACAAATGAAAGTTTTAGAAATAAGTCTGACCCCGATCATCATTAATATGAGACTCTGCTTTTGAAACTTTCATTTGATATAGTAGAAGACATCATTGTTTCTGATTCATTACATTTATTGAACTTGGGTATGTTTTGACTTATATGAAATTGCATAAATATTATATATAATAAATTGTGTTGAAATTTTTGTAGGAGTAATGAGAAAATGTCTTTATGGGTGGATTAGCGGCAGCTACAATTTTCGCACAAAGTTTTCTGGCAGGGAAATTGACTCACTGTCGGATATGCTACAGAAATGTAATGCAACGAAACCAACTGAAATACATCGATCGATTAGACGTCTCAACGTTTGTAGACATTGGAAAGGCACTGAGTTTAGAACATTTCTGTTATACCTTGGTCCAGTAGTATTGAAAAACTATTTAGCTGTTGAAGTGTACCAACATTTCCTTGTTTTATTTTGTGCTGCTACAATTGTTTCTTGCAAGACCTATTTAAAATATATAGACATTGCTGATCAGCTGTTTAAAGATTATATTGAACAGTTTATCGATATATATGGAATCGATTCCATAAGTATGAACGTACATAACTTGTTCCATATAATTGAAGATGTGAGAAAGTTTGGCCAGCTACCTTTAATAAGTGCTTATCCATTTGAAAGTTTTTTGGCTCATATTAAGACATTACTGCGTAGTGGAAATCTTCCGTTGTCACAAATTGCTAAACGCTTGGTAGAAATTTCTAAATTAAATAAAACTAAACAAGAAAATAATAACAATAAACCGTGGTACATAAACAGTAACAAAATACAATTGGGAAATGAATTCTTATTATCAAATGATAATAAAAATAAATGGTTTATGACTAAAAACGGAGATATTGTATCGATGATCACTTCAAAAGTAGTAGATCGTAAAATATACATCAAGGGAACACCCCTAAAAGAAAAGGAAGACTTTTTTAATGTGCCCATTAAATCATCAAGATTGAACATATACATGTCAAATATGGAAAACGACCTGTCTAGATTTTATTTAACAAATGAGATAAAATGTAAATTATTTTGCATAAAATATGAAAAAGTCTGTGTTTTTTTACCAATTCTTCATACTCTAAGATTTCATAATTCAGTGATTGCATTTTTTTATTAAATATAATAAATCCATTTACAAAAGTTTTATATTATATAAAAATATAAAACAAATAAACATAAACATTCAGTTAAAAATAATACAGGAGTGTTTCCTACTTGCTGGATTTCTTAAATTATATAAAATAAACTTTAATTTTTTTTCACATTATAAAAGGTTAAACTAATAAAAAATAAATTTCTTCATTTAAAAAGTAATATAAAACAAAAAATACTCGAGTTCTTAATGACTGCTGCTATTCCACTGTCTCACCATCTACTCTGGCTTCGGAATCAGTATTATTATTAATCAAAGATTCATTCATTATAATATTATTAATCGGAGATTCATTTATAGTGAAACTGTAAAAAAAGAAGTCACTGAAATACACTGACAATATGGTAAAATGACAGATTTCTTTTTTTGAATGTTTCAATACTCCTTCTTTAAATAATTTCTCGTTCTTCTGTAATGTGTGCCGGTTATCAGCGAGTAAAACTACATTGTATATTAATGAAAGGATTCCGTCATATCCTTGAAAGGTTTTTTTTCCTCGTTAGTTTTAGACCGCGATACTCCAGTCCAGGTATATTGCGTTAGAAGCTGTGATGTAAATAATGAGTCTATTATTTTATATCCAATTTTCATGCCATCCAAATCTCCTTTATTTTCATAACACCTTGAGAGATCCGTTAACTGTAAATAGAAAAAAAATTGAAATAAAAGTGGTAGGTAAAATTACAAAATTCAAATTTAGTTTACCATATGAGTCCTATATTCAGCGTTGCTCTGCAGTTCCTTATCAAATTCACAAAGACTTATGTGTGTTTCGAGTGGAAATTCAAAATTTTTAAATGTATTAGTTACCTGATCAACAGGAACTCTTTGATCACAAGTTGCATTTATGTTGCGCGCTGTGCTAGAAACAAGTATTTCAAATCGCTCATTTGCAGCAATAGTGACACAACCCCAAATTCACTCATTTCTAAGATATTCGAACCAAACGATTTCCAATAGTTCATATTTTTATTATTTTGTATTAAAACATACACCCTTATGTAGTTATTTCAAGCAAATTAGGTAAAATTCCATTAAAAAAATCACTCAATTTGCGAAAGAAATTAATATTTTAAAATATAGGAAACTGTCCTAAGAAAATTTGCAAAATATTAAAGAATTATAAGAATTAAGATCCGATTGTAGATGTAAGAATAGAAAAAAAAATATCTTACTAATCAGAATGTATTTTTATTTACTTTTGAAAAACGTCGTTTTTGCTCACAATTTTGAGTGATATTTTCAAATCTCTCTATTGAAAAATTACAAATTTTGAGTTATGTCACTATTGCAGGTGCAGCAAATGAGCGAAATATTTTATCTAGCTGGACGCGGATTTTAATGTTTTCCGCTTTGATTTCGGCGTATTCTGTTCTTATTTGCTTCAATTGTTTTTCAATGTTCTCCACAAAAGTATTGTTTACCTATAATTATAAAATCCACACAATGTTCAGTTAGAACTTTCTGAAGGCAAAATTTATTAATTACTTACCAGAATCAATTGGTTAGTTTCAGGTTCCGAAATATTATTTACATCGCAACTCTGTTGTGCATCTTGATGTAATATTTCAATCGAATTAACGATTGGAGATGAATTTTCAGTCACTGCATCCGACCCTGAACTAAAAAACATGTCATCTCGGTCTACTACGAAATTCTGGCTCTGCTGGTTTCTTCTGGTGGGGACCATAATTCTATGAAATTGATAAAAAATAATTCAATACTTTCATATAAATAAAAAAAAATTTTGTTTAAAATAATTGTGCTGATTATATTTACGTTTGCTCTGCATCGGTGTCACTGCAATTTGTAAATTGTGTCTCCATCCGTAGCGCTTCTTTAAATGTGGCTATTTTGCTACATTTCACAACACATTCATAACTACACCAGTTTATTTCTGGGCTGCTTGCAGCGTTTGACCTCACCACTTCCAGTTGGCGAAGTTGTAGCTAATATACATAATGTTTTACTTTTCTCCCACTTATGTGGTACAGCGGAAAACAATATTCTTCCGCGCTCTTTCGTCTGAACAATTTTGAAATAATCCATGGCCGTTATTTGTTATAATTATTTTAATTATTTTATTGAAGATTTATTGAAGCAAAAATCTTTTTTAATAATTTCTTGTAGTTGAGACATGATAAATTGCACTGTATACACACACGATTTAACTATAGAAATATTTTTGACACTTGGCTACTACTAAGTAAAATATTTGTAAAAATTACCACTTTAAAGTTGCCGTTACTTCAAAATGAATCGATGATTGCTACTTTGAAGTATAAATTACCAATTTATAGTAGCAAGTATATTTATGTACATTAATTACAGTAACCCTTACTTACGACGAAGTAACTATTATATAAAAGTATATTAAATCAGTATTTTCTACTACAAAGTAAAAAGATACAGTTCAGCCATTTCCAATTCGAAAAAAAGTAAAATAATAAAATCTTTTCTATTTTTTACATTTTTTTTATATGGTTGATGTGGTAATTTTTTTTTTTAATTATGCGATTCTTATAATAATGAATTTAAATTTAGCGCTTTGTTCTTTTTCGAAGTAAAATTAATATAATTATCAGTAATATTTTCGTCGCATTGAAATTTTAAATAGTTTTGTACAATAATGTGTTTGAAATATATAGTTATTATATTAATATAAGTTTCAGTAAATTATTTCTTTTCAAAAATATTTTAACATAAGTAATATAATATATTATATTAGAAACACACAATGTTGTAATATTTACCAATACTAATATTTGATGTGATATGTATAAGTTTTTTTCCAAATACTTATTTTCGTTTTAAGTGTGTGTTAGTTTTATTATTAGGTGGTTATTGGAACGTAACTAAAACGATGTTGGAACGTTCCAATGTTCGTTCCTAAAACGTTTGCGCTATGTTGTAGGCACGGGTATTGCTACCAAAAATCATTCCCCAAATAGGTCCCTGGTATAGTGCCTGGTACGTACCAAGCACTGTGCCAAAACACATCAAAGTTATATTTTGGAGTGCCCGGAACGTAAAACCGATTAGAATTGTTACTTGGGGGGAAAACCAAAAAGAAAAAACTATCTATTATTCAATTGAATTAAATCTCTTTTACTCTCGACAAATGGAAATCAAATATATTGCATACTAAAAAAAATATTCGCAATTCCGTCAAAATTGGACCATAGTTTGTTGATGACTGGACGATATAATATAGTAATCTGCCGCGTTGACGAATACAAATTTCGGGAGCATAGAGATTTAATCGTTGTAGGAGTTTCGTGGAATAGATACGAGAGTTGAAAATATCTCCTACTAAGTGATCTTGATGAGGCGGAAGCATAAAGTCGGTTGTCCAAATAAATTGTTATTGGACACACCTAACTTTCTCGAATGACCCTGGTATGATGGTGACATATGGTGATACATTTACTAAAATTATACTGCACTAAAAAACTACTCTCAGGTGAGATCTGAATTCCACTCTGTGAACAACTTGATCTATCGTTATCATCTTGTTGCTTGTCTTCGGCGACAAGAAGGCAGCTTTTAAATTTAAAGCCGTCAACGACATTTTTGATAAATAATGAAAATAGCAAAGTGACAAAATGATTACCCTGTGGTACATATGTTGTCACGCTAAATAATTAGGAAGATTGACCCAAAAGTCTAACAGTTTGCCAGCGGTCTAGAAAGAAAGAGTGCTACAACTCCATGGTAATGAATTGGCACATTAAATGTCTCAACTTAACTATAAGAATTAAGTGATCGAAATGGATTAGATTATTTATTTGAAAAAATCAGACTTCTCATCAGGTCGCGACGACTGATGTTGTATTAATTACATTCTAATATTGTCTATATATATAGAACAATACCATATTTAGTTGTGGTACTAGCGAATTACTGCTTAGCCTACGAAATTCGGTTCTTTCACATTTTTCACTATATTTTATTCTCACAACTAACTTATCGTGCTTACGATTTTTTTTTTAGTTATGGGAATGAAATATAGCTAAAAAAATATTAAAGAATCGAATTTCGTGGGCTAAGCAGTAATTCGCTTGTACTACAACTACATGGTACAGTTGTCGTGACCTGATGAGAAGACTGATTTTTTTTCAAATCGATAATGTCATTTGGTTGTAACTGATAGTTGTGATTCTTACAAATTTTCCATATTTGAGTTCAAAAAATTGAAATTTATCCGCGATGCAGCGTTAAGGGAAAGAAAGTATGGGGTGGTTGGAAAGTAGATTGTGTATTATAAATGTCGATTATTATAGTCATTGTCACGCAGATTGACGCTAAATGGAAGAATTTCCTATGATTGTGTATTTAATTCGAGTGTACTGAAAATAGACCAAGCGGATCAGATACAATGAAACCATTATAATTATAGAAAAACAAAGTAAAACTATCAAATAAGTTACATTATCGGTTAATAAGGTTCGAAACAGTAGACCTTCCGCGATAAAAACCGCGGTGAAAACTGAATACTTTATGAATCATTGCTTCAAAAAATTTAGGTGTAACTCCTTCCATTCTTTCTACCTGTTTTAAAAATTGGTTGAATGCACGAAACTTTCCAATGCTAAGGAAATAGACCTATACGTAGACTTTTAGAAGATTAGATACATTATTCAATTTAGACAATGAATAATTATAACTTTTCTTTAACAGCTCGGCATCAGCTCTTCTATGCTGATGTATAATGCGAGACAGCAACTTTTACTTTTCTTATTAACATTCACTTATATAATTTTTATTAATAAATATACACATTGGATTGCATTAATTAAAAAAGCTTTTTATTTAATATTTTAATTAATTATATTAGAAATATATTTCCACACAAATGTGTCTTCACTATTTCTCCAATGATTTTATATAACTTACAATATGGAATCTAATTCCATTCGTTATGAAATTCAATAACAAACTCTGGTTTTGAAAATTTAAAACAAAACTTATATACTAATTTTTCTGGTATACAACCTGGCTAAGGACTCTATGTTTCAGCAGTTCAACTAAGGCTAGACTGTATACCAGTTATAACAATTATACCATTCAAATTTCTCTACAAAACGCATCCATTATACCATTTCGAAATGTCATGAATTAGACATTTCTTAACCGATAATATGTCATAACAAACAAGAACAACAAATCAAACAACAAGGTAAATAATTTAATTATAAAAAATAAAACTTAATAGAAATAATTACAAAGTTTAATAAATTTATTTTTATATTAATATTTACAGAGATATGCGACAACGAGAAAATGATACACCCACATACACTCCCCTTCCAGTGGAATTTAAGAAAATTGGTAAGTATTAAATTACACGATACGAAGTCTGTGGTTTTTTAATTTTTAAATCGAACTGGTAGTTTAATTACACGACCATGCCTTGATAACACCTCTCTTGGTTCATTACTAACTTGCACATGTTGATCGAAAACTACTTTCTTTTTAGCTTTTAGAGTTTCTGAATTAATCACCTCATCAGCTTTCCCATCAAAATCCGACAGATTAGTCGCTAATGGCTGATTGCTGAACAACTCATCATTACTTTCGGAATAACAAGGTTTGAGTCTATCTATCGAAATGTTAACTTTTTTACCTTTAATTTCTAGCTCAACAAATTTTGTATCCCTGGTTGAAATTTTAAAAGGACCGGTATATGGAGGCTGAAGTGCCCTTTTGACTGCATCGGTACGTATAAACACATGAGAGCAATTTTCCAATTTCTTGTTAATGAAAAACTTCTCCTTTGAATGTCGAGATGCGTTTACCGTTTTTAATTCTTCAAAATGTTTTTTTAGATTACTCACGAATTCGGACTGTGGAATCGAAGTATTTGGAGGTTCCATAAACTGCCCAGGAACTCTAACAGCACTTCCATACACCAACTCTACAGGAGTAGATTGTAACTCTTCATTAAACGAGGTACGTAAACCTAATAATACGAGTGGTAAAATGTCCGTCCAATCCGTTCTGTTATGACACATAATCGCTGCTTTTAATGTCCTATGCCAACGTTCAATCATACCGTTGCATTTAGGATTATACGCTGTAGTACGTCTTCTTTCAAATCCTAATAAATGTGACAATTCTGCAAAAAGATTCGATTCGAACTGCGAACCTTGATCTGTTACAACGAAATTTGGAACACCAAACCGAGCTATGCAATTTGAGTATACCTATCAATCATGGTTAAGCAATATTTATGATTATTGGATATGGGTAATGGGTCCAACTAGATCAATATGCACTTCTGAAAACCTTTCTTTAGTCACTTCAAAATTACCTATTGGTGCTTGTGTGTGTCTTGATACTTTGGATATTTGACACGCCAAACATGCTTGTGCCAATTCCTTAATATCCTTTTTTAATTGACGGCCACACTACATGTTTAGACACTAATTTGACCGAAGCTTTTATTCCCGGATGCGACAGATTGTGTAGCGACTCAAATACCTTCCTCCTCCATTCTCTTGGTATGAAAGGTCTTGCTTGTCCCGTCGATATGTCACAGTAAATGAAATGTTCTGTATTGAAAGCTAATGGTCGTCTTACTAAATTTAGTGTAGAGTTCTCGTCTTGTAGTATGTCATTCAGTTCCGAGTCTTGTAATTGATCTGTAGCCAGTTTGTTATAGTCAATAGTCTCGTGAATGTCAATAAGCTCAACTCTAGATAATGCATCAGCTACAACGTTGTCTGTACCCGTTATATGTCTCAGGTTCGTTGTAAATTGTCCAATAAAGTCTAGTTGACGTCTTTTTCTTGGTGATGCTTTGTCTAAATTTTGTCTAAATGCGTAAATGAGAGGTTTGTGGTCCGTAATGAGGATGCAATTTCGTCCCTCGAGAAAGAATCGGAAGTACTTTACACCTAAATAGGCCGCTAACAACTCCCGATCGTAGGTACTGTATTTATTTTGTGTTTCGGTTAACCTGACAGAATAAAAACCCAGTGGTTGCCAAACTTCACCAACTAATTGCTGCATAACTGCCACTACTTCTGTGTCGGAAGCATCCACCATAATTGATAATTTTGCTGACATGTCTGGATGAGCTAGAAAGGTGGCATCACTTAACTTGAATTTACACTTTTCAAATGATAATTTCGACTCATCTGTCCAAACGATTGGTATTATACTATTCTTTTTGTAACCTTTTAAAAAGTCGTTTAAAATGGCCTGATCATGCGCTGCAGAAGGAATAAATCGTCTGTAGAAATTAAGCTATAACCAGCGAGTCTGTAAGAGTCAGTAACGAAACCTTACAGAATTTAACGAAAATGTTTTATTACAGAATCTTTGACAGTTTGACCAGCGAATCTGTAACACGATTATTGTCAACTGATTTTTTAAATGTCAATTTACTATACATCCTACAAAACGGCAGAACAAATTGAATAGATAATATCCATTTATAAATAAATTATTGATAAATTACAAATCAACCATGCCACCCACGATGGTATGACATTTATATTAGAATTGTTTTTATATTAGAATTGTATTCAATTTTGAAGTTTCCTTCAGTTTGAGCGATAATTTTCGCTCTTGTTACGGATTGCTAAATGACAATTCAAATTTAACGAAACTGAACGAAAAGTACTTTGGGTTTCGCTGGTCAGTAATGTCAATAAACATACATTTTTCAGATGTCGCTTTGTTACTTAAATTTCTTACAGACTCGCTGGTTACGCCTTTAATCATTCCTAGAAAACGTTTTAGTTGCTGGACAATGACTGATTGCGGAAAATTACGAATTATTTCTACTCTATCTGGAGATGGAAAAATTCCTTTCCTATTTACAAAATGTCCCAAAAAGCAATTTCTTCTTGAGCGAATACACATTTATCCATTTTAATGATTAGCCCATTTTCGGCTAAACGTTGGAAGACTTGTTCAACATGACATAAATGTTCATCCAATGAAGCGGATGCAATTAAAATGTCGTCTAGATGCACAAAACAGAATGACAATCCCCTTAAAACCAAATGCATTAATCGTTGGAACGATTGTGCTGCATTCCGAAGACCGAATGTCATTCTATTGAGTTCGTAAAGTCCGAATGGTGTTGCTATAGCTGTTTTGGGTACATCTCGTGGTTCAATTGGAATTTGGTGGTAAGCACGTACCAAATCAATATTTGAAAATACCGTGCAACCAGCAAGTTGAAACGAGAAGTCCTGAAGATGCGGTACTGGATAATTATCGGGAATGGTCACATTATTCAACGCCCTGTAATCCCGACAGGGTCTCCATTCGCCGTTTTTCTTAGGCACCAAATGCAGAGGACTGGCCCACTCACTTTTGCTAGGTCGACAAATTCCTTGCTCCATCATACTTTCGAAGTGTTCCCTTGCTATTTGTAACTTATCGGGAGCCAAATGCCTTGTTTTGCACATAACTGGTTGCCCGTTTAAGGGTATTCGTATTGACTGTTTCCCGAGTAATTATTTCACATTTTTTTAACAATTCCTTGATTTCCGGATTAATTTTGCTTTTATCCAACAGGGCTAACGAAGGACTTGAATTTCGTGTAATGGATCCAACTGAATATAAATTTGTAAGCGGATCAATTAATTTACCCTTTCTAATATCAACTACTAACCCGGTTGATTTTAAAAAGTCTGCACCGATTATTGGCATAGATACATCAGCAACTATGAAGGACCATTTGAACACCCTACGTAAACCAATATTTAGTGAAATTGTCTGCGTTCCGTAGGCTTTAATTTTGGTACCATTGGCTGCATATAAGTGGAAATCCGGTTCATTAACCTTTCTATTACTGAAATTTGCTGGCAAAACGGAAACGTCTGCACCTGTGTCTACCAACAATTTTCTTTTAGAATTTTGTTCCAAAATAAGTAGACGATTTGTACAAATTTCATCAACACACGTCTCAAAATGTTGACTAGAATTTAGTTTTTTGAATTTTGAGATTTTCCAACAATAAACTTATCATGAAAACGACAACCAGAAACACACTTCGTTGCCTTATCTTTAAAGCGTCGATGATAGAAACATTCGGTTTCATCATACTTTCGCTCTCTAGATTTTGACGAACTTCTAGATGTGTTATGCGGACTATGAGTTCTTCGTGATGTGCTACGTGAAGCGGATACTTCCATTAAAATATCCTTACGGAACTTACACAACATCTCATGCAACTCATTTTTTGTCGACGATGATTCTTTTTGCTGGCTTGTGTACGATTTGTCACTTATTTCCATTACGTGCTGCTGTGACATGGTTTCAATTAATGCGTCTGCTCGTTCTGCCAACTTTCCTAATGAAACGTCATTTTCAAACGGGACTAATACCAACTGCACCTGTTGCGGTAACCTTTGCAACCATAATCGCCTAACTGTGCCTTCTTCGAAATGCTCTCCTGCATTCATATGCATTTGCTCCAGCAATTGTGATGGTTTCTGGTCTTCTAAACGCAGTCCGTGCAACAAATTATTTAATTTTGAGCGTTCTGATTCTCGTAAAACTTTAATTACCTCCTGCTTAAAAAACGTATAAGGTTGTTTTCCCTTATTTTTTATAATAAGATTGGCAAATCTATTGTGCAACCTAGCATATAATGCACCAACCGCATGTGAATACCTCGTAGTCTCTGTAACAATGTTTGCTATACCTGGAACTGCTGTTCCAAAATAGCAAACCAGACCTCGGGATTCTGCGCATATAATGGTTGAGGTGGCTTAAATGCTACATGTGCAATCTTTTTTTGCGAAATATTTTTTGTCGCTTTACTTTCGCTATCTACAATATTTTCACTACAAGAGTTGCCACAAGAAGATGCTTCCGAAGCATGGGAATCTTTCAACTGTGCATTTAGAAAAATTCGAACCTGATCTAGCACTAGTGAACACAATTGTTCACGAGTCAACGTGATCATTTCGTTACTAGAAAATAAAAGATTTTGCCTATCAGAGGAGTGTACATAGGTGGAATTCGTTTCCTCGCCGTCGGTATCGATACCGCGCACAACAAAACGAAAAACGAAACTTAAAAGTAGAAAAAAAGATGAACAAACAAAAAAAACGCAAGAAATACTGAACATTGTGATTATTTGAATAATTTTAATTTTTTATTTATTTTTTAAATAATTTTTAAATAGTTTTTAATTTAAATTTTTTTAAAATAATTTTTATTTTTGTAATTTTTAGACGACGCAAAAAAATGGTGTAAAATGGAGTACGTTTTATAAAGAATACATAAATGGTACTTACAATTTTAAATTTATCGTCTTATTATACGGGATGACTGGAAAAACCCCCGGCTGCTTACAAACAATGTTTCCTCTTTGAAGCGGATTTTATTTAATACAGCTATGTTTAACGGGTGATCCGGTGAATGCCTGTTGCTGCTTCCGAAACCAATGCTCCCTCCTAATTTGCTGTTGATATATTAGTTGCTCGTTTATCGTTGCGAATACATAGACGGCAAACTGCTTCCTCGGAACATATAATATTTTTTAAATTTTAGTCATCCAAAAATTTTACGGATGACTTGAAGTATTTTGTGCTTGCTAATAAATATTAGCTGCTGCCCCCGGTGGAACTATAACATTACGTCTCGGGGTCACCAATTTAGAAGATTAAATACATTATTCAATTTAGACAATGAATAATTATAACTTTTCTTTAACAGCTCGGCATCAGCTCTTCTATGCTGATGTATAATGCGAGACAGCAACTTTTACTTTTCTTATTAACATTCACTTATATAATTTTTATTAATAAATATACACATTGGATTGCATTAATTAAAAAAGCTTTTTATTTAATATTTTAATTAATTATATTAGAAATATATTTCCACACAAATGTGTCTTCACTATTTCTCCAATGATTTTATATAACTTACAATATGGAATCTAATTCCATTCGTTATGAAATTCAATAACAAACTCTGGTTTTGAAAATTTAAAACGGCTAAGGACTCTATGTTTCAGCAGTTCAACTAAAGCCAGACTGTATACCAGTTATAACAATTATACCATTCAAATTTCTCTACAAAACGCATCCATTATACCATTTCGAAATGTCATGAATTAGACATTTCTTAACCGATAATATGTCATAACAAACAAGAACAACAAATCAAACAACAAGGTAAATAATTTAATTATAAAAAATAAAACTTAATAGAAATAATTACAAAGTTTAATAAATTTATTTTTATATTAATATTTACAGAGATATGCGACAACGAGAAAATGATACACCCACAGACTTTCATTAAATATGAAGCTAATCGGAATACATAAAATTTCAGCGCCTTAACTGGAAGCCAACGTAACCAGCATTCTTATTAATATCAATTTAAAGTTGAGATCCTGTTAAAAACCTGTTCGATTCACCTAGTAACGCTAAATTCTTCAAAAACGTTAGTTTGATTCAGTACAGTAGATGGCATCAAAACTGGTTCAACTCATACACGGAAATAGAAGATCTTGCTAACAAATCACGATTATCTGATGGATACCTCTTTATAACCTGATAAGACCAGGACCCATTGTTTATATTCCATACAAGATTTGGTATTAGACACTTATGAAAAACTTTACAGGTGATTTCTGGAAATCCTAATTTTTATTAATGAAATCGCTTAAACTCGATGTACTGGACAATCTGATCAAGTTTCATGATTGAGCCTATTCCTCATCGGTCAAATCGACTGTAGAAAAACCTTGTTTCAATACTAATTTGAGAAGAGTATTTTTGAAAAATTTGGATGAGTGACTTTTTATTAATAAAATATTTTATTAATATGAATCTGTGCGTATTGAACGTACTGATCAAATTTTAAGACTAAGACCACTCCCCATCAGCTAGAATTACCCTTAGAAAACCATTATTTCAACCAGAATTTTAAAAGATCACTTTTGGCAAATTATATAGTATATATTATTGGTGATTTATGGAAATTCCAACTTTTACTAATGAAATAGCTTAAACTGGTTCTACTGAACATGCTGATTAAGTTCCATAAATGTGCTTATTCCCTATCACCTAAAAGCACCTTTAAAAAACCATTATTTCAGCCATAAAAAAAAATTGAATTTCACCAAAATCACCTAAACAAAATTTTTCAAAACTTATTTTTAAAATTATAGTTGAAATAAAGGATTTCTACGGGTGATTCTAGCTGATTGAGAGCTCGCTTAATCATGAAATTTGATCAGTATATTTAGTGCAATGAGTTTTAGTGATTTCATGAATTGTGAGATTTTCAGAATTCACCAAACAAAATTTTTCATAATTTAATTTTTGAAATAATAATCAGGATTAAAATAACGGTTTTCTATGGAGATTCTGCCCGATTAAGATCAAACATAATCATGAAACTTGATTAGTAATTCTTAGTTTATGTGAAATCCGTAAAACTCGGCTGATGGGGAATAATCGAAGCCCAGGTGCTGCACTACTGTCTGTGCTACTGCTACGACGATTTGTTTGTTGAAACTTGTCGAAATACCGCTTGAAGTTAAAAATTACTAAATCTTTTCGAGCCATAAATCAATTTTTCTTCCCGTGTGCCAAACCTAAAAATCTTTTGAATTATGGCTAAACAGTTTTGGAATGGGCATATACAAATAGCGAAATTCTGGAAAATTTCAGGATGAACAGTACATTTTAGTCTACGCTTAGAATTACTAAGCATTTTCAAGTATTAAATTAGTTTTATTCTCATGTGCCAAATCATTCTCGGATTCAGGATATACAGTTCTAGCATATAAACAGCCTTATTATGAAAAAATTGCATAATGAATGAATTGTTGAACTCGTAATTATTTTCGAGCAATAAATCAGATTATCTTCTAGCGTACCAAAACTAAAATTCTCTCGGATTAAGCTTACAGTTTAGGAATGGATATGCTAACAACATAATTGACCACAAATTTCAACATTATCAGTTTGCTACAGCTTGTTGGAAAATAGCGTTTGGCTAGAAAGTACTAACCATTTTCGAGCAAATATGTTGCAACTTGCCAAAATATGGCTCTCGGCTGAGAATTATTAAAGATATTTGAAAAATAAATGAGTTTTTCTTCCCATGAGCTGAAATTAAAAATATCGAAGATTAAGGCCATACACTTTTAGAATAAGCATGGAAGCAGCTTAATTGTGAAAAAATTTCATGTTCATGGTTAATTCTAGATTTCTTGAGTTTACTGAAACGTAAAGATTTGGAAGCGTGAGAAAGAAATAATATCCTTATTAGCCAATTTGTCTGGGCTGCACAGAGGTCAAGTAATTAAGAATTATTTAATTTATAAACGTTTTTCTTTTAAATAATTTGCTTTTCACTAAATATTTGTAAAAGCCGAAAAGCTACGAGATGGAATTTGCCTATTTTGCGTTAACTGGTTTCAATCAAACATCACTGAGACCTCCCAATTTATAAAGACAGCTTAAAAAAAGGTTTACCTCATAGAGTTAATCCATCTGGGCTATACAGAGCGGTTTTACTACATAAAATAAATTAAATGTCAAAAAACGTCAATCTTCTTATGGAAGTAAAATGGCAATGGAAAGTGCCAATTTAAAAAATATATAAAGGTAATAAACGTAATTGATACCAGTAAATCTATCTGGATTGAAAAGAGGATACGAACCGGCAGACTGATCGTCAGATAAACAGCCGAAGGGACACCACCACGAAAAATTCTTTTTCTGACCGGAGGAAATGGTAAATCTTGCATTTTCTTTGTAGAAGGCAGTAATAAATTTTATTGCTGGTTTTTGCTGATAACATATAATATTTACAATAACAGTTATCGTGCTTTTGAGTTACGTTGAAACCTCACAACTATAACATATACTAAGATTTTAAATTCAATATTCAACTCTAGAATACTCTTCCGATTGAGGTTACTATAAACGCATGATAAAATTCAATTGAATATTGATATCATTTTACAGGTTTCTGTAAATGTCAAAGTTTATCAAATTTCAATAAAAAGGTAAAATCTTTTTTTTCTACACATTGCTGAGGCATAAGAGTTCATATCCCATAATATGCTTTATTTGTGATTCGAAAAGATATCGATTTTGATTACAATTCATTCAGAATCAAATTGATTTAAATAATTAATTTACGATTGATTACTGTCGAAAAAATACATATTACCGCACTTTCGTTCAATTAAAACAATTGCATTTATAATGACTTACATTAACAAAACCATTATAATTCATTATAAACAATCGATTTCGTATGTGAATAAGTAAAAGTTATGTCGACGATAATTACTATGTTAACCTCTACTCGAAATAATAAATTTAATTTATAGCGCGGAAGGGTAATTACTCGATAACATATAAATTTAAATAAAATAAACTTTACAACGTATAATTACGCCCAGAGATAGTTACAATAATTGTAAACTCACACACTCACCCCCTGATATTAATATAACAACTTCACTTTATACGTTTTCATGTTGTGCCGCAGCAATTTATAATAATTTATGTGCGTGAGTAAATTTATTATTACACCAATTCCGCATTTTCCGACCACTTCCGTTTGCTTGCATTAATATAATTACGATTGGAAAGCTTTTTTATAATTTGTCTATTTAATTTGATAATATTTGCACGTATGTATCCGCTACGGAAATAAAAAAAGGCAACAGAATTTTTTGTATTAATTACTTGGTACGTAATTTTTTGTTATGTACAAATTAAGTATGTCAACTTCAATTTGGTGCAAAAGTCTATGATATGAAAGGAAATGCCGTTTACAAATTATCTAAAATGTCTATCATTTGTGTAAGAGAATAAATTACACCACTTGCATGAAGCATAAATTACCTTGCACATTGTCACACTTTAGCTTTATAAATAACCTATAAAACTCGATTTATTATGAAAAAGTATTTAAAGAATAATAAACTGAAATCACTTGTATATAGATTTTGACCCCTCATAGTACTTTTAAGAACACGGCGGTAATTGTTAATTGTACTGCTACAACTACGATGAACAATTACTGAGACTGGGAGCACAAATTATTGCACAAATTATTTTAAAAGATTTTTGTGAATTAAGGCGGAAGTTAGGCGCTTTGGAAGTTTTTACTAAATTATGCTAGATTAGATTAATAATTTAACAATAAGGGATCAATTTGTGTTAGAGTTGGTCAATATTTATACAAATGAATATTTTAGAGCGAATTTCTACATAAATGGATACAGAAAAAATTAAATTCAAAAATAAAGCGAAAATTGATTAAGCCTTATAATTGAAGCCTAAATGTTCCCAAATCACTAATTCACCTTCACAGTTTACTTTATTTTGAATTATAGTAAAAACTACATACTTCTCAGTAGAAGTGTGAAGTTTTTCCTAAAATAGTACTATCCGCCATTTTTACAATTTAGGATTAATTTAGGATAAACTTTATTGGCATTAATATCGATGCTATAATTGAAAAAATCACCTGAAGCTTGAATGTCGACGTTGAGATTTGTGCGCTTAACTTCACGCATGACATAATTATTTGTTTTGAATGGCGAAAAAGGCATTTTTGTGGAAGTTTTTGGCCGAATTTGTTAAAATTGTAATAGTTGGGCTCTTAAGTGTTGAAGTGGATTCACTGTTCCTTTCGTTCCTTCCTTCCTTCCTTCTAATTTTTTTTTAAATAATTTCATTGGTTCACTTAATCGCCGATTGTGCAATTTAGTGACAATTTTGCATAGTATCTTGAAGTTGTGTTAATATTTTCAAGGCGATATGCGTTTATATGAGGTGAAACGAGCCTACATCTGGAAATGTTAGTGACAAAATATAATTAATTCCGATACTAATTCACTAATCTCTGAATCCTAAACTGTTGGGTGTAAAATTTAACTAAACTTTGGTTGGTATGATATCCTGCATTTGTGATAAAATTGTCAATGTCATTTGATGAATTGAATTTTATTAACAACAATATTACAAATTTTATACTTTTCTGATGCGAATTTGAATAGCTATCTATGTTAAATGTGCAAAGTTACACATCGCTGGAAGGGCAGCTTTAATAAATAATCGAGGTGACTGCAAAAATTATTAAAATCATAAAGTACTTTCTACATTAGGCTTTATATAGGAGACACATGAATTTGAACTTGAAACTTTTGGAAAAAGGACTTGGGTTAAAAATATTTCATGAATATACTCGTTATGCTGTACTTTTTTTTATAATGAAAAATTTTGTTCCGATTGTATTATTAAAAGTTTTATAGAGAAAAGCCGAATTTACCGAATCCAAAGTTAATATACGCACATATACGTCTACATAAAAAAAACTAAATTAAATTAAATGAAATCATCACTTTTATATTTGGTAAAAAACAACCAAACAAAATATTAAAGTATAATATATTTTTTTCGGGACACAGTTCAAGAAAGGGCGACATCATCATGGGTAGGTAAACATTTTTAAATTTACACGTTTTTCTCGATTTATTTTGGCGTCAAACTTTTTTTTTACGATAAAAACCACCGGGAAATGTACATACCGAGTATATCCGTGTACAAGTACGTGACATTCATTTTTTTGATATAATACAGATTTAGCTTCTAGCTAGTTTGATGGTTAACATAAAAATTGAGTTAAACATGAAACATGAAAAAGCGAATGTTTATTATTTCGAGCATGTCTTGTTTGTGATATGTTTGTCAGAAAATGAAACTGAATGAATACTCGTATGTTAATTTCACTTGTATTTATTTTTATGTTGTGTGTATAGCAGCTATCATAGTATAGTTTTAAACTTAAAAGCTTTGAAGGAAGAATATTACTGTTAATAGAGAACAAATGTTGATAGTTATGACGTCGAAAATCATTTAAGTTTATATTGATTGTTATTATAGATGAGAACGTACTTTGAAACTATCTTTTTAATAAGCTAAACGATTTCTTAATGTAAATCGACTGAAAACATTAAATTTGTCTGCCTCTAGCAATGATATCGATTCTATACAATAGAAATGCAATTGTACCAGCATAATAAGCAAGTAATTGAATTGAATGAACTTTGTTACAAATATCCGTCGATTACAAGTTAAATATACGAAAATTATTGGCAAAAGGAAAGTGTAGCAAATCTAAAAGAAATTAGTTTAAAAAATGGAGGTATGATTATGTTGTGGTCATCACTCGACTATTTTTTAAAACACATAGATCTCAAATAAGCATCTTGGTTTTTTTTTCAATTTATGTGAAATTTAATTTACAATGTTTTTTTTCAATATTTGCACAAGCATCATTAGAACTTCCTAATTTATGGAAAAAGCTTTTGTATGAGATTTCATTTCAAAAAATTATTCCGACCAGGCTGTACAGCTTTATTTTTGGAAAACTGATCTGGACCAAAATTAATGCAAAAATTGAATCACTATCAAATTGGTATTTCTACAGTGCTGGCGGATTGAATATTCGAAAAAACTTGCCACTTTTCTTGTAAAATTTGGTGGATATCTGCATATTGGTTTCAATTTCCTTTATAGCATTTTAAATTTTTGCAATGACTTTTAAAAGCATTTATATAAAACGGTAAAGAATCTTGTTAGTTTTCTGAAACATAAGCAAAGATTTTGAATTATCTATTCGATCTCTGTTCGTGATAAAATAAAGTTGAGTGTTGTCAAAAATATATTTTATAATTTTGGTCGTATTTTTATTTTGAGGGGAAGTAGTTGTTGTTGTCAATAAGGAATTGACCGAAAACGTATACTATATTTGCCAACATGTTTTGCTTAACCTTATTTTTATAATTTAGTTAAAAATAATAAAACCATCATTTTCTATTTGGTATTATAGCGAATCATTCTTGTGAAAATGGACTTTGGAGGCAGTAAGTCTATGTTTTTAAAGTTAATATTTATTTTCAACGTTTCTCTTTCTAGTCTATTGTACTTGTTGTTATTGTTTGTTATTTTCCACGATATGTTTTTTTTAATAAGAAAGCCCACTCCTCCATGACCGTCAGGTCGGTCTTTTGTGATTAAGTCAAAGTTGTTTAACTGTATTTTTTCTAAACTATTTGTCCACGTCTCTGTAAGTAGTACTACATCTATTTTATATATTAGCATGTATTGTTCTACGAGGGTATATCAAAAAGTCTTGCAATATCATATGAAAAAAACGAGTGAGTGAGACAACAATATATTTTTCAAAACCATTTTTTGTCACGATGAAACTTCTAGAAGAACATTTCGATGTAAATTTTACGGTTCGTTTGTTTTTGTCAATTTAGTAACATGTGTTTTGAATTTTTCTTAAAATGAATGAAATTGAATATCGCGCCGTTACTAAATTTTTCTATAAAGATGGACGAAATGCAATTTATATATTCAACTATATATCAAAAGTTTACGGCGAATCTGCACCATCATATGCCACAGTAACAAAGTGGGTAAAATTATTCAAAAGTGGTTGGGAGTCATTATAAGACGATAACCGCTCGGGTCGGCCAGCAGATGCTATTAGCCATGAAAACGTAATTTTGGCTGATTCTATTGTATTGGAGGACCGGCGTATTTCTGTTCCGCGGTTAGCGTGGAGACTTTCTCTTTCATACGGTACCACATATACTATATTACATGACCACCTTCACATGTCGAAAGTAAGTGCGCGATGGGTTCCCCGTTTGTTGAATGCTGAACAAAAAAAAATGCGTGTTTAAACTTCAAAGGCGATTTTAGATATGTACAAAGCAGATCCAGAAAATTTCTTGGGTAACATAATAACAGGCGATGAAACATGGCTTCATCACTGGGATCTGGAATCCAAACAAGAATCGATGCAATGGATTAAACGTAGTGAACCACCACCAAAGAAATTCAAAACTCAACCGTCTGCTGGTAAGGTTTTGGCAACAATTTTTTGGGATGCTGAAGGAATTTTGATAATCGATTATATGCCACCGAAAACCACAATCACAGGCATATATTACGCAGAGGTTTTGCGAAAATTGAAAAAAGCGATCCGGGAAAAACGGCCAAGGAAAGTTAGGAAAAAAATCTTGCTTCTTCACGACAATACACCAGTGCGCAAGGCTAATATTGCTCAAGCTGCATTAAAGGACTGCGGCTTCGTGGAAATTCCGCATCCACCGTACAGTCTAGACTTGGCACCCAGTGACTACTTCTCTTTCCCAATTTGAAAAAAACACTAAGGGGCCGGAAATTTTCCAGTGACTATGAAGTACAGTCTGTTGTAAATGAATATTTTATGGAGCAAAAGAAATCTTTTTTTTTAGAGGGTTTAGGTAAGTTAATTGATCGATGTGACAAATGTATAAACCTTAAAGGAGATTATGTCGAAAAATAAAAATATTGCTGTCTCTCTCACTCTTTTTTTTCATATGATATTGCAAGACTTTTTGATTTGCCCTCGTAGTATCTTGTTGCTTTTAAAGCTGCGTATATTAATTTGTAAAAATTTAACACTATTCATAAGATTCTTATATAAAATAGTCTGTACTTAGAGTTCCCGCGATGTCCATAAGAATAGTATCTACATCTGCTGGGTGCTGAGTGGTATCTTTATTATTAATCAATTTATCATTTATATTTTTGAGAATTTTGTCTCTCGATTGTAATTCTTTTTTCAAATGATCCACTAAATCTCTTAAAATCTGAATCTCACGGTTGTGCCTGTCAGATGGCCAGTTTAAATTTTCCGAATTAAATTCTGAACGCCTATGCACTTGTCTTTTACCAAACAATTTTTCTTTCGTTTCTCTATAGGTGGTCTTATTTATGGTCATAATTCTGTGATTTGTCTCTGTCTCTGACGTTCTTGACATTCTCAATAATTAGTGATATGACCTTCCCCGCAAAATTTACATCGTAGTTTTAAATCACATAGATGATTGCAGTCTAAAACTTTCGCGCACGTTATACATCTTGTAAAGTCTGTAGCCTTACATCTTTTAGCAGTATGACCATATTTAAGGCATTTTCTACAATGTAGCGGATTTGGAATATAATGTTGAACCTTAAGAAGTATATTGTCATACATCACTACATTATATGGTATGTTGGAGGATCTAAAAGCTAACTTAACTAACTCCATGTTGATTGCCTTTTCAGTTTTTGGGTCCCATTGTGTCATTATTTCTATTTTGACAATTGGAGTATTTGAATTTAAATTTTCTTGAATATCTTTTTCGGATAGATCAACTGGCACATTTCTAATCACCCCTATTGTATGGATAAAATTATTTGGTATGAAGGTTTCGTACTTGTCAAACCGTTTAAATGATTCTGATTTTAAACAATTGTTTGCGTCATGTAAATTTTTAAATGTTATCCTAGCTAAATTTTTACTTATGCTCCACGCTTTCAATATTTTCAAATTTGTTCATCTTAATTGATTTTCCAAGATTTTGTAGATTTAAATTCTTTTTTGCTGACCATAACTTTGAATGGTGCATTGTCTTGTTTGTTTATTATATGTGTTTGTGTTTTCTGGGAGCACGTGTACTATATTAGCAGATGTATTTGGTCCTGTTACAGTTTCGTTCGTCATTTTGTTAGTTTCACTATATTTAATTTTAACTTTTTTTGCGATATTTTCTAAAGCGTCTTGTTGTCGTGTTGTGTTCAATTTTTTTGGCCGATCCATCTGACAAATTTTTTATTTTGTTTTCCTTTATTTCAATATCTGAGTCAAGTAATGGGTATTCTTTATGATTCAAGTAGAAAATCCTACTTTCCTCATCTGTGTAATCAGGTTCACCGTCTATTTTATGTTAATCACTATTTTCCAACACCACTTAAAACTACTAAAACTCACCGGAAGATATAAAATATTAATCCAAAAAAAAATAATTGTAGATAAATATAAATCTATATTGTACGACTATATCGTATGTATTTTCACTAAATTCATCTTTTACTAACTTAAAATAGTATCAATTTTCATCAAAAGATGAACCAAGAATGTTCGAATTATGGTAAGTAATTGAGGTGAATAACTACTAGCCATAAGACATATTCACAATAACATATATGAATGAATAAAAATAACAATATTATGACATTAATGATATGAAATTCATGGATCTTAATTCTAATGTAAATATAAAAAATTTATATTTATAATTGATTAACTTAATTCAAATTGATTGACCAAATGTCCTTTATTTAAAAAACTATGAATTGTCCATAGTCCTTGGGATGAGTATATTTTAGTTATTAGATTTTTCAGTAAATCTGTAATTTACTTCTAGGTGATGAACAGGTTTCATCAATATTAATTTAGATATTGACCAAGGATATTCAAATTCAATACTGAACATACAATTTTCTATCACGGTATAGTTTCATTTTATCACGACACGCCAGCTTTTAAAACAGCCATTTTTGGGCTAGAATTTTTGTCCAACTTCATAAAGGTACATTCGTGGCCATTACAAACATATTTCTGTGTTTCATTTAAACTCAAAGTTTTATACCTCGAAATGAAACTATCTTTTGAGCTAATTAAAGCAAATTAAACCCCTCACAGTCACCAGCAAATAGTACTCTAAACTAAGCCCGTTAAATAAATATTCGTGTTTCGAATTAAATTAATCCTAGCTAGTATAAAACAATATAGAAATAGTTGTATGACATATTTAAATTAAATTTAAAGATTTATTTAGTTTCCACATCTATCCCCCATCCTAATTGTTCGAGTATATGGCGTAAATATTCAGAGATTCCTTGTATAGATACAACCTAACAAAATCTGATTAAATAAATTTATATTCTGTAAATCATACCGTCGAATTTCGTAAATAAACCATAAGTAAACTTCCATGTATGTATTACTAATTCAGAATTTCGAATTTATCTAAAAACATTAATTTTATTTATTTAAAATATTAAAATATTTTGTGAATTGTAGTTTTAACTACTCGGTACATACAGCAAAAAATCATCTTATAAAATTTTCAATATGATGAACTTACCCACATACCATATAATGATATATCCTTGCTAGTAAATATTATATTCATAATACATGTAATATATACGAAAAGCATATTTTTTGTTAAATATTTTTTTGATATAAAAATAGCTATATGGAATAAAAATAAATAAAACGTAAAGTTTTTAATTTAAAATTCCGACTATGTATATATAGAAAATGTATATATATACATAAGTATTATGTGCTCTACTAAAAATATCGTCGTCAGGAATGCTTTACAACAAGAACGAAACAACATATAGAAATATTAGTAATAAAACAAAATAAATAACATAAAAATTAGCATATTATATTCATACAAACAAAAAAAAATTCTCTACATTTTACGAGTATAATATAAGTATAATATGTTAATTATGTAAATTTTTTTCTATTAACAAATCGTAAATCAGAACATAACTGAATAAACTTACAACAAACAACACAACAAACGACAAATTTTTCCTCAATTCAAGAATTTTTTTTTTAAGTTAGAATACAAATAATTATTATCCATAGTACACAATTATGTTGTATTATGCAGGAATGTATAAAGATCTAATTTTTTGGTACTAAAACCCCATATATTACAAAATAAACATCCCTGTTATTATTCAGGTTATAATTTTATGTACTCTGTTCATGTTTAAATGTATCCAAATTTTTCATGCCTTACACGAGCATAAGCGTTTACAACATTAATATGATAATTTGTATATAGCTTTCGCTTTCTTGTTGTCTTCAGTCGAGATCCGCATTTAGAACAACAAAAAAACACTTTAAATGAACATTAGCATAAAAATAATTTAAACTTTTCAATTTAAGTATTTTTTTTGTTGTGCTTTCTAGATTTTCTTTTTAAGTGGGTGATCGTGACATGAAGGTAGAAATTTTATTAATCCAAAGGTGAGTGTTAAATTAAGGGAAAGCGAAAAAAAAAAAATTTTTTTTTGTGTAAAATGATTTAATTGAAAAGTTTTAAATCAGATGATGAAGTGGCTTAATTAATTTCATTTATTTTAATTGCAACGGTTCTAAGGTTAACGTATAGGAATGTTGTTTTGCGTAATCTGTAATACTTATGACTTTAGTAGTAAAGTATAAGAAAAAGCTGGGAAATATTCTTTCGTTGTGTACCTAAATTTACTGATCTGGTTTATATCACACATTCACATGTTTGAAAGAAACCACAATCACCATAGAAAACAGCCATCAACAGATAGGAAAGGAAGGAATATTAAGAGTTGGAGGCAGATTACACAATTCAGACCTCATATTCGATGAGAAGCATCCCATAATAATGCTAAAAGGTCATCACTTAGCAAAACTAATTATTAGACAAGCCCATGGGAAAACATTACATGGAGGAAATCAAGAAACACTGGTCCATATAAGACAGACATACTGGATATTACGTGCTAGAAACCCCATCTTGCACGTAGTACATATATAATCTATTTAGAAGAAACAGAGTTAACTCTGCTGGTTCCACTGACTTTAAATTATACAAAGGACGCTGCGCAACGAAACATGCAAAGAACACATTGCCATTTTTATATGGATGACAGCAATAGCAACTCACCTTAAACGCGTAAGTGAATTATCAATCAAAGCCTTCCTACCTGCTTAGGTTGTTGTGTTCTCAAAAAAGGAAGTTTTTACTTCGAATGTTTTTTGAGAAGAAGGGGTAAAATACACAAAATACTATCCTCATAAAATTTTTGGATGCCACACATTGACATTGGCGGAATTTTCCACGATATTAGCCCAAATCAGAGCGTGTTTAAACTTGAGAGAAAACTGGTCCCACTGTCAAACGACATCGAAACGACATAGCTCTAACGCCAAGCCATTTTCTAATAGGGCGGCCGATAATGCCAATCCCAGAACCTGACATCACAAACGTAAATATTACAACAAAATGAAATTTACTTACTACAATAGTCCACCAGTTCAGAAAAAATGGGCCTCGAAGTATCTATCGCAACTCCAAAAACGTCCTTATAAAAGTTAACAATTTCCAACGACCAAATGGCCACTCGCCAGAGTGATCCCAGTACATCAAAGTGCTGATAAACTCGTAAGAGTAGTGACTTTAAGGGCAAACAATAATATCCTGAAGCGTAAGATAAACTTGTCAATTTATTGGATTAGATCTTATCTAGAATCCAGACTCAAATTGTTGAGTAGCGGTTTCACTTCAAGGGTGATTGATGTTTCTTCGGGAGTCTCTCAAGGTAGCCGTTTGGGTTCTATGCTCTTCATTCTTTTCGTAAACAATGTGGTCAACTGTCTAAGTTATTCCGAAATTCTCATTTATGCAGACGATATAAAAATTTTCAAAACTAGTTCATGATAATTTGATTCTAAACATCTCCAAATTCAAAACAATGTCTTTAACTCGAGTAATCTTATCCACTGTAGTGAATTTTTTAAGATTTAGGTATAACCTTTACTTCGTCTATATCGTTTAACAAACATGTTGACGGTTGTATTTCTAAAGCGAATTCTATGCTTGGATTTGTTAGAATCTTTCCTAGAAATTTTCATGATCCTTACGTGATTAAAACTGTATATGTCTCTTTTGTTCGTTGATTGTTGGAATATGGTTTCGTCATATGGAATCTGTTTTAGAATAACTTTTCAGATCGCATAGAGAGGGTCCAAAACTGATTTTTGTTCGCACTACGAAGGTTGTCTAGAGATGCGAATGCCTCTGCTTTCATACTCCCAGCATATCGAAGTAAATATAAAGATTCCCAAATTAAATTGCCGTTTTGTAGGCAAAACTACGGTAAATTGTGAGCCGGTTTATCATTCATCAGTTTCCTATAATAAAGTACAGCTGGCTTATGACTCTAATTTGCCTAGAAATGCATTTAAGGAATTAATGTCGAAGCTTCTTTTGAACTATTAGTAACCAATGTAAACTTTTAATTATGTAGAACGCAGGCGAGACGAGCCAACCGAAAAGGGAACCAATATCAAATCCAAGAAGAAATTTTACAACAACATCAAACGGAGTCATGTGTATTCTGGCAATGATCCTGATGATACAACATGTCGATGAAACAATTTCTCTGATATTTAATTTGAAGAGATCGGTAGTATAAACATGTTAATATCAAGATGGAATATCGTATCGTGATCCATTACGATTTCGATATTTATTGCAAAGTAATTACCAATCCTACAATAATTTACAATAAGTAGAAGAAGGTCAAACAATATGCGAGGTGATCCATCAGCAGCTTAACAGACAAATCACAACCATAAACCAAGAAGTTCGACTAATGCAGCAGTTCAACAGGCATCCACCTCGTTTCGAACGAGAGCTTGAAATACATAAGGTCTAGTATTTGGTGACTTGTTTGGGGTTATCAACACAAAGGGATGCTAAATATGTATTATGATTACGCTATACTTCAAACAAGTTCAAACGAAAATCTTTTATTGAGTCTCTTGAAGCACTAATCATCAATAATTGATCAACTTATAACATAAACAAAACACAATCATAATATTAACTATAAAAACATTTCAATCTAGCTATAATAACTAAAATATAATAACAAATACACATTCAAAAACAATTAAACACAATAATAAAATAAATTCATTAGGAAGCCTAATACAACAACAACAATCATATAAACAGAATGCTGAAAAACTACATACAAAAACAACAATGAGAAAACAAAATACAAATCGTGATGTCGTTGACCTCATTTAAACCAAAACAAAACAAAACAAAAATATAACAACAATAACAACAAGGAAATAAAATACAAATCGTGATGTCGTTTACCTCATTTAAACCAAAACAAAACAAACAAATATAACAACAACAACAAACAAATAAAAATACAGAACGTGATGTCGTTGACCTCATTTAAACCAAAACAAAACAAAAAATATGTAACAACAACAACAAGCAAATAAAAAAATCGTGCTGCCGTTGATCTCATTTAAACCAAAACAAAACAAACTAAAAATATTACAATGTCGTTGACCTCATTTAAACAAAAATAAAAAAAAAATATATATATATAACAACAACAACAAGCAAATAAAAAAATACAGATCGTGATGTCGTTGACCTCATTTAAACCAAAACAAAACAAAAAAATATAACAACAACAACAAACAAATAACAAAATACAAATCGTGATGTCGTGGACCTATTTAAACCAAAACAAAACAAAAAATATATAACAAACACTATAAGCAAATAGAATACAAATCGTGATGTCGTTGACCTCATTTAAACAAAAACAAAAGGAAAAATATAACGACAATAACAAGCAAATAAAATACAAATCGTGATGTCGTTGACCTCATTTAAACCAAAACAAAACAAAAATATATAACAACAACAACAAACAAATAACAAAATACAAATCGTGATGTCGTTGACCTCATTTAAACCAAAACAAAACAAAAAATATATAACAACAACAACAAGCAAATAAAATACAAATCGTGATGTCGTTGACGTCATTTAAACCAAAATAAAACAAAAAATTATGACAACAACAACAAGTAAACAAAATACAAATCGTGATGTCGTTGACTTCATTTAAACCAAAACAAATCAAAAAATATGACAACAACAACAAGCAAATAATAAAATACAAATCGTGATGTCGTTGACCTATTTAAACAAAAACAAAACAAAAAAATATATAACAACAACAACAACAAGCAAATCAAATACAAATCGTGATGTCGTTGACCTCACTTAAACCAAAACAAAACAAAAAAAATATAACAACAACAACAAGCAAATATAAAATACAAATCGTGATGTCGTTGACCTCATTTAAACCAAAACAAAACAAAAAAAATATAACAACAACAACAAGCAAATATAAAATACAAATCGTGATTTCGTTGACCTCATTTAAACCAAAACAAAACAAAAAAATATAACAACAACAACAAACAAATAACAAAATACAAATCGTGATGTCGTTGACCTCATTTAAACCAAAAGAAAACAAAAAAATATATAACAACAACAACAAGCAAATAAAATACAAATCGTGATGTCGTTGACCTCATTTAAACCAAAACAAAACAAAAAAATATATAACAACAACAACAAGCAAATAAAATACAAATTGTGATGTCGTTGACCTCATTTAAACCAAAACAAAACAAAAAAAATATAACAACAACAACAAGCAAATATAAAATACAAATCGTGATGTCGTTGACCTCATTTAAACCAAAACAAAACAAAAAAATATAACAACAACAACAAACAAATAACAAAATACAAATCGTGATGTCGTTGACCTCATTTAAACCAAAAGAAAACAAAAAAATATATAACAACAACAACAAACAAATAACAAAATACAAATCGTGTATCGTTGACCTCATTTAAACCAAAACAAAACAAAAATATATAACAACAACAACAAGCAAATCAAATACAAATCGTGATGTCGTTGACCTCACTTAAACCAAAACAAAACAAAAAAAATATGACAACAACAACAAGCAAATAAAATACAAATCGTGATGTCGTTGACCTCATTTAAACCAAAACAAAACAAAAAAAATATAACAACAACAACAAGCAAATATAAAATACAAATCGTGATGTCGTTGACCTCATTTAAACCAAAACAAAACAAAAAAATATAACAACAACAACAAACAAATAACAAAATACAAATCGTGATGTCGTTGACCTCATTTAAACTAAAAGAAAACAAAAAAATATATAACAACAACAACAAGCAAATAAAATACAAATCGTGATGTCGTTGACCTCATTTAAACCAAAACAAAACACAAAAAATATATAACAACAACAACAAGCAAATAAAATACATTTCGTGATGTCGTTGACCTCACTTAAACCAAAACAAAACAAAAAACACATAACAACAACAACAAGCAAATAAAATACAAATCGTGATGTCGTTGACCTCATTTAAACCAAAACAAAACAAAAAAAATTATGACAACAACAACAACAAGGAAATAAAATACAAATCGTGATGTCGTTGACCTATTTAAACCAAAACAAAACAAAATAAAAATACGGCGATCGTCGGAAACGAGTCGTATTTTGTTTCGTTTGTTTTGGTTTAAATGAGGGCAATGACTATAGGATTTGTATTTTGTTTTCTCGTTGTTGTTTTTGTACGTAGTATTTTTGGAATTTAATTTGTTTGCATGTGTTGTTGTTGTATTTTTAGTTTTGTTATAGTTTTTGTCTTTTATGTTTAATTTATTTTTTTTTTTGAATTTGTTTAATTAATTAATTTGTTTAATAATTTGTTTTAATTTGTTTAATTTGAAAAAATAATTAGTTAAGAGTAACAATAATCACAACTCTTTTAATTCTTTTTATTTTTAAACAATTTTAGTCAAAGTAGTATCATCAAAATCGTCATTTAACGCAATCTAACAGGGTTGACCAAACGAAGACAACTAGTAACCAGTCCTCAAAGGCAGTTAACCAAATGATATCGATCGTTGGATTTATAAAATTATTAGATTCGATTATTAGTTGTCGCCGTAAATCGTTTCGTAGGGCCACCAAATGAAAACAACTAGTGACGAATCCTCAATGGCAGTTGTCCAAACGATTATGATTGTTGATTTGTGATAATCATAGGATTATATAGAGTAAATTATTTCCCAGAGTACGTTCCTGCATATTCTAAACAACGATTTGTATTTAGTTGCCGAATTACGAACAATCATAGAATTCTATTCATTTAAACTTTATGTGTTTCACTTTGAAAATAATTCTTTGAGAGAAGATAGTTTACTCCAAATGGTATATTCCAATTTGATTTGTTATTAATTTGTAAAATGATTTTACATGTTTGTTTAAATTTTCTATCTCTTTTTCATCATTCTATTACAATAAATTACCTCAAACACAAAAATTTTATTGAATACTGTACTGATCTCAATCAGTACAGTATTCAATAACACATCAATATTTTTATTTACGTTCAAAAAACGATTTTTATCGCATTGCGTTATTTTTTATTCGATGGCTATGACTATTAAACTCTGTTTTTGGTTGTAGTAAGCTCGTAAATATGTAACGCACCACGAAATGTTGGCCATTCTCTTTGAAGACAGTGACAATCCTGATGATGCTGAGGAGGAAAGGGGCAATATAAACCAATCTGTTTTTGGGGTTACGACAATACTCCGGAACTTAACAATACCAGTACCAATAAAAGACGTCCAACAATAATGGAAGTAGTTTAGGCGGTTGGTGAAGACAAAGGAAACGCAAACACCGGTACGAAAACAGTGGCTGTTACAGTTATTGCAGGAGTATGGAAGGAACTGTAACAGTTTTACAAATTATTGATTTTGAAATTATAGAACCCATGAGAAAACAGAACCTGTTGAAGAAACTCCAGGTCAGTGTTTCATAATATTTTTACTGAGGAAATATTCGAAACTATGGTAAACTTTATACAAATATATATGGGATCCAAAATGCCCTATCTTTTAAATTGCCGGATTTATTGAAATTAAAACATTTATTGGAGTTCATTTATTCCTCGGATCTATAAAATTTCCACAAATCAGAATGTACTGGAGCAATTTTACAGGAATCGAATACGATATGCGAAGTATGACCAGGAACAATACTTTATTCTGTTAGACAAAGATGTTTAGAGATTCCCTTGGAGGAGAACCTTTGCATCGACGAACAAATGATTCGATTTAAAGGAACATTATCCGCGAAATAATATATGAAAAGCAAACCATCAATTTGGGGCTTAAAATTATTTGTTTTAATTAATAAAATTATAAAGAACTGAAATTTCTGATTTCCATCGGCAAAAATTAAGGATGGTGCAGGAATCGTCCTCCATTATATTCAAATTATTGAAGTGCCGGAGACACGAACTGTGTTTCGATAATTTTTTAACAACTTACAATTTATTAAATATATTAAAAAATAGAGGGATAATGCAATTGGGCCCGCTCGAATTAACCGACTTCAGAAGTCAGATTTTTCAGAAGACCGCCAGTTTAAAAAAGGATGGCAAAAGGATGACAAAAATTATTCTGATGAAATAGCTTGATAAAAAATTTGTTTATCTAACAAAACCAATTTTATGGAAAAGGGTGATATAAACACAATAAAAAGATGGGGCGCATCTCTAAAGCGATATGTTGACGTTTCACAACCGGAAACTATAAATTTATATAATAGCGGTATGAGAAGAGTTAATCTTTTAGACTAACTAATCCAAAATTATATGACATTTATCAGATCCAAAAAATGTCAATTGCGAGTAATGACGCATTTTTAAGATTTTGGATCAGTGCAAGTTGGGTTAAGAATAAACTACGTATGCAAAAACAAAACATACCAGCCAAAGACATAGTTGATTTGTAAGAATTCCGGTTACATGTGCCGACCCTTTCAGATGAATTTTTTCACCAATCCAAGAAAAACGAGCGCGTCCTGTAGCGGATATTAGCAATTCCCGATTTCCATGGCATTCAAGAAGAATTCATCACAAAAATCGTTAAATCTCGAATATTCAGTATGATTATTGATCATTTTCCTGAATTTAGTGGAAAAAGAGGCTACTAGATTCATGTTGGAAAGCTGTGCGTTTCGCACGCACGCTTGCAAAGATTTTAGAATCCTAGACTATATATATGAAATAAAACAAAACTCTACCGAAAACGCAATGTCAGAAAAATACGCTCAGGTAGTTAACTTGCGCTTTCGCATGCGTAAATTCCGCACATCTTTTTCCAGCATTACTATGTAAAAGGTGCTATACATCTATGTCTACTAAAAGAAAGAAATTGTTATTTAAATTCCATAAAATATGAACATGATTTAAAAACTGTGAGACTGAAATATTTAAAATTTTATTTATTTAATGTTGGTTTATTGATATTATTTTTGTATATTTGTTATTTATTTTATTCATTCAATTATTTATTCAAAAAACATAACGAATTGTGGCGAAAAAACGGCAGAAGCAAATTCGCGTAATACATACAAAACACAACATAATCCTAAATTTACAAAATTAAATGTTTAAAATAAGAATAAAATGTGTTAAAAAGCTTACAATAATATGACTTAGGTACAGCGACAAGACTAGAGCGACGGAAGTGGTCGTTGTAAAATTGTGGGATGTAACACAGAAATTGATAGTTGCTTCGATTAAAAAAACTCTCAATACCTTAAAAACATACAAATGTTTTAACGGCAAGATATTCGTTCTAAAGTATAAATTCCAAGATGGTTTAGTTCTTGGTTTCCTTAGAAATATTCTCAAAATCATTTTCTGTTGAACATTTAAAGGATTCAAAGTAGCAGGATCACAACCACCCCAGCACGACAATCCATATTCCAATTTAGCCATAACTAGTGCATGGCAAACTATTTATAGAACCGGACTAGGAAAATAGTCACGAAGAAGGTAGACAATTCTAGCAGTTGATGACAGATTACATACGGTTTAACATACTTTTTCCAATTAAGACCTTTGTCCAAGTGAACACCAAGATATTTAAACGAGTCAACTGGTTCGATGTCAAATCGTTGTTTTTAGACAAGCGCGTTTATTTTAGACAAGCAATTAGTGTAACGACGTTCTTAAATAGTTAAAATATTATACAATAATACATCAAGAGCTAGCGATGGGTTGTCAATGTTATAAATGAGACCCAGTCCATATGATCCAACCTTTCATGTAACAACAACAGATTGAGTTTATTCTTCTTCTTGTGGAATTATGGTTCAAATTAGAGCCTAATAATAGTATCTGAGAAGCTTTAAACCATATCTCAATCAAGTGGTGGTCAGAAAGTCCACAGCTGACGCTGTTATACCTGAAAGATCATTATACCTAAGTCTAGCAAAAAAGTGGTTGCAAGTTGAAGAAAAAGCAGTAACCAACGTCGGAGTACCAATCAATGACTCAAGCACAAAACAAGACATAAGGTTTGCTTGGAAATCCAAGAATATCAATGTTAGTGTCTCCAAAATCAAACAGATTTTTAAACCTAGTACTGCCAAAGTTTTGGCCACTTCCCCAACAGAAAAAATTCACAGGTATAGATTGAGGCCGATTATTGCATTAAAAGACATATCTCCCACAACCTTTATGATATCGGATGATGGTGAATTATGGGCACTTACTGACCAATCTAAATTTGAATCATAAAAGACAGCAACACCACCAGCCCTATATGAATCATTGCACTCACCGTACGACGTATAATTATTTAAATTATATGAAGACAATTCATTAGTGTGAATCCAAATGTCACTCAGAAATGAAAACGGGGGAGCATGTATTATACGCATTAATATTTGCAACAAGTACGTCAAAATTCCTTCGAAAACTTCGAACATTTTGAAAAACTAAAAAGATTATTGAACCGCGAGAAATTTACTGAAAAATAAAGTACCAATATAATCAATACGACTAAATAAACAGAAAATTGTAACAAATAAAAATTTAATAGCCAATATATATTATATTATTAGTTATTTTTGCATTTTAAATACCCATTTTTAAGTTTGAATTTGAAGTAATAAGTTTATAAACTTTTTCCATAATACAAAAATAGTTACTCTTGGCGTGTACATTAGGTAAAACCTACCGTGACTTATTTTAAAAAATTTTATTTTTTTATTTTTACTTAAAGTGGTACCCAAACAACCCAAAACATGTCACAAGAAAAATCTATTTTGTCCAGTTTTAAATCAGGACTGAAAGGGTTGATAAATTTTGATTTTGTGTTTTCTCAATAAAAATTAGGCCATTGGTGACCTAACACCAAAGTATGTTGATCAATCCTGAACTAACGATTATCTAAAGAAATTTAATGAAAGCGGTAAGGTTTTCTAGCAATGAGGTGCCGGGATTTTTTTTTTTTAATTTTCAGGGTTTATCTACCGTTTAATGGTAAGCTGCCAAACAAAGAAAATTAGTGACCAATCCTGACCAAACGATGACTAAACCAGTCTAATCATCATTTTTACCAAAACCTATTTGTGAATGAGGTGCTAAAATGACGGAGCTCAGTTCTCTATATACGATATCTTCTAAACAATTTCTTACGCCTTTACAGTTTGTTAAAAGTCCATCACTTAACTGTTTTTTTATGTAATATTTTGTAGGTCATAAAGTTGTGTGACCTACGAAATATTACGTAAAAAGCTACCACTGGTGCTTTGTCATCTATTACATCCATTGCCTTGGACGTCATTCTTTATTTCTGCAGCTACAAGCCTTAAATTTTACATAATGTTACACCTAATGCTTTTAGTAAAAATTTACATGCTAGTGCTTTATAAATATTTTGTTCTCGTTGTGCGGAGTGGAGTGGACTGGATTTGGAAATCTACCACATAAACACCGAAAAATGTAGTACGGAGTGGATTATCAACTCCACTCAAAATGTGAGGAGAGCAGTGTAGTGGGTTTGCAAATTCGGACCACGTGAACACTAGCGTAGTGGAGTTGGAGTAGACTGGATATTTTGACATTTGAATATTTGATATTTTTTCAAATTGAAATTGTGATGTGAAGTTGTGCTAAAAATAATAGTCTTAATAATTTAAGCATAATTTGGAAATGGAAAATGAACATAGTGGTAATCTAAAGTATGTGTGGGAAAATGATGAGAATAAAAATTTGTGTAGTTGTAGATATTATGAAACAAATGGACAAAAAGACTTTAGAACATGGTGAAATATTCAAAAACATTGTGATAAAATTAAAACAACACGGATATAATAAAAATGTTAAGCAAGCACAAATGAAATATAAAAAAAAAGTTTAAAATCTAAATATAATTTAGAAAAAAAAACTAAATAAAAGTGGAAGTGGTGCTTCAAAATTTATATACATGGAGAAAATGAGCGAGTTTTTTGTAAATCGTCCAAATATTATGGTGTGTTCATCCTTCGATGTAGACACATGAGAAATACAACTAATAGAAACTGTGTTGAAAGGTCATACCGACATCCCAAATGAGCACGATAAGACAGCCATAGATGTTTCCAGTGAAATATGTACCAATAATTGTAAATTAACAATGCAGTTTTAAAATATATACATTTTTAACGCTTTTTGTACTAGCTTTAGTACAAAAACAGTGCTGGTGGAGATCAAAATATTAATAGTTATAAAAAGCTTCGCAGAGAGAATATATCAGCAACAAAACTCGCTACAAGAAATTTTTTTTTAAGAAACAAGAAGAGTTATTTAAAAAGAATAAAAGGATCTTGAACTAATTTAGGATAGGGAGGATGAACGCCTAAAAATATATTTGGAATCATTAGCAGATATTTTTCGGTCTCAAAGATATAGATCACAAGAAAAGCCATTGAAACGATCACGAACGCGAGCAACATATCGTCGCCTCAGGACTAGAGTACGCTAACCACCAAATTGACATTTTTCGGGTTTTAATGGTTCTTTAGGTTTTAAACCATCCTCTTTTGTGTGCGCATATTTACATTTTAATCAGACTGCCTATTATTGAGGAAACTGGTTTTATGTTTTCCGCTATCCACCATTTCCAACATTTTTTACCACCAAATTACGCTAAATCCTATTTTACGCTAACTCCACTTTGGTTTTTTCTAATTTTAGCGCTAAATGCAATATACATTCTTTTTTTTTTTTTTTTTTTTTTTTTTACTTTGGTTTTTATCAATTGTAATGGTGTATTGTGATTGTTCCGTATATTGGTCTATTTCAGCACTCTCGAATTAATTACACAACCGTAGGAAATTCTTCCATTTGCGTCAATCTGTATGACAACGACCATGATAATCGACACCTACTTATACACAATCAACTTCCCAACCACCCCATACATTTTTCTTTCCTTTAACGCTGGATCGCGGATAAATTTGAATTTTTTGACTTATAGATGGCTAATGTGTAAGAATCACAACAATCAGTTTCGAACAGACGAGATTAAAGATTTGAAAAAATCAGTCTTCTCATCAGGTCGCGACGACTGATGTTGTTTATTACATTGAAATATTTTCTATATATATAGAGCAATACCATGTAGTTGTACTACTAGCGAATTACTGCGTAGCGTACGAAATTTTGATTCTTTCACATTTCCATCTATATTCTATTTTAACAATTAACTTTTCGAATTCACGAATTTTTTTATATTTTACTTTGGTTTTTATCAATTGTAATGGTGTATTGTGATTGTTCCTTATATTGGTCTATTTCAGCACTCTCGAATTAATTACACAACCGTAGGAAATTCTTCCATTTGCGTCAATCTGTATGACAACGACCATGATAATCGACACCTACTTATACACAATCAACTTCCCAACCACCCCATACATTGTGTATAAGTAGGTGTCGAAGTTGATTGTGTATAAGTAGGTGTCGATTATCATGGTCGTTGTCATACAGATTGACGCAAATGGAAGAATTTCCTACGGTTGTGTAATTAATTCGAGAGTGCTGAAATAGACCAATATACGGAACAATCACAATACACCATTACAATTGATAAAAACCAAAGTAAAATATAAAAAAATTCGTGAATTCGAAAAGTTAATTGTTAAAATAGAATATAGATGGAAATGTGAAAGAATCAAAATTTCGTACGCTACGCAGTAATTCGCTAGTAGTACAACTACATGGTATTGCTCTATATATATAGAAAATATTTCAATGTAATAAACAACATCAGTCGTCGCGACCTGATGAGAAGACTGATTTTTTCAAATCATTAATCTCGTCTGTTCGAAACTGATTGTTGTGATTCTTACACATTAGCCATCTATAAGTCAAAAAATTCAAATTTATCCGCGATCCAGCGTTAAAGGAAAGAAAAATGTATGGGGTGGTTGGGAAGTTGATTGTGTATAAGTAGGTGTCGATTATCATGGTCGTTGTCATACAGATTGACGCAAATGGAAGAATTTCCTACGGTTGTGTAATTAATTCGAGAGTGCTGAAATAGACCAATATACGGAACAATCACAATACACCATTACAATTGATAAAAACCAAAGTAAAATATAAAAAAATTCGTGAATTCGAAAAGTTAATTGTTAAAATAGAATATAGATGGAAATGTGAAAGAATCAAAATTTCGTACGCTACGCAGTAATTCGCTAGTAGTACAACTACATGGTATTGCTCTATATATATAGAAAATATTTCAATGTAATAAACAACATCAGTCGTCGCGACCTGATGAGAAGACTGATTTTTTCAAATCATTAATCTCGTCTGTTCGAAACTGATTGTTGTGATTCTTACACATTAGCCATCTATAAGTCAAAAAATTCAAACATACATTTTTTTTTGCGCTAACTCCAAAAGTTAAAAACCTCACAATAAAATTTAACGAAATAAAACGTATTTTTAACTTACTCCCTTGCTTGAAAAACAAACTATCGATAAATTACCCTAAAAGTCATAATCTTAAAAAATACGAAAGATAACAATTTGTAACACTATATTCAAATTATCAAATTTTTATAATAAACTATAATTTATTAAAAAAACGCTAAATCCAAGTTACACATAAATTGATTAGCTGAATTTTTAATGAACTCCTTTTTAGCTATATCCAACCGTTGCAAATTGAGAGAGTAATCGATGAGAAAAATGAGAATATCCAACTGTTGAAAGTTTTAACTGTTTATACACTATTAGTTTTGTTTCTATAACGGTTCGTTTAAAAATATTATATAAAGGGAATAATTAGTTCTAGAAAATTAGTATATGAGAATAATTTGCCAGTAAAGGACCTTTAAATTAAGTCATTAATAATCGTTTGTTTTCGTTAATTTGTTTCTTATGCAAATATTTCTGTACCAAAGTGTGTACCATTGAAAAATTAAAAATGAACGACTCAATGATTAATCAAGTAATAGAAAGTGATAAGAATAGTTCGCCAGTACCTGAATTTAATGAAAAACAACTCAGGTAAGTTTTAGAAAATTTGTGACGATCTGCGTTGCATATCGTCACAAGGTTTGGTTTTATACCCCTGACCTATTTTTCCAGTGTAGAGTTTAGATAACCGAAAAAGAAATGTTGGAGACAGTCCGCGCGATCAGTTAATTTTTGATAAAAGCCGAGGTAAGCGAACGAAAGGGGACAGAAAGTAAAAATAAACGTGGTTGTTCGGTTGTTTTAGACGAGTAATTTTTTTAAAAGAAGCAAAATGGTATGCAAAAAAATATAAAATGCATACATAAGTTAAAAAAAATATTAATAAAAATTAGTAAATTTTATTAAGTTTAGTTTAAGTATGATAATTAGTTTTAATTGAAAAAGTTTGATTAATAATGATAATAAAAATAAAAACCGTTAAAATATAGTGACTAAAAACTAAAAAGTGAATGAGTTCTAGTGGACAATAAAAATTGTATAACGTTAAGTGAAAACATATTAAAAAAAACTAACATAGAAAACTTAGTGATACAAAAAAAATAATAATTTTAGAAATCGGTGGCTAACTAAAAAGTACAGTGCCTAAACATAAATCCTCAGGTGTAATAACTGTAGTGATTACGAGCATCTTAAATATAATAAACCAAATATAGTGACTAGAAAAAAAGGTTAAATGTTTAAAAGTGATGTGGTAACCGTTAAACAGTTTGTATGGTATATACGGTGGACCAGTGAACTGGAAGAAATTAATATAAAAAACCACCGAGCGTTATCTTAAGCATTCGATTACATGTGATGCAATTTAAGTTCGTATTGCTAGTCACAAAAGGGAAACAAAACATAACATTAAATAAGTACCACATAATAAATAAGTTACCTACATCTGTGTAATAATAATATTAACTAACTAATTTTTACAAAAATAATAATAATAGTAATATTAAATTAATCGAATGGACTAGAAATATGAAACCTATTACGACATATACCATACACAAAGTATGTACCCAAAAAAACCCCTTACAACAAAAAAAAACCGGTAAAGTTTTTGTTGGTACTTTAATTTGTTTAACAACGCTCGAGTTTAAATAAGTCGTTCGTTGGTACAGCTACAATACACCGCATACAAATTGGAACGACATTGATCGTATAGTATCCATACCAAATAAAATCATCTATCAACATATTGGCAGCCTCAACATTTCCATCACGCAACAGTAACATCGATCGCCAGGTGAACAAACATTATTATTTTTTGTTGTAAATTGTTGTTATATTTTAATTAGTTTATTTTGATAGATTACGTAAAATAAATAGTAAACTGGCTTAAGTAGTATAGAAAACATTATTAGTATTAAGATTAGGGTAGCAGGGTGTAGGGTAGCTAGCTATAGTAGTATACATTTATGTATATTTCCTTTTGTAAATTTTATTTTTGGATTATTTACTGTTTTTATATTAAATTTATGAATTCTAATTTGGAAAGCTTGCTTCTTTTAATTTCAAACCGAACTATGAGGGGCTAGTAGTCCAAATTATTAGAGGATGGTCTAGAGAGTAGGTATATGAGATTGTATGCCGAGGTGAGTTGGTCATGGTCCTTATAATTCATCCCAGTTCCTAATCTTCGTCCTGCGGTCTAAAACTGATCCATACATATTTCGGAAATCCCACCCCCCTACCCTGAGTCCTAGCCGGAGTTAACTGACCGCCCGAAATTTCTGTATGGATACTTCTGTTAACAGGGCGAAAATAAACCAGCGAAATTGAGACATCGAGATCGCTCCGTCGTTGGCTTCGAATCGCTCTCGTTACAAATTATATTTCTATAATTAATAAATATATTATTTTTCGAGCATATCATTCTTTAGAAAACTTATTGGAAACGAGGGATAATTCAAGTCACAGCCCGTGCACCATAATTCCACCCACTCAATTAAATGAGAGTAATATTTTGAGCCCAATATACACCAAAAGAACCATCGACTATAATGGCAAATGAAAGTTTTGATTCTGGAGGTATTTTCTATTCCTAGTTCTTTAGCGGATTTTTCTAAAATAACAACTTAAAAATAATAATAATTTTTAAATAGATTCACTATATCATGATTCCGATATCGACCCGGAATATGTTCCGCCAGCTTCTGATGAGAGAGTAATCGATTTGTTGCGGGAAGGTAATCATCAGTAGATTGTCAGATTTATATTAATTTTAAAAAATTATTTTACATAGATATTCTTAGCTGCTAGAAAACGTTGACAAGTAAAAGACACCCCGAAAATTGGATTAAAAATAAAAGAAAAGCTAAATGCCAACGCGGGGAGGAATTCACTGATGATATGGGGATACTTCGAAAAACGAGATATTAGAACAGGTTGCGGAGAAAATTGTCCATATGCATGCCACGAGCAATTTGATTTGATAGAGAGGAAAAGCTTATTTGAGCAGTTTTGGTAATTAAACCCTAAATCGAAAGGCGAATTTTTTGGCAAAATGATATTTAAGGTTCCAATAGAGAGAAAAAGAACCAGCAATGCTAACTCTCGTAGAAAATATACATACTTCTATCACTTTTAAAAGCCGGTATGTTGTAAAGGGTCTGCCAAGTATTTTTTACTGACACCTTGGATATTAGTAAAACTATAGGTTATATTATTATTTTGATCATTTAATTGACACCAACACTACAACATCGAAATCTCCAGCTAAAGGCAAACACGCGAAAAATAAACTACCGCAAAGTAAATTTGATGATGTTGCTGCTCATATAAATAGCTTTGCAACAGTATAGTCTCATTATTGTCGTTCTTCAACCAATAAAAAGTTTTTGGAACCACAGCTTAATTTAAAGAAAATGTATATGATGTATTGCAATGAAACAGATGGCCCTGTAAAGTTTTAGTCATAAAAACATAAATTTGAAACGAAGTTTAACTTTGGTTTTTTCATCCCAAAGAAAGATCTGTGCAACAAATGCGAGGAGCACACGAGAAAGGACAAAAGTGGCGAAATATTAACTCAAGATGAACAAAATGATTACACGGATCACATTCAAAACAAATTGGTAGCAAAAGCGGAGAAAGAGACCGACAAGAAAAATGTTGAACCAAATACCCGCGTTATGATAATTGATCTGCAACATGTGTTTACGTTGCCGAAAGCAAATGTTTACTGCTTTTATTACAAGCGAAAACTTTTGTCTTTTAACCTAACAGGATATTGTATGGATAACCGAAGCACTTATTGTAGTATCTGGAATGAGACAAGTCAAGGAAGAGGTGCAAATGAATTAGCAAGTGCTTTCATAAGAATTTTGCAAGCTGTGATAACCGACTTTCCGCAAACTGACAAATTTATTATTTGGACAGATTCTTGTGTTCCACAGAACCGCAATTCTAATTTATCGTTAAGTTTGTTGAACTTCACGAAGAAAAATCCAGGTATTATCGTCATAGAGCACAAATATTCGGAACCAGGACACTCTCTTCTGCAAGAAGTTGATGCTGTGCACAGTACTTTAGAAACATATTTGAAACATATGGAAATCTACAGTCCAATTGGATTAGTGAGATTGCTTGCAAATGCCAGATTTCCAAAAGTTAATTTGAAAATATTACAAATGAAAAGCACTGATTTTATGCACTTTAGCCAGGCGGCCCAAGAATTTAATTTCTCGTGTATTCCGTATACCAAAGTAAAACATTTAAAGTATGAATCACGAAACTTAACGAATGTTTCATACAAGAGATCTTTTAATGAAAATTTTACAACGGAATCTATAACAAAGCCAACAAGTAGTTCCAGAAAGACAAGAAGAAACTTGAATAAGGTTTAAACAGACATTAGTTTTGATGTACCAATTTTCCAGAATGATAAAATTACGATAAGTGAGGAGAAATGAAAGGATTTGATAAATCTTCTCAAATTTATGCCTAAAGCCGACCAAAATAACTACCAAACTGCGTTAAAGCCAGAGTAAAATTAACCTTTGACAATAATTTTAATGAAAATATTTAATTTGTTTTAAAACTGAACTGTTATTTTTAAATTTTTTGTTCATTGAATAAAAAGTAATTTTGTTTTAAAAAATTAGTTGGAATTAGCATGATTGTTTTTTACTTTCTACTAAATTTTATCAAAAATTCCGCTAAGCACCATCTTGACGTGCAGTTTTTTCTACAAACTGCAAGATTAACTTTTAATCATATCCACTTTTCCGCTATATAACAGTTTCTAAATGTCATATAGCGTATATTAAAAAAACTTCTGATTGGAAAATTATTATTTTTTAAATAAGTTTTCCGAAAATTAAAACGGCTGTGACTCACTGCTATTCTCATATAATCGTTGCATTAGAATAATCTGTAAAACTTTGAACTATTGCTTCAGACAAGGACGTAATGACCACGTAAGCTTAATTTTCATTTTTCTCAAAACTGTGGTTTTGTCGCTTAGCGTACTCTAGTCCTGAGACGACGATATATCTACAACCAACTATATCGGATGACGAAGAAGATGTATATGAAGATATTCAATATATTTCTGAATATGCTTAACCGTTTGGGTCCTAGGAGGTAATGCAAACGCATTACAAACAACGTAAAACCATTTGTGGTGCAAACGCAAACAATAAAAAAAACTCCAACGCAGATAACCATCGCTTCTTTTATTTGATAGGTAACGCGATTCTCGTATTTTTCTCATCGCAAATCTCAACAGAGCGATCGCGCTGCTTGCGACTCAAACGGTTAAATAAAATTTATAAAATATATTATAAACAGATTAAATGATAAACATCTCTGGGGGAAAATTTTTGTTAATAAATAGTTTTAGATGATCTCTTATTTTAATTCTTTGCAATGTCTTGGTATTCGCTGCAGCAGCTGGTCTGTTTGGTTCTTAAATGTAAAACTGGCGGCTGAGGAAACATGATGTTTTTAAACTTTTGTCATTATTTTCACTTATATTTTGTAATATACAGCAACATGTCTAAAATCATATTGTGCATTTTTGTAGTACAAATCGCATCTTTTTTCCAATATGTGCCATCTAAATTTTAACCGCTATTAACCGCAAAAACTAGCAATTTTGAACAATGCGTAGCAATTTGGTTCAAATGGAGTGCCACATTATCAGACGCGACTCTAGGTAAATATGTGGTTCATCCAATGTTATTTATTATATAGTATGGAGCGCAAATCTCCCTCTCTCTGGGTTTTGAAAATGAGTGCGTAACGAAAACTTTTGAGAATAACATCCGAATGAAACGATCCGAGAATAAATGGATCGATAAGTTGAAAAGTTACTATCGTAAGATAGAGTAATGAAAAAAAGACATAATTAAAACTTTTCTTGGATGTAAATCTTTCCGAATGTGTAATTAATTATATGATACGTGTTTAGTACAAAAATGCTCAAAAGTGCCGTTTGTCGACCAGATGGATGTTGATTTTTTTTTTGTTTGAGACCGCATGGACACATGTTCTCTGACCTCCATTTTCCTTTCTACTCAAAGACAAATAAGCTGTATTTTTGGTTGGTTAGTAAATTAATTTTATTTTGTTTTTTTTTTGGTAAGATTTAAATTTAATTGTCACTTTATTAATATTTTTTATTATATATTTTCTTTTTCTTTGGTTAATAAATGAATACTAAATTGATGTTTTTTTTGTGAGTAAATCCTGATATTGCAAATCCACGCCCACCGCAGCTCCCAGGCAAAGGAAAATAAACGCGTGATAATGGTTCCCTGTTCCAGGGTGGTACCCAGTAAAATAGTAAAATTGTTACCCGAAAAACCAGGGGATTCATTAACAAAAAAAAATTAAAGTTATTATGCTTTGGTCGATTATTGGACCTCTGATATATTATATAATATATATATGTATATATTGTTCATTGTTTATAATTATCATTCTGATTCTGGATAATATTTATTAAAGTAGTTATTAATTTAGGTTTTTTTGTTTTCTAAAAATAAAATGTAAATTGTCGGTGCTAATTTAGAAAAATGATTTTAATGGGTTATGTTCATGAATTTTTCTTGGCTTGTTAGAGAACCAAAATAATGCGTTACAAATGCTATTGCTACTTGTTTTTTCTGTCGGTAAACTTTGTTTATTATTTGCAACTGCGGCATTCGTTTTACGTGTAAGATCTTCATCCACAACAGCACATATAAAGTCAAATGTTTCTTTCGTCATTCCATAATTTTCAATCCACTGGTTCTGCTTGAAATTTAACAACATGTTTTCCTTTGCATTTTTTGTGGTGACTTTGGGACTCATATAAACTTTTACAAAATCAACTTTTAATGTTTACAAAATTTTTTGGCACCAAAGTAATGAACTTGTTGACTTGATGTTGTAAAAATAATTTTTCATTGGCTTTTTATATTTGTTATTCCTTTTTTTTAATTGAGCCAATCGTTAACTTGCTTTACGTTATTTTTAAATAAGTTTGTTTTGTGTATTTTTTTCGATATTTACAATTTAAATCGAACAAAAATATGGTAGATTTACTACGATCCACACTCATGTGAATACTCATACTACGAGCGGATTTACAAATCCAGTCCAATCCACTCCGCACCACGTGATTAAGATATTATTTAGTTGTATGGTATGCCTCTTCCAACATCCTGAAGACTGTCTAGAATATAACAAACTGATTAATGCCTAAGCTCAATTACTTTATATCGTGCAATGAAGTCTTTAAGAGATTTATGGTTTATTCGAGAATTATTTAAATGACTAGTTTTTCATTTTACTCATTGACACTCACCAAAGTTGGTCATTACCAACCCTCATTACAATTATAGTATTCAAAGTGCTTTTGTTAAATTTATGACTGACTTCAAGCTCCAAAGCTTCTCTAGTTTTACGTTCACGGTATACTTTACAAAAGAACAGTTGCTACCTGTTGAATGACTGCCCTGGAGCTATAACGGTAAACATGGTCAAATCGTTTTTAATTAGATTATAATTAATTAGAATAACATAAATCTTTTAATATTTATACCCTTAAAAATAGTTCAGTTTAACATAAAGGAAGTCGTTTTGATTGGATCCCTACGGTTAATTCTCTGGTGTGCTATTAAGTAGAGAATTTATTTTTGGTTCTACATTGTTGATGTGAAAAAACGTTGTTAGCACATAGCTCAAGCTTGAACGGGTTAAACATACCACCTAATTTTGTTACGACTGTGTTGTCTTAACAAGACATTTTTTGTAACTTTGTTTCCATTCTCCATGGTTTCTTGCGTCCGAGTTTTTCACTGTGTGAACGTGGTGTCTTGGTGGATGGATTCTTGTGTGTTTTCTTCGGTTATGTTGGCAACGGAACAAAAATGGGAGAGAGAGAGATAACCATGCGCATCGAGTGTGTGCAAAGTAAAACGTTTTGAAAAAAATGTTTTTTCTTGTATGTCTCACTTTTGTACCAACGAAAATTTGGTATAAAGGAGAGACAGAGAAGAGAGATACATTTTCTTCTAAAACGTTTTACGAGCTGTGCGACGCTCGAATATTTTTTTTGTTTGAGCATTCAGTTGGTAATTTTTGAGAATTCGAGTAGTGATTTTCATTCAGTTAGTTTGTGATTTTTCGAGTTTCAATTCTTTTATAAATTCAAGTTGTTTTTTTTTTGAATGATAAAAAAATCTCGTGTGGATTGTGAATATAAAAATTATAATAAAAATAAAATATTAAACATTATAAAGAAAATAAAAATTTATTTGTGAAGTTGAGTTTAAGTTGGTATCGGAGGGTCGGTCAATAGAAAATCGCCCCAACATTAGTTTTTTTATGGATTGTTAGCAAATCAACGCTCAAGTGGAATTGATTACACCTAATTTTTTCTTGTGCATAGAGTGTAATTTAGGTGGTTACGTTCTCGATTTTGGTGTTTTGAGTTAAACGGCAGTTGAACAGTTAATAGTTACCAAATTTGCGGTGATTTATAAGTGAGTTCTGGTTGGTACGACGGCGCTACATTTTTTTTATTTTTACGAAAGGCTAATAGAGGCTCGTGTACAATTTACTGGTTACCACATTTTCCAACGGGTGCCGCATTACTTACGGGTGCCGCACAATATCACGGGTGGTACATTGTCAGCAGGCGCCGCATTATCAACGGGTGCCACATTTTTCAACGGGTGCCGCATTATTTAAGGGCACCGCATAATATAACGGGTGCCACATTTATCAACGGGTGCCACATTTATCAACGGGTGCCACATTTTCCAAAGGGCGCCGCATTATTTACGGGTGCCGTACAATATAACTGGTGCCACATTTTTCAACGGGTGCCACACTACTTACGGGTGCCGCATTATTTACGGGTGCTGTACAATATAACGGGTGGCCAGGTGAGGCCACTCAAATATTTTTCTGGATTTTTGAAGGCGAGCCAACGCCCAAAAGTTTTTGTGATAATTACGGTTTTGGCCAGACACCGTTTCACCGCTTTGGTGTCCGATCCAGGTGACATTGGGGGTGCATGCGGTAAGGCGAGCCAACGCCCAACGAGTTTCGGGTGGCCAGTTGAGGCCATTCGTTTTATTTTATCGGGGAAAGGCCCCGCATCGCCTAATTTATTTTGGCGGCCAGTCAAGGCCAAAATACTAAACGGCACCAAAGCCGCAACGGTCCGGGGCGGCGACCCTGTGGCATGACGGCCGCGCAAGGCCGCAACCCAATTTTATCGGGGAGAGGCCCCGCAACAAGAACGGCGCAAGGCCGCAACATTAACTGTTATAATTAAGGTACAATTTTTTTTAATTTTTATTTTTAATTTTTCTGATTATTTTCTTAAATTTTTTTTTATTAAATTTAAATTTTTATATATTTTGTAATCGAGCGCCGCACAGCGGGTGCGCGCTCGATGCGTGTTGTTCTCTCTCTCGCTTCTCTCTCTCGCTTCTCTCTCTTTCTTTTTTCTTCTTTCGGGAAGTGGTTTCCTTTTGTTGTTTTCCCTACAAATAAAATGAATCACTAAAATTTTCGGTTGTGTGTGATGGGAGCGGAGGCTCCCTCTGTGTCGGTGTGTGTAGTGCGGTCCCTTGGTGCCCGCATCCAATTTCGTAACCGGGGCTTTGGCCCTGTTTGAATTCGAATGGATGCGCGCACCAAGGCACCTCTCTCCTCCTTTATAATTATTTTTGTTCGTTCCTCAGGTTCCGGCCGACGAATTTCGGCGGAACTCCGGGTTTATTATTATTATTTGCGTTTTATTTTTATAATTCTCTGTTAATCACGGTGTAGGCCAGGAGCCCTGCATGCCTCAAACCCCACGACCCTCGCACTTCTCGCTGAGAACGTAGCCGGCAAAACATCACCGTGGAGGTCTCTGCAGGAGCTTAGTGAACATCTGCAGGTTGGCAGTAGCCAGCCGGTAACAATTTCATTATGCTAATAAAATATTTCATTTTAAAACTCTCGTTTTCTGATTATGGTTATAGACTTGAAAAATCTATCCCGCATTAATGATCTAAAATTAAAATGAATCTAATTCCATATATCAATATTATATTCCGATATATACAACAACCGCACATACAAATTTAATTCTAACACTTTCACATAGTGGCCCACCAGGAATCCCACCCCATTTTCGTGTATATGAAAGTATTTTCATTAAAAATTTATTTTATCGTAATTTCATAAAATATATAAAATTTGATTATTATTACATTATAATATCCTTAAAAACATAAAATAAAATGTATTCCAACCAAATTTGTATCGATTTTTAACTTGGAGTATTTATGCTCGTACCTTAATCCCATCACAAAACATCCTTATAGAGGGATTAGACTACTTATGAAGAGGTAGAGAAAACCTATTATCCTATTTTCACCTTTCCACTGAACTATGTGAACCAAAAATGTTAGAGTTAAAATTAATGTAATTCGAATGTATACGACGATGCTCGTGGAAAAATAAAATAATGGGCGGATAAGGCGGTTCGAATAAGCTTTTCTTAATGATATCCCGTAAACTTTTATTATTCACAAAAAAAATATATATATTAACAACTTTTCTATATAGCTAGGTAGGAACACAAAATGCTCTAAACTTTCATTATTGTCTACAAATTGAGTTTTATTGGATTTAGTTTTATGGTACTTTTTGGAAATACTCGCAATAACAAAACAAAATTATTTTGGATTAAATTCACTTTAACAAAAGCTGTTTAAATCTTATATCGATCTTGAGTATACAATATTTGGAAATTGTAATGGTGTGTGTGTGTGGTTTGTACGGAAATGTTATAAAGATATTGCATGATTTATATTTATGTCTATAGGGCTATAAAAATATAAAATCATACACGCATCATGCATAAGTTAAGCAAGTCCGATCCAGAAATAAATTCAGCGATTGCATGAAAGAAATTCTAATTCCAGTTTTCATTTTATATCTCGCTTCCTTTTACGAATATGAAAAAAATATAATGTTATGTTTATGGTGTTATGGTTTTATTGGCATGTGTAATAGTATATGCCTGCGTATTTATGGATAAGCGATTTAACGACTGCTACGGGAAAATTAATTGTTCGTGTTGTTGAAATCAATTTAAACATAAAATCCTATAAGACTTCAAGGGCGAAAAGTTTTCCTAACACCTAAAATAATATTTTGATATAAGTATCATGTTCTTGATTCTTACGCTTTGTCTGAGATCTACTACGTATTTTGAGAACATTTGACAAAATGAATGGTGATTTCTTGCTGAACATATGCAAGCTGATTGCAAAATGATAAATATTGAATAATATGTTGGTAAACAGATGGGATTGCAAACAAACGGATTACCGTACAGGAATGACATCCTATCGCATCTCTGTATGAAACTTTAGCAAGTGTTCGCAGCGCCTCTTTGCTGATTCTGCCGATAACTACTCTGTAACTGCAGTAAGCTTACTGTGTGATACCTGTAGTCCTTTTAGAGGGGGTTTGCGGTGGCCCTACAACTCAACATAGAAAAAAATGGAACTTCAAAAAAAACTTTGGATAATTAATTCGGTACTACAACAATGACCTAGAACTTGAAAAAAGAACAACAATATGAAATTTGAAACTCTCAAGCTCGATGTAATTGTTCCAGATTGTCACCTAATAGTTGTCTAGTTCATAATGGAATTTTGGAATTAAAATTTCATTTTTTACGAAATTAATTGTTTCGAGTGTACCGCCGAGAATTTCAGACAATTTTGGCAATTCGGTTTCAGCCCGTTTGCAGCTTCACAATCAAAACAGAAAATGTTCAAAAATTTTGTGCTGCGGTTCTGATATCTGTAGTCCAATCAATCCCCAAGAATAATTGAATTTTTTGATCTCTTAGGAAGTTGTATTGGTTCGAAATGAACATTAAAACTCTTGGTTGTATAGTAGGAATTATTCATTGCTGTCCAAAATGTAAGTCATCACTCTGAAATCTGGATTGAATTTCATTGAATTTATTGGTCTTCGTCTAATGTTGTGGCCGTTAAAACGCTTTGGATCATACTCCGCCTTCTCCCAAATTCTTTTGTATCGCTGGCTTAAAGTTCTAAGTTGTTCCACTGTAATTATTTACTTTAATATGGTAATTTGACGTTCTTAAGTTCTGGGATTATGTTCTGGCATAAACGATAAATAATTTTTGTCGTGTGTTCAATTGCCGTACTGGTAAAGAAAATTGTGAAAAAGTCTTCTTTCGGGATTGAAATATTTGCAGTTTTTGTTCATTAATCTCCTCTTCGAAATCTAAACTGTTAAGGAACGACAGCATTGCTGTTTTCATTGAGACCCACCCAATTAGAGTTCCGATTAGTTGATTTATACACACAATACCAGTCATCCTCGTTTTTAAAGAGAAATATTTGTAGTTTTTGTAAAATCACATTCCAAAATACCATCATCGCGCTCCATATTCTCTAGCCAATAAATAAATTCGTGTATGTTTCCATACGTACTTCCATATGGTGCTGATTCAAGTTTTTTATTTTATGGATTCTTATCCAAATAGTAGGCTAATTTACTGGTTTCTAGAGATTTAACTTCCCTAGATTTCGAAGTGCCGATTTCGAATTTACAAATTCCGTCTGCAAAAATTCTGCACCATTTTTCGTCGAAACTATTTTTGTTATTGTTGCCTAACATACTTATTTTTCCTTGTGGAAATTAAGCGTCGACTATGATTCTAGAATAGTTCATTTTAGTCGATGCTGTATTGATTTTATAAAATAACGAAGAGGAATTTCGCAATTTAAACCGCATGTATCCTATACCGATTTTATAGATAAGCTATAGTTTCAAAATACATTCGACTTGATTTGTCCAGATTTATTGATAGATAGTAACGGAAAGCACTTTTTGAAGTGAAAGTTCTTTTCGCCCGTTGTACACATTGGGATAGGGTGTTGGTCCAGAAACTGCGTTACTCGAGAAAAATCGACGATTATACGTTTTTGTGAAGTAGACATTTTCGTTGCGGGATAGCAGTAGACTTGTTTTCGATTGCTATAGATATTGTTACAGGGCTGGCTACTGCCAACCTGCAGATATTCACTAAGCTCCTGCAGAGGCCTCCACGGTGATGTTTTGCCGGCTACGTTCTCAGCGAGAAGTGCGAGGGTCGTGGGGTTTGAGGCATGCAGGGCTCCTGGCCTACACCGTGATTAACAGATAATTATAAATTGGATAAACGCAAATAATAATAATAATACCCGGGTTCCGCCGAAATTCGTCGGCCGGAACCTGAGGAACGAACAACTCAAAAAAAATTATAAATGGGAGAGAGGTGCCTTGGTGCGCGCATCCATTCGAATTCAAACAGGGCCAAAGCCCCGGTTACGAAATTGGATGCGGGCACCAAGGGACCGCACTACACACACCGACACAGAGGGAGCCTCCGCTCCCATCACACACAACCGAAAATTTTAGTGATTCATTTTATTTGTAGAGAAAACAACAAAAGGAAACCACTTCCCGAAAGAAGAAAAAAAGAAAGAGAGAGAAGCGAGAGAGAGAAGCGAGAGAGAGAACAACACGCATCGAGCGCGCACCCGCTGTGCGGCGCTCGATTACAAAATATATAAAAATTTAAATTTAATAAAAAAAATTTAAGAAAATAATCAGAAAAATTAAAAATAAAAATTAAAAAAATTGTACTTTAATTATAACAGTTAATGTTGCGGCCTTGCGCCGTTCTTGTTGCGGGGCCTCTCCCCGATAAAATTGGGTTGCGGCCTTGCGCGGCCGTCATGCCACAGGGTCGCCGCCCCGGACCGTTGCGGCTTTGGTGCCGTTTAGTATTTTGGCCTTGACTGGCCGCCAAAATAAATTAGGCGATGCGGGGCCTTTCCCCGATAAAATAAAACGAATGGCCTCAACTGGCCACCCGAAACTCGTTGGGCGTTGGCTCGCCTTACCGCATGCACCCTCAATGTCACCTGGATCGGACACCAAAGCGGTGAAACGGTGTCTGGCCAAAACCGTAATTATCACCAAAAAAAAACTTTTGGGCGTTGGCTCGCCTTCAAAAATCCAGAAAAATATTTGAGTGGCCTCACCTGGCCACCCGTTATATTGTACGGCACCCGTAAATAATGCGGCACCCGTAAGTAGTGTGGCACCCGTTGAAAAATGGGGCACCCGTTGATAAATGTGGCACCAGTAAATAATGCGGCGCCCTTTGGAAAATGTGGCACCCGTTGATAAATGTGGCACCCGTTGATAAATGTGGCACCCGTTATATTATACGGTGCCCTTAAATAATGCGGCACCCGTTGAAAAATGTGGTAACCAATAAATTGTACACGAGCCTCTATTAGCCTTTCGTAAAAATAAAAAAAAATGTAGCGCCGTCGTACCAACCAGAACTCACTTATAAATCACAGCAAATTTGGTAACTATTAAATGTTCAACTGCCGTTTAACTCAAAACACCAAAATCGAGAACGTAACCACCTAAATTACACTCTTTGCACAAGAAAAAATTAGGTGTAATAAATTCCACTTGAGCGTTGATTTGCTAACAATCCATAAAAAAACTAATGTTGGGGCGATTTTCTATTGACCGACCCTCCGATACCAACTTAAACTCAACTTCACAAATAAATTTTTATTATCTTTATAATGTTTAATATTTTATTTTTATTATAATTTTTATATTCACAATCCACACGAGATTTTTTATCATTCCAAAAAAAAACAACTTGAATTTATAAAAGAATCGAAACTCGAAAAATCACAAACTAACTGAATGAAAATCACTACTCCAAGACAAACAAAAAAAATATTCGAGCGTCGCACAGCTCGTAAAACGTTCTAGAAGAAATTAATCTCTCTTCTCTGTCTCTCCCTTATATCAAATTTTCGTTGATATAAGGGAGATAGACATATAAGAAAAACATTTCTTCCAAAACGTTTTACTTTGCACACACTCGATGCGCATTGTTATCTCTCTCTCTCCTATTTTTGTTCCGTTGCCAACATAACCGAAGAAAACACACAAGAATCCATCCACCAAGACGCCACGTTCACACATTGAAAAACTCGGACGCAAGAAACCATGGAAAATGGAAACAAATTTACCAAAAAAATGTCTTGTTAAGACAATACAGTCGTAACAAACGTGGGAACGTCCCACACCCTGAGATGTCTCATAAGCCGGGCCTAAAACAAACAACACGAAAATAAAGATAGAGAGAGAAACGATTAAACACGGATGTCTTTGACATGATAAGTACCCAAGGATTTGCCATTCAAATCTTCGACGGTGTACGCTACCCGCCCGACTTTGCTGGTAATTATGGCGGGTTTGAATTTGCTTGCCAATTTGGCGGAGAATTTATTCGACGCATCGCTCAAAGCAAACGATCGTATAAACACGGGTTGTCCAATTCGAAAAGAACGCGTATTACTGCGTAAGTTATAATGTTGGGCCCCCTTTTCGTGTGCCACACGTAAATAATGTGTTATACGATCCTTTAAAAAGTTTACTCGATCTGGCTTAGCCCATACCTGGACTTCGCTGGGATCATGTTCATCGAGTAACCGTCGCAGTGAGTAATCTGAACCGTGCATCGACATATGTTGACCGAACACGACATAATGAGGGGAATAATGTATCGAATCGTGTATGGCATTACGTAAAGCAGCCGCAATTTCCTGCAAATTTTTGTCCCACAAATTATGGTCGTGATCGCTCAAATATGAACGAATACTGGCAATTAATGTTCTATTAACACGCTCGGAAGCGTTACTTTGGGGCGAGTACACCGGCGTACGTAAATGGGTTACACCGTATTTAGCTAACAGGTCTTTAAATAGATTCGAGGTGAACTGCTTCCCATTATCGGAGGTAACAATTTCGGGTACGGAGAATAAAAGGAATACCTCATTTTCTAGAAATCGACACAATAATGAGGCAGACGCCTCGCGTAAGGGTTTTACAACTACGAATTTCGAATAATGATCCAGAACGATAACGATACAGGTATTTCCGAGTTTCGAACGTGGATACGGACCCAAAAAATCTACATACAGTTTTTGAAACGGGCGAGTTGACGTGACCTGAGCTCCCATGGCTGGTTGTGTAGAGAAATTAACAGCTTTGTTCATTTTACATTTAGTGCAGCTAGCAACGTACTGTTTAACTTGTTTTGCCATATGAGGCCAGTAAAATTGACGCTGAAGGCGCTCGAGAGTTTTGCTGCCGCCTAAATGTGCTGAAGTGGGAGGTACGTGAGCCTGTTCGATAAGCGTTGAAGTTAAGGAATTAGGAATAACAAGTTTCCAATTCGAAAGGTCGGTATCCGTATATTTAAAACCGAAGGAAGGGGATATTAATAGTTTATCATCCTGGATCTTATAGTTGTGCGAACAATCTTTTAAGGAACGAATTTTCGCGATCTGATCGACGTAATCTGGATCTTGGAACGCAACCGAATTTTGATCAACGTGTAAAATAGGGACCGAAGAAGGTATTAAAGCATTCACGGAAGGGTCGATGTTTTTACTCGACAAGGCTGGATCCTCAAATTGGGCACCAGGATCAGGCGTGCTCTTACTTTCGGAATCATCCTCACAAGGAGCGGATTCATCCGGAAAAGCTCGAGACAACGCATCAGGTACAACGTTAACTGAACCTTTTCGGTATCCAATCTGAAAATCCAGCGCTTGGAGTTTCAGACTCCATCTCGCCAAACGTCCGGAGAGGTCTTTTTGACTCATTAACCAGCGCAAACTGGAATGGTCAGTATAAATGACGAATGGATAACCTTCCACGTAGGGACGGAATTTTCGCACGCTGAGGACGGCAGCGTAGCATTCCAGCTCGGTCACCGAGTAGTTTCGCTGCGCCGCATTGAGCTTATGGGAATAAAACTCAATGTGCCGCTCCACCCCCTCGGCGTCCACCTGAAATAAGACACTACCGACCCCAACGGCACTGGCATCACACTGAATAAAAAAGGGTTTTGTATAATCAGGATGCGTTAAAACTGGGGCAGTTGACAAGGCGGTTTTGAGAGCGTTAAAAGAAGAATCAGCAGCTGCAGACCAACATACTTTAGTGTTTTTACCAGTAAGATCGGTGAGAGAAGAAGCTAAGGAGGCGAAATTTGGAATGAAGCGACGGTACCATCCGCACATTCCCAGAAAACGTCTAATCTGTTTCGTCGTTTTCGGAATAGGGTACTCCAGAATAGCTTTACATTTATCTGGGTTTGTACGGAGGCAACCATCACCCACAATATAACCTAAATAGTCTACTTCTTTCAACACAAACTTAATTTTGGTCAAATTGATTGTTAAACCGGCGTCCTTCAGATATCCAGCAACCTGTTGTAGCAAATCGAAATGTTCAGCCAGAGTGGAAGATGTGACCAGAAGGTCATCGAGGTACACAAAGACCTTATCGTGCAGTTGGTACGGGATCACGCGGTGCATCAAGCGACAAAGCGTCTGTGGTGCGTTGCATAAGCCAAACGGCATCACCTTGAACTGGTACAAGGGCCGTCCAGGAACCGTAAACGCTGTTTTATCGCGGGATGCTGGGTCGAGTGGGATCTGCCAAAAGGCATCCTTCAAATCAATCGCCGAAATGAATCGGGTGTGTCCCAAACGACCCAACAATCCGTTGATTATGGGCAGCGGATACGCATCCTTGACGGTTGCCTTGTTCAGTTCTCTAGCATCCAAGCACAGACGAACTTTCCCATTGGCCTTACGCACCAACGTGACCGGTGAACACCAGGAACTTTGTGACTCCTCGATAACCCCCAAAGACAACATCCTATCCAACTCGGCATACATGAGTTTCTGGATAGCTGGGGACACGGAATAAAAACGTTGTTTGACTGGTTTTGCGGAACCGACATCGATCATATGAGTGATGAGGGATGTGCGGCCCAAACCTAAAATATCGCTGCTCGGGAAATATTCGCGGATAAGATCCAATTTACGACGATCATCAGATGTTAAAATATGAAATTTGGGTGTGTTGGTAGTTTCACCTAATTCGTCCGAATTATTTAACGCGGAGATTTTTGGGGAAATTCCAAAACGATTCCAAAAATCGATACCCAAATAAAGCGGTTGTTCCAAGGAACGGACAACGTGAAAATTCATAAACTTAGTGACTCCGTTGAATTCGACGTTAGCTCTTATATAACCAAAGACTCGTTGGACTTGGCCACTCGCGGTAGTTATAGTGGAAGGAAAGTTATGGAATTCAACAAAAGGATTTGACAGAAGTTTCTCCGATCCACTCCCGAGAACACTGACACTCGCCCCGCTGTCGAGAAGACCCTTAAAAGGTATCTTATTTATAAAGACCTGGGCGTAAGGCCGAGTGTCACTACCCTCGGAGAATAGAACGGAGGAAATCACATCATTTCTCATTGCGACGCGACGGTTCCAATATTTTTTTGAACGCTTTAAACGATCTAACTTTGCCAATGATGGGGCATTATAGAAAAATTTAAGAGCGACAGGAAGGGAGGAAGGATTGGATGGGGAAGAAGGATCGGGAAAGGAATCATTACTGGCAGACGAGCTTACCTCTTCGTCGGATTCGAATAGGAGCGGATTTCCGCGTCCGTATTGCTCGCTGCATCCTCCAGAATCGGTTTGAGTGGATTTGTCCGTGGTAACATCAGTCTGGGTTGCGGTTGTGGTTGTGGTGATTCTCGTGGCCCAGTCCTCCAAGAACCACTGTTCTGGTTTTCCGACAATCTTGATTGAGCGTTTCGTTCTTCGGCACAACGTCGACAACGCGCAGATATCGTCCCTCGTAGCCCACATCGATAGCAAAACAATCCAACGGGAGCCAATTGACAATCCATGAACGTGTGACCCATATCCGAACAATTAAAGCAGACGATATTTTTACTATGATTGGCATGTTGTTTGTAAACCAATCCCGAACTGCCTGCTGGGACTTGTCCACCCGACCGTCTCGCCGCTGCCGACTGATACCTGCTCTCCGTTTGAATGGCGGATACTGAGTTATCGGGCAGAACATCAGTTAAGGGATAATTCTCATAAGAGTCATATGCTCCAACATCATCATACGGACTGCCTGATAACTCATTGATCACGCGTCGTGGATGGATTGCAGGATCCGCCGGAGCTTTGAGCCGCCGGAAAGACTCCTCCCAAGCAGAACAGCTTTTGATTAGTTCGTTGATGCTGCTGAACCGACGATCTGTAAGGTGGTATTGTAGCGTAGGCTTCATGTTGTTCAGCAAAATTTGAATGAGCTCTTCGTCTGAGTACGGCGTTCGACATTGTAAGGTAAGGGTCCAGACGTGGTTGTAGAAATCCAGGAAGCTTTCGTTCGGTTGTTGTTTACGTGCCTCGACCATTCTGCGGATTTCGTAATTTGTGCGACGATCTTGAAAGCGCTCGATAATTCCGCTTCGTAGTTCTGACCAGGTCGCGTGCGGGTTATGTTTACGAAATGTCCAGTACCACTGCAACGCGAGGTCCTTCAGAATGGTGTGGAGCTCTAACAATAAAATTTGTTCGGATAATCCCCGAGATGAAGCGATGGTATCAACTTGAAACAGGAACATATCGATGTTGATTCCTGATGGAGATCCCGTGAAACTTAGTCCACTACCGGACAACAAACGTCGATCGACAAATTTTGGCGATACTGGCGAACTAGTGGACGTCGGAGGCGCTCGATCGTGTACGGTGGGAATCGGTATGTCTTGTGAGAACAGGTTATTTCCAACGATTTGAGTCTGGAGGTTGGTTTGTCTTTGATCCAACTTTACCAGCTGCTGTGATACCAATTCGAATTTGTGCAGCATGGATTCCAACAAGGTGGTCTGTGCATTTGATTGTTGTACCGCCGTGTGGTTCGTTTGAATCTGATCAAGGAGATCCTCCAAAGTGCATCTTCGCTCCTGCGATTGTGGGTGGTCGGAATCATCCTCGCTACCGAGATTTTGAACTTGAATCTCTTCATTTGTTTCCTCATGGGGAGGTATTTCCAACGCGAGATGTACGCCCTTGGCGCTTTCTATGGAAACGTTCAACTTTTCCTGGTCATCCAGATACATCTGCAGACTGGTCAATAATTCGGAACATGCTTGATGTACCTTACGCGCGGGTTGCTCGTATTTCGGTGATTTGAATGCGCGACTAAGCCGACCTGCCAAATGTAATAAACGAGAGTGGTACCGTTGCACCAATAGCATGAGATCTTTTGTCGCCGGATCCAACACTGTGATCGCTCCCCGAATCTCCTCCAATTTCTTGAGACACGTTGAGATCTCAATATCTGGTCGTTTCGATGCGTTTGTATGCATTTTTCCGGGCGCTGGTTTAGTCTCGGCCTGCTCACTTCGGACCGCTTCCTCGAGTTGATGAATTGCATCTGATGTGTCGAAGCGTATGTCACGAAGGAGACATTCCACCTCCACTTCGTCTCGTTGCAGTAGATTTACGTCCATTTTAGAATTCAGGTAAGGTTAGGGAATAAGTTTGGTTAGTTCGAAAAAACGTAGTCTTTATTGATTTATAAAAATACAAAAAATTTTAATTCAAAATAACTCTAACTCAAACGGAAGGTTTTAAATTAGACGAAATTACAACTAAAGATATTCCACACCCACTATAACTAGATAATAAAAAAAAACACGAAATATTTTTATAAATAACACGAAAAGGAATGGATACCTTGTAAGAGTTTGTGGGTCCAGTATTCCCACGATTAGTTTAACGACGGATAGGACGAGATACCCCCGAAAGTGGCGCTGTTCGATGAGAACCTAATTTGGGGGGGCTCGTTAAAATAATTAGAACAACAAAAATTCAACCAATGAATATCAAATCGCGATAAACAACCAGAAAGTTACCCCGTGCGTTGGATAATACTCAATTCGATTGTGAATTTGGTTAACTTCCACTCGATCCCACGGATGGTTACGTTGGATACGTGGTTCTACGTCCGAGTTATCCCACACTGTACGTCTTTGAGGCCTTTCTGGCGTATCCCACGGATTTGAATTCATACAAAATAATAATAATAAACAAAATTTAATAATAATAATAACGTAGCTAATGAAACTACCAACACACCCAGATAAGGAGGCAAAGTAGCAAGAAAAAAAAACAAATAAGATAATAATAAAAGAAGGAAGGAATGGTTACCTTGTGGTGGTTTGTGGGTCCAGTATTCCCACGGTTAGTTTAACGACGGAAGACGAGATACCCCCCAAAGTGGCGCTTTTCGATGAGAACCTAATTTGGAGGGGCTCGTTGAAATTTGAAACGATACGAAAAAAAACAATTCAAGCAACTACCAACACACCCAACGGTATGCAGGCAGGAGGCTGATACTCAAGAGATACAAAGGAAAAAGGAAAATAAAATCAAAATGAAATACTAATAAACCCGAGGGTTCCAATACAACCCATAGATCTATAAACCAAAATCAAAAACAATATCAAAATATCAAATAAAGCAAATAAAGTTTATAGAAAAAATTTTTAATTAATACCACGATACGGATGGTATGATGAGAGTGGAAACCCCACTCCGTGTCAGCTAAATAATAAAATAATAAAGAAATAATAATAATAAAATAATAATAACAGTTGTTGCTCCTCAAATTTCGGTCGAGAAATTTCGGGGCAGGGAAAATGAAGCTAAGCTAAACCCCAGACAAATGACATCCAAGCTCCACCACAATCAGACACAACATAGTGGAAATGGGAAAGAGCTCAGAAGTCGGATGTCCAAAGAATATGGGATGACACCCCCATCTACGCGCAATCAAACAGCCCGTGCTGGTTGCGATCGTAGATGGAGAATGTCAACCGGGAGACTGGCTTTGGTGTGCGCGTCCATGCGAATTCAAACAATGTGAAACACCGGTTTCGACACTGGACGCGCACGCCAAAGGGAGTGCAGCTACAAATCAAAAAAAAAAATAAAAATTATCAAAATTAAAATTCGCAACATTGGGCGCCACTGTTACAGGGCTGGCTACTGCCAACCTGCAGATATTCACTAAGCTCCTGCAGAGGCCTCCACGGTGATGTTTTGCCGGCTACGTTCTCAGCGAGAAGTGCGAGGGTCGTGGGGTTTGAGGCATGCAGGGCTCCTGGCCTACACCGTGATTAACAGATAATTATAAATTGGATAAACGCAAATAATAATAATAATACCCGGGTTCCGCCGAAATTCGTCGGCCGGAACCTGAGGAACGAACAACTCAAAAAAAATTATAAATGGGAGAGAGGTGCCTTGGTGCGCGCATCCATTCGAATTCAAACAGGGCCAAAGCCCCGGTTACGAAATTGGATGCGGGCACCAAGGGACCGCACTACACACACCGACACAGAGGGAGCCTCCGCTCCCATCACACACAACCGAAAATTTTAGTGATTCATTTTATTTGTAGAGAAAACAACAAAAGGAAACCACTTCCCGAAAGAAGAAAAAAAGAAAGAGAGAGAAGCGAGAGAGAGAAGCGAGAGAGAGAACAACACGCATCGAGCGCGCACCCGCTGTGCGGCGCTCGATTACAAAATATATAAAAATTTAAATTTAATAAAAAAAATTTAAGAAAATAATCAGAAAAATTAAAAATAAAAATTAAAAAAATTGTACCTTAATTATAACAGTTAATGTTGCGGCCTTGCGCCGTTCTTGTTGCGGGGCATCTCCCCGATAAAATTGGGTTGCGGCCTTGCGCGGCCGTCATGCCACAGGGTCGCCGCCCCGGACCGTTGCGGCTTTGGTGCCGTTTAGTATTTTGGCCTTGACTGGCCGCCAAAATAAATTAGGCGATGCGGGGCCTTTCCCCGATAAAATAAAACGAATGGCCTCAACTGGCCACCCGAAACTCGTTGGGCGTTGGCTCGCCTTACCGCATGCACCCTCAATGTCACCTGGATCGGACACCAAAGCGGTGAAACGGTGTCTGGCCAAAACCGTAATTATCACCAAAAAAAAACTTTTGGGCGTTGGCTCGCCTTCAAAAATCCAGAAAAATATTTGAGTGGCCTCACCTGGCCACCCGTTATATTGTACGGCACCCGTAAATAATGCGGCACCCGTAAGTAGTGTGGCACCCGTTGAAAAATGTGGCACCCGTTGATAAATGTGGCACCAGTAAATAATGCGGCGCCCTTTGGAAAATGTGGCACCCGTTGATAAATGTGGCACCCGTTGATAAATGTGGCACCCGTTATATTATACGGTGCCCTTAAATAATGCGGCACCCGTTGAAAAATGTGGTAACCAATAAATTGTACACGAGCCTCTATTAGCCTTTCGTAAAAATAAAAAAAAATGTAGCGCCGTCGTACCAACCAGAACTCACTTATAAATCACAGCAAATTTGGTAACTATTAAATGTTCAACTGCCGTTTAACTCAAAACACCAAAATCGAGAACGTAACCACCTAAATTACACTCTTTGCACAAGAAAAAATTAGGTGTAATAAATTCCACTTGAGCGTTGATTTGCTAACAATCCATAAAAAAACTAATGTTGGGGCGATTTTCTATTGACCGACCCTCCGATACCAACTTAAACTCAACTTCACAAATAAATTTTTATTATCTTTATAATGTTTAATATTTTATTTTTATTATAATTTTTATATTCACAATCCACACGAGATTTTTTATCATTCCAAAAAAAAACAACTTGAATTTATAAAAGAATCGAAACTCGAAAAATCACAAACTAACTGAATGAAAATCACTACTCCAAGACAAACAAAAAAAATATTCGAGCGTCGCACAGCTCGTAAAACGTTCTAGAAGAAATAAATCTCTCTTCTCTGTCTCTCCCTTATATCAAATTTTCGTTGATATAAGGGAGATAGACATATAAGAAAAACATTTCTTCCAAAACGTTTTACTTTGCACACACTCGATGCGCATTGTTATCTCTCTCTCTCCTATTTTTGTTCCGTTGCCAACATAACCGAAGAAAACACACAAGAATCCATCCACCAAGACGCCACGTTCACACATTGAAAAACTCGGACGCAAGAAACCATGGAAAATGGAAACAAATTTACCAAAAAAATGTCTTGTTAAGACAATACAGTCGTAACAATATTTACACTGGATGCCATAATAAAGAACAGGAGGCTTTGGTCAAACAAAAATTGTATAAAATGTCGACAATAGATACTGGTGGGCTACCATATGAAGTTACATATTATAGGAACATATTAAAGGAACATATTACATATTATAACCCCAAACTTCGATGTGTCGGATGGTCTGGCTAGTGGCACAGTCGCAAAATTATGACACATAGAATTCAACGATGATGGGGAAGTTTCAAAAGTGTGGCTTATTTTCCCAAATAAAATTGGGCAGAAGCTGCAGAAAAAAATGTACAGAATACATGGCACAAAACAATATTGATCGCAATGACGTACCTGTTTTACGAAGGTCACCCGTAATACCGATGAATAGTAATAAAACAATTAACATTCGGAGAAATCATTTCCCATAATTATCATCTTGTTCTATCACGATACATAAATTGCAGGGTGAGACTTTCGATGAGATTGTTTATGAATACGACAAAAGCCACTCCATAGAATTAGTGTATGTTGCCTTATCGAGACTGACGAGTTTTAATGGTCTATATATCACTACAAAAATGACAGCAATATTTTCCACCATGGCAGAAGAAATTCAACAGATATACAGAGAGAATTTCAAAGATTAATAGACTACCGACAATTATTGAGTCTTTGGGAAGTTTTATTTCTAATAGGACAGGAATAAGTTTTTATTCAATAAATAGTCAAAGTCTTGCACATGCACTCGATCTGAATGACAGCATATTCAAAAAATATACAATAGTTGGAAACACATTTGAGAGATGAACATCGACATTCTGAATTTTCATTGCATAGCAAAGTATAAACGAGAGAATGTTGCTGAGGGAGGAGTATTAATTTATCACAATGAAAGTGACCATAATACTATAGTCACTTCGCACATGGACATTCATTTAAAGGCATCACAAACTCTTGTTACAGCACAGTCTGCTATTGAAAAAATTTGTATTAGTAAATGCGTTCCACATACTATTCAACAATTCGTAGTTGTAGCGCTATACCTCTCTCCTGGAAAAACTGTGAACCAGATCATAAAGTTTATATACACCAAAATTTATTTTATGAATATTTTCATAAAATCCCAATGATAATGAGTGGCGATTTCAACATCAATTTTTCCAATGAAAAACAGAACCATTGATAAATTTTCTAAAAGAAAAACTAGACTTGGTAATGTCGAATGATAAGAATCCAAGTACGACCAAATACGGAACGAACATCGGTGATGTATTTAGTAGAACTTGAAAAGTTTGAATCTAGAATATTTGTTAGTTACTTTTTAGTGAAAAAGCCGATTGGGTGTTTTCTGGAATACAGTACGATTTCTAATGACCAACCAGAAAATGGCCATAAAATATTGAGGAGAAATATATTGAATAACAGGGAAAATGTGTTATATTTCATTTATTTATCCTGTCGATCTGAGCAAATGGCGAAACAATGCATGTGTGTGAGCAAATGGCCAAACAAGTTTCACTTTCACCATCTGGTCCGATGCAGACCCAATTTTTATCTAAACAAGATTGCGCAGAAAGTGTTTAGTTCTAATTTTAATTTCAAATAGATTTGCTTGTGGTGGCGATTTGATCTTAGTGTGGTATCCATATGGAATCGGTATGTCTTGGTGCTTCGGAGGCCAGTAACGGAGTGGAATTTGAACAAATTTGAATTCTGGGCTAGAATAAACTTTTAAAATTTGACGAAATTATTGGGAATACAAATTAATTTGGTCCATTTTCAAAAAGTGGCTCTGACTATAATACATTTTTTATAGTGACAGCTGATTTTCGTTTTTCAGAAGGATTAGACATCTGCGGTTCGCCATTTGAGTCCCAGGAGGTATTGACGCGAACGCGCTTTCTCTAATCGAGTAAAAGACAACCTATTGAGACAAACCTATTTTAAAATGTACTATTTACATTAAATAGGGCTGTGTGATGTAAAGGTAACCCGCCAAGAACACGGTTTCGAATAACACGGATATCCATTTTCTCAAACTACACGGTTTCAAACAACACGATTTTCGTTATTCTTTTTTATTTTGTTTTCTGTATATCATAACAAAAAATAAAAAATAAAACGTTTTCTTTTATTTTTATTTTGTAGTCTTGAACAACACGGTTTTCAAGAACACGGAAATAAATTAATCGTGTTCTTGGAAGGTTTCCTGTACTTGCTTCAGTAAATCTAAACGCGCGACTTCGACAAACAAATGTGCTGAATTTTATCAACATGAAATCTCAACAGCCCGATCGCGCTGCTTGGAACTCAAACGGTTAACATTCAGTTTGCATTGCTTTGAGTTTCATATACAAACAGTGTTTTTATGGTGTTGAATATTTCGGCTTTCGTAATAACTAAACAGCATTTGCGGGAAGTGTTAATTTTTTGTTTTAATTAGAAAAAAAGTGAAAGGTGAAGTACATCAAATGCTTGTGGAAGTTTACGGTGACAGTGCTGCAACCGATAAATCATGTAGAGAATGGTTTCAACGCCTCAAAAATGTTGATTTCGTTGTTGAAGATATGCCACGCTTGGGACAGCCAAAATAAATTCGTAAACGATGAATTAGAGGCATTGTTCGATGAAGATCTGACTTACATGCTAGAAGAACTTGCCGTTATATTGGTTGTGACCCAACAAACAGCAACCAAGAAACGTGGAAAGGCGATATTTTTCTTGCTACGATTTGCTTCAAAGGTAAACAAGAAAGGGTTTTTTTTCATCGGATAGTGACTGGTGACGAGAAGTGGATCTTCTACGATATCACCAAGACGAAAAAATACTAAACGTTTTGCCCGGCCAATCGTTGTCATCGACCTCAAAATCAACACTAAAGACAAACATTCATGGTTCGAAGGTTATGCTGTGTATCTGGTGGGACCAAATAGGCGTTATGTACTACAAGCTGCTATAATCTGGCGATTTCATTACGGGTGAGCGGTACAGACTTAAATTAATTCGTTTGAATCATGCTATACCAGCAAAAAGACCGGAATATGAGAAAAGGCATGATAAATTTATTCTTCTGCATAACAACGCTCGGCCTCATGTTGCAAAAGTCGTAAAAAAATATTTGGGAACGCTCAAGTAGGATATTTTAACGCATCCTCCGTTTACTACAAACATTGATCTTTCTGATTACTGGTTGCTCCGATAGATACAACACGATTTGGCAGGTCACCGGGTCTTTTCTTTCCAAAAAATTAAAAATTGGCTTCAAACTTGGATCGCCTCAAAAGACGAAACGTTTTTCCTAGATTGGATTCGAAAATCGCCTGAAAGCTGGGAACAAGTCGTTAGCAGCGATGGGCAATATTTTAATTAATGAATGCATTTTAAAATTAAAAAAAGAAACGAATTAAAGTGATTAAATTGATTTTTGCCGGCTACATTCTCAGGGAGAAGTGCTTTGGATGGTGTGGTTTGAAGCTTGCGGGTATTCTGGTTTACACCGTGATTAACATAAACTTTAAAAGAAAATAAAACGCAAATTATTTAAAAAAAAAAAAATGACCGGATGTTAAAATCAAATAAAAAATTAGAACGGAAGAGAGGTTCCTTGGTGGGCGCATCCGTCCGAATTTAAACGGTGCAAGGCACTGGTTTTGATTTCGGATGCGGGCACCAAGGGACCGCCTGCAAAGTCCCCCCTCATCATACCCAACCCAAAAATAATTTAGTAATTCATCTAATAAATAAAATAATCAAAATCACGAGAACGCAATTGCGAAAAACAAATGGCGAACCGAGACCAATGCCCACTGAGCGCGCAACACCCAACCGTTATTCTGCGCTCGACTACAAAAATTGATAATTTAATATAAATTTAAAAAAAAACTCCAAAAAGGAAAATATAAGAATCAAAAAAAAAACTGTACCTTAATACTAATTTTTCAAAAAAAAAAAAAATACGGATGCGGATTTGGTGCCGCCGTTGAGCGCCTTCGCGCTCGAATGCTTGCCTGGTTGGGCACTAACAATGATGAGCATCCTTTCCCCTTATCCGACAAAGTCACTGTATGCCCTCACCTGGCCACCTGTATATGAGGCGTTGTCCTACCGCGTGGTAAATATGAATTGCCTAAACTTGCCACCTAAAAGAAACCTCGTTGGGCGTTTATTTTGCCGTTAACCCGTCAAAATAAAGTGGCCTCAATGGGCCACCCGTACTATTATTTGGATCCCGTTTAATGAATTATTGCCTTACCCATTGGTAATGTGACGCTGGCAAAAGCACTTCCAATTTGTCGGAACTCTTACCAATATTTTGTTTAGAAAAGAAATTAAACACCTTTTATACGATTATGAACTGTTATATATAAAAATCACCTTATATCGAACACAAAAACTCGACTTTATATTTTTTTTTCTCCATACAAAATGAAAACGTTTAATATTTTTCTTTAATCCCAAACTAGACTAATCCAAAAAACTCTCGCACCAAATCAACGCCAAAACCCTCTCGAAGAATCCTTTTCCTTCTTTGTTTTTCGTTAACATCAATTCGCATTTATGAAAACGAGCAGCATATAAGAAATAATATTCTTCCAGAGCGTTTTGCTTTGCACACACCCGATGCACATTGGTCTCGCTCTCTGACCTAATTGTTCCTTTCCGTCGCGCCATCACACAAAAGTGTGTACAAAAACCAAAACCACCACGCGTGCGTTCAGAACACAACAATCAACTGGTGAACGGAAGCAAAGACACAAACAACTCAACCGATTAAACAAGAAACAAACAGAGGAGAGTATTACATAAAGAAAATTATGGTTACGATCACACAGTCGTAACAAACGTGGGAACGTGCCACAGCCTGAGAGGCCTCAAAAAGCCGGTCATAACTTTAAAGGATTTGAAACACAGACATAACGTAAGGTATAGACATGCTCAGTCGGTAGAGCAAGAGGATAAACAAGAAGAAAAGGGGAACACATTTCAGCGTCTACAGGGTATTAAGAGATCCCAGTATGTGAAGATAGCCCAAATTCCATCCCCGAAAAATGCGATGGCAACATTCATTGTTGCTATCATGACATTTTTTACTCTCAGCCCAAAAAATCTCCACATATCATGACATTTTTGACTATCAGCCCCGAAAAGTTCGACATTTTTACTCTCAGCCCAGAAAATATTTACTGTTATGACATCGAAAGCTATCACGATACAAACTTTTTCGGGGCTGAGAGTAAAAATGTTGCTTTTTCATGATAATATGAAAACAGAAAAATTTTCGGGGCCAAGACAAAAAAATTATATTGACCAATCCCCGATTATGTTTTTAAGAAATGGTACGTGATTTATTTTATGATCGAACTAACTTCGAAGCTTTAGTCTGGTGATTCCAAGTAATTTTGAGATTATGTTAGAATTTTTCTATGGAATGGAGTTGAGATATAGTCCATCAAAAACACCAGATATTAGATGGCCGGACTAGTGGGTTACATCGGGTGTAAGAAGAACATTTAACGTATTTAAACTAATTTTTTCAGAATTTTTGTATGTTTAGTATTCGAGATATAGTCCATTGAACCCAGAAACTATTCGTTGGCCGGACTAGTGGGTTACATTGGGTGATACAGGAACATTAAACTTGTTTGAAATAATTTTTTCAGAATTTTTGTATGTTTAGTATTCGAGATATAGTCCATTGAACTCATAAACTATTCGTTTATTTATAATTTTAATCAATTAATTATATTATTTAAATAAAAAATATACATAATATAAAATTTATAAAATATTGAATTATTGATGGAAATCCTAAGCCCCTAAACCTCAGCCTATGTAGAACGTTGTTGTTTGTGACTATAATGGATTTTTCGATTCCCGCATAAATAAAAATGAAAGAAAATCGAAAATAAATTTTCTCATTTTAGTATATAAGGAAAAAATAATCATAGTTTGTTTAAGTATTTTTTCAGATTTTGTGCTGTTAATAACTACCGTCTCTTTGAGTGTTTCTTTGTTTATATTTCGTACTATAAATTTTTTTAGATTATTGCTTTGTAATTTATTTGATCTCGGCTTTAGTTTGGACACTTGAACGATTCAATTTTGTTGTGTTTGTACATGCAATCCGATTTGTGGTGAACATTTCGTGACTGTTCTGTTCCCGAAAATTTACATTTTGACCCCGGCTTTCTTTTGGACTTTCTATTTGAACGATTCGAGTTTTGTTGTGTTTGTACGTGCAATCCGATTTGTGGTGAACATTTCGTGATTGTTCTATTCCCGAAAATTTACATTTTGACCCCGGCTTTCTTTTGGACTTTCTATTTGAACGATTCGAGTTTTGTTGTGTTTATTGTGCTTTATTTGTTTTTAGTTTTTGTGTGTGACTGTATAAAATAGTCTTTAATTAGGGTTTATATAAATGACATATTTTTTTTATTAACACCGGGTTCTTTAAACTATCGTACATCAACCATGCCTTTTAAGCCTTTCGAATTCGATGATCAGAGCTTGGACATTATTAAAAAAACTATTTTGGATAATGTTGGAAGTTTTAATGAAATAGTACTTTCTACTTTTTACGCTATTTGCCGTAGACACTTGGCGAAACACACTTATATGTACTTTATAAACACATTTTTTATTAATCACTTGTTTTTTGTTTCGCAGTTATTTTGAATAATTTTCTACTCTGTAGATACTCCTGATGATGACCTAACAAGTCGAAATCGGTCGAGTGATTTTTTAAACTTTTTGAAAATTATTTAAAATAACTGCGAAACAAAAAACAAGTGATTAATAAAAAATGTGTTTATTAAGTAAAAATAGTACTTTCGTGTGATTCTACGAGAGACCCGTTATTATCTCTTATTTGTCAAAAAATATCGCTAGCATAGAATGAAAATAATAGATTAAAAATTAAAAATCTATTTCATCGAAAAACATCTTTTGTTTGTAAGCTATTAGAGGAATTTGAAAGTAAAACATCGACCGAAATGGATGTTCTCAACAATTGCGAGAATATGCCATTAATAAATCATGTCCAGAGTATCCAATTTACTGGAAACGTCAATAACATTACTGATTATAATGTCGATCCTAATTTTAGTAACATAAATAATCACCCAATTATTGACATGAAAAACACAATCGACTCTGTAATAGATGAAGAAGGACAAAATTGCTTCAATGAAAACCAAATAGATGATCCTTTTTTGGAACCTTATAATAATGATAATACTGAGAGCGACAAATTTCCTTACAAACGGTTTTCACCAAATAAAGCTGAAATAAAAGAGAAATATATCGAAATGAAAAATACGTTGATTGTTCCATCGCATATTTGGAACGAAATTTATAAACCGAAAAATTTGAAATTTGATAAATTTAAATATTCATCGGTTTTCTCAGAACTTTTGACTAAAATGACTGGATGTTTTGTCTATATTAAAGATAGCCGAATAAATAAGAAATCCATTTATATTCGCGCATATTGCGGGCATCGAGATTTCAAAAGTGGTAAAGAATGTCGAAAATTCTAGCTGAGCAACAAAGATCGAGCTATAAATCATTTTAAAATACAACTTTCATCTAGCAGAATATTTCATCCACACGCGAAGGCGCGCGTCACAAATCGCTTCTTGTGAAAACTTCAGTAGAACGTTTTTCGGAACGGTTGTTTTTGGATGAGGACAAAGATTTTGTTAAGAAAACCAAATCAATTGTAAAATGCACTACTGTAGATGTTTTAATAAAAATCAAATCGGAAGCAATTATGGAACAAAACAATCAAAGACGATATTGAGGATATATATATCGAAATAAAGAAAACTAAAAACTCTCCTGATCAATATGTCCAACAATTATCTAAGTGGCCATTCTACACAAGTGCGTTTAGTAAACTGCAAATTGATATGATAAAATTAATGTTAAATAAAACTAAACCAAATAATTTGGTGGTTTATATGGATGCGACTGGTGAGCTCGTAAGGCCACCAAATCCAGATACCCCAAATGTTTTGTTTTACGCTCTTGTCATGTCAGTTAAAAATAATGAACATGACCCTAGCGATCCATTTTCTATTAGTGAATTTGTTAGTGCAAATCATAGTAGCGTAACCTTAGGAACTTGGCTTAGGGTATTTAAATATTTTATTTTAAATCAACTGCATAAGTGGCCTATTTTTGATACTGTCGTAACAAATTTCAGCTTTGCGGAAATCAACGCCGTTTTAGACTCCTTAAATAATAATTTAACTTTAGTTGATTATCTAAGAATTTGCCATCAACATTTTTGCAATGACTATGAAATAGTATTGAATAAACTGGTGAAAATACACCTTTGTTGTTCACATTTAACCAAAAACATCATGTGCGATGTTAATGCAAATTTTAGAAAATCCTCTAAAGTATCAAACTACGTTAAGGAAATAGTACGTAGCATCATTCATTGTGTGTAAGGATTATAAAACCATGCAATCAATTTTCAAAAAATTTGTAATTTTGTTAAAATCAAAATACACAACTCCCGATACTGTATCTGCCCTCACTCAAATATTAAAAACGGGTCATGATCCACATTTCATGAAGATCGAAGAATTTAATGAGACAATTTTATACGAAGAAAATGATTTATTTGCAAAGACTATTTACGAGCAAAGCCCATTTTACCGAGATTTTTTGCGAATATACAACGAATGTATTGTTAATGATAATAATATGTTTCAGGTCGTCAATAATTTTTATAATCCTTTGTTCGCCGAAAAATTTATAAAAAAAAATTTAACGTATGACCATAACGTATGGTCTCAACTTATATTTAAAGAAAAAAGGTTAAGCAATAGTCATATCGAAAACTATTTTTCTATAATTTAAAGACGTTGTCGTGAAGCACCACATTTAGGAAAGCTACCAACCAAATGTCTTCGCTTTTTAAAAGAAATAAAAACAAGAAACACACATGTTTTCGAAAAATTTGTTTCAGAAATCCCAAAAAGATCAGTCAAAAATTTAGCGACCTTAAACTTCAGGTTAAACGAACTTTTGACAACATATTACCAGAGGCAAAACGACAATGCCAACTAAAACCAGATTCGACTAGATTACTGCGAAACGGCAATAATATAAAATCAGAAGTTTTCAAAAACACTTGTGCTTTTGATGCAACTTTACAATGCATTGCTAATATAAAATTTTCTTTTAACAATTTATTTATTGAAAGTGATTGTCCTCTCGTCAAAGTTGCGAATGCATTATATGAAGAAAATGCAACCCTTGCGGAAAAATTACGCTATGATGCTTTATACGCTATAAAAAAACACATTGAATATGATTTTGGCCTTCTGAAAAATTGCGAGTGTAATGTCACACAGATATCAGATTATTTTTTCAAAAAACATCCAAGCTGCATTGCAAAATTCGTATGTCAAATTTGCCAGAAAACCACGGTTGAAAATAGACCATATATTACATTAGATTCTGTTTTGTTAGAGGAGCACGGAATAGAGAAAATTGAAAAAAGCTTTAATTTAATTCCTCCAAAGAGATGTTGTGATTCAGTTTTATATGCGACAAATATAGAGTTCAACCAATATGTTGTAGTTAATACTGAATACCGTAATCATACTTTACAAAAACCACTCTCCTTAGAGAATATACCAAAAATAATAAAAATTCAAGACAGTGTATTTCAAATAAATTCATTGATTAATTATAAAGAAAACCACTACACGGCTTATTGCAAAAAAAAATGGATTTTGGGAAGAGTTTGACGATTTGAAAGAAAACGTCATAAAACTTAGAAATTCTTCGAAATGTGTCACGCCTCATTTAATTTTTTACATCAAAAAATAATATGTATAGTAAATAATAATACGTATCTTACTACGTTTATTAATCGTATGCTTCAAATAAATAAAAATGTTTTTAAAATATTTAATAATTTTGATGAATTTAATAAAATAATAAAAAAGTGCCATAGGAAGATGTAAGACAATCATAAAAAATTACCACATTAATATCTCGAATACTAAACATACAAAAATTCTGAAAAAATTATTTCAAATCTGGAATATTAAATAATAATAATAATAAACATTCAAATATATTCTACTTTTATTTCGACTCTCATTACATTTGTGAACTATCGTGATAGCAAGTATTTTCGGGGCTGAGAGTAAAAATGTGTCTATTTTTTAGGCTGAGAGTAAACAAAAAAATGAAAAAAATAATTTTATCGGTTTGGAAGCAAAATATTTAATAATATATGGTGATATAAAATAAATTCAATTCGCATTTTAAAATATTTTATTATGTTTATATTATTAAACAAATCATTTTAATTATGTTTCTTCTTTTGGTAATAAATTGTACTCAAATATTCGTATTTAAAACAAATGTTTTCTTGATAGTATATCTAAAGTTGTATAGTATTGCCATAAGCAACTTTTTCGTTTTTCGGGGATAGAAATTTGGGCTATCTTCGCAAAGGTCACTATAGTGGCCCCCCACAGATATACAGTGCACTTGCTTTTGCTATTTAACAATATTTAGGCTCTAAAAAATTTCCCATTTTAAATAAATTCTATTTAATTTTACTTGGTCTTATATTTAGAGGAGAAAATGCTTCATAGCAACATCAAATAATATTTTTATGCTGCTTAAAAAAATCTTGATTCTATTAAAAATTTACAGTTGATTTTTATTTTATTTTTTGTTCAAGTTTGTACAAAACAAAAACTATAACAAAACTTTTAAGCAGAATAAAAGCTCTTGAAAATTATTTTATATTTATTTTACCTCTTCGAAATATGAGCGTAAAACTTCTATAAAATTTGAAGGTAAAAAATTATGAATAAAAATATATATGAAATTAAATCGCTTATTCCAATCTCAGGTTTATCAAATTAATATTTGCCAAAATTTACATTTTATATCTCTTTCGTTTCTTTGATTGTTTGTTGGTTATCATTTAAGGTCGTTAAAAGTTTTGCTGGTTGTTATTACAAACTTGTGTTACCTATTAGTAATTTACATTTTTTATTTTACAGTTTTTTAGTTTTAAACTCGAACATATTTTCAAAACTGTAATAATTATATTTTAGTTGTTATCATATTAAAAAGTATTTCATTGTAATACAAATTTTCTTCCTTATGCCCCACAATCATGAAATCGCGTGCATGCAATTGCATTTTACAAATTTGTTTTGTAGTTGCTAATGTTATTTTTGTATGTAATGAAGTGGAACAATAGAATGCAAACTAGATAGGTAAATGTATTTTTATACACAGATTAACACAGTGTATATACTATTGAGGAGATAATACGATAATTCGTGGTTGTACTCGTATTCCTGGAAAATGAAAATAGCTACAAAAAAAATCGAGTTAATCACTGTTTTATGAAAAATGTTTGGGAAAATGAAATTTTTCGGAATGAATATAATTTTATTACCATATACTCGTACAAAAAAAATTAGATGTCACGGGATCACAAACAATAAATAATAAATGTCTGTTTTCTTTTCGAGAAAATTTCATTGTTGTGTGTGTAAAATTTTCAGAATTTGATTGCTTTAGCGCCTTTCGTGCCCGGCTGTTATTGTTCAGAGTATATTTTTTTTTATAAATAATTACACCAAATTTATTACAAATGATTCTTTCGGAATATTTAATTGAAAATTAATGCCTTCATCATTATTTATTCATTTTTGTCGTGATTTATACGAGAATTTTCTGGTATTTAAATTAATGAGGCTAATTAGATGTGATACAAAGCAATATATTGAAATATGTCAGTCATGTAATATTGGAAGAAATATATCACCTAATTATTCACAAGAATTTAAGATATATTTAAACACAGTTCTTGTTGTGTTGAACTTTCTTCGTCACGATTATTTTAAAAATCACCCAAATTCAATTAAAATGTTTGGTTCACATTCAAAACTATTACTTACCAGGTCTGCAATATAATTTACTGATACATTAGTGACTTTGAAAAAAAACGAATTTTATTCTATAGAACCAGTTCTTTATAGTTTAAAAGGAATAGAAATTACAATGAACCAAATCTGAATAATTAAAGGCATCAGGAAGCAGATGGTAAAACGAAGTTCAATGATTTTGCAATCAGTTGTTGGTTTTTCCGTGACGAATAAGACCTTTGTTATTCCACTGGGACCTCTTTTCAAATTTAAGTTACATATAGTGAAGTACATATAGTGTTGTAAACTTACAATAGTTTAACAACCAAAAGTCTTACAATTAATAAATTTAGTAAATAAAAAAATAAATTTCGTAATTAACGACAAATAAATTCGTTCAAAAATGAAAATAATAAACCAAAATCACATAAAAATTTATAAATTTTAATAAATAATAGCACAAAAAAGTATAAGCTGTTTTTTGTCCACGTTGTCCCAAGGTCAACAACGCTACAAGCTTAATCCCGATAAAGCTTATTCCGTTTCGTTCAAAATCATATCAGATCATCGATACAGCTTTGTTCCTCCACTTAACAACAACCGTAAGGTCATTCACAAACGTCCATTGATATGTGCTGCTGTTGAGTGGAGGCAAGAAAGAAAAATATGCGGTACCTACAGTAAAACTTGTAACGGATACGACTTCTTTCTTAACGAGTACAAACCGCACTATACCATACCAGATTTCCAAATAACAGCGTACTAAACACACATTTTTTGCATGAGATATTTTTGACCAAACGCCAAGATCTGTAATATGTTGGTCCCAGTTTTGGTGTTCAGCGGAAATATATGCCCTGATTTCAGATATGATAGAACGGCTAACCCGTTCTGAAGCATTAGCATGTGGAGCATATTTCGGTGTTAACTTATGTTGCACCATTCTTTTCTAAGAGGAATTGCAAATTTTTCCAACAGAGAGAATCACTGACCTAAATTAAGGTTTCAGGCACAAAAAATTGTTTAAATACATCATGTTCAAGTCTCTTGCATATACTTCTGTCGACAGGGCTTGTCGCAAAGGCTTCAAGAATACATACGTATCGAAGGAATCTAAGGTTTTAAATAGAAAGCAATTTCCTTGTTTTGATCTCGGAAAAGGGTCAACAAAATCAACGTTGCGTCGTTGCATGGATCTCTCGACTAAAGTGTGATTACAGTGACATGGTGGCCAATAGTTATAGCGCTGAAGTCTTTCAAGGGTTTTAATAATTATTTGGTACGCTGATCGAGAAGGATCCATACATTACAGTTTTTAGACCGGACATGAGCTGGAATGGAATATATAATTTCCGGACAGGTATACCGGTAGTTGCGGTTGTATTATTACAAGATGGATTTACGTATAAATTTCTGTCTATCACAAATATTTAAGTAGAGCATTTTCAAGTTCTTGTATCAAACCTTGTTTTTGCTGAGGCTGAAAAGCCGGAGATTTTAAATTGATATGAGGAAAATTAGGCAAACAATGAGTTCCACATTCTTCTACAAACACTCGAGGAAGAGTGTCTTGGATGATATTTTGAGATCCTTTTCTGTGCTCTATATGAAGTTTGAAAGCCTTTAGTTTTAAGCTCTATTTGGTTAATGTACCAGTAAGTTCCTTCTGACCAATGAGCCACTTCAGGCTAGCATGATCCGAAAGAATCGTGAATGTGGAGCATTCTACATTACGAACTTCGTAATGGAGTAATTCCGCCAAGCCAGGTTCAATCTTTTCGATATAAAGGTAATTCGATGTTCTGCACCATCTCTTGTTTTTTGAAAGAGCATGATACCTACTCTAGTTTTCGGAAATTTAGATATACTAGAACTGGTGCTGTGATCAATGCATCTTTCAATTTATCGAACGCAACTCTTTATTCCATACAAATTTTGTATTCTTTTTCAGTAGCTCAGTGAGTGAAGGAAATAAAACTGCTTAGTTCAAAATCAAGCGCCGGTACCAGCCTGTCATTCCCAAGAAGCTACGTACTTTCAGAACAGTTTTAGGTAGGGAGAACAACAATGTAGCCGAGGTATTTAATACTCTTTAATTCAATCCCTATAATGGTTGCTGTTTTTACATAGCATGTTCTATCCGGTTGATGACACCTATCCAACATTTTACCGAAGGCGTTGTCGGGAAAATCTAATGTTTAAACTGCTCATTTGTTTCTCATTTGTTTCTTTTATGTTGTAACAAAATATTACAACAAGGTTAGTTTTGTCAATTTTTACCGCAGATAAAGGACGCTACCATATGCTGCTTCAGAAACGTCACAAAATGCGTATATTTGTTTGTGCGGAATTGGACTTTCCAGCGTAATTTGATGTATCGGAATTCGGATGACCTCTAGATCTGGTACTAATCTATCGTCCCACTTTATAACAAGTTATAAAAAATATTGATGTTTCGAGCTAGCCATTTTAATGGATCGTACAGGCTTTAAATATTGTTTGGTGCACACTTTTAAGCTATTTTCTTGATAAAGCTTTAAAAGAAAATTCGTTGGATATAGAATTTCAAATAATGCCTGGAGTTTTAAGGGAAGCGTCGGTTTCAATTAATTAAGGTATGTTTTGGATATCTTCCGGAGTAAACGAGCCTAAGAATTCTCTCGCATTGTTTCATTTAGGTACACTATACCAACGCTTTCGTAAATTATAACAAAGTTGCTCCTTTAATAATATCGCTTCTTCCAAACTGTCCGTTTCGGTCAATAAATTGTCTATGTAAAAATCGCAGAGGCAGTCTTTGGATATAATTGTTGGAACGTTTACTGTACCTTACTCGCAGTTCCTTGTGTTGACGTATTTAATTTGTATATTTCTAAAAATGCATTGGGATCTTCACGCCATACGATTAATTGGAAGCTGACATCTTAAGGAGTTACCAAGATTTGCCAGTACATTATGGTGGTAATAACGTCATGTCTTCAATTGCCACATTCTCAGTCATGAATAATTTATAAGTATTATGGAATTCAGATGATTTTGAAAATTTACTTTCCTTCGCAAAAAGTTTTTATCATGCTGTTTCAATAAAACTGCCTCTTGAATCTTTAAATGACAGTTTGACGATTAATTGTCCGTTGTCATTCTTATAGTGGTTGTTCTTTCGTAACTCACAGTTCATTCAGTCACTAGGTCCATTCAAATTTGATTTGGATAAAGATTCTTCTACTTCCCATAACCCCCTTTAGATCGTTATTGTAATCCTCGTTGGATATACGTAGATGAGCGAACCAGTTTCGTGTATGTTAATGATTGTCGATGACTGTGGAAAGCCAACATTTGTTGGTTTAGAATCTCGCCAATCTCAGCACCAAGTAACACATTTATCTAACTTGGTGTATTTAATTCTGGATACGCGAACCCCAAACCTGCAATTGATACAGGAAAATTAACTGGCATCCGTCCAAGGTATAGCCATATTCCAAAACTTTTTCTAGAAATCATTTAAGAATCCCATTTTCAACCAACATACCCAATTCCATCATAATCGTTTAAGAATTGGGAGCACTGAAACTGTTTTGCAAAAAGTTGATTTTGAATTTTAAAAATGTACAAACTTGAAATATTAAAACTTGAATTTGTTTTAAAAATATTTAAATTTAAAAACAAATAATTCAAGTTACTTTGAAAAAACACGAATTTGCTTTGCAAAAAATGAGGTTGATTTAGAAAAAATTGACAACGAAGTATATAAAATTGTGGTTGAATAGTAAAAAGTTGTGAATGAACTAAAAAAATTCGAATATCATTTGCAAAATTGTGAATTTGAAATGCAAAACTTTTGGCTAAAGTTTCGAAATCGGTTCGAACGGTTTTTCATGAAAATTGGAGAAAATGAACTTTCGAGTACCAGAAATCTATTGCAATATGATAATTTTTCGTATTTTTTATTGTTCAAGTAGTAGGAATCGATTGCAATGGGTCCCGATCGAAAAAAATCGTTTAGAAGGTGATACGGGGCTGGGTTACGTTTTAAATGTCTTTTGGCTACAAAGATTTTGATACAAATGTAAGAAGAAGTTTTTCACTTGCCACGAATCGATTGCGAATGTCCCAGATATGGACGAAGAGACAGTATAAGTTGTAAATTGTTTCTAATTCGTTTAAGTTGTTCTTCGGTGGAACCCGGGACATTTTTTTTCGGCTCATACGATTTTAAAAATTGCAAACATTTTTGAATAAGATTGCTTCATTTCCTTTCATGAAAATGTCATTTGTTTGATAGAAATTTTTTAATTAAAATTATTTTCTATTTGTTCAGTTTCTACAATCGTACCTTAAAGTATATATGTGGAGAATTAGTAGATACTTTGCTCTCTCCCTATCTTAAGAAAAATATTCACACGCATAGAATTCACTAATGGGCGGAAAACACTTTTTTTATTGGTGTGGTGTGCCCACATTGAAATTTGTTGCGCTCGTACCGTTATAAGAATAAAAAACACATTTAAATCTAGAACTTCATCTTGTTCCGTATTACAAACTAGCTGAATTGTCCTGAAGCAATTTCTAAAGATCACTATAGAAGTAATCGTATATATGACAGGAATTCATCAGGTGCTGAATTAAGTATCGGATGCAGCATTGGAATATAGATCCAGATGCTAGGCCTAATTTTACCAACTCAGAAACCTTCGCGTGCATGCATGGAACCTCTCATCAACATTTCATCGCAATTTGGAACCCCTCATTTCATCGCCTAACCTCATTCCCGAGAAAAAATTAAAAAAAACAGAATCTGTAAATCTCCAAATTTTGGTGTAAATGATTTGGATTTAGGATTGCCAAAGAGTATTAGAAATTAAACCACGTTTCATTGGCCAGATTTCGCTAATTATATACTTTATAATTTTTTAAAATCAAAGTTGTCAAATCTCACGACCTCAGCAGTCAATTAATAATATTTTCATAACAACGCTTGGTGTTGAATGATATTTTTTGACATTCTGTCTGGAGGGAAAATGAATAGCGCTGATGGTTTACAGACTCTCGAGCACGCCACGTACAATTGCTCTTAGGAAAAACACGGCAATTCAAGTTTTTTTTCACACACTTTCAACGATTGGACTTGCGATTTATTAATTGTCATTGTGAATGCAAGGTGACCCGGAAACTGTAACGGCAAGTAGGTCGGAATCAGTGGTATCGATGATTATCATGCTTTGCCTGTTCAAGATGCGTAACATGATTATGACCAAACTGACCTTGAGCTGCAAATTGTGCGATGACATCCCTGACAAATCCAATAAGTTGAGGACTTCAGTTGGATAGTTGATGACTTCGTCTGGATCTGTAGTGAAATTGACCGACATAAATAGATGCAATTGGCCAGCGATTTGACTTTTAGTTTTTATATTCAAATCGTCTACGTCCTTATTTTCACTGCCATAATGACTCGCTCGCACAACCAAACATAGTTTTTGTAATTTGCACCAATATTCGGGAACACTTTTGTGATCAATTCTTCCACACTTTTGTTCGTGTTCTGCCATCCCTAATTCGTACAATATCTTGCCGGAGATAAATAGGCAAAAATCCTCTATATAGAAATCAGCGCCTCGTTGTGAATCTCCGCGATAAATTCAAGTTCGGGATTCGCTATTGTTTTAACACACTCGAAGCAAAATGTCATCAGCCATATTCTCTTTATATTTGTTCCACAAATGAAATGGGCTCGATAGAAAACACGTTGAAAAAAGTGATCCAATTTGACATACGCAGCAGACGAAATAACCGCATCAGCGAGTGTATGATCCCAATGAATGCCATCCTCGAGGAAATATAAACACTGAGAGAGTTCTGAACCGTTCCAAAAAGTTCAAATGAAGTCGGCTCACGAACATTAACCAGGAACAAACGCAGTAAAAAACATTAGTCATTGCTCGGATGAACTGTGTAAACGTGCCCCCCAATGCATTGCTTGAATATACATACATTCACGTATATCCAGGAAATGACTGTCAGTTTTTCCGATGTTCGAATTTGTAATTTCATGTTTTTGTAATTTGCACCAATATTCGGGAACACTTTCGTGATTTATTCTTCCGGACTTTTATTCGTACTGCTTGACTCAAAACATTTCGATCGGTTACCGTTCTCATTCAAATGTTCAATTGAATACAACGTGCATGGGACGATTCTGAGCTGCAATCCCTAATTCTTACAACATTTTGCCGGAGATCATCAGGCACAAATCCTCTATATAGAAATCAGCGCCTCGTCATGAATCTCCGCGATAAATACAAGTTCGAGTTCGCTGTTGTTTTACGCACACGATACAAAATGGCAACAGACATATTATCTTTGTATTTATTCTGTAGAGGGTTCTCAGTGTTCCTAACCATTCCAAGAAATTCAAATGAAGTCGGCCCACGAACATTAACCAGGAACAAATGTAGCGAAAAACATTAGTCATTGCTCGTTGCTTGAATATACATTCACATATATCCAGGAAAACACCGTCAGTTTTTCCGATATTGGAATTTTGTTGATGATGCGCTCCATGTGAAATATCTCGGTATCTACAAGTAAGGCAGAGTAACAAGCAAATGGATCACTTGTGCAGGTTGCGAATAAGCTTGTTAGTGTTGTCCGCTTGTAAATTCCCCGAACTGCCTTATTGCTGCTGCCATATCTTCTCATCTATTTGCGAAACTTCATCGTTGGCATCAGGAGCTGCATCAAGAATTACAATACCAAACATTTCAATGCGCTTTTAATGTTTTGGAGAGCAGCGGCCCAATACGGAAGAATCCATATCGAATACACCGTCCATATTTTAACTTTCAATATTGTGCCTTTTTCTACTTTGGCTGTGTCCCAAACACCGACTTATTACAGACTTATTTGCTTATTTGACGCCATCTTGAATAAGTCAGTCAAGTCGTTCCAATTCGTTCATTTGTGATGTAATATCAAAAAAAAAAACAAAAGCAATTTCTGTTATATGGAAGAAAAATTTTCCTTGACATGTTGGTCGTTGCCACTAGATTTTTAACAAAAACTACGTGATTACATTTACTCAATGCACATTTTTGTAGACATTTCTGTGTAGACATACTTATTCAAATAAGTCTGCTCGCGAGATGACTTATTTGAATTAATTAAGTGTGTTTCGCCAAGTGCCTACAGCAAATTGCGTAAAAAGTATTATTTGAATTAGTTGGTGTACACAAATAAGTCGGTGTTTGGGACACAACCTTTGTAGACACAACCCAAATTCATAAACATTGTGCCGTAATAATAATAAAAAAATAATATTTTGTCCGAAAAGCCGAAAAAAACTCAAATAAATTTACTAGTAATGTTCTCATTACTTAACTGTCCGTCAATTGTCAAAATTGGTATATTCCTTATTGAAACTGTGGTTCCTTCGAAAGTTAAATGTTGTTAAATTGAAAAAAAAAATGCGGAATTATTTTAGTTGGTGGTAATGTTACACTGTCACTTAGATAGTGTTAAGGTTACTCTGTCAGTATTAGTGTTACACTGTCAATTCCTTATAAACCGATAAAATAGTTTAAAGTGAGAAGATCTAACACAGCATAGTCTTCCAAAATATTAGTTTTAAATTTAATTTGTATTGATTGCTGAATTCATCTGTATGAGTAGTTCATATTTCGACTAAAACCATAAGGATCACTAAGATTTTTCTTGATGTCATCAAGATGATACACTAGCCTTTAATACTTAGTATTAGGGACATATCCTCTATCCGGTCGCAAATTAGTTATTTGCGATTAGAAATATGGTTATTAGATTAAAGTTGCCATGCCAATTGACACATGTTATTTAAATTTAAATTTATTTTGCGATTCTAGAGTTAGAAATCTACGAAAAGACTGCTACGCAATTTTCCGAAGTCGCAGTATTTTTATGTATTTCTACTTAATAATCGCAAAAAAAATTATATTTTGAAAAGATGTGAGAATTGGCATGGCAAAATAAATCTAGTAACAGTATTTCTGATCGCAAATAATTAATTTGCGACCGGATGGAGGATATACCCCTTAAACTCTCTAGATGCCATGACCCAGTGGTCTCCTCAATTCTCAATTTATTTTTAATTTGCATGGCACGCTTATTTCACCTATTTGAATAACTTGTCGTTAGACTAGTATCATAAAGATCAGGAGGATTCTTCTAGAATACGACCAAAGAGATACCATAGCCCTTAAAACTTCAGCTGCCTCCCCGTAATTTTTAATATTTGTATGTCATAGCGATTTCTATTGTTCTATTGTTACGACTAACATTATGGTGGTCTCTATGACATTTTTTCAAAATTTCGACAAGATAATAGACAAAAGCCTTTACTCGGTTCATACGACGGATACAAATCTCGGATTTTTCTATCCCAGATTTTTGTTGAATTTTTTTCAACTTTTTTGTATGAAAAGAGGCGTGTCTATTGTACAATTTACGTGATGTAATTGGTTTAAACGATGGGATGGAAAAATCCGAGATTTTTATCCTTCGTATGAACTCGCTGTTAATACTGAGTCAGACATGAATATACCATGCTTCCGCGGTCTCTCCAATTGCCAGTTTTGAATCAAATTTGCATTGAAGCCGATTTCACCTGTTTAAGTAATTTTTATTTCTACTAAGATTTCATGCAAGGCTCACCAAATGCAATAGCCCTTAACAATGAGTGATAAACTGTCCATATGCTTCTAGCGGTTCAGTTTAACTTTTTTTGTTAAATTTTACATGGGATGCCGATTTCACCTAGCTCCAGTAATTTATATTTTTAATAATATCAAGAGGATCAAGGTGCTAAGAGGGTCTTAGAACAATAAGAGGTCATCCGTAGTAAACAATAGACCTTACAACATAAAATATGTATGTCCTAACTAATTGTTAATAATTCGAGGTGACACAAAAAGTGGAGTTCGGGGCAAGGTTATTTATCCTAATTACGAATAATAACAGCTTTTGCCAACAAAGAAATACACTAAAAAATCCCTAAAATAAATTATCCGTAGTCATTTTTTTAAATCTTTCTCATTTCACTGACGACTCTTACAGAACTCAATTAAATTTTATTTAAAGCTCGACAATTTTCTAAGTTTTATATCATTTATAGCTGGAATGGAAATGAATTAATAATAAATAAATTATGAAATCTATTTCATAAATTTCGCAAAGACACCATCTAACGCGTACTTGATATTCTAAATAATTTTATCTGATCATAATATAAAGAGAAGTAATAAACGCCTGAAAGTGCTATTTTATTACCAATATTTCACTCAGATTTATCTAGATTGGCATGTCTATATCCCAATATTCACATAAATAACCATATCAACCTTTGTTAGAATTTTCACCCAATCTGTTAAATATACAAAAGCTCTCTGACTACTAATAAATATAAAAATAGACCATTCCAAAACACAACATCTAAACATACATAAAAAAGTATTACTACGTAAAAAAAAAAATTCCAAATAATTTCTCAAGCAGAAAAACCGTTTGAATTCCCCATTTTCCATCTAGAAGCAAGCAAAAAATGGAAAAATCCAAAGAAACTAAAAATAAAAATTTTAATTTTTTTTTTTCATTTAATTTCTTCAAAATGATTTTTTTCCGCTGTACTTATTTTTATTTTCTATTTTTAGACAATTTTTGCTACATTTTCATTTTTCCAGCAACATGAATTTTTCTTTTAATTCTCAAAGTAATTTAATTGAAAATAAATAGCATGAAAACATTTTTTTTTTTTAAATAAATGGAGAAAAAATGAGAATAAGCTTTTCATACAAAATATCTAAAAAAAATAATATTTGTTTTTGTGCTTTTATGAAGCTTTTTTTTATAAATATTATTTTTTATTTATTTTCTCATGGTTTGAATTTCGTTTTATTTTGTTACTACAATAACACTGTGTACTTACCTACTGTGTGTATTTGGTGGAAATATTTTGTAGATTTTGCCTGAATCAGCATTTTAAACATGGATATAGGGGAAACTATTTAACGGTGATGCATTTTTTACATTTTTTGTTCATTTTTCATCTGTTCCCAAAAAATACATAAATGCTTTAAAAAAGCTTTAACGTACAAAAATCTACAACACAAACAAGACACGTAAAAACTACTATACGATATGTTTTTTATAGAGGAAAATTCTGTGCTCTGTGTTTTATACTGCAATGCGGTCAGATTCAGTTTTCCGTTGCAGTTTTTTTTTTGTTAATTTTACCCCCCACCTCTAATATTGTTGCTGCTTTTCGGTTCTAATTTTATTATACTGTTTAATTTTTTCTACTCTATATTTTAAATTTCTGGAATGTTTGAGGTTGTTGTGCGATGAACGAGATGAAAAGAAAATTTGCTATTATTTTAGGAAATTTTTAATTTTGAAAATTAAAATTAATTTTTGTGTTTGTATAACATAGTTTTTTTTATATATAGCATATTTATAGTGCTTGTAAATAAATAACTAGATGGGTTTTATAAATGCAGTGTAGCACGTTTATATCAATTAGGAAAACAGCATCTCTGCGGTTGTGTGGTGAACAAATGCTCAGTTTTTAAAGAAACTGGTAAAACTAATTAAATCTATTCGAAAACAGGAATTAATATAATTATGGTACTATTGAGGTAATCAGATGTTTAAGGTGGAATATATGCTAAACAAAGAATGTTTTATCAAACTGAATTTAAAAATTTATATTTTAGATATTTACAAAGATATAGTCTTAAAATATAGTTCTGATTCTTTTATTCATCAAAATGTTTGTTGATTTTACTGGACAGGATACAATTACGATTTCATAAACATATTGGAATTTACTTTCATTCCTTGCAACCAATTTTAAAAGTTAGCATATTAGATTTCACATCGTAGTATCTCTGTGACGTATTCTGAATATTGTAGTCGTGTCTTAAGTTTAGATAAATAATCGCCATATGTGTAAACCGGCCTAGAGTATTTTTGAATAGAAATTGAAAGAACTGGTTTAAATCCTAATAAAAGGCGTATAAATTAAAAATTGCATAAGAAATCCCTAGATCCGATATTAGTGGATCGTCATTAATAAAGTTTCCCAAATAAACTCGGTGGGAGTAAGGTGTGATCGTTCTAATGCACAGTTAGATTCAGGATGGTACTCATTTTTTTATTTTGAGAATTTTGTAAAGTTCCTTGAACATTTTTGACACAAAGTTTGATCCCTGGTCTGTTACGAGAGAATTTTGAGCGTCAAAGTTGCAAATAAAGTGTTCCGAAAATGTTAGAGCTACCGTACATATATCTTGGGACAAAATTGGAATTGCCTCTGAGAAGTGTTTAAGTTCAGTTTGAATCGTCTACATGAACCTTTTCCCATTATACGAAAATTCCACCGTTTTTGTTTATAGTCGATATAACAAGTAAACTAAGGATCAATCGTAATGAACGCTTTGGATTCTTATTCAACAAAACTAAAGAACGGTGTAGATTAATAGAAATAAAACCACTGGACAGCTCAAACTATAGCCAAGAGCTTGTTGCGATAGTAGGATAGTTTCGTTTGGCGTCATTCAGCAATCTACTAGTAAAAAAAACGTGTAAATCTTGTTTGTCGAATTCTTGAGACAATATCGCTTCGATTGCATAATCACTCGTATCAGTTGTTTATAAATTTATGATTAAAATTCGATCGTTGCAGCTGATTGTATTAAACCTGAGAGTTAGCTTACTTTTTCATATCAGTCTAAAGTGTTTCTTTTCTCCACTGAACTAAGTTTTGTTCATTGTTTTCTCCCACTCTCCAACTGACTATTATCCTGACTATCCGTAAAGCCACCATTACAGGCTAGATATACCACTTTATGTGCTCTTTCTAGATAAGAGATCTCTTGTTTGCCCACATTTGTCATTTGTGTATGCCTTCAGTGTGATTGCACTGAACTCACATATGATCACGAAATTGGTATTCGCTAAAGTGTTATTTTGGAGTTCCATGGTCCGGAATACACATTTTCTACATTTCCAGATCTTCCCTGGATCGATAGGATTCACTAGAATTTAACCTTATGCTCGAAGTATGGATGTAATATCAATCCTAGAGACAATTTCTAATCTGGTTTGGATAAAATCTCATTTAAACTTTCTGCAGCATTTTTGGAGTAAAAACAACCCATTGCCGGTACAATTTCAATTTATTTGACGAAACATACAACTACCTCACGCCGTTTGATGTAACCGTTCAAATTCAAAATTTGTGAATTCTCAATTATCCGTTGTCATTTCTTTGCCACGGATTAACTGTATCTTACCAACGAAGCTTATTTTGTCTTCGCTAGACCAACCTTGATACTTATTTTACCGAAAGGGGCAGCTTCTATTGTAACAATATCGGCTCAGATCAGTTTTCCAAAATTTAAGTGGAAATGTGGTATTTTAACAAAAACTAAATGATTAAGTGTTTTCAGAAATTTGGATCTTTTTCGTTTATTTCAAATATTTTGAAACATATCAGTCACGAGAAAAACTACTTTGCACTAAACCATTCTAAATTAATTTTGTAACAATACCGGTTCAGGGTATTAATTGGGCTGAATTAAAATTCTAGCAAATTTTAATTTTGGGGAAGCTGAATTTGACTGGATCATCTCTTAGCGGGTTAAGGCTTAGTTTGGATTCAGCTATGGTGAATGGAGAAACTGTCTAATTCCATAGTCGATTAATTTTAAATTTATTTTGTAGAAATATCCAGAAATTCATCCAGGATTTATGTTGGAATCTCGATGACTCGATGGCCAAATTCCAGAACTTCTATAATATTAAAATTTAAAATTCCAACCCAATTCTCCATAAGCATCCGATTTGACAATATTTTTTTGTAATATGGCCAAGTTCCATTCAGAATGGTCGAACTGTAGAACATCATCATAAAGGCACGTTGTAGTTCCAACACAAGCTTACTTTAGTTTATTAGAATCCTAGTCCAGCTCTACAAACTAAATTGGAAAGTTATCGGTTAGGAAACAGTCAGGTTTCATTCATTATAGCCGAACCCCATAATTTCATCAAGTTCAGTTTAGCACACTGAATTTGACTATCACTTGTTGAGAGATGGCCTAGTTCCATTTAGCATTATTTTCGAGTGCTAATCCAATTCTGCATATTTGACAGTAATTGGTTGAGGAATTGTAAAGTTTCATTCAATATGGCGTAATATGTCGTGTGCATTATTTTTAAACTTTGTAATTAAACGAATATTCTTTGGTGACCAAAATTAATAAAACATTTGAAATTTTTAGGAAATCAGCTAAACTTACTTGAAATATCCAATCAGCTCGTTAATCTGGCATTAAATAACATTTATAGTTTTCCGAGAACCACTTCCTTTTTGGGATGCCTTACATAGTTTTTGCAAATCTTTGAAAAACTATTTTTTTGATATTTAGCGGTTACCAAGTCAAGGGTTAAACACTAATTGATATAACAGTAATTTTTAATATATTTTAAATAACTGTGGTTTCAGGAAATTCTATTGTAAGTTGTGGAATTGCAGAAGGTTTAAATTAATAATTGTTTATATAATTAAGAAGCCGGAAAATATTAATTTAGTATTAAATTTCAGGAAATTTCTAAATGCTGGTTCAGAGAAGCAATTACTGAAGACCGATTAAACCTATTCAGCCTTTATTTTTCCTCTATAATAGATAAGAAATAGATTAGAATATTTTTGTGCCGTACGATTGCTAAGTGTCTGCAACCGGGTCGTTCCGAAAAAATACCTTTCTTATCCTTCCTATTGTTATGTATGTAAACAGGCTTCAGGAATAGGCCCAGCGTCACCGGAACACTAATCCAGTACTTAGCTCGATGATTGGACTATCATTTAATCAATTAATCAATCATTACCGGTCCAGGTTACTAAAAGTAGTTTTCTAAAATTTAAGCGGAATGGCCAATTTTTTAAAAAAAAACTGTTTTTCAGAAAAAATTAGGCACCCGAACAACCCAATTGATCGGGATACTCTTCATATGTGATTTCAGCGATTTCTAGACAAAATGGGTTTACAGAAGTGACACCTTTTATTGCAGTTTTTGTTATTTGTAAATATTTTAAAAAGTATATCATTATCGAGAAAAACGAGTTTAAATTAAGAAATTCAATATTAATTTTGCAATAATTTGTATTTATATCAAAAAACTGTTTTCAACAATAAATTTGGTACCTGAACGGCTCAGACGGATTGATTGATCGGAATCAAATTTCATACTTAAGCTGGTTCCACGTATCAGTTACGAGGAAAACGATAATGATCTAAACCATTTTAAATTAATTTTGCAACAATAATGCTCCAGTTTTCCAAAAAGTATGCGGAAATAACAATTTTTACCAAAAAACTATTTTTTCAACAAAAATTAGGCATCTGTATAGCTCATCCTGATTGATTTACCTCCATCAAAATTTTATTAAGGCTTTTTCTATAAATTAGGAATTTTAATCGAAATCGGCCCAACGAAAGTGGCACCTTCCATAAAAACTGTAAACTAATTTTGAAACACTGTCGCTCCAGAACAGTGTTTAATTAAAACTATTTTCATTAATAAATTCGTTATTCCATAAGGATTGGTTGATCAAAACGAAAATTCATACTTAAGCTTTTTCTAGAAATTGGGAGTTCCTAGTGATTTTTCTCTATATAATCGGTCTCCCGGAAGTGGCAGCTTTCATGACAATCTGTGTTTTTTTGCAAATATTTTAAAAGGTGTATCATTTTGGAAAAACACGACTACAGACTAAAAGAGTCTATACTAATTTTGCAAAAATACTGGTCCAGATCAGTTCCGAAAAATGTAGGTCACTGTACAACTTGCAGTGATAGCAATAAAACTTCATAATTAATCGTTTTCTGTAAATCGAGGGAATTTTGCTATAACTTCGATCAAGAATATTTTCCTAAATTGAACGAGATTGAACCCAGATATTGATTTATCGGGATTTAATTTTATAATTTTTTTTCCGTAAATTGAGGAGCCCAGTGATCTTTATCCCAAATTTGTCTTCCATAAAAGCATATTTTATTTTTTTTGCGCAAACATTTTCAGATCGAGGACAATAAACGATAAATAATGAATTCGTTTCATTAAACGAAGAAGATAGGATTATATGTTGAATGGAAATGAGATTTGTAAATGAAGTTTGGAAGAAACCCTGAATTATGGTCATCTGGGACGGAACTCGGCCATTTCTAAACATTAAATGACTGGCCTTATCAGCGCCTTATATAAATTTCCAAACTAGTTTTGTGTGATATTTGGCGAGACTTTAATACTGTTAACCAGGCTGCAATCCTCGATGTTTTCATGTAATGCATTTGTTCAGTTCCATGCGATCCGTGATATTTCTCATCCAGAAGGAAAATCTTTGGATGACTCTATTTATGATATAAACAACTGCGCTGAGGTATGTTAGGTTGTGGGTTCAATGAAATAACGATCGTTTATAAGTGGGTGGTGGTCAATGTCTGCAAAGAATTATTGAACAATAATTTCGCCATATTTTGAGTACGGTTTTATTATACAATCGATGGTTCTCCAGAGTCGTTGCGTATTACACTGCCACGTGGTGGCAGCCTAATACTATTTTATGATATAACAATATCGATCTCAAATGGTATCCTTTTCGATATAAACTGCTTGTAGTATAAACTGCTGCACAATCGTTTGGAAAATTTCCCTTGGTCATGCATTCTTAGTGAAATTATTTTGTATTTTGACATATAGGTTTCGCTGACGTGCCCATATTTCTGCCAAAAATGTTCTTCCTACCAGTAATTATTTGCTAGTTGTGGATTGTGTCCTAAAAGATACACTGAAGCATCGTTTGTTTAACTAATGTTCCACTGATCCTTGACGAACTCAAGAAATTGCTGAATTACTATATGTTATCGAATAATTGACATTTAACATGTTTAATAATCGTGCCTCGGAAAACTCAGGAGCGATTGAACGTTACATGATGACAAAAGGTTTATTCTACGTTGTATGTATTCTACAGTTAAAGTCCGAAATCGATAAATGTCTGAATAGATTTCGAAAAAAACTGTTTTATTGCTCCGACATCTATGAAACAAAAGTCCTATAAATCTTGAACTAATTCACCCCTTCACCCATGGACCATTTTTATGATATTAGTGCAAAGTAATTTGGAATAGTGTTGGCCAACGGCGTTACTTACTCTCACAGGTTTGTGGTAGCTAATTGCGGTGTCCATTTTCTAGCAAGCGGCTCGGCTAAATTTATGGTATTCATCACAAGCACGACCTCTGAAAATATACACGGGAACATGGAACGTGATAAACCTTTTAGAAGATTTAGATTTCCAGAACTTTTCGAACAATGCAAAAAATTATACTTTTCTCGTACTAGAATAACGAGATAACTGTCATGACAGAAAACGGAATAAACATTGAATATCACATAAATTCAAAGATTAAATATGAATTTGAATGTAATGAATATAAATAATACAATTGTATTTTAAATTTATAAAATTATAATAAAATAAAAATATACACATTTAACTCATATATGTTCATGCTTTAAATGAAAGTGATAAAGAACAACATTTCTCAAAATTCTAATAATTTTTTAACACAAAAACTATAGTTGCTATCACGTCAGAACTGTCAACCCAAAAAAAATCGTATATCATGAAATTTTATTGATATCAGCCCAAACAACAAAAATGTTTTTCGTTAAAGATTTTTGAAGTAACCACAAATTGTTTAATCTTGTTGTTGTCTTGAAACTTATGTCGAGTCTTTCTATGATTTTCGGACAGATCTGGTTTTAACCTTCACGAGTGAGAAGTTTCAGGAGGTTGTGATGGAGTCCTCATACGAAGAATTACCTATATTCGGCCGCTTTACGAACAACCATAATATTTAATGGAAGTTGAGATTTTCGTTGTTGGTCATCGGTCTCACTATGATTTTCGGACAGATCTGGTTCTAGGCTTTACGGGTTAGAAGTTTCAGGAGATTGTGATGGGGTCTTCATACCAAAAATGGCCTATATTGTGCCGCTTTACTAACAACCATAATGTTTAATGGAGTCCGAGATTTTCGGTGTTGCGGTCATCGGTCTCACTATGATTTTCGGACAGCATTTACGAGTAAGAAGTTTCAGGATGTTCTGATGGGGTCCTCATACCGAGAATGGCCTTTATTTAGCCGCTTAACGAACAACCATAATATTTAATAGATTAATGGATATGGAATTTAACGGAATATTAAAAATATTAAATATTAATTTATATTATATTAAAAAAAAAACTCAAAAAAATATTAAACAAAAAATCTTAAATAAATAATTGAAATATTAAGTTCAAGTAAAAAACTCGGCTCTGAAGTTCGTCTCGTTAAATTAAACTTGAAGCATCCAAATCGTGTGCCACGTCTAGGTGGAGTGAAACAAAACAAACTCCAAATTCCTCACAGAATAGTTACGAGTTACTCACCAAGCAATATCACTTCGATTGCATTCAATGGGGAAAATATAGAAGGAAGGAAATTGGATTCCTCATTAATTGACCGAAGAAAACAAAAATCGAAGAGTAACATTTGCATGAATTTGCTTTCTAGGTACAAAAGAAAGAATTTTTTGCACAAAATCATTGTGGCTGATGAAAAGTGGATTTTATACGATTATTCTAATGGCAGGAAACCATGGGCTGATTCAGGCCACCAATCAACATCAGTTGTAAAAACGAATATTCGTGCAAGAAGAGTATTACTGTGCGCCTGGTGCGAATGGAAAGGAGTCATTTACTACGAGCTTCTGGAGCCTGGAAAAACTGTTACACCTGTACGCGACCAGACCCAATTGATCAAATTAGGTATTTTTTGCACGGGCCAATGGCGGAAAGTGATATTGCTGCATGACAACACTCTTCCACATACATGTAAAATCAACCCAGGAACTCATTTTCTCCTTAGGGTGGAAAATTTTACAGCAAGCAGCGTGTTGTGAGTTAACACACACCCTATGTACGTTATATTTATTGTATTGTATTCTTCTGTTCTCTATATTGTATTCTCTTTTTGTATAAAATTATAACATTAACTCAGCGCGGATAGTTTTTAGTCAGTCCGCTTCAACACATCGTTATTATCACGAATATTAAAAATAAATAAAGTAAAGTTTAAAAGGTTTTGTAATTGCTGTTTTCCTTTATAAGTTCAACAAGTGGTACTCAATAGCCTATTAATGCACAACCAACATTTAACATTGGTGACAGCGGTTGAGCGGTGCACACAATAATTAGGTAGTACTAGTTGATTACGTGCAAAACAAAAATCGTACAAGTGTTTTTTTTCCAAGCTGCGTCCGACATTTTGGAAATTAGTCGCATTTTAATTATTTTTCGTGATGCATAGTAATTTGTTTTGCGGACGATTTGACCAAAATTGGAGTATACGAGTAAGTCAAGCAAAATTCACGCAGCATATAAATTTGTTTTCGGACATTTTCACAAATTGGAGTATACGAGTAAGTCGAGCAAAATTCACGCAGCGCATAGATTTGTTTTCGGACATTTTCACAAAATTGGAGTATAAGACGCATAAATTTGTTTTCGGACATTTTCAAAAAATTGGAGTATACGAGTGTTGAGGTTTGCACGCAGTAATCGAATGTTGGAGAAGATTGGCAGTATCAACAGCTGTGTTTACCGAATATTGTTGCGGATTATTCAGATGAGCAGTGTTCAACCAGTTATTAAATAATTTACAGCCGGGTCAAGGTCACACGATTATTATTTTTATTCGTGCCTTTATATTATTTGTCAATGCATTGTATACATTTAAATAAGTTAGTATTGTTCCAATTGATCATTTTTTTTTATAGAATTGTAATCGTTTTTCTTGAATATTTTTTTTTTAGTAGCTCATGAGTATACAGAATAATGTGACGGATGTAGATAACGGGAGTGAAAACACAACTGATAACGGAATCAATAATTTGTCTTTGAGAACAAGGAAAATTGCAAAAAAACCGCAAAATAAAATCGAGAAAACTGTAAGTAATGATCCAAATTTAAGTTCGAACGATAATCCAAATTCGGTAGTAGATAATTGTGAATTACAAATTAACGAAAGTAGTGATTGTGAACATTCAGATTCCTTTGAGAAATCAGATTTTGCTAATTCAGATGAAATTTCAATCCTTACGGTTTCTAGTGATAGTAATTCTCCGAATGAGAGTTTCCTTTCTGACCACAATGTGTCATTAAATATAAATAGCCCAAATATACCTTCCGTGGATAATATGGAGTCTAAACAATCATTCAATAATATAGTATATTTAAAAAATTCCAAACAAGAGAATTGTTATGACAGTAGTTTGACAATGGGATTTACGGTAGACCAAATATTAAAAATAATTCCCGAATTCGATGGCAACTCGTCAGAGTTAAATCGATTTCTTACAAATATAAAAATCTGCTACGATGCAGAAAACGGAGCAACAGATAAATCTTTTGTAATTACATTAGCGATCACAAAACTTAAAGGCAAAGCTTATAATTGCACAAATTCGCAAACATTCGAATCGTATGATAATTTTGCGGCGACGTTAAGAAAACAATTCGGGGAACAAAGATCAGTTGAACAACTACAAACAGAATTAGTTAGGATCTACCAAAATAAAAACGAAGACGTTAGAACGTTTGCAAATCGAGTCGATGTGATGGTAAACGATTTAGATAATGCATGTTCCCTTCGTGATGGTGTTGGCTGCACTAAAGAAATAAAAGCATTAAACGCATCGACAGCTCTCCGATCTTTTCAAGAAGGTTTAAGAGAACCAATAAAATTAATAGTAAAAGCATGTCGCTTTAGTAACTTTATCGATTGTAAGAATAGGGCAATAGAAGAAGAAATGATTCACAATTCTGCAAATTTAACGAATCAAAATAGAAGCTATACCTGTCAACTATGTAGGAAAGTTGGTCATAAAGCAGACAGATGTTTTAGTTTACCAGAAAATCGGAATGTTCGTGTATCCTATGGTGGTCAATCAAAACATGACAGCTTTTCTAATTTTAGTCCTAGTAGTTCTGTAATACATAAATCAACACCAAATAATAGTTACAATTTTTCAAAAAATAGAACTTTTCAAAATTCCACTATGATTGATAAATCACCAAATACAGTTAAAATAACTTGCAATTACTGTAAAAAGTTCGGACATTATATTAAAGATTGCAGGAAACGTATATTTAACGAGACGAAAAAGAAACCGGATAGCTTAACATTGGAACCACAATATTCAAATTCGGAAAACTTCAACTCACTCGATTCAAAACCGAACACGACGTGTCGAGTGAGCGATCTCCCATAAAACCGTGTTCAATTGTTCAAACAAATACGTTGTCTTCTGATAATTTCGAAGCTCGGGTGAAGTCAATCGATCAAATTTTTGCAGGGTTATATTCAATGAATAACTTAACTCACACACAAATGAATTCTAATAAATACATCAACCTAAATCTTGATATTTTAAAAGCTAAAAACGCAAATTTCCTAATAGATACGGGGGCAGATATATCGATAATAAAAAATTCGCTATCGACGGTAACACTACATATAACCCTCATTTAAAATGTTCAGTCAAAGGAATAACTAGTGAAAACGTGAAGACATTAGCTACTTGTAAAGCAAAAATTATACTACCAAATAATGAAACAATCTTTCATGATTTTTATATTTTTAATGATTCATTTCCAATCGATGGGCAAGGCATTTTAGGAAAAGATTTTTTTCAGAAATTTAAGTGCAATATTAATTATAATCAAGAGATATTAGAAATTTTGGTTGGGGAAAATTCACAAGTATCGATAAAATTATGTTAATCCGATTGTAATAAAATAGAAATTCCAGCGAGAACAGAGAAAGTAGTAAGCATAACCGTTAATCTTCCCGAGGGTGAGGAATTTTTAATTAAGTCCAAGGAACTCCAAACCGGTTTGTTCATTGGAAATGCTATAACACGCATAAATAATTCGAAAGCCCAAATTTGTCTAATGAATGCAAACACGTTTCCTATTAAAATTCCGAATTTTGATTTTGAAGCTGAAGATATTAATAAATTCGATGTATTTACCACTTCTAACACGCAACATATGGTTAACGGTCGTCTTAAATTGCTTGAACAATTAATTAAAACTGAGTCACTAAGTTTCGAAGAAAAATCGTCTATCTTAAGAATTTGCCGTGAATTCAACGATATTTTTCATCTTCCCGGTGATAGCCTGTCAATTACAAATGCTGGAGAACATTCAATTCCCTTATTGAATAATTCAAATACCGTAAATATTAAGCCCTACCGATTACCATTTTCTGCCAAAGAAGAAATTAATAAGCAAATTGTTAAAATGTTAAAAGACGGAACAATTGAACACAGCAAAAGTGGGTGGAATTCTCCCTTACTTGTGGTTCCTAAGAAACCATCTCCTGAAGGTCTTAAAAAGTGGAGAATTGTCGTGGATTTTCGTCGCCTTAATGAGATAACACTAAGCGAAATGTACCCATTGCCCAACATAGTCGATATATTGGACCAGTTGGGGAAAGCAAATTATTTTTCTACGTTGGATCTCGCAGATGGATATCATCAAGTACCTATGAATCCAGCAGATAAATTCAAGACTGCGTTCAGTTCCGAAGCAGGGCATTTTCATTTTGATCGAATGCCATTTGGGTTGAAAGGAGCGCCATGTACCTTTCAACGATTAATGAACAATGTTTTGGCAGGACTTTCTGGTTTAAGTTGTTTTGTGTACATGGATGATGTTGTCGTCTACGGGTATAATCTCGACGACCATAACAAAAAATTAATTGACATATTCAACAGATTTCGACATTATAATCTAAAATTAAATTTAGAGAAATGTAACTTTTTGCGGCGGGAAATAGCCTATCTTGGGCATATTATTACCCCGGATGGAATAAAACCAGACGAATCAAAAATTAATGCAATAAAGTATTTTCCCATTCCAAAAACTGTTAAAGACATAAGGGCATTCCTTGGATTATGTGGATATTACAGACGTTTTATAAAACATGTTTCTAAAATAGCAGAACCTCTTACGGCATTAACTAGAAAAAACGTAACGTTTAATTGGGATGCATTTTGTGACGAGTCCTTTAAAATTTTAAAAGAGAAACTTATAAGCCCACCAATTTTGCAGTATCCTGACTTTTCAAAAATATTCATTGTTACCACAGATGCAAGTGATATTTCTTTGGGAGCTGTTTTATCGCAAGAAAAAGGTGATAAAGACTTGCCGATTGGTTATGCTAGTCGTGTTCTCAATAAAGCAGAGCGAAACTACTCAACTATTGAGAAGGAAATGCTGGCGATCATTTACGCGGTGGAACGATTTAGACCATACTTGTACGGCAGACCATTTGTAATTCGTACTGATCACAAGCCATTGGTGTGGCTTGGAAAAAGTACAAATCCTACAAGACGTATTACTCGTTGGAGACTTTTAATGGACGAATATGATGCAAAGATTGAGTACAAATCAGGTAAGGCCAATGCTAACGCTGATGCTCTAAGCCGAATCGTAATTCCAACTTCCCAAGTAAAAGTTTTAACAAGGTCCAAAACAAAAATTCAGAATTACATTGATCATGACAGTTCGATGGTACAGGCGAATACATCAATATCAGATGGTTTCGAACCAGACGAATCTACGAAATCTAATGGGTTTAAAATTGTATCAGAAGATTTACGAACACTCGATAACCACAAAATTATTTATTTGACTGACGAAAATAAGATTAACGAAATCATTAACGAATTTCACGTTAGTACAATAGGTGGTCATATGGGTATTTTGCGAACGTTTAACCGAATCAAATCGTACTATTATTTACCCAGAATGTACAGTCGAATTAAAAAATTAATTAAAAAATGTAAAAATTGTCAAATTAATAAAATCGGTCAATCCACGAAGTGTGAGATGAAAATCACAGATACGTCATCTACTCCCTTTGAGAAAATATTTCTAGATATTGTAGGGCCATTAGATCCTCCTAGTTATGATAACAACAAATACGTTTTAACTCTACAAGATAATCTCACGAAGTTTTCAACAGCCGTGCCAATTCCAACAGCAGATACTGACACAGTAGCGCGAGCTTTCGTAGAACATTTTGTTTGCAAGTACGGTTCGCCTATATCACTTGTAACAGATCAAGGTACAAATTTTATGAGTGAAGTTTTTTTAAACGTTTGTAAAATTCTTAATATCAAAAAATTAAATACAACGGCGTACCATCCTCAGTCAAATGGTTTGTTGGAACGATCACATCGAACACTCGGTGAATATCTTCGAAATTTTACAACGGACACACAAAACTGGGATAAATGGGTACCATTCGCAATGTTTGCTTATAACTCTACTCCACATACTTCGACAGGTTTCATGCCTTACGAACTGGTCTATGGTCATAAACCGATCTTACCAAACTACATAAAAAAAGATCCCTATCCAATCTATAGTTACGACGATTACAGTTTTGAAATTAAAAATAAATTACAAATTGCCTGGAAAGTCGCAAGAGATAAACTGATAGAAAGTAAAATTCATTCCAAAACCTATTACGATGTTAATATCAATAATCCAAACTTTCGAGTTGGAGATTCTGTTCTTTTGAAAAATTCGAAAAACTCTAGAAAGAAACTAGAAAACTTTGGGATGGTCCTTTTACGATTATAAAAATTAATTCGCCCGAAAATACTACGATACGTTATAACAACAGAAATATGGTTGTTCACAATAATCGGTTAAAGCATTTTAACTCTGTAACATATGGTTTAACACGCTGTCAGCACGTAGTGGCACACTTCTTGATGGGTAGCGCGAGTCGGGTGGAGGGTTCTATACACCACATGCTGAACATCCATAGTACAAAAAACAAGATATGTATACACGTTATACATATCCGTAAGTGTGCAGACAATATAATTCTACCGCAAATAAAAGCAAAAACTATTAAAATATTCTACGAATTTGGAGATGCTCCGGATCCATTGCACCAATTTCTCATCCTATATTAATAAATTAATATAAACTCATGTTAATTTAGGTTTCCAGAATTAATTATTCACAAAAATAAAAAAAAATGAATTTGATAGTACATAAAGTGGATTATGAAGTTACTACAACCAGAAATCTTCAATTATGCCCTTAAACTAAATTAGTGAGTTAGTGAAATAGCTTAACTAAGTCTTAAGATACTTTTGCAAATAAATAACTAAATGAGAGAAGCTCATAAAATATAGCTTTGAAATGACTGTAATTTTAACAATTAACTTAATTGGATATAACAACCTACTAGATCCCTAACCACATAAACAAAACATGCTTATTAACACTATATGAATCGATAAATAACAAATTTGAAATAATGTATAAGAAAAAAAAAATATATACAAGTTAAAATAAATAAATTTGAGAGAATATATATATATATATGTATATAGAAATATGTAATATAAATAAATTATAAAAAAAACTTAACGCTCGGTGACCGATGTCCTTGTAGTTCGTTTTGATAACATCCGTAGAAAGTTCCGTCGAAAATCATGTATTTTTACTGCCGATATGGTGTGAGAGAGGTTGGTTAGCTGAAGCGCGCGTTTTTATTCACAACGGAGGACCGTTAATTTCGAACGTGCACGTTTTGTATAACATTACGGATTTCTTTACCGCTCAACACTCATGAAATTGTTTTTTTTTCGACACTCAGGTTGCATTCACCACTTAATTATATGTTTTATATAGCTTTATAACATAAGCTTTTGGTATGAAACTAGCGCAGTTAAATAATTGTCGTGCCACCAGATAAATTTCTGCACATAACTTGAATGCAACCGAAACACACTAACACTTTCTAGCCAGCGAATGTTTTTTTTTTCGTTTTTACTAATTATCTTTATCTTGTTGTACACCAAGAAAAGATTGTACACCCTGGCCCAACACTATTCGTGCACACATCACACTTTATAGTTTTTGTGTATCCACTATCTTCACGATTTTTAATTTTTCGTGTTAGACTAATGTCTATTAGATTTTTTTATTTTTTATTTATGATTATTATTTCACTTTTAAATATAATTAATAATACCGTAGGGCTTAATTTGCCTTATTCGGTCGATCATGGTTTAACGCGAAACCCCAACTGACTTTTGTCAACTCCGGTTATCAACCTCAACATCTCTCATCCTCTCCCCTACATGAACAAGTTCTATATATTCCCCTCACACCTTCTCTGTATTATTCAATTATCACCAAGCTTACGCAATCTCTCCTCCCGGAATTACAATCAGACTCACATTTTATATAAGTACATAGTACATACAGATACATATTATAAATTATTCTCTCCAAAACAATTAAATTATAGTTAAATAGGTAATGGTACAATCAAACATTATATAAATCTTCTGCAAATTACAGACTGTGCTATACGATCGTTTGCTAATGGAATACATTTACTTAAAATTATATCTACATATCATAATATTGTCGAATACATAATTGTATACTGATGGAAGTAGCAAATAGAATACGGTAGAGAGGATAAGAGTACGCGGTATGATAACTTTTGTGATTCATTGTGTACTCAAGTTTGAACGAGATATACCTATTCCCCCAATCACTTGATTCCTGTAGCTAGCCCTTATTTCTATAAGCCTTAACCGTTACAACTCCTAATTAAAAATTAAAAGGAATAAGTTGGTTATCGTTGTCTTTTAAATTTTTATCATTACTAAATATAATTCTAAATACAATATCATATAAAAAAAAAATATTAATTATAATAAAATTAATAACAAATTTCCTAGTTCAAAATTCAAGTATTGATTCGATTGTGTACGACTTTTGTTATCATTCATTTGTTATTATTTGTATAATCATTCAAATTATTTTTAAAGTTAAGAAATGTAATTAAGTTATTTAAAAAAAAATATATAAATATACCTATGTGTAGAACCAAATACTATTTACTAAGTTATGTGCAGTAGCATTAATATTTTTTTAAGAAAGACATTATAGCTTTGTAGTAAATTTAAATTAATTAAGCAGTTGCATTATATAAGATAGGGTAGTATTTAATTTTGATGAACTTAAGTTCATCCCTTTAAGGGGAGAGGTGTTGTGAGTTAACACACACCCTATGTACGTTATATTTATTGTATTGTATTCTTCTGTTCTCTATATTGTATTCTCTTTTTGTATAAAATTATAACATTAACTCAGCGCGGATAGTTTTTAGTCAGTCCGCTTCAACACTTGATACGATCAACAACAGCGTTATTATCACGAATATTAAAAATAAATAAAGTAAAGTTTAAAAGGTTTTGTAATTGCTGTTTTCCTTTATAAGTTCAACAAGTGGTACTCAATAGCCTATTAATGCACAACCAACATTTAACAAGCGTACATCATCTGTTTACTTGGCTCGCTCTAACCACTTATTCAGATAGATGTCATCATATTTGAAAGTTGAAGATGTGCAAAAATGGCTCGATGCCTATTTTGCTTCGAAAACACCAAGTTTCTATCGCGAAGGTATTCATCATCTACCTGATAAATGACAAAATACCATAGATAATAATGGCGAATAATTCGATAATTAATCTTTGTAACAATTATATTTTAAATAAAGTTGAATTTGACCGGAAAAACCAAAGTTTCTACTTGCAAACCTAATATATATGAAATAGCACCTGACTTTGTTTTAAAACGAATGTACACATTGAAAATCTCGAATAAATCATACTTGATTTCTAAGGTGAGAAATACCACTTACAAATTTTTTTTTTAAAACTTTTGTAAGGCCAGAAATCTTCATTTCTTCGCTTCATTTCTTCTAATGGCCGAATATAGGCCATTCTTGGTATGAGGACCCCATCACATACTCTTGAAACTTCTTACCCGTAAAGGCCAGAACCAGTGCTGGCATGTTCTACCATCACAATTTTCGATACTTTATCGAAGTTTATTTCTCGTTTTCCTAAACTAAAATGGACAACCGTTTCATTTATGAATTATTTCTTTTCTATTGCTATCACAATCTACTAGTACAAATGCGAACAAATTGTCTTTCTCTAATTTCGTTTAGGTATCGAAAACAAATTATTTTGTGATAGAAACGGGGTAGAATATCACAATTTTTCAATCTAGCAACCTGGTAAATGATATAAAATGTGAAATAGTGTCACATTTTATTCTAAAGAAGCGAGACATAATCTTCGATAATGTATCGAAAATGTGATGGTAGAACATGTCAGCACAGATCTGTCCGAAAATCATAGTGAGACCGATGACCAACACCGGAAATCTCTATTTCCAATAAATATTTTGGTTGATCGTATAGTGGCCGAATATAGGCCATTCTCAACTTCCATTACATATTATGGTTGCAGCGGCCGAATTTAGGTCATTCTCAATATGAAGGTGTATAGTATCATATATGCATATAAAAATAAAACTTAATGAATGGATCGACTAGTCGTATTTATATATAAGGCGTTTATTAACAAAGTTTGATATACGTCATAAATTTTTTAGTTTCGAAAAATTGTAGAAACTTCGATTTTCTTAATAGAAGTTTACATATTTCGAAGATAGCAAGCAAAAGTAAAAAAAAATTCCGTTTAAATTCGAAAAATCGATAATTTTAGCGTATATCCGTCTTTACAACTCGAGGCCTCATACTATTCTTCATTAAAAATAATATTTTCGTGGACCAATTTAAAATAATAAGAATTGCTACTTGGCTGTTTTACATTTATTATACATTATCACAATGGTTCATTTAACTATAAAAATTAGAATTTTGGGCTGCATGTATCAATATTTTTATTTTTTGGGCTGACATCATTAAAATGTCGTGATATACGATTTTTTGAAATGTCGTGATATACGCCACTGCGTTTTTTGGGCTGAAATTTGGGCCAACTTCACATACATTTTTGCGGACAGAATTTTTTTTGCTTGAATTTAGGTCCACCATACACAAGTGTGTATGTAATGGTGTTTTATTTTTTCATAATTCTCTTTCGTACACGATTTTTACATTCATAATTGTGATCGCGGGCTGGAAAAGGTATATAAAAAGTTTAATATGAAATAACAAAGGTCTTCTTTGAACGTTTTAAATGTTTTGTTTGTTTTAGAAAAGGTTTATTTTATTTTGGAAAAAGTTGCCAGTTAACTTTAAATGGTTTTGTTTGGTTTTGAAATTCTATAAAATCCCAATTGAGATAAGAAACCTTTGCGCTGAGTTTTGATGCTTTTATGACATTAAAAACCATTATAAAACCGATTCATGAAATCCGATTATTTTTATAACAAAACTCACTGGTGCGGTGTCAGTTTAGGCATTTCAATAGCAATTTGCATTTTAATAGTTCGGAAGAATGATTCATAAGCATAAACTTCGTACAATTCATAAGCAAATTTCTGCCTCTCCAAGCCTGTTTGCGGCTCCATTTTTGCATTTAAATAACCATTGATACAATAAACTTGCGGCTCATGTCGACCACCTGAAGGTTAAACGAAATCATTTAGAATTTAATACAAAATTTCAAATGCAATTGTTTACGGTAAAACCGATTTCCATAAAAAAAAATTGCAACGAAGATACTTAAAATATAAGTTTTGATTAATAGGTGCCAAGTGACTCGATGAGAGAAGGCGCTGTACATAAAACTTTTTTATACATACTTATTGAATTTATTATTCAACTTGAGCTCATTCCAAAGCAATAAATTTCACCTGAAAACAAAAAAAAAACGCTTTCGTAATGTACATTACACCAATATACTACATAAAATTATGTTTCAGAAAGAGTTTAAAATATTTATGGGGTTCAGCATCGTAAATTGTGTATATATTTGTATACCGGAATATCGTGTGAGTTGGTGTTAAAATTTCTAATTTTATTTGATTATTTATACTTCCAAGTGTATAAGACATTTTTGTTTATAAGTGGAAAAATTAAACTTTTAAGCTTTCTTCCTTAAAAATAAATAATACAACATAATCGTATATGTATTAGCTCGATTAAATTTAATTTCGGGTGATTATAGTAAGTCTTTTGTAAATAAATGGATTACGTATTGTTTATAAAGTGTATATATTTATTTATAAATATACAAAAATATATGCGGGTTAGCATTACGCTATATATGGATACGGCAACATGAGTATATCGGGTATATCATAAATAAATATTCATATCTTAACCAAAACGACATAATATGTCGTATATGTAACATAAATAAACATTTTTATAAATTTTTCTTGCATATTAAAACCGAATTTATTTATTATTTATTATATAATATAAAAAATAAAAATATATGTCAACACTGTAAACCAACATATCAGCATTATGACAAAAATATATTTATATTGGAAATTCGCTTGTACATTATATAACACTATATATTATAATATATTTACGAAATATAAATGTCGACGTTAAACATTTTTACAAACCATCCAATATTAATAAATGAATTTAAAAAATATTTTATTTATTACAAATTTTTTTAAGGACATTAACAAATAAATATTTTACGATGAAAAATTTTCTTGATCTTATGTATGGCATATAAACGAATTAACACAAACATAAAGTTTAAATTTTTAAATTCATCGTATATACAGAAGCCGTTATCGTCATGTGGGGAATTTATTTATAATAAGCTCATATTTAATATATAACGTATTATATGGAAAATATTTTTTTTTTCAGAAATATGTCAAGTATTATAATCGTTTATTGCTTTATGTATATTAAAACATACATAACGAACGCTTTTGGGATATTATTTAAAAATTAAGAATATGATTTTGCCTTTCTATGAATTTCATAGGCAGCATTCTTTATTTTAAAATTAAATTACGAATTTATAGAATACGGCAACCAGTTATTTCGTCATATTAACTTATTGTGGCACTATGCTGGATTCCCTTGGGAATATAGAAAAATTTGATAATTCTATTTTTGCTTGAATTGTGTTTTCAGGCTTACTGATGAACTTAATTTGGTATTAATATTTATAAAACAAAATTAAAGTGAAAAATCTTTTTTCCTGTAAATATTTCCGAGACCAAATTATGTACAAAAGGCGAGAAAACCGTTTAAATTCGATTTCTCGTTTTTCAATTTGGTCCGACAGCTATGTAATTTTCGATTTTGCACAAATAGACGAGGATAATATGAGAAACTTGAACATAATGGAAATTATGAAATAAACATATTGGTAAACCTAATTTTGGTAATCAAAACAACGTATTTTAACACTATTTGCCATAGGCACTTGGCGAAATACACTTGATAAACACATTTCACTTAACATTTACTTTTCTATTTCGTAACAAATTATTTTGGCATATTTTAATTAAGAAATTGGTTCAAAATGTTTAAAAAATCACTCGATCGATTTCGACTTGTAAGGTCATCATCAGAAGTATCTACTGATTTGTAAAAGTAAAAAATTGTGTTATACAGGTCTAACCCGATTTAACGAAACTCCGATTAGACGATACGCGATTTTGTCACATCCGATTGTACGAAAGAAAAGTATCCGGTTTTACGAAAGCTAAAAATACTTGAAAATTTATTGCGTGTCAAATCACCATGAGTTACATAACCCGTCAGAATAGCAGAGTTTATGGTGGCAACTGATAAACAGCACACTCGGCACTGCATTCTAAATGAAATCCAACAAGAAACAAATGCTTCTAAAGTCCGGGAATCAATTTGTAGTGTTCCTGGTGCCGACGTTGTGGCTTATGAAACTTGTAATTATTTGTACAAACGTTTTAGGAGTGGTTAATTGTATCTTATTGACCAGCCGCTCCCGGGACATCACGAGAGTTTGAAGATGCAGAATTACAAGCTCTATACTGGGAGAAGACTCAACGCAAACGCAACAAGAGCTTGCAGTTCCGGTGGGAGTCACCTAAACAGCTATTTCTAAGCGTATGCACTGAATGGGAAAATTTCAAAAACTTGGAAGATGGGTCCCACACATGTTGACCAAGCACAACCTAGGTCAGCATATAAACATGTGCATTTCACTGCTTGCTCTGCAATAAAAATCGGACTTCTTGTGGAAAATTGTGGCTGGTGATGAAAAGTATATTTTTATGAGAACTCAAAACGTAAAAAGTCGTGGATAGATTCCGGGAAGCCCAGTACAACGACGACGAAACAGGAAATCCAATTAAAGTAGGTATCTCTTATGTATCTGGTGGGACTTGAATGGTGTGCTTTATTACGAACTCCTGAACACTGGTGACTGTGGAACGGTGACTGCGAACGCTACAGCTGACAATTAAACAAAATGAGCGAAGGACTTAGTCAGAAGAAGCCATTTACTGGACCAGGAAGCAGGCAAGTCATATTGGTGCATGGCATCGCTGGATCTCATGTTGATTGTGTAGCGGCTTGTTTCTTCAACTACAAGAAACACCGCACATATAATTAATTACAAACGGACATTTCTCCGCAGACTTAATTATTTATTAACGGACAATCTCCGTATATATAATTATATTCCAAACGAATATAAAACACAGTCTGACATAGAATCGGTTTGCACAACAAAAACAATTTTGTACACAAAACAAAATTAACAAAGTTTACCGATTCTAATCGTTACCAATAATACACATCGTTCAATATCTCCAAGGGGCTTTCAGGATCAGCTAACATGTTGCATTGCGTGCCGGTATGACCGAATTATATAAAATCAATTAATGACAACTATTAAAAAAAAAATTGCACCATCTTTTGTAATTCCAAGATTTTGTAAAACTCATTTTAGAAATTCATTTCCATCGCACGTGTAAAATTTCAACAAATTCGGTTTAGAAATTGCCTAGTTCCCATTTTTGCCAATTTCCATCGCACAAATCGAATTTCACCTAAATTTGTTAAGAAATGGGCAAATTCCATCCCTATTCGCGGTCTTCTAGAACTTTATCGCAAACTCTTTTTTGAATTTTGTCAAAAAATCATTTAAGTGTCCCATTTTCTCACATGTCAAATTTTAAAAATTCAAACCAGGATTTCCTAAAAATCAAGTTTTTTTTATACAAAACCGGGATTTTAAAAACCGGGACTCCGAAAACCGGGACTTATAAAAAACCGGGACCTTGAAAACTGGAACTTCGCTACACACCCGTTTATTTTTTATGTAAAATAAATTTGCTGAAAAATCTGTAAAAGTTAAGTCATAAATATAATATAATTTTTAATTATGTACTTCTATATTTTTAGTTTTATTTTAATAAATTTAAGATTCAAAAACCCTTTTTAAAAAATATCCGATTTAACGAATATCCGATTTTACGAAAGTAAAATTTTGTGTGCCTTTCGGTAAATCGTTTTAAAACTGTATATAGTAGAACAAAGCAAAAAATAAATAAAATAAGGAGGAAAAAGGAGGCAATAAAAATTAATCTATATTGATCGTCCCAACCAACTGTTAGTCTGCCGAAAAATTATGCGGGAGGAGGATAGCAGGTAGGCAATTAGTCATCGGCTGGTCTTAGTCAAATTATTGCGTACGTGAGAATAAAAGAGGGCGGGGTCTGTGAGGTGATTGGGGGGAAACAAATTTCTCTCTCTTCGTTAAGAATATTTTGGTTAAGAAATATTGATTTTCGAATTTCGTAAGATTCTAAGATATCTAAACGTCTGCCTTTGGTTTGGATATGTAGTAATTATGTCTAAATTGTTTAAGATAGCTGTGTGATTTTCTGAAGTTAAATGATTATGGAAAGTTTATTGATTGCAACCAAATAAATATTCTTTGGCTCTAACTCCAAAGTTTGCACCCAGTTTGGCCAATATGCGATAAAAAAACTACGTGATAATAACCTGAGTAAAACGGACAAAGTCAATACAATTACCGTGCTCTCTCAAAAGTCGATTACTGTAATAAAATTTATGATTTTATTACAGAAATCAAAGCAATAGTGCTAACTTAGGAATGTTTTAAGACTTCGGCTAGTAGTATCAACCAATGCCAGAAGTCGTTTGATGGAAATGGTTTTATTAATTTTTCAGCAGAACAACCGTTGGTTGGGACGATCAGAAGATTAATTTTTATTGCCTATTTTGTGTCCCTCCTTCTTTTATTTATTTTTTGCTTTCTTTTGCTATTATAACAAAATTTTTACTTGTACAAATCAGTAGATACTTCTGATGATGACCTAACAAGTCGAAATCGATCGAGTGATTTTTTAAACATTTTAAACCAATTTATTAATTTAAAAATTCAAAAATAAATTTTTACGAAATAGAAAAACAAGTGCTAAGTGAAATGTGCTTATTAAGTGCGAAAAAATTTTGTTCAACTTTTGGAGCCGAAAACCTAATCTATAGATACGTTTGTTTTTTCCTATTTTAAATTTAAACAATAAAATTTAAATTCTAAGTCATTCGTATCTGATATAATAATAAATAGATATAAAAAAGTAATAAATTTTCCTTATTTTAATATTACAAAATCGACCACAAAATATTCTTGCCCTACCACCTTACTTCTCACTATCATACATAAATGGTCGAAAATATACATGAGAAAGTGCCTGCTTGCATAGTGCAAAACCACGTTTACCTAAAGTGGGAACTATAGATAGAATAAAAAAAATAACGTAAGAGAGCGAGAGATAGGATTCATATGTATTCGACCATACTCAGAATAAGAAAAATAAAAACTATTAGAGAAATTGCGTTTTATTTTGCTGTCATTTCAAAAAAATAGCCGAGCGAAAATTTTCGTCCAAGAATAAAAAACTTAACAAATACAACAACAAAACTCAAACAAATTTTAGTGCGTTGAATGTAATATGCATGTTTATTATTTTATATATGGGAATTTGGAATTGTTCGTGTATATTATCTTTTCTATTTATAAAATATTCATGTACACATATACAAATATGAATATAAAATCACAATTACACTGTAGAATTGTATTTTTCTAAACCTAACCTAAAATAATAATTTATCGAATTGCGGTAATTTAAACCGCATATAAATAATTTTTATAATCTTAAACACATATATTTGTTGATATGTAATACGTTTATACTCAAAAATATTGTAGTTTCACTCAAGATTTTAGGAAATACATCAAAAAAATATTACATGAAAAATATGAATGAATTTAATATTTTAAGTAATCTATAGCCGTAAAGTCAAATTGGAATAATAATTTTTTGTCTTCGTTTCTTACGGTATTTCTGTTATTTTTTTGATTCTAATCTATCTTCTTTAATCAAATTTCAAAAAATTTTACACTACAGTTCTACAATTCCATCCGTAGACCAGAAAAAGTCAATTCCCGCTAAATATATAATTATTTTGCTCGTCCAAAATTCCCACGAAAAGCCAGAATATGATGTTGTATAAGATAGCGGAAATTTGACAGCCGAAAATAAGAGGTTTTGCTACTCGCCGCAAGTGACAGCACTATTACAAAAGAGAACTTTTTGTTATACAATTACCAGAGGTAATTTTTTATTCATTCTGTATCCCTTTTTTCACTAATTAAAACATCCTAGCGGAATAAAATATGATCATTAAAAAGACAAAGTGATTGATCCTCAAAGTAAAGGAACTCAGCAAATGAAATTTTGAAATTTAACAATGAAATTTGGATAGTAGTATTGATCAGGGATTTTAAAATAAGTTTTAGAAAAATTCTAGGATCTATTCGTGCTGGACTAAACTTGGTCATTTCATAACCAATCCTTATGCAAATTTGTTTCTAGATCGATTTTTGATGCAAATGTAAATTCTAGATGAAAAAAGCGTATCTGTACATTCTACGCGATTTAAATGGATTTTAAACTGGAGAGAACTCGGTTATCTCTTATAATTGTACAGTTTGCATCGCATACTTGGATAATTCAGGTAAAATTTATTGATTAGAATTTCAATGTAATTTTATGATTTTCTGCTTCCGTATACGTTATTTTCACATTTTGGCCAATATCTCACAAACTTCTACTAGTAACCAATACTTCTGTTATTTTTCTAATAGTTTAGGTCATACTGAGAGGTAGACTTAGCACTACTGGGTCCTATCGTTCCATGTGGAAATATTTCCAGAACAAGAAACAAGCTGAACGCAAGCAAATATATTTTAGAAATAGCGGCTCTTAATGGTATGCGTACAAGGCTGTTCTCGAAAACGGAATTGATTGAAATAATACGCGATAACATGGGAGTTACATACAAAGAAGTCACTTTATCTACTCTATTCTTTACCACAGATAAACTTCGAGTAATTTGTGAACGTTATGAAAAATTAAGGGCACAAAAGGCTAGACGATATTTTAATGTTAACTGATGATGGCTTTATAGGAGGGTCCCAAAACCGCACTTTTGCAAATCCTTCATCATTTTTTGAACCATCGCAAGCAACGTAATCACAAGAACCTCATCTAGAGGCTTTCCATATGCCAAGGCACAGAAACTTTTGTACCCTCTAATTTCTTGCTATGTTGGAACTGTCACGGTATGAGACATCGGTATCAGGACTGTGCCTTGCCTCCTCAAGGGATATTCTGCTACGGATGTGTGAAGAGTGAGATGATTAAGCATCAATATCCTAATTGCACAAAATATAAGTCGGGAAACCCTCTTCCGGGCGTGAGCCGTTCAGGATTGACACGACCAGTCCAACTTATCTCCCGATTAGTTCAATGCGAGAAACAATCAACACCTCATGGAAAGTTCGGCGGGAAGAAATTACAAGTTCGCATTCACACTTAGTGACTAATTCAAGTATGGTTGTAAAATCTACTACTAACTTTGAAAAATCAATCTTCAAACCCAAACAATTCAGTAAAAGACGAATGCGATCCTATCAATATTTCAAATTCAAAACTTCAAACGAACTTGTTCAGAAACCACTATCTCTCTGCTAAGCAATCCATGACCCTATATTACAATAAATATTTCCAGATATGACAATAGATAGTGGTGCTTTAATCAGCATTTTTGGAAACAAGAAAGAAATTCTTGGAACTACTTATAAAAAACTAACCTCTGTAGTAGAAACAGCGGATTTCACAAAGAATGATATACTCGGTTATATTGAACTGCCCGTAAAATACAACGAAGTATGTAACACGATCCATTTTTACATAGTCCCTACTTTACAAGGTTGCTTCTATCTAAGTGTTGATTTTTGGGACGCATTTAACATCGTACCACATCTTCTGGATTCAATAGATATCAATAGATATCGGGCAAATTACCCAATGTTCCACGTAAAAACCGATAGAATTTATATTAAAATTGCAAGTAAACTTGTCCCAGTTCTGAGTGATACGCTCGAATGAAAGATTTGGATACCCCAAAGTATGACGGATGACCTAATTAAGCAGCATCATGTTAGCGGCCCACGGAGGCATTGCAAGGATGTTAGAGCGCATACGTCGTAAACATTATTGGCCAGGAATGCGGAAACAGATTTACACCTAAGTGACGAATTGTACGGTTTGTAAAATGGTTATAAGTGCTAACATTTTGATGAACCCTTCTATGGGACAGACCTTATCCGCGCTCTCGAATGAAAAATACATCTGACTTGGTGATACTGGATTAGTTTACAAAATTTGTTCTACTTAAACCCCTTAGTTCAAGTACAAATAAAATTATGTCTTATTTGGAAAACAAAGTTTTTCTCCTGTTTGGATTTCCAGAGCAGATTCACTCTGATAATGGGGTACAGTTTGTCAGTAAAGTGTTTGAACAGCTGTTCAATGAATTTAAGGTGCAGCAATGCAGATCTGCTTTTTAATCGCCACAGACTAGTGCTTCAGAGCGGATCAATAGGTCAGTGATAGCCGCAATCAGAGCCCATATCAAATCAAATCATAAAACCTTGGAAAAACACTTACCTAAAGTAGCTTGTGCCTTGAGAACTGACATTATCAATCCACCCAGTTTCCCCGTATTTCCTAATATTTGGGTATAATATGTTAATGGATGGAAAATCATATAAACTACTTCGAGAAGTAAAATGTTTAAACATAGATATCGAATATTTACCAATGAACGATCGCTTATCTATAATCTACAGTTGTGTAACCTGAAATCCTCGAGATGGTATTAAATCCTGCGCTGCTAACTATAACCTTAGAACCAGACCCGTTATCTGTAACCCAGGTGAACTTGTTTATGTACGTGAACATCCTATGAGCGATTCTTTTACAAATTTTTGCGCCAAATTCTCACCTAAGTTCATTCGGGCTGTGTTGCCAATGGCCTCGTCGTATTTAAACGCGATTACAACTCTGCGAAACATACAACATCCATCATCCGCGAGTATCAGAACCCTGCATGACACCTTCATCGAGATGATGCTCAACATTAAAAATCGTCAGTTGGAAGACCCATTTGAAGCCATCATCTTGTATTGCAGAAGTTAGACTTCTCACTTTAGAGCGTTTTGAAAAGAGCCTCGACTGCTTACGCGAAGTGCCACCATTAAAGAACTGCTTAGAGTTCTTATTGAGAAGGTTACAAGCGTTGCAAGCTTCCTGATTGAAAAAAAAAACAGTCACTTTACGAGCAGCCAAGCCTGAGTATAAGGTTCAGCGGAAAATACTCATAAATACGGAGGCTGATTGCTCAAAAATCTACGATTACATGTTCTCTGCGGTATCGGCACTTTCGCAATATTAGCGTAAAAATTAGCACCAATTGCTTGTTGCATAACATGGATTCGGTATATGACGAAAAACTTGCAAGTGACACCTGCAATAAGAGACATCATCAGATGTTAAACGAACCAGATCAACGACCTGAAAAAAGGGTATAAATCGGCACTTTAAAGGATACTCAAACAACATTATTGGCAACAGCCATTGTAACGATCAATTCCATTTGTGGCGTTCCAACTAATGTACGAGCTTTAACAGATCCAGGACCACCAAAATCTCTTTGATCACGGAATCCGCGGTTCAACGTCTTGGTATACCACTGCAAAAACCACGGTAATTATATCAGGAATTGAGGCTATGCATACAAACACAGCAAATTATATTGCCTTAAAACGCATTTCCCATCAACATACAATTTAAAGGTAAAGGCATACGTCAACCAATAGAACGAAGCCAGAACGATGGTAGGTGGATTAAATTGGTTTTGGCTGATCCGGAATATCAGCTTCTAGCTAGGAGCAGACGTGTACCGTGGCTTTGTTGGCACCCGAATCATCAAGGGTAAACCTATCGCAATAAAAACTAGCTACTCTCCGGCCCAACTCCAATCAACGGAGATGCACAAAAAGCTGCAATCTATATCGGCAACAACAACGAGAGAGTTTTGTATAGAGATTCTGCAAAATAGAGGAAATTGCGATCATCAGTGGCAGACCGGAGATCGAACATGAATGTGGACAGATTTTTTCGCAGACAACCAGCCGAGACCAGAGTGAGAAATATATTGTTCAAATCCCATTTAAAGAACATCCAGTAGACCAATTGGGACACTCTAGACATCGAACACTACAACGTTTCTTACAATTGGAGAAAAAATTGGAACGAGACCCCAACCTGAGGAAGTTATATGTGAATTGCATGACCACTTACATCAAATTGCAACATATGAAGCTGGTTAGACCCAGTAAAAGGAATTATTATCTACCTCACCATGCGGTATTGAAGAATACAGATGCCGCAAAAATTATGGTGGGCGATGTTTCCATGCAGACATCTAAATGACGTGATGATAAACAAAATAACTTGTGGTGGATAATGTTCACCGGGGATATCTAGAAGATGTATTGCCAAATACGAATGCTGAAAGAACATCAGAGCTATCAAACCATGATTTTAAGAGAAAATAAACATCAACCTTTGCAAGAAAAGCAACTCACTACCGTTACGTATGGGACATTCGCTGCACCTTACCTCATCCTTCGGACACAACATCAACTGGCTCATAACTTGGCATTTTATCCCCATTTCAGCACCACACTTCGGGCGACTGTGGGAAGTAGGGGTAAAATCGATCAAAACTCATCTAGGGTAAGTTTAAGCGTACTTAAACTCTAGGTCACTTTGTTCCATCAACTGAGGATCCAGAATCCATAGATGTGTTATCGCCAGGGCATTTTTAATTGAAACTGTACTCACAGCTCCTCTAGATTAAGAACATCCTGACGTCCCAAAACACTTGTCACCTCGATTGAAGGTGGTGCAGAACATGCGGTCGCAGTTTTGGAATAAGTGAACAACGAATTACTTACATCGTCTTTAGTACGTTCAGTCTTATTACGAGATGAACTGTTAACCCCGACCAGATGGAAAATATAACCCCAGCGTCAAGAGACCAATAACAATGGTGCCACCGTTACCTATCCAACAACCGATAAGTGAGGTAAATAATGAGAAGATACAGGACATTGCGAACTAACCCGCTCGCCGACAACAACCAAGTCTCTCGCAAAACAGAATCGAAGTCTTGTCAATCATACTCTCCAATGTGACCTTCTAGTACAACAACTACAGTGGAAATTCACCAACATCAAACAAGACAACGAGATCCCGACACGCAACAACTTCAACTATCTTAGATGAAAACGAGGATTGGGCGATACCATTGGAAAAATGTCTAGGGATATGTTCGGGGTTCTGACTCAAAGAGAAGCGGAGCAATATGAAGAACAGTTTGAAAAAATTCAACGCAATGAAGGGTACAACTTATATTTGTTAAAAAATCAAACAACTATCATCGACAATTCAGTGAAATCATTCTAACACAGCAGCGATATAACCGCCAAAGAATTAAAACAACTCTGAATACTACGCTTTAATGTTGATGAGACATCGAAAGCTCAGTTATTAAATTGTTTTATTTTTTTTTTAAATAAAAAACGAGCCCTAAACTATAAAAAAAACTTTATTTAAATAGTTATTATCGGCTCAATAATAAATTTTTAATTACAGACGTTCATAAGTCAATCACTTGAGTAGTGGCTGAAGATTTAAAAAAAGTGTTTACGAAGCTCGACGTAAAAATTTTAAACTTAAAATGCACTTGACAAATTAAGACCAATAAATATTTGTGAAGACAAATCAAGATCACAAAAACTTGGAACAAAGATTTAACATCAATACCTTCAGAATCATGTCATGTTCGAATTATGTATATAAATGAAGTATAGTATCTGTAAGTTAAATATATTTTTTTTTTCGATTTAATAATATGAATTTTGCAAAAAATTGTACACTCAACATGTAGGCTAGTAAGTGGGTGGTCTATTCCATTAGCCTGAACAAATCAATAAACAAAAATTGTTTGGATATCCCCTATTAAATAAATACAAGACGCCAGTTTAGTAAGGCGCACGTGTCCATTGAAATGCAAACACGAATTTTACCTAAATTAAATGAAATCGATCCACTTTACATAATTCAAATATTTTATACAGGTGAACATGTTTGAACATATACTCGTACAATTAAACACAATTTATAAATACCTGTAATCGGTTTATTTAGAATTATAACTTAAGACCGATTGTTATTTTACAAATGACTAATCTTATTGTTAAACATAAAACCATTAGAAAAGACGTGAAAAATGCCGTATTTATTTATTTGTGTTGGTGTATGTATTTCGTAAATTCCTAACACATTTCCTTTAATAACAATAATAATAATGAAAAATAAATAATAATAAAAAAAAATGTTAAATAGAAAAGCACGAAAATTGAAAAGTGGAAATCAATCATTTTAGTTTTCATTTATTTTATTTTCCTGATTAATTTTTCGTTTTTTTTCTTGTTTTATTTTTAAATAAATGAAAAATATTGAAAAATAAAATTCAACGAAAACCAAAGTGGAAGATAAAATGTAAACAGGAAAATTATATATATACGTATACATATAGGAATGAGGAGTGGAGGGTTAGACAGTGGAAAATATATTATTAGGAATGAAATAATAACAATAATATTAAAATGAGGGTGGTACTAAAAGAACGGAGGGACGCATGCTGCTATATAGAGGAAATATGAAAATTAGGAAAAACAGCACACAAAAAAAAATTGTTTTGGAATCGGAAAATTTCTATCAATATTTTGTTGTTGTCAGTATTTTTAGGAAGGAAGTCTGCTTTATATTGATTTGTATTTTTGGTACGAAATTTATGTTTGTACAAATTCACGGCGTTTATCAATATTACGTGCGTTTTCGTTTTTATGCAAATCAAACGTATATTTTTTTTTGTTTTTTTGCCTACAAAGCACTTTAGAGGATGATGTGCTTTCGTGCTTTTTTATATAATTTTTATTTTTGATTCTACTTTGTAAATAACATTGTATTTTTTTTTTGTTTTGGTACAATTTGATTGTTAAATGATGGATTTTTATTTTAAATGTATTTCTAATATTAATCTTGTAATAAAAACAACTACAAAATTGATTTTCAAACGAATATTAATGAAAAATGGTAAAATTCGATCAATATTGATTTTAAGGTCCGGACGAAAACAATGTTTTTGGTTTTAAAGACGAAGTTTTTGTTATATTGGTTGGTAAATATTATTTATTAAATTAATATTTTTATTAAAATTTATTTACAATATTTTGCGTTACCAGATTCTTCATAAGATCTGCCAATTGATCGGAAAGTCTTAAGTGTGAAGTTTTTTTTTGAACGATCATCCTGTTTCGGCTGTTGTAGTGAGGCCGAAATTTATAAAAAATAAAAAATTAATAAAATAAAATTAACGTTGGAACTGAAGTAAATAACAAATTGGATGTCTAAATATAATTTTGATCCTAAAATCTGATATTGACGGTAAAAATAATTGTTCATTTCCGTATACATATTTCCAATATTAGTATGGAAAAACAAAACAGTTGGAAAATTATAATTTTAAATTTGTAGGTAACTCTTATCAATAATAATATGAACTATCCATTCAAAATGACTCTGAGTACACTACTTGGTATATTTTTGAGCGAATGTATTTCAAAAATTTCGAGAATAATCTCTATCGATGTAACAAGTTACACATCGTCACGTGGCCTCCCTGTTCATGTAGAGAAAGCGACTTCCGAAAAATCAAGCATTTTACTTAGAATTATTTTGAATAGAGGTTCAATACTATTCGGTAAGAAGTTAATTTTAATTAACAAAGTTAAGTGCGATTTTATTGTTGTTCATACGGGTCACACAAAGCTTAACTTTTTGGAATATAGATTTATCAAAATAAAAACGGTGTTATTGATGTTGAAGAACAAAACACAACAAAGTGGATTTGATACGAAAACACAAATTTCCCAAAATATCAAACTTCCGCTTTTTATAGTCATGCTTTTTAAAATTCCGCTTTAGCTGAATTTAAAAAAAAAACGTCAAAAAACGGAATTCTTTTAAAAAAAGTTAATTTTTTTATCCGCATTTTTTTTTATCCATCAAGTATTCGGCCGCCCCCTGATCATTGTCAAATTTGGATTATGGGATGTGATTTGCGTTTTAACATGAATTTTTCAAGAGTTTTTGGAATTAGGCCATACTCAATGGAACTTAGTCGTTCCTTAACCTTTGTGAAGATAGCCCAAATTTCTATCCCCAAAAAACGAAAAAGTTGCTTGCGGCAATACTATATACATGTTTATGTATACTATTGTGACATTTAAGTAACAATTATAGCAATAAAACTAAATTTGGCAATTATTGGAGGCAATTTTTGAAATTTTTTCAATTTTTTTTACTTAGTTTTACACTTAAAGAAATATATAAATTATGAGAAAGCGGGGGTTTGGGAGGTAGCCCCCATCCTTTAAGGTATACAAAGAATTAAAATTACATTAAAAAATATTTTGCACTAAAATGCAATATGTTTGCTCTCAGCCAAGAACAATGTTTGTGTCATGATAGTTTTTGCTGTCATGACAGTAAATTTTCGGGGCTGAGAATAAAAATGTCGTGATTTTTTGGGCTGCTTGACATAGCATTTTTCTGGGATGGAATTTGGGCTCTATCTTCACATACATCTTCAAATTTTTAGAAGGTTTTGGAAGAGAATGGCTCGCTAAATTTATAATTAAGAAATATACGAGTAAATTTAGATCAACGGTTTTTATATTGTTGGGGTCAATTAGGTATTAAATTAACACAAATTAATCTCAACATTTTATTTTTGTTATTAAACTTTTAATTAATTTTTATTTCGTGCCAAGAATATTAATTATAAGGAATTTATTTTAATTTTATTTTAGTTTATTATAATAGAATTATTTTTACACTTTTCACAAAAAGTTTTAAATTATATAATATTTATTTTTGGGGTTTTGACCCGACCACAGATTTTTACTTAATGATTACAATTTTATACTTCTACAATAATTACAAAATTTTATGTCTTAAAATATGGTTCGATCGGCCATAAAATGGTTTTATTGTTTTAATAAAATAGAAAGTATTTCAAGAAGAAAGACAGGGCCGCTACAGTATTCCCTTCGCAGTAAAATCCTCACGCGAAAGTAACATTCCTTTGTATCTTTTTATTCAAATTCAGAGTTGACAATATTCCATACGCTAGTTTCAGGCGATCAATTGAGATATGCTGTGGTTTAACATTAACGTTAAAAAGACCTTCGTAAGGTGAAGTGAGGCCTATTCGTGTTTTATCCACACGAACAAAAACAAACTCACAGTTATTTAAGTTTTTGGGGACAAATATATCAGACTTTGTTGATTTTCGAGTATCGACTGGAATTAAGTGTTGCATATTTGTTCTAAGTTGGTTTATGAAGTCGTCAGTGGATGGAAAAGGTTCTGAACCGGGACTTAAAAATATATCGCAAGGAAGTTTGAGGCTTTTGCCATAAACTGAGTCTGCCGGACTACATCGAAGGTCCTCTTTTACACATCCTCTGATGCCCAGCAAAATAATTGGTAACTCAGAACTCCAATATTTAGTGTTTCCTCGGGCTCTAAGTGAATTTTCTAATGTCTTGTGAAAACGCTCCACCATACCATTCGCCTGAGGATGGTATGCTGTGGTGCGGATTCTATGCGAACCCAAGATTTTTGGAAGTTCTGAGAAAAGTTTTGATTCAAATTGGTTGCCTTGATCTGTCGTAATTTCCAAGGGGAAACCAAACATTGATACGTGTTGCTCGACAATCAGATACGTTGCGCAGACACAATTGTAGTAGCGGGTATGTTTGGAATTGGGTATGCCTCCGGCCAACGAGTAAACCTGTCTACGATAGTTAGCAAATAACGGTTGTTATTCGATGGTGGTAACGGACCAACTATATTCATGTGTATGTGTTGGAACCGCATTTCCGGAATTTTGAAGTTGCCATGCAGTGACCTGGTATGTTGAACAACTTTCGATTTTTAGCATGACAAACAGTTTTTAACCTAATTTTTAACATCTTGAATTAACTTGGGCCAAAAATATCGAGTGGGAATAAGTTTACGTGAGGCACGAATTTTGGGATGTGAAAGATAGTGTAATGAATCAAAAACTACCCGTCGTAATGATTGAGGAATGTAAACTCGTTGATTACCTGTGGAGATTTCACAAAATAGTTCTATTTATCAGGGTTTTTAATTCTTCGTCCGTGCATTGTAATTCTGATATTTTATGAATGTTCGGAATTTCGCTGATGCAGGCTGCTTGTGGATCGCACGAGCGTGACAAGGTGTCTGCCACCACATTATGTTTGCCTGAAATGTGGCGAATATCACTTGTAAATTGGGCTATGTAATCTAAATGTCGACTTTGACGTGGACTACGTTCCGTCTTTGAATAGATTGCGTTAATCAACGGCCTATGGTCCGTGAAGATTAAAAACGTACGACCTTCTACGAAATAACGAAAATGTTTAAGCGCTAAGTAAATAGCTAACAATTCACGGCCGGATGCGGAATACTTGTGGCTTCAGTTTGCGAGAGTTTCTTAGGAAAAAAAACCTAATGGTTCCCAATTACCTTTATTATGTTGCTGTAATGCTGCAGCTACGGCAATATTTGATGCGTCACTTGTTAATATTCTATTGAGAATTATCAATTGGATGGGTCAATAATGTTGCTTCAGCAAGCGCTCGTTTAACATTAATAATTGCATTTATGCATTCATCAGGCCAATCAAAATTCTTGGCAGTTTTGGGCTTCTTTGATAAAAGTGCTAACTGCGCGTGAATCGGTTATAGAAATTCGGCTAGTCGTGGGATAAACCGATGATAAAAATTCACCATCCCGACGAATTTCTGAACCGATTTAATTGAATTTGGTTGTGAAAACCTTGTTTTGGCTACGCGCAGCGGCAAAGGTTTAATGCCATACCTGGAATAATAGAGTGGCTTAGGAATTCCAGTGCTGGAACACCGAAAACACATTTTGATGTTTTAATTTTGACATCGTACTTTGTAAGACTTTCGAAAATTATCTTTAAGTTGGAATAAATGTGTTTCCTCAGTTTTACTCGCAATCAATATGTCATCAATATAGATGAAAACGAAATCAAGGTCTTTACATATTTCATTCATAAAACGCTGAAACGTTTGAGCTACGTTCCGAAGTCGAAAATGCATTCGTTTATATTCAAATAACTCAAATCTTCAGAAGCTACAGATATTACGTGGTATGCCCTGATTAGTTCAATTTTTGTAAACATATTGTGCATCCCTGCACGTGCACGGAAAAATTATGGATATGCGGTACCCGATAACGATCTGGTACCGTAATGGCTTTCAGTAGTCTCCACATGGACGCCAATCTGTACTGTCTCTCTTTTGAACCATATGGAGTGGGGATGAAACCGAAGGTGACGACGGTTGACATATCCCTAATTCGATCAGATGTGCGAACTCGTTATACGCTGCCTTATGTTTCGTAGGATCCAGTCGTCGTGGATTAGAATACGGAAGTTGACCGTTAGGATATATGTGATGAACCACACTGTGTTTGACCGGGACATTAAAATTTGGGGATTCGGTAAGGGTCGGAAATTCTTTTAATAATTGTCCAAAAATATTATCAATTCCCCAGTTTTTCGGTGTTGGCGTATTATCACTAACTGTCATTGCCGAGACAATTAATTTGGTGGTCGGATCTAGAATGCGTTTTCCACGCAAGTCAACAAGAAGACCGAATTTAGTTAAAAAGTCAGCTCCGATTTGGTCGGTTAACTGACTCTAGCACAAAAGGACGGGTAAAGGTGCACCGAAGCCCAATATCGACCGAAAGCAATTTAGTCCCAAAAGTATTAATAGTTGTGCCATTCGCTGCCGAAAGACACAACACTGGATCAAAAGATCGATTTCCTTGGAAAAATTCATTTGGAATAACCGAAAGGTCGACCCCAGTATCTACAGGGAAAAGGAAATTAATATTTTTATCTCTAAGAAAAAGACGGCGATTCGTATGCATTCGACTATCTGCCGTTAGGACAGTCGAACTTATTCGTTTAAAGGACTTGACTTTGTGGATATATTATTTGGATATGAAAATTCGCACGGTTTTATACATTTGAGTGCTCTTCCACAAAATTTATTATAGTGATACCAGCAATATTTATAATTCTTTGAAAATCTGTTGCCGCTTCTCGATCGAAATTTTGGCGCTATTAAAAATCGCAGGCTTTTAGAGCGACGACGTTTATCAGAAACGAAGTTTTAAATTGACTGCTGCAATTCTGAAATATGTAATCTCCGACGAATATTTTTTTCTTGATTGATTATCAGAGGTTGCAGTTAAGTTGGGATCTACTTGTGAAATATTGTTCGGTTCCGGAGCTTCATACATTCGGATCCACCTTTTCAAGTAAATCGTTGGTTGGTTTTTCTCCTCATTCAAAGTCTTCTCACGGTCTCTTCGCTAAGGTTGTCACTCGCGAACCTCTTCATTGTCGTGTAAACTTCGGATGGTTTATCTTCGCCGATATCTTTTTTTTCGACTTATTCCTCCAAGCGTTTTCCTTGAGACAGTGAATACGTCTTAATGATTGCAATTTTATACTTATACAATAATTACAAAATTTTATGTATTTTATGTTTTCGATTATCCGATTTTATTGGTCTAAACATATGGCCATAAAATAGTTTTATTGTTTTAATAAAATAGAAAGTATTTGGAGAAGAAAGACAGAACCGCTACAATATTAATAACTCCGTTAAGCTCTGGCATTTAAAAAAATACCCAACTCTGTTGTGTTACAATTAGCGGTATTCAATCTGATAAAGAACAGAAGTGATCATGGCTTTGTGTAATTTTTTTAGAACAATCAAATTAAAATAATGTAATTTAAATAACTTAATTAAATTAATAAGAATTTATGCAGAATGGTGTTAATTCAAATTCTATCATTGATTCTATAATAAAAATTGAAATTTGGAATTTTTAATTTTATTGTGTGGTTTAAAAATTTTGGTCTGTTGAATTTTTTTTTTTTGGAATAGCGAAACATTTTTCAAACCTTTCTATACATAATTTCCCATCTTAATCATAAATTATAATAAAATTAGAAAAAAAAATCCATCTTAAGCTCATAGAAATATGAAAGGGCGCCTTTCATAATGTGAAGTACATAAGATGGAAATTATTTTGAAATTTGGTATCTTGTATAGACATTTTGTTTTGTAATTTATTTTATTCGAATTTATGTTTTTGGAATTTTGTTTTCTTGAGCTTTGATTTTGGAATATTTAGTGAACATGGTGAATCGTACCCAGCCCATTCTGGAACTCGGCCATGCTGCATGTAACTGGGCCATTTCTTAATAAATTATATTAAGAACTTATTTAAAATAAAATAACTTTAATCATTACCATACGGTGAACGTGTACTTTTTACTCAAAAATTCCGGTTTCATATTTAAGGACCTGGTAATTTTTTTATTTTATTATTCCTTTATTTTTTGTATAATTTAATAATTATAAAAAATAACTATTAGTACATTATCAATTTTAGCTTTCATACTTCACAATTTGGTGTTACGATTAGCATATTTGCATTTATTTCTTTTGTACCAACAAAGTTGTATGTAGAAATAAATATTAGGTGCGCAACAAAATTTCCGGGTTTCACATATAGATGGTGCTAGTGACACATCTAATTGTTATTTATGTCAGAAGTTCATAGCGTGGACAGTTGGCAAGGATAACCAGTGGTAATACCAGCACACATCGCAACGCCAAAAAAAAATTTTTAAGAATGAAATTGTTTTCTGCCAAACAAACAGCATTTGGAGGCATCAAACACTACTCGCCAAGTTATTTTTAAACGTTTACATGCTATGGGAGAAATTTAAAAGTAGGGAAAATGGGTGCCGCATAAGAAACAGCTTCCTGCATCGAATTATTACGGAACATAAGAAATCAATCATTTTAAGAGTCCCAAATGCAAAAGGTCGTGACTTTCTCCTGGCGAAGCATCAACATTGACGGCACGGCCAAATCACTTTGGAAAGAAGACAATGATTTATGTTTGGTGGGACCAGAAAGGAATCGTGTACCCTGAGCTGATGAAACAGAGCAATACTATTGATGGGCAATGCTACCGACAACAACACCTCAATCTGAACCATGCATTACTCTAAAAATGGTTAGAATGGAGCACGAGACATGAACGAGTGATATTGCACCACAACGATCCAAGCCATCGCACTCCCATTATCCAGGACACCATCAAAACGCTGAGATGGGATCTCCTAGGTGCATTGCTTGGCAGCACTAAACTTGGCGAGTTTTGAAGAAGGGCAAAATTGGTTGGATGAATGCGTCCATAGATGCAATGTTTTATCATTGTGGTATTCATGTATTGCGATAGAGATTGCAAAAATGTGTAGATAGCGAACGACAAAACTATAAATAAACCTTTTTTTATATTTCTATTGAAATTAACCATTTTTCATTTTTCAAAAAACCCGAAAATTTAGTTAGAACCTAGAAACCTAGTAAAATAACTAAATATAAAAACTTTATCTTCCTTATTTCTCTTTTCAATACGATATTCGGTTATATATCAATTTTCTTTTTAATATATTCTGTAGGAAATATTGCAAACTTTGGCGGCCCCTCTTCAAACTTCTTGCTGACCTCCAGGGGGCCGCGGCCCCCCTGTTAAGAATCACTGCATTAGAGCATGTGTGATTAACAGAGGTCACAATTTTCATAATCTCTTTAAGTCCACAATGAGCATAAATTACAGGTACCAAAAAATTTCCTGATACTGCATCCTTGATCCCTCCATAATCGATCATCAAGGATGAAGCTGCATCCTTGATGATCGAATATGGAGAACATTTCTTTTTAAACTATGGGAAAAATTGCGCAAACGCAAACACAAGAACACACCAAATATCTCTACTGATAAAATAATTCGAGCCCTTCGTACATTGGGATCAAGTGATGCAACGAGAGATCCTTTGGTCATTAATATTTTACTGGAAAAAACTGATGCGGAATCCAAGTTTCTATAAGCATCTGATTCAATAGGAATGTAGTATTCAACGTTCAAACAAAACACTTAACAAACTTCTTGAATACAAAATGTGATGTGCTAGAAGTCTACGATGCTCCGAATAAACCAAATCATAACGAAATCCACCAATAAAGTATTTCTAACTAAGAATTCCAATCATGATCTTGAGTGTTTGAACTTTAGACAACCACATCCACTATTCCGGTGTTCAGAATTCAAGAAAAAATGTGTGAAAGTCAGAGTGAAAGTGACAACTGAAAACAACTTTTGTCACAACTGTTTGAAGAAGTGTTACTTAAGCAGTAAATTTTTTAGCAAAGTTACTTGTTTAATTTGTAAAAATATTAACGTATAGAGTTCAATCAGCTTTCATCCAGTCATGTTCCAAAAATACAGATAAACAACTGTCACCATCGACGTCGACAGGCTATTCTTCTACAAACACAGTACCACACATGACAGTTAATTTATAATCAAGGATGTACCGAAAGCGCCAGCCATTCAAGGCGTTGTTAGATTCTAGTACTCAAACATCATTAACATTCGAATCATGGGCCCAACACCTACGCCTGCAACGAAGTTACGGTACCATATATGTTACCGGCCTAGCAGTAACCCCTACTAGACAAACAAAAGTCAAAGTCGATATGACCATTTTTTGATACATAGGCGAAACTTACATGCACGCTGTAACACGCTCATACCTTAAGTACACAGCTAACTTACATCCTGCACGATTTCAGGCAGTTTCTAACCGATTTCGATGGGATTGGTTTTGTTTAATAGAAATTTAAATTCATTATTGATTTCTAAAAGAAGTTTTGTAATGTGGACACCTAGAACGGGACACGGCTATAACCTATGTGTATATGATGGAATTCGAGACGTTGAATAAATATGGCATTATAAAATGATAAACTGTTATGTAGTCGCCGCAGAATGACAAATCGAATCCCAATTTTCCTCTTTTCTGAACTGACCCCTTTTCAAGAATAGTCTAGGGCACAATTTGGTATTTTAAAATGAACTTACACTATAAATACAATATTGTTTGAATTGTTTTTTTTATCGTTTAACAGGTTGAAATTGACTACAATCTTATATTTCCTAAAAATTTATCGGAAATGTTTACCAAATGGCCGGTTTTTAAGCAACACGCCGTTTCTTATTTCAACACTAATATAAAGGATAAAAGATCACGTGTTATGCTCGGTGACTTCCAAAAGAAAATTGACACTATGTAAGTTGAACAAGTCATTTTGAATTGTATTGCTATACATTATAATATAGTTTAAATCAGGCTTGTAAAGTTAATAATCTATGTTTATTATGCATTAAGTAGTTGCAGCTCTGATTTTAACTGTAATTTTTATTCATGTGTTTTATTCGTCCATTTATTTACTTTTATAACATTTACTTTTTCAGATTCTTATGACTGCAATATTTTCATGTTATTGCATGCGCTTTTGAAAACATCGATTTTGTCTACTTCGGCAACCAAAAAATGGAAACCTAGCATAATTGATTGTCAGAAATCTACACTGCTACACTGCATATCTTTTAGCCATTATCAAGAGAAACTGGATGAATAAAAATCGAAATTAAAAGATAAAGGAATGACGTTTCAGCCAATAATTGTTGCTGTAGGAGCAGATTTGAATTCACTTGAGAGCTTCTACACTTATTATGACAGGATATTATACAAATTTTCCAGTTTCTTAAAATGCTTATAGACACAACTTTTAAGTTAGTTCACGTTATGAATTTTAAGTATCCAACCGAAGGTAAAAATGTATTTTGTTTTATCGAGAACTATTTTCATAATTTTGATACTCCAAAAAATTCAAATTTAATAAGTTTAATCAATTTTGTCGATCGTAATTTTAAAAATTAATGAGATACATATTATGATTAATTTTAAACACTAAAAAACTTGAAGTCTTTTAAATTACTGCAATATAAACATGAACAATATATTTACTTGCTTTTTATGTTCCTTGACATTTAATTCGTCTAAATATTTAATAAACCATTTAAAATCATTTCATATTCATAAATTAAATGAAAAAATTCGTTGTATGCAAGGCGGTTGTTCTCAAATGTTTAGAAATTTGTATTCTTTTAAAAGACATTTAGATAGAGTCCATGCAAAATTAAGAAATATTTTGGAAAATTCTTCTAATAAACAATCTAGTAGCAGTCCAATTTCGGTTGAGATCAATAATAGTATTGATGACATAGAGACAGATAATAATTGTTGTCAACAATTTGAAAATTCGACAAGTAAACTTGAACGAGAAGAAAATCAGGAAGTGAAACTTTTTAGCCCGCCCAATAACATAAATGTTCTTAGATTTACATTAAATCTTCATAACAATAATAATTTCAATAGAAAAAATGTTACCGAATTTATAAATGCAATAGAAAGAGAAATTACGAACCCGTTAGCAAATGTTATCTCTACAACAATTCTATCGTTGATTGAAAATTCACAAAACAGAGGAAAAGCTCAAAAATTTTTACAACAGTTTGTTTATCTTTTCAAAACTATCAATACAGAATATAAATGCTTTAAAGAGTTAGAACTTGCGGGTCTTTATAAAACACCATGACAATATATAATCAATGATTAAGTTTGTGAAATTATTGTAAATAATTCAACAACAATAGATTCGAATAAAACAACTGGAATAATAATGCCGTTGGAATTTCAGTTTAAGAAGTTTTTTCAATCGAAGAATATTTTTAGGCAAATTATAGAAAACACAAAAGCTTTAGAAAGATCAGCTTTTGGGAATGCATTTACATTAAAACCGTTTATTGATCAAATAACTGAATTTGAAACTGATGGTATTATTATTGATGTAAATAATAAAACCAACCATGTTCATTTTGTCTTAGCCTTTGTCGTTGGTGATAATTTAGGTATGAATACTATTTTGGGATTTTCAAAGGGCTTTAATGTTATTTTATACTGTCGATCTTGCAAACGAAAGAAGACTGAAATGCAAAATGACATCACCCAAAAAAAATGAGGCTTTACAAAATATTAACAACTATGAGGTTGACTTAGCAATTGACGATAAAACATCTACAGGAATTAGGGATAAATTATTATTTAATTATGTGTCATCTTTTCATGTTGTAGATAATTATTGTTATGATATTATGCATGATATCTAGGAAGGGATTTGTAGATATGACTTGTCTAAAATTTTGCTATATTTTATTGAAGCCATAAAGTTGTTTTCGTTGGGCCAATTTCACTACCGAAAGCAAATGTTTTTTTTTTTTTTAAATATTTGATTACGGTGAAAACAAAAATTGGAAATATTTCACCACCGTTAACTATGGCAGGATGAAATCAAACAATTTCAAAAGCACGGGAGATGATGACATTTGTTAATTATTTTTCTTTAATGATCGGTGATTTAGTTTCAGAGAATGATCCAATATGGTATTTTTTCATAGTTTTAATAAAAAAAACAGACCTTATTTTAATTTCGGTTTTAACAGAAAATAATATAAATTATGTACAATACCTCATTTCACTTTATATAAAGCTATTCAAAGAAACACTAAAAACAAAATATCATTTTTTATGCCATTACCTGACTTCAATACGCAAATGTGGCCCTCTAAAACATTTGTGGGATATGAGATTTAAAGCGCTTCACAAACCATACAAAAACTCAGCTAAAGCTATTAATTCTAGAGTTAATATTCCGTACACTTTATAAATTAAGGCTGGTCTTAAATTCTCACGTAAAATTTCGAACGAATCATTTTTTGAAGAAGATTTAATGTTTAACCAAAATGATGTTATTATTTCCGACCTAAGCGACACTTGTAAAAATATGAATCAGTATCTGATTGACTTAAAAGCTACACATTGCATAACAAGATTATTTTTTAGAGGAAAAATTTATAAAAAACATTTCTTTTGACAAAAACACAATCAACCACACTTTTTCTTTTTGAAATTAAAGAAATGGTTTTAAATAATGAAACCATATATCTCATTTGTAGCTAATGGGATGTTGGTTATTTTAGTGAACATTTGCAGGCGTATATTGTAGAAAAACGTTAAAAAGAAATTTTTCAAAAATATCGATGAGTTTGACGGACCTCCTATACATTTACGTTTACTTAATAACGGCGGAAAAGCCTTTCGAATAAAACTATTTTAATTATTTTCATATAATTATGTATATGCATGATTTTGTAAAAAAAATATTGAACTTTATTAATAAAAATAAATATTAATGTATATAAAGAATATTTGAATTTTTATTAATTAATAAATTTTCAGAATTTTTTTCAAGAAATTATAATGAAGAGTAAGTATGTATACTCCTAGATTACAATATGGACATTAAAATAAGAGTTTGCAGTATTAAAATAATAATATGTGACATCAAAACTACATCATTTTTAATAGCATCACTCTTATTGGATCAATACGATAAATATTAATTCCAATAGTGTATCTAGTTAACTATGCCAATAATATGATACATCTTATTGAAAAGTAATGTTACGGACTATTGCTTTTATGCTGCAAACTAATAAAAATAACAATTTACAATATTAAAATAATGCAATTGTCACTGTTAAATTAACACTGTTACCCATATTACTTCTATAAGATAATTATAATTTTCAATAGTATGATCTCGTAGTTACCGCATTATATTTCAATAGGATTAATTATTCTTTTAATGTTATAAAAACATTAAAATAATTAGATGTAGTATTAAATTAATATGATAATTAAATTGAGTTAAAAGTATCATTCGCATTAAATTAATAAGAGAAGTAATTGATTCAACGTTATGATCTGGTGCAATCTGAACATAATGGAACACCTTTTTAATTTTTAATAATACAAATTGTTGAAAACAATAATTTGAGAAGTTCTATAATTTAATAGTTTTCCAATTAACAATTGATTTAATGACAATACCGGTTGTTTTTACCTGATTTTTCTCTTGTTTCGCTTAACATTTTTCTCTTAACAATTGTTAATAAATTTATTTTAGCCCTTTCTGTATGGTTGAAAACGTGATTTGTTGTGGGAGTAGGTCATTGAGGCCTTAAAATAGAGTTTCGTTCTAGTTTAAATTAACCAGTTCCGTTCCAGCAGGCCATATTCCAGAACTTCTTCCAAAAATTACTTAAGGATCTCATTTTCATCCACCATAGCCAATTTCAGCATAAACGGTTAAGAATCGGCCATATTCAGAACTTACATCTTTTAAAAATCCCATTTCCATCCAACATACCCAATCCCATTACAATCGGTTAAAAATTAGAATCACTGAATTTGTTTTGCTAAAACTCGATTTTGAATCTTAAAAATTTACGAACTTGAAATATTAAAACTTCAATTTGTTTTAAAAATATTTGAATTTAAAAACAATTAATTGAAGTTACACGAATATGCTTTGCAAAAAATTGTGGTTGATTTAAAAAAATTGACAAAAAATGAACTAAAAAAAATTGAATATCATTTGCAGATTTGTGAATTTGAAGTGCAAAATCTATATATAGCTAAAATACTATGTTTAAGTTTAATTAAAATGCGATTATTCCAAAATTATGAAAAATTAAATTATAAAATAAATTTAATAATGCAAACCATATTTGTTGACCGCACGCGCATATCGTGTACCTTTTGGCTCCTTTGATAGTTTTTATAGGGTCAACAAACCGCACCTGGTAAAAACAAATTGTTAAAAAAGTTTTGTTTGCCCACTATTATTACGTCAAATCGGCATAGTAGATATAATATCGTGGCCAAAATGTTAAATATCGAAGACATCGAAGCATACAGATGCAAATATAAATATAAAAATTTATAAATCAAAACATCAGTAGTAGTTGTTTTGTGATGGTTCTGGAACAAATCCCATCCCAAAAAATTTTTCCATAGTAAATGAATATTTAATACTGGCTTTTCATGTCAACTTCATGTAACATGAGAAATATAGTAATGTCTCGATAACTAAAATCTTCGTTTCAACATATGATCATATGAATTTTATTGAAATTTATTAAGGTTGGTTATTCGCCTGTTCAACTGTAATGAAGAATTTTATTATATATATGTATATTTGAAATGGAATGTATTAACCCTTTATATGCAAGAATAAGGTTTCGATAGTAAATTAAATAAAAAATTATTTTTTTAGTATTGAGGGTTAAGTTATTTCATATTAAATTGTTGTTGTTATGGTATACGATTGCATATCATATAGATAAAGATTAAAACATTGAATTTTAAAATTGGTACCAGAAACTGCGAATAAGAAAGACAATAGTAAACTTGATCTTGAAAATCGTAACAATAAACACATGTATATATAACTAAATTATTATATCATTTAAATTATATTGTTGCGCGAGATCTTTCGCTTTGTAATAAATTATTGAAAATACAGGTTATTCTATAAATATCTAGACCAAGAATATTGTTTCGATAGTAAATTAAATAAAAATTAATTATTTTAGCAACTTTGGAAAACTTTTGGTTTTAAATTTCTATTTGATTTATTACTTTTAAAATTATTTCACACAAAAGTGTTCAAAAGCGGCGCGGGGTGCGACGTCCGACGTGTGACGTCCGACGTGCGACGTCCGACGTGCGATTTACAATATTTAATTTAGTAACTGTAACAAATATTAAATTTAAATGATAGTAAATGATTTTTGTTGTTATTGTATTCGCAAAATATATAAAGACTAATAAACTCGAATATTGAATACTGGTTTTGCATTTCATCTTCATATAACTTGAGAAATATACTAATGTCTCGATAACTAAAATCTTCATTTCCACATATGATCATATGAATTTTATTGAAATTTATTAAGATTTGTCATTCGCCTGTTCAACTGTAATGAAAAATGTTATTACATATATATTTGAATGATGTGTTATATGCAAGAATATTGTTCCGATAGTAAATTAAATAAAAAAAAATTTTTTTTGATCTTCACATCGTATCACTATATTTTATTTTTAAGTAATCGCGAATAAGAAAGATAAAACTAAACTTGATCTTGAAAACGTATCGCTATATATATCGTAACAACAGCAAATCTGATGGATGCAAATGAGAATTGAAAGTTATAATATAATAAGAATATAGGTCAAATAATATTTTTTAACATTTTTTTTTATAATTGTTATTGTTATAATCGGGTTTCGCACATTTTTGTCACAATTATAAAAAATCATGTTTATTAACTTGTATGAACATTATTTCAGTTATGTTTTCGTTGCAATAGTGTGGGATAAGACAATCGATTAAGTAAAAATGGAAAAAACGATGGTAAGTTATGTCGCATAACAATGCATAGAAACTAATAATCATTTTGTATTTAGGATAGCATGCATAATTGCATAGTCAACAGTAACAACGATGAAACGATAAAAAATAAACGATAAAAAATTTTCGTGTAAAATTAGATCTTATATTTGGTTACGAGTCACATTAGTGCATTTCACTTTTAAGTTATTATTTTATTATTATATTTTGTTATGATAACTAGCGACAAATTATTAATGAAAATTACTACTTAATTTACTAAAAATTACGTTATTTATCGCATAACAATATATCAAAAATTTAGTTTGCATGACAATTTTAGAGTTTAATAAACTTAATTATGAAAACTCATATAAATTTTAATAAACCACTCAGGAAGTATTCTTAATAGCATATTTCATGTTTAAACTGATCACAGTATCATCAAAGATATTAAATATTCTACAACAAAATAAATGACAACGACCTGCGCAAGTACATTATCGCTATACAGTACAAAACTGATAAATAAAACATAGTGCAAAGCTGACAACTTTAACTTTATGCTAATTACACGTAACTTACAAACTTTTTGATATATTCAAAAGTTCAATGCAATAAAGTTACAGCATTTTATTTTTTTACATAACCGAAATGAAATTTAATATACATTTAAAATTATTTAAAAATGTGACGTAGTCAGTATTGGGCCTGACCACATTATAGAAGAAATTAAAGAACACTTTGATGACAGCGATAACAAAGCACAGGCTTTAATATTCAAAATTAATATATTTAAAAAAGAAAACAGCTGACAGAAATATTATTTTATTTTATTAGGCTAATGTCAATCATTCTTCAGTTAATTCGTAAATTGTGCTAAGTATTATAGTATTATACAGCTTTACTCTAGATCAATGTCGATGTTTATAAAGTATGTTTAAAAAATTATAAAAGTAATTAAATGTTGTAAAAATTGCATTTTTTTTAAATTATGGAAATTTAATGAAATGTGGCAAAAATGTATAAAATTTATAGTACCTTAGTTAAAACAATATAACAATATTGTTAATATAAAAAGTTGAGGAATTTATTAAAGTTATAAAATTAGTTATATATTGTTATTGTTATGAAAAGTTATAAACTTTAAACAAAAAATATGTTAAAAGTTATAATAACAGTAAAAGTTATAAAAGAAATACCTTAAAAGTTATAATAAGTTAAAAAAATTATTAAAAAGTTATAAAAAATAATAATAAATTTTAAAAATTATAAAAAATCTTATAAAAGTTATTATAACTAACAAAAAACGTTATTAGTTTTTGTACATTGAGTTTGGATTTGTTTGTTTTTAAGTATTATATGAAACTATACTTGTTCCGACTCGGCAGATCTTTTATTCTGTTGTCCGCTATTTTAAAAGTAAAATAACAAATTTAAAATTTATAAAATTTAAAAACCTACCTGTTAATAACGAAAGATGAACAATAAATTTGCGTTGTTACCTGGCTATAAAAGATGATAAGAAGAAGTTTCACATACATAACTAGATGGTATGATGAGCTCGAACTTATATTTTATAAAATATATTTCGAGACTTATACATTTAGTATTGGGCCTGACCACATTATCGAAGCAATTGAAGAACACTTTCATGACAGCGATAACAAAGCACACGCTTTAATATTAAAAATTATTATATTTAAAAAAGAAAACTGGGCTAATGTACTACTATGTCAATCATTGTTCAGTTAATTCGTAAATTGTGCTAAGTATTATAGTAGTATACAGCTTTACTCTAGATCAATGTAACAAAAAATGCTATCAAGTTTACGAAGTATGTTTAAAAAATAATAAAATTATAAAAGTAATTAAATGGTGAAAAATTGCAAGTATTTTTTAAATTATACAAATTTAATGAAAAGTTGCAAAAATGTATAAAACTTATAGTACATAAGTTAAAACAGTATAACAATTATATTATAAAATATAAAGATATTTAAAGATATAAAAAGTTATAAAATTTATTAAAAGTTATAAAAATTAGTTGTTAGGGTTATGAAAAGTTGTAAACTTTGCGCCTGCGCGGATTCAATATTGACCGCATTTCCTATATAAATCATAGACGATTACGTCAATTTTTCTTATGATGCGATTAAACATAGCCGTTTTCTTTGTCAGTCATAAACGTTTACGTCATTATTTCTCATGATGCAATTAAAAATAAAGTAATTAGCATATGTAACATGATTAATTTTTTAAGTCATAGACGGTTGTGTCTACGTATTTTTCGCCCAAACTAAAAAAATCAAACTCGAAAACGCGCGGGTACGTTTTACCTCATTTTCTATATAAATCATGGACGTTTACATAAATTTTATTTATGAAGCTATAAGAATAAATAAATTTTTAAACATTTAAAAACATTAAAACTTTTTAAAACTTTAAAACTTTTTAAACCTTTCTAAACTTTTTTAAACATTTAAAACTTTTTAAAACTTTTTTAATCTTTTTTAAACATTTTTAAAACTTTTTAAATTTTTTTAAAACTTTTTTAAAACTTTTTAAAACTTTTTTAAATTTTTTTAAAACTTTTTTAAACTCTTTTTTAAAACTTTTTAAAACTATTTGTAACTTTTAAAAGTTTTTGAAACTTTTTTAAACCTTTAAAACTTTTTAAATTTTTTTAAAACTTCTAAAACTTTTTAAAACTATTAAAAAATTTTTAAAACTTTTTTAAAACTTTTTTAAAACTTCTAAAACTTTTTAAAACTTTTAAAAAGTTTTTAAAACTTTTTTAAACCTTTTATACTTTTTAAAACTTTTTTAAAGTTTTTATAACTTTTTTAAAACTTTTTAAAACTCTTTTTAAAAACTTTTTTAAACCTTTTTAAAACTTTTTTATTTTATTCTAAATCTTTTTAAAACCTTTTAAACTTTTTAAAACTTTTTTTTAAAACTCTAAAACTTTTTAAACTTTTTATAACTCTAAAACTTTTTAAAACTTTTTCAAAACTTTTTAAAACATGCGTTTCATAGCTATCTTAAATCAAATATATTTTATCATCGTGTGGATTAAGTGCGGTTTTCAATTGTCTAACAGAGCTTACTGCTTGATTTCTTGAACGAAATTATGATGAGTCATTAATTAAACATTCTTTGAATTCTTTAAACGTTATTCTAAATTTCACAACTTGTCTCTTTACTCCTTTAATTTTTTGTATCATTAGCGTCAACAACTTTGAAAGTATACATTTTTGATCTTAATCCAATAAATGCATCCATTATTTTTCCATAATTTTCATTCTTCATTAGACCACTTGTATCGAGATACTTATAACAATCTTTTATGATGGGTTCATATACATCTGGAAAAAACACTTCGTAAACTAAACTATCTGTTTCAGTATTACAAATTTTTATCAAACTTCGGCACCATTAGTCATAATGAAAATAATATAATGTAGTTTTAACTAGATCTAATATGCACATCCCAACATATATTGGTTTGTTGAAATACATTTCCAATTTATTTAATACAAGCACCACGATTGTGTAAGTGTATTGTATAACCCATTTAAATTTCATAACCCACGCATTTTTGATGAAATTTTTTCCTCTGTTTCGTTACTTTTTATAACATTACTTACTCTATGGTTATAGTCAACTATAAAATAATAAGGCCCTTTTCGAAACGGATATTTATTTCAAATTTATTTACTTATTTGCCGCCATCTTAAATAAGTAAGAAAACCCGTTCGAATTGAGTTTGCATACTTATTTTGACTGAACACGAAAACATTGAATATTTTCAATTGCAAATTCTTCAACCAATATTTTATTTGTTATTTTTATTAATTCAACGTATACAATTTAATAAAATAACAAATATTCATAATATTTGTACTAACTAAAATGCTTTGTAGCAATTAAGAAGTATAAAAACGAAATATTCTTTAAATATTGTATTTATGTTGATATGAATTTTAGTTGGTTCACCTTATATTTTTTATAACATATTTGAGATGCTAAAGGCAATCAAGAAAGGGTTTAGTTGCGTTCTTAATTAATAGAGACATAATTATTTTACGTGTTATCGGTGATTATTGTCGCCAAACATAGATACAAAAACTATGCACCATCTGTTTACATTTTCGCTGTTTACAAAACGTTTTTTATAATTTATATACGAAATTATATAATCGGGCTCTGTACATTTTTATTTTAGTCATGTTATATATTTTGCTATCAACAAAGATCCATTTATTTTCTATAAATATCACACTAAATCTAAAAAAACTAAGTATTCACATGTAAATATCAACAAAAAATGACAACCAAATTAGATTTTCTTGCAAGAAAGAGACAGAAAATAAGTTACCTCGCAAGCATACTTATTTGAATAAGTTAGGTTCCACAAAATAAGTATTCGTTTCGAAAACAGCCTAAGGCTGTTTTCGAAACGAATACTTATTTGTGGAACCTAACTTATTCAAATAAGTAAGCTGGCGAGGTGACTTATTTTCTGTCTCTTTCTTCCATAAAAATCTAATTTAGTTGTCATTTTTGTTGATATTTATGGATGTCAGTTGTTTTGTTTAGAATTTAATTAATATTTCTAGGTACCAAATGGATGTTTCTGAATTAAACCTACATAAAATTATAAACTTAAAGATGCGATCATCCAAATTATACAATCTAGAGTACAAAAAACCTTTTTGCACAAATCAGACACATAAAGGAAAATAACGTACAGTATCGTACATTACGGTGTATTTATATATGGATAACACGATTATTAGTACTGATGAGATATATAATAACCCTTTCCTATTAATTTGGTAATCAAGACTACGATCTTTCATTGCCAAAGAAAAATGTCTTTAATATAAAAAATACAGCAGAGTTTCATCTAAAAATCAAACACATTTAAACATTATATCGAGTTTTTATGTTTCTACATTGCCGAAAGACATTTTAATTGTTATAAATATATTCCTAAAATTATCAATAAGTTAATTAAATTAATAAATGTAACGAAAAAATTATACATCGAAGAATTTTGCGTAGAAAACAATCTGTTTCATGTCGCTGTCAAAATAAGTAAGCTAACTCATTTCGAACGGCTTCGCTTACTTATTTAAGATGGCGGCAAATAAGTAAATAAGTTTAAAATAAGTACTCGTTTCGAAAACAGCCTAAGTCCCTTATATTATATATCATGCAGTTTCAAAGCCACACCAAAGACTATGTCACATTTTGGGATTGGGATTATTCTAGAACGAGCATTAAACAATTAAATCTTAAATACTTTTTAATTTATATCAAATTTGATTAATAGTTCTCGGTTATATAAAAAAATAAATGCTGTAACTTTTTTTCTCGCTACATAAGTACATAGATCGTACAATTAAAAATAGCAACAACCAATCTTTATCAACAACAATGGTATTAACTTTTTATTATATTTAATAACTCTTTTTTAATTACCTAATATAATTTACTATTCAATATTGTCACTTTCTATAAATATTGTATATGTTTTTAAAAAAATTATAATTTTTGTACCATTTTACTACTTTTTCTGATTTTTTAAACATATTTTATTAATTTAATAACGGTTTTGTTACCTTTTTATTAATTTATTAATTTTTTGTTACCTATTATAACTTCTAATAGCATTTTATTATAACTTATAATATCATATTTTTTATACAAATTTTACAACTCTTTTATTATAACTATTAAACTTTACTTTTTAACTTAGGTACTATAAATTTTAGACTCGTAGTTTTTAAAAAATGTACAATTTTTATCTTTTTATAATTTTTTAGAAATACTTTATAAATTTAATAAAGTTTTTTGTTACTTATTATATCTTTAAATAACATTTTTTAGAATTTTTAAGATTTATTATTTTTTATAACTTTTTAATAATTTTTATATCTTACTATAACTTTTTGAGTATTTTCTATAACTTTCAACATCATATTTTTTGTTCAAAGTTTACAACTTTTCATAACCCTAACAACTAATTTTTATAACTTTTAATAAATTTTATAACTTTTTATATCTTTAAATATCTTTATATTTTATAATATAATTGTTATACTGTTTTAACTTATGTACTATAAGTTTTATACATTTTTGCAACTTTTCATTAAATTTGTATAATTTAAAAAATACTTGCAATTTTTCACCATTTAATTACTTTTATAATTTTATTATTTTTTAAACATACTTCGTAAACTTGATAGCATTTTTTGTTACATTGATCTAGAGTAAAGCTGTATACTACTATAATACTTAGCACAATTTACGAGTTAACTGAACAATGATTGACATAGTAGTACATTAGCCCAGTTTTCTTTTTTAAATATAATAATTTTTAATATTAAAGCGTGTGCTTTGTTATCGCTGTCATGAAAGTGTTCTTCAATTGCTTCGATAATGTGGTCAGGCCCAATACTAAATGTATAAGTCTCGAAATATATTTTATAAAATATAAGTTCGAGCTCATCATACCATCTAGTTATGTATGTGAAACTTCTTCTTATCATCTTTTATAGCCAGGTAACAACGCAAATTTATTGTTCATCTTTCGTTATTAACAGGTAGGTTTTTAAATTTTATAAATTTTAAATTTGTTATTTTACTTTTAAAATAGCGGACAACAGAATAAAAGATCTGCCGAGTCGGAACAAGTATAGTTTCATATAATACTTAAAAACAAACAAATCCAAACTCAATGTACAAAAACTAATAACGTTTTTTGTTAGTTATAATAACTTTTATAAGATTTTTTATAATTTTTAAAATTTATTATTATTTTTTATAACTTTTTAATAATTTTTTTAACTTATTATAACTTTTAAGGTATTTCTTTTATAACTTTTACTGTTATTATAACTTTTAACATATTTTTTGTTTAAAGTTTATAACTTTTCATAACAATAACAATATATAACTAATTTTATAACTTTAATAAATTCCTCAACTTTTTATATTAACAATATTGTTATATTGTTTTAACTAAGGTACTATAAATTTTATACATTTTTGCCACATTTCATTAAATTTCCATAATTTAAAAAAAATGCAATTTTTACAACATTTAATTACTTTTATAATTTTTTAAACATACTTTATAAACATCGACATTGATCTAGAGTAAAGCTGTATAATACTATAATACTTAGCACAATTTACGAATTAACTGAAGAATGATTGACATTAGCCTAATAAAATAAAATAATATTTCTGTCAGCTGTTTTCTTTTTTAAATATATTAATTTTGAATATTAAAGCCTGTGCTTTGTTATCGCTGTCATCAAAGTGTTCTTTAATTTCTTCTATAATGTGGTCAGGCCCAATACTGACTACGTCACATTTTTAAATAATTTTAAATGTATATTAAATTTCATTTCGGTTATGTAAAAAAATAAAATGCTGTAACTTTATTGCATTGAACTTTTGCATATATCAAAAAGTTTGTAAGTTACGTGTAATTAGCATAAAGTTAAAGTTGTCAGCTTTGCACTATGTTTTATTTATCAGTTTTGTACTGTATAGCGATAATGTACTTGCGCAGGTCGTTGTCATTTATTTTGTTGTAGAATATTTAATATCTTTGATGATACTGTGATCAGTTTAAACATGAAATATGCTATTAAGAATACTTCCTGAGTGGTTTATTAAAATTTATATGAGTTTTCATAATTAAGTTTATTAAACTCTAAAATTGTCATGCAAACTAAATTTTTGATATATTGTTATGCGATAAATAACGTAATTTTTAGTAAATTAAGTAGTAATTTTCATTAATAATTTGTCGCTAGTTATCATAACAAAATATAATAATAAAATAATAACTTAAAAGTGAAATGCACTAATGTGACTCGTAACCAAATATAAGATCTAATTTTACGCGAAAATTTTTTATCGTTTATTTTTTATCGTTTCATCGTTGTTACTGTTGACTATGCAATTATGCATGCTATCCTAAATACAAAATGATTATTAGTTTCTATGCATTGTTATGCGACATAACTTACCATCGTTTTTTCCATTTTTACTTAATCGATTGTCTTATCCCACACTATTGCAACGAAAACATAACTGAAATAATGTTCATACAAGTTAATAAACATGATTTTTTATAATTGTGACAAAAATGTGCGAAACCCGATTATAACAATAACAATTATAAAAAAAAATGTTAAAAAATATTATTTGACCTATATTCTTATTATATTATAACTTTCAATTCTCATTTGCATCCATCAGATTTGCTGTTGTTACGATATATATAGCGATACGTTTTCAAGATCAAGTTTAGTTTTATCTTTCTTATTCGCGATTACTTAAAAATAAAATATAGTGATACGATGTGAAGATCAAAAAAAATTTTTTTTTATTTAATTTACTATCGGAACAATATTCTTGCATATAACACATCATTCAAATATATATGTAATAACATTTTTCATTACAGTTGAACAGGCGAATGACAAATCTTAATAAATTTCAATAAAATTCATATGATCATATGTGGAAATGAAGATTTTAGTTATCGAGACATTAGTATATTTCTCAAGTTATATGAAGATGAAATGCAAAACCAGTATTCAATATTCGAGTTTATTAGTCTTTATATATTTTGCGAATACAATAACAACAAAAATCATTTACTATCATTTAAATTTAATATTTGTTACAGTTACTAAATTAAATATTGTAAATCGCACGTCGGACGTCGCACGTCGGACGTCACACGTCGGACGTCGCACCCCGCGCCGCTTTTGAACACTTTTGTGTGAAATAATTTTAAAAGTAATAAATCAAATAGAAATTTAAAACCAAAAGTTTTCCAAAGTTGCTAAAATAATTAATTTTTATTTAATTTACTATCGAAACAATATTCTTGGTCTAGATATTTATAGAATAACCTGTATTTTCAATAATTTATTACAAAGCGAAAGATCTCGCGCAACAATATAATTTAAATGATATAATAATTTAGTTATATATACATGTGTTTATTGTTACGATTTTCAAGATCAAGTTTACTATTGTCTTTCTTATTCGCAGTTTCTGGTACCAAATTTAAAATTCAATGTTTTAATCTTTATCTATATGATATGCAATCGTATACCATAACAACAACAATTTAATATGAAATAACTTAACCCTCAATACTAAAAAAATAATTTTTTATTTAATTTACTATCGAAACCTTATTCTTGCATATAAAGGGTTAATACATTCCATTTCAAATATACATATATATAATAAAATTCTTCATTACAGTTGAACAGGCGAATAACCAACCTTAATAAATTTCAATAAAATTCATATGATCATATGTTGAAACGAAGATTTTAGTTATCGAGACATTACTATATTTCTCATGTTACATGAAGTTGACATGAAAAGCCAGTATTAAATATTCATTTACTATGGAAAAATTTTTTGGGATGGGATTTGTTCCAGAACCATCACAAAACAACTACTATCAGTAAAGAATACTTTTAAAATTGATTTATTTAAAACATAAACTACAAATTATTTACCTAATATCTGTTTAAATGTGTTTCCCAAACTTACCTAAAACGAAAAAAGAAAATGCATATGTTAATATTAATTTAAATTTAAAATAATAAAAATGTTGAATAACGAAAATTTATGACACGATTATAAGATCATTTTCTAAGACTAATGGCGAGATAAGAACTCAGTTCACCACTTACCCTTGGTAAACAAAAATAATGTATCAATTATGTGATATAAATAATTATAACCAGCAGGAGGAAGTCTTCTTAACAATATATACAATACCTACTCATATCTCGAACTGATCCAAATCCAACTGATATATAAATGGGAAAACGTAACTTCCATGCTGCTCTTGGTATAAAAATGTTTTCGTTGTAGTTTCCTATTAATAGACTACCTATAGGTATTTCTTCATAAAAATGCTAAACGAGAAGAGCTGTATAAATAATAATGTTTGCCTAACACGCAAAGCTGGATCGGAACAAAAACAAAATGAAAACAAACATAAAAGCTTTGTACTATAATCGAGCTTTTCGTTGAATTCGTTTTATATTATTTTTATTATTTTTTCTGTTGTACATAAATTTTATTTTTATTGCAATCGAATGAAAATATATTTTTAGTTATAACCAGGATATTTTTATTTTTATAGGTTATATCCGTTTTTTTTTTTTTGTATTTTTAATTGAAAAACAATTAGGGTTATGTATATGTATATGGAATGGCAAATTTGCAATAGAAATGTGAATTTACATATGTATTATTTATATGTTTTTACGGTGCGGGAGGGTTCGATTGACTTTTTGTGCAACATTTTCAAATCTGATTTGTTGTTCCATTTCAGTATTATAAATGAATATTTTATGATTTAATTAATTGTGAAAAGTTTATATGGATTTTTAAAGGGAATAAATATACGTATATTTTTGTTGAACACGATAAATATTTTTAAAATAATTTTTAAGTAATTGTCATTCCCTTTATATTGCAACTTTCAATCGATGGTGTTTAACACAAAGGTTTAAATAATTTATTTATCACAATTCTTAATAAGTAAAAGAATTTTGTAAACATTATGTAAATTATCCGGAATACAAAAGTTTGAGAATCAACAAAGAAGGGATCTATATTCAGAAGCATCTATAGAATAGTGATCGAGAAAGACTCTTCACGCAAATATTGAAGAAATTGCTAATAAAATGTTTCTACATAAATTGACTACATTTAGTTAAAGAACTATGGGAATCAAGTGTAAACAAGTATTAGAGAGTTAGAATCACACTCTCAAAATTGAATCAAATCACAAATTCTGACGATCATATTGCTTTTGGTGCATACGCGCTCAATATATAATTATTAAATTTGTTTGTGGCCTGCAGTAAAATCGAGAATTTTGCACTTAAGTCTACAAGTTTGTAAAATAAGTAAAAATAATTTATAAATAGTAGCTAAATGTTACTTTTCTGAAATGCTCTTCAAAATATATTTGTCCAAAAATAAAACCTCCTGGAATGTAGAGAACAGCTCGTTTAAATAACACCATGATGATTGGGATTGCTGTACTGCATTGGGAAATAAAATAATGAAGGCCAGTTTTGAATTCAGCTTTTTAAATTTAACGAACCAAAAAGAAACTATTCATCATAGTTGGCTGTTTTCGCAGAAGTAATTTTAACTTGAATTCGATTTATGTAAATCATATTTTTTTTAAATTATTTTCAATTCAACTCGAATTTAGCCACGATTGGTAAAAAAGCCGACTATGATGAATAATTATTTGTTACTATGGGAAATCAATAAATAAACACAGTTATTTGATAAACCACAAATCACCTCCATAATATCGTTCACATATAGAATTACTGAAACTCCAACTTTCTCCACATGACCTCATGCTGCAGCAATTGTTGTATTTCTCTCAATCGGCTGATTCGTAAATGATTCACAAAAAAATGCACGTCTGGTCATTTATACACCCGCTTGAGCTAATTCATCGGAAATCATAAAGCTTTTATCAGAAAGCCTTTATCAAATATAAAACCTGGTGACGGTTTAAGTTTACTTAGCAGTTCAGATATCTGGGTAAAGACGGGTTCCTTAGAGGATCGTCCAGTAGAAGCTTTACTGATAAAGTTAACTAATTGCAAACTGGGGTTTTGAGTTGAACCAGGTTCATTATAGAATAGTCATACCTATGAATTGTATCCGCATCGGTTTCAGAATGGTTTGGTAAGTTCTGAGGAGAAAGGCCCGTTGTTTAGCTACGATCCAATCCAAAATTTCCGTTTATCCAGTTCCAAAACCCATTTCCCAATACTCCAACCATGGTATTTGTCGGCTCTTGTTAGGTTCACAATATAAATTGATGTGACTGAACAAACAACAAAATAAAAATCGAAAAGCGATAGTAACGTACAATATCTCATACACACACGTCAAGACGGGAATGTATATCCCTTTTGCTGCCCAGTAACACAATTGCGTGGGTACGGCAAAAGTACCATGTCAAAAGTTTATGTTTGTATGTTTTTTGAACCAACTTACACATTTGTGTATTCCTGTCAATCTTATTTTCGTCCGAAAAAACACTATATTTATACACACAATTGTGTTGGTTTAAATCAAACGAAATTTTTTTATTAAAAACACCATTATTTATTTATTTATTTAACCAACAGTATTAATTTACATTTGGTATTTAAAATTAGGTTTATTAATATAAATCAAATTTGAATAAATTTTTTTTTTTTTAAAAACTCTTTTAAATATATCTCTGGACAAATTAAAATCGATCACGGTAGATGTATATAGTGATGAACTTGTAGAACAAACCAGTGGATGAAAAATATGCGATACACCTGGTGATTTGAGATGATGATCTTAAATGCTGCGTAGATGGCCGATTGATGAGTTGTAGAAACAGAAAAGAACACGAACTTGTATATTTTATTTATTTTAATGAACTTTAGATTTTAGAATTTTTACAATTATTGAATTTATTTGATTGTTTTAGATTTTAATTGCGTGTCTTCACTCTTCGCCAGATTACAGAGAATTGCATTCTTATAATTAATTTTCCAATATAGTTTTACAATTATATACGTTAATCTACTGTCAAATTCAAATTATATAATAAATGTAGATTGTTCAAATTTTTACTCTATAAATGTACTATTGCTAATATTAAGTAAAGTACTAGTACAAAATATACTATGTAGCTGCGGTTACATGGTTAAATACACTCATCGTACTACTACTCTAGTACAACATTAAATATTGACAATAATGACAGCTTGAGTTGTGTTTACAAAGTACATCGAATAGTAATGGAAAAGATAAGTATATAAATTAATTTTAACAATATAAATTATTAATGAACTTCTTAATTTTAGGTAACTAATTACTAATTGGATAATTTTACAATGTTGGGTAAGTAACAGTGAGGCATTTTCTTGTGTATGATATTAATTTTGTTTTTTTTTTTGTTTTTGTTTAGATAGCCAAATATGATGAAACCGCAATGGAATGTAAGCTGATCCGTAGTTTTAATACTGTCGATGGTAATCCGCCGTTATGTATGATCGGTAATGACAACAATAAATATAAATGTTAAATTTGTGTAAATTTCGCAACCAGTGGTGTTTTAATTTTTAATTGGTTCAACAGTAGATACATTATTAAATTCACGGCTAGAATTACAAACCGGGTCCGACTTACCAAAATTAGACCCTTGGAAGTGCCGATCCATCACTAAGCCTCGGTGTCTGAGAGATCTCACTGGGGCACGTATTGAAAACAAGGACAGTAGATGTGAAAAATCAATTCGGCCCATTTTACGTCGCGCACAAACATTGCGCAAGAAATTTGTCTTCGGACGAACAATGGTTCAATATTACCTCTCGAGGAAGTCGCCTTAAGGCAAACAACATAAATCGCTTCTGGATTGATCCTAAACGATTAGAAGAATTGCTATAGTACGGATTCCAGACAATTGACACATACTCCAAGTGCGATCGAACAAATAAAGCGGAGAGAACTTTAAGAGTGTATGGTTCATGAAAATCTTTAGAGAAACGGATTAAAAACCCTAACATTGAATTAGCCTTTTTAATACATCTGTCAATATGGTCCTTAAACGATAAATATCGTGAAAACAAAACCAAACAAAATTAAATCTAGAAAAGAATGAACTCGCTCTATCATAACGCCATTTAAAAACAAACTATTATCAGGTCCATAACGTCGTCTAGTAAAGCTCATAACTTTACATTTAGAAACGTTCAGGCAAAGTTTAATTCCTGTTGTAGATTTAGCAGATTGCGATCATTTCAAATCTTACAAAAGATTTTTACATCATCAGCGTAAACCAGAAACTTACAATGTTTGAAGCACCGCTTCACATCATCTATGAATGCAATAAATAATAGAGGTCTAATGTGGCTATCTTGTGGGACGCCAGACAAAACATTTATGTCTCTAGATAAAATTTTATTTAAACAAACTTTTCTTGTTCTGTTCGTCAAATATGAAAAGATCCACTTTAAAGGGTATCACATTTGTTGAGCTGTCCGAGTTTCTTTACCAATAAAACATGATTCATGAAAATGTTATGGAAAGCTTGGCTAAAATCAGTAAACACTACCTCAACATCCTGACCACTTTCTAATGCTAAGGTCAAAAAAGTTGTAAACAAAGCAAGATTTGTAACAATTGACCGTCCGGGGTAGAACCGATGCTGGTTTACTGAGATGGAATTTTTAGTTAAGAAGAAGATGCGGTCCTTGACCATCGATTCAAGTAATTTAGGAATAGCCGATAAGATAGAAATACCGCGGTAATTCTCGATATCCGTTCTCCGTCTACTCTTGAAAAATGGTTTAATGAAACTGGATTTCCAAATTGAAGGAAAAACTCCACTCTTCAAACTTAAATTAAAAATGTCAGCGGCTGAGCACACTTTTTCAACAGAAGCGGCTGAATATGCCCGGGCCACAACTCATATTCACATTAACATTCAACAGAGCGTGCAGAACGTCATCTGTAGTAAACTGAAATATAATGTTTGGATTATTACTAAAAACAAGTTCGTCATTCCCTCTCGAAGGCGGGATATATACATTTTCAAAAAATGCTGCATCGATTCGATCTCGGCAATATATAAATTATACAAGAAACGTTTTCAAATTTTAAATTGAGATCTGAGAGCGTTAAATATTTCATAATTTACGACGGATGGGTTTAATTTATATTTTTTATGAGCTTTAGATTTCCGATTTTTAATGCTGATCCTTTAATACATTACATACTATGGTTTTATGTTGAGACGGTTGTTTTGTTATATTTTTGAAGGCTCTTCCTTCCTCAGTCCTCAGTTTTTTTTTGTGTTGTGGGTTGGTGATGTATAGTTGGTGTGTAGTTGGTGATGTAAAATACCTGGGAATTACCAGAGAAAGTAAACAAAAAAAAACCGGGCGATCGTGGGGATTACTTGGATACACGTACAACCGAGATACACAAGTTATTTTTTTTTTGGTTAAAAATATAAAAGAGGGTGTCGTGCGCGCCCAACATTGATGACCGCCATCATAAAATTAAATATTTGTTATTCGCCTATTTATAAGAGCGCTTGATTTGTTTTCTTATATGAGTTCATTGAGCGCGGAAAACAAGGTATGATTGGATCGAGTGACTGGAATACAATAAACGTCAAGTGAGGTGTGGAGGAGGTGCTGGATAGGGCCGAGGGTGCTCAAATATTTATCGGCATAAATATTCATAATGGTGCAACGGTTTCGAGTGCAAGTGAACCGAGGAGGAGGTGAAGTAAAGGACCGATAACATTAGAGTGGCGTACAGGTACTAACAACAGTCAGTTTTTCTCCCCTGAACATCCACACCAGAGTGGACTGCTCGACTGAGCAAGCGAAGGGCATCCACATACGTACCAGCAGGCCCTCTGGCTTTCCAGAGTTGCGTACAACAGCTTTTAATTGTATTTAGCCTGCAGGGAGGGAAACTCGACGCCGCCTACGCCTAACGCTATCCATTCACAATTATTGTACTTACCATATTGCTTTTATTTCCTCATTTTTTCTACCTTATCATCGCCAAACACACGGTTATAACATAACGAAACAACAAATAACCGGAACTACAACCAATTCAACCGACCCAGGACAAAATAAGAAAAACTGTATAAGCGAAGTTTTCCTACGAATACAGAATATTTTTTGTAATAGGCCATAGGGCCGGAATTTAATGTTTTTATATATACAGGTCTGTCCTGTTTTGGTACAGCTTAAGGTAGATCTGTTAGCGCATTATATAGTCCTGCCGGAGAAACAACGATCAAAATTTTCAACGTGTGTGTCCCTTTGTGATGAGAGTAGATGCACGTCCTACAAGTCAGACATCAAAATGTTAATTCAAATTTCTGTACAATCAAGAACGATCCTTATACGTTGAGAAAACTTCTTAAAACACAGAGATAAATTATTTGCATTATGTTCCTTTAATTGCCAAAGAATAAGTTTCTTTATTGCTTTTTCTTAAAATTATAAAAATTATTATTTTAGTTAGGCGTGTGTCCGCAAAATAAAGTTTAGCTGTTTTATTTGTTACTTCAAAATCAATGACAAGATCTGCAAATAACTAGCTTGATTTCAGTTTATGCATAGTTAGGAGTAATAATTACTCATCGACGTGGTGCACTTCTTCTCCTTTCTCACCCTGAGTTGGAATCCTTGTCTTGGTATAGAGCTTTGCATCGGTGTTCAATAGTGAAGTTATATCAAATGTGCCTCGAAAATTAGCTTGATTACATTTATCTCGATTATCTAGAATACATCCGGTACAGCTGCATCAAAAAATATTTGGGACGGGAATTCAATTTGAGCCTCTTAAATACCAGATTGAGATTCTTGAAACGCAAAGCTAAAATTAAATTTTATTAAATAATAAATAAATATTTTTTATTGATAATTCTGATATTGTAACAAACCTAGTTGTTTCAGAAATTGCTGCAGTTGTTTTCATCAAACGATTTGCTCTTGTCTTGACATAAGCAGATTTTTTGAAAATGATGACCTCGGCAAATTTTCAGTTAAAAACGCACTAGGAACCAATTTAACTGTAAAACAATTTATTTGGTGAATGAAGCAGCCTTAAAAGAAATTTTTCTTGAAAATGGCGACTACATACAAGAAATTTTTTGGGAAATTTCTTTCTCATTTTCAATGCGTTTTGCCATTTTATTAACTCCCATCGTGATTCTACTTCTACTGGAATGCGGTGCATATAAATTTTTATTAATCTTTGAAATACACTGAGGTAGTCTACAATAATTTAACGATACTCGTGAACGTTTAGCCTATCACTATTATCCATTATGTTTTTGAATATAATATTTAATATGATTTAATCAATTAAATGACAACAAATTATTCTCTAGTTTTTCACTTTTATTCACTTCAATCAATTTCTATTCGTGCTTTTTAAATTATGAAACAATAAGCGCATTGATTTATCAAATCAAAATATTGAAATGTTAAAATTTACATGGAATAACCATTTATAATTAATGTTACCGGTGGCAGAGTCCAATCGTCAATACGTAAGTAATGAAAGAACAAATAGTTACCGTATATTGTTTGGTTAATTTTGAATCAAGCGGAAAACTTGTTTAGATGTATAAATCAAAAGCTGCTTCTTAAAGCACAAAGTACATATGTACAACTAGCAAAGTCGACTAATCAAAAAAGCTCGCTAGAAAATTTCGGAGTAGCCTCAAACCAGAGCCATCCATAATTTAAAAAAAAATGTTATATTAAAATGAGAGCTTTAAATAGACATGAAGTTAGTCTGAGTTAAGTTACTATAAGAAACCATTGTAATTGGAAAAGAACAATACCATGTAGTCGTACTACTAGCGAATTATTGCGAAGCGTACGAAATTTGATTATTTCACATTTCCATCTATATTCCATTTTAACAAATTACTTTTTCTTATTCACGAATTTTTATATAATACTATGCTTTTTCAATTGTAATGGTGGTATTGAGATTGTTCAGTATATTGGTCTATTTCCGCACTCTAATCGACACTTACTTATACACAATCAACTTCCTAACAACCCCATATATTTCTTTTATTATCCGGTTATATGAACTCAATCTATATCGTGTGAATATACAGTAGCGTTTTATTGCTCGGCAGAAAAAATATAGCTGATGAGATTCCAGTCTAGAGGAAACATTTTTAGCTGGAGACCTAACGATTGTTAATTCGTTAAAGAAGTTAAACTAAAAAAATCGTGCAGACGAGTTATATTTACATTCTACACTGGACCGAGAAAATATTGCAACACACAAAGTCTACCTAACTTTGAATATAATTTTCAATTAGGTCATAAATTTGATTTGAATGGGTTTTGATGTATTTTGACGGATAATTGCACACTTTCTTACTGAGTGTTATAAAAAGGCAAAGGTAACATTAAACCACCCACCCTCATATACCAAAAAAGTCGTTACTGCCTTTTCCGAATATCTTCTTATATCAAGTTTGATTTCTATCACGAAATAATCCATTTGTGGTTATCAGTATACCAGAAAGGCTTCGATCATAGAGCCTTTACAGTCTCCGATTTGCGTTGCTCGCACACTACTGATATCATACTGATATGTCTTCTAAAATTTCTTTAACGTTTGATGATCATTTTTTAAAGGGAAAACTCCTGATTGAATCGGTTAAATATATTTTGTAAGGTTATGGCTCCCCTAACGTTTCTGCTCCAGACATTAAATCGATAACAATAAAATCTTTTAATGCTTTCTCTGTTGCTTTTCATCCTTAATCAGCTGTTGCAATATCTTCATTTTCTCGACGACCACCATAAAAGCATATTTATACTTGCACCATCTGAACAAAATAGATATTTGGTTATTCTGCTGCACAGGTTACAAACTGTCTGCTACTTCGTGGTTCGTTGCCCCATTCCACACAGCATTGTGTGATAAACTAAGAACTTTCTGGTTTAATTCAATCTCTTTTCTATACTTCTGGAAACAACTTTTATTTGACCCAATCTTTTTATTCTTTTTAAAATTCTTTTTCATTTGACATAAGCGAGCGATTGCAATTACCCGTGGATTAGGCCTAGACGTTTCTTTGATTTTGCTAAAATGAAACCTGGACTACGTGTCGGTCATCTTTTTGATGAACTATAGTTTTTCAAACTATCCCTCACACATCTCCTGTTCTGTTTGTATACGTTTCCTGCTAAAATCTGCTCTATTTCCATTCAAAATTTCAACATATTTTGAAGGAGTGGTTTTCACATATTTTGGAGGAGTTGTTTTTCTTTTCAACCTATGTAAGCCGTTGCACAGAATATTCGATGAATAATGATGCCTGCGAACCTGGGTCAATGAGAACCCCAAGTATATATTAACTACCACCGCAATAGCAAGAAACATGATCTTTCCCCAAGTGTCTCCCAAGTATGTTTGGTGGTATCCATTAATGACATTCATTGATTACATTACATATTCGTTTCTTGCGCATACTTTAGGTTCTCTGAATGAAGCAGTGTATATCATATTTTGCAAATACCACAACCAGCTTTTTTTGAGTATCTACGTTTATGCCGCTACACATAAATAATTAAGCAGTACTGGTTAACCTTTATAAGGTCGCCACGTTCCTTAACGTCCATTCCTCTACATTTTGAACAGACTAAAATTGCATGGCTGCCTAAGCAATTTCAACAGACTTGCGGTTTGCTTTCCTTCTTGGATGAATGAAATGGATTAAATTCTATCTTTCCTTGTTTTGGCAATACAGTTACTGGATGACATTTCTCGATCTTTCTGCCATAGTTAATTGCTTTAAAGCTTGGAGACGGGCTTCCAGAAATGAATATAAAATGTCAAAGGTTGGAAGCCCTTTTGGATTGAATAGTGTCTATACAAATAACCTCTGGCTTTCTGTATCACATTTTTGAAGAGTGTTGGAAACTACTCCCCCCCCCCCACCCTTCCTTCTCTCTATAGATTGTTCATTTAATGTACTAATTCCTGAAATAGTTTCTGCATGAACTTTTGGTGTTATTTAATTTTATTAGATTCCTGGCCAAATGACGCTATAGTTGAGCTGCATCAGCAGCTGTATAACTTTTTAAAAATTTGATCATTTCGATATCGATTGTTTTTAAGAATCAAACGTTCATATTATATATGTCTTGGAATTGGGTCATTCATGATATTTTCTATGAAACACTGGCAAATTAATTTTAGCCAATTTTATGTTGCCTTCTCCTTGTTCTGATACGATTCCGTCTCGGTATTTGAGGTATGAATTGAATTAATTATTCGCTGATGTTGTTGGTAAAATATTCCATTTTTAATTCATCATCTGCAGACTGCAGCGTTGATAGCAATGGAAATCTTGTAAATCTATGCCATAATAATATGCCCCCTTCTCCACCCCCCCCCCCCCCCCCCCCCCCCGTTAAACCCTGATTTGGATGCGTTGCCTCTTGTATCTCATTGAGATGGTTGTGGACAAACACCGTCCTTAATTATTGGAATAGTGAATTTGCTCGTTTTGCAATTTCCTGTTGGCTCCCTTTTATGCTCTCTGGACCCGCTGTTTTATTTGACTTTGTATCGTTAATTTGTTTCATTATCGGACCGAACAATTTTTTTAAGTATATGAGTGCTGCAAATATTCCTTTTCTTAGATTATTTCGGAATGTCTGTATTGAAACGCCAGCCATATGATATGAATTCAAGGTCGTATTTATTAAGCTTTTATAAGTTGAAGTTTTCAACGCTGCTCTATTACAGAACTATTAATTTTAAACCGCAATTCTTCTTGGAACTACGTCAGCAGATCCATTTTAGTTGGCTCTTTAGTAAGGCTCATAACGTTCTTTATGATGGTTGTGAATTTATTTTATTACAGGTCTGGATTATCATCTTTATGATAACTATATATGATATCCTTCCAATGCTATAGGTTAATACCAAGTAAATATTATCAATTAGAAGAAATGTGCGCCCATCCACTCAAAGAAATTTCAAATGAACTCCTTCTAAACGGCTAGACTGATTTTGATGAATTATTGTGTGTATTTGAGTAAGTTCCTGGATGGTTTAGATTAACAATAATTGCACCCGGTAGGTGGCACTGCAATCGGGTTCTAGAAATTTTTTGTTTTTTGACGAATTTTTTTAAATTTTTTTTTTTAGATTTTTCGCATATCCAATCATATAACCCCACAATTTCACCACCCCACTACCACCTAACCTGTATATATATATTTAATTTTTCTGTACGTGTGTTCTAATTTAAAATTTGTTATTTCGTTTATTTACATTTTTTCGGGTCTCTCCAAAGTTGTTTATATTTTATATGAATCTATTTTCGTTTAAAAAAAAAAAAAAATTACTATTTTCTTCCTCTCTTTCAGTATCCACGATATTTTTTTTACTTCTATTGGGTGAGAAAAGAAAGAATAAAGTTAAAATATTAATTCTTACTTTTGTAAATGTAAAAATAACAAAGTCAAATTCGCTCATAGACTGTACGTCATTTTCAGTATAGGCAAAAATTACTAATGACGTACATTGAACGAATTAAGCTTGATTATATTATCGATATTCATATTTAAGATATTTAATTATCTGGAGTGTTCTAAAACCACCAATTTTACTAATTTAACGGATTGAAATATGGATATATTTTTAGTTCAGTATCGAAATTATTCGAGTACTGCCGACATTTTTGAGATAATTTTCTATATTAGACAACCCATGCCAAAAACCAGTTTGGAAGGAATCTGCGTTCTGTTTATGGTTCCTGTTGCCGTTCGTTCCTTATATACCATTAAACAAATATTTGGATCCGTTTTAATTCCACGCAGACATTTTTCGAGTTCATCTGTTAACTTTCATGCGCTTTTCGATATTACAAAAACTCAAGAGCCTCCAATATCCATTATTTAAAAAATCGGAGTCCTTGAGGGTTCTGAATGCCCATTTTTCAACATTTACCCACTAAAACGTTAAATTTCAATCCACTTGACAATATGATAATGCTAGTGTTAAACACTTTTAATACAAATATTACAACAATAGGCTGTGAACAAGGCACAAATATAGACGCATTAAAGCTCTATTATATAAGTACAAAAATACTAAACCTAATTTTTCAATTGTTTTTTATTATCTATCCTAATCTATATTGCTATTCTAATATTTTATGTTATACTCACGTTTTATACAATTTTTTATACTATTTATGTACAAATTTGTCGTTTTTTATTAAAATAAATAAATTAAATATTGAGTTTAATGTTCAAAAAAACATTTTTTTCTATCATTAAGAATATTATTATATGGATTTATAACTATAGAGCAAATAAATTTGTTCCACACGCAAAACTTTTCTATTCATAAAGTACACATTATATTTGTTAACAACAAACAATGTTACCTATATAGAAATAAAAAAATAAAAATAAAATAAAGCTTTTGGTGTTATTGTTACATGATGATATAGAAATACTCGTAGATAGGGGGGTGGTAACATAAAAAAATACTCAAAACCACTCTGAAGTAGGGTATCGACAAGGATGTACAGTTTATACCTGGATAATTTTATGGATTTATAAATGAGATCTTACGTAAAGCTTTTTAAAGACATAAAGTTTTATTTTAAATTGTAAAATGTATAAAACTCGACTTTTGTACTCAACGTAGCAGTAATAAAAATATTACAGTGTCTATAAAACTATAAATACCGATTTATAAATAACTAAATAATGGACATAAAAGCTTGAATGATTGCTTAAAAACAAAACGGTGAAATCGACAAGTATATAGTTAAATTTAAAAATGTAATCACGATATTTGAAAAAAAATATTTTTTTTTTATATAATTTACTGCAAGTTTCGTGTGAATTTAGTACCCATGCTTATGTATAATTAAATTTTGTAATTTAAAAGCCATTTTGCGTTCGATAGTAGTATAGTGTAACTGAAAATTAGTGACATTTTTACCAGTTCAAGACAATGACTAACTGACATATATTCTAAACTATATGCAAAGTTTAAACATATCCGAGTACATTATGTCTCACGAAAACATTAAAAAATTTTTGTGGCAACCGTCACAAATTTAGAAGTTTGTTGTAACATGTACTAAAACCAACAACAACGTTTCCTGTTTATAATTAAATTTTACAGTGTTTTATATACCTTCTTGAGATATTTCTAACAGATTGCTATGGCTGAAATGTTCGCTTTAAACTAGACTCAATCCAATTAAAAAACACGTATTTTTTTGCTTTAAACATATTTCACTTTCATTCTCTTAGATTTTCTGGAAAGTTCATGTTTTAAAATTGGATTGGATCTAAAAATTTAAACGCTCACTCAAGCCATAGTAATCTCCATAGATAGAACTTGGGACAAAGCAGTTTACGCTATTCATCTTTGAATATTACAACCTGTATGCAAACATAGATTTCAGCCTTTGTAAAATTGTACGATATTTTGCAAACGGCAATGCAATTTAAGTTTTAGCTAATGATTTGGCGAATATTTTATTTCATCATTATCATTTTAAATTTTCAGCCAATAAAAGCGAGCTTTTATACAATACAATTTTTGGTCATGTTCACAAAGGTTTATTTATTTATTTAAATATGAAAGGAAATCGATTTAGTACATTGCAATTATGATTTCTAATTAACAAAAGTAAAAAATATATTAACAAAAAAGAGAACAAAAAAATTAAATCTAAAAATAGAATTTTAAAAATAGAAAATAAGAAAAAATTAATCTATTCACACTTAGATTGTAAATAAATAAGAATTATAAATAAAACAATTATTTAAATTAACAATTAGTAGAAAATACGATTTTAACTTTTTTTTAAAACTGGTTTTTGATAAATTAAAATCAAATTGATCAATTACGGCATTGAAAGATTTTGCAGATCGATTAATGGGATTGTTGTCGCCATAGTTGGTTGGATGGTTTTCAAGCGCCAAAATTGATGATTACGCAAAGTCCTGCTTGGGACATTTATGGATATGTTTTCCAGGATGAAGGATGAATCAATGTGGCCGAGAAGGACATTTCCGATAAAAGCTGCATCCAGAAGTAGACGCCTGTTTTCAAGCGTGCACATGTTATATTCTTTGCACCTTGAAGAGTAAGGAGGTAAACGAGCCACATTTTCGTAGAATGGTATGTTGTAATCATAATTCCAGCCAGTTTTCTTCAACAGGAGTATAAGAATTTTTTTTGTATGCTTTCGATTCTGTTCAAGTACACAGCGTAAGAGGGGCTCCAAACCGTTACAGCATACTCTACTTGAGATCTTACATAAGCGTAATATAATGTGCGTATAGTATGTATATCTGTGAATTCCCCAGTCCACCGCTTGACAAAGCCAAACATGTAGTTAGCTTTAGCAATACAATTATCTATATGACGGTTAAAACTAACGTTTTCAACAAATGTGACTCCTAGATCAATAATCTCACGTACTCTTGGAACTTCCGCACCATTTATTTTATATGCCAAAGTTATTGGATATTTTTTCCGATGAAACGACATAATTTTACATTTGGTAATATTGAGGTGTAATGAATTTCGGACCCACCACTCACTAAGTCTGTTGAGGTCATCCTGCAGTTTATCAACATCATGCTCATGTTTAATTGTGTGAAAAATTTTAACATCACCAGCAAATATTAGAACATTTGAGTATTTGATTATCTTGGCTATTCTGTCGATGAATACAATAAAATCCAGGGCCCAATATGCGATCCTTGAGGGACACCAGAGGTCACTTTGATAACATTGGATTTATCATTCCCAATTAATACATATTGCAGTCGGTTTGTCAGATACAATTTGAACCAATTAATAAATTCTGTTGAAAACCCGAATTCGCGCAGACTTTGGAGTGCTTTGAGGACATCTACTTGATGATGATTTTTTACCTCATTTAACACTTTGTAGGTAAATTCGACCAGATTGGTAGATGTCGATCTTCCAGGCATGAGCCCGTGTTGCGGTAAGTAGAGATGTGACGTATCAATGTAGATTTAAAAGCATTGCACACAATCAGCTCAAATAACATGAGACATCCTCTCTCTTACCCGATTTGAAGATAGGTGTTATTTTCGAAATTTTCCATTTATCAGGAAACACGGCTGTAGTTATCGATTGGTTGAAGAGTTTGCAGAGTGGATTTGTGAAGCTTCTCGCAAACCTTTTTAATATAAAGGCGGGTATATCATCCTGTCCACATCCATCTCCAAATTCTTTTAAGGCTGATATAACATTCTCTACATGTATGACAGGGGTAATAATAGAAGTATTGCTGTTGCCTATTTTATCAGTGTATTCTATATTATCACAAGGGCTATACACTGATTGGAAAAATGCTGCAAACATGTCTGCTATCACTTTTGCGTCCGAAGAGCTGGTATTATTATAAGTCATATTGGATGGATATCCCTCGATTTCCCGTTTGGATCGAAAGTATTTCCAAAATTCTTTAGGATTTGATTTAATTTTTGTTTCAATACTTGCAAGGTAAGACCTGTACTTACAATTGAAATAGACGTCAAATTCATCACTGCGCTGTACAAAAGCTAGCTTGTCGGTTTCCAATCGAGATTTCATCATTTTAGTATATGCTTCGCATATTCGGTTTTTTAAATTGGTTAGCAGGTCATCGAACCACGGAGGATGAGTTTTCGGTGCTTTATTGTAAAAAGGCACATGGAGTTCAAAGCCTTGGTAAATGAAGTCATAAAATTTATCAACATTTTCGTTAACATTGTCAAGATTTAAAGTTAGATCCCAATTTGCTGCTTCTGAATAATTCTGCAGACCGGCGTAATTTGCCTTCTTGAAGTTAAATTTCATTCTTGGAAGGTGCTCAGATTTCTTTCGGTTACAGTAGGTTGTATCAAATACAATGTCCAAAGGTTTGTGGTTGATATCGTTTACAACAAATGAATTCATTGGTTCAGTTACTTTGAAAGCATCCTCCTCAGTAGTGAATACCAGATCCAGAAACCTATCAATGCTATTAGCAATCATATTAATTTGGTTGAGGTTAAAACCAAGCATGGCATCGACGAATAGGGACTTTGCATCGCTATTGATATTACATGGAAGAATGTAAACTCCATGTCATGTTTCCAGTATATATTCCAGTATAAGAACTCCTTATATTCCAGTATAAGAACAACATCCGATGAATTAGATGTTTTAAAGACTTCATCAATTGCATGGATGCAGCTGGCGTAGCAGTCGCAATTTGACCGAGGCGGTATATACACTGTATATATAAATAGATATCGTTTGCCTATTTTTATCTTCGCACAAATCTGCTCAAGTCTTGATGGAACTATGTAACAGGAGAACTTTCTAGATTAGAATGTACAGCTATCAATACGCCACCGCCTACCTCCTTCGTACTCGTTTCAGGAGTGCGATCACATCTGTAAACAATATAATTCTGCCCAAAGAATTCTGTACTATGAATACCTGGGTTGAGATTACTTTCCCCAACTATATATATAGGGTAGTTTGTTTGATGAACAAATTGATAGAATTTGGATGCTTTTGATGCCATTTTATTTACATTCTGATAAAAAATTGTACTCACAACTTTGCCTGAACTTTTACACGGTTTTGTAGATGGTTTGGTAGTATTTGGTGATCCATAAATAGCAGGACAACTGTTGTTAAAATGGCGCGCCTTCATCACTAACAAATGGAGTAGATCATCTGCTACATGTGCGAAATATTTAAATGAGCACGTGTGCCTCGATATTGCATCTATTGCGTGTGGTAAACTACTGAAAAGTTTAAAGCTTGTGCCTCATGAATAGTTAAGACTTTACTAGAAGATGGTAAGGTAAGCTGGTCCATTAATAAGCGCTTATCTGCCTTGGTAAAAGTTAGATAATATGTATTATCAATTACAGGCAAGGATGATAAATCAGGTGGTAGTTTGAAGAATCCCATTGATACCTCTATAGGGTTTTTGGTACTGATATGAGGATAATATTCTTTTAGTGCTAATGTAACATCAACAGGACATCTAAATGTAATGTTTAGCTGATCTGAATTCGTAATAAATTTATTAGCGCATCGTAAAATTGAATATTAACATGGTGCAATCTGTCGATGAATGGAATTTGATTTTTATCCCCAAGAAGATATATTTTTGAACATTTACTGAGCATGACCACCAGTCCAATATAACCTGCATGTGTCATCATATATTCATCAATAAACACTGAGTCATAACGTCGGGTTCCATTAATTAGGTATGAAGAAATCGTTTTATAGTTAAGTTCAATTTTGTTGAAATCCATCTTCTCCTTAATACAACGGGTGGCAACTATAGATTTGAGATCAGCAAGACCTTCCTTAGTGGCACATAAGACCAGATCATAGCCTAGTTTGTGATTGTTTATGATCCATGTAGATTTTCCACAGCCTGGAACACCCTGGACACCAGTAACGATAGGTCGCATGATGTTGTCTATTGCATAGATATGTTGTAAATTTGAATATGTCAAGAGATCGAGCATAATTGCAGTGCCAGCGGAGAAGAAAATATATCTTTGAGATGTCAAAAAAGAGCTTGTGGACCCACAATATTTTTTTTTTTTATTTTTTTTTATTTTTTTATTATTTTCCAAAACAGAGGATGTCAAACGGAAAATACAATTTTAAAATACAAAAAAACTTAAAAATAGCAATGAAATGATTTTTTTTCTCTCCTTTCTCTCTCAAAAATTAAATAAACATAATACTAAAATCAATAAAATAATTGAATAAAAAACAGACAACAACAACAACATCCCGGGAACAACAACACACAAACCAGTCAAATAGATCTAGGTACATAATATATTACATATTCAAGATTCTGCCACTCACACAACAGCCTGAAGACATGAAGCAATATATGTAATTTAATAATTTATGATATGATATTGTGATCACGGTCATATTCTCTACAAAATTCATCATATAAGAGGGCCTTTATAGATTTTTTAAAGCAGCCAACACTCATTTTTTTAATAATCGCAGACAAATCATTGTATAACAATATACCCCTATAAAATACACTATCCATTGCAGCATCAAAAGTGAAGTTTGGAGGACGATATAGATCACATGACCTACTCGGACGGTTAGTTATAGACATATTCGTCACGAGAAAATTTGATGATCTAACCAACAAGTTTTCAATTTTGAATATTAAGAACATGTATTCGTATTCGATTAACTTAGTAAATGGGAGAAGGTCAGCACTATACAACGATTTTGTGGGAGTTAATCTTGGTAAACTAAAAATTGCATTTAACTAGGTGATCGCCATCAAAACCAAACTGATGAATAATTGTAGGTTCCTCAAGATATCTGTTGTTTAGATTGTCAAATACGAAGATGTGCAATGATAATAAAGATGAGGAGGCGAACGGCATCAAATGGATGTATTTGCTGTAGTAGTGTTGGAGGTGACTTTTAATGATACTGTCAGAATGTTTAATATAAAACATTATTTCCATAACAGAGTTCTTATAGTAGGAATCTGAGCTAGTATCAGCATAGCATGAAGGAGATGAAACTGGCACATTGTTCTTAATGGCAGACTTCAAAAATCTGGAAGGCTCACCAGTGATCCAACGAGACGACAAAGCTCTTTCAAAAGATGTTGACATCTTTAACGGTATATTAAGAACCCATTTGATATTGGAGCATGAACAGTTGGAGATGTAATCCAGAGCCAGTTTAAGTTTATCTACGAAGCAATTGATGTCAAGCGTGATGACAAATGATTCCTGCTTATGTTGTAAATATGACTTTAATGTATCTAACACATAGATTAAATCAGTGCAGTTGATACGCAAATCGTAACAGAAGAACATGGTAAATAATTCCCCTTAATCCAATTGGTAATTTGAGGTTCAGCATAATCAAATGATTGAGGAGAAATCCGTTGAATGAAATCATATCCATTTGTGAAATCCTCATGATAGATAGATTTGCCGCCCTTTTTTGGAAGTAACTTGGTTTTTATACATTTGAGGAATGATTTGTTCGTTGATTGTGTTGACACAGCTTCCTCCTCAGTCTGAGTTTCAACGTGATTGGGTTTGCTATTGCTCTTCTGATAACGATCGTTTATCTATTCTTTGGTGCATGAAAAGTACCTTAAGCCGCCATTAACATCACAAAGTGTATCAATTAATTTAGTAGAGGTTACTGGTTGTGTTAAATATGATGATTTATCTGCCGTACGGACAATAGTAGAGAGTACACCATTAGTACCGTAGGTAGTGTTATTTTTTAGATCTTTGCTAGCCGTCAAGTGGTTTGTCTGGTTGGCCCCGAAAAGCGAAAATAATTACTTTTTCGAGCAAATTCAAACTCTTTAATAAATATGCCAGACGGCCAAAGTTAAGAGTTTAATATGGTGGTAAATATTTCGTCTTCAACACTGAAACGATAGGATACATATTCATACTGGCCTCTGTTTTTAGCCTTTGGAACCATTCTGATTGCATTAACCGTTTTAAGCTGGAAATTATCATTTAAAAAGCCTTTGAATAGTTCATCAGTAACAGATGAGTGTATCCTACTAATAAAAATCCATCGTCTTGGTTTAACAACGCTGATTGGGTTAATGTGGTTTGTACCAATCGGCGAGGACGAACAATCCGAAATGGATGTTGATTCAGTCGAAGATAACGTCGAAATTTGTGGTGGTGGAATAAAATGATGGCGTTATTCACCACGGTATCATCTTGGGGTAACCCCATATATATAACTCCTGCTTGTTGATTATTAACCTCCAGGATAGATAACTTTCCGCGCGATCACGTTACTGGTCGTTCATTAATATTGCTGACATGGTTATCAGTGGTCACTATATCACAATTTAGTTGAATACTATTTAATTGGGGGTTTAACACAGAACCTAACTTATCGATCTTATTCGAAAGTTCCTCGATTTTAAGAAATAGAACTTGCACATTTCGATCACAATCAGGGCAGAACCATGAAACCCCGTTTGCATTTATAATCGCATTTTTAAAGGTAGTTAATGATCTAGATTTAATGCCAGCACATGTATAATGCGCTATATGATCACAAAAAATTCCAGTTTAGTATATATGTATATAATTTTATGTACAAAACAACGATTAAATAAAACAAAAACCACTAATTTTCCAAAACTGTCATTTGTTTTATTTTGGGGTCAAAATTATTTGGGTACTGCTTTTAATTTAAAATAATTTTTTATTATAGAATGCTCAGGAGAAGCCACAATATTTACGTTTTTTTTCGGAAAATCAGAGTTAATTAAGGATTTCTCTTGGCTAATATTTTAATATGTTGCATTCAACAAAAATTTGCGTTCGTTTTAATTCCATGTCCAGATTATTCGAGCGGGAACAACAATTCAACATTAAAATCAAACATTCAATGGGCGCTTTCAGGACATCCACCAGTTGGGAACATGTTTAGTAAAATTGCGGCCAACGTTATGCAAATGTTTAGCAGTGTGAAATTTTCAAAACAAATTGGCGATGATTTCACTAATAATGAAAGGTGGCCTGAAAGAGGCTAATGAAACATTCAACAAAAATTTGCGTACAGTACACCAATTCCGGTTTTGCGGGATAATATAGTACGGAATGAAATTTTCATTTATCTCACATTTCGTTTTTCCGCATTATATTGTAATTCCATTCCGCAATTTCGTATTCTTATTGTTTTTGCGATAAATCGGTTTTAGAACATAGGTTCTAAATCGAGAACAAAACGTTAAGAGTGTAATATCTTTCTGCCAGTATTATTTTGTTCTTTGGTTTGTGCGCTTCGATTTTTGTGTTTACATTGAAATTGATTAAAACATAAACAAATTTCCAATATTTGTGTGGGTAACTGCAGCAGGGAAACATTCGAATTTCAAAATGAAACTTAGAATACCGATTAAGCCCAATTGTGCTAATTAGCGCTCACGGGGAAAAAATATTGCTAGTCCAGTGGCCCTATTCTGGCTTTCCCCGGGAATTGGGAATTGGGAAAAAATATTGTGATAATTCCCAACTACAATAGTTCCCAAATTTTTATTTCATATTTCCCAAAAGTGTATTCTGCCAATTTGGGAATAATTTCCCCTTCAAAAATTTCTGTTTCAAATGTTCGTCACTAATAATCTAGTATCGTCTATATTTTGACATTAAAGAAAAACAAATTTTGTCAACATAATTAAAGCTATTCTAATATATATAAAAATATTAATATTTGGTAATTTAAATTTTAATATTACATTTAGTTATTAGTATACCAATTTTTTTTTTGTATTTCGCACAAAATTAAATTATTAATTAGTGATTTAATGTGAAAAAAAATAAATATATAATGGCCCGACGCCTAATGGAGCATTTAGATAATGATGAGCAAGGAAGACGCGGTAACTTGCGTATAATACGAAAGCACTTACGGGATACAGCCAACCCCTTTGAAATTACTGAAACGGAGTTTATAAGCATTTATAGAATGCCCCAGCAATTGGTATTTCAATTAAAACAACAAGTAGAAAATTATATGGAAACCACAACTATACCAAAAGAAATCCGGATACTAGTTGCTCTTGGATTTTTAGCAGAAGGTACAATATTATCTATATTATTTTGATATATATTAACAATAAAACTTATTTCTTATTCAAATGTTTAAAATCATATAGGTACTTTCCAGAAAAGAGTCGGGATGAACTACCTCAACTGTGTGTCGCAAAGCGTTGTCAGTCGTTCGATAATTGAGTTCTGTAAAATATGTGACGAACATTTAATGTCCAATTATATTTATAAAATTTCCACAAACATCAATGGAAATAAACCATATTAAAATACAGTAAGTTTTAATATTTTATTAAACATATTATTCGGTAATGTACTAATTTTTGTACTTTCCATTTAAGATTTTTTGAAAAGTTTAATTTGCCGGGAATAATTGGGTATATTGACTGTACGCACGTCTCCATGTTCAGACCAGCGCCAATAATCGAGCATGTTTACTTGAATCGACACCACTATCACTCGAAAAATGTGCAATTGGTATTTAGTTCAAATACACTGTTATTTTTAATTAAGCATTAAAATTAAATTTAAATTTTTTTAGATTTGTGATTCAAACCTTAAAATTTTAAACGTAAACGCTTCGTACGGGGTTCAAACCACGACGCCACTATTTGGAAAAAATCATTAATTAAGGCATTTCTACACAACAAGTACGATGAAGGTTCATCACAGAATACGTATTTATTAGGTACAGTTTGAATTTAAATTCAACATTTTATTTTAAACTTAATACAAAATCACAATAGCTATTCTTAAATTATTCAAATAATTCATGTATCACAAAATCCCAAGTTAACAAAATATAATATAAAGTTCAGTATATATATATATATATATATATATATATATATATATATATATATATATATATATATATACATTGTATACAATGATTAATGTATGTATGTACATATTTACATTTAATGTATATAATATTCCATATGTATGTATATAAATTCATAAAAATATTTCATATTTTAAAATATCACAAATCTCAATTTTTATCATTTTATAAAAATATTTCACTATTTATCTTTTTATTTTCTTATAAGTTGCTCAATTATTCTTCCAAAAATTTTTGTTCGAGGTACTCGTCAACGATAATATTTTGTGTGTGTTGCACTTCAACTAAATTTACGGCGTGATAATTTTGTCTGAAATTTAAATATGTATATTATTATGATTTATTGCAATATTAATGTTTATTTTTTGTAGAAGATTCCGGCTATCCACTTCAACCCTGGCTAATGATGCCCATACAAAGCCCAACTACAGAAGGCGAACAGAGGTATAACTCCAGACATAGGTCGATTTGAAATTGTATCGAGAGACTCAACGGAGTACTTAAGTCTAGATTTAGGTGCATGGCAAAAGATAGGTGTCTTAAATATTCTTCCTTTAAAATGGGGCTTATCGTAAACACATGTGCTACGACCACGATTTAGCTCAAGGTGACGAAACACAAGAGGAATCAGTGCTCGATGTTGATATATTTGAAAATTTAATCGATGAGCGGCTGTTGATAGCGGGTCGAGCAGTTAGGACGACAATAATTGAAAATTATCTTTCTAATTAAATTAAATAAATTTTTAATTTTAAACTTACGTTTTTAGTAACAACATTTTTTCTAATAATTCGTTTCTCTTCTCTGCCGCCGTAGCACGTCTTTCTTGCGCTTCCGCTATTCGCGTTAAATAGTTTGCTTTGGTTCGTTCGATATTGTTCGATTCCTTTATTAAGACGTCCCGTGTGACGCTGAGCCTAAAAGGAAAGGAAATAAAAAATATTTAAATAAGCATTTCTGTGCTTCTACGATTTATGCAGGGATTAAAAAACCTCTAACTCGTTTTGATCGTGTTGCCCTTATGGTGTCCAATTCATTTGGAGTTCCATTGGTACTGGAATTTTCCAGTTGTGTTATAGATTCATTTGTCACCTCTCGCATGACAGATGATGCCGCGGAGTGGCCATTAGACTGAAATTTATAAATAATGGAAAATCACACTTGGACCAAAAATATTATATAATAAAAATCGTATATTACTTGGGCTAGTGTTGGCATAGACAAGCCTCCTTCTCTATTACCGTTACCGGCACAAGACTCCGGCGAAATAATATCTAAAATTCGCTGATCCAGCGAATTAAGTTCAGCTGGCCGTCTGGAGCTAACCTCTAACCCTAGCCCCGTCCGGTTGTCATACTCCTTTGTTTCGCTCCACTGAGTCCGGGCGTATTTTCTTAAAATAAATAATAAAAAATTAATAAATGCATGGGTTTAAGGATATCTCGCGTATTATACTTCATATCCGTCCACGCTCTCTTCCACTTATCAGCGTTTTTATATGCTCTCCCAATGCCATTTAGTTTGGTTGCGACTTCTTCCCAACATTGTCTATTATTTTTTTTGCCGTCTGTTACTTGAAACCTACAGTTTACAAAGTTAACATGATTTAATAATATTGTATGAGGCACAAAAGCTGTACTATTAAGATCACCCACCTATCATTCGCCAAACCCGCATTATCCGCCATCATCGTAACCATTACTTCTTTTTGCTCTTTGGTTATATTTTTGCCATAAAACAACATAAATTTGAACTCGCTTATATATTATTTAATTAACATGTATTATTTACTTACTCTGTTAACACTTGCCATTATTTAAAATTTTATCGTAATAATATTACACTGATTTTAGTTTAAGTTTACTCAACGGAGGTACTCGTACTTTAAAACTTAAAAAAAATATCCTAAATTGTATATAAATAATCAATTTCCCACAAATTATGGAGGGAAAAATAAACGTCAAATCCGCTATAAATTGGAATTATTTTTTTCCAAATCAAAAAAATTCCCAATTTTCAGAATAGACTTTGGAGAAAAATAATTCCACACTGCTATAAAAATGTCAAAAATTCCCAATTCCCAATTACCGGGCAAAGCCAGAATAGGGCCACAGGAGCCGAAAAAACGTGAAAATAAAATTTAAATTTCGCCTGAAAGACGAAAAAAATAAAACCCAATTTCTAGAAAAAACCAGAAATAATTTAAGTCTAGTTTTAAAACTTGATAAAAGCAGCTCCACCGACGAAATTTGTGCTTATCATAGAAATATGATTTTCATAAATTTTCATTCATAAATTGAGGAAAAATAAACTTACATTGGTTCATTGGTTTTGTTAATTGGGGAATCATTGTTGTTCAACGGAATTGGACTGGTTTAGCACAAATTCAGCCACAAAATTTTTCGGATGGCAATGAACATACCTGATAGGAATATGCAATCAGAAGTGCCAACTTCATTGATTTGTAGAACATTTTTTGTCAGAAAATTGTTCATTCAACGGTCTTTGTTGTTCAACGGAATTGGACCAATTCTGGATTAGCACAAATTCAGCAACTATATTTTTCGGATGGCAATGATTATACCTGATAGGAATATACTATCTGAAATGCTTATTCTTTGAGTTTATAATAACTTATTTCATTTTTTAATTTGTTGTTCAACAAAAATATTATTGAACAGTATACATCTGTATTTTGTTTGTTCAATATAGTATTTTTTAGGGGCATGTTTGTTTTTCCTCAATTTATGAATGAAAATTTATGAAAATTATATTTCTATGGTAAGCACAAATTCCATCAGTTTAGCCGCCTTTTTAAACTTTTAAAATTAGGCTTAAATTATTTCTGGTTTTTTCTAGAAATTAGGTTTTATTTTTTTTGGTTATTTAGGTTTTATTTTGTGAAATGTTTTGAATTTTTTTTTATTACGTGAAATTTTTTTATGCGGTCCCTATTCACGACATAAAAAAAAACTTTAAATGTGTTGCGAAAATTATTTTTTATACGTACTCGTGAAGTTTCAAAAGAATTTTTTTTTGTCGGTCCCTATTTCCACACAAAAACAGGTTGACAGTATATATACATTTTCATATAGATGTATATAATAGTCATTGAATAGAAATAAAACTATTCTGCAAAACCATTCCTCAAACAAAAATGAAGTCATCATTGTGAATTCGTTTAACGATTATCGGTACAAAATATTATAGTATTTCGGATGCCGGAATTCAGGATTCATTTCGATTCCCAAAGCATTTGGCAAAAGATTTTATTAACGAGGTGTCTGTATTTTTAAGAAATTTGACTGCTGTTAGATTGTATGTGATTGGTAAGAACAAACATGTTTATATTTTCTATGTATTCATGAAATACATATTCGTTTACATTTTAGGAATTTATCAACGAATAAGTGATGAGTTTTTTTTGCGTTAAGTCAAATATCAATGAGTCGTTGCTTCAAAGAGGTTACTCAGGCTATAAAAGAGCACCTCACTGAAAAATATATTAAATTTCCCCAAAGCGACTAAATAAAATGAAATAAAAGCAAACTAAATAAGATATAAATAGAACATATTAAAAGTAAAAATGTAGCTCAATATTTTAATTATTTTGTTTCAGATTTTATCATTGTTTTCTTGAGGTAGTAGATGGCACGGTACATGAAGCATTTGGACGAAAGTCCGCTTTATTACAAATGTGGGCAATTCTACAGTGGCATTACTACTGGTAAAGCATGAAGTTTGATATAACGTTATAAGATTTCGACGATGGCATTAGATGGCATAGTGCCAGTATCTTTTTAAACGATTGCTCGATCATAATTTCATTGTTATTCTCGCCGATCCTTTTTGATTGTGATGATGTTGGGAGTTTTAGTCGACTTAAGCTTTTAATATAAAACTTTATTAATTTTGGAAATAAATGAAGATAAAATAAATCACAATTACTATTGGTAAGTCAACTTCCCATTGGTGTCACCTATATAATGGAGTTACAACTCATGATGTTGTTAATTCTTTCTTCCAACTCCGTACATTTTTGTGTCACCCAAGACCATTTACTCCTCCCTTTAATTACCTTAAGCTCCGTCTCTCTATTTATAACGTACAATCTGTAATGAGTTGTAATTATTTATATTAGTGGCATATTTGTGATATTACCTCATAACATACCTTAAATCGGTCGATGTCTTCTTCCATATATCCACCACAACATTCCATTTTTCTTTTAATTGTCTATTGCGGTCGAGACCTTCGAATCTAAAATAAAATTATTCTATTTAAGTATTTAGCATTTTCAAATTATAAAAATTATTTAGATAATAATGATAATCAAATACATAACTTACGGTCCACGTGTCAATTCTAGATTTTCATCTAGAAAACTAATAAGCATTTCATTTTGATTTTCAAATACTTTCTTGCCAATTTTATTTAAGTTAAATTCCTTATATCCACACCTTATGAAAAAAATGTATCTCACAAAATCGAATCTCACGTTGCTTTAGTTTAATTTCACTCGTAAACATGGAAACGAGATAATTTGAGAGCACAACCCACATAAGTGGAATTAATTTTCCCATTCCACTGGAACATAAATATCTCGTTTAGTTCAAAATCTCATTTCATGAAAAAATTTCACGCAATCGGAATGGATAACTATTTTCTGAAAATCGGAATTCTGGAGGATTCCCAAAGCAACTATTTCAATTTGTGCAGTTTAACAAAAATTTGAGTTCGTTTTAATCCGTGTCGAAATTGTTCAAGTAATGCCATGAACTTGAAAGAATTTCAACACGCGCTTAAAACAAACGCATTTTTTTAAAATTTGATACATATTGAAATATTGGCAACGGCAGCATTAATGATTCTGTTTACCCTCTATACTCGCTGATAAAGGGTGATTTTTTGTGGTTAGGATTTTCATGCATTAGTATTTGACAGATCACGCGGGATTTCAGACAAGGTGTCAAAGAGAAAGATGCTCAGTATGCTTTGACATTTCATAATGAATAGACTTACTAACGAGCAACGCTTGCAAATAATTGAATTATATTACAAAAATCAGTGTTCGGTTCGAAAAGTGTTTCGCGATTTACGTCCGATTTATGGTCTACATAATCGACCAAGTGAGCAAACAATTAATGCGATTGTGACCAAGTTTCGCACTCAGTTTACTTTATTGGACATTAAACCAACCACACGAATGCGTACAGTGCGTACAGAAGAGAATATTGCGTCTGTTTCTGAGAGTGTTGCTGAAGACCGTGAAATGTCGATTCGTCGCCGTTCGCAGCAATTGGGTTTGTGTTATTCGACGACATGGAAGATTTTACGCAAAGATCTTGGTGTAAAACCGTATAAAATACAGCTCCTGCAAGAACTGAAGCCGAACGATCTGCCACAACGTCGAATTTTCAGTGAATGGGCCCTAGAAAAGTTGGCAGAAAATCCGCTTTTTTATCGACAAATTTTGTTCAGCGATGAGGCTCATTTCTGGTTGAATGGCTACGTAAATAAGCAAAATTGCCGCATTTGGAGTGAAGAGCAACCAGAAGCCGTTCAAGAACTGCCCATGCATCCCGAAAAATGCACTGTTTGGTGTGGTTTGTACGCTGGTGGAATCATTGGACCGTATTTTTTCAAAGATGCTGTTGGACGCAACGTTACGGTGAATGGCGATCGCTATCGTTCGATGCTAACAAACTTTTTGTTGCCAAAAATGGAAGAACTGAACTTAGTTGACATGTGGTTTCAACAAGATGGCGCTACATGCCACACAGCTCGCGATTCTATGGCCATTTTGAGGGAAAACTTCGGAGAATAATTCATCTCAAGAAATGGCCCGGTAAGTTGGCCACCAAGATCATGCGATTTCACGCCTTTAGACTATTTTTTTTGGGGCTACGTCAAGTCTAAAGTCTACAGAAATAAGCCAGCAACTATTCCAGTTTTGGAAGACAACATTTCCGAAGAAATTCGGGCTATTCCGGCCGAAATGCTCGAAAAAGTTGCCCAAAATTGGACTTTCCGAATGGACCACCTAAGACGCAACCGCGGTCAACATTTAAATGAAATTATCTTCAAAAAGTAAATGTCATGGACCAATCTAACGTTTCAAATAAAGAACCGATGAGATTTTGCAAATTTTATGCGTTTTTTTTTAAAAAAAAGTTCTCAAGCTCTTAAAAAATCACCCGTTAGAAGTACATCTCACAATTAACAGTAGTACTTGAATAATTTCGACCTGGAAATAAAACAAACGGAGATTTCTGTTGAATTGTACAAGTACATTACAATATTGGCCACGGAAACACCCAGATCACTGATTTTCGAAAAGGTGGTTTCAGAAAAAGATATCAAAGATAACGGCAGTATTCGAATAATTTCAACACAAAATTAAACCGAACGCAATTTTTTGTTAAATATGTTAAACATATTGAAACATGGGCAAAGGACACCCCCCTCCGGACTCCAAAATTTTCTAAAACAATTTGTTTCCACGGTTGCTCCGGATTGCCTTATAATAGAAAAGCATCACAAACTTAACGGTAGTGCTCCAAAAATTTCGACACAGAGTAGAAAATAATGAAAATTTTTGATGCATTTTCTATATTAAAATATTGGCAATGGGAACCCTCCAGAATTCTGATTCCGCCAAATATAGTTATTGTAGGCTCCTGAGTATACTTCTCAATAGAAATTCATTCCGAACTTAAAAAAGGTAATCGAAAAATTTCTATATGGAATTATAACAAACAAAAATTTTTGTTGTACCATTGAAATATTGGCAATAGCAATGGCACGGGTGTTCCTGAATACTCTGTAATAGAAAAGTATATAAAGTTATCGATAGTACTCAAAAAATTTCGAAACTGAATTAAAAATATAGCAAATTCGATTAAATGCGTTAAATTTGAAAAATGGTTTTGGGACTCTTCAGATCTTTAAATCTTAATCGGAGAGTTTTCAAAATATATGTTTAATTAATCATTTTTTATTTAATATTCGTAGAACATTTGTTAATTTATTTACAATTAATTTATAATTATTTTTTGGGCTGAAAATAAAATTCCTGCTATAATAACATTCTAAAAGTGTAGCAACAGTTTTATTTCTGAAATACAGTAAAAATATGACGGGTTTAAGGATATCATTTGTATATTTTAGTGTTGCCATACTATATTTTGGCTTCGATATTAAGCCAACATGATATATATCCGTATTAAACTCTTAAAAATAATTAGAGACAAAACATTTTGAGTGCAATTTTGAATTGTACAACTTTTAAATATCACACCCAGTGTTCCCCTATAATTTCAGAAAAATTGATGTTTTTAATTGTATTGGACAGCCGCAGTAACATCGTAGAAATATCTAAGAACAAAACGATTTTCAGAAAGTTTTAAATAGTAAACTCATTGTTCTCTAATATTGGTCTCTCGGTCGTGTAAGTGCATCTCTGTTTTTCGCTCTCTGCCTGGCACTATATCCCATCAAGGGATTTGCCCGCGTCAAATGGGGTTTCATAATCATATTTTAATTTCGGATAATGAGTGATTAATTCATTGATCCTAAACCAGCCGTGAAATGTTTTCCTTGTCACCACCGGGAATTGAACCCAGGACTTCAGGACGCTGAAGCAAGCATGCTGACCACTTTGCCACCGAGGCATCATAAGTGCAAAAAAAAAATTAACATTTACATAAATATTTAGTTTAAAAATTACTTGATGCAAGGCGAATGAAGTAAAATTTGTTGTTGCTTTTGGACAATTAGGGGAGCCATTAAGAAACACAAACTCATCGTAAAAACTCTTGTTTATCTTCAGTAAAATTGGTTCTGCTTTTTCTAAATATAATTTTCTTCTTGAAATTTCATAAATCTGTTTTGATAAAATTTGATTTAAATTTAAAAGCTATACTATGTTATAGTAGTGTTAAAAAAAATTAAATAAATTTCACAATTTCGATTTTGATACAATTATATTTAGAAAAATGTGGTAGGCACATCGTGGCAATTGAACCGATTTGCATATAATAATTTTGGCCCTCCATATTTATATTCCAACCTGTTGTACTGACATGTACAGATCGACACATGAGCTCTGCGCTTCGACAGGGAGTCATAGTTGTATTAATTTCTATCACGAACCATTATCAGATGACTAACAATCCTTCCCTTATTGAGACTCGAACATTTTACCTCCAGATTCAAACGCCAGAGCTTTAACCACAGTGCCATTTGAGTGGTAAAGTTAAAAGCCGAAAAACTTTTAAAATTAAAAATTTCAAGCTTTTTTAAGACCAACAATGTATTTTCAAAAAAAAAAATATTTACTCATCCAATGTTGATACAATATGATTGATTCGATAAAATTATGGTTACAACTGTATTTTCAAATAATTGAAGAAATTTACAATTCCCATTTTGTCACAATTCGATTTAATTTATAATTTATTTTGAAAATTGTTCGCTTTAAAGGTATTATAGAAACGTGCACTTAATAATGAAGTTTATAATTTTATCGAATCAAGGTTACTAAAAGTTTGAAAGCTTTGTTTCGAACGCATGAGACTTTGAATTTTTTATATTACAGTCAAACGTTCGTTAGTCTCACTGGACTTGAGATTACCTCAAAATTTCAATTATACAATAATATTTGAAGTTACAAAGGAATTAAAAATGCGTAGCCAAATATAATATTTCGCTATGGCATTCAGATTGTACTTGGATATATGTTCAAAGTTTTTAAAATATGTTTGTAGTTTCATCATTGCGCAGTCTGTTAAGACGAAAGATTTTCAAATGCCTGATATTGAAACTACTTTTTTCATCCATTCAAAACATATTCTGTATTGAATACAGTTTTTTTTAGTGTGGATAAAATATATATTCATCGATTTGGGCTGTATATTGGTTGATCAGCAACTCAGTCAGCTCATGGTTTATGGTTAGAGAATAATTTTGAAACGCATCGGCGAAAAGTTAAGCGAGAAGAGATAATAAGTTGAGCTTTAAGATTTTGAAACTATATTCGAGTAAAAATTCAATTTCTAGAATTTACAAAGAAAATATTTGTAATTATAAATTGTTTTGTTGTTAAGGTTCCAATTTCTAAAATTCTTGTTTTGTGAGATAAAGCATAGGAAAATAAGATTTAATATAAATTGCTTAGAAAAATGTCTGTCTCAGATCTGTTTCTATAACTTAATATTTTAAATCCTGACCGACGCAATTATGTATTTATATAATATGAATTTAAAGTAATGAACCATAAGTTTAAAAATTTTTAATTTTTTTTACTACTTTCACTAGTTTTGCAACGATTTCTGGATTATGATACTCAATAGCTAATTCTGTAATCGGATTGGTATTTGGTCAACAACGCAATATACATGATGAAATTTTGAAACAAATATCACTTGCTGACCGACTGACTGCATTTGACCGACAAAAAGGCACAGTGGTTAAAGCTTTGGAGTTTGGATCGGTAGATTCCGGATTCAAATCCAGAAAAGGGCAGGATGCAAAAAGAATTTTTCATCATCAGATGGCGATTCTATGATGAAAATGAACACAAATATCACCCTCTGTCGACGAAAATTGGACTTATAGCCGTAAACGTCCTCGAATCGGGTCGGATACGGTGAAAACGTAAGCACGGAAAACTCAAACCGCGAAAGAGTTTGGGAGTGCCTTTGCCCTAGAACAGATTAGCTATATATTAATAAAAAAAACCAACATTTTATTTGGGCAGAAGAATTGATTTGAAGCAGGTATATAGATTAGATGTGAACCCGTAGTTTTTTTTTGCCTGAAACTCTAAATTCATGCAAAAAGTATACCTACTCCACGAATTTCAAAATGTTTCTGTAAATCCTTTTCTATATCAACCACATATATGTTCGAATTAAAAGCATCATCCCTGAACGCCAATCAGGTTTTTCCTATTTTTTTTTTTTAATTTTTGGATTATATCAAAGCTTTTGATAAAATCAAAGAGTTAACACTTTCTTTACCTGTTATTAAGCAGCATTTGACCGCAAACCACATTTTATCATCACTTAAATACTTGTGCCCTGACAAATCTGATTTTTATCTTCATGACAACATATAGAGAACGCAGTTTAAAAAAATCTAAACATTTTCCATTTAATTTACATATGTAAACGTACCGTATAACATATTCAATAAAATGTCACATAACTTTTTAATCAAATCGAAATGTCAATATTGAAATAATTGAGAATTCCTACGTACGAGTATAAAATGTTTGTACGTACGTCGTTTTAAAATGAATGCAAAGGTGATGTTTTTTTGATCACATGTTGAGATGATTAAATACCATGTGAAATTTTATTTTTACATATACATATAAAATACATAATCCAGCATAATATTATCTACTCGAATAAAATGTCAAAAAAATTCCCATTCACATAATGTTTTTCGCCCGAAATCAGATCAGAACTAGAACTCATTCGAATCGTCGTATTAGTAAATAGAATTTGTACACGGAGCATAATCAATCAAAAGACAACAAAATGATACATACATAAAAAAGGATTTTCCTACTAATTTTATATTGACATTTTGGTGTGCGTTTTTGCCTTATTCTTATGTTTGCTTTTCCACCCCGATTACTTTCAAAGATAAGGGAAATAAGTTAAATAGGAATACTATCTCGATGATGTAAAAAGTTGTTACCATGTTGCTGACATTTTATGTGTGTGATGCGGCCAACCAATATGAAATACATACACATGGACATAAAGGACAGAAAAAGTTTTATTTAGAAAAGCTTTTAAGTGAGTTAATTCAAAAAGAAATTAAAAGCTTTAGATTTGTTCTCTCTTTGCTATATTATTCGTGCTGGCTGTTTACCTAGGGGTAAGATTTTCTTGAATTCTTTCATCTTGTCTTTTGTCTTTTTACTTTGTGATTAGTAGTTAGAATACACACAGATACATAAAATCTCAAATAGAAAAAAAAAATTTTGTTCACTTCATAGAAGAAAGCTCAAAATTATTTTCGTTTTGTTTAAATTGTTCAAAGTTTTGTTCATGAGCATTAAAAACTTTTATTAGATTTTGAGCTTTTCGTTTTTCTTTTTTTTGGTAATTTAAAACTTTTGCTTTTGTTTGGTATACTTTTATCATTTATTTTATATATTTAAGAATTAGTTTTCTATGGAATTTTTCGGTTTTTATGAGAAAGACGTGAGGTAATATACTGGAAGTATTGTTAGTAATAAGAAATACGTGGGTGGCGATATTTAAAGAGGTGCTGCAGTGGCCAAAGTGCTAAAACATTTAAGTCATTTTATTAAAACAAATTCTACACAGCTCGACCTAGAGTGAAGCTCCTTTTAACGTCACTCAAATATTAATTTGGTCCACACTCCTATTTTCTTTATGGTGGGATTACTTTCCGTTATGAGTGATTACTGCCTTGTATTTAATTAGCAGCGATTTTTCTTTTAAAAAAAAACGGGAGACAACTTGTTACTTACTGGTGCGATTAGTGTTTTTAAGGCTAAACTTCATATTTTAATGTGACTGTGTATCCAAACAAATAAAATCATGGTTCTGAAAATAATGCGACCCGCCAATGCAATTTATTTTTAATTTATTAGTTGGGTCATCTTGGATATGCTATTATAATGTCACTCTAGTCGAAACACTTTATATCTCCTAACTAACCTTAAAAGGGTACACAGCAAACCAGAATTATAAGTGAGATGCATATTTAATTACCGCGTGTCCTAATAAGAAGTGGGAAATGATTTCATTCAAATGGGAGCCGCGGCTGGCCTTGGCGTACTCTAATCAGTCGGTCCAGTTTCAGTTAGTGGATTGTTCGTACAACACTAATTGGCCTTCGCGGCCCTTTCCACTTTTGTTGAAGCGTTAAGCGACTCATTTCGTTATCTAGAAGTAATCTACACAGTTTCTGTCAAAGAAAGAATGAAATTAGTGTTGCCAGAGTTAAAATAAGCGATATGTCAAATCTGAACCGGTTATTGTGACACCCTATATTTATTACTATTATAAAAGGAGACGGATTTGAAAACATGGTCTTGGTTCCAGGAAAATTCGTTTAAGGTGTTCCCCAATGAGTTCCGTTTTAATTTTATTTTTTGACTCGCATAATTTTGATAAAATTGGCCAATTTTCAGAAAATCCGTTCACCTTTTCGTCTGGTGGGGCTGGGTTTTTTTTAATTTTTTTTTCGGCTTTCATGATTTTTATAATAATTGATGGATAATTGTTTTCGCGCACAGAAATACATTAGGAGGGTCATCTGCCCATAAAAAAATTTTGCGGTCAAGAGTTTTTGAATGAAAGGAAACGATTACAAGTACTTATTTCTAAATAATTCATTTAAGAGTTCCTGGATAGGCCGTCATATGTTGTACCGCACTATGTTTTGTAATATTATTGCGTCATGTTGCAAGACATTGTACCATGTTGCGTGATGCTGCATCACTTTGCGCTTAGTTGAGCTTAGTTGTATGATGTTATGGTGCACCATGTCCTGGAATGTTGCACCATATTGCTGATGTTGCACTATGTTGCTTGATGTTGCATCCATCGGATAATTTGTGTTGTTCAACTATGTTACATCATATTGGTGTTGGGCCTTTATTTAAAATTTTTTTTGGCGGTTTTGGTAAATTTTGGCGGGCCATATGGTTTTTGAATACGAGGATCTCTCTGAATGGGCCGTCATGTTAAGTAACATTTGCCATGCATTATGAGCAACAATATTGATTTATAACATTCGCCATCTAACATTAAACAATTTTAATGTTACCTGATGCGTTCCTGGTATTTCTACTATTTGTTTTCGGCTAGTACCTTTTTGATAAAAATTTGTGAAGGGATTGCCAAGTAATTAATTTTAATGAGTGCTTAGTTCCGAAAAATTCATTTAGGGGCTAATTCAATGAATATTATCACTATTTTTAAAAGAAATTCGACTCAAATTATTTAAATATAAATTGGGTGATAAGGAGTTTCTAATGCCAGGAACCGATAGCCATGAATTCTAATTTTGAGAAAATTCGTTTAGAAGTTTTCGGGTCAACCGATTTTATTAAAATGCGTAACATTGCGTAAAGTTGTAAATTCGAAGAAAGTTGTTTAGGAGGTTTACAAATCAGACCCGGGTCCGTATTTAAAAAAATTAACTTGCGTTTCGCAATAGAATTTTAATAGGAGGGGATGGAAATCAGATTAATTATTGAAATCGGAATGTAATATATATTTTTAGCCTGCCTCTGGAAATATATCATTTTAAAGTAACCTAAGCCATTTCTTAACCGATTGGGGGATTCAACTCTCTTGATACTAGAAAAATATCCAATTTTGATTGAAGTGGACCCACTTGTTCTTTAAATTGGACAGAACTAAACCGTTGCTTAACCAGATTTTTAGCTCCGACAAATTTTTTTTTCAAAAAGTAATGACGATTCCACAGGTTGAAGAATAGAAAACGAAGTTCTGTAAAAAAAGGAATGTGATTAGTTTAGTGGCGATCACCTTATCAATCATATTGATTTGTATTTAATTTAAAGATTTTCGACAAATATTTTTTACTGTCACATTCACACTGTTTGCGATTTTTCGAGCCAGCAAAAAAAGGCCATTAACTCATAATACACTACCAAAAAAGTAGAAAATTAACTCCCCCCCCCCCCCCCTCCAATTTTAACCCCAGGGCCGTTGGGTAAAATACACACAACCCTTACAAAAATTGAGAACCTCCTCAAGTTCTTTCTTGGCAGTTCTTTCTTCTCAATTTTTGTAAGGGTTGCGTGAATTTTACACAATAACCCTCGGGGTTAATTATCAGGAGGCGCAGGGGGGGTGGTCAATTTTCTACTTTTTGTGGTGGTATATTATAATAATATGTTTCGATTTTGTGTAATGTAAAATCAACTTTCTAACTTAACCTCCATTACCAACCACATAACCGAGATATTCAATTTCTTTAAGGACGAATCTGCTCCTCTCTAGATTAATGGTTAACCCAGGTTGCTATAATCTCTCCGAAACATCAGCCAACAAAGATGTTCTTCAAGTGTGGCTGTGGTGATAAGCAGGTCGTCTTAATAAACGAATACTCGGTCATGCATTTAGTATGAAATCACTCTATGCATCAATCTACATAAGCTACACAAACGTCATCACCTTAAAATAATAAAGCGGGCACCCCGGAATGGTTAATCCCGTTTTCTCACGTGACATTGGATCCAAAGGAATCTCCATGTCCTTTAATTCCAGATTCGTTATATACCTGGTTTGGTCTAGCCTACTAATCAAGCTGTTGATCAATGGATCGGATTTTGCCGTTTGCATTGGATACCATTGCCATGAGAGAACACCAAGAACTATGGCTTTCTTCTATTACATCTAATGCAGGCATCTAATCTAGTTCTGAGGACATTTGTTGTCTTTCAGGTGAGATAGCATAATATCTCTGTTTGATCGGGGCTAAGTCGCTGATTTCAAATCTGTGGCTTATTAAATTAGTTTTGCCGAGTCCAAGCTTTTCAAAACTGGGAAAGGTGTCGATTATTTCCTGTAACTTTGTTCGTTGGTCGACGGTCAACTGGTGTTCCTTTGGATCAGAAGGTGGCGTACACGGCTCGCTTGCAGGCAATTCCGAAAACATCGCGGGCTTTAATCCAAAACTGGCCCAGAAATCACGACCTAAGCTTTGTTGGAATTCTCTAGGTAATTTGCTTTTACTTTAACAAATCCAAGCACTTTCTGACAGGATTCCTCAGCTGTTTGCATAGTAGTAGATAAGAGGTGTAGCACCAATTGATGTTTTCGTATGAACTTTAAAGCCTCTTTTCCTATAAGGTCCTACTATCGAGAAGGCCGGTAATATTCTTTCCTACGATATTAAAGTTGGCAAAGGGACGTTGATCTAGCAGGTTTTCGTTTTTGTTGCCTATTGTAGTCTCAGCAATTAGTGCAAAAAATTTTCGTTTCTCTCGAAAATAGTTTACTGACCGTAGCTTCCAAGGCGAGATAGGGCGATTATTAGGCTTAGAATAGTAGGTGTTTAATTTAGAACTAGACATAATTGGAGCATTTACTGTTGCACTTCCCGATCCGGATGGCCATGAGTTTCGTTCAATTTTTGACTGGGTGAATGAACTGCTCGGGATTGGAAATGTTGAGACCCAGTGGCTCTTTTCTCCACTTGCCGGTTTTCCGACTCACGACTGCAACGAGGACAGTAAGGGAATTTAGCTTCAGGCTCACCACACCCGTAACAAAATGTTTTCGTAGGTCACATTAGTAACTTTCATTGCGGCCCATCACTCTTGTTTTCATACAAAACGTCAGAGGTATTGGATAATTGGAGTCAGAAAAACTATTCAGGGTATCCGACAACAATGTGCGCCAAGTATTAAGCAGAAGTCAAATCTTATACAGCAAAAAATGAATGTATTACCTCATGAAAGGGTTGAACTCGTCAAGCCGTTTCAGCGAACCGGCTAATTTTTCTTTGGGTCACTACAAATATACTTAGTTCATGGACGTGGGCAAAAAGGTCGAAAATCGTATGGATATGTATTCGTCTGTATGTGTACAAAGGCATTACACATTAAGATCGTTACCGATCTAACAACCGAGGCGTTTATTAGCACGTTTGATCGATTTGTGGCAAGACGAGGCCCTGTAACCGACGTATATTCAGATAATGGGTCAAACTTTCACGGTGCAAAGCGGAATTTGACGAACTAAATCAATTTGTGATGAAAAATGCGGACAGATTAGAATTCTCGGTACTAAAAAAGCATCAAATAACATGGCATTTTATACCAGCATATATGCCCCACATTTTGGTGGGCTTTGCGAGGCCGGAGTTAAGTCAATAAGAACACACCTACAAAAAGTCACCGGCAATAAAATTTTATCTATGGAAGATCTACAGACATTATTAGTTCAAATCGAAGCAATGCTAAACCACAGGCCATTATATAACAGCGGTCCCGAAGTCCAAGACGTACTAACGCCAGTACATTTCCTATTGGGAACACAATGGGTTGCACTATCAACACTCGAAACTAGCACCTTACCATATAATCGATTGTTACATTGGCAAGCAGTCCAAAAGATGTTGCAAATACTGTGGCTACGGTGGTACAAGGTATATGTGCATACCTTGCAACAAAAATGGAAATGGAAAGGGAATGAAGCAAACTTGGCAAATAGACAAATTGTCCTAATTAAAGACAACAATCCGTTATTTAACTGCTGGGGAATGGGCAAGATTAGTCAATTACATCCTGGCACAGATGGTAAAGTGCGATTTGTTACGTTAAAGACCATGGATGGTGAAATTCTACGAGTTATCCATAAGTTATGTTCATTGCCAATACAGTAAGCTCCACTACTCATCTTCTATACCTACTTTCATCTTCTAAACAACATACTATTCTTTTTAAACAAAAATCAGCTTCACTGACGAACTCCCGATTCTTCTCGTTTTTTTTCTCTTATATAGCCGTCGTCGAAACCCCTTCCATCAACCAAAACAAGTTGTTGCTCAATTTAAGTCTATAGTGTTGTCCATGCAAGGGAAATTATAAACTGTTTCGTTTAACGCACCAGACGCAGCACCACGCGTTATACAAATGCGTTATGCACCATAGCTAGAGAGTTAAACGTAACAGATCGCGGGGATGACCTGCCCCTGAGATAAGTCTCTTTAAGCCGGGCCTAATAATCAGAAGATTTTATGGTTATGTTTTTATGTCTTTAAGATGATAAACTCCTAATGATTTGCCCTGATGGTCGCCTATTTCGTATGCCACACGTCCAATATACGAGCAATTTGCCGGGGATATACTTAGAAGCCAATTTAGCAGCATACTGTTCCGAAGCTTTGCTTTGAGCAAAGTTTCTAACATACACACTTTGTCCAATTTTTAAATTACTTTGCCTTTCCTCCCTAAATGAGCGGACGAAGGAGCACAATGCGCTGATTCAACTAAAGAAGCTTGCAAAGGTTCAGGAACTATTATTTTCCACGAGCTAACGTCGCCCAACGCACTCTCATCCTTTTGGGGATGAGATTAAAATATTTTTTACCGTCGAGTAAACAAACATTGGAATTTCTAGAACAGTTTTCAATGGTTTTGATTAAATCCTGGTACTTTGGCCGATGAATCCAAATTAATATTTATAGGAGTGACTGCCATATCCAGTGCATCCATATTAACGCGTGATGGAGCGTCGGGTAGAGCATTAAGAGAGCCTTTCATGTATACTATGTCAAAGTCGTACCTTTGTAATTTTAAGCTCCATCCTTGGAGGACATCAACCAGGTCAAGCTTGCCTGATCAGTAATCGCGGTGAAGGGTATACCTTCGACATATGCACGAAACTTCTTAATTGCTAGCGCCACAGCTAGGCATTCGAGCTCCGTCATGCTGTAATTTCTTTGGGCAGAGTTTCATTTTTGCGACATAAAGGCCAATGATCGGCCTTCCCCTTTTTCATCCTTCTGAAAAAGGACAATATGCTACTATCCCAGTGGAACAGGCATCACACTGCATGAAAAATATATTCGAGTAGTCAGGCGTTGCGAGTACAGGTGACGATACCAACGCTGCTTATAATGACTCGAATGATTTGTTAGCTTCCTCAGTCCGCTGAAATTGCTTGTTCTTTTTCAGAAGGTTTGAAAAGGGAGCCAATACGGTCAAAAAACCGTTGACAAAACGGCGGTACCATCCCGCAACGCCCAGAAACCGTCTCACTTGTCTTACAGTTTTGGGTGTTGAAAACTCTGCAATGGCCTTAACCTTATCTAGATTGGGACCCAGTCCTCCATTACCAATAACTAAGATATTCAATTTCTTTAAGGACGAACCTGCCCTTCTCTACATTAATGGTTAACCCAGCTTTCACTAATTTCTTCGAAACATCACTTAACAAAGAAAAATGTTCTTCAAGTGTGGCTGTGGTGATGAGCAGGCCATCTAAATAAACGAATACTCGGTCATGCAGATGGTATGGAATCACTCTATGCATCAATCTACATAAGGTTTGAGGCGCATTGCGGAGCCCAAATGGCATCACCTTAAAATGATAAAGGGGGCGCCCCAGAATGGTAAATGCCGTTTTCTCGCATGACTCTGGATCCAAAAGAATCTGCCAAAAGGCGTCGTTTAAATCCAGAGTCGTTATATACCTGGTTTGGTCTAGCCTACTAATCAGGCCATCGAAGCGACGGCCAATGGAAGCGGGTAGGCATCCTTTTTAGTGACTTCATTTAATTTCCGGGCATCGAGACATAATCGGATGTTGCCGTTTGCTTTGGATACCATTGCACCATGAACACCAAAAACTATGGCTTTCTTCTATTACATCTATTGCAAGCATCCGATCTAGTTCTGAGAACATTTGGCGTTGTCTTTCAGGTGAGATAGCATAATATCTCTGTTTGATCGGGGCTACGTCACTGATTTAAATTTTGTGGCTTATTGAATTAGTTTTGCCGAGTCCAAGCTTTTCAAAACTGGGAAAGGTGTCAATTATTTGCTGTAACTTTGTTCGTTGGTCGACGGTCAACTGGCGTTCCTCAGAAGGTGGCGTACATGGCTCGTTGGTAGACAATTCTGAAAACATCACGGGCTTTAATCTTAAACTGGCCCAGAAATCACAACCTAAGATTTGTTGGAATTCCCTAGGTAATTTGCTTTTACTTTAACAAATCCAAGCACTTCCTGACAGGATTCCTCAGCTGTTTGCACAGTAGTAGATAAGAGGTGTAGCACCAATTGATGTTTTCGTATGAACTTTAAAGCCTCTTTTTCTAATGCGCTTAAGCTAGCCCTACTATCGAGAAGGCCGGTAATATTCTCTCTTACGATATTAACGTTGGCATAGGGACGTTGATCTAGCAGGTTTTCGTTTTTTTTTTGCCTATTGTAGTCCCAGCAATTAGTGCAAGAAATTTTCGTTTCTCTCGAAAATAGTTTACTGACCGTAGCTTCCAAGGCGAGATCTGGGCGATTATTAAGCTTAGAATAGTAGGTGTTTAATTTAGAACTAGACATAATTGGAGCATTTACTATCGCACTTCCTGATCCGGATGGCCAGGAGTTTCGTTCAAGTTTTGTCTAAGTGGAAGAACTGCTCGGAATTGGAAATGTTGAGACCCCGTGGCTTTCATCTCCACTTGTCGATTTTCCGACCCACGACTGCAGCGAAGACAATGACGGAATTTAACTTCAGGCTCACCATACCTGTAACAAAATGTTTTCGTAGGTAAGTCGCACTGTGTGTAATAATGCCCCGGATTACCACAGTTCCAACAACACGGTATTTTGGAGCTAGCATTATTCGACAACTTGCACCGGGTATAGAAATGCGCTGTATTGCACCGAGTATAAAAATGCGCGGTATATTAGAGTGAGCTTGAACGTTGTCAGTTAGCTTATGACCCGAATTTTGATTTATTGTTGGAGAATTTATAGCACTTATATTCTGAAAGTTGTCGTTTGGAGTGCCCATAGGGACAGATACAGTTGGGTAAAAATGATGATTTAACTCATGTATTTGAGAATTTCTATACGTCGCTATACACGTGCTGACAAATGACGGTACCGAGGAAAATATTTGACCCGCCCAGTGAGCTTTGAGACCGACTCTCATATTTTTCGTAAGACTTCGATAAATTCGTATTCCGAAAGGAGAACTTTCAATGAGATAGTTAAGTATTTCATAATAGAAATCAATGAAAATTTATTTTTGGGTTTGTTTTCTTTTGTCAATAAGCTGTCGTATATCACAATCAGTTCTTCTGTCTTGAAACCGATGTAAAAATAAAGTTCGTAATTCCATCCATGGGCATTGGGTTTTTTTTTCCAAACACAACCAATAATGTTCTTTAGCTATGCCGTCGAGTAGAAAACTTATGACGTTCATGAGTTGTTCATTGCTGATGTTATTGGTTTTGGAAAAAATTCCACACGGAATATGAACTTTTCAACGCGCTATGAAGAAATTTGCATACTTTTCTATTTAAAGCTATAATCAGTTTCTTTGACATTGTTAATATGTGGAATCTAAAATTAGTTTGCACGAATTAAACATTTTTTAACGACTGCCAAGTTTTATATACAATTTATGTGTTAAAATTGCTTTAGGAACAAAAACCTTCATCTTATAATTGGGTTTTGTAACTAGGCAATATCAATATAATTATAATCAAGTACTATTTTCTATACGAGTACTGACCAGAAATCATGATAATTTAATTATTCTTTTAAAATAAATATTTTATTCTCCCATGGTTGGTTCTATCACGTAGAGTACGGAATATAAAAGTTCAAACAATCTTCACAATTTAACCTTACCAAAACTAATGTTTTATAGCTTATTAGAGAGAACAATATATAACGAAGCAAGGTTGAATGAGGCAGCGTTCCACAAATAATTTATTATTTTATGTTCCCAAAAAAAAAAAAAAATTTAAAAGTAAATATTTTCACAACAAATAAACAAAAGCACAAAATAGAACAACAAAAGTTAAATAAATAATCAAAAAAATTATTTATGTATTATAATTTTATTTAAAAATGAAAATACTGAAATTTTTAAAATACATATACAAAAAAGCTTTCGTTGTTTATCTATTGAATTTTTTATTTTATACAACACAAACCACACACAAACACACACACCAAGGCAAAATCCATAACAAAAACAAAAATATTTACGAACGAAAAGCTTTGTTTGACGAAATTATTTTAATTTATATGTTAATCTGAAAAGTTTTTAATTTTTATGTATTTGAATTATTTGTAAAATATAATAAATTTGTATAATTAGTTTTATTTTAAATAATAATATACATATTACCTTTGCATAGCCAATCACATACACCAATTTCGTGTGTATAACAGCTTTTTATACGCAGATATTCCTTTTTGATTACGATATTTAAATGATTAATGAAAATTTGTTAAATCAAATTTTAAATAAAATAATTATACATATACATTTTATGTTTTTTTGCGGTTGGTGAGGTTTTGCTCGGTTGACAAAAAGCTTTATGTACATTTATATACATATATTTTAAAATAAACAGCCGCAGTGCGCATAACTTTAAATAAATGTACATAAAATATTGAATCTATTTTTGCACTTTGAAGTAACAACAAAAAATCCATTTTTATGATTTTCTAACATTTTACGTTGTTTGTGTGCTTGCAAAAATTCATTTCGCTTATTAAATTATTAAAGCTTTCGCTCGGTTGTTTTTTTTCTGTTTCATTCGCCTTATATATTTCTCATTATTTTTTTTACAAAAGCAATTTACAACCCAGTATGACGAGTATGTTTGTTTGTTCTATGTAATAAAATATACATACATAACCAACTTAAAAAGCTTGTATCCAACTATAGTTACACAAGTCTTCTTAAATTATTAAAAATCATGTAGTTGACTATTAAACTACAACGAAAACTGTATACAACTATAAAAATTTACGTGGAACACAGCTTTCGGGTAAATTGTATACATTTGCACATGTATCGTTTAGGCATATTCATATTAAGTATAAATAAATACGTGTTGTAAAAGCTTTGCATGTTTCAAACTAATTTTTGTATTTTAGTTTTAAATAGAAAAGTAAAAAAAGCTTTCCTTGAAAAATTTGAATATTTTCTTGTTTATTGTATACATAGCTTTGTCTATGTATATGTAAATTAAAGGTAGTTTAGATTTTTGGTTGTTTGCATATATTTAAAATATTGACTCTGCTATTTATCAATGGAAATTATTTATCATGGACAAAATTTGGGCTTATTTGTTATGATTTTCGAACTTATAGCGATAAATTGCTAAAACAGTAAATATATTTATTGAGGATACGTATCCTCGTATATTGTGAGGGGTGTTGTGTAAAAATGTTTATTGTAAACTACGTTTATGACTACCAAAGAGTTTTCCGGTTTCGCAAAGTATTAGTTTTAATCATTCAGCAACAAATGTTGCTTAACAGCAACAGCAATGGCTGACCACTTCACTTTAGCTCAAGTTAAACTCGATGTTTAGATTATAAATAGTATAATTCGGGTTTTACTGTTAAAATGTTTGTTTACAAAAACCTGCGAAGCAAAACATGATTGGAATAAAAATACTTACTGTGTTTTAGGAACATTTAGAACACATGATAAGTGAGCACAAAATAGAGACAAACCTCGAAAACTTTTAACTTTTAAGCGACCGCTAAAATACCTGAACCAATTAACAAAAGACATGTGGAATTCGTTTTACCTGTTCCAAAAAATATGTTCTCAGAAATAAGATTTTTAAAGTATTTATTCGACCACGTGATTCCCATTAACTTTTTAAATTGTTTTGTGGTTCGGTAGTTCTAATCTTAACCTTTCAGGAAATCATACAGTATTATGGAATTGAGAGATGGTATCCATTTTATTAATAAAAGCTTTCATTTTAATTTTATTGATGTGTATGTTAACGAAATCTTCTCAATAATTCTACACTAAAAAACCGAAAGTGGTTCAAGCTCCATCTGAATCGCAAAAGTGTGTTAAGTCGATGATTATCTAAGCACAACATTTCGTTGCGGAGTTCGTGCATTTTGAGAATGTGATGGAGGCGATGGAAAAAATTGAAATTGTTTTTAGCAATATACTATTCAGTAAACCTTTGATTTAACGGACCCCAATTAAACGAGAGCGTTAAATTATTTGTCCCTGCTGGCCATATTCCAGATTTTTTCCAAAATCATTTAAGAATCCATCAAACATATCCAATCTCAGCATAATCTTTTAAGAATTAATCGAGTTCCGTCCCAGGTGGCCGTATTCCAGAAATTCTTCTAAAAATCGTTTAAGAATCTCATTTCCATCCAACATATCCCATCCCAACATTATCGGCTAAGAAATGCCTGAGTTGCGTAGCAGTTTAAATTCGATTGAATCGATTAAATTTAAAATCATTCGGATCGGACAATCGGATTTATCGGACTCTCCAATTAGTCTGTTAAATCGAGGTTTTTTCTGTTTAAGTTATTGTACATTTTAACGCAACATTTAACAGAAAAGTATTTAACGCAAATTGTATCATTTAGTTTTAACTTCAAAAGCGTCTACACGCGTGTGAAGTTCGTGCTAAACTAGGTCTTACTTCACACGCATAATGTTTTTAGGCAAACAGTATCAGGCAAACAGTATCAGAGACAGACAGAAAGTGGTCGATATTTACAGAAGCTTTATCGATAAAGTGCGCAAACGTTTCAATAGCGGCTGATCACCTACACCAACATTACCGGAACCGAACACTTCTGATCTCTCTTTTTAATTCGCAACGTAATTTGAGAGGTAGCAAACATAAACATTCAGCCATATGCTAGTATATTAAGCCACTAAAAGAAGAAACTAGTATGTAAAGAAATAAGATTTACACAAAAAATTTGCAAAATGTAGAAGCAAAGGCGTGGTTAAATTTATCATTAGCTCACATGAAGATAGTGATGTATCATATTACAGATCTTCAATAAACCATACGCCTGACATAGTAGTAGAGATCATTACAATAAATAGGCAGCATAAAATTAGTAGCTATACACCAGCAGAAATCAAGCTGTCAGAAATACAAATACCCTATTTTAAGGGAGAAAACATTAAAAGGATGTCATTTCATAACGTTTTTCTACAAATATAGTGCACATCAACATTGGAGGCAAAGAGTTACACTATGAAATCATCTTTCCGGGAGTACAAACTACGAAACTGGATAGAATATGATCAAAGAATGGTACGAGAATCGCAGGGCGAACTTAATAAAATACTTTATTTTAGGATTATTTCGGGTGAATAAATTAACCAACGACTAACCACGGAAAACAATAATAACCCAGAGTTGGGATAATCTAAACCATTTCGCTGATCTTCGCTTCCACAAGATAGCACCAATATAATTGCTTCTTGGTGCAGATTATCATTCGCGTGTTACTGGATGTAATAAACAATCAACAACCAATTGCTCAACATACAAAATAAGGTTGGACAAACTTACTGACAAAAACCGTCACAATCACAACACAACCAAGAAAAATTCAATGGAGGAAATTTTTGGAAACAGAGGAACTACATCCAAAAAGGAACCACATTTCTGACGAGAAAGAGAGTAAAAAACATTTTCAGAATTCTCACAAAGGAGAATCAGATTGTGGATACAACCTGAGAATTCGATTTAAACTATAATCAAACATATAGAAGATTCCAGAAAGATGGTAACTGCAATGATTGTGAAGTACATACCAAAAATAATACTAAAACTGTACACTGTTAAATTTAAAAATATTCCAATTGGATTTGTTTTGTGGTGAAATTGAAACATTTTTAGATAATCTTTAACATTTATATTACAGAAGTCCCTAAGTCCCTAATAGTGTCGCTGTAAAGATCAAATAATTTTCTAACGATTTGAGATAAACACGAGAAAATTGTAAATCGATTTACTAAACTTTTTTTAATTCTAAAGAAAGCTATTTAAGACCATGTTTCTATTTTTATATCTCCGATCCTAGAGATGTTCACGGGGTCTCACCTATACGACCGAATAGCTAAATCAAAACCACACGTGTGTGGTGAACAAGATTTAATTATGATGATTTTTAACAAGTTCAGCGCATTTTTAACCAACTATGGTTTTTGATTTCAATCTATTTTCTAATTTTTCTATTACCCCTCCTATAGAGACGTTCACCGTTTTTAAAATATAATTTATGATAGCGTAGATAAAATTGCAACACTGACATGAACATGGATAGTTTAAGATGATATTTACTATGCCATACAGGCTACTTAAAAATTCCATGAATTTTAATAAATTTTCAAATTTTATTTCACCGATCCTGGAGATGTTCACGGGGTCTCACCCACATGGTTAGATAGATAAGGTAAAACCCTATGAGTGTGATGAATGGGATCTAATTATGATGATTTTTAACTTGCCCAGAGACATTTTTAAGTTTTCGGTTATATCCCATATACCAGAAATGTTCACGGGATCTCTCTCATATATTCGAATAGGTCAGAAAATTACCTATCAATATTGTGAAAACAGGACACGAATGATGAATTTCACCTTGTTTTTCAAAATTAAAAACTTCTTCATTTTCAATTTATTTCTCAATTGGAAATTTTGGTATTTTCTCCAATAGGATTTTTACCCCATTGACATTCCCAAACAAGCGACGAACCCGATTTATTGTAATACAATAACAATCAAATAACTGAAATCCAAGAGATGTTCACGGGCTCACGTTTAAACTATTGGATAGTACAAGGTTTCGACTTTCGATAGTTCCGGAAAGGGTTCGGTTATAACGGTATTTACAGTGTCAAACACGACTTAGAAGTTTCATGAAATATTTAGTTTGAGTAAATTTTCAAAATTTATTTTACCGAACGTAGAAATGTTCACGGGGTCTCACATACATGGTCAGATAGATCAGTCATAGCCCTATGAGTATAGTTAGTTATTATGAATAGTTCAAAGTTCTGACTATCTTGCTGGCTCTACCTTGCTGATACGGTTTTTTAGGACGATTATTACTATTTTACCTTGCATTTAGAAATTTTATTAATATTTTTTAATTTTAAATTTGTTACCGGGTGATTTTTATGATGATAATCAAATTTTTTCAAAATCGCTATATCGTATTCATACCTTAAGAGTTTATTTTCCTTCGTTGTTTTGGGATCAATTTTCTTACTTTTCAATTTTTAGACCGAAATTACATCATACTGATTACCGCTACGTTGATAAATGTATAAAAGCTTAAAAATAAGATTAATTTTGCGAGGGAAATTGGTTCAGCTTTCTTGAGACCTCTAACTTATTAATTCCTCCATGATATATGGTAAATCAGTAAATGTGGAGCCTCAATAACAGAGCTTTGTGGAATACTAGGCCAAACTTTATGGAATGCATTGGAATTATTTTATCACCTGAATAGTTTCCGGGCTGCCATATAAATGGCACCACAATTTTTTAACCCATATGATTTTTAAATTCTACCAACCTTCAAATGGTACCTGTTAAAATTTCATGACATTTCGATCATTAAGATTATATATAAGTTACAGTTCTTTTAATGATTGAACACTTTTGATGGAAAAAATACCGTTTAAGGAAAGCAGTAGCTTGATAAGTGTTATCCGAGCTCTGCACTAGGAAAATCAACCATCATTGACTTATGCTGAATTTAAACGTGGTCGTTTATCGACGGTCGAATTAACACGTGGTAACCACCGATGATGCACCACGGTCTAGACCCCCAAATGAGGCTGTAACTCCAGAAAACATAAAAAAATCCGGGAAATTGTTTTGAAAGACCGTAAAGTGAAGTTGCGTGAGATAGCTGACATTGTAAAGATATCAGTGAGACGTGTTGGCCATATTTAGTACGAACATTTGTCCATGAGAAACCTGAAATTTGTTTGCTCACAATGGATCAAAAACGAGAACACGTCGATGATTCCGTGCGCTGGGAAAGAGGTTTGGCTTCAATGAAGGAGTGATTGCTGAAACTGAAATTTATTTTGAAGATAAAGATAAATCGTTCTACAAAAAGGCATGTAAATGATAGATATGCGCTTGACTGATTGTATCATTCTAGGAGGAAATTATGATGAATAAAATGTATTTTTCCCAAAAAAAATGTGTTTTCTATGTTAGATCGGGAACTTTTCAGACGTTGTGGTAAATAAAAAACAATACACAGTTACACAGTATTTTATTGTATATCTTAATGTTTATAACTTCAAATTAAAATTAGAAACTAAATTTTAAATTCAATATATATATAAAAATTCATAATAATTATGGTATATGCTCTTAGTTTCAGTATTAGGTGCTACATAAATTTCAAAATTTCCCATAAATAATTAGTGTTGGGTTCACCCTTATACTGTTGGGAACCATTCGGACTGTTGTGTGCAGATCATCGTGTTCTTCCCATATTCCGCTAGGTCGTATGATGTAGCTTTTATAATGTTTTACTGTATTATCATAATGGATAATGCCTTTTAAAAATATGATTTCTTCTGATAAGCGAAGATTTGCTTGTATTTTACTAATTTCAATGTCATAAATGTCTTCAAAATTTAGCGGTTGGACATCGACAACAAAAAACCCATTTGAAAAAATTGTCTAAATTTATGGGTAAAGTGCGAAACTCTTTTGTGGATGAGTTACAATTTAATGTAACTTTGACAGTTTCGCTAATCAGATAAGTCCAAAGGTGCATTACGTTGGTCGTAGCGTCGATTTCAACTTCATTTTGTAAATGAACGTTGATTCGCAAATAGTCCAAGATTATGTAACTTCGTTCTACAAAAATTATAGCGTTTATATAATATTGTTTAATATAATTATTAATAAAACGAAAAAAACATATTTGATGCTAAATTGGACGAATATGCGAGTTTAATATAATGTGAATCAATTCCAAAAACGTAAAATATTTGTGCAATTGCATCAAATGCGCATAAATTAAACACCGTAATGAGTTTATCGTCACCTCATCTAAATGAATTGCGATTTTGCAATATACTGACAGGTATTTTTGAAATTGAAGTTCAAATTGCTGGCTCTTTGGGTTTTGTGGTGCCTTCTTTTTTCAAAACATTTCTCTGAATATACCTTTTCAGAACTCTCTGACCCATATGCCGCGGTGTACTAGGCAACTTTGTTTTTTTCCTCCACCTTTCCTTGTTGGTTATGTCATCTAGATCGGATTCTGCATTCAAAATTTTTCGATTTAATTTTTTTCTTTTCCAAATTTTTCGCAGTTTTATTTTTTTTAATATTTTGGAGGTTTTGCTCTCCATTAAAGTTACAAATCGACCGATTTTAAGGAATTGTTGGTCAATATACTAATGTTTTACCAATCTGAACCAGTTTTCGACGTTCGCGTTAGAAACACGACCTTCGAATGCTGCGTCAGGGATTGCTAAATGTACCCAAAGAGGAAGGTAAGCGAAATACCGTTTAATGCAAAATCTAGCAAATTCTGGATTAAAATACTCGTTTTTATTTTTCCTTCTTCTATTTCAATTTCCATCGATTGTTCCAAATACATTTTGTTAAATCTCTCATAAAATGTGCTCGATTTTGAGTTTTTTTTCGTAAAATCATCACATATTACATCTTTTTCAATTGGATGTTCCTCAACTAACTGGTTTAAATTATAAATTTGAGGTATTTGCAATTTAAATAGTTCAAACGAATTAGTAAAATGTTTATTTTTGAATTTTGAACAAAATAAATTAACAAAATTTTTGAAAAAAACATCAACTTCTTCCAAGGTTTTACAATTTAGGATTGCAGCAAGCAAATCAAGTATAAAACACCGTTGTGCTTGCGTTGTTCCTGGAATTTTCTGCAGATTAATTTTGAAAATATTTATTATGTGTGCACAGCAAATTAAGATACTGATTTTATCTGCTTTCGGCTTGATTTTTTTAATAAAGATATTATACATGTAATTTAAATAGTCGTCTACTGTCATTAAATTAAAAATATTCAATAAGGCCGTAAATAAAGCCCAGCTCCCTCCAATCTACAACAAAATATTTTGGTATTTTTACTCCTCTCAAACACTTCATTGCAGTTTTGAAATTTAGCAAAAGTTCGGAAATTGCTTTGACGTCATCGGTCATGTTGCGATGAAACCATTTCAGCAATTGGGACAATTAATTATATCGTCAATTTTAATTACACAGGCGTAGTATAAAATGTGACGATACATGTGTGAATGGCAATTAGGGTTCTTTACTACACCTCCAGTTGCATCAAAATAAATAATATTTATATCATATGAGGATAAAAGTTCCAGTTGTGTGTTGCGAATCATAATCACTTGCAATGGATGTGAAAACTTATAAATATATTTATTATATTTGTTTTCTAAACTTTTATAAAAGATATCACGAACTATATTATTTAGTTTAAGCGATTCCGAACGGATTTTTCTAAATACTGCATCAATGCTTAAATGTTGAGTATTACCTTTTAATGCAAGGTCTATTTTGGTTTTACCAATTAGATCTAATTTTAAGTTGTGAGTGCTTTTATGGTTCAACATTTGCTTGTACTCTTCTCTTAAACTGCCCCGAATTTGTCTAAAAGTTAAGTCACCATCATGATTTTTTTTTTCTTGTCCGCAGACTTAAACGTGCATTAGGCTTTTTGTTAAAACAAAATTAAATTTTTGATCATGCTCGAAGTATATTTACAAGATGCGTACACCACACAATCTTGTCTTGAATTATACGAAAAATTGATGTTGGCCACTACAAGCACACAAGTACTCCCAATAGTAGTCATTTCACAATCAATATCAATTCTAAGCAACTCTTTCGAATTTTTTCTCATACTTTGAGAAGAAATAGACATTGAATATTTTAATGTCCATTTTGGTTTAATGCGATTAATTTTAATCGATTCGACAAAACCACTTTTTAAATTTTCGTTGTTTGGGAGCTCAACCGTGCTTTTGGCAATCTCAATCAAAAAATTATCATTTATATTTTCACTATTAACATCGCCGCTAAACCTTTTACGTACTTTTAAAATATTACACAATTCAGTCATGTATTCATAGGAAGTTCGAGAAATACAAATACTGCTAATTGACATATCTCTCACAGCTTTCAACACAGTTACTTCATTAAGCCCACTTCTGTTTCGTTTGTAGTTATAATTTACCGCCATTTTTAAAAGGTTATATAAAAAAAACACAACAAATGACACAGAACTGATTGATTCACTCTATCTTTCACAAAACTTGCTTCTCTGCAAATCACAACTTACAAACTGTGTATATTTCACCAAAATTTATAACAAATTACTATTCAACAGTTTGCATTTATCTACATTTTAATACATATTTAAGCTCTAATTTGTTTATATCACCACAATATTTTTGCACAAACTAAAATTTACACGGATCAAAACTATGCGTTAAGCTTTTCACACTATGTTTCACACGTATACGTATACGAATCATATTGGATTACGCAAAGTCCAATTGAGATATTAATGTATTCCCAGATGAAATTTTGAAAAACAAGATGAAAATCATCATTCGTGCTCCATTTTCACAATATTGATAGGTAATTTTCTGACCTATTCGAATATATGAAAGAGATCCCGTGAACATTTCTGGTATATGGAATATAACCGAAAACGTAAAAATGTCTCTGCACAAATTAAAAGTCATCATAATTAGATCCCATTTACCACACTCATAGGGTTTTGACTGATCTATCTGACCATGTATGTGAGACCCCGTGAACATTTCTACGTTCGGTAAAATAAATTTTGAAAATTAACTCAAACTATTTCATGAAACTTCTAAGTCGTGTATGACACTGTAAATATCATCATAACTGAACCCTTTCCGGAACTATCGAAAGTCGAAACCTTGTACTATCCAATAGTTTAAACGTGAGCCCGTGAACATCTCTAGGATTTCAGTTATTTGATTATTACAATAAATCGGGTTCGTCGCTTGTTTGGGAATGTCAATGGGGTTAAAATCCTATTGGAGAAATTACCAAAATTTCCAATTGAGAAATAAATTGAAAATGAAGAAGTTTTCAATTTTGAAAAACAAGGTGAAAATCATCATTCGTGTCCTGTTTTCACAAATAAAATTTGAAAATTTATTAAAATTCATGGAATTTTTAAGTAGCCTGTATGGCATAGTAAATATCATCTTAAACTATCCATGTTCATGTCAGTGTTGCAATTTTATCTACGCTATCATAAATTATATTTTCAAAACGGTGAACGTCTCTATAGGAGGGGTAATAGAAAAATTAGAAAATAGATTGAAATCAAAAACCATAGTTGTTTAAAAATGCGCTGAACTTGTAAAAATCATCATAATGAAATCTTGTTCACCACACACGTGGGGTTTCGATTTAGCTATTCGGTCGTATAGGTGAGACCCCGTGAACATCTCTAGGATCGGAGATATAAAAAATGAAACATGGTCTTAAATAGCTTTCTTTAGAATTAAAAAAAGTTTAGTAAATCGATTTACAATTTTCTTGTGTTTATCTCAAATCGTTAAAAGTAACATTGCCGCAAAGGTAGAACTGAATACAAATTATAAAAATAATCGTTTTATATAAAGAGTTGTATCCTAAATAATTGTGTTTCTTTCTAACTATAATTGTTGTTGCTGTGAATAAGAAAATGGCTGAAAACGAAAACCTTGAGACATTTAAACTGTTTTGCTTAACTTCATTTTGACAAGTTGAACACAAATAATAAAAATTATGATATATAATTATATAAATCTATAGCTGTGTTACTTATTTAAATCTGTAGATCACGCAACTGTCATCTGGATCCGAAATTTTCAAATCAATTGTTTAAATTTTTTTCCACATGGTGATAACTTAACAATTTTATTTTTTATAATAAAATGACCGACCTAAAGAAAAAACGTGTTTTCACATTATTTCAAGGAGCAGCAATGATAATGTTTACCGATTTAGACAAAAGTGAAGAGAGTGAAGTAACCGTAAATATAGAAAATTATGCGGAGAAAAGTGTACCACGAATGGTGAATGACCAGTTCAAACTCCATTTCCGTATACACCGAGAGTCGTTGGACCATATTTGCGGGTATTTATTGAGAATACAAGCAACCGTAAGAAAGCCTGTAATTGCAATACAGAAACAATTAATGGTAACTGTGTGGTATTTGGCAAATGCAAAAACAATTAGGTATTATAATTTTATTTTAATAAATTTACTGGAATTGTTTTCATATAACTTGTATAATATAGGACGATGGCTAGTAGATTTAATCTATTTAGAACTTCTTTTTCCGCATTTTATACAGAACCTGCAAAAGGCTTATGAAAATCAATGTGATTAATCACATAATTGAATGGCCGTCGGAAACTGAGCGACATCGGATTTCTAGAGGATTTAAAAATTTTCCAGGTATGTGTATTATTTAATGTCGTAGGTTATTAACTAATATAAAATTATTATACTACAGGAGTAGCAGGTGCAATTGATGGATGTAATTTCATAATAAGTGGGCCAAAACAACACCATTCTTCATATTAAATTAACAGAAAAGTATAGCATTCTGTGGTTTTACAAGGTATTTGGAACGACCGTAAGCAATTTATTGATTGTTTATGATGCCACGGTATGGAATAGGTCCCCTTTTTATAGATAACGGGTTATCCAATTCGTGGTTGATAAAGTATTGTAGAAATCTGTATACCGACATCTGTCAAAGATAAACGTCAAGTACGCTGTCATTTATTTAGTTGACATTCTGCCATTTAAGAATATGGAGCATTTAACAATCGACCAACGCGTTAAAATGATTAAATCTGCTGATGCTGATTTTTCGAACAAAATTTTCTTCAGTGATGAAGCTCATTTTTCGCTTGGTGGATACGTTAATAAGCAAAACTGTAGAATTTGGGGCTCAGAAAATCCACAATTGATTGTAGAGAAGCCATTACACCCGGAAAAAGTCACTGTTTGGTGCGCATTGTGGTCTGGTGGTGTGATTGGGCCGTATTTTTTTGAGAACAACCATGGACGAACCGTTACCGTCAATTCTGAGCGCTATGGCCGCATGTTAACCGATTATTTTTTTACGAAAATCGAAGATTATGATCTTGACGATATGTGGTTTCAGCAGGATGGAGCAACCAGTCACGTAACACGAGCAAATCGAGATCTTTTGCAAGAAAAATTTCCTGGACGTTTGATTTCGCGATTGGCTGATGTCAATTGGCCTCCAAGATCCTGTGATTTAACGCCTTTGGATTTCTTTTTGTAGGGCTACGCGAAAGATCGTGTTTACGCAAACAATCCTCAAACTCTTGACGAATTGAAAACTAATATTCGTAAGGTAATGGCCGAGATACCGCCCGAAATGTGCCGAAAAGTCATTGAAAATTACCTCAAAAGAATCAAGGCCTGTAAGAAGTCCCGTGGAGGACATTTGAATGATATCTTGTTTAACTAAAAATGGCAAGGATCAATCTGTAAAATGAAATAAAAATTACAATACATTCCGAATATTTTGTGTGTTTTTTTTAAGTTTACTTTATCAACTTCGAATTGGATAACCCTGTATTTATTTAATGGAATCAAACAAATAAAACAAGGGTTCCACTTAATTGAGCACAGTGCTTATCCATTAACGGAATTATTATTAACATAGAGATATGGCCATTTGACAGATAAACAGAAATATTATAACCGTTGTTTATCAAAAAGCAGAGTAAGAATTGAGAATTCATTTGGGATTATGAAATCTCGGTTTAGGCGGTTAAAATTAATAGAAAATAGACGACTAGATTTTATTGTTATACTTATTATATCCTGCTGTGTTTAACATAATGTAAGCATTAATTTTAATGGTGAAAATGACATATGAACAGGAGTAAAAATGAATTATCAGAACCATCGAGTACAAATAAAAGAAATACAATTTGTAATTCATTACAAAAAAATTTATATACGTTAATTTCTGATTTGTCTAGTTAAAATTTTTTTAATGGAAATGAATTGTTGCTGGATTATCAAAAATAAATATACATTTTAATGTATTATATTACAATATTAAATTATAAAGAAAACTTTATTTGTAATTCATAACGATATACATATACAATTTTAAATAAATTCATTTGGGTGGGTTTTCATTAAAATATATCACATTCTTCATTTTTATCTCACAAATTACAATTACATTTTATCTATCATTTTCTCCATTAAATCTAGAAAACATGTATGTGAAGATAGCCCAAATTCCATCCTCGAAAGATGCGATGGAAACACTAATTATTGCTGTCATGAAAAAATCACGACATTTTTACTGTCAGCCCCGAAAATTTAGTGTCATGATAGCTAAAATTATCATGACACAAATATTTTTCTAAGCTGAGAGTAAAAATATTGCATTTTGGTGAAGGAGGAATATTTAAATTAATTTGTGATTTTCGCTGTCGGTATTTGGCGTAATTTTACTTTACGTATACATCGAGAAAATCAGATAAGGAGTATAAATTTTTAAATGCAGGATTGTTTCCTATCAGTTTTTAGGAGGAAAAATTTTACATTTTATTATTTTTTCAATAATTTTTTTATTTTTATTAATAGTAATTGCTTCGTCAACCTTGCAGACACAGATCAAATAGTTTGTATCGTTCTTATCGCTTCTTCTGATAGTGCCACAAATGTTAAAAAAAATCAACTATCAGTATATACAAAATATTTTTTAATGTAATTTTAATTCGTTGTATACCTTAGAAGATGGGGCTGCCGCCCCTAAACCCCGCTTTTCCACAATTTATACAATTCTTCAAATGTCAAACTAAATAAAAAAAACTTTGAAAACATTTCAAAAATTTCCTGGAATATGCCAATTTTCGATTTATTGCTTTAATTAATAATTAAATGTCGCAATAGTATACATAAAAATGTATAGTATTGCCATAAGCAACTTTTTCGATTTTCGGGAATAGAAAATTGGGCTATCTTCACAGAGGTCTAGAAAACGATCTTGTCACAATAATTTTTCCTCGTGACGACGTTGTACGTCTGAACGAAACTTTTATTTTTAGGTTCCGGAGAGGGCGATGTATCACTCTGACTGGGGGTTGACTTCTGGCCTTTTATTTAATATTTCATCTATTTCATCGTAGAATTCAAAAAATTTTCTATTTCGGCCACTACTACAATTATTTGCCTTTACTACTTTGTATTTTGTTGTTAATGATTTAAATTTTGTATCGCACTGTTGCCCAGCCATCTTTAGTCCCGAAAGTTTTCCCATTTCCTTAGCAATACGTTTCCAAACATTTTTTTTTAGTTTATGATCGAAATCACAGTACATTTTTTTGTTGCTGCAATTAACGCGAGTGTACGTGATTTCGTCCACTTTAAACCACTCGGTTCCAAATTACTATTTGCATCGTATTCTTTTCTCATCAGATCTGTATTAATTTGAATTTCATCCTCAATGCTATCTAAATATTCTATAACAAAATATAGATGTGTAAAACAATTATTTAACTATTATATGTATTATTATTATAATAAATAAAATTGTATTCTGTTCCCATTGTTACGTCACAGAATATAATATTTAATAATATAAATAATATGTATTATATTTAACGGTCACGTTTAAATTAAAAACAAAATAATGTGGATGAAAGCGACGGTTACGTGGTTTTATTAGCAGTTTGAGTTATACGTGAAGTTAGTTAGCTAACCAAAATCAATCTGACAAATCTGAATATTTTTACAAATCAAAAAAATCGATCTTATCAATCTGTGAAAAAATAAGAAACAGCCAAAAAAAAAATGATCTGACCAGAAATAAGAAGCAACTTTATAGTACGCAGATCGATTAGATCGGAAATAAGTAAAGCTGTGTTTCTTATTTAAATCCGTAAATCGAGCAGATTTTGAAATCTGAAATTAGATCGATCTGGTCGATCTGAAATAAGAAACAGGTTTCAGATTTGGTAGATCAGAAAAATTATCAACTGTCCAAACTGTCAACAAAATACACGATAAAAAGAGTCCGATCTGTGCTCTAATTCTCTAAGCAGTAAGATAATTTGTAAACGTGTAAACAATAATTTATCTTGCCTTTTTACAATATTTGCATTCTGTAATTGCACTCCAAGATAAAATTTAATACAGTTACGATAAATAAATGTCAAAACTTAACACACTCTTATGATGTATGTAGGTTCATATTTAGAGTTTGAGGGCCTATAACTACCGTTCCCATTTAAATTTCAACATTATTCTTATGGATATAAGTTACTCTAAGTAGCATCTGTTCACAATCTATAGTTGAAGTTGTTACGGGTTGTGGTATGGCTAATTTTACAAGTGAAAATTTTATACAATATATTATCTTGGCATTTTTAAATCGCATTCTCTAAACAGTTTTTTTACCCAAGATAAACCTATTGACAGCAAGCGAGCAAGATAACATTAAACGTCAAAACGAAATTTTAATTATTTTATATCCTTAATAACTCAAAAAATATAATCTCTAGAAACGTAAATTGTTGCATATACATCAAAGCCATCTAGAATCACACATAGCCCCCAAAATCATATTGAAAAATGATCGGAGTCGGGAGTTATTTGAAATTCAAATCAAGATACGGTTAGATAGACTTATAAAACAAACCAAATGTTTGAAAAGAACATTACAACAGCCAAAAATTTCTTTACTTCATATGGTAAAGGCGTGTATAATATAAGTCTTATTTACAATTGATCGATCAGTTGAATTTTGATTAATGTTGTGTATTCTAATCTGTTTAAAGGTTATTCTTTATACTACATACAAAATCGCATTATTATGTACATAGTTATTATTTGCGATATGTTTTTGAAATTCAATCAAATCTGTCTTAAGTTGATCATAATTTCAGTGTATTTCGTTGTTGAAGACATGTTTAGCTCTTTCCGATGCCATATTTAGTTCTTTCCGCACATGCGACTTGACAATATCTAAGTATAATAGTCGGATCTCGGAAAGCCCGGGATTGTCTTATTAAAATTTTAGAATTTCGAGTAAACTACAAAAAGCTATGCGTTTTAAGCAACGAAACTCATTTAACCATCAAATTTGGTTAGTCACTGCGAGCTTTCCAAACTGCACGAGTTCCTCATCCAAAATTTTTTTATGTGCCTCCCCAATAACACCGAAAATTTGTTAATCGGACCCATTTCTAGTATTTGATGTAGGTCTAGTTATGGAGGGACGTTTTAGTGTTACGATTTGTTTTTTTACCATGAGTTAATTTTTAATCTTTGTAAAATGTTTGGGTTAATCTTAAGGATCGGTAACGAGTAGGACGTGAGACTTTGATCAATTACCTGCACTTTAGAAATCGATTTTATGCAATATACATCTTGTTTGCCTTAATGCTAGTTAAAAGCTAATTTTAATGCATAATATAATTAAATATTGTTCTCGTTCATTATTTTCCAAATTTGTTCTAATTGTTACTTTTCTCAAACATAAGTTAATAAATAGTTTAGAGTTAAATCATTGTAAGATCTTATAAACTGTTGAGAGCTCTTAGTGCCGCTAAATGAAATATTAAACAACAACAAACTGAAATTTGTTGACTAATTTTGGTTTTCTATAGGCCTTCATATTTATTGTGCTCGTCAATTTTTTAACTGTGCAAGTGTAATGATCAACTAAAATATTGCAAGTGCACACAAACTGGAAAACTTTGCTTGCTATGTGGAGAGCGGGTCCATTTTAGATGTTGTCAAATCAGACACTTGAAACACTTGACATTTATATTTGAAAATTGAGCAACTAAAATTGCTTTGGCTGTAATCCACAGACCATCTTGTTCTAGGATATTCTACCCCTTAAGTCTTCTTCTTCTAATATAAATAGGTACATTATATATACCCTACTTTAAACATAAAATTATTAATAATCAATTTATTTGTTTTGTTGTATTTGTGGAACGACTGGATATAAACCTAAGTAAAAGTATAGGTAATAGTGAAGACGGTCGATGAACATATTCGAATGTTTAACTTTACTGAAAGAATATTTTAATTCCAACGATAATGGTCCATTTTTATAAGTACACAAATTTAAATAATAATTAGTAAGAGTTTAATTAGAGCTTGATCTTAATTAATTCTTAAATAAAACTATAAACTAAAATATCCAAATTTGCAACTAACTATTAATAATATCCAAACGAAAGCGTTTTACACATTCAAGCAAAGTTATTCCGCGATAAATTACTTGTGTTACTTTTTGACATAAACTTATCTTGCCACTTTACATTTTATCTTGAAAAAAATTTAGTGAATGCGAAATTACTAAAACATCACGATATCCAATATAAATCTAGACTTCTACGATAATTTTTTTCGTGTGTAAAAGTTATCACTTTTACACTTTACAATTTATCTTGGTTTTTAGAGAATTAGGGCACTGAGTAGTCGCACTGAAAGAATGTCAAATTGTTTTTTTTTCCTAAAATAATAAAATAATTTTCCTATAAGGAAATTTTATATTATATAATTAATTAATTAAACATTAATGCTAGATTTGTAGTAATAATAATAATTATATATAAATATAATATAAAGTGAATAGATAAAATAAATTATGTAATTTATGCGGCTAAAAGCCATTTCCGTAAAGTAGTTCTGAAAAAGTAAGGGGCCCTAGTATGGGGCTACCCTCGGTTCGGTTGGGTGATTTAAACTACAAAAAGTGTGTCGTGTGTCCGTTAAATATTTTAAGGACCCTTTTGGGGTACCTATTATTTTAGAATTTCCATTTATTTATTTTTTCATTTTCAATTATTATTTTTTCAATTCATTTTTGCGGAATATCTGATTGAAAATTTTTCATATATTAAATATTTATGTTTTTATTATTTAGTGGACGAACAGTGTTCCAAATAAGTGGTATTAGTGAGGAATTAAGTGAATAGTAGGGTAAACAAGTGAATTAACTAGTGTTCATGGTAAATCAAAGACGAAATAGCCTTACCAGCCGGTACTCGCCGGTATCTAGTTTAAATAAGTTAAATAAAATTATAACAATGGCTACAAGTGTACAAGAGCTGAAAAATGATATAACAAAATCCACAACCAATGAAGAGTCTCAATGTACAACTATGGCATCAACTAGCACAACAAATTAAAAATTTAAACAACGAGGTCAAGATTTTGAAAGACCAATTGGCTGATGCATTACGATCAAACATTTTCGAAAGCACTAATAATAATATAAACTCTTTATCGAAAAATTCGTTCGCGCCATTAATACAAGAGATAGAGAATGAAAGCGAAAATGATTGTAATATGATATATGACAATTCAAATCAAGATATGGATGAGGGTTTTGAATTACGTAAACAACGAGTGGCGCGCAAGAAATGTTAATACGATAATTAACAAAAATATTAAAAACAATAACAAACAATTAAAAAGTTAAAAAAAAATAATAAACAACAATAATAGTAATAAAAATGATACACCACTATCAAAGCGAAAGAGTCCTCGACCACCGCCACTACATATATACGGACAAGAAATCAAAAACACTATCGAATTAGCGAAAGGTGTTAAAGTGAATAATTTTGAAGTGAGACGAGTCAACACAAACAAACATACAGTAATAACCGACTCATTAGAAAGCTACAATACTTTAAAAACAGTTTTTAACAATGTCAAAACAAAATTTTTTACGTACACATTAAAAGAATTGAAATTAAAATCACTAGTACTACGAACGGACATAGAATGCGACCGTGATATTAAAATAGAAAAAAATATTCAAATGAGATCAAAACGAGTAGATGAGCCAAGACGATTATTACCACTATACATAGTCAAATTCGCAGCTAATACGCCACTAAATAAAGTATATAGCATTAATGTACTAAATTATCAAAGGGTTACATGGCATCCACTAAATAGAACATGGGACATTATGCAATGCGAATCGAAGAAAGAAAGAACCAGACGATCAAGGCGGTACCAAAAATGTACACATCGACGAAGGTAAACAAAGTGAACGGAACGTTTGCAGAAATGATGAGTGTTGGTCCACAGAAACCACAACAACAGTAGCAGCAACGGCAACAAAACGAGATAACGATACAGCAGCTTACATTACGAATGAATGGCATGGGACGTACAATTGAGCAACAGAGTGAGCAAATTGCTCAACTTTTGCAAATAATTGGGTCATGGTAAATCCAAATTTCAAAACTATCGCTTTAAATGTGAACTCGATCGTGAGTGTTCAATGGAGGTTAAATTTATTAAAATTTTGAATGATCATAACTGTTTACTGACTGTTTACTAATTAATGAGACAAAGCAAGGAGGTGGTACAGCAATTCTAATAAAAAGCGGGTTAATATATAAAATGATTGCGCCACAAGCCATAAGTAATCGAGCGGGTACAGAAGTTGCCGTCATCAAATTAAATATAACACATTCAATGAACGATTTTTTTCGAATTTCGATATATTGCACGGGCAACGCTTCCCAAATTACAGACGATCGCTTTATTGAAGAATGGAACACAATTTTCATAACACTAAATTTATACGATCCAAATCATTTCTATATCATAGCAGGTGACCTGAATGCCAGGCATGCAAATTGGGGTAATGCCGCGAATAATTCTAGGGGGAATTAAACGGATATTAATGATAAATGAAAATGATATGGAATATCGATTGAAAATGTATAAAAGTGACGCACCGACAATGATATGTTCGGGAAATTATTTAGATCTCGCTATTATGGACACTCGCACTCAAATTGATACAAACAGTCAGCAGGAGATACCAACACACCGTTATGACAGCGACCATAAGGCAATCAAAATTATTGTACGAGGAATCGGGGAATTTGAAAGGGGCATGAACAAAGAGGACCAACCAACAGCGGCAGTAACAACAAATAATAATTATAACAAGGGGATCCCTGCAGTACTCATACCAAATGATCGAAAACTAAACGATGACGAAATTAATATTTATATTGAAAATTGAACACGGCTTATTTTGAGAAACATAAAAGAAAACGTACCGAAGCAGAGACGCTGCAACAATATGGTTTGCTATACGAATGCGACAATAGAGCGATTATACAAAGATAAAAGTTCCCTAATTACAAAAATTAAGACTTTAAGGCGCAACATAAATAGGAATCGAGGGAGAAATTATGGCGGCAATAACAACATGCCCTAACCCAACAAATGGACGAATGGAAACTAGAAATAAAACAAACAGTTCAATTAATCAAACAAAATGTCAAATTACAAATCGAAAAATATTGGGTAAACATAATGAAAGAAATCAAACCGGGTCAAATAAATGTGGTCGGAGATCAAAAAATTAACGAAGGTAACATCAAACGATATGAACATCAAAATGCTCGAAATTGACGAAAACAAAACGAATGAGTACACAAATCAGAACATTGAGTGGAGTGAAATTGTAAAACTTGACAATAAATTCCAAATTTTCGACGAGCAAACAAATTTAAATATAATTGGCCAATATATTGAGAAACACACACAAAGGTATCCAACGCTAGGCCAACTGGAACACGAGCAAAGAGTGAATGGAGTAATGGGGCCCATCAAACAAAAACATTTTGATGACAAACTGACGCACCACACAAAATCACAATTTTCGGCTGAAAATCGAGCAAACGCACCAAATCAACCACCAGACGGTCCAAATTATTTCATTTCGGTAGAACAACTTTCGGACATACTAAAATTTGCAAATAGTAAAAAATCTTTTGGCCCAGACCTAATACCAAATATAATAATAAAACATTTATCAGAATCAATTATTATCGAAATAGTGTACAATATTTAATAAACTTTTAAATAACAAATGTTTTCCATATTGCTGAAAAATGGCACGCGTCTTTCCCATTTTGAAAAAGTCAAAAAATTCATCCGATTCAGAGAACTACCAACCCATCAGTCTACTATCAAACTTGGGTAAAGTATACTAGATCATAATCAACAAAAAAATCCTATACCATGTAAACAAATACAATTTAATGCTGGACAATCAGTTTGGATTCAGAAAGGGACATAGTACTGTGCATGCCATAACAAAATTAGTGTCGGATGTTTGCCACAAGTTTTAAGAATCCCACGGGTGGCTATGATGATCGATATAGAAAAGACATTTGAATCAATTTGGCTGGATGGTTTATTGGCAAAATTAAAGGAGATGAATTTTAACATCGAGATTATCGAAATTTTATATGAACTATTATACAATCAAAAATTCAGTATAACAACAGAAGGCGCAGTATCAACTAGGGAATTTAAAATTATGAACGGACTACAACAAAGGTCTACAAACATACAAACGTGCGCTTATGCAGATGATATGATAATTTACAGTTTGAAATATTTGGTGGGCGACATTCAAGCACAGCTACAAAAGGCAATTGATTACATTCAGGACTATTTAAACACATGGCGTATAGAGATGAACACCTCTAAATGTGAATCAATATTATTTCGGCTACCGTTAAGAAGTGTTAATCGTGATCGAAAAGGAAATTGAAAAAAATTGAATGTCAAAATTAATAACCAATCGAACGAGTTAAAACAATCGGGTACACGGAATTAATACAACCAATCATAACATATGGATGTCCAGTATGGTATAACCAAGCACCAAGATATATGGAATGGCTAAGGGTTTTCGAACGCAAATGTATACGTCATTGTCGCGGCGTATATAGAAAAGCAGAAACAGAATACACACACTATATATCGAATCAGAAACAATATGACAATTTCGATGCGGACGATAGTTTATTCTGATTTTTTTTTGTTAACATGTTTTTGTCAGTTCCTAATATTAATATTATATAAATTACCATCTAATTTGAATTATGTGTGCTAGTATAAGTTTTATAAAAAAAACACTGTATATATTGTAATATAAAATAGTCAATGCACCTGAGTGCCTAAATTCGGGACAGCAGGCATCATAGTATAATAGTAAGTGGGTGACCTTTATATGGATCCACCACCCAAATAGTTTGAAACAAATATGTAAAATAATGTTAATAAATTGGATTTGTTATGGAAAACAAAAATACACGATTAGAACAAATAAATTGTTATAACTTATTTTTTGCTCTGAAGAAATTGTACCACGAATATGAAATTGTACCACTTCTTGCAAATACTCTATAAAAAATATAGCTGTATAAAATAATTATTTCATTGTTTAATAAAATCAATAAACAATAATAATTAAAATTTCTTTCTCTTTTCAATTTGAATTTGAATTATGTGAAGTAAACCAAAACTAATCTGAGAAATCGAAATTTTTTTACAAACCAAAAAAATCGATCTAATTAATCTGAAGAGAAATAAGTAACAGCAACATAATTGATCAGATCGATCTGAGCTGAAATAAGAAACAACTTTTTAGTACTCGGATCGATCAGATCAATTATATCGGAAATAAGAAACACAGCATAATATAGCTAAAATAATAAGTTTGCTTAATAAAGTTCCTTATGATGGTTTAAATGTGAACGTGACACTTTATAGTTGTTAACGCTTTACAAATTCTCGTGATTTTTGGTAAATCATATCAAACCTTATATAAATGAATTTTATATTCATATTTATTTACCACTATAGTTCTTTTTAACATATGTTACTGTTCATCATCAAAAATGTTCAATTTCAAAATTTATTCCATCATAATTTTTATGTTTAAACAATAAAAACTCACATTCTCTCAGATGCTATTCAATGCTTCCAAATATATATCCGATATACCTTATATGCCGTCTTAATCCGTTATTCAAAGAATATAATCTTATTTTATTCGACGAAATATATAAAATAATAAAGGAAACAAAAAGTATAAAATTAAAATTATTCTGAAAATAAGAAAATGGTCTTGGAAAAAGCTTTATAAAGTATAATAATATAAAACGCTTTGTACGAAACGTATTGTAAATACAAACAGTAAACGCATTAAATCATGAACACCTTGTATTTTTGCGATGTGTATTTTACAATTTCATTAGACGTTACGCGTAAAATAAAATACATAATAAAATATTATATATAATATAAATACATAGAAATGAAGCATTAAAAATGCAAATTTATTTAAACTTGGATGGAAAATATCCTTTTTCATCGTTTTCCTTCTCCCATCCGAAAAAAAGTCGCAAGAAAATTCGTTCAGACAACGACGATAAAATTTTTTATTTTTGGGAGCTTTTCGTCGTTCCTTCTTGCGATTTTTTATTTTAATCTTTTTTATTTTTCAAATTATGATCACGAATTATTTAAATATTAATTTATAATGGATTTTGGGTATAGACATTTTTTTAATGTCGCGGTGAGATGTCAAGATGTTATAGACATTTAGATTATTAGATCGTTCGGATCAAGAAAATGGTTTTTAATACTGCATGGTAAAACTAGCAGACATTGGTTGAAATATTGTATATATCAATACAATAAATTATTATGGACATCAAATTCAACATTGTTCATGTGACCACCACGACTTCTATATCAACCTGCATCTAATTATGAAAATTGTTGATGTCTTTTTCCAATTTCAACTCGAATGTGTGAGATGTGGTACGATTTTTGTGAAACCAAATATCATCTAACTCAAATTCATCCAATTTACGCAACAAAAAATCAGCTAACCTGCCTCAAAAACCATGTTTGATTTTTTATTAGCATTTTCACTTACAGCTGTAACTGTTTGATGATTACGAACTGGACGACAGTGTTCATATGGCCAACGCCCTACAACTGATTCAGATTTTTCGCAACGTTTAACAATCTTATAAATTTTTAGCGTCCTACAGTCCATGTTGGCCAAAATAATCACGTAGTTTACGATTTTGTTTTATCGAACGACCATTTTCGTAATAAGTTTCAAAAGTCAAAACGCGTTGTTGTGTTGTAAACGAACTCATGACTATGGCACAGTTCTAAAAATTTTCTGGTTGCCCCCACACAATAGATGTTTTTTTTAGCTTAAAAAAAACCAATAGATAGGACACCGAAGAATAGACCAGATTTGGAAAGGTAATTCTTTGAGAAATGAGACTTCGAAATCTGTGATAGTCCTATTTTTAACGACATTAACTTCGGGTAGCAATGAAATGAACTTTTAACCAATTTGTAGATGCCCATCACGACTATTACTCCAAAGCAATATATGAACTCCAACAAAAGACGCCATTGAATCCACGTCAAAGAAAATTTTGTATCAAAATATCCCCCAAATGAGAGAAATAATCCGATTTTGAAATTTCACAATGCGTAGAGGTTGCTGCGTCAGTCGTGATACTATTGTTAGCTGCTTACCTGAAACCAAAAAAACATGACCAGTTTAATTTTAAATGTATCAGTGTGTCATAACAACTGTGAGAGTACACCCTCAATACTCTGTTCGTGGACAGCCCTTGCCAATTCTGAGAATGGCAGCGAAACAACTCTTATCATAGATTTAATCCAATTCACAATAGAATCATCAATTCAAAATGTGTGATTTGAATTAGTGATAGTGGTAATCTGGTAATTGTTAAAAGAATTAAAGAAAAATTTGTGTTTTTTAATAATGTTTTTGTGGCATATTTTTCACATTATTCCCAACATGAAAAAAAATGTATATTAAACTTCATCCTAGAACACATTATTACTGAGTGAATTTTCAATCCTAGTAGCAGTTCTGAAAGGGCTTTTTGACAAAACTTGCTCAATCTGTAAATATTCTGCATGTTCCTGCTGTCCTTTAAATTTCAAAATGGTCTTTACTTCCATCTACGATTTTCCCAACAATTAAATAAATCAGAACAGCCATACTTTAATGATGCAAAATATATAAAAAAAGAGTGAGTCCATTAGTACTCCCAAGAAGATGTGTAAACATGGCGTGTGTAGTGCGTATGTACAGCTTAATTTGAAGGAAGAACGAATGCAACTATACTAACCAGAGTTTTTCATTTGTTTATTATCGTTAAATTGGTCTATTAAGCTCGATTTATATTATCCGTTCCTTTCAGTTCCTTCATTTTTCGTATCAGACAAAAAAAACATTGTTACATGTATTTTCATAGGAGTATTTATATTACCAATTCCGTTCAGTTCCTGCAAGTACGGAACGGATAATATAAATACTCCAATGAAAAAAACCGCCGCCCCGGTGGCAAAGTGGTCAGCATGCTTGCTCCAGCGACCGGAGGTGCCGGGTTCGATTCCCGGCGGTGACAAAGAAAAAATTTCACGGCTGGTTTAGGATCAATGAATTAATCACTCATTATCCGAAATGAAAAGATGATTATGAAACCTCATGTGAGGCGGCCAAATCCCTTGATGGGATATAGTACCAGAGAGAGAGAAAATGAAAAAAACATGTAACAATGTTTTTTTGTCTGATACGAAAAATAAAAGAAACTGAAAGGAACGGATAATATAAATCGAGCTTTACTCTTTCGGTATAATTGACGCAAATGGATTATGGTAGCTAAAATAAGATACATATACTGTCGACTGCAACTCTAACTTTTCTAATTTTCATTGAAAAACTGCACAATGGTCGTCCCATATCTCGTAGTAGATATATTTCTATCTAAGTTCATGTTCAAATCGAATTCGTCTCGCAGGAAGTTTATAAGTGGTTCAGCTTGAGGAACAGCAAAATTAATATTGAAATCCCCGCTCATAATCATCGGCAAAACATGATAGTCTCCTTGGAGAATTTTTGAAATTGTTTTAGAATATGGAGCAAGAACGAAATGTATGAACTTCATTATGTCTTCGACAGAATTATTCGGCGAGGTGAATACAACTAAAGAAATCATCTTACTCACATTGAGAAGCTGACGTTCAACCATGTTGTATATATCATCATCTCGTTGTGTTGTTACGCTCATACTAGTTGTTTGTCCAACGATAATTTCCTTATGCAACGCGATTGTATAAGTTCTACTTGTATTTTTATATATTGCTACTCCGGCAGCCCACTGACCATCTCTCTTGAACTAAACGCAGCATTCAAAATTAGTAATATTAACATGCTCGTCATTGCGTAGCCAGATCTCGGAAAGCAAGAAAATTGAGCATCCCTGCGTGACTGTATTAGTTAGGTCGAGGTGATGTGACCTGAGACTCTGGCAGTTCAATGTTAAAAACCAGACGTCATTATTATCTCGCACACAATCCGCAATTACATCCTGAGCTATACTTAGTGGATTTGTAGTGAGGCGCGATAGCTCATTTTGAAGAAGACCCATTGAGGTCCAATTTTTACATCCATAGTAGAAGACATGATCATCGATAGACAACGTGATGAACAGTCCATCGAGACTCGTGATAAAGCAATATACACAAGTTGTTGACTGTGTCTTTTATCGTAAGAGTATATACTGACTATCTCGTTATAGGTACCACCTAGAGAAATGGGCACCAAGCTTTTTATAGAAATGGGCGCCAAACATCGGTCGATATTCGTTTTCTCCGGATATCCAGCTTTAAGCCACCTGACCTTCTTTCCTACTTGTGAATTTGTACCGAAATCCATCCAGAGTCATTTAAAATTTTTTACTGTTGACGTTTTTATCGTTCTCGTGGTATACTGGTTAGGATGCCCGCATTCGATATACCTCAGACAGCTCATAGTTCCATTCGCCAGTCCAGCTGTATTGGTCCGTCAATATTGGTTTTGAGAAAGTAAGGCTGACCTATGACAAGTGGAAATTCGTACGGCAAATTGTTTGCGTCCACTATGCTCATTTTATGGATCTTTTGACAAAATTGCTACTCCGGCAGCCCACTGAGTCACTGACTATCTCTCTAAAACTGAACGCAGCATTCAAACGTAGGAATATTAACATGCTCGTCATTGCGCGGTCAGGTTGCGGAAAGTAAACGAATTGAGCATCCCCGCGTGACTGTGACATGAGACTCTGGCAGTTCAATGTTAAAAACAAGACGTAATTAGAACCCCATTTAGTAGAAGACATGATCATTGATAGCCGACGTGATGAACAGCTCCTAGAGACTCGTTACTCGTGATAGAGCAACATACACAAGGTGTTGACTGTGTTTTTAATCGTAAGAGTATGTAAGTTCTTAACCGTAATTCTTGTTTCGTATCATAATTTTTTTTTCGATTTTTCTGATCCATGGAAATGTCGATGGTTTCTATTTCATTTTTTAAATTATTTTTTTTGTTTTCCTTACTATTATACAAATTCATACAAGCATGCCTTGTATAGTACAAAATTGTTTTTATTGAGTTTGATGCTTTTCTCAAACGAAGTAGGTACGTCATTTTCATTCTTTTCATTTACAAGTTTACTCTAATACAAAAAATTTTGGTAGGTGCGAGTAAAGATCTTTACTCATCAAAAATTGCTTATGGAACATCAATCAAAATCATCCTTCTCGCCAAACTGCAATAACAGTTTTGGTGGCACTATTAGACTGACCGATTGAAACGGCATCAGGAAATCCAGGACTTTGAATGGCGAAGAGGGAAAATTCCCTACCACCATTTTATAAAACAATACACCAACCATTAGGTGGTCGAAGAGAATCAAGTTGGTAATTTCCATTCTCAGCTAAAATTTTATTGGGCCAAAAGACAGTCAACATATTGTTAATTTCTTCAAAAAATATAGTCTAACAATAATTGTGAAGTTCCAAAGAACTATTTTAATAAAAGATTTTTTTGCCTTTTTAAAGCAAATGATTGAGAGAGCATTCAAGAGCATTGCCCCATGCTAGTGACCGGAGATCCCGGGTTTGATTGCCGGTGTTCACAAGGAAAAATAAAATTTACGGCTGGCTTAGGATCATTGAATTAATCACTCATTATCCAAAATGAAAATAGGATTATGAAACCTCATTTGAGGCAGCCAAATCCCTTGATGGGATATAGTGCCAGAGAGAGAAAGAGAGAGGGAAAGAGATAAGCGCAGGATGCAAAAAAAAAATTCAGCACCGGATTACGATCTGTGATGAAAATGAGTATAATTTTCATCCTTTGTCGGAGTCCAGAACCCACGAGCTGACCCATCTTATAATCCAGTACTACAGACTGATATGGAGTTATGCAATGTGACGGCCCAAGGTAGAACGTGAAAAGCTTATCGCGAAACAGTTGGGAGTGCTTTCGCCTCAGACCAGAATGCAAAAATAATTAAAAAAATAAAAATTCTAAACTTTTCCACATCATTACAAAATTTAAAAGGCTCTCATTAAAGGTGCGCTACTTTCGGTACAAAGATTTACATCAAAATTTGTAAGGATGTCCTAATTATAATGAAAAAAGTTTTTGTATATAGTTTGTTTCAAAATTGTCACTCCGCCTGGACGGAAGAAACCATTATGGTACAAATTTCAAATCAAATTTTATTTAAAATCATATTGCTATGAAAGCTGCCACTTCTGGGGGACAGGTGCCGACCAAAAATTACTGGGATCTCCAAATTTATGAACAACGCAAAAGTTCATCCGGATCAATCAACCTATATCGGTTTTACAGGGACCAAATTTGTGTTGAAAAACAGGGTTTTCTAACAAATTATCATTTCCGCTCAAATTTTATAAAACTGATCTGAACCGATATTGTGCAAATTTAATTGATAGTTTTTTTTTAGTTATTAGTCTTTTTTATCGTAAATGATGTACTTTTCAAAATATTTGCAAAACTTTAAAGCTTTCATGCAACCTGCTTCACCGATTTCGGTCAAAATTCTCTTGGAGCTTCTAATTTGTGGAAAACTCTTAAGTATGAAATTTTATTTGGATCAATCAATCCTCCTGGCAGTCCATTTACATTATTGTTGTCAATGCTGAAATTGAGACAGACGAGAAACGTTTTTAATAAATTTATCAGAGGTCTTTTAATAAGAATATTATAAAGGTAGAAATCAAGACTGGTTGACAAAATGTATATGGTCTTTAGGTACAAATACGACCCGGTTCTATTTCTAGGAGCTCGTAATACAATCAAATGTTAGCTTAATTCAGCGGAAGTATTGATGTGCTAGCAGCAGTGACAACATCTTTTTGGAAAATTAATTCATTCTTTGCCAACATTTTATTGAGCTTAATGCCAGCTAACAGAATTTAAATTTTTTATCAATCTTTCAATTTTTGCACCTTTACAAACCCGTGTGGAGATGCCGAACTCCCATCGTGGCGCGTCCCCAGGTGGCGGATAGTGGAATGCTCTTTAACCGGCTTGCTGGAGGGTAGGTGGGAAATAAAACACCATCCGCGGACCAAATCTGGCTAGGGGAAGGAACCCCGAATAATAAACCTATCATTAAGGCGATGAGTGTACAACAAAACGGAATGTATACCCCAGGTGGTACGTCAACTTTACAGTTGGCAAATCCACCCTCGCACGAGGCAGGCTCAACGGATTCTGGGGTGAGCCAACCATTGCGTAACCCACTTATACCAAGCACAAGTATCTCTAGATCACCAACTAGACAAATGTTTCCCACTACTCAGCAGGAGAATGAAAACGCTGAACGTAGGGAGAACGGTAACCAAGAAAATCACCACGATGTCGCTAGAGAAAACGATGATTTAAAGAATTCGATAGAAAACTTAATGAAAATCAATAAACAGCTTTTCAAAGAAGTCCAACATCTTAATGAAGAAATTGCTGTAATCAAAAATAATAATCAAGCCAAAGAAAATACTGTAGCTATATATGAAACAGATGAAGATGAATTGGCATATGAAACGAGTTTTTGACGGAGACAAATTAAAACTAAACGTCAAAACAAAAAAATAAGAGCAGAATCTTCGCCTGAAATGGAAAAATCAACACAGAGCGTCTGAAAACCACAATCCCAACGACCTGAACGGTCATCTATGGACCTATTGAAGGTGCATAAGAACGTATCATTGATACCGAAAGAGAGACCACAGCAAACGGTTAAAACATCCAATGTAATTAACCAAGGGGAAATGCAGGAAAACCAACCAATACATAAAGAAATACCACCTCCAAAATTCACATACTTAATGTTAGTGAATATGAAACAATTAAAAAAATAGTGAAATAAGTTCGAAAAGATAAATATAAAATCACTGCAATAAATAATAACGTCTGGAAAGTGAATGCACTTGACCCAGCAACCTACAGAATGTTATCAAATGCAATCACTGCTCAAAACATCGAATGGTTCACCTATGAAAACAAAGCTGAGCAACTAATTAAAGTCATGGCCAGAGAGCTACATCATACATGGCCCAACGAAGAAATAACTGAGGAACTTTGCCAGAAAGGATTTAAAATTCTAAACGATGTAAACATATTAAAGAGAAAGATCACTATAAACGCAAACGGTGAACGAGAAACAACAAAAGTTGGCCTTTCACTTTTCATGATAACATTTGACAACGCTGAGAGCATTGATAGGGTATACGGAATCAAAGCAATCATTAATATGAAAATTAAGATTGAAGCATTAAAAAAGAATCTTAGTAGAATGCCACAATGTTACAACTGTCAGGCGTATAACCACACACGCAAATACTGTAATACGGAGCCCAGATGCGTAAAGTGTGCTGGAAAACATCTAACAAAAGAGTGCAATAAAAGTAAGAACAAACCAGTGAAATGCATACACTGTGGTAATCATCACACAGCAAATTACAGAGGCTGCAGGGTAGCAAAAGAGCTGCAAAGAATGAGAGACAACAAGAGAAATAAAACAAGTCAGAGTTCTCAACCTAGGAGGCAATCCTATACTCAAAACAAATCCCCCTAAATATCGGCAAAGTAAGAAAAGGCATATCATATGCACAAATGGCTAAGCAGAACGAAAATATCAGGAACGCTCCGAGTCAGGAAACCCATGTCCTGCAAGAAATACTTTAGAAACTAAACGCTATCAAATTGCATCTGGCTGGGCAGGACCAGAGACTAGAATCTATGGGCGAGCAACTGAAACAACAAGAACAGAAACTAGGAAAACTAGAAAATGCATCGATGATCCAATAATAAGGGAATAACGGATGCGTCAAGTAAAACTAGAAACTCCACTAAAAACATTCATTCTTGTCAAAACAAACTTATCAAGAAAAAATAATTACACACTTTTTAAGAATTGCTACCTGGAATGCAAATGGCCTAGCGCAACGCATTTCAGAATTAGAAGTATTTTTAAACACAAAAAAATTGATATATGCCTAATCTCAGAAAGTCATTTTACCAGAACCTCGTATGCCAAAATACGTGGATACCAGAGCTATCAAGCTCTACATCCAGCAGAAAGAGCTAGAGGCGGGACAGCAATCTTTATTAAGGATAATATAAAATACCACGAAGAATTAAAAATAGAGGAGGAAGCTGTGCAAGTAGCTACTTTATCTATTGAAACCAAAAATAACAAGAGCTATAGTATATCAGCCATCCACCCAGATATAACCCAAAAAAAGAAGGCTATATCAAACTTCTTAAATCGCTTGGCAATAATTTTTTTATTGGAGGCGACTTTAACGCGAAACACTTATTCTGGGGATCAAACAGAACTAGTCCCAAAGGAAGGGAGCTATTTGAAGCAGGCAGGATATTAAAATGTGAGTTTCACTCCAGTAGAAAGCCAACCTACTGGCCTACGGACCCAAATAAAATTCCTGACCTTCTGGATTTCTATATATCAAGCTCCGAAAATTACTTAGCTGTTGAAAATGAAGAAGCGCTATCGTCAGACCATTCTCCAGTTTTAATGACAATAAGTGACACGACACAAATAAAAAAACCAACTGGGAATACTTTCGACAACTAGTCGAAGAAAGCATAAACCTACAGGTGCAGATTTCGAACGCTTATACGATAGAAGAAGAACTAGAAAACCTCATTGAAAGTGAGCAAAAAGCGGCCTGGGAAAGTACTCCTGATCAGCATGAAATATTACAAAAAAGTTCAAGTGAAAGAGATGGTTAACGAAAAAAGAAGGTTCGTAAGACCTAGCAGAGAACCAGAGCCCCTGAAGACAAAACAATCCTATACAACTTGTGCAAAAAACTTTAACTACTTATAAAGGAGATTAAGAATGAGTCAGTTGCAAGCTTCCTAAGTAATCTGACAGGTAAACCTGACACAGACTATTCCCTGTGGAAAGCCACCAAAGGTTTAAAACGGCCTAAAATGCAAGTGCCACCCATTAAAATGGTTGATGGAACCTGGGCTCGCAGTGAAAAACAAAAAGCTGATCTGTTTGCCGAACAAATAGAAAATACCTTCAAACCACCAAGGACAAGACGATAAAGAATATGTAACACCTATAAGCAAAGTAGACGAGGCATCAGTGCTACCAGTTACTTTGAAAGAAATCAAACAAGAAGTAAAATCTGCATCTGGATCTGACTTGATAACGGGCAAATAATCAAAATTCTACCAGAAAAAGCACTAAGAAAACTACAGCACATAATCAATGCTATCTTTAGAATATGTTATGTTCCGAGACCGTGGAAAGTAGCGGAAATCATAATGATTCCAAAGCCTAATAATCACTAAATGACAAAACATCGTATAGGCTTATTTCTTTGTTAACAACAACATCAAACATTTTCGAGTGACTGTTTCTCAAGAGATTAAAGCCAATTATAGAGAGCAGAAATCTTATACCAGAATATCAATTTGGGTTTCGAGAAAGGCACTCAACGATAGAACAGGTACATAGGATTACTGATACAATTGAGGAGGCGCTGGAGAAAAAGGAAGTATGCTCAGCAATATTCTTAGACGTAGCCCAAGCATTTGATAAGGTTTGGCACCGTGGTCTAGAACTTAAGCTCTAACTAGATTTTCCAAAACATCATTCTGAATTGCTTAAGTCTTACATCAACGACCGTTACTTTCGGGTGAGACAGGAACGGGAATACTCTCAACTGAAGAAAATATTGGCAGGGGTTCCACAAGGCAGTGTTCTAGGCCCCATATTATACCTCCTGTATTCAAATGATCTACCAAACATAGAATAGGCTAGAATAGAAACGTTTGCTGATGACACAGCTACCTCGTCATGACGCTAGACTCTAAACGCAGGTGGAAAGCACATGTTAAAAAGAAAAGGCAAGAACTGAACTTAAAATTCAGAAAAATGCTCTGGCTTATTGGGTGAAACTCCAAACTGATAACTCACAACAAACTGTTGTTATAAAAACAAATCCTAAAACCTATCTGGACGTATGGTATTCAGCTTTGGGGCTGCGCAAGGAAAACTACAGTGAAGATCATTCAAACATTTCAAAATAAAGTACAACGTAGCATTGTGAATGCTCGTTGGTACATTAGAAACGACAATCTCCATCGAGACTTAAACATGGAAAACGTCAGTGATGAAATACAAAAATTTGCAAGGGGTTATGTACTGCGACTGCAGCAGGATGACAACGAGGAGCTGCGGAACCTACTGGATCGCACCAATCGACCAAAGCGCCTAAAGAGAACAAAACTTTTAGAAATAGTGGTTCGTTGAGCCGCTTAAATCAAAGGACTGATAGTGCTGATATGAACCGATAGGTTTCATCCCACAAGAATGGACTACTTAACTTATAAAACAATAACTAGATAATCCATATCATTAGTTGTAATATTATACAGAAATAAAGATTTCTTAATAAAAAAAACAAAAAAAAAAAAAAACCTTTAGAAACTATCCCAGTTAATTTGAAGGTGTTGATTTCTTGGTACGTTTTTGTATGTAATAGAATATCCAGTATCGATCTTAGGTCAGAAGTTTGTTCTGAGACATTTGATGCCAAAAATTTAAATTCCTCACCGGATCAGTGGATAAAATTTTCCAATAGGTTTTCTGTTGCGATACGGTTTAAAAAGTGGTGTTTTATAATTTAGATTGGCACATGTTCACTTGTATGAGAAAAAAACGACTGATCTTATAAATTTGAACACAATCGCGGAATTGAACGATATAATTTTTCAAAGACAAATTTGAAAATGAGCCTATCATTAAATTATTTAGGAGCGATGTTCGGGGAAGATTAAATTATAAATATTTTTAAACTTTAGGAAGCAAAAAGTATTAGGTGCTGATTTAAAGAATTGTTGCGAGCACGAATATTATCGTTAACCATTAAACCTTTTGAACCCTTAAAAGTCTTGGGACATGCAATCGCTAGGTGTCTGTAATCGGTTCGCTCCATCTAAAGAAAAAATATCTTACTCACCTTTCTCTTGTTATGTGTAAACAGGCTTTACGAGTAGGACCGGCGTTATCTGGCTCTTCTTGTCCAAAAAAATTTTCTAAAGTCCAATCAATCAATCAATTAAAACATCGATAAAATGTAATGAAGGTGGACTATGACTTTAAAGATTTCCAACTTTCAAACAATTTGTCTTTAAAACCTTCTAAAAATAATATTTAGAAAATTCTTTTGATTAAATCGCTCTTCCTTCCTCATCAAGCCTATTGCTTACATACCACTTCCCTCGCTACTTTATTACTGTATAAATTAATATTCAAAGTATATAATAAAACGAAATATAAAGAAAAACACAAAACCCCAAAGTCTCAAACCAATTTATAATAAAAATAAAAACTACTAACTAATTAATGAAACACCAACGACCCTATTTAAAAATTTATAATTTCTTATTTTTTTGTATTTTTAAATATGTTTTTAATAAATTCTTTGAAAGCAGTGAAAAGCAACTTTTGTAAATATTTACATTAAATCTACATTTCCCAACCAACGCAAACCTTTGTACAGTGAATTTCCATATAACTCACTCTCGTTGTATATTTATTATATACAAAATAAAAATTAGATTAGAATTTTAATTAAGATAATTTTGTTGTATAATGAAACTTTTGAATGGAAAAAATTCGGAGTATTAAAAATTAATTTGTCCATAATTAAATTAAAATATATATAGGTACGTACATACTCAATTTAATTACATTAATTTATCCATGCTGTCTTTAATTTAATTTATGTTCACAAAAAAAAAAATATCTTGACAAACCGAATACAGTAGATTTGTACGAGGACGTGTATATAAAAAAATATCACATAAATATTGTAGACAGGGAGTAGATTAGATTTTAAGGATTATTATTAGAAAAATAAACCAATTATTTAATTTTTTTTTTTTGACATGAATTTATAGTCAATTAGATTTGTTTACCTGTTTTATTAATATAATTTTTTTTTTGTATAAATAAATTTTAGGATACTGAGAATAAAGGAAAAAAGGATCTCTACGATTCTGTACGGTCTATACCTTACACAATTTTTTTATAATATTCGCTTATAATACTTTCAAACATAGAATATTTTCACTTTGATGTTATTTTTATATATTATTATACATACGTAGCTATTCACAATTTTTATGTCCTTATTAATAATATTTACTACTCAATATGTACATTCCTGGAATAGAATATATTAGTTCTGCTTAAAGAATTTTTTATTTTGTTTGGAATTTTCTCGAGAATAGCTACTCAACATAAATGTTCAATCACATAACAAAAATGTAAGTCACAGAGAGATAAATATGAAAAAGGACATAATATTATTTTATGTGGAATAAGGAGCTTTTTTATTAACAAAAAATTCTGATTTTGTAATATTTTTATTTTTTATTTTTTGTGTTAGCTGCTAGGGTATCTTCGGATTTGGTAATGTGGACGATTTATTTCCATTTTATTTTTATTATGTTCTGCTTTTTAGTAAGCATATGGAATTTTTTTTTTTGATTTGAGTACATGAAATATCCTTAATAATTCACAAAATATTTTTATCGATCGTGCTTCATATAAACAAGTAAAAAAACCACAAGTGGTTTAACAAATTTCAAATCTTGTTGGATATCCGGATAAACATTTCTAAACCAGCGGCAAACTTATGAAATTAACGATAAGAAACAGTGAAAGGAATATTAACAGTGACCAGAGACGGGCATTTACTATCAACTTATTTTTACGAAATCACTTCATAGAACAAGTCCATTATAAATTATTTCCTGAATATCATAATCAACTTAAAGGCAGTGGATGGCGGCTATCACTGACCGGCAAAAGCTGCAGGGGTGAAATAATTTTTAAAGCTCCAGTAAATTTAGATTTATTACACTTAATAATATCGCTCGTAATAGTAGTAGTACGCTATTCCCACAAAATTCTTAAGAGAAAATCCATACGTTTATCATACAAATTCTCATGAGAATAGCGTATAAAATATCTGGCCAGAAAGGTTTAACCTGTTCCACGGGTTTCCTTTTTCGATGCGTCGTACACGTTCTTTTGCTATGCATTCAAAAGCGGGACATTCGTTCGTACTAAGTGGCTCATTAAATCTCGATCGTACACTTGCTCCCGTTGTAATTCACGATTAAATGCATCGTGCATCAAACGAATTTGTGCTGGCATGCCCGATTTCGACAAATACGTGTCGCACATAAACACGCGCATGCCTTCAAACATGATCAAAGCTTCGTTGCGTATCTTGTCATTCATTACAAGCTCATTGTCTCCTGAAGTTTCAAACAAATGAACCAGTGTATTGTGTTCATGCAAAATACCATGAAGTTATCCAATTATCTCTTGTTTTGACGCATTGAAAAACGCAAGACGATAAATTAATTTCAAATTCTGAATTTCCAACGAAATATATTTGAAGCAACATTCAAATATATTTGAAGCAACATTATCAAAATAAAAAACACGTGGTGATTTCATTATCTTACAGGTGTTATTGTAGCCGGGTTAACGCGAACATTAACATCAGTTCCAAATGACGTCATGTTAGAGCATTTATTAAACTGTTGCGTGTGTGCAAAAAAATGTCTCGATACCGTTGTATCTCCATAGAAAGAAGCACGGAATGGCTCCGGTGGCGAAGTCCAAACCGACAATTGAACTTTGTTATCAGCACAGCATAGCTATTACTACCCAAGCTTATTTTGACAACAACAACAATGCTTGACAAAAACAAAATTTTGACACGATTAATGTATAATTCAACATTAATCCCAATCTAAACCAATTTTAATCCGAGTTCAGTAATTATATATAGACATCTTGTCATAATGAATACTTTATGTGAGATTATCGGCCATGTTTATTTTGACAACAACAACAATGCTTGACAGAAACCACATTTTTACTACGATTTAAATATAATTCAATATCAATCTCAATTTGAACCAATTTTAATCCGAGTTCAGTAAATATATATAGACAACTAGTCCTATTAAGTACTTTATGTGTTATTATCGGCCATATTTATTTTGACAACAACAATGCTTAACAAAAACAAAATTTTGACAACGATTTAAATATAATTCAACATCAATCCCAATTTGAACCAATTTTAATCCGAGTTTAGTAATTATATATAGACATCTAGTCCTAATTAGTACTTTATGTGTTATTATTGGCCATGATTATTTTGACAACAACAACAAAGCTTGACAAAAACAAAATTTTGACAACGATTTAAATATAATTCAATATTAATCCGAATTTTAATCCGAATTCAGTAATTATATATAAACATCTAGTCCTAACAAGTATTTTATGTGTTATTATCGGCCATGTTTATTTTGACAACAACAACAATGCTTGACAAAAACAACATTTTAACAACGATTTAAATATAATTCAATATCAATCCCAATTTGAACTAATTTTAATCCGAGTTCAATAATTATATATAAACGTCTAGTCATAATAAGTACTTTATGTGTTATTATCGGCCATGTTTATTTTGACAACAACAACAATGCTTGACAAAAATAAAATTTTGACAACGATCTAAATATAATTCAATATCAATCCCAATTTTAATCCGAGTTCAGTAATTATATATAGACATCTAGTCCTAACAAATATTATATGTGTTATTATCAGCCATGTTTATTTTGACAACAACAACAATGCTTTACAAAAACAAAATTTTTACTACAATTTAAATAGAATTCAATATCAATCCCAATTTGAACCAATTTTAATCCGAGTTCAGTAATTATATATAAACATCTAGTCATAATAAGTACTTTATGTGTTATTGTCGGCCATGTTTATTTTGACAGCAAAAACAATGCTTGACAAAAACAAAATTTTGACAAGGATTTAAATATAATTCAACATCAGTCCCAATTTTAATCCGAGTTCAGTAATTATATATAGACATCTAGTCCTCACAAGTATTTTATGTGTTATTACCGGCCATGTTTATATTGACAACAACAACAATGCTTGACAAAAACAAAATTTTTACTACGATTTAAATTTAATTCAATATCAATTCCAATTTGAACTAATTTTAATTCGAGTTCAGTAATTATATATAGACATCTAGTTATAATAAGTACTTTATGTTATTATCGGCCATGTTTATTTTGATAACAACAACAATGCTTGACAAAAACAAAATTTTGACAACGATTTAAATATAATTCAATATCAATCCCAATTTGAACCAATTTTAATCCGAGTTCAGTAATTATATATAGACATGTAGTCCTAACAAGTATGTTATGTGTTATTATCGGCCATGTTTATTTTGACAACAACAAGAATGCTTGACAAGTTAAAATGTTGACAACGATTTAAATATAATTCAATATCAATCTCAATTTGAACCAATTTAATCCAAGTTCAGTAAATGTATATAGACATCTAGTCCTAATAAGTACATTATGTACTATTATCGGCCATGTTTATTTTGACAACAACAACAATGTTTGACTAAAACCAAATTTTTACTACGATTTAAATATAATTCAATATCAATCACAATTTGAACCAATTTAATCCGAGTTCAGTAAATATATATAGACATCTAGTCCTATTAAGTACTTTATGTGTTATTATCGGCCATGTTTATTTTGACAACAACAACAATGGTTGACAAAAACAAAATTTTAACTACGATTTAAATATAATTCAATATCAATCCCAATTTGAACCAATTTTAATCCGAGTTCAGTAATTATATATAAACATCTAGTCATAATAAGTACTTTATGTGTTATGGTCGGCCATGTTTATTTTGACAGCAAAAACAATGCTTGACAAAAACAAAATTTTGACAACGATTTAAATATAATTCAACATCAGTCCCAATTTTAATCCGAATTCAGTAAATATATATAGACAACTAGTCCTATTAAGTAATTTATGTGTCATTATCGGCCATGTTTATTTTGACAACAGCAGTGCTTGTCAAAAACAAAAATTTTAACTACGATTTATATATAATTCAATATCAATCTCAATTTGAACCAATTTAATCCAAGTTCAGTAAATGTATATAGACATCTAGTCCTAATAAGTACATTATGTACTATTATCGGCCATGTTTATTTTGACAACAACAACAATGTTTGACTAAAACAAAATTTTTACTACGATTTAAATATAATTCAATATCAATCTGAATTTGAACCAATTTAATCCGAGTTCAGTAAATATATATAGACATCTAGTCCTAATAAGTATTTTATGTGATATTATCGGCCATGTTTATTTTGACAACAACAACAATGCTTGACAAAAACAAAATTTTGACAAAGATTTAAATATAATTCAATATCAATCCCAATTAGTACTTTGTGTGTTATTATTGGCCATGTTTATTTTGACAACAAACACAATGCTTGACAAAAACAATATTTTTACTACGATTTAAATATAATTCAATATCAATCTCAATTTGAACCCATTTTAATCCGAGTTCAGTAAATATATATAGAGAACTAGTCCTATTAAGTACTTTATGCGATATTATCGGCCATGTTTATTTTGACAACAACAACAATGTTTGACTAAAACAAAATGTTTACAAAGATTTAAATATAATTCAATATCAATCCCAATTTGAACCAAATTTAATCCAAGTTCAGTAATTATATATAGACATCTAGTCCTAATAAGTATTTTATGTGATATTATCGGCCATGTTTATTTTGACAACAACAACAATGCTTGACTAAAACAAAATGTTGACAACGATTTAAATATAATTCAATATCAATCTCAGTTTGAACCAATTTTAGTCCGAGTTCAGTAAATATATATAGACATCTAGTCCTAATAACTACATTATGTGCTATTATCGGCCATGTTTATTTTGACAACAACAACAATGCTTGACAAAAACAAAAAATGTACAACGATTTAAATATAATTCAATATAAATCCCAATTTGAACTAATTTTAATCCAAGTTCAGTAATGATATATAGACATCTAGTCCTAATAAGTACTTTATGTGATATTATCGACCATGTTTATTTTGACATTAGCAACAATGCTTGACAAAAACAAAATTTTGACAACGATTTAAATATAATTCAATATCAATCCTAATTTGAACCAATTTTAATCCGAGTTCAGTAATTATATACATGTAGTCCTAACAAGTATGTTATGTGTTATTATCGGCATATAATTCAATATCAATCCCAATTTGAACCAAATTTAATCCAAGTTCAGTAATTATATATAGACATCTAGTCCTAATAAGTATTTTATGTGATATTATCGGCCATGTTTATTTTGACAACAACAACAATGCTTGACAAAAACAAAATGTTGACAACGATTTAAATATAATTCAATATCAATCTCAGTTTGAACCAATTTTAGTCCGAGTTCAGTAAATATATATAGACATCTAGTCCTAATAACTACATTATGTGCTATTATCGGCCATGTTTATTTTGACAACAACAACAATGCTTGACAAAAACAAAAAATTTACAACGATTTAAATATAATTCAATATAAATCCCAATTTGAACTAATTTTAATCCAAGTTCAGTAATGATATATAGACATCTAGTCCTAATAAGTACTTTATGTGATATTATCGACCATGTTTATTTTGACATTAGCAACAATGCTTGACAAAAACAAAATTTTGACAACGATTTAAATATAATTCAATATCAATCCCAATTTGAACCAATTCTAATCCGAGTTCAGTAATTATATATAGACATGTAGTCCTAACAAGTATGTTATGTGTTATTATCGGCCATGTTTATTTTGACAACAACAAGAATGCTTGACAAGTTAAAATGTTGACAACGATTTAAATATAATTCAATATCAATCTCAATTTGAACCAATTTAATCCAAGTTCAGTAAATGTATATAGACATCTAGTCCTAATAAGTACATTATGTACTATTATCGGCCATGTTTATTTTGACAACAACAACAATGTTTGACTAAAACAAAATTTTTACTACGATTTAAATATAATTCAATATCAATCCCAATTAGTACTTTATGTGTTATTATTGGCCATGTTTATTTTGACAACAAACACAATGCTTGACAAAAACAATATTTTTACTACGATTTAAATATAATTCAATATCAATCTCAATTTGAACCAATTTTAATCCGAGGTCAGTAAATATATATAGAGAACTAGTCCTATTAAGTACTTTATGCGATATTATCGGCCATGTTTATTTTGACAACAACAACAATGCTTGACTAAAACAAAATGTTTACAAAGATTTAAATATAATTCAATATCAATCCCAATTTGAACCAAATTTAATCCAAGTTCAGTAATGATATATAGACATCTAGTCCTAATAAGTATTTTATGTGATATTATCGGCCATGTTTATTTTGACAACAACAACAATGCTTGACAAAAACAAAATGTTGACAACGATTTAAATATAATTCAATATCAATCTCAGTTTGAACCAATTTTAGTCCGAGTTCAGTAAATATATATATAGACATCTAGTCCTAATAACTACATTATGTGCTATTATCGGCCATGTTTATTTTGACAACAACAACAATGCTTGACAAAAACAAAAAATTTACAACGATTTAAATATAATTCAATATAAATCCCAATTTGAACTAATTTTAATCCAAGTTCAGTAATGATATATAGACATCTAGTCCTATTAAGTACTTTATGTGTCATTATCGGCCATGTTTATTTTGACAACAACAACAATGGTTGACAAAAACAAAATTTTAACTACGATTTAAATATAATTCAATATCAATCCCAATTTGAACCAATTTTAATCCAAGTTCATTAATTATATATAAACATCTAGTCATAATAAGTACTTTATGTGTTATGGTCGGCCATGTTTATTTTGACAGCAAAAACAATGCTTGACAAAAACAAAATTTTGACAACGATTTAAATATAATTCAACATCAGTCCCAATTTTAATCCGAGTTCAGTAAATATATATAGACAACTAGTCCTATTAAGTAATTTATGTGTCATTATCGGCACGTATATAAAGTTAGCCCACCTTTCATCCCATAAAACTAAAAAATGGCAACACTTAACTATCACGACAGTTGTTCCATCCCAGGATATTACTGTCAGCCCAGGATTTCTGCTATATATTAACATTTATCATCCCAGGAAAAACTATAACGACACTAAAACATCATCCCATAAAATAATTTTAGCCCAACTATATCTGTAGCGAAAGTTAACTATCCGATCAATGTCAACAAAGAAATTAGATATGTATATGAATAAATTAATAAAAAAAAAAATCTGTGGCGACCACATAATGTAAAAATCTATATCTAAAGAAAATATACTGTCCGCCCAGAAAATGTCATTAAAATTATGCAAAAAACTTATGTATAAAGATCAAACATAATAAAAATATAAAAAACAATGCAAAATTGAATATAAATATTTTATTCTGTGTTGCGAGTACATATTAGTAAGAATTGTGATAATAACAATTTTTTTTATAGATATAGCGATCTCCTCGTCTGAAGACATGTAAGTGAGGGTGTTTTTTAGATGAAGTACATCCATATGATCATTAAGGGTTGTTTCCAAGTAACTTCTATGCGTACGGGCGACGCTATAGATTTTTGAATTCCAAAATCCGAATATTTTGTGATAAACCAAGATTCACTATCCACACTCGATGTGCCAGTTATTTTAAAACGACATAGTAGTGAGGGTGTGTTTTAGATAAAGTACACCCATATAATCATTAAGGGCTGTTTTTAAGTAACTTCTATGCGTACGGGCGACGCTATAGATTTTTGAATTCCAAAATTCGAATATTTTGTGATAAACCAAGATTCACTATCCACACTCGATGTGCCAGTTATTTTAAAACGACATGGTAGTGAGGGTGTATTTTAGATAAAATACACCCATATGATCATTAAGGATTGTTTCCAAGTAACTTCTATGCGTACGAGCGACGCTATATATTTTTGAATTCCAAAATCCGAATATTTTGTGATAAACCAAGAGTCACTATCCACACTCGATGTGCCAGTTATTTTAAAACGACATAGTAGTGAGGGTGTGTTTTAGATAAAGTACACCCATATAATCATTAAGGGCTGTTTTTAAGTAACTTCTATGCGTACGGACGACGCTATAGATTTTTGAATTCCAAAATCCGAATATTTTGTGATAAACCAAGAGTCACTATCCACACTCGATGTGCCAGTTATTTTAAAACGACATGGTAGTGAGGGTGTTTTTTAGATGAAGTACATCCATATGATCATTAAGGATTGTTTCCAAGAAGCTTCTATGCGTACGAGCGACGCTATAGATTTTTTAATTCCAAAATCAGAATATTTTGTGATAAACCACGATTCACTATCCACTCTCGATGTGCCAGTTATTTTAAAACGACATGGTAGTGAGGGTGTGTTTTAGATAAAGTACACCCATATAATCATTAAGGGCTGTTTTTAAGTAACTTCTATGCGTACGGGCGACGCTATAGATTTTTGAATTCCAAAATCCGAATATTTTGTGATAAACCAAGATTCACTATCCACACTCGATATGCCAGTTATTTTAAAACGACATAGTAGTGAGGGTGTGTTTCAGATAAAGTACACCCATATGATCATTAAGGGCTGTTTTTAAGTAACTTCTATGCGTACGGGCGACGCTATAGATTTTTGAATTCCAAAATTCGAATATTTTGTGATAAACCAAGATTCACTATCCACACTCGATGTGCCAGTTATTTTAAAACGACATGGTAGTGAGGGTGTATTTTAGATAAAATACACCCATATGATCATTGAGGATTGTTTCCAAGTAACTTCTATGCGTACGAGCGACGCTATAGATTTTTGAATTCCAAAATCCGAATATTTTGTGATAAACCAAGATTCACTATCCACACTCGATGTGCCAGTTATTTTAAAACGACATAGTAGTGAGGGTGTGTTTTAGATAAAGTACACCCATATAATCATTAAGGGCTGTTTTTAAGTAACTTCTATGCGTACGGGCGACGCTATAGATTTTTGAATTCCAAAATCCGAATATTTTGTGATAAACCAAGATTCACTATCCACACTCGATATGCCAGTTATTTTAAAACGACATAGTAGTGAGGGTGTGTTTTAGATAAAGTACACCCATATAATCATTAAGGGCTGTTTTTAAGTAACTTCTATGCGTACGGGCGACGCTATAGATTTTTGAATTCCAAAATTCGAATATTTTGTGATAAACCAAGATTCACTATCCACACTCGATGTGCCAGTTATTTTAAAACGACATGGTAGTGAGGGTGTATTTTAGATAAAATACACCCATATGATCATTAAGGATTGTTTCCAAGTAACTTCTATGCGTACGAGCGACGCTATAGATTTTTGAATTCCAAAATCCGAATATTTTGTGATAAACCAAGATTCACTATCCACACTCGATGTGCCAGTTATTTTAAAACGACATAGTAGTGAGGGTGTGTTTCAGATAAAGTACACCCATATAATCATTAAGGGCTGTTTTTAAGTAACTTCTATGCGTACGGGCGACGCTATAGATTTTTGAATTCCAAAATTCGAATATTTTGTGATAAACCAAGATTCACTATCCACACTCGATGTGCCAGTTATTTTAAAACGACATGGTAGTGAGGGTGTATTTTAGATAAAATACACCCATATGATCATTAAGGATTGTTTCCAAGTAACTTCTATGCGTACGAGCGACGCTATATATTTTTGAATTCCAAAATCCGAATATTTTGTGATAAACCAAGATTCACTATCCACACTCGATGTGCCAGTTATTTTAAAACGACATAGTAGTGAGGGTGTGTTTTAGATAAAGTACACCCATATAATCATTAAGGGCTGTTTTTAAGTAACTTCTATGCGTACGGACGACGCTATAGATTTTTGAATTCCAAAATCCGAATATTTTGTGATAAACCAAGAGTCACTATCCACACTCGATGTGCCAGTTATTTTAAAACGACATGGTAGTGAGGGTGTTTTTTAGATGAAGTACATCCATATGATCATTAAGGATTGTTTCCAAGAAGCTTCTATGCGTACGAGCGACGCTATAGATTTTTTAATTCCAAAATCAGAATATTTTGTGATAAACCACGATTCACTATCCACTCTCGATGTGCCAGTTATTTTAAAACGACATGGTAGTGAGGGTGTGTTTTAGATAAAGTACACCCATATAATCATTAAGGGCTGTTTTTAAGTAACTTCTATGCGTACGGGCGACGCTATAGATTTTTGAATTCCAAAATCAGAATATTTTGTGATAAACCAAGATTCACTATCCACACTCGATGTGCCAGTTATTTTAAAACGACATGGTAGTGAGGGTGTATTTTAGATAAAATACACCCATATGATCATTAAGGATTGTTTCCAAGTAACTTCTATGCGTACGAGCGACGCTATAGATTTTTGAATTCCAAAATCCGAATATTTTGTGATAAACCACGATTCACTATCCACACTCGGTGTGCCAGTTATTTTAAAACGACATGGTAGTGAGGGTGTGTTTTAGATAAAATACACCCATATGATCATTAAAGATTGTTTCCAAGTAACTTCTATGCGTACGAGCGATGCGTATTTTCTGTTTATAGTCTCCAGTAGTGATGGATTATAAAAACAATTGTTTGATCCGTCGTTTTCCATAGATCCCTCCTCCAAATCAGTTATAGATTTAAACGTCAAGTAAAATGGACTTTGCGAATACAAAGTTTTATTATAATTTCTAACTTCCTCGGAACAGTCAATCCATGGCGCATCATTTGGGGTTGGGGAAATAAATGATTGAAATTATGAAATATATTGTTGAATTGGGAAAAATATGAAAATCCAAAAAATTAAATAAAAAAAAATTAAAAAATTAAAAAAAAATTAAAAATTTAAAATCCAAAAAAAATAAAAAAATTTAAAAAACCAAAAAAAAAAAAAAAAAAAAAAATGAGGTGCAAAATCCTAGATTCATACCTCCTCGCGGTGCTCCCTGGGTAACTCTAAATGAATCAGGTGATATAGTTGAAATGATGATACGGCGAATTATTGGTATTGCACAACAAATACCACATTAACGTCAGTTTTTCAGGTTAGGAGCTGCTGAAGCAGACCTCTGTGTTGTACCTGTCTGTCTTGAAGCTGAACAGTTGCTTCTATGACAGATCAGCGACCGTTGTGTCAAATCATGGCACGCTTTCCAACAGAATAAACATAGATTAATTACAAAGCTTAATCTTCGGTAGCACCACTGGAATTTCATTTTGAACAGTAATATGCAAGAAATGGAATAACATTTGCGGTGGACTAGGTCATGATGTTCGCCGAAAAATCAAAACTGGACATGAAGGAATAACCACAGAGCAAAAATATTCAAATTACTTGAAATCAACCCTTAATGATCATCTGGGTGTATTTTATCTAAAACACACCCTCACTACCATATCGTTTGAAAATAACTGGCACACCGATTGTGGATAGTGAATCGTGGTTTATCACAAAATATTCGGATTTTGGAATTCAAAAATCTATAGCGTCGCCCGTACGCATAGAAGTTACTTAAAAACAGCACTTAATGATCATATGGGTGTATTTTATCTAAAACACACCCTCAGTACCATGTCGTTTTAAAATAACTGGCACACCGACTATGGATAGTTAATCGTGGTTTATCACAAAAATACTCTGATTTTGGAATTAAAAAATCTATAGCGTCGCTCGTACGCATAGAAGTTACTTAAAAACAGCCTTAATGATTATGTGGGTGTACTTTATCTTAAACACACCCTCACTACTATGTCGTTTTAAAATAACTGGCACATCGAGTGTGGATAGTGAATCGTGGTTTATCACAAAATACTCTGATTTTGGAATTAAAAAATCTATAGCGTCGCTCGTACGCATAAAAGCTACTTAAAAACAGCCTTTAATGATCATATTGGGTGTACTTTATCTAAAACATACCCTCACTACCATGTCGTTTTAAAATAACTGGCACACCGACTGTGGATAGTGAATCGTGGTTTATCACAAAATATTCGGATTTTGGAATTCAAAAATCTATAGTGTCGCTCGTACGCATAGAAGTTACTTAAAAACAGCCCTTAATGATTATGTGGGTGTACTTTATCTTAAACACACCCTCACTACTATGTCGTTTTAAAATAACTGGCACATCGAGTGTGGATAGTGAATCGTGGTTTATCACAAAATACTCTGATTTTGGAATTAAAAAATCTATAGCGTCGCTCGTACGCATAAAAGCTACTTAAAAACAGCCTTTAATGATCATATGGGTGTACTTTATCTAAAACATACCCTCACTACCATGTCGTTTTAAAATAACTGGCACACCGACTGTGGATAGTGAATCGTGGTTTATCACAAAATATTCGGATTTTGGAATTCAAAAATCTATAGTGTCGCTCGTACGCATAGAAGTTACTTAAAAACAGCCCTTAATGATTATGTGGGTGTACTTTATCTTAAACACACCCTCACTACTATGTCGTTTTAAAATAACTGGCACATCGAGTGTGGATAGTGAATCGTGGTTTATCACAAAATACTCTGATTTTGGAATTAAAAAATCTATAGCGTCGCTCGTACGCATAAAAGCTACTTAAAAACAGCCTTTAATGATCATATGGGTGTACTTTATCTAAAACATACCCTCACTACCATGTCGTTTTAAAATAACTGGCACACCGACTGTGGATAGTGAATCGTGGTTTATCACAAGATATTCGGATTTTGGAATTCAAAAATCTATAGCGTCGCTTGTACGCATAGAAGTTACTTGGAAACAACCCTTAATGATCATATGAGTGTATTTTATCTAAAACACACCCTCACTACCATGTCGTTTTAAAATAACTGGTACACCGAGAGTGGATAGTGAATCGTGGTTTATCACAAAATATTCGGATTTTGGAATGCAAAAATCTATAGCGTCGCCCGTACGCATAGAAGTTACTTGGAAACAACCCTTAATGATCATATGGTTGTATTTTATCTAAAACACACCCTCACTACTATGTCGTTTTAAAATAACTGGCACATCGAGTGTGGATAGTGAATCTTGGTTTATCACAAAATATTCGGATTTTGGAATTCAAAAATCTATAGCGTCGCCCGTACGCATAGAAGCTACTTGGAAACAACCCTTAATGATCATATGGATGTACTTCATCTAAAAACACCCTAACTACCATGTCGTTTTAAAATAACTGGCACAGCGACTGTGGATAGTGCATCTTGGTTTATCACAAAATATTCGGATTTTGGAATTCAAAAATCTATAGCGTCGCCCGTACGCATAGAAGTTACTTGGAAACAACCCTTAATGATCATATGGATGTACATCATCTAAAAAACACCCTCACTTGCATGTCTTCAGACGAGGAGATCGCTATATCTATAAAAAAAATTGTTATTATCACAATTCTTACTAATATGTACTCGCAACACAGAATAAAATATTTATATTCAATTTTGCATTGTTTTTTATATTTTTATTATGTTTGATCTTTATACATAAATTTTTTGCATAATTTTAATGACATTTTCTGGGCGGACAGTATATTTTCTTTAGATATAGATTTTTACATTATGTGGTCGCCACAGATTTTTTTTTTTATTAATTTATTCATATACATATCTAATTTCTTTGTTGACATTGATCGGATAGTTAACTTTCGCTACAGATATAGTTGGGCTAAAATTATTTTATGGGATGATGTTTTAGTGTCGTTATAGTTTTTCCTGGGATGATAAATGTTAATATATAGCAGAAATCCTGGGCTGACAGTAATATCCTGGGATGGAACAACTGTCGTGATAGTTAAGTGTTGCCATTTTTTAGTTTTATGGGATGAAAGGTGGGCTAACTTTATATACGTATTATCGGCCATGTTTATTTTGACAACAGCAGTGCTTGTCAAAAACAAAAATTTTAACTACGATTTATATATAATTCAATATCAATCTCAATTTGAACCAATTTAATCCAAGTTCAGTAAATGTATATAGACATCAAGTCCTAATAAGTACATTATGTACTATTATCGGCCATGTTTATTTTGACAACAACAACAATGTTTGACTAAAACAAAATTTTTACTACGATTTAAATATAATTCAATACCAATCCCAATTAGTACTTTATGTGTTATTATTGGCCATGTGTATTTTGACAACAAACACAATGCTTGACAAAAACAATATTTTTACTACGATTTAAATATAATTCAATATCAATCTCAATTTGAACCAATTTTAATCCGAGGTCAGTAAATATATATAGAGAACTAGTCCTATTAAGTACTTTATGCGATATTATCGGCCATGTTTATTTTGACAACAACAACAATGCTTGACTAAAACAAAATGTTTACAAAGATTTAAATATAATTCAATATCAATCCCAATTTGAACCAAATTTAATCCAAGTTCAGTAATGATATATAGACATCTAGTCCTAATAAGTACTTTATGTGATGTTATCGGCCATGTTTATTTTGACAACAACAACAATGCTTGACAAAAACAAAATTTTGACTACGATTTAAATATAATTCAATATCAATCTCAATTTGAACCAATTTTAATCCGAATTCAGTAAATATATATAGACATCTAGTCCTAATAACTACATTATGTGCTATTATCGGCCATGTTTATTTTGACAACAACAACAATGCTTGACAAAAACAAAAATTTACAACGATTTAAATATAATTCAATATCAATCCCAATTTGAACCAAATTTAATCCAAGTTCAGTAATGATATATAGACATCTAGTCCTAATAAGTACTTTATGTGATATTATCGGCCATGTTTATTTTGACAACAACAACAATGCTTGACAAAAACAAATGTTGACAAACGATTTAAATATAATTCAATATCAATCCCAATTTGAACCAATTTTAGTCCGAGTACAGTAATTATCTGTAGACATCTAGCCCTAATAAGTACTTTATGTGATATTATCGGCCATGTTTATTTTGACAACAACAACAATGCTTGACAAAAACAAAATTTTAACAACGATTTAAATATAATTCAATATCAATCCCAATTTGAACCAATTTTAATCCGAGTTTAGTAATTATATATAGACTTCTAGTCCTAATTAGTACTTTATGTGAAAAATTTCCTTCGTAAGAACCATTTCCTGGCAATTGCGAACAAAATAAATAAGTTTTATTTTAAATAAAGTGAATTTCCATATTAACTTATATATTGTCCACCGCTGCTTATGACCTTTTTCCACCTCTCAGGCAGTTTTCGAATCCCATGTCGGAAAAAATTTTCGTCTTTTGAGGCGATCCAATTTTGAAGCCAATTTTCAATTTCTTCGAAATGGGTGAACTGGTGACCTGAACTGGTGAAATGAAATGCTGTTTACTTTTTACAAAGTTCGACATATTCAACACCGTAAAAAAGACGTTTTGTATGAAATTCAAAGCAATACAAACTAAATGCTAACGGCAGATGTCTGCTGTCGGAAACAATGGAAATCCGCTCTCACTATAAAAATTAATTATAGTCAGAGCCACTTTTTGAAAACGGACCGAATTAATTTAAAGTCCAAATACATAGTATTTAGATATTATGCCCACACTTGGTAACAACTCTGAGATTCCCGGAATCAGCCAAAGTGTAGAAAGTGTTTTGACGAATATTTGAATTTTTCAAAATTTTACAATTTGAAATTTGTGTAGAGCCACCCAAAACCTTATTATTTTAACGTGGTAGATGACATGTCCACCCTCCGTAACATCTCAGAGATTTTTTAATCGGTCGTAGGCTCGTATATGTATCATTTCAAAAATTTAAAGAATTCATTTTTTTTTATTAAATCCCAACTTTTAGACTAGAATTATTATGATTGTGTATTTGATCGCGATATCTGCATCAAAAATACATTATTGGTGATCATTTTAAGTAAAGGTGTGCTATTTAAAAATTTCATTGCTTCACTTTTTACAATTTTCACTTTTTATTTGTTAAAATGTTCACTGCGGTCTTTGCTAGAATAGAATAAATTTTTTCTCAAAAATTATACAGCAGTCGCAGCAATTCCGAAATATTTTATGCAAATTTACATCTGGCAGCACAATTAAAATTCAAAAATGTTTTGATAATAACGAAACGGCTTTGACAAAGGAAATTGATTTAAATTATTAAAATCATATAATCTTAAATGAACTACATTTTTTGTGATACCAAGTAGATCTTTATTTTTTACACAATCAGGCTCATTAAATACAGCCCTGGTGCAAATATAATAAATTCCTAATATAATCTAAATTAAATAAAAAAGGGGATTCAAAAGCATTCCATTTTGAGTTACTAAAAACATAATTTGTTAATTCAAGTAAAACTATATAAACAATTCAAATTCATAAATTTTGATAGTAAATATTATTTTGGCAAATTTTCACCAACTCACATCATCCATCATCGCATTATATAACATATTCAACACCAAAAACTATTTAGAAAATCAAGCAACATATGTGTGTGTATGTTAACATATGATTATTATATCAGAAAGTACCTAAAAGAAATAAAAATATTTTATGAACTTCCAATTGGAGAGCAGAGAAAAAGATATCCACATACATCTCATATATGTACTGGATCGATAAATGGAAGAGCGCACCAGAAATGGAAGCAAAACGAATTTATTTTCATTATTTAAATTTTTTTTTATTTATCTGCTCTATAATCGTATCTGAGGACATTTAGGACGACAACTGTATCCAAGACATCTAGAACATAAGGTACACGATCAATATTTTTTTTTTGGTAGTTGTTTTTATATTTCACTCGATTTTTTATGTTTCAAGAGAAATGGAGAAACGAAAAATTCATATGAAAATCCTTTTATACTGGCATATTTTTTTTTTTTTAAATAAACACATAAAAAAAATTTAGGGTTAACAAGATAGATGAAGTGAAATGTGAAAACAAGACGGTACATAATAAGATAGCAGCTATACCGTTTCCCAAATTTTAGTGTTACATCCATATTCCTTTCATACATGTATTATTCACAAAAGCACTTTCGTCATTTTATTATATCAGGGATAAGCTATATATTTAGAGATGGTTAACAAAGCAAACTCTTGACTTTGGTTGAATATAATGCCGATATCGTGTGTGTGCCTGTGTTTATATACTATAATATGTGGGAGAAGACGAAGATTAAATTGGTAAACCAAAGCCGACCGAATACTTACTACACAATATATACGTGGTATAATGCGAACGGACCACTATACCATCATCCGTATATAGTGTTTATTCGACTGTACATGATTTTGATTACTTTCCATTTTTCTTTATGTTCGATTTGAGAGTTTAAAGTGTTCTACATTATTATTGAATTAAAGATAACAACCAACGTTGAACAATTCCGTTTTTCATCCCAAGCACAGTGTTTTTCCCATCCAAAAGTTCTCTTTCATCGTTATAGTTATTTTTATGGATGTATTATAATATATATTACGAATATATATATATTGAGAGTATAGACTCATATATATAAGAACAAGATGTAGAGTGAAAGAAGGTTATTGAAATTTTATTCAAGAAAGTAAAAAATGTTAAAATTACAATAATAAAAAATAACTTTTGGTATAAAAGAGATCATAGTGGATTGAAATATGTATATAATTTTGTGAAAAGTGCTATTGCCATTTTCTTATATAAGTTCTTTTATATAAGCCAACATTTTTTTTGTTGCTATTATTAAAATGATATGTATGAGTATAATGATTTCAAGCTACGTTTTGTATCCGTGATTTATACATCTGCTGTTGGAGAAAAAGCTGTTTGATTTAGGGAGGAATTATTAAATATAAGCTTGGATCAACTGAATTTTGTAATGTTAATGCTCGATACACATTTATCTTACCTTATACTTTGGTATACTAGCCTATTCAGTATTTTATTAATGCTGAATATTAAAACGGATTTCTACTACCGGTATAGAAATTGTATTCGAAAAGCATCTAATAGAAATTAAAGTGCAAATTTAATCAAACGGCTCAAGCGATACAATTTCTGAATTTAGGATTTTAATTGCTTGTTATTCTATTTTCTTTTCACTTTCGATAACTGTTTACACAAAAAAAAAAACAAATCGGTTCCGCAGTTTTTAACATTTTTCTATATGTAAAACGGCACAAGTGTATACGATTTCAGTACTTTTTTTCTAATTCAAGTGGCATAATGCATAAAGTTTTATAGGAATTGGATGATAATCTGATTACAAACTTATATTCCAAACAGTGAATTTAAAATATAATTTAGGAGGAAATTTTATTTATTGTGAATCTAAAATAACAAAGAAGCCAAAGGTAAGATAAAATTCTAATAATCTTGTGTAATTTTATATAATAAATAACGTTATTAAATATAACATTTTTTGTGTACTTGTGCCACTTGTAATAAATAAAATCGCTAACGGCACAAGCGACAGAAACGTATGATCAATATGTAAGATTTTTAAACCGTTGGCGTTAAATAATACAAACCAAGTTTAAAAAGAAGAATTTTTTTTATTAGTTGCGTCTAATTTAACTTTTTTAAAGTTACAAAAGGTTTTTAAGTTACATTATAATGGTAAGTGATTGACTTTTTCAAACCAACTTTTTACGTAAATGTCGCTTGTGCCAAGTGAATTGTAATAATTTATAAAAGTGGTCAGTTTTATTTTGGTTTAAATTAGAAAATAAATTATTTTAAGTAATAGATAATTATTTAGTAATAATACGAAATATTTGAAAAAATATTTTAATCTTTTATTTAACAAATATAAACCACAATTTCATGAGTTATTAGAAAAAAAGTTATAGCAATTTTCTTGTTAAATTAGAGACTTGTGCCATTTGATTTTTATTTTGCACAAATTACTTTTCGAGGTAAAATGTTAACGGGTATGGTGTGAAAAGCACAGCATAAATCGCTCGACTAAAATAAAATTGAAATTTGTGAAACTAATAAAGCAATAATTGCCCCCGGTTTATGTGATGCTGAAAATCTTAAAACGGCAATACCTATGGATGTCGAAGAAAGCGAAGAAAGGAATTTTGATGTTATCTTGCCCACCAAATCAAACGAAGAGGTTGGAATTAACGTTGAAATGGTTGTGGGCGAATTGCAAACTGAACTATCCGATACGATACAAAAAATTTGTCAATTTCAGCTATTTCATTTATCTAATAAAATAATGCAGCAGCACAGATTTTGTAAGAATTTTTTTTTTTATTTCAGACTGGTGGAAGTGCAACCAATGGAACAGATAGTAATATTGTAGAAGAAGCACAGATAACACTTTTGACGATGAATAGCGATGGTACACAACAAGAACAAATTTATCATGTACAGGTAACTTACTTTTAACAACTTGTAACGATTGTTTGTCTGCATAATATTTTTTTTTCACCACCTTTACATTTGCATGTGGCTATTCGTCAACAGATGGCAGAAATGCTCGTCCAATAATTGGAATTCATTGTGGAGACTTGGTTTTCGATTTTTTCTTGACTGCTGCAAAGGGGGAGAGCAAAAAGAAGAAAGGAGATTAGAACACCGACCACCGAAACGATCGGACAAAGAAAAATATAAGAGATACCATATCATTTTTTTTATAATAAAAATTGTTTAAAAGAAAATAATAAAACAAAAAGTGGTGAAAGTGATAAGTGATACTACCCAAAAGTGATCACTAAAGTAATAAGTGCTACCCAAGTGATTGTTAACGTTAACTGGGCGAATTGTTAAGGGTAGACCGAAAAGGAACAAAATCAAAAATATTGATTATACGATCGGTCCAAAAATTCGCATTTTTTTTTCTTTGGGTAGACGCGAAACCGAAATATTTATTGTGTGGCAACGCCCACATAAACCGCTATCCAACGCATTCGGTAGTTGCCGAGCGAACTAACGGGGGATAACCGTCACTTTTCGAAACCGGTAGATACACCACTCGACGAGTTCAACAGCGGCACCTTAAGTGGGATATACTACCTAGCCCACCGTCACCGGACCGGAGCTGGCTTACTATTAATCCTGCTTCACGGTGCAACAACGTACCAGCAACCGGAAACGAGCGAACCAGTCGTCATATGTGGAGTGGAATTTTGGATCAGGCAAGTTTTTGTTGTTGTCATTAATCAGTACCCATTTCGTTGTTCTGATTTGCTTATATACTATATCAAGGACATCGCATTAATTCGGTTTTTTTTGTGTTACTAAAAAAAATAATAATAATAACTAATACAGTTTTTTTCAAATACAGTCGACTGCGGGGCAAGTTTTTTTGCTTACTCTTTATTTCCAGGTCGGTTGAAGCCAACGAGCTCGGAGGTACTCACCGCCTTTAATTGATTCGGGCGTCAAATATACGTCGAGCATCGAGGACGTATGCGCGAAAAAAAAAATTGTTTTTGGTTCAAGGTCATTTTTTTTATTATTAAGGCTAAAAATCGAGTTAATACGAAATCATTTATGTAACTTCTATATTTTGAATGTAACGAAAATATATTTATATTGTTAGAAATGGGTACAGACAAGAAAATGGTGGTTTAATTTTAAGCAATTCGGGGGATGAGGAGGACCAGTATGTGTGTGTGTTCGAAATGAGGTGAGTAATTTTTCTCAATTGCAGCAACAAGACCCAGGAAGGGCACCATCACAACCCCACGCCAGACTGCGCGATAGCCGGCCAAATGCTGCTGGTGGTGACTCCTGGGCATCTGCTAACGGGCGATTCCACACTGGGGTCGTTCGTTACAAACTTTTGGACCAGTATCGACCCAAGAGAACCTGAAATATGCGAAAATTTTGTATTAGTTGATAAGTAACGTCTGAATCAATTACTTCTTTAAATGCGAATGATGGACAGCTTGAATTTATGCGTCATTTAGATTTAAACAATGAGGAAGACCTTTCTCAGGTTTCTAAATCCGATTGTTCTAATATTTTAGATGAACCTAATGCTGAAAATGGTAACCGTTGGTAAGGCCAATCGTAGAAAAACATAATTCTAATACATTGCGACGACTTCCCGGACTTGTATACCAGACAGAAAAATGCCAGGTTGTTGCCAAACAAATAATGAAACCAAATCCTTGTCTAGAGAGAAAAAACTGTACCAACAAACAAATGCAATATCATCACTGAGGGTATTCGTAAAAATATTTTTACACCGTTTTGGAATATCTAACGATTAGAAGGTAAACAGAAATACATTAATAATTGTATTAGCGTGGGGCCTGTGGAACGAAAAAGAAATAAAATATCGAAAATAAGAAGTATAACAAATACTAACAAACTGTTTTTACTCGATGATGAGTTCGGCATACCTGTTTGTAAGCAGTTCCTTATATTGTGTATTCTAGCTATTTCAATACGATTTATCAGAACAGTGATAGAAAAATACAAAGATTTAAGTAAATTGGATTTCAAACCCACCGAAAAAAGATCATACCACAAAATATCGCCCGAGATACGATCAGCTAAAATAAGTTTATACAAACATTACCATCAGTACCATCACGTTATTGCCGTGGATCAAGTATTCGTAAATACCTACAATCATCCATTAAATTGCTAACCAATTTATACAGCATGTATAAGACTAAGCAAACTGAGGATAAATGTGATTATGTTAAATACGACACATTTATAAAAATATTTCGAAATGATTATAATATTGGTATACATAAACCAAAAAAATATACAAGTGTGAAAAATGTGGAAAATGGAACCATACCCCGCAACACGAAAAAAATAAGGAAACGCGAAAAGAAATACATCTTCATTTAAAACAAAAAGAAAGCCTAAAAAACAGTTACTTTCTGAACAAAAAAAAAGCGAAAAATGACTCTTCTTTACTAGTTGCAAGCTTTGATTTACAAAAGGTACTGAATCAGAGCCTCCTTAATATAAGAGCCGTAACATTCCGCCATTTTTTTCCATGAGCTTTCCATAGAGAGGAAGCATTTTGTTCTTTTTCATACCAATCAGTGTATTTTAATATTTTTTTAGAAGCTTTTTTGTATATAAAAACATTAAAGCTTCGTTTCAAATTTTAATTGGAATGGTTAGTTCAATATTCAGGAAAAGCATATTTTAAAATTGAGTTATATTATGTCGAATTAATGCAAAAATATTCAAATTAGTCTACCACAAATTTTTTTTTTTAATGTAGAAATAAGAATTTGTTTATATGTGTATGTAAAAAATTAATATAGAGTGTTCCATCAAAAATTTCAGCATTTCTTTCCCAAAACAAACGTTCGTTAAAAATACTTTTTGAGTAGCTATGTAATATGGGGGTTATTGTGTTCTGGATTCTATTACAACATTGTTGATGATTAAACTTCGAAAACTGTTTTTGTCGTTAATAGTTAAAAATTTCAACGCAACAAATTCGCAGGCTATACTGTTTCATCCTGTAGTATAAACAAACCGGAGCTTCATAAAATAAAAACATTATATTATAGAGCTTCAATCAATAGATGTCGCTAAGTATAAATTAAAGCTAAATATTAAAACCTAAAGTTTGTTAACTAAAATTTAACAATTTATTATGTATACTGCCTGGTTCAATAGATTATTGAAATCTCCTGGAACTGAAAATAACCGAATACGAGCGAATTGAAATAAGAAAAGGAAAAATTTGGAAAAAATGTGACATTTTTCTATTATTGTTTTTCAGCGCGTAGCAACTACGATGATAAATATTTTGCGATGAAAAGCTTTATTTATGCCAACCGTTTTATAAATAAAAATTATAATTGTTTTGAGTTTTATTAATTATGTTAAATTATTATATTAAAGATTTTGCGCTTAACTTACAATAATATTGGTTTATTTTCGTAAATAGTTATTTAATTATTTTACACTTTTCTGTAATTTCAAGTAAATTTATTACAGAGACATCTGTAAACAGATTTTCAAATTACAGAAAGCTCAGTTTTGCAATCGAATAAAATAGAAGTTTTTTACGTTTTGTTCTGTTTTGTAATAATATTTAATTACGAAAACCATGACAACGTTGATTTTTTGTATACAAAAATAATAATAGATTTTGATGTAAAAACTTTTTTATATGAATAATATTATTGTTTCTACATGGTGGTTCATAAAATTTCGTTTCAGCTCACGTTTTCTCTTTAATTTTGTTATAAATGGAGAATGTTTAGATTGCTATTAAGTGCATCGTTCATCTCAAAAATTCTGAGGTGCATGTGACCAGAATTTACCAAATAAGTTACATTTTTATAAAACTAAACTTAAATTGGATGTAAGAGGAATCCGCGGCACCACCCTTTATTATCTTACTTTATAAACCTACACAACTAAACGGAAAGCTCATTTTTATAGAAAATTAATAAATTTTTGCTCCGCTTTAGTTTAAATTTACCAAATAAATACTACATTATGATGGCTGATTTTCAAATATGTGTTCTTTGAATAGTTTATTAAAAATATAAAATTAAAATTTAGATGATTTGTTTAATTTTTTATTCATAAATTCATGTTCAAAAATTTTCCAATTACCACGGTTTCTTATAGTAATTCAATAAAAGCTTCCCCTCTACTGAAAGCTTTTTTTTTAATATTGGGGCTCTTCAAAATCATAGATGGTTCTGACTGAATACTCCAGTAGGGGATAGCATGTTAATGGGTTACTACAGAAAATTTGCATCGTAAATTCGCACCACAGACAATCAAAATAGATTTTTCATTTGAACTAAAAAATGAAAACAAAATATATTTCTGATAATTCGAATGTCATCGTTATATCTGTGATTTTTCGTTAAACTGCGTATACGTATACGCAAAAATACAAAATATTTTTGATTGTATGCGGCTATTTACACAAAATGAAATCGCATTTTAAATTTTTACGTTTACATAGGATGAAATATCTCTTTTAGGTTGTCTCTGGTATAACTTTACAATTTACGAAACATGCACAAAAATGGAATATGTTATTTATGGGGTGAAAACAATGGCCGAAGAGGAGGATATGAAATTTACAGCAATTTGTATAGTTTTAGATCTGTGGACAGTCGTATACATATAAAAACGGTTTCGTTATACCTGAGATGTAAAGTTGAATCTGGCAGACAATTTATTATTTTTTGTTCTACTACTTTAGGTCGAGAATTCCTATGAGTCACAATCCACTTCTCCATAAATCACTACCGGTATCTAATATACCTCAGACATAGATAATGTAAGTATATACTTTATTACACATTAATCCAAAATCCGAATTATACGGAGCTGATGAAAATTAAGAAGCGTTATCCACAACGCTTTTCGAAAACAGCAACATCATGTGAAATTCGAAATAATAATTTCAATATTAACTGAATAATATATTTTGTTCACAAAATAACCTTGCGGTAAATGTCTCTAATTTACATTTCGCTAAAAAGTGTAAAATGATCTAATAAACAACAACATTATTCTATTATTAATTTACGAGGAATCTGTTCAAAAAAAAAATCAATTTCATTTCGCCTCGGGTGGGTAAACCAAAACCAAATTAATTCAACAATAACAAAAAAAACTTATGACTTGATGGGAATCAATAAAAGTCTTAATTATAAAAGTGTATTTGTGATCTTTACGCTTCCTCCCGCCATCTCAGCAAAGTAACAAAATGCTTGAACTCCAATAGAATTTTATCTCATCATTAATTATTTTTATAACAAGATTGTGCGAAGTCTTTTTATAACAAAATAAAATAAACTACAATTAAATAATTTGCGCTTTTCTCCAGTAATGAAGTTCGACGGGATAAGTATTATAATTACGTGATGAAGATTTTTCACGTATCTAATCACTTTAGTTTTTTTTCGCTCCTTAGTTAAATAGAAAATAGTTTGTTAAATAGAAAAGTGATGCTCAAAACAAACGCCAAATTGAAAATATTTATCGGCCGTAGTAAAGTTAAAGTATGGGTGGCCTTTCTGACAGATGATTTTTGTTTCCTTAAATTAACCTTTTGTATTTCATCTTGAGATCTTTCGGAGGGCATAGACAGTAGTACTCTAAAAAAATAAGCTTACTCAAAATACGGGGTCCTAGTAATGTCACCGGTAATCGCATCATTAATGGTATACGTCCAAACAGCAATTGTTAGTTGGTCGGCGTAAATTTTTTATAGTAAACATGGGGGAATCGATCTTTTTCCATTATCCAGAAATCACCTGTTCATGAATATTGATTAGTAATAAAAACAACAATTTTTTTTTCAAATAAATTGGGAGTCGAGATTCATGTTGAGCCTAAAAAATGTATGTTACTAGCTACAAACTGAAATTATATTGGTATCTGAATCGTTTTGGAATATTTCAGACATCTACCACTTTATGGTCCGACTACTCCTGCTCTTTGATTTTTGTAACTGAATATTTTTATTTTCACGATTAAAGCTTTTGGTGGAGTTACTGGTATTTTTAACCTGATATACTATCCCAACGTATTTTTAGCGTATTTTTTTGTAGTTATCCAGTTTTTTATCCAATAGGCATATGGTTATTTCTTTAGTGCGTCACCGATTGTCGAAGTCGTGTGCTCAGATTTACTGAAGCAAGTACATCACAGAGCTCTTTTTAACCCTTAGTGCGCCGATAAAAGGAATTTTGGCCAAACTTGGTGATTCGACGGAGTTCAATGAGTTAATCTAGTTTAATATTGGGCCCTATTTTGAAAGATTAATAATTTTCCTGGAAAATCAAAATATATTAATGTGTCATATATGACACAAAATGTAGTAAGGACTAAAACTAAATATTTCGTTTCGAATTCAGTAGATATATATTTACATACGAGTATATAGTTCTACATATATTTATTTATAAAATAAATCACACAAATCACATAATTAACTCATTTAGTGTAAAATAAAAAATAAAAAATGAATTTCATACCACAACACTGTTGCTGCAGTCTTAATAATAATTAATTTATAGGTTTGGATACTTGTGAAAGTCCATAAAACAGTTTCTTGTCGCATTTAAACATAAGCTGACTTTACATTTCGAGCATTTTATAAAAGTTTGTTACTTACACGACGGTAATTTGCAGCGCGTTCGCTTGTCCCATATTGCAAAGTGATCTACTCTATTGATTCTAATATCTTTAATCGGAACATTTTGGGCTAATTTTTTTCGAGTCTTTGTCATTAATGCTTGGTTTACTCGTTTTGATGAACTTGCTGATGCAGGTTTTTCATAGGAGCCAACTAAACAAAGGCCTTTCGCTACATCGGTCCTAAATTGAAGTAAAGTCATTGCTGAGATATTTCTGGAAGCGCACAGTTGCTTGAAAAAAATCCACGAGTTTACTGCTGATACATCCAGAAAATGGAAAAACATCTGTAAGTACCATTTTGACGATTTAAATTTAATTCTGTATCGTCCGATAAAGCTGTCATGCAAATCGACACCTCCCATGTGCCGGTTATACTCTTTTACTATTTTCGGGCATTGAATATTTATCAATTTTCTTTGGTTTTATCCCATCTCAGTACAGTTGAAGTAATAAGCGCTCCGCAGTAAGACGATATTAGGGTAACACTTTTATTGTCTTTCCAGTGGACGAGTGACATTGGAACATGGTCAAATGTCGATGAATACTCCTCGTAAAACCCCCTAGCAATTCTCTGCATTTCTCTTTCTGTTTTTAATTTCCAGTTCGGTATGCGGTTTCTCCTGATAGTACCAATACGATGAATACCATCTTTCTGTATAAGAGGTATCTTTCTGTATCTTTCTGTATGAGAGGTACTGTAGTGAAATAATTATCATAAAATACAGTATGATTCAAGTGCCTTGGTATTATACGACACAATCGAATAATGACATTACCCGAGGCTCGTAAATTGTCTTCCTCTATCTGACGGTACATGTTTTCTTGACCCGAGAATATCTCGAAATTATACATATAGCCTATGATAATAGATAAATAATTTAGTTTCGAGAAAACATACTTTTATATTACACATTTAATATAAGCCTAATATTCACCAGAAGTGCCCCCTGTCAAATATCTTGAATCCCTACTTATGCGGCTTGGATGGGACATACTGCTTCACATAACTTCGAAGTTTCGTGCTGCAAATTTGCTCGTCTATTGAAAGATTTGCTTCCAAACGCGTTTCTAAAAATTTTATTTTTAAAATATTAATGAATGGTCGGATTTTAAATAACCTTTCATGATTTGGGTGTTCTTTCGGCAGCATGAAATGGTTAATAACATTGCATCTTGCACAATTTTGTTGCCAACATCTGGATCCTAGTAGAGTCTCGTATTCGGTAATTGATGAATTGACGATAGAATGCAGATGCCCAAAAATTTCTTAAATTCCAATTTAGTAAGTGTGTATGGATTAGAAATATTCTTACGAGCGCTATACAGGTTTCATTTAGAATCATATCTATCATTTCATCATCAAAAATATAATTAAAAAATGAGAGTGGTGTCTCAAGTTCTAAAATATTTGATGGTAGTGATGCATCACCTTTGAATTGGGCTGAATTGGACTCGATTTCAAGCGGTGTATTTTTCCAAATCAATTTCTTAAATCTCTCTCTTTCAGATTTTTCAACTCAACTTCCTCATTACGCACATCATTTCCATTTTCAATATTTCGTCCATAATCCATATCATCAGCGTCAAAAATATATGGATCTTCCATATTTATATCATTGGCGAACACGACAGGAATAGTCTCGATGTTTAAATTTTCGATTAATTCATCGTTATTGTTATCACATTCTTCTGTTTGTTGTGGTTGAAATTGCTCCTCCTCATTGTCTTCTTCAAGATCATCTTCACTGTTATCAGACCACTCCTCTACAATTTTTTCAATCTCTTCTAGAGTCAAATATTTTTTTCGAGACGACATTATTGCACAACTTTATCATAACAGTCCTAAAATGGAAATTCGTCTAATGGTTATGAATATAAATTTACCAAAATTAGAAAGTGAGCATATATGACACATTAATGAAAAATTTGCTTAACGAGTTTTTGCGTCAAATATGATACATAAATTTTACTTACCAATAACTAAACAAATAATTCAGGATTCGTTGAGGAAATACAATCAAAATGATTAATACTTATTGAATTATAATTATAATTCATTTGTAAAAGGATAATACTTTTAATTATATTTTATTTTTATATTTGAACACCACACGATTACATAAAACTAAAACCATCAGATTCCCGCCAATTTTAATGAATACATGTCATTGCCATGTGAAAGTAACTCACGCATACAAACAAACGAGTAAATCCTTCTATTTGAATTTGTTATAAGCCATTTGTATGTGATAGTTTACATGACGAAAAAAATAAACAAAAATAAATATGTGTCACATATGACACAAATCTGCATTAAGGGTTGTTAATAGTACATTTTACAATAGGTTTGTGTCAATAGATTGCCTTTTCACCTCATTCATTTCATCTTCTTCTCTCATTTAGAAAAAGCGCGGTTACACTGTTTGGGATTATTCGACAGTGTTTTTCAATACACACTGGGACTCAAGCGGTTAATGTAAAAAACAAATTACATTGGAATAGTTTACTCGGAGCCTAAATTTGCTAGATTTCGCTAGCGAAATCATTTTCATTTTTCATGGAATAAAATTCGGGGCTAACATCACATATGAAGTGTATTTTGAATAAAAAACAATATAAAACGGTGTGGAGCTAACTTTTAGGCGACAAAAACTATTCAAGTGATGTGAAAGCCAAAGAGAGAGAGGGGGGAAGTCAGTGTTGCCATAATTTTTTTTAATCTCGGTGATAGCATCCGGGGATCTTCACATAAGTTAGATAGATGTTGAGTTTTGAGGCACCATTTTGCAAGTGTCATATCAAATTTCTCGTTTTGTAATAATCATTTGTGTTTGGTCAGTCTGAAACCGATGGTTTTCAATATTACTTCGATAGTTTGGTTTCAATAGTGTTGCAATTGCTGAATCGATTTTGTCAATTATGGTTAAAAAAATTTAAATTTTTCACTTCGACTTTCAAAACTATGCATTTTACAAAATTTAAGATCTTCAAATATTTATACCTTTGGTCGCTTCATGGTAGGTATAACAATGCATGACACTAATCACTTAAAAATTAATTTTGATGATGCTCGGGTTACTTTAGGAAAAGGATGAGAGCGAACTAAATAAAATTTGCAATAAGCTGGATCAAATGTTCTATACCTGATGCGAAGATAATTCTCAACAGAAGAAATAGCTTTTTACGGATACTATTTCTCTATCTTATGCTCGACAGATTCTAGATTGTAGATACTAGATTGTAAAAACATTAACAACACAAACTTGTCGATTTTTGTTACGATCGCAATTAAGCGTCCGATTATTTAAAAATATTTTTGTGATCGAGGTATTTTTCGATGAAGCGTTTGTTTGGCGACAAAACGTTGTAGTCATAATTAAATGCGGATTATTACGTTGGGAATTAAACGCCATAGTAGTTCAACATATTATTGAATATTTATAAACATGCAAACATTAAATTAACAAAATGGTATAAACCATGTTATATGACATTGTTGTATTACATATAGTTTTTAACCTCTGGGAATTAGACATTTCTCTATATAATTTATACAATATTTGAAATATTATGTCGATTCTACTTTACACATAATAATTATGTCTGTATATAGATATGTCTCTATTAACATGTCTAATATTAATTAAATTTTCAAAAAAAAAATTCACAATTGGTTTCATGTTTTTATACGAGTATATATATAGAATCTTAGACAAGCTGTCTAAAATCCCCTGCGTAATATCAGACTATATAACATTATTACATTTTGATGCAGAGTATGTTATTTCATATACAAAATGTACAAATATATATTTGTATAAAAAAAAATTATAACAACTAAATAAATTGTATACGTATTTACAAAGTAGCAAAACTAATTAAAATTTCATTCAAATAGATCCCTAAAAGCTTGTTGTATAGCACTCATGTATATATTTGTGGAATAAAATCAAAACGTTTCAAAAAACAAAGTTAAATAGTCCCTTAAAGAATTCCCTTTTCGAAATAATGATTAAGTTTCATTCACAACTTTGTCGAAATATATACAGTGGCTCACAGCCAAAATGATGCAAGCCATTTTTATTTTTATTTTAAGTAAATATCCAAAAAACAATTATAACTATCTACTTTGAATTTACATTTTTTATAAGCTTCAGTATTAATTGTTAATTTCATAAAACAAAACAAATAAACGATTTCAATTTATCACAAAATAGTAACAAAAATCAAAATTTCTACGTAAAAACATGTCACAGCTAAAATGATGCAGTTTTAAAATTCTTTAAAACATTAATTCATATGTTTGTAACTAATATTATCACACTGTTTATTTAATTTATTAATATTTGGTAGAATATCCAATTTATTTTAGAACCGCTTTGAGCCTTTTTGGCATCGAATCTACGAGTTTTTTCGTGTACTCTGGAGTTATTTTACTCCACTCTTAACAATGCTTTTTTTTATGCCCGCTACATTATTAAACTCATATTTTCTGATTTCGCTTTCAAGTTTACACCATAAGTTTTCAATAACATTGATGTCTGTTGATTGGGCAGGCGTTTTCATGACATGAGGAGTATTCCAAATGAGCCAAATTTGAACAATTCGAGATTTGTGTTTCGGATCATTGTCCTGGTAGAACCGAAAACGATCTCTAATATTTTACTTTTCAGCACTTTCCTCCATATTTCATTTAAGTATGTCTAATTATATATTTTTGTTAAAATTGCCTTCGATAAGCTCTAAATTTCCAACTCCGGAAGAGGCTATATAAGCTCGTAACATAACATGACCTACACTGTGTTTAACAGTGCTTCGTAAATATTTAGCTGCTAGCTCCGTATTAGTCGTTCTCCATACGTAGTTTCTTCCATTTGATCCAAAATGGTTAAATTTGCTTTCATCACCAAATAAAACCGTGTTCCAGAATGTTTTATCTTTGCTTTTATGGTCTTGAGCTAATTTAATTCTAGCCTTACGATTAACTTCACCGATGTATGGCTTTTTCCTCATTGTTCTGCCATGAAAATTTGGTTCTCTTAATATTCTGCATATTGTTTCTGGATGATATTTTTTATGTAAATATTTTCGGCCTTCTCGGCCCACTTGGAGCACTTAATTTGGGGTTTTCTTTCATTTTTTGGACAACAAATCGATAATCTTTTCCGGAAAATATTTTATTCTATGCTTGTCTAGGCTTATTTTCAACACAGTGTTAATGAAGCGTTCGATAATATGATGAACAGTAGAAGAACTTTTTTTCACCATTTCTGCAATTTTTTTTGTGAGTTTTGCAATCTTTGAAGTGTTTAATAACTAGTTCACGTGTTTCAATACTTGTGAGGCGACCCATTTTTTCAATTATTACAAAATTTACCTATTTGCCTATACTGACGCACTATATTGATTATAATCGCACAAAAGGTTGCTTGAAACTGACACTCAAAATTATTTTCATTGAAAATTTTGTTTTGTGTAGGAAAAGTACTACAATTTTCAAAATAAAGAGAGTGCGTCATTTCAGCTGTGACATGTTTTTACGTGGAAATTTGATTTTTTGTTACTCTTTTGTGATAAATTGAAATTGTTTATTTGTTTTATTTTATGAAATTAACAATTAATTCTAAAGGTTATAAAAAATATAAATTAAAAGTAGATAGTTATAATTGTTTTTTGGATATTTACTTTAAAAAAACAAAAATGGCTTGCATCATTTTGGCTGTGACCCACTGTATGTTATGGTTAAAGTCCGAAATCGTTAAATGGCAGAACAAAAATTGGACAAAACTGTTTTATTCCTACGAAATCTATGAAATGGGAGTCTTTTATTCTTTTAATGATTCACCATTCACCCAAAATAAAAGTAGTCGGTCCATATAAGTAGTCGGTCGGGGTCGGCGCTAGGCTTTTTGGCGCCCCGTGCACTTTTCAAAAATGCCGCCCTAGGGAAAGGTTTGAGGGACGGCCCCGTGAGGTAGGACTTGCAATGCCTTTTTTTAACGAGGTGTCCCACGTAGGTATAGTCCTCAAAAATATATATTTAAAAAATAAATAAAAAGGTTAAATATTACTATCGTTCTAATTCAGCGTACGAATACACAACAAAATATATACAAAATATCTATAACAAAAAATAAACTAAAAATATTTGTACAAAAAGCACTAAAATTCACGGGTGCATTTAAATACATAAATAAAACAAATATTTTGTAAAAATAGATTAATTAATTAATTAAATTTTACTTTCTGTGCTTTAAGTTTTGCAAAATCGTCTATCAAGTCAGTATAATCCAAGTTGCTCAGAAAATCACTTTCTATAGATATTCTAGCTAAATCTACAAATCTTTCTTGTCCCGTGGTACTACGTAAATAATTTTTAATAATTTTTAATTTGGTAACTGGTATTGTCAATTAAATTCTAAGCGCTAATGCTAGATTTGGTAATATCGACTCTAATTTCTTATTAAATGTAAAATCTAACGATTCTATAGGGCTTAAAAATATTCCTGAAACTGTACTTTGAAATATTTTAATTTCGTCTAATAGTTCTAATCCTGCTATATCGGAATTTGAGTTGAAAGTTAAATGCTGTCCTAGGGAAAGGCATTTACGTAAAAGATCAGGATCATTTAATGAAACTACAGAAATATCATGCAAAAATTTGAAAATATTATTGTGTTCCGAAATTTGTTCAAACCGTTCGCTAACAGATTGAATAGCCCTATCAAGGATTTGGAAATAAAATTCAACTTTAAACTTTCGTTCAGGATTTGATATAGTTTCGTCTCTAACTTCGTATGAAAAAAGTTGAGGTTTTCGACTGGGGCGTCTTGGAGCATCAGGGAAATATGGTGGAACATTTAATTTTAAAGCCATTTATTTAGCTTGAAGGATAAACGCCTGAAATTTTTCCTCATTTCTTAAATTTGTTAAAAACTGGACTGTATCCCGTAACATATTTACTGCCGCCGTTAAGCAAATAGCAGATGACTGTAAATATTTGCTAAATATATTTATTTTTTCTAAAATACTATACCAAATAAATAGAGAACAAATAAATTCAAATTGAATAATTTTAAGAGACAAACTATTCGCGTTAATTCTTGTTATTCCGTCCTTGTCCGTGTCGTTTCCTATTTCAAATAAAGCGTCATAAATATTATATAAACTATATATTAGGGTTTTACAGCTTCTATGCGACTTTCCCATCTTGTCGTACATAATGGCTTTAGAGTTAGTGTTTTGACATTTTTTTTTTAAATTTCCCATCTTGAAAAGAACTAGAAAAAAACACATATAAACATTGGATAGTATCAAAAAAAAATTTCAGCTTGAAGTGAACATTGAACTGAATCCAAAAGAACTAGGTTAGCTGAATGTGAAGCACATGGCACAAAAAATGCTCTAGGTTCTAAATGCTTAATTTGAGCTTGCATTCCAATGTTTTTTCCCTTCATATTCGAGCCATTATCATAACCTTGCCCTCTGCAGTCACTAATTGAAAATCCTAGAGAAGTTAGTCGGTCTAAAACTAAATCACCCGTTGTGTCTGTAGCTTTTAAAAACCCATAAAAAGCTCCATAATTTCAAAATTATTTTGATTTCTATGAACAACTCTAATAATGCGTGATAATTGTTCATTGCGATTCTGATCTGGAGTACAATCCACAATTATCGAAAAATATGTTGCTCCTTTTATGATGTTATTTATTTTTTTTTTTTCAATAACATTACAAACGATCAAAATAAGCTCATTCTGAATGCTTTTATGCAAATATCTGTTTTGCGTCTCACCGTTAGTTATGCGCCATAGGTGTTCTGAAAGAACAAAGTCAAATTCAGCTATATAGCTTCCACTAACTTTAGAAAATTACCATTATTTTTCTCGTATAATCTGTCTGACCCACCCCTGAATGCCAAAGATTGCACTGAAGTGAATTTAACGAGAATAATAAGTCGTTTCAACACGTCTCTCCAATGTTGAACTTCTTTGGACATTGTATTTTGAAAAGTGCTTTCAATTGTGGAGTTTTTCGAAAGTCTTAGTTCAAATTCCTTCCATTTTTTAAAATTCTTCATGTTCATGTTCTTTAAGAACCGTAGCTATATGATTCCATTTGTTGAATCCTATACTACTAGTTGGAATAAGAGAATTTTTCTTAAATAACCTACAACAAAAACAAAAAATGGAATCACTTGAAACTGAATACACTAACCACGATCGTACAACTGTTTCCCCATTTGACAAAATCCTTGTAAAATGTTTGTTATTAAATTTCCTACAGGACGTCACAGGATAACAAATGTCTTTGATTTGTTTGGGGCCTTTTTCAACAAGTTAGGTTAAAATTCTATCATTTAAATCTGGCCAGACTGCCGGATCATTTAAATCTAATTTTGAACTAATTGGCATTTTTTTTAAATCGTTTCAGAAAATGAAACCTCACCAGCGTCTTCTATGATCTACCTAATACAGATCTATCATCACAACTTGAATTATTTTGTGGTGGTGGATCATCAATAACATTGATACTTTCAAGGTCATTGGCAGTGTAGATTTGGGTAGCTATTGTTTGTTGCTGTATGTTTGCATTTCCTGCTTTAAAAAATTTATTTAGAGCATTTTGTTGTTTTTTGACAGAAAACGACAATTGCTTTTTTTTTGTCTGTTAGCGTGACCAGACAATTTTCGCTTGGACAACATTATATTTAGATATAAAAATGCACCAAACACAACAAAAACAGTTCAAAAAATGAATAAAAATTTAATTACAAATCAAATATTTACCAAATATTTTTTTTTTAAAAATCACATTAATATATGCATATGCACCAATGAAAGTCTCACTCACTGAACTGAACCAATGCCTCCTAAACTACAGGCCTCATACACCAAATGATGACGACACGCTATGTCTAGCTTTAGTCCCCCCTATGGTAATATACCCATACAGACGAATTCATTAGGATATTAGAAAATCGTTGCCAACTGACTGGGCTTTGGGGATAAGTGATAATGGGTGGATGACTAAAGAAGTATTCTACGAGTATATTTCTAAAGTTTTCCATCCATACCTTGTGAAGATTGGAACAAAATTTCCCGTAATATTTTTCGTAGATGGCCACAGCACGCATCAAACCCTTCCACTAAGCAAACTTTGCGTCCAACTAGGAATTGTGTTGATCGCGTTGTATCCAAACGCAACGCGCATCTTACAACCTGCAGACGTTAGTGCATTTAAACCTCTGAAAAATGGATGGAACAAAAAGGTACATAAATGGCGGCGGCAAAATCCTAACCAGTATTACAGCTCAAACCATTGAACATGGTTTTCGAGCCTGTGGTATCTTCCCATGGAACTATAATTCGATTGATTTTTCCCGTTGGTTGGGAAAAGGACCAGATACCTCAATTGACCGTCGCATCGAAGAACCAATGAATACAACCTGCAAAACAATTTCTTATAAGCAATTCGAACATATAATAGGTAAACGAAACACCAACGAGTTTGAAGAAGCGTGCAATAGTGTATGCAATACGTCGCATTGGTCAGATGATAAAAAAAATCTTTTAACTTTATTCATGCAATTTAAACCCGACAACTTTGTTCCAAAAACACAAATTGCTGGTTTAGTTTACGACAGTAACTCGGTTCCGGAATATGAGGTATTATCGTTTAACCAATTAGGTGACTCGTATATGAATATATCGGAGATCAATGAGTTTTTATTTGTAAACGAGGAAATAACTGTCGAAGAAGACTCTGGCAACATTAACCTAGCACATATTAATGAGCCTTGTGTCCCTATAATAACTCCGTTTAAGGTGGTTCCTACGGTTGAAAATTTTTTAGATTGGCCGATAACGCCTGAAAGACAAGGTATAAACCTATCAAACAAAGAAAACCATTTGTTATTACCAATTCTTTGTGGATTAAGTCTGAACAAATCAAAAAGGAAAATAGACTGAAGGAAATAGTAGACAAAGAACAAAAGAAAATTAAAAGGTTGGAAAATAAAAATAAAAAAATCAGGGAAAAAGAGCAAATACCAAAACTAAGGATTAATAAGAAAAAAACGAATAAAATAACTCAACCCGGATCTCTCCCTTCGGCTAGTGCCACCAGAGCAACAACAGTCACACTATCTAAACTTTCACGTTAAGCTTTTTTACATTTATTTTTCTTAAATTTTTATTTTTTATAGCTATTATTTTAGCGCTCCAAATCAATAAATACGTACCAAATTTTAAGACGGATTGTCGTGTCATTGATATTCAAACGGAACCTCAATCGGATCAATCGAACTATAACGTACGAAATGATGCAGCAAAGGCTCAAAATCATATAAAAAATCTTTTCCAAGAGTATGATAACGATTATTCGAATAATTTACATCCATTGGATTCCATCCCTTCTACTACCACCGCCGCAATAATTACATATCCGAATCAATCACGTAAGATTTGTTTTTGCAATAAATTTTTAAATTTCATTTTAAATTGTAATGTTTTTCAGCACTTGGCCAGATCGATAATATCGTACCTAAATTTAAACTAGTTGATCCTTCTATTGAAGATGATAAGGTATCTCAGGCGGACTCATCTAATGAAAATCATGAAAAAGATGCAGAAACAACGCAAAACATGGAAAAGCTTTTCCAAGAAGCTGAAAATCTTGATTTTATCGGAGGGAATAGACTTGCATCTGGCTCCATGTGCTACAAATGTACGTTTTCTCTTAAAAAAAAAATTGGAATAAAATGTAATAAATGTTCTAGAGAATTCCATATTTCTTGCATTAAAAAAATGGGCTTGGCCTACATTCCAACGTTTGTTTGCAGCGCGTGCAATATTAATATTTGAACTACAAGACTACAAACGCTTTATTTTTATTTACTTTATTTTTAAGTTTATTATATTGAACGAATTTGCAATATTTTATTTTTATTTTACGTGAATTGTGATATGAAATGTTTGACTTACTCGTATGTAAGCATAATATTTATTGAAAATATAAAGTTTCTTAATTAAGTATTAACAAAAGATGGTTTCTTATTATTAGCTAAAGAGCTAGCTAAGACTTTATGGCAAAGAAAAAATTAAAAAATACCTTAAGTATATTTATGTCAATAATTGTACATTTTTGGGGGTCAATAATTATTCAAGTGTGTTAATAACTGTTCTTTTTATGGGTGTCTATAACTATCTTATTGTGTCAATAATCGTATTTTTCCGAGGGTTTGCTTAAAATGATTTATTAAGAAAAACGAGAATACTTACCATAATTTTTGTAATAAAATATCAAATGAAAATAACTAAACTTTTATTATTTGCATTAAGATTAATTTATATCTAAAAATTGCATAAGCAAACGCTGATTAATTACAACATTTCGTTACGAGTGTCAATAATTGTATCGTTTACTAATTAAAATTTGCATAAAATTTTAATCACATCATTATTTTTAACTTCACATTATCAGTAAATAAAAATATGATTGATTCAGTTTTATTCAATGCGTCTGTTTTGAATTAAAAATAAAAATTATATTACAAATACAACATTTTAAAAATGCAATGTACCACTCAAAAATTTTTCAGCACAGAATTTTAACACTGTTCATAGTTCATATGCAAAGCAAAAATATCAATAAAAATCCCCCACTATTCCTTATATAAAAACAACTCGCTCATGAACTGTATTTTTATTCTGTGCATTGTGCCAATGCCTCCTAAACTACAGACCGCATACACCAAATGATGACGACACGCTATGTCTACGTTGTTGCTTTCTCTAGTTGTTTTGTTAGTGTAAATATCTTAATATTATTATTGCGCAGTCTCGGTTTAGACATAAATTGACGTCATGTGCAAAAAATGAGCGTAGTAAGAGGCCTGTAGTTTAGGAGGCATTGATTGTGCAAACGGAAAGTGTAAACACAAAATTGAGAGAAACTGACGTGGAAAAAATGACTTGCTGTTTTTTTCTATTCCCCTTTTTCTATATTTAATACTCTTTATTCGCTCTCTACATATGAACTACACGCAAAGAAAAATATTTCGCAAATCGATAAGTAAACCTAAAATTGTAAAAACAACCTATTTTGTAGTTAATTTATCCTACTCTTTATAATATAAGTGTTGCTTTGTTAATTTAACTAAATTGATAAAGTAAAATAATAATTTTTGTAAAATAAATTATTTTTTGCAAAATACAAATAGATTTGTAAAATTAACCGAGAGACATGCTAATTTTACTAATCTACAATGTAAAATAAATATTTTAACAAAAATTTTCTCTTGTAATGTAAAGTTTACAAATTGGTGTGTTAAATTTACATCGGCGAGAGGTAACAATTATTATTGGATTTTCAATATAATTCGCTAGGTCAATTGATCTTTACTTCATTTAAATTCATGAAGTATTAACATTATTTTCGTAGTTTGATAACTACATAATCTGTTGAGGATATCGAATCTTTTAATTAAAAAGATTCAAAATGTTTACCTGATCAGTTTTGAAAAGACGAGACCATATCTCGACGTGATAACAAATATTTTGTTATCATACAAATGACCACATTTCACATTTCAAAATTTGTGAAGTTTACTTTGAGTTACGTAGGCTCAATTTTAATAGAGATTTTAAGTTAAATTTACTTATATTTGTTGTAAACTTTACCCTATTATTTTTATAGTGCGGGTTTTATTTACTTTAAAAGGTTGTCGGTTTTACTTAATCAATCGTTCGGTTAATTTTACCAAAATGCTATTCATATTTCACTTTGTATTGTAGTAAAATCTACATATATATTGGTGAATTTACTTACACAATAGTAAACTAAAATTTTTTTTTAAATTATTTTACCATTCTCTATGTTAATTTTACTATTTAACATTTATAATATTTACCAATCAATAAGTAAGTTGAGTTTGTTACAATTTTTTGGTAAAGTTATCTTACTTTTTTGGTTAATATGACCAATTATTTCTCTGCGTGTATGAACAACGTTAAAATTCTGTGCTGAAAATGAAAATATTTTTGTGTATATGGTAATGTAATGACTGTAAAGCTATTCTACAAATTTTAATAGAGTTGTGCAGTATACTAAAATGTAATTTAAAATTAAATATTTTCCAATAAATAAATTTTTTTTTTAAATATATTGGCGCCCTGAAATGTTTGTGCCCTGGCAAGCTGTTCATACTGTTCTATGGGAGGGCCGGCCCTGTTTATGGTTATAGTGTAAAGTTATTTAGGATAGTATGCTTCTCATGTTGGTAAACCCTCTGTTAAGGAATAAATGGAACTGTTTTCGATTTTGGATTTGACGTACTATATATATTTGCAACCGCATATACTCGTACCTCGATATTTGGATCCCTCTCTTTTACACAGAAATACACAAAATATTCGATACTTATGACAGATAAACAAAACACTAAATTTGAATATTATATTTGAAGTTTTTTTTTCAAACTTTACAAATTTTCATCTTAGAATATAAATTTAGATCTCCGACAACCTTTCATTTTTCGATTCCGTATACCCTTTTCAATTCGAAATAAAAATAAAGGAAAAATAATCAAGAAATAATATTCTGGCATTTTCGTATTTTTTATTTTGTTTTTTTATTTTTATCGTACGTTTTGAACTTTTTAATCAGATATACCGCAGTACCAGTTTATGGTGAAAGCTTTTTGGTGGTATATTGAACTTTATAATTATTATCTCTGAATATTGTTAACGGCTATACAAAGTAGGAGAAGGAAAATGAATATTAATATGTGAAAAAGAAATTCCTGGAAAACCGTTATTTAAAATCGTGAGGAATTCTGTAAAAAGATTACAAAAATTAAAAAATTTAGATCGAAGATGCTCGTGTTTTTTTTTCCTTATCCAGTTTAACAAAATTAACAAAAACTGTTTATGCGTATTCGTATCGTTAGATGACACTGTTCTACAATAAGGAAAATTGATGATAGTGAGGTTTTGTAAACGAATTACCGACTTTTGATCTGTTTGAAACTTTTTTGGTTATTCATAGAAATTCGAAAATAGAGTCACTCCCTCAAAATAAGCCAGATTTAAATAAAAAACTATGTTAGAGAATCAATAATCATTACTAATAAACGTTTACTGTTACGCACTCTATAAAAATTAAAATAAAAAATTCATAATCTCATCGACCTTCAGATAGAAACTGATAACTGACGTATGAGAGCTAACTCCTTTTGATGTTGACGTTGACCTGTCAAGTGAACCTGTGAAAAACAAATTGTTACAAACATAGTACCAAACACAAATCTTGAATAAGTATTTGCAACCTCCTTCTGGTAGTAACAAAATTACCTTTTCTAATATAAACAACATACAGCAATTCAAACAACCACGTTACCCGGACCATTTACAAGGATTCTACATCATGTATACCACAAAACCAGCCAATGACATGGTAACAGAAATATCATAATCACCAGTTATTGCCTGTAGAGCTTTATATAACTGGTTGGATAAAGGTAAACGATTTGAATTGCACTTGGTCTAACGAAAGATAATTATACGATGGATCGATGTTATGGAATGGGTTATAAACTGAATAAACCATCGTCTCTAGCGTCCCTTGCTGCAAACTGGAACATTTGCAGCACGATGGTTTTTTACTTTGAACAATCCATTCTGACATCATTTGTTTCATTTACAACAATTTAGACGATTAGCAAATGTTTTTAATACTTTGAAATTCTTTAAAGTTCAGAAGGTTACATTTTCCTTCTCAGCCACCTCAAAAAGTGTGAATTTATTTTTTTGAGTTCCCAGTATACGAGTATATGTCTGTTCATGTGGTTATAATTGTTTCTCCAAAAGAGTTCACATGTGTTTGTGTTTCATATAGTCGTTTGTCTATGATCTTTTCTATTTCTTCTAAGCTTCTGCAGACCCGAAACTTGCCGAAGTTCAAATATAATTTCTGCCTAAACCAACATCGATTGATGTTAATCCAAAAAGAAGTTAAGATCAATGGGAAAAATCTTTACTTTGTACCTTTACTTTAAATTTGGGACATACACTCGGGAGCAATATCTCGATTGCGACTCTTCCAAATAGCGAATCTTTTAAAAATAAACCGATAAAATAAGGAAAAGTTCGTTACAAAATTATCAACAATATAAATATTTAAGGAAATTTTAAATGTATGCCATTAAAATGCAGGCTTCAATTTTCTGAAGAAAGAAATAAATAAAAAAGTATTAGGTGAGCAAGTACAAAGAAACTCGGATTTGAAGTTGGTTGCATTAAAATATACTTGAAGTCATCCAAATCACCCGCCATTTTGGATGTATTGTTACATGCTACAACTAGTTTACCACTCCCGGTAGCTCAGGGATCAGGGTGTGGAGTTGTTTTGCATTTTAACAATAAAATTTAGAAAATTTTGATCCTGTGAAACCAGCACAATAACTCAGCAACAACCATATACTGCCACATAAAACCACTCCATAAACAAACTGCCACCAAAATTAAATGATTGAACACGCAAATTTATTTTGTGTTTTTTTTTTTTTTTTGTACTAATTTTATATTTATGCAATTAATTTTTATTAATTATTAGTTTTATTACAATTATAAATATGTTTTTTTTTTTTTTTCAGCAATCACAAAAAATCAAAAAAAAAAATCACAATTTTTTTTTATTTTTTTTTTTATATTTATATAAATGTATATTATGTATTGTTCTTTTGATATGCTCCTTAATAAGATATATGCATATATGTACGTAAAAATATGTATAACGAATAAAAAAATTCACGATATTCACGATAGTATCTATAACTATGTATAATCAATAAAACAATATTCATTCACTTATAGTTTATATTACTATTATTTCCATATTTGTTTGGAAATCCAAAACAATACTGGCACATTTACCACAATTATTCAAAAAAAATTATTTTAAACTACTATTCTTCTGAATAGGTCTCGTTCGTTTTCTTTCTAATTTTCAACTCTCATTTTTTCCGAACAAACAAATTTTTAGAATTTTTCGCAGGCTAAAAGATTCCAAAAATATTAAACCAAAAATGTTGATAACTACGTTTTGTTAAAAGAAAACTAAAGTAGAATTTTGCACAGTACTGTTTTAGATTCTCAAACAAACACAAAAATTTGGAACAATATTCATATTGTAACAATCGTGGGGACGTACCGCACGCCCTGAGGTCTCATCCAAGCCGGGCCTAAACTAAACTAATCTGAATTACACATAAATGAATAACACAAAAACAATAAAAAAAATTCATTTTACAAAAAAAAAAAAAAATAATAATAATATTATATATTATTAACAAAATTACCAAATTAATTATATTATACTAAACATAAATATACTAAAATAATATTTAAAGTTACGTACGGATATCCTTAATGTGATAAATTCCTAAATTTTTCCCATCTTTTCTCACAACCTCATACGCAGTATTTCCTACTTTTCGCAATATGGTACATTCCAGAAATTTACGTGCTAGTTTTGCCGAAAATTTATTAACAGCTTTGCTTTGCACATAATTCTTTACAAAAACTGTTTGCCCAACAATTAAATTACGAACTTTGCTTCTGAGATTATAATTATGTGAAGATCTATCATGAGCTTCTTTTAAATGTTTTAAAACACTTTGTTGGCATATACTTAAATTATTCGCTTTTGTTTCGGGTGAAATATTCACTTCTCCGTCTAAATTCAAAAACTTCAGCAATTCATACTCCTTACCATTTGTGATTAAATGTTGACCAAACATTAAAAAATGTGGTGAATACTTCGTGGAACTATGAACAACATTTCTTAATGCTGCTGTTATTTCAACAATATGTTGGTCCCATGTTATTTGTGATTCTGAAATATATGCCCTTAAAGCACAAATAATTGATCGGTTTACTCGTTCCGAAGCGTTAGCTTGTGGACAATAACGTGGAATTAAAGAATGTTTCACATTGAATTTTGACATTAAATTTTGAAATAATTTAGATGTAAACTGTACGCCGTTATCGGAAACAACATATTCCGGAACAGAAAAGGTCAAAAAAACTTCATTTTCTAGAAATTTAACAACATCAATGGCAAGTGCTTTTCGAAACGGTTTAAGAAAAATAAATTTTGAATAGTGATCTAAAACGATAAATAAATAACAATTTCCATTCTTAGATCTCGGATAAGGTCCGAGAAAATCAATAAATAAACGTTGCATAGGTCGCACAACCATCCTCTGTTTACCCATTTCGGTTCTAGTTATGTAATTGACCGGTTTGGTTTCTTTGCATATTTTGCATGAATTTACGAATTCTTTCACATCCAGTGCCATTTTTGGCCAATAAAAGTACCGTTGAATTCGTTCTAGCATTTTAGTTGTTCCAAAATGTGCAGACGTTGGAGGGTTGTGAGCTTGATTTAGAATATGTAAAACCAAAGGTTGGGGCACGTATAATTTAAATTTAGGAAGATCAGTTGCCGAAATAGTCAAATTTTGATTTGTCGTATTCACCAGAATTTTACCATCAGAAACACAAAAATTTGAAAATGAGGCCAAATTGTTTTGAATTTTGTCAATCAAATTTAAATAATCCAAAGATTTAAATGCCACTGAATCAAGGTTTATGTCAAAACCGCACTCATGAAGTATCAATTCTTCCATAAACACACGAGACAGTGCATCTGGTACTACCATTTGTGATCCACTGCGATGCTGTATTGTGAAATCGAAAGCCTGCAACTTCAAACTCCAACGCGCCAACCTGCCTGTGAGCTCTTTTTGACTCATAAGCCATTTAAGGCTAGCGTGGTCGGTTACAATTACGAAAGGATATCCCTCAATATATGCCCGAAACCTCTTTACGCTCAACACAGCAGCAAAACACTCTAACTCAGTGATAGAATAATTGCGCTGAGCAGCGTTCAATTTCTGCGACATATATGCTATTGGATGATCCTCTCCGTCATCTCCTTTTTGAAGCAACACACTTCCGACTCCAGTAGTACTGGCATCACACTGGATCACAAAAGGTTTACCAAAATTCGGATGAACAAGTACAGGAGCATTTGTCAAAGCGATTTTCACCTTTTCAAATGCTTCCTGAGCCTTATTGGTCCAAATAAATTTGCTCGGCTTCCTAGTCAAATCTGTAAGCGGTGACACTAACGAGGCAAATGAGCATATAAATCTTCGATACCACCCGGCCATTCCCAAAAACCGACGTAGTTGTTTGAGAGTGGATGGCACAGGGTACTCTTGAATCGCCTTAACCTTTTCTGAATTTGTCGCCAAAATTCCATCTCCTATCACATATCCCAGATAATTTATTCTTTTTAAAAGAAAATGACTTTTCTCAATGTTAACCGTTAAACAAGCCGCAGACAATTTATTTGCCACCAACGAAAGTAATTCAATATGTTCCTTAAATGTTTTGGAAGTGATTAGAAGGTCGTCAAGATATATAAATATACGTTCGTGAAGCTCGTGGGGTATCACCTGATCCATTAACCGGCACATTGTTTGTGGCGCGTTGCAAAGACCAAATGGCATCACTGTGAACTGGTATAATGGACGACCAGGAACGGTAAACGCTGTCTTATCGCGAGACTCTTCATCCAGCGGAATTTGCCAAAAAGCATCCTTCAAATCTAAACTTGAAATGAATTTGGTGTCCTCCAACCGGCTCAAGAGTCCGTCGATTATAGGCAGCGGATACGCGTCCCTTTTCGTTACTTCGTTCACACGTCTGGCATCTAAACAAAGACGAGCTTTGCCATTTGCCTTAGTTACTAATGTCACAGGTGAACTCCAAGAACTTCTGGACACTTCAATCACTCCCAAAGACATCATCCGATCCAGCTCTTCATACATGGCTGCTTGCTTAATCGGAGATACCGGGTAAAATCTTTGTTTTATAGGATTAGCTCCTTGAACATCAATATGATGAGATAAGATTGTTGTTTTACCTAAACCTTGCTTATTACTAGACGGAAATTTTTCTATAATAAGATTTAATTTAATTTGCTGTTCCGATGAAAGTACATGGGTATCACTAGAATTTGGTATTTCTGGACTAATTTCTGAAATGGTTTTCGGAATTATATTAAATAATTTCCAAAAATCTATGCCTAAATATAAAACTTGTTTTAGACCAGGAACCAAATAAATTTTCATAAATTTATCAATTCCATTAAATCGAACATTTGCCCAAATAAAACCAAAAACTCGCTCAGAATATCCATTGGCCGTTTTAATTTTACTATTAATATTGTACACTTTAAAATTTGAATTAGTCAAATAGCTTTCACATCCTTTTCCTAAAGCAGTTATTGATGCTCCACTATCCATTAACCCAACATAAGAAACGCCATTAATATTTACTTTGGCAAATGGTCTTTCATCCACTTCATCGTTTATAAAAGTTTCTGAGATATCACTTTTGATGTTCTTCAACTTCTGCCAGTACCTTTTAGTACGTAAAGAAGCGAAAATAGATCTGTTTCTCACCTTTATTGAAGAAATAGAAGATAGAGCATCTGGTAATTCTAATGGATTTTCATTTTGAATTTTGATCGAATCTAAATTTATGGTCTCTTGAAAATTTGGTTTGGACGATAATGGTTTGGTGTCATGTTCGAAATGTGTGGTGGCTGTTGCTGCTCTTCGTTCCGAGAAATTTTGGGTGCAGCTGTTTGATTCCTCGGCTTGCCGTTTCCCGATGAACATTTTGGACAATTTGTTTTAAACACACCATCAGTACCACAGCCGAAACAAAAAAGTCGAAGAGATTTATCACACTGATAAAATTTATGACCAATATCGAAACAATTCCAACATACTCGAATATTGGAATCATTAGAATTTGAATTTTGTTGTAATTTATATTCATCAATTTGGTAAGGTGTATTATAATTTAAATTAGAATTAAAAGTTGGTTGTACATTTTGAATTTGCTGTTGTTGATTGCCATTAAAATTTCCATATAATTTATCGAAATTAGAACAAACATTTGAATTTGGTACTGTAGAATTTGGAAAATGTGTTTCTAAATCAGGTGAAAGTTCATTAATAAATTTGTTATAATTTCTGAATGTGTTGTCATAACATTTATTATTACGCTTCCACGTATCTTCTAACGCTACACATCTCCTAACCAATGTCCCAATATTTTGAAATTCTTGATCTGCCAAATGATTTTGAAGATCAATACGCATGTTATATCTCAAAATTCTTAAAATATCTGCGTCCGTTATGGGTTTTCGAAACTGCAAAGTTAAAACCAAGATTTCATTATAAAATTCAATGAAAGATTCGTTCGGTTTTTGTCTTCTTGAATCAATTAACCGCCTTATATCCTCATCTGTACGTCTGTCCTGGAATCTTTCAATTAACGCAGCTTTCAATTGAATCCAAGTTGATGATGGATTGCGTTCTATATAGCACCAATACCAATTGGACGCTACACCTTTCAATAAAACACTAAATTCGTTTCGTAAACTGTTTTCATTAACTTGATAAGTTTGGGCAAGGTGCTCAACTCTGAAAATGAAACGTTCAATTGATATTCCACCAGCAGACCCATCGAATTCAATTTTCCACCTGGAAAGTGTATGCTGATTATTACTAGATCCAAATGATGTAATTGGCCGAGATGAAAACACTGGTAACGTTTGCGACTGATTTGGATACTGATTAAATTGACTTGGGAAACTTGGTTGTTGTTGTGTTTGAAGAATAGAATGAGGCGGATAGTTTTGTAAATATTGTAAATTTTGTCCAGGAAAAGGATTGTTAAAATTTTGATCTGGATTATTATTCGAATTAATTGGCAAATTAACAAATGGTGTATTAGAAACAGGATTTTGAAAATTGTTTAACTGGTTTGGAAAATTGACCGAATGAATATTTAAATTTTGAAATTGGGAATCTAAATCACTTATTGCAGGCGAATTTTGAAAATTGCTACAAATTTGATAATCAGTGCTATCATTTTGATTCCTCAATTTTGGTATAGTCATAACGGTATTTTCTGTCTTATTAGTTTTTTCGATCAAGGTTTTCGCAGAAGAAACCGATTCAACATCCGATACACCCTCTTCAGAAGAAGATAATTCGATAATTGGAACCTGACCTTTAACATCCTTAATTGATTCACTTAATAAAGATTTATTTTCTGAAACACACTTAATATTATCAAATAAAATATTGGCGAGTTTTAACGTGTCCAAACATTTTGATTTGTAACGTTTTGTTGTATTTGATAAACGTGTTAACCTATCAATTACATGAATTAACCGAGAACGCTCAATTGATAAATTCATATTTTCCACTTCTTCGTTATTTAAATTAATAAACCATAGAAGCAACTCGTTAATTTTTCCACTGCATTTCCTGATCTCACGATCCGGATTTTCACAAGCTTGTCTGTGCGGCTTATGAGGTTGGAGAATGGGATTTTTAATTTCATTATCTACAGATGACGCTAACAAATTTAATTTTTCAATAGGAGTGCCTTCTAAATTACGAACCTCGCACTCAACCAAAAATTCATCTGGCCTTAATAACTCAATGACCAGACGTTCCATGATAAATTAAATTTATTATTTTAACACACCAAAAAAATTAGATATAAAACTAAAATTAAAATTAACCTAAATAAAAAAAAATATAAAAAAATAGATACCTAACTTAAAATTAACTAAACCTAAACCATAAAAACAAATATTGTAATCAATCAAAATTATTCTATAATTATAAAAACGAAGAAAACCTTAACTAAAGGTAACCACGGAATTAACCTAATTTATACGCTAAAATACTATAATACACTCGTAATACTAAAATCTGACCCCAGAAATTCACAATATGAATATTGTCGTTTGATCAAAACCCAAAATAATTATATAATACAATAGTGACAAATATTTTTAAACGAACGTTGTTTAATAACAATTGAAAAAAATTTTTTTTTCCGTAAACTAAATGAAGTGTGTGGTTGTTGCTGAACCATGAACCAGCCTTTCTCCAAAAATAAAATATATTATAAAACCGAAAATAAATTTACGAAACTTGAAATTATTTAAATATAGTATACACATATATGATCAATATCCTAGCTAGCATATACGTACTACACTATACAAAAAAATCAAATAAGAACCTTATCAAAACCTATCTTAAACATCAATTTGAATAGAAAAATTCCAAAGATATAAGACGTTTCAAAAAAATTGTTTATTCAATTTATTAAAATTAATATCGTTTCTTTATAAAACACCGGCATCAATGATTAAATTTGATTTAATGTCGATCCAAATTAGAGAAATTAAAAAAAATTACAATCAGAAACCTAAATGAAAATTTAAAGAAACATTGGAATTTAAAATAAATTTTGAAATTTTTATATATACAAATAAACCGTTTGGGCGCCATATTGTTACATGCTACAACTAGTTTACCACTCCCGGTAGCTCAGGGATCAGGGTGTGGAGTTGTTTTGCATTTTAACAATAAAATTTAGAAAATTTTGATCCTGTGAAACCAGCACAATAACTCAGCAACAACCATATACTGCCACATAAAACCACTCCATAAACAAACTGCCACCAAAATTAAATGATTGAACACGCAAATTTATTTTGTGTTTTTTTTTTTTTTTTTGTACTAATTTTATATTTATGCAATTAATTTTTATTAATTATTAGTTTTATTACAATTATAAATATGTTTTTTTTTTTTTTTTTCAGCAATCACAAAAAATCAAAAAAAAAAATCACAATTTTTTTTTATTTTTTTTTTTATATTTATATAAATGTATATTATGTATTGTTCTTTTGATATGCTCCTTAATAAGAAATATGCATATATGTACGTAAAAATATGTATAACGAATAAAAAAATTCACGATATTCACGATAGTATCTATAACTATGTATAATCAATAAAACAATATTCATTCACTTATAGTTTATATTACTATTATTTCCATATTTGTTTGGAAATCCAAAACAATACTGGCACATTTACCACAATTATTCAAAAAAAATTATTTTAAACTACTATTCTTCTGAATAGGTCTCGTTCGTTTTCTTTCTAATTTTCAACTCTCATTTTTTCCGAACAAACAAATTTTTAGAATTTTTCGCAGGCTAAAAGATTCCAAAAATATTAAACCAAAAATGTTGATAACTACGTTTTGTTAAAAGAAAACTAAAGTAGAATTTTGCACAGTACTGTTTTAGATTCTCAAACAAACACAAAAATTTGGAACAATATTCATATTGTAACAGTATATAGCTTAGTCATTGCTGTATTATGACATAAGTTTCAGTCATTTACAATAAGCTGTCGTTCTGTTAAAGTTTCACTGGATGAAAATCATGTTAAACTCAAAATACCTTGCAGAACAGTTACTAACCAAGGAATATCAGTTCGATTGCATGCAATGGGACAAATACAGGAAAAAACAAAAACCAAAGACTTGACATCTGAAAGAATTTTCTTTCTCGGTACAAAAGAAAAAATTGTTTGCACAAAAAGATTACGGGTCATGAAAAACTGGATTTTGAACGACAATTCTAAATGCAGAAAGCCATTGTGGATTATCCAGCCAGCCATCAATGTTAGTTGTAAAAATTAATATTCATATGCTAAGAAAGCCCCAATTGATCAAATTAAGTGATGTACTGGAGGAAAAAAGACTATATTTGCGACCCAAGGAAGGGGGAAGGTAATATTGTTGCATAGAGACAATGTTCGTTCACATACAGCAAAATCAACCCAGGAACTCATCTTCTGCTTAAGCTGGGAAGTTTTACAACATGCGTCGTTTTCATTAGACTTGGCTCCCTATGATTACCACTTATTTAGATCGATGTCATCAAATTTGAAAGACCAGCGTTTCACGAAAGTTGAAGATATAGAAAAATAGCTCGATGACTATTTTGCTTCGAAACCACCAAGTTTCTATCTAACTAATGGCGAATATTTCGATAATTAATCTATGTTACAATTATAGAAGTAAAACAGCAGAGTTTCTAATTGCACATCTAATATATTAATCCGAATCGGAACTCAACGAATATAAGTAATCTGCATCCAAAGATAATTCTTCATTGTCCGTATTTCTCGCTTATTGTCTGTTTGCGTTGGCTTATTGCCTTATTCCTCCTCTTTCGACTTAGCAAACCGCTCGAGTATATTTCCAGACATATGAGAAGTTATCTCAGCATTCTAACACAGAAACTATTTTTTTTTAAATCAGGCAACACTAACGTGTCAGTAGCCAATTTGCTCTTCTGGGAAGTTAGGCCAGCTCAAAAATTGTATCAATCATTTTAGAATTAGAAATATTCTAGTGTATTTATCTCTTAGCCATTTAGCCCGAATCCGAGACATTTTAAGTTTTGGCATAATTTGTTTAATTTTACGAGCGGGTTGAAAAATTGAATAAAATCAAAGAAAACCCGGCCCAAAGTTTGTTCTAAAATTTGCTACTTGTGTATGGCTACAGACATTTTTAGTTATGGCAAAATATATTTAGTTTTAACGAGTGAAACGAAAATTTAAATAAAAATCAATAAAAGTCTCAGCTCCAGAGATCATTTTCAGGAAATATGGCAACGCCAAGAGCTATGGGGTACAAGTTTACATTTACACAGGAGTCGTTCTTTTGAACCGCAGATGCGTGCTGCACAAAATATGCATGATGGGTTATGGAAGCTAGAACCTATAACTAATTACATTAAATCAAAAATGTTGGAGCATTTCGATCCCGAACGACATTTATCGTTCGATGACAGCATGATCGTATACTTTGGAAAGCAAGGTTCCAAACAATTTACAAAGGGCAAGCCATTGTGCTTTGGATGTAAGGTTTGGACTCTATGTACTCCAAGCGGGTACATGATAAACAACTCTGAAGTATCACAAGGCAAAAATTCAAGATCAAGCACAGCATATGAGGCACGATTTGGCAAATACGTTGCTCCTCTTGACAACATGATCGATGGTTTTTTGAAAACGTTCAAAAATTGACATTTTTATTCGACTTTGACAATTTGTTTACAAGATTTCCATTATTAGCTTATTTAAAAAATCTTTGATACAGTGGAGGTGGTACAACTCGTGAGAATAGAATTCGAAAATTGTCCTATCCCTCATAAAAAATTATGAGAAAAAAGCAATGCAGTACTATGAATCCTATACAAAATGGGTTGATAGTTCGGTTGTCTGTACGTTATCAAGTGATTTAGGACCCCCATCAACATCTACTGAATCCCGTTATATAAAGGAAGCTCACAAAATAGCAGTCACTCGACCGTATGCTGTGTATGAATATAACAAATATATGTGTGTTATTGATGCTTGGGTGCAAAACGAATGGCAACTTCATTGCCGCAACTGCAGTTTAATCGTGAAATCGCAATTTATTACTGCAAACATTTTACCATTTCACCAAAGTCTCATAGCAGTTTTACAAACCAAAATCGTCGTTCATAAGCTAGCTCGCGAGCTGCTACTCTTCGTTTCTATCAAACAACTTATCTCGTCGTTTCGCTGGAAAAGAAGAAACGGTGTGATGGAGACCTATGTAAATCGATTGTTCGGACTGCTTATGCTCAGAGTGTGAGAAAAGTCTTTGCTTGAAATGTTTTGAACCTTAGCATACCCTCTGCATTTATAAATTTATAATAGACAAAATATGAAATAAAGTTGAATATGAAACCAAGTACAATTGAAAAAATGTAAAACCAAGTTAAATTAAAATAAACAAAATTTAAAAAAATTAAATCTTGCAGTTTATTACAAATAAAAAATCTGTGAAAAACTCAATTTTATGAAGGGACACATATCTGTATTTTATCGCCCTTAGTGTTGCCATATGGTAACAGACTATTCTAAGGATACAGGGACCTTTCTAAAAAATCCAATTTAAGTGTTTTCTTAGTCAGGTTCAAAATAGCGTACAGCTAAAATATTAGTCAGAAATTCGAAAAATTAATGTTAAGGAAGATTTGGCTTAACATAAGTTTTAATAATGAAAACACGTTGTTCTATCGCATATCCCTCCATTTTAGCTAACCGAAATCTTCGTACTGGTCATCTGTCAAATAACATATGATACTCAAGTATAATAAAAATAAATGGCGGAATATTTAAAAAGATACTACAAATCTGAACTGAATTTGTATTAAAAAAAATCCGAAATCGTGTATTATCAGCTCTTGATGGTTTTAGTAAGGTGACTTAATGATCAACTTCATTAACTAGCTGGACCTTAATCACGATCTCCTTGAATGGTCGATAATAGCCATTCTAATTTGTGTAAAAATGACATCAGTATACACCTAGGTGATTAAAATAAGTAGTAAAAAACCAGAAGTCGTTCATAATTTACACTATGCTGATTTAGTTAAGTGACCCAATTACCAAATTTATTGCGATTCAGGTCTGGCTAGTAAGCCAGAGTTGTAATGTGCCAGAAGATCGAAGTTCGTCGCAAAACTCGAAGTCGTGCATTATTAGCAATCGATGGTTTTAGTTAGATCACTCAATTACCAACTTTTTTGTAAGTTTTCCAGAGCTGAGTCTCCGGCAATGGTCATCATCGCTATCCAAATATGAGTAAAAATGACATAAGTATACAAAATTCGTAGCAGAAACAATAAAATCGTGCATTATTATAAAGGTGGTTTAAGTTGAGTCAACAACTATTTCCACCAGCTATAGACGGTACAAAAATATAGAAGAGATCGGTGCAAATATAGAAAATCAAAATTTGTAGCAGAAACCCGAAATCGTGCATTATTAGGATACAGCGATTTAAGTTAGGTGACCCAATGATCAATCACGATCTCTAGAAATGGTCGATAATAGCTAGAAGATAGAAATCTAGAAGATAGAAATCCGCTTCAAAAACCTCGAAGTCCTGCGTTATTAACATATTAAGTTCTTTTAGTTAGGATTCTCAATTATCAACTTTATGCTCCCTATTTTCGTCTGGCTAGTACGCCTGTATCAAAATTTCCGAAACCTAGAGAAACAAAATTCGTAGCAGAAAAGTCGAAGTCATCGAAGGAGTCTTAATAACAACCTTCATGTACTCACTATAGAATGATCGTAATGACCATCCACATTTGAATAAAAGTCTCGATATTATACGTGAAATAGGTCATTATGAGACACCCGACAGAACACGGCTTCAGGTTTATTGCTACGAATTTTTGCCTCCAAGTTTTATTTATGTCCTTTTAAGTCTTACATACAATGTAAAAGTAAAACAATTCTAATTTGATTCGGTATTACTCCAATTTCCATAGTCGCGTCATGTCATAAATGTGAATATCGTCACATCCCTTACATTTTCCAATTATCATAGTCGCAACTTACGCCTATTGTCGTTTTATACGACTATTGTCATATCGTTTCCTTACGTGACTGTGAAATGGAGGCTCGTAAAACATGAACAATACAAACATTTTTGAATACTGCATAAGAAAAATTTATCATTCTAATTTCTCTCCCGTTGAAAATTTGGATGGCCTAAACGACCGATTCTCAAATTTTAATTGCGATGGACAATTCCCAATTTCCAATTTCTGGAAATTAATTTAATAATTAAATAATTAGATTTTACTTACCTACTTTCAATTTACGTGCTTTTTACAGTAGAATATTCGAAAATATTTTGATTTTTGACATCGAATGGCTTGACAAAGAGTGACTGCAAAATTCGCCCGTTTTTGCGTAGTCTGTAGCAAGAACGGAGAAGGTCGTACAGAATTCGCCGTGGGCTTAAATTGACCGTCATAAAAAATGTGGGTGAGCATAACTCGATTGTTTCAGTATTGAGTCAATTTACCCCTACTCGAGGGGTGGAAGCCAAAAACCAAAAAGATTATTCATTAAGGGAATATCATTTTCTGTTGTTTTCGGTAATAGGGGTGGTTCCGCCCCTCCAGGGAATGTGATTCACCCTGAGGATATTTGGAAGACCATTTCTGATGTCACTCTTGCCATGAAATTCCAAGCATTTTTATCGAGAACTTCCCGACCGTTTTCCCATTTCTTTCTTCTGGGGGTGGTTTCCACCCCTCAAGTAGGGGTAAATTGACTCAATATTGAAAAAATCGATTAACGCTCACCCACATTTTTTATGATGGTAAATTTAAGCCCACGGGGACCTCTGTACGACCTTCCCCGTTCTTACTACAGACTACGCAAAAACGGGCGAAAAAATGGTGTTTTTTGCGGATACTCTTAGGGGAAATTGTTAGTGCTGCCTGATATTTCTATTGTTGTATGCGTGTCGTTCCTTTTAAAATTTTCAACGTCATGGCGTCGATAATGCGTCGACAATTGCTTTTGGCGTCGACAATGTAGACAATTGGGGTAGAATATGTCGGGAATGTAAATAATTGTAGAATATTATATTGGTTTATTTTTGGACTTGTATTTTATAATAATACATTAGTATTATTCTATATTAAAATACGGAACAGCATTTGTTATAAGTCGAAAGCGAGGCCCAAATGAGCTTATCAGTTGTTTAAAAAAATTAATAGAAACTAAAATTCAAAATAACCAAAATTTAGAAGAAATTTGATTATTGGCGATTAATTGTTTCCACCAGAATAAAAATAAAACGTCAGTCTCATTTTATTCGTGAGCAGCATACAGCAACCAAAATTTTTCATCGCTATTTGACTAAAGGACACACGCAGAATCAGGGCGATTCAGTTCATGCAACTATTGAACGCCGGAAAAAACAAAGATACCCTGCGAATAGTACGAAATTATTAAGTTCGCAAAGATCACTGAACCATTCTATCAAGTCATAGAAATGAATCAAAGCAAATTTTATAATTTTAAATCATTGAGTGATATGGTAAATTTAAAAAAAAAATTTTCAAATTTTCAAAATAAAAGAGCTCGGTTTTGTGACACAAAATCGATTATTTTTGATTATAAAACAAACTGGAGTGAACCTTTCAAGCAAATCGTTTTGGTCAACGAAGCTAAAAATAGAGGTCGAAAAGTCAAAAATAATCCGGGATCATTTTTTGGTTTTGCTCCAAATTTATGCTTTAATGAACCTTTACCAATTTCATTTGAAAAAATGGAAAGATTTAAACTTTCTTTGTGAATCTAATCTTATTGATTCCAAATATCATTCATTGAATTACTATTTTTATTAATAATGATGATGAATAATGATTGATTAATTATTAATTTTCAAATATGTTTAAAGTCAAATTTGAAGTGTAATATTTTTTAAACTGTTATGTTATCTTTAAGGATCTTTTTTTAAGTTCCTATTGAATTGTGATCTTACTGTTCTTTTTAGAATTGTTAAGCGAAAAAAGTCTTGTACTATTAAAACAATTTTATATATTTTATTTGAAATAAATAATTTTTTATTGATATAACCAAAATATTGATTACTCGTTTAAATTTCATTTGCGAGTTACACTATGATTTATTGAAATATCGACCATTGGTTTTATTGTTATACAAAAATTTTACTATAACAAATCAACATGTAACAAATTAATGTTTTAACCCATTCCCGCACACTTTTATATCGATGACCGTGCTCAGAAACACATTTTTTTATTTAAATTGATTATGACTGCCATATGTAATTGAGCATTCTTTATATGTTTGGAAGTGAAAATTATCACATTTTCTCACAGTTTTTCCATGAAAACTCTCGACGGCTATAGCCGTCATTTGCTCATCACATCATTTTTCTCTGCAAAGCAAATGGCGGCTATAGACGTCATATTTTTGTTGATGTAAATGCAAATGACGGCTATAGCCGTCATGCATATTTTAATTAATAAAAAAAGGAACATCATTCTTACGAAGTGTACTAATGTAATTATTTGTTAATTATTCAGTAATACATCTAAGAAAAAAATATGAAACATTCCAGCTAACATATCAATTGTTTTTTGTGCGATTTTTCATGATAAAAATTCGATATATTTCCGCCTTCAGAGACAAATGACGGCTATAGCCGTCATATTTTTGGTGATATATATGCAAATGACGGCTATAGCCGTCCTGCATATTTTAACGGACAATTTTTTATTTTCCATTTTTCGGTTATCGATTATGATGGGATTGGGTATGCTGGATGGAAATGGGACTATTTTTGGAAGAAGTTCTGGAATACGGCCATCTGGGACGGAACTCGTTCAATTTTTAACCGATTATGATGAGAATGGGTATGTCGAATGGAAAAGGAATTCTGTTTAAGAAATTCTGGGATATCGCCACGAAACTTGGTAATTTAAACTAGGGTGGAACTCGATAATAAGCAGCCGGTTTTCTTACAGCAAGCGGTACGTGATGCTAACATGTTTCTTGTAAAGTAAAATGCCTTAACATCTATCACCAGAAGCCTTAACATCTATCACCACCTACGTACCCCACTCATGGGATTAGTGGGTTGAGCGGCAGGTCAACTACTTACTCTCACAAAAAATCACGTTATGAACCCTACACAAAAGGCCTTGATAAATTTATATTATTCTTATTAACAATTACCTCGAAAACTATTCACGGGAACATGGAAAATAATGTCTTCTAAGATCATGAGATCTTCAGAACATTTAAAACCAAGCGACCATTTACATTTTTGAGCTACTTGCAATATAAGAGCGCATAATCCAATGGCCACATTCCAGAACTTTTTCAAAAAATTATTTCATAATATCATTTCACCCACAATGCCCAATTTCTGTCCTAGGAGGTCATATCCCAAAACTTCTTCCAAAAATCATTTAAGAATCTTATTGCAATCCAACATACCCAATCCCATCATAATCGGTTAAAAATTGCACGAGTTCCGTCCCAGACGGCCATATTCCAGAACTTCTTCCAAAAATCATTTAAGAATCCCATTTCAATCCAACATAAACAATCCCATCATAATCGGTTAAGAATTGAACGAGTTCCGTCCCAAGTGGCCATATTCCAGAACTTCTTCCAAAAATAATCCCATTTCCATCCAGCATACCCAATCCCATCATAATCGATAACCGAAAACTGGAAAATAAAAAATTGTCCGTTAAAATATGCATCACGGCTATAGCCGTCATTTGCATTTACATCAACAAAAATATGACGGGTATAGCCGTCATTTGCGTGAATGGGTTAAAATTACTGTTAAACTATGGTTTTATCAATTTTTGAAGAAATCAATTAAAATCATTCAGTTTGGACATATCATCCGTATTTTAGTTTTATAAACCAAAATATAGCCAGAACTAGAAGATCTTAACATTAAAAATTTATGAAAATTAAAAAAAAAATTGTTTGCTGTAAAATTGATATTTTGGACTTGTCATAGTATTGATTTTTTTTTTTTTTTTTCCCATTCACACAATTACAGTATACCACCTGCACATTGCAAGCTCCATGTCAACCTGTAAACTGACATGGACGGTGGGTCGGCGCTGAATTCTGCACTCCAACAGAGGGTCTTAGTTGTGTTTATTAACATTACCGATCGTAATCGATGACGAAAATTCGCTTTGCATCCAGCCTCTGATGGGATTCGAACCCAGTACCTCCCGGTCCAAGTGCCGAAGCTTTAACCACTGCACCACTTGTCCGGTAAATTGACCGGTTGATTGACACCGTCGATGGTGTAAATTAATTTATAATCTCCTCAATTACGGTTCCTTATCAAATTTATATCATTTGAATCATTCCAATGTATAAAGCAAGCACGATAATATCCGGAACGGCACAACGTTGGTGTCATTTAAATCGACTGCGAGAACTGAAAATTTCAAGTGAAGTGACACGAGTATATAGTCACTTCACATGAAGTGATGCGACTATGGTAATTGGGGTGATATATCTATGGAAAAATATCTGGAATTTTTGTTAATTCATGTGAAACCTATAATAGCTGGATTATATCGAAATTTTATTAAAATTTAGTAGGAAATTGATAAATAGTTTGGGGTCGGGTTATTTGGTTTGCAATCGCGACTATTTTATTATAAAAAAACAAATTTATCTTGTCTCTCTCTTAAATACAATATTTGCCAGCCATTTTAATTAAGAACATTTTATGTATCTCTAATATACTGATAAAATTTGCTTGATTTCTTGACACTTATCTGAATGTGCAGGTTTTTTAAATATCGCCAATTCCATGAATATCTCCGTCTCTTTTGCTTCTATCTCATTATCACATTGTTTCAATATTTTGAATTTTTTGTAATTTTGTAATTTATTTAATAATGTGTTCTATGCTTAATAAGCTTTTTTACTTTTCATTGACAATTTCACAAATTAGAAATCATAACATTGTACTCTTTACAACTAGAAAACCTATAAAATTTCAAATGGAATTAGCAGAACTAAAATAGGATTTGTATACGTATACGGGGCTCAATATTATTAAAATGTTCAGCTAGTATTGTCATGTATTGTCGGAAAATTGTAGCAAAAATTTTAGTACAAGGTCACAAGAAATTGTAATTTGTCACATCGGAGAATAGTTTATGCCAAAATATACACTGTGTCCTATAAGGGCTTAGAATTCACTCAAAATTTGAATTATCTTGAGAGAAAATAACGCTGTCATTTAAGATCTGATCATTGGGAACCGAGCGATTTGGAAAATATCACTCAAAATTGATTGTAAAAACGGCGTTTTTTTAAAAAGTAAATAAAAATACCTTCTAATTAAGAAAATGCATTTTGTCTATTCCTACATCCTTAATAGGATCTAAGTTTTTATAATTCTTTAATATTTTGCAAAATTTTTAGAATAGTTTTCAATATCTTAAATTGTTAATTTCTTTCGCAAATTTAGTCATTTTTTGTATGGAGTTTTGCCAAATTTGATAGAAATAACTACATAAAGGAGTATGTTTCAATACAAAATAATGAAAATATGAACTATTGGGAATCGTTTGATTCGAATATCTTAGAAATGACTGAAGTTGTGTGATTGTTGCAACAGATAAGCGATTTTATAATATTCTCTCTCAAATAACAAAAAGAAAGAAAAGATTAGGAGCCAAACTCTATAAGCATTTTTGTTGCTCATAAAGAACTAATTAAACTCATCCACCGAATCCTAAATTACCACACCAAACCCGAAACACCTCATCCCATCCCCTCCACCTCCCATAGCACCACTCCTACTACATCCTCCCTATAACCACACCACCCACACAAACCCACATCCACATGAGATATATTTTGTTCCTATTCCGCATGCTTTATGAAAACAAAATAGTTCTATCAATTTTAAGGAGGTGGTTAACAAAACCCTACATATCTCAGAACACTCTCAACACAGAAAGCACCAAATCAATCGGGCTCTATCCTATAAATTGTTTTAACATTTAGTGAAGAAACTATGTTGATATCTCCATCCGTTCTCAAGTTATCGTAAAAATAGACGGACAGACGGCAAGCCGAAACTATATAGCATTTTTTTAACAAAAATGCTTAAAAATCTTAGAGATTTCCGTGCATGTAGATAATTAAGATTTGTTTATTACATAACATACTAGTTGTTTGTGTAGATCTGTGATGAGCCGGTGATGATGTGATGAAATTCCGGATGATGAAATGTTGAAAAGACTGCCAGATGTTGTTGATAAAATTGCAGCACGGAATATAGCAGAAAATTACTGATGAAGCCAACACTATTGGTACAGTTACGAACTTGATGATGATCTTGAAGAAAATTGGTATAACAAAACACTATCGATGATTCCAGATTAACAACTGTTTTATTATTAAATATAAATTGGTTTCTATAAGACACTGTGGTTTCTCGGTTTGCCAATTATAAATGTTGATTGCTCAAAGGTTCTCAAAAAAGTGAACGAGTTTTATTTATTTTAGTTCTTACTAGAAAAATGGTATATTCTTGTACACTAAATTAATTAATTACAATTTTAAGCTGAACTTAGTTAAGATATTCAAATTTCCAAATATAAAGTACTAACGAGTTTAACTTTACTATGCGCAACCAATTCTAGTACAAATTTTGGTTTACGTAGAGTACTCAAAGGGACATATTCGTGTTGACAAAGTGTTTACAATTGGATTCCTAATTTATATAAAGATAAGTATAAAAAATATTATTTCTAATTTAAATTTGATAATTAATTACATAATTTTTACTTTCAGATTTATAACAAAGATTCCGGTACAAAAAATATTGATTAAAATTATATAATGAAACTGGTAAGTATATAATAACATATTTAATTTTTGTTTCTTAAGTTTAATTTTAGGTTGAAACTGGAGAACAGCTGATGAGATCAGTTATAATGATTTGTGTGTAATAAAGTTTAAATCAAAGTTCAAGGTGTTTTGTGTTTTATTCTCACCAACACTAGTTCAGAACTACTTTTATTACTTCTGTGTGATTCGAATTGTTTTGTTTTAAACAATTAGATTTCTTATAAGTCACTCAAAACTATTCACAAAAATTAAATGTTTTCAACTTATAGTGCAGAAACAACATATGAGCTATTGATTTTGAAAGTGGCATAATTGACTTTTTCCAAAAATAATGTTAATGCTAAAATTAGTTACAATTTAGGGGTACCTCTTTCTTTTAAAATAATTTCCAATCAAAATGACTGTCATATTGATTGGAATTTTTTTTTAAATAAAGAGATACCGCTGAATTACATATATTTAATTTTAGCATTAACTTGATTTTTGGAAAAAGCCAATTATGCCACTTTCAAAATAAACGGCTCAAATATTATATTTGTGTTTATTAAAATCTAGGTTGTTCTGAAGCGCTTCGCGAACGTTTGTTCCTAGCAAAGTGAAGTTAAATATTTATTAAAAATACGTGTGCTTTGCACCCGTATACTAATTAAACTACCAAGTTTTCCGAGCTTTTGGCAATTACGCCATCATCAGGGTTTGTTGTGATTTTTTATTAATTTAAAAATACATTAATTGAATGTTAAAAAAACCATTTCCAAATCAACTACTGTGCCCTCTCGAGTGAGTCATGTGAGTAATGTTGTCAGCGTTGGAGCATTAAATTCACAGCTGCGATTAACCAAAGTTTATGGAACTGGTAAACAAACATTAATGTGTAGTATTTGGATGTGTTTCTGAATTTGGATCTGGATGCAGGATTTGATAATTGGCTCGTTGTTACTTCTGAGAGAACGGTATGAATTATATTATGAAATTTATGGTGTGTTTCAGATTGTGGTAGTCTTTCGACATTTCATTTTTAGAATTATAATATAAAAAAAAAAAAAAAATTGGTCACCCTGTGCGTTATCGAGTGAGTCAGTGATATATACGTTTATAATATATATGTTCAAACATTGTTGTGAATTAATGTTTGAGTGTTTTATCAATATAAGTATAAGTTGTTTTTTTTGCATAAACTTTACTCCGATATTTGTAACTTGATCAGAATCCTGGTTTAGGGAGAAGGTTCTGATAAAATGACAATTTTTATTTCTATTTTTATTAGAACAAAATATTGTTACAGACAATTTCCGATTCTAATGATACGACTTATGACACTTAAAGCAGTTATATAGTTTTCACATTTTTCTCTTAACACAGAACTACATATTACTTAAAAACTGTCAAAAATATACAATTGTCATAACATTTTCCATGACATTTTGAAGACGTCATTTCATCGGTATCGCTTTTTAACTCACAACCTATAATTGTCATTTTATAGCAGTGTGCATTTTAGTATAAAGTCACATCATTTCATTTGTCACTTGATCAGAATCTAGGTCCAGGACACGCTCATGTTCTACGTAATAATCATAATATACTGTGTTTGATTTGGTTATGTTTATCATCTGGCAGCATCAGAAATAACATGTAGCAGAAACGTAAAATTTTTATGTTTTAAAATTTCACTGAAATAAAAAACTTTATTACTCAGCTGTACGATACTCTACCATAATTATATAGTTTAGCCGTAATTATACAAACACACTAACACACCCTTAAAGCCTTGTTGCTCATCGTTATATTTAACTAAAAATTTTTGCAAGTCACATAGTCTCGCATTTCACATTATACGGCACATATGTATATGACAATCTTGTACAAAAATTATTATACGACGAATACATCTTTTCTTTTTATGCTTTTAAACATAAACATATTTTAATGCTTTTAATTTTTATTTGTGTACGTGTGTGTGTGTATATTAATTATCATTATAGTTATACCATTATTTTGATGGCATCAAATGTATTACATCGAGCTTTTATGTTTTCTACTTGCTATATACCGCATACATTAATGTATGGAGCAAAGAATATATATGTTGCTGTAGTCTAAAGAACAGACAAACGAATAACGTGGAAAACTTTTAATGGCCTCATAAAGATAAAAGAAAACTTATTATTTATTGAACATAATATTTTTTTTTTTTGGGATACTCTTAAACTGGAACAGCGATGTATAGAGCAAACGGAAAATACGACTTCAAGTGACAAAAAATATATATAATATGTACGAGTATACAGCCCCATTCCATAGTGGGTGGTATATATACGACTCGTAATAGCAAAATATAATTATAGCGCAAAATGAGAAAAAATAAAATCTCGTCTATTTGTAGATAATTGTGATTAGCATAAAATAATGAGTTGTGTTGTGTTGATGATGGAGCTTTCACACAAAACAAAGCGATCTACATAATTTTGTGCAAATTGTCCTTTATACGAAACTATGTACTTAAAACGAAATGAACAGTGTGTAATAAATGACTTATAAATGTTGTTTTAATTGCAACTGTACTAATTATTTGTACTGCAAAATTATGCCGTGAATTAATTATGAAAATCCGATTTACGCTATTAGCGTTATTATGTGCTATATATGATATAATGGAGAACTACCTTCTTCCGCTTTCCGCATTCATATTTCATAGAAATGATATCATAAATTTGTTGTTGTTGTTTTCGTATTTATATATATGGATCTAATTTTATTGTGTTATCACAGAATTTTCCAACTTATTATTTATTAGTCCATATAAAATAAGTGTGTATATTTCTGGTATGGAGTGTATTATAATATGTTGCCTTATATACCTTTTTTATCGCCATATACATTTTTTAATATTTCTAATATTTTTATGTTTCCAGTAAAAATCATAAAATAAATAAATTGATAGCTACATAAAATATTTATGTTTTCATATGTTACATAGAAAGAGCGGGACTTACTCGTATGTAATTGGTTGTATTTTTTATCGAGATAAAACATCATCATGTTTTTGAGTACACATCCTATATGTACATAGTGTACGGGTACAATGCGCCATATAACTTATTTCATTTTATTTTTGCCAGCCAGAACGTTGTCGGATCCAATTAAATATTTTATGTGTCGCGAATTATAATTTTCGGTTGGGTGAACGTTCAATGCTGGTTTTATGATGGTATCGTGTACAAATAAATTTGTGATGGGACATCATGAGTTCTAATGTGAAGTTAAACTACATGTTGGGTTTACAGGAAAGTTTTGGGTGCTACATGTACCCCTTCAGGGTAAATGCTCTTAATCATAAATCTGGGTTATTACTCAGATTGAAGTATTTAATTCGGAAATAATACAAGAGGAGGACATTGGTAGTCATAAGCGGCCGAATCTTTTTGTAAATGAATTACCAACATGTATGTAAGCTGATCGCGAGTATAAAGGGGAGAGCCTTATGCAAGTTAATATACAATATTATGTATCGACTTTCCAATTTGGCTAATTGAAAATGAAACGACTTGGTAATTTGAATCAAATGATGATATTACAGGAGCACCTCAATATGAAGTGGTGAAACGGTCAAACGAAAAGCTTCAGATCTAACTTATAAAAGCGGAGCAAAAATGTTAGGAGAAAAATGTCTATAGCTTGAATAATTATTGACCTAGCTATTTTTTTTTATTTGGTGCTTCTCAACATTTTTCAGTTTTGTAGCCCAAATGTCGCATTGGTCTGTTTAGCTTATATAAACTTAAATTAAGTCGCTCACATGAATTGCAAAATGCTAATATTGAAGGTGGTGCGATATTCTTTTTCAACACCAGTTATTTTTGTACTCTTGATAGAGCCGGATTTTGCGGATTTTGTAGTCCATTAGGGTTCTAAATACATTTTGTCGGGTAACGCTCAACTGTAAGCTCAACTTTATCATTATTTAACTCACATTGTTTTTGCCATTAATCCAGTTGAGAATGATGCTATGACGCATGCCAACAAACAAATTTTTGTAGACTCTATGTTGGGTATTAATTGCTTTTCCCTAAAAATACCTGAACGAATTTGTTCGCCGTGAAGTACCATCTACATCATATGACCGCAATCTGAGCCCTTGCTTTTCTTCTTTCTGTATTAGCCCCTTTACAAATAAAGTTTTTTCACCCCCAAAGATTCTGGATGGATCGTTCTCGGTAATTTTGAAACATTTCATAATAAAAATTGAATTTTCTGATATCGAACAGTTGCACCTAGAATTTAAAGATTATACCTGTGGTTTGTTTCGATTTATAGAGCAGTCGCTTCTCTCTGCTAATTATAATTTAGTTCAAATCTGACAAGTTCATCGATGTGGTTCATTGTAGTAAAAGCTGATTCCTGGGATACATGTATTGAAATATCTTTATAAATTTTAATATAACTTCCTGGTCAAGCAATGCAATTTTCTGAATTGACAAATATAGGCAAAAATGATACTTGTTCTAACGTTTCGTTCTCACAGTTCTGTAATGTCTCATGTGTTTCCAATATCTAACAATTATTATCTAGCTGAGTAGTATTATTTTGAGATCGCCAACGATCCATCTTCTTGAAAACTGCATGTTTAAATCCATAAATTTTTCCTGAGTTGTATTAAATTTTCGATAGTTAAATTTTATCCCAGCCGGGACTCCCAGGGCCATGTATATCATTTTAAAATCAAGTGACACTTTTCATTGAAGTATACGATTTTGTTGTTAGTACGCTTTTTTAACCTCACAATCGCCACCGTCTTCAGGTTCTCATTCTTGAAACAAAAATGGGTGAAATAAGTAACCTATAGGTGTAGAGCGGGTCACGGTAATTGGTGGCGGATGAGTCGGGTCAAGGTGTTATGTGAACCGCGCCGATGTCAGCCAGGCTGAAGATGCATCTAGTTGTATTTATCGGTACTCGTATATACGGATTTCTGCACGGGAGGATCATCTTTTTCTCCGTAATTCGTGGGTTCAAATATGGATACTATTAATAAAAAAAAAATAAAGAAGTGACCAACCCTTCTCAAATGGTGGTGGAGACGGGGGGTCTGAAACTCCAGTCGTCAGTGGGGCTAACAATGTTTCCGATTCTTGAAAGCCAGGAACTAGTAGTAGCGGTAAAAAGGAGAAGATCATTGCTCCTTCGGTTCGGAGATATAGGACTAGGCATTAAGCCTACCGTGTCTTGGAGGAGCAGTGGACGGAGGAACAGAGTCTATTACGTGGGCGCGAAATTGCATTGCTAATGTGAGCAAAGCACGAAAAGAGGATCTTGAGTCTGAAAAAAAGAACATGGAGGCTTGAATGCCGAGAGAAAAAGGGCCAAGGTGCAAAAGGCGACGTTGTTAATGAGAATAAGGTGGTGCTAGCCATAGTGTTGTAGACGAAAGCCATGAGAATGGGAGCATCACCGGGCCAAAATGGAGGTTGGTCTATAATGCACTCAACCTAATTTTTTTCAGAGTGCTGGGACAACATTCGGGAGCCCCTCCAATTTGCAAGGACGTGGGACGGCATTAGCAACGGCTGAAGCTGACCGCGAGACTGATCAGAGCAGCGATCGGCCTTCTTATATAGGAAGTTCAACATTAACAATCGCCCAAATCGGACGTGTTTTTTTAATTGTCATATACAATAAATTTTTTGTATATTTTTGTAACTTATTGTTATTTATTGTTACGTATTTTATTGTTGTTACTTTTTTCCTGACAAATCAATTATACTCAAGTAACTATTTTTTCATTTTTCTGTAAAAATTTAATTTGAATGTATAATACTGTGTGTAGTGCATAAAATAATAAACTAAATCTTGACCTATATTAAGTGTATTTGTGTTACGGTCATAAAAAAGTGTTTTACAAACTAAAATAAACTGAACCAGTGAAATGTCTGTGGAAAAAAAATGTGTTGAGTGCTCCGTCATAATTGTGGATGAATGGTTTCTCGCATGTAAGGGATTTACGTGCGATAGAGTCATTAGTTACACATGTGCAACATCTAACGCCAAAAAGCTAATGACTAAATTTCCCAATGACGTCAAGAAGGCCATGAAATTTATATTTGATGGATTGCCCGGTTTGAGTTGGTTTTGCTCTGAATGTCTAACTAACATGAAAGTATTGCATTCTAACTCGCTTGTCACATCAAAAGAAATCGTGCAAGGAAATGATAATTCGAACAATGATACTCATACAGTGAACGAGGTTTCTAATGAAACTGTTGAGAACCGCAGAGTAACACGATCCCAATCAAAAACTCAACGGGAAAATGACACAATACCACAAACTGCCTCTTCGAAAACTTTATCTACTGATATCCTGATACCGTCTGTATCGAAGACCACAGACCCGCTACCTCAAACATCTCACTCTTTATCAACACCTTCATCGGCGATATCTCCAAAAACAACATCTGTATCGCCAACGGAATCATCGCACTTAAAGCCTATATCATCAGTAACCACAACTGCAGCTTCATTAAACTCACATCTTACACATGAACAGTCATATCAGTCAGCATCTGATGAAATAAAAGCTGTAGAACCTCGACGATGGCTCTTCGTTAGTAGAATTGAAAACTCTGTGACGAAAGAAAAATTCGAAGACTTTCTAAAAACTAAAATGAACTTGGATAACGCCGTGTGTATCAAAATTTCCCGCAACCAGGAAAACGGTCATATGTATGACTATACATCATTCCGTGTTAGTTTACCAGCAAATCAATTTTTAACTGCATTACATTCCACGTTGTGGCCTTCTGGACTACTGGTTAAAGAATTTGAATGGAAACGACGTCGCCAAAATTTTCGACTTATGGCACCAATCACCAACCTTTCTGAACATGAACTTAAGTTTCCAAAAAAGCAATCGGATTTTCGGAATTCAATAAACCACAACCAAATAACTTAAAAACTTCCAAAACGAGCAACTCTGCCTGCAACTTCAATGGTGGTTTTAATATACGTACTATGGATGAGGTTGATGAAGTCAATGCTGACTTGATGAATTTTTCACGCTATGAAAACCTCGTCAAGACAGCGAGAGTTAAAACCATCAAAATGAGAGATGCTGTGTGCGATTCAAATGGAGGCTTATTTCATTTTTCATCTTCAGAAAACTACTCAAAGACTCCAAGACTGGGTAATAAGTGCACATCTAAACACTGCGAAACTCAAACTGATATTGACATCAAATCAACATACAACAAATCAATCATCTCCTCATTTAAATTTAAACTTATGTTAACAACTCAAGTAGCAAAATGAAACCAAAGTTTCAGAAAAACCAAAATCGAGGTTGCATTTAAGAGTTTATGTAACTAGTATTTTTGAAACGGTTCTAACATGTCTTCAACTTCGAATAATTTAAACGTCTCTGAACGAGTTTTATGAAACCCTTTTGACACCAGCAAAAGTTTTTAAATGGTTTCCAAATATCCAAAAATCTACTGGTTATTTTAAAACCATTCGTAAACGGTTTTATTTTGGAACAATTGCAACGTATTTGAAACGGTTTAGAAAAACCCTAAATATTGATTAAAATACAGTATTATTGTTTCTAATAATTTTCTTCTATTTAGGTATTTTTGTCACTGGAATTTTTAATGGTTTACCAACTTTTAAAATAATTCGCTAAATCATTATGTATTTATTTTGTTTATAAGCACAAACAATATATTGCTTAATATGTTTAGAGTCGGACTCGGACAATACCATCTGCTGATAAACATGATGAATGACGAATCTTATAAAAGGTTTGTCAAGTCAATTGGTAAACTCACTTCGAAGTGAAAACCAAATCTGGCTAAAAAAAATTTTGTAAACTATATTATCTTCAAATGGTTTTAAGTTTTTATAAAATCAGTTGAAACGGAAATTATTTTTCAGAGATTTTCAGTTTTTTACAAACCGCTTTAAAACCGATTTTTCGGATTTTTGTTACGGTGTTTATGAAACCTAGAACCACAAGGTTTGTCACCGCTCCAAAGAAACTTAAATGTAGTTACGAGGGCAAATCAAAAAGTCTTGCAATATCATATGAAAAAAAAGAGTGAGTGAGACAGCAATATTTTTATTTTTCGACATAATCTCCTTTAAGGTTTATACATTTGTCACATCGATCAATTAACTTGCCTAAACCCTCTAAAAAAAAAGATTTCTTTTGCTCCATAAAATATTCATTTACAACAGACTGTACTTCATAGTCACTGGAAAATTTCCGGCCCCTTAGTGTTTTTTTCAAATTGGGAAACAGAAAGTAGTCACTGGGTGCCAAGTCTGGACTGTACGGTGGATACGGAATTTCCACGAAGCCGCAGTCTTTTAATGCAGCTTGAGCAATATTAGCCTTGTGCACTGGTGCATTGTCGTGAAGAAGCAAGATTTTTTTCCTAACTTTCCTTGGCCGTTTTTCCCGGATCGCTTTTTTCAATTTTCGCAAAACCGCTGCGTAATATATGCCTGTGATTGTGGTTTTCGGTGGCATATAATAGATTATCAAAATTACTTCAGCATCCCAAAAAATTGTTTCCAAAACCTTACCAGCAGACGGTTGAGTTTTGAATTTCTTTGGTGGTGGTTCACTACGTTTAATCCATTGCATCGATTCTTGTTTGGATTCCGGATCCCAGTGATGAAGCCATGTTTCATCGCCTGTTATTATGTTATCAAAGAAATTTTCTGGATCTTCTTTGTATATATCTAAAATCGCCTTTGAAGTTTGAACACGCATTTTTTTTTATTCTGCATTCAACAAACGGGGAACCCATCGCGCACTTACTTTCGACATGTGAAGGTGGTCATGTAATATAGTATATGTGGTACCGTATGAAAGAGAAAGTCTCCACGCTAACTGCGGAACAGAAATACGCCGGTCCTCCAATACAATAGATTCGGCCAAAATTACGTTTTCATGGCTAATAGCATCTGCTGGCCGACCCGAGCGGTTGACGTCTTCTAATGACTCCCGATCACTTTTCAATAATTTTACCCACCTTGTTACTGTGGCATATGATGGTGCAGATACGCCGTAAACTTTTGATATATAGTTGAATATATAAATTGCATTTCGTCCATCTTTACAGAAAAATTTAATAACGGTGCGATATTCAATTTCATTCGTTTTAAGAAAAATTCAAAACACGTGTTACTAAATTGACAAAAACGAACGAACTGTAAAATTTACATCGAAATGTTCTTCTAGAAGTTTCATCGCGACAAAAAATGGTTTTGAAAAATATATTGTTGTCTCACTCACTCTTTTTTTTCATATGATATTGCAAGACTTTTTGATATACCCTCGTATAATACGAATATTTGAAATAATTTAAAACCGTTTCAAAAAATCTGAGGTTTTTTTAAATCTGTTTATAAAAGGTTCTTCATTAGTAAAAATAAAACGAGATGGTATCAAAAAACGCGGTCAAAAGCAGTATCTACTAAGGCTTTCTAACGTGTTGGAAGCGTATCTCAAACCATTTCAAAAACTTTTTGGTTGTAAAACCTAAGTTTCGTATTGGTTATAAAACCAACTTGAAACCAAAAATTGCTACTTGGGAGAAGCATAAGTAACAACCACCAAGAAGATTATATAAACGGATATGAGTTTGTTAAAAATATCCCATCTGAAAAATTCATGCATGCCGAACCACAGATTTCAACCTGGCTAAATGGCAAACACTTAATAAAATCATCTATTTTTATTTGTGTTGCTTTTGAAGAAAAATTGGATAATTGCAATCTTAAAAAATATCTATCCCGAAATGGACTTATACTACATAACTTCTACATTAAATCAGTTAATGAAGTTACAAAAGTTTATAAAATCCGAGGTAACTACGTTATTGTAGTTACTCATCATTCTAAAACTGATTGCAGTGATCTAATCTACGCTTTAGAAACTTTAACATCCTACTTGCAGCATCGAAAAAATGAGCCTTTCATAATTACCTTGGATGTTAGCCATCATGTCTACAAGGTTTTGCCAGTGTTGGATTATGTTACAAACTCTCCATTTAACAACATCAAATGGGTTTTAAATATTCCTTTCAATATGTCACTGCAGTATGAGAGAATGTTATCTTCCCGTTGGATTACAGGTGATCCCTCGAAGTTCTCATATGGAAACTGTACGGATTTTCCATCCACATCTCCGACTTTTCACAAGGTGTTGTCTGCAGAGTCCAGCTATAAGAATTCGATCATAGAAATAATGTTTTACATGAAACACTCAAACAGCCTAATAAAAAGCCACTTAAAGGATCATTACATTAAGAACATAAATCTATTACCTTTCTCCGCTGCTTCCTTACGACAATTAAACATATTTATATTTGACAACGCTACCAAACAATATCTCGAAGAACCGAACACAAAACATCAGTTTGGCTTCGATGGGAATAATCTGGTGCAACTGTGTGAAGACACAAACACATTTATTACCCCAAATAGATACATTTTTTGTTCATCGGGTACGGTAATTATGTTAGATCATCAGACTTACAACTCGTTAAACAATATCTATCTTAAAACAAACATAAAGATGCCGGATATTACAAATATTCAAGGTGTACCTGGGTGTGGTAAATCAACATGGATTATAAACAACCATAATCTGGGCACTGATCTTGTTCTATGTGCTACAAAAGAAGGACTTGCAGATATAAAATTAAAGGTAACATCACGTTGCGAGCACAAAAACATTAACTTTAATAACATCAAATTAAACTACAAAACGATTGCCTCATACCTAATAAATGGTAACCGGACCTACGATACAGTTTTTGTTGATGAGTACATGATGGTGCATGCTGGATATATAGGACTTGTGGTTATCAAAAGTAAATGTTCTAAAATATATCTTCTACGTGACAAAAATCAAATACCATATATTGACAGATTACATCATGTCAATATGAAATTTTCCGATGCAAGTGCTTTTGTAACAAAGACTGAATACTTGAATGTAACGTATCGATGCCCAGCTGATGTTACTTCTGCTCTCAAAGAATACTACCCTAACATCACTAGTATGAACACAGTGGAATCTTCCGCCGAATTTATAAACCTGCCACCAAATCTATCATCATAACCTGTGTTAGAGAACGCTTTCTATCTAACTTTTACCAGAGCTGATAAACAATTTATCTCTCAGCTTAAGATACCAGAAACCAGTAAAGTCTGGACGATCCATGAAGCACAAGGTTTAACCTCACCAAATGTAATATGTATAAGAACCAATTCTCAACCTCTTGAGCTGTTCGATAGTGTACCGCATGCCATAGTTGCAATCTCTAGACACACAAAATCATTTAAATATTTTTCTCCGGTGGCCAATGATAGACTACACTCACTTTTAATGAAAGCTCGAACTTATACTATTACTCAAAAGGTTAATCAGCCCATAAAGTCCAAAAAAAGATCGGTATATGAGAAATGTGCAATTTACTATCAAAACGTAAACAAAATGGCATCAAAAGCATCTAAATTCTACCAATTCGTTTTAAAATCAAACTTCCTTATTTATGTAATTTGTGAAACTTCATTAAAACCAGACATACGGAGCAGCGAATTTTTTGGCCATGAGTACGTTGTTTATAGATGCGATCGGTCTCCTGAAACTAGTTCAAAGAAATCGGGTGGTGGCGTACTGATAGCAGTACATTCTAAACTCTGGAATGCTCCAGTAACTTTAGCCCCATCGAGAGTCGAACAGATCGGTGTAAAAATTAAAATCAACCAAACCAATCTAATCATCTACGCAGCATATATACCACCTCAATCAAATAGTGATCATTATGCAACTTGCATCGATGCGATTGATGAAGTTATTAATACAACAAACTCGTCAGATTTAGTTCTTGTGCTTGGTGATTTTAATCTTCCAAATATAACTTGGAACTTGGACCCAGAACTAAACTGTATTTTACCTTGCAATATAACAACAGATGCGGAATCTTTATTTGTGGACGCCATGCTTGGTTATAATTTGAACCAAATAAACACAATTGCTAATAATCGTGATAGATTATTGGATCTTGTCTTCAGCAACGACATTGACACCTTTAAAATTTCTGAATCCCTATTACCTTTTGTCATAAATGATGTTAATCACAAATCTTTGGATATTGTATTTGACTTAACTAAAATGGCGAGATCAGAACACCTACAACCAATGAAATACAACTTTAAAAAAACTAACCGTGTGGGGCTACAAAGTTACCTGGAATCCATCAACTGGCAAATAACTCTCAATTCCAATGATATAAACGAAAATGTGGACAAATTTAATGACATCATGCTTCAAGGCTTCGAAATGTATGTACCTATGTGCTGTAAACCACAAAATGCTCACCCTCATTGGTTTGATGATAGACTAGTTAACTTAAAAAATCGGAAGTCGAAAGCGTATGCCAAAATGTTGAAAAGCGGGTTAGAAGCGGACAAAACTACGTTTCTACAACATAGTAATGAATTTGAAATTTATTTCAAATCAAAATACAGGTTGTATCTTAATCAAATTCAAGACAAAATCAAAGTAAATCCAAAACAATTTTGGAAATACTTTAGGAATAAACGCGAAATTGAACGATACCCTGCTTATATGACGTACAACAATACCTGCTCTTCAAACGCCAAAGATATAGCTAACATGTTCGCGTCGTTTTTTCAATCAGTCTATAGACCAAGCGTTACTAGTGGATTGTACGAACAACCCAGCAACAACAACACGTCAATAACTCCTCCTATTATTTTTGAGGACAACATTTTATCGGCTTTAAGGGGGTTTGGAGATGGTTGCGGTCTTGACGATATTCCCTCCTCTATTCTGAAGGAGTACGCTGAAATTTTAACAATTCCATTATGTTATCTATTCAATCATTCCTTAAACACCGGCGTGTTTCCTGAAAAATGGAAAATTTCAAAAATTACTCCAATTTTTAAATCGGGTAAACGTGAGGATATCTCATGCTACAGAGGAATATCAACTACATCATCAATTCCAAAATTATTTGAGTTAGTATTATGCAACAGTTTTAAATCCACAATTGCACGTCATATATCAATAAACCAGCATGGGTTTATGCCTGGCCGATCCACATCGACTAATCTGGTTGAATTCACCAGTAAACTAATTAACGAGATAGAAAAACACCGTCAAGTTGATGTAGCGTACACGGATTTTAGTAAAGCATTTGATTCTATCTGTCATCATAAAGCACTCCAGAGTTTATTCAATTTTGGGTTTTCTCTCGATTACATAAATTGGTTTAAATCATATCTATCAAACCGGTGCCAATTTGTGATAATGGGAAATGAAAAATCAAACTGTATTAAAGTTACATCTGGTGTTCCCCAAGGATCACACCTCGGGCCTTGGATTTTTATTGTTTTCATAGACCGAATAACCGAGATAATCAAAAACTCAGACGTGCTCATATTTGCAGATGATGTGAAAATTTTTCGTACTATTAATGGATTGTTAGATACGGAGAAACTTCAAGAAGACTTAGATAGATTAAGTGAGTGGTGTGATCGGAACTCACTATACTTAAATATTAAGAAATGCAAAATCATGTCTTTCCATCGTAAACGAAATCCAATAATTACTTCATACAAAGTCAACAACGAAGTACTGCAAAGAGTCAATGAGGTTATAGACTTAGGTGTTACATTTGTCGAAAACGCCAGTTTCAATAGGCATATTGAAAATTGTATTGCGAAAGCGAATGCCATGTTCGGATTTGTTAAAAGATGGACAGGTGAATTTAAGGATATTCAAACCTTATGTTCACTCTATTTCGCTTATGTTCGATCTCAACTGGAATACGCTGTAACGGTCTGGAATCCATACTATGCTGTACACATAAAAAGAATTGAAAGCATTCAAAAGAAGTTCCTGATTTTTTTGTTAAAGAAAAGTGACTGGGATTACGACCACTACTTACCTATCCATGAAAATGTGGCTCGCTTACCTCCATACACAACAAGATGCACAGATTACAAAATATGCACGCTTGAAAATAGACGACTTCTCTTGGGAGCAGCTTTTATTGGTAACGTTTTGCTTGGTCACGTAGATTCAGCTTACATCTTGGAAAACATATCAATTCACGTGCCATGCAGAACATTTCGAAACCATAAATTTTTAGCACTTGAACACCATTCCACCAACTATGGAGAAAACAACCCAATTAATAGGATGTCTAAATCTTTCAACTTAATCGACGACCTATTTGACTTCAACTTATCAAAGGACAACTTTAAAAATATCCTTAAAGACTTTTTTCTAAATTTTTAATTGTTTAAACCAAAATTTGGTTTATATTTTTTTTTTTTTTTATTTTGTTTTAAAGTTTTTTGTTGTTTTAATATAATTTTAACTATAACTGTAAATAATCTGAAATCATACATGTATATTACAAAATAGATTTCTTTAAATAAATAAATAAATAAGACGATCGAGGAGATAGGCGAGGTATGGTCATGAACCATGTTCAGAGCAATTCCCTCGGACAAAATACCGATCAGACTTAGGGCAATGTTCGGAGCCGGCTAATTAAGGTGAATCCCTGAGGATTATCTAGGTTTGTAATCTGGACCTTCTGGCAGGAGAAGCATAAGGGCAGTTTCAGACTCAACATTATGGTGATTAATAAGGAATCCCAGGCTCCCCTGGCAAAAACCAAGAAGGTTATAAACTTTGGCTTCAGCTGTATCACTGTCAAGGTGTCCAGGAAGGACGAGGTCTGGGTACAAACAAGCATCGCTAAGCCCGAGAAGGAGAAGATGAGATCCAGCCGGTTATGGGTAGCACAAGGAGTGGTATCTCTCTAGAGGAAGCATTGAAACTAGTGGCGAACCCAAGTGAGGAGCTAACAGGCAAACTTAGAGAGCCCCAGGTCCTCTGCAGGGGAAAGGAGGACAAATCAGACTCTGAGGGGGAGATGTGGATCTTCTTAGGTTTAGGAACTGCGGAAGCAGTGAGGCGAAAGATACCGTCGACTCCATCGAGTCCAACTAACCGACGCAGCATGGCTGTCGCACTTCAGGTAAGTGAATACTTATAGCAATGATCAGGTGTGCACAGATAAACTTGCACCACACCAAAGCTGCTTCGGCGGCACTACTTCTCAGACTTGCGAAGTCAGGGGAAGAAATAGTTTTGATCATGAAAATATTTCCTATTCTTATTGAAACTGCTGCTACCGCAGCAAAGATAATTTTGAATATTAAGATGATTTAACTAAATTTTTAGCATATAATACGCGAGTATATTTAACCTTCTGCGAGAAATATGATAACTAGCTCTTTGATAAATTAAATCTTAGATATGTATTAAAATTTCTACATACATAAGTATATTTAATCGATCCGTACCAAGCTACCACCCCACAACTTGTTTATATATTTGTCATTTAAATTTTTCATATTTCCATTTCACCCAATTTACGATTTCCCAAATTTATTTTTCCATTGTTGATTTTATGCTTGCTCTCGTTTCGTTTCGACATACATACGGCACAATCAATATTTTCATTAAAAATCTATATACTTAATAAATTTACCAATGTTTATATAATATATTATGCAGATGTACATCAACAATCAAATATGCATCATATGTGCACATACTCAATACTATCGTATATGAATATATGTTTTATGGAGGGATGAGATTCAAAATATGTTTGGAGTGGTGAATATACATGCTACCTTGACCCCAAAAAAGTAAAACAAATTTGGGATATAATTTTCAATGTGGTATAACAAGAAAACATATTTTACTTCATAAATTTTTATTTTTTCTGATCAATTCTTAATGAATTTGGGTTATGAACTCAGGTTTAACTAGTGTTTATGCCCTATAAATTGTTTTTGTATACGTAACTACTTCAGCAGTAAATAAACGATTAAAATTTATCTGTTACGTAAAGTAAAAATTCAATATATGCTGCATTTCATGACATCCATTGATCCGGATCAATTCAAATTTTATATGGAAAATTTCATGCGAATTTTGTTTTGGATTACAAATTTTGATTTCAAATCTAATATGCTTCTTATTAGATGTTTCACGCAACCCTTTAATTTCAAACAATAAAAAATATTGTTGAACAATTGTTGATTTTGTCAATTATTGTTGTTGTTGTCAAAATAACCGCAAACCCACCCGATACGATATTTAATAAGTTTTGGGATTTGCATCTTGAATATAAATGACAAAAATATTTATTTTTAGTGAATTTTATTTAACAATTGAAATATTTTGTTGTTGTCAAAAGATTGTTGTTGTTGTTGTTGTTGTCAATAAGTGAATGAGAGCAAACGCGCTATTTACAACTTTTATAGATTGTTGCAATTTGATAAATGAATACAACTAATAAAAAAATATTTTTATAATTTAGAGCTTATAAAAAAAAATTGCAGTACCTAGCTATGTTGTAAAATATTTTGTTGTTGTCATAACGTGAGTAATTAAAAACACACCCAATACGATATTTAAAATGATTTGCAAAACAACAACAATTTTGTGTTGCAAAGCAAACAAAAATACATATTTTTATAGAATTTTACAAAATAATTGAAATTTTTTGTTCTTGTCAAAAAGTTGTTGTTGTTGTCAATATGTGAATGCCCGAAAACTCGCCATTTCTTTATAACATTTAAAGATTATGGCAATTTTAAAAGTTGAATAAGTATTTTTTGCTTTGGAATAGGCACAAAGGGCCGAATGTAGAAGGGCCGAATGTTGAAGGACCGAATGTAGAAGGGCCGAATGTCGAAGGGCCGAATGTGTCGAAGGGCCAAATTTTTGTTTTGATTAGAAATATAATTTTGTAAATTTTTTATTATTAAACATAAATGAATTTCTTACGAATTTATATGTATTTCACTATTTTACCTCTTTGGATATTTATGCAGTTCGACGTATCCAATCAGCGATACATTTTGGTGAAGGAAAATGAAATTCGGCCTTTTTTTATTTTATTTTATTTAGACAACAATTTTACTAGATTAAATAAAATAAATTTTACAATTTCAGTCAGTTGCTGGAGCCTAATAAGATTATAACGCAACTTAATAGTAGTATATGCTAACAGCTAAGCAATATATACTTTAACTTCAATTTAAAATGATAAATTTAATTTTAAAAATATATGTATTTATTTACACAAAGGCAATGTTATTTAATAAGTTACTTACACTATTCAATTTCTCGTTATTTTCATAAAGTAAATTTTTAATCCCCAATTTTCCTCATTTTAGCAATTCACAATTTTCGTACGTTTTAAGGTATTCAGTTATTTTCTTTTAAAGTTTGTTGAGTTTGTAATGTTCTTAAGCTCCGAAGGCAGAGTATTATATTTCAAGAGTTCTTGATACAATATATTATTATTTGATGCCTTTGTTCTAAAATAATTAACAACAAAATTTGATTTTCTTCGTGTATTATAGTCATGCTGATCTTGTGCTTTTATCAAATCAAAATTGTGTTTGATTTGGTTATTATGTATTTTATTTATCAAAATTAGTAGCTCTCTTTCAATTAAAAGCCATCAGAAAGTTTCTTCGTTGGGTACCTTACTGGAACATCAAGCAAAATCTGTAGCTCTTTGACTTTATAATTCGCAGCACCACTCCCGATCGGATTAAGGTAAGTTAATCTCGACTAAATGAATGCGAAATACATTAGCAAAAGTGCTTTTCTTGGAAGGATATATTTTAATCGATTGATAGCAAAAACATATGGTAGTAAATTAAATTTAATTTCGTCAATTTGAATAGACTAGTCCAGCTCGCTATTAATCACCAACCCAAGATAGTTATACTTGCTAACTCTTTCAATTACGAAAGAACTATAAGTAATTGGGTGTTTGTAACGGACATCCTCGTCTAATTTTCTATTTGTAAATATCATATACTTAGATTTAGTATGATTCAGCGATAAATAGTTTATATTAAGCCAATGTTTCAATTTTTTTTAAATCATTTTGAATTTTTATAAGCAATTCTTTTAGAGATTCTGCAGAGTATATTATCAGACAATCATCGGCATATAGTTGAATTTACACTTCAAGTTTAATGTAAGTTATATCGTTAATGTATACGTTGAAGAGAGCAGGGCCTAAAATAGAACCTTGAAGAACTCAGCTTGTGTACTGCAATACATTTGGAGAGATGTTATCATTACCAATTGCTGCATTTAAGTTTAAACTTAATATTGCCTGGTCCACTTCATAATCATTCGTTGGCCAAAGTTCGAAGGGATAAGAAATGATATATGAAACATAATTAAAATCGTTTTCACAGTGGTCACTTGCAAAATAACCATTGAAGTGATCTGCAATTGCTTTTTCTTCATTTACTAATATATTCGCAACTTTAATACAAGTTACAGTTTTTTTAGTATGACATGTTCCATCTTAAATAAGTTCATTATTGATCACCAGTAAATTTATGTTTTAACTTGAAGAATTGTTCTCGTACTTTAATCAACCCCTTTATTTCAGAGGTGATCCAAAAAGCACCACTTGGTTTAACTTTTTTGGTTATAATACGTGTGCTATTAAATACTAGGCGTTTCAACGCACTACAAAACCATCTAGATTTTCTGTAATACAAATTCGAACCCAGGAAGCATCTCTGAACAAGTTATCATAGTCTAAAACTTTGAATATAATTTCATGCGATTTTCGTGGGACTGCTACTTTGCTCACTTGTAGAAGTATTTGTTTGTGGTCAGGTAATGAAGTGTCCGAAATATTCATGCCATATTTGTACCCTAACAAATCAGTTATGATATGGTAAATTATTGTACCAATTCCATTACTACATCGAGTGGAATATTCAGTTGTTAATTTGTTTATAAACAGATGACCAAATGAGTTCACCAATTGCGTGTGATTTGTTACATCTTCATCTTGATGATCTAATAAATTAATATTAAAATCGCCAACGATTATGTTACGTTTGTATCCCTTTAAATATTTATCTAACAAAACAAAACAGTTACAACTTTTGCATGGACCACGTCGACAACTGGTAGAACACGTGGATCACTCCTAGACAATGTAGATTTTTTTTTTATTTTATCTATACGTCACAATAAGTGCAAATTTGCATAACTGCACGTTGACATACAGAATTTACATGGTCATCCGAGGCAAGTTTCAAAGTGAAACGTTTGTAGAGAGAAATAATACCTTACTTTTAGCAGGATTAAGAGCAACTAAAATATTTTTAACACTTAAGGAAAGCAGTTTAAGACCAATGCTAAGAACTGCGATCATCTAGACTAACTTGAAATTATCTTTACCAATATAAAGCTCTAAATCATCTGCATAAAAGTGGAAACTATAATGCTTTATGCGCTATATCAGATCATTAATATATATAGAGAAAAGCAGTAGGCCAAATATATTACCCCGAGGTACACCAGACCATCGATTTTGTCTCAAAATGTGTAAACGAAATGAGTGTAACCGGAAAGATATAGTAGTAGAATTTGCGTTTGTTTTTGTTTCGTGCGAATGATTGTTTTACTGCATATGCAAGCCACGTGTCATTCTTTTTTTGTTTATTTATCTTAACCCTTTGAGTGCCAACATGATTTCGGCTAATGTATTGAGGAGCACGATTGTACTTTTTGGCACTCAAAGGGTTAACCATTGTAAACGCCATATTTTTGTGTTGTTTATGTATTTTAGATTTTTTATAATATATATTTTATTTTTAAAATTTATGAAATGTAAAATAAATTTACCTATAAAATTTTATGTATACATATAAAATTAATTTATGATAAAAGAAAATATTAAATATAAAATAAATTAGCATGTTAAATAATGATACTCCACAGCTCGAAAGCAGACGTAATGTGCTGAGAAAAGGATATAAGCACCATAAAAATTAAACCGATTCGCCCGGATCGCGTTATTTTGGTACTGTTCATCATACTATTAAAGTTAGCCGAAAGTTTCCAGCCGAAAAATCAAAAAAATCGATAATGCAGATAGTGTCTTCGCTTACTCAGCCGAAAGTTGATAATTACGTCACCGTTGATCAACTTTCTTTAGCCGAAAGTTATCAGCCGAAAAATTATTTTATCAACACATCAAAAGAAACCAATTTTAATTTTTTAGTATGCGAAGATTGTTGCAAAACCTAATTCTATTTAAACTTCAGAAATACAAATGTTAAATCAATCAATCATAAATTGAAATGCAATATTGTTTACGTTGCTTCAAATGAACATAAAGTATGATGGGGATGCCATTATGGCCATTTGACATGTCATAATGTTGGTCAACTTTGGCCTAATTATGAAGAAATTATAAAGGATACAGGGGTGTAATTTATCAAAATTTCGCTAATTCAATGTATCGAAAATACAATGTCGTTCGATACCTGTCGATACCTGTCGTTCTAGATTAGCATGCCTTGCCATTAATGTCACTATGGTCAATAGATAGGCCATCATGTTGGTCAACTTCGGCCTAACTGTAGAGACATATTGAATTAGTGAAATTAAACTCCCGTTTGTGGAACGAAATTAACTGGTTAATGAAACCGATTAACGAAATTCTAATGGGGATACAGGGGTGTACTTTGACAAGATTTCCATAGTTCAATTTCTCAAAAATTCATTGAATGGCCCGACGCTCTTATTTAATCTTAATTCGCATTGATGCCACTATGGTCATTTGATAGGCCCTAATACCTGTTAGCAACAGTCCAATTTTAAAGAATTGCTGATGGGGATACAGGGGTGTAATTTAAAAAAAAATTCCATTATTCAATTTCTCAAAAATTCAATGAATGGCCCGGCGCTCTTGTTTATCCTAAATTCGCATTGATGCCACTATGGCCATTTGATAGAACCTATTGCCTGTTAGCAAGAGTTTAATTTAGAAGAAATTCTGATGGGGATACAGGAGTGTAATTTGACAAAATTTTCATAGTTCAATTTCTGCAAAATTCATTGAATGGCCTGGTGCTCTTATTTAATCTAAATTCGCATTGATGCCACTATGGCCATTTGATAGGCCCTAATGCCTGTTAGCAAGATTCTAATTTTGAAGAAATTCTGAATTTTTCAGAAATTGAACTATGGACATTTTATTAAATTTCACCCTCGTATCCCAATCAGAATTTTTTCAAAATTGGACTGTTGTTAACAGGCATTAGAGCCTATCAAATGGTCATAGTGACATCAATGCGAATTTAGGTTAAAAAAGAGCGTCGGGCCATTCAATGAATTTTTGAGAAATTGAACTATGGAAATCTTATCAAATTACAACCCCTGTATCCCCATCAGACTATCTTCAAAATTGGACTGTTGTTAATAGGCATTAGGGCCTATCAAATGGTCATAGTGGCATCAATGCGAATTAAGTTTAAATAAGAGCGCCAGGCCATTCAATGAATTTTTCAGAAATTGTTCTATGGAAATTTTGTCATATTGCACCCCCGTATCTCCATCAGAATTTTTTCAAAATTGGACTGTTGTTAACAGGCATTAGAGCCTATCAAATGGTCATAGTTGCATCAATGCGAATTTAGTTTTAACAAGAGCGCCGGGCCATTCAATGAATTTTTCAGAAATTGTTCTATGGAAATTTTGTCAAATTGCACCCCCGTATCCCCATCACACTTTCTTCAAAATTGGGCTGTTGTTAACAGGCATTAGAGCCTATCAAATCGTCATAGTGACATCAATGCGAATTAAAGTTAAGCAGGAGCGCCAGGCCATTCAATGAATTTTTCAGAAATTGAACTATGGACATTTTATTAAATTTCACCCTCGTATCCCCATCAGAATTTTTTCAAAATTGGACTGTTAATAACAGGCATTAGAGCCTATCAAATGGTCATAGTGACATCAATGCGAATTTAGGTTAAGCAAGAGCGCCAGGCCATTCAATGAATTTTTGAGAAATTGAACTATGGACATTTTATCAAATTGCACCCTCGTATCCCCATCAGACTTTCCTCAAAATTGGACTGTTGTTAACAGGCATTAGAGCCTATCAAATGGCCATAGTAGCATCAATGCGAATTTAGGTTAAACAAGAGCGCCAGGCCATTCAATGAATTTTTCAGAAATTGAACTATGGACATTTTATTAAATTTCACCCTCGTATCCCCATTAGAATTTTTTCAAAATTGGACTGTTGTTAACAGGCATTAGGGCCTATCAAATGGCCATAGTAGCATCAATGCGAATTTAGGTTAAAAAAGAGCGCCAGGCCATTCAATGATTTTTTCAGAAATTGAACTATGGACATTTTATTAAATTTCACCCTCGTATCCCCATAAGACTATCTTCAAAATTGGACTGTTGTTAACAGGCATTAGAGCCTATCAAATGGTCATAGTGACATCAATGCGAATTTCGGTTAAAAGAGAGCGTCGGGCCATTCAATGAATTTTTGAGAAATTGAACTATGGAAATCTTATCAAATTACAACCCCTGTATCCCCATCAGACTATCTTCAAAATTGGACTGTTGTTAATAGGCATTAGGGCCTATCAAATGGTCATAGTGGCATCAATGCGAATTAAGTTTAAATAAGAGCGCCAGGCCATTCAATGAATTTTTCAGAAATTGTTCTATGGAAATTTTGTCATATTGCACCCCCGTATCCCCATCAGAATTTTTTCAAAATTGGACTGTTGTTAACAGGCATTAGAGCCTATCAAATGGTCATAGTTGCATCAATGCGAATTTAGTTTTAACAAGAGCGCCGGGCCATTCAATGAATTTTTCAGAAATTGTTCTATGGAAATTTTGTCAAATTGCACCCCCGTATCCCCATCACACTTTCTTCAAAATTGGGCTGTTGTTAACAGGCATTAGAGCCTATCAAATCGTCATAGTGACATCAATGCGAATTTAGGTTAAGCAGGAGCGCCAGGCCATTCAATGAATTTTTCAGAAATTGAACTATGGACATTTTATTAAATTTCACCCTCGTATCCCCATCAGAATTTTTTCAAAATTGGACTGTTATTAACAGGCATTAGAGCCTATCAAATGGTCATAGTGACATCAATGCGAATTTAGGTTAAGCAAGAGCGCCAGGCCATTCAATGAATTTTTGAGAAATTGAACTATGGACATTTTATCAAATTGCACCCTCGTATCCCCATCAGACTTTCCTCAAAATTGGACTGTTGTTAACAGGCATTAGAGCCTATCAAATGGTCATAGTAGCATCAATGCGAATTTAGGTTAAACAAGAGCGCCAGGCCATTCAATGAATTTTTGAGAAATTGAACTATGGACATTTTATTAAATTTCACCCTCGTATCCCCATTAGAATTTTTTCAAAATTGGACTGTTGTTAACAGGCATTAGAGCCTATCAAATGGCCATAGTAGCATCAATGCGAATTCAGGTTAAAAAAGAGCGCCAGGCCATTCAATGAATTTTTTATAAATCGAACTATGAAATTTTTTTTCAAATTACACCCCTGTGTCCTCATCAGAATTTCTTTAAAATTAGAATCTTGTTAATAGGCACTAGGGCCTATCAACTGGCTATAGTGGCATCAATGCGAATTAAGGTTAAACAAGAGCGCCAGGCCATTCAATGAATTTATTCACAAATTGATCCCCATCAAAATTTCTTTACAATTTCCAGACAAAATGTAGACGTAACATTTCATAAACTAAAACTTTTATTTTAAAATCAATTTAAAAACCTAAATAAAATGAAGGAAAAATAGTTTTTCTTTAATATCTGCTGGTATCGTAACTTTCGGCTGAAATATATTGGTCAACATTATTTATGAAACCAAAGACACAATCTGCATTATCATTTTTTTTATTTTCGGCTGGCAACTTTCGGCTAACTTAAACAAGGTCTGTTCATCATACAAATGACACAAATCCCAGTAAACCATAAGTCATATATTATTTTTTGTTTCATCACATATCGGTCCTAAGTTAGTCACTTTGGAGGTTTGACATCACAATTTGATCACCAGGTTGACCACTACCTCGCAAAACATCATAAATTAGATTTTCGTGTGACACGAAGTCATAAGGACTCATACATTGATTTTTTTTATGACTATATAAAAATTAGATTTTTTAGTTTCGAATAAAATTATTCAAAAAATGTTTCGAAAGTCACAAAGTGGTCATTATACTGGTTGGTATAATTTTAAAAGTCGTATATTGGTTTTGTTCTTGATACATAGTCATAGTGAACCATATGTCAACTTTTTAAATTATAAACAATTAATTTGATTTATTCATTTGTTTTATTTACGGTGTTTAACATGTGATCAAAATATGGTTTATTGTAATTTAATGCCCTAGAATTTTAAATTTGATTGTTCACTATATTTGTAACATTTCACACTTGGTCAAATGGATAAATCTCAAAATATTTATTTAATTGAAAAAAATTAAAACAAAGTGATACCTATCGAAGACACTTCAGAAAATTATTTGCGAAAATATTGAAAATATTCAACAAAAGGTTTGAATCTAATGTGAATCAAAATCAGAGTCAAAAGCAATGCAATTTGGAAAGTGAAATCTCATCAAACCATCGTTCTACAACATCGGGGTTAAGTAAAATGTCCAATCAGCCAACATCAATACATTTAATTAATGACTCTGGCCATGTGAATAATCACACGAATTTTTCTAATGGTGATTGTGGCAGGGATAGCACGATTAGTGATGCAGATAGCACAACTTGTTACGATAGTTATTTTAATTCAAATGAAAGTATTACAGGCGATGGACTTAAAAATACCGATACAAATAACGTCTTCTCTAATTGAACTGAATTGTACTGAAAAAAATATACCGTTGAATAAATTTTTGAAATTCTGGACACATTAATATAATATAAACCAAGCTGCATTAAAATCTTTTATAAATTATTTAAATACAAATTTTCAAACAAAACTTCAAAGCGACCTAAGAACTATAATGCAAACACCTCGTAACAAAGGCCAAAGGTTAATCAAAATAGAAGGTGGGGGATATTAGCATCAGGGACTTGAGGAATGTTTAAGATCATACTTTATAAATCTTAAAGATACTGTTTCGATATCTTTAAACATAAATATAGATGGATTATCAATTTTTCAAAGCTCAAAAGCCGAATTTTGGCCGATTCTTTTTAATATTCATGAAATACCAGACTTTGAACCTATGGTAATCGGGGTATTTTATGGAATAACAAAACCAAAGAATTTATATCGCCATTTGTAGACGAAATAATTCCAATTATAGAGAATGGAATAGAAATAAACAATAATAAACTTACACTGAAAATACGTTGCTTCATGACACGCCGGCACGATCATTTATAAAAGGAACATCATAATTCAACGGAAAACATGGATGCTTAAAGTGTACTATAGTGGGAGAGTTTCCTCATTCTTCAAACACAACAATTTTTCACAACCAACATGCTCTTCTTAGGACAGATGAAGGTTTTCGTTCCTGAATGTATGGCTTACATCATAACAGTTATAAAACAAAAGTACCTGGAGGACCTATTTGTCGAACTAAATTAGAACCAATCACAACTCCATTACTACAAACTCAATCATTGGATATGATATAAGATTTTATCATTGGCGATGCCCTACATATTTTACATCTGTGATTAGTAAAACGATATTAGGTGCGGGGTTTAAGGAAGGCCGCTTAGGATACGGTACGATATGGGACTCCAAAACAATTGAAAGCAAAAACGAAAAATTGTTAAAGATTAAATTAATTGCCCGATGAAATACATCGCGGGGTTTGAGGACTAGACGTTCTTGCATTTTGGAAAGGGAGCTAGTTTGCCGCTTTCCTGAACTATGTAGGTATCGTAGTCCTGAAAAATCATTTACCGGTGGACGATTATTACAATTTTATTGTACTATTCTGCATTGCTGCAATTTTCTCTTCGAATTATTATAAAAAATACTGGCCTTTATTAAGATATTTTCCAGAAAATTTCGTTAACAACTATACGTTCCTTGATCCGGAGAACATGACTTCAAATCCTAATAACGTTTGCCATTTAGCGAATGAGTTTGGATCCTTTTGAGGATGCGTTTTACCAGATTAAGAGAAAAATACAGAATGGGCGGTTGCCAGTGGTTCAATTAGTAAATCGACTTAGTGAAACTACGAAACGTGTCGCACCCGTGGTTTCCAAAAAGAATTATCCATTTGCATATCCCTTTAAAACCTGAACCGAACTGCAATACATTTTTGTGTGTAAAACTAAGAAATAATTTAGTTTTAAAAAATACATATGAAAATAGCAGGTTTTTAAACCTGAACAAAAATATTATTGCAATAGAATATGCGGTTGAGCTAAATGGAAACCACTTCATTTACGGCCACAAAATATAATACCGTGATGATTTTTTCGTGAACTGCACAGAATTTTCTAATATTAATGTATTTTATACTATAGATTGTACGAAATTTAGTATAAGTGAATTGCACCCGATTAATTCAATACTGTGCTAGTTATAGGTGCAATAAAATATGAGAAAGCCCATGTTGTGTTTATACCGCTATAACATACTTTAGTCTAAAATCTTGTTGACAAAAAATATAGTTAAAACTTAATTTTATACCTGTTTAAACTTATTTGTAATACAATTTTGATTACATTGAGTTTTGAGGTTAAAACTTGACAATTAACTTGCATGTTGATTCCCGTTTCGTGTCATATATTCACTTTATATTGATCATAAAAACCAACTAACCACCATTTAATATATGGATTTCTCTCTAACATATTGCATTTGATTACTAAATATTTTCTTTGTCTATAGTAACATATTGGTCATATTATAACATTATATAGATCATATTAAAATGATTATTATATTTTATATTACAAAAAAAATCTATTATAACATAGAGCATGAGTAGCTTGAGTGGTTAGTGTGCTACGTTTGTATGAGATCCCGCAAAAATGAAAGAGTTCGAATCCTAGTTGCAGTCGTCTTGTGAAAGTAAGTAAATAATCAAATTAAGTAAATAAGTCATTAAAAATTAATTACAAATAACACCGATTTAAAATATGTGCGTATTGATTAAATAAAACTGGAAAAGGTTAAAAAACATATGTAAGTCCGGTAACCTCTGGAAGTCGTGTGTGTTAACAAATAAAATTTTTACAATTATATTTTAAATATTATAAAGTCATATTTAGATCATTTATAAGACCGAAATAATACGTATACCCCACATCTTTGATGAAAAAGTGTGATATATGACCTGTCTTAAATTGATCATTAATTTGTCACAATAAAACTCATATCAGTCATAACAAGGTTGATTTAAAGTTTTTAGTCATATAAGAAGTCATACGGACGTTAATATGATTCTTGTACAACCATTGTATGACCGCATTTTGATCACACAAACATAATAAAGTAGTAAATTATGATGTTTATATGATTTTGTTATATGACTACACATCATAAAACAAATCATATAAACTTATATATGATCGATTTATTCACTACTTATATAATTTGTGGTTTCCTGGGATACGAACAAAAGAAAAATAGAAATACAAAGACATAATTATGTATTATACACTGTGTACGTATTCGATTTTTTTGCTTCACTCATTTTAAATGAGTAACTCACGAGACAAAATCGATATACAGAATACAGATTTTGTTCGAAAACTGAGAGTTGAGAGTTGAGAGTGTTGCTACTGTTTCACTTACTTACTAGATGCGCAAAATTAATGTGACTCTTCATTGATGTAAACAATAATAAATTTTTATATTTACATCTAGTGTGCTGATGAAATAACAGAAAAACTTTCAACTCTCGAGTCGCGGTTTTCGAACAAAATCCGTATACAGAATTTACTTACAAGTTCCTAAACAATCAACACCAAAACTTACAAACTGTTTACCTATTACTCAGGTAGAAATGTATTCCTTTAAACCGTAGATTTAAAAAATTTAAAATGCTGTAAAGTTGTTGCAGCAAATTAAGATGATTCACACTATCGAAAAGAACAACAAGAACAGCTGAAAGATGATAAAATATATGCAATAAAGCTATAGTTGTGGTATTACCAGTTTTATATCTAGATTGAATATTACAAAGAAAATCGTATGAGATGCTCCTAAATTTGTATTTCCATAACATTCAGTGTCCACCGTTGTTAAAAATTAAATCTTCATTACAACGATTGAAAAAGCTCAAATGGAAGCTGCCACTTCTGGTTCGTAGATATCCAGCAAATTCCGCATATCTTTCCCAATATGAAAAAAGATTTACTATAAATGTTGCATTTTTTAAATATGGAGTTCGAGACCGCGATAAAAAATAGGGAAAATACAGGGAGATTAAAAAAAAAATTAGAACAACAACTTAGTTAAATTTAACAAAAATATTTAATAAATTTTTATGGAAAATTCGTTTCAACACAAAAAATGATTTTCGATCAAAAAAATTTGCTGTCAGATCAAAAAATGTTGTTCTAAATTGCCATTGCATCTTCTTCTCCAAAGAAAAATTGATTTATTTTTTGATCGAGGTCATTCTTAAAAAATCTTTATATATTTTCTTTCTTTGGTACAAGCAATTCCCATTCTGAATAGGAATTAATATTGTGTTCAAATAAACAACTAAAGCTAATTTTTAATTTATTTTTATTAGTTGGTAACAATGGTAAATGGAAGTAAATATATTCAATTAAATAGTTATGTTCTTGAATATTAATGGAAGTTCTTACAAATTGTAAATAATTTCTCGTCTTGTTTAGAAAAATGCGATGTAAAAATAACAAAAATCACTTTTATATTCGTATTGCTAACAGTTAAAAATAAAAGTATTTACTAAAACGGCCCTGGGGGTGAACATTAAAACTACAGATAGAATATAATTATTATACCAGCAGAAACGTTGGTTTAAAACTATTTCAATTCGGAATTACATATATAGGATTGTTGTTGTAAATTTTTCAAAGAAAGACCACAGATTTTTTCGATACTTATAAAATGTTATGTCAAAGTTAACCAAATCACAAACAAATATCGTAGTTTTTATTAGGTCGTCATTGAAAAATATTAACGCTGTTTGTCATATTCCTTACCGCACAATAAAATTGATTTTTTTTGGAAATCGAAAAGAATTTCACATAATGGCCAGTTATACACATAAATGTTGTTCATAAATCTAATGAATAAATTTTAAGTTTAAAATTTGAGTGCTGAATTCAAAACACCGTAGCCCACGCAGTAAACGAGCTAAATTTGTTCGTGAATTTCATTAACCACTTAAGTGACGGCTTTTTTCGAGAAAGTAATCTGAATACAATGTTTTTTTTTTCATTTTTGTTTAAAGTCACAAAACAAGCTTTGCCCGAGCATGACTCGGGCAAATAAAAAAAAAACAATCGAAGTACGCCCCCGAGTCACGATCGGGAAAATCACTCAAGTGGTTAAATGTCCTAATTTGTTTTGTGTTTCTTTTGTAGAATGACGATGAAGGTGAAAGACGACAAAATAGATTGGTTACCAGTAGTACGAGTAGTGTAAATGTTTCAATACTCGAAGATAATGAAGAGTTGAAAGTTTGTTTGTAACATTTCATGAACAATTTAAGTGGTGATGATTGAAAATCGCTTGGTCAGTCTTTCAAATTAATCCGGGTTTTATATATTCGTAGAAAATCAACAAACATATTGCATTACAAACAAATTTAATCGATACATTGGCCAGTAGCCAATCATCATAAATATGTCGCAAATTTCCAAGTATTTGGTGTCTCATTAGAAGCATCAAGTAAAATGTATGGTTACCGGGTCGATATCTTCCACAATGAAGTGATTCGTATGTCTGGTGGTTTATCGTATGAATGTCGGCGGTAAAAAATACTGTGCAAGAAATGAGAATGAAGAGGGAACCGAAAAAGATGATCGAATTACTCACGATAGTAATGATGTGCAGGATCCAAAATCATACTCCAAGGCTACAGCAAAAAAGTGACGTAAACAAAGCTCAACCGTAACAAAATGTAAAGCAACGAAAAATGGTAAACTAGATACGGTACCTTTCTTGGATCCCGTATATTTGCCGATATAAAATCCAATTTAAGCGATATGAATAACTCGGAAATTTTATTTGATTAAGATAATTATTGAAGACGTGAAATACAGGAAATTAAGCGTGTAAAGAATTAAACTAAAATGGCGATTTAACGGCAAAACGTGCCAATATCTGATTCGGCATATAACTTTTCCGCTACAACTTATGCATTGAATTGCTTTTTTTTAGATTTATAGTATGACAAAAAAGAATTACACGAGAAAATTTTGGAAACCATGAATACATCAATGCATTACCATAAGTATGCTGGTCGATAAATTAAACATAAAATCGGAGAAATCTGATTGCTGGATTGTGAGTATAATTCGTAATGCTCGACAGGATGCTAAAATTGACTCGAAATTCGGACAAATTGTAATGGGAACGCGATTTTTGTCACCGTATCAACAGCTTGTTGAAAAAATTGGAGTACTAAATAACTACTATACAATTTGTGGGATGCAAATTTTTTTTCTTTTTATAGTCATCCGATAAAGTTGAGAATCCAGAATAATCCAAAATTATGAAAATTAAATTTATAATATTAGCCCAAAATTTATTTTAATCAACAGTATTGTTTTATTTTTTAAAATTTCAGGTAAACTACATAAGTGTTGTTCTGAATACAATAATTGATGATGTACCCCCAATTTTAGCCTATGTACTACAGTATAATGGGTTTCTCATTTCTTTGTAGGTTATAAATTGAAGTGCCTCCTCCCCCACGCCTAACATTTCAGGAATGAAATCACGATATAAACCGGACGGCGGACATATCTTCAATTCGATACATTTTCACGAAAGCATCAAGCATGTCGTGTTAATTTTTGAATAGGGTACATTTTTAACTTAAATTAACTAACTAATTTTTAATTTAAAACATGGCCTTGGTTTTTGCAACCTATATTGAATTTGTCAGAGTGGAAGCTATAATGTAAATGGAATGATTTATCTTTCCAACTAATTTATGCATTAACATATTTTTGAATACGTTCAAAGCAAAATACTCGTACTTTACTTACATATTATTGTCCATTTCCTGTTTATATTTTATCCGACCCGGCATATGCGCAAATCAACAGAACTGTAATTTTTTCATACTTTGTGTTGTAAATGAAGTAATGAACAATCTAAAAATTGTTTACTAAAAAAATTTCCCTGTACCGTCAGTTCAGGAATTATTGTTTTTTGATGATCTCTGTTGTACTCTAGATGATATCAAGAGTTGATCAGAATTGTTGAGAACAAGCAAATATAAACTTTATTCAACTTAATATAGGTAATTAATTAGGATTCGATACACTGAATACGAAGCACCAAAAATTTAATACTATATAATTGGTTTAAAAAATCAAAATATAATTTATCGCGGTCTAGAGCAGCATTTTCAAAATAACTTCCGACCCCCTGTCGGAGTGCAGAACTCATGGGCTAACCCATCTTCCATGCCAGAATAGGCTGGCATGGAGCTTGCAATGTGCAGATGGTCTTAAAATCGGTAATATAGCCGTGCGTCCTCGAATTAGCTGACTGGCGTAAAAGTAAGGACATAAATAAGCAAACCGCGAAATAGCAGGGAGAGCCTTGAACAGGCCTCAAAACAGATTGCAGCGATTAAAACAAAAAAAGGAGAATACAGACATTTAGTCCCAAACCTCGAAATCAACATTTTTCAAGATTCCCAAACAAAATAACAGTTTTTTTTTAAATTCAACTTTTCCGCTTAAATTTTTGGAAAACTGACAAAAACCGATATTGTTGCAAATTAAATTTCGAATCTTTCAGAGCCTGTACTATTTTCTAAGTATATGATACTTCTCAAAATATTTCCACAAAACAAAAATCTTCTATGGATGATGCCACTTTCAAGGCTAAATTTTCGGGCGTACCTTTCAAAATATTGTGGAAAACAAATACCACTCTTTTGTAGACTGCTGCACTTCTGGTGAACCGAATTCGGCCGAAAATTACTTGGATCTCCTAATTTGTGGAAAGGCTTAAGTCAGAAGTTTCTTCCTGATCAATCAATCCGACTGAGACAGGGTCGAATTTTTGTTGAAAAAATGTTTTTTTCAAAAATCGCCAATTCTGGTAAAACTTTCGTAAAAACGGATTCGTTGCAAATCTAATTTAGAATCTTTAAGTTTAAATGAGAAAGCTTCTATGTTAGCTGCCACTTCCGGTTGGCTTTCGGTCAAAAATCAGAGTGATCTCTTGATCTATGAAAAAAACTTAAGTGTGGCGTTTCACCCCGATCAGTTACTTCGTCTGAGCTGTGGAGAAAACGCAGACATTTATTCAAAAAAGTTGGGATTGAGCTGCAATTTTCGTTTGAACGATTTCGGCCAAAAAACACTGGGATCTTCCAATTAATAGAAAAAAATTAAGTATAAACTTTCATCCCGATCGATTAATCCATATTAATTCGCTATAATGCATCAAAACAAAAAAAGTATTGGTCAGATATCAGGTTTCATCGACTTCTCACGTAATTGTTCATTAACCTTCACTCTGTGTATAGCGTATATACAGTGTCTGTGGATAGGGGTCAATCTGACCCCACAAATATCTTAATGTAATTTTAAAGGATATGTTAATAAAAATTGTTTAGCTTCTTATTAAATACATTATTTAAATTCTTATAACAAAACAGTTTATTAAAATAAATAAAAACTTTCAAAATTCAAGACTAAAAAAAATCGCTGAAAATTCTATTTTAATTAGTATAAGTAGTAACTATAATTTATAATTAGATGCATCATCTGAAACCACTTCCTCTTCATTTGAAATAGTTTCCTCGGTTTTGATGCATGCATCTATGTATAAAATGTTTGTGTGCTTTGAACAAAATGGTAGTTTTCTAACCGTCGTAGCCATCACTTTTTCACCCGTTTATTCATCTCTAACTGGTTACGCTTGCGAGGGTTGAAAATTCGCTCCAAAACATTGGCCTGTACCAGTTGCATAACCAATTCTTTAGAAACGATTTTCGTTTTGACAATTTCTTTATTTCATATAGTTGTGGGTTGGCGCTTTAATGCAAAATATAGGCTGCAACACCAGCGACGTCTATAAGATTAAAAAATAGCACCATCGGCTATCGATGGGTTTTTATTTTACGTGTATAGGTTCCCACCAATTTATCGAGAGTGTCTACCTCTCCCTTCGTTGCGTTATAATCCAAAATTCGTACTTCGGAGTATTGGACTCTAGGTCTACCTCGTTACTGTTGTGTAAAGTTGATAATAGCAAAACGTTTTTATTTAAATTAGGAGCAAAACTCACTAGTGTTAGGTTGTTATCAAAACAAAATTTTGAAGATTACAGATCTCGTTTTTATAATTCCGCCTTACTAGTAAACTCTTTGGGAAGGTCATGTTTATTTTGTCTAATTGTTCCAATTAGTGTAGTTATTTTTTGCAACAGTTGCTCCGCTAAAGTATAACTAGTAAAATAGTTGTCCATGGTAATTGTTCTATACCCTTGTTGACGTACGGCGCGGACATCCGTTGAACTAAATTCAATGCGTAATCAACTGAGCGCGCCTCGCTAGGTTGTTTACCAACATACACTTCTGCGTTCAATGGGTAAGAATTCTTTCCGTCGCATATCCAGAATATTTTAATGCCATACTTCCCCAGTTTCAATGGAATGTACTGTCGAAAAGAACATCTGCCTCGAGTAAGAAGCAATGGTTAAATTTGATACTGGTTCATAAGGTTCTCGAATGGTTGCTAAGAACATATTCCATACATCTCAGAATGCTGCAAATCTATGGGTTTTTAGCCGTCTAGTTTGATAGTTATAAAACCGCAAAAATCTTAAAAAATTGCTGCACTCGTTCAAAGGACACCGCAGTTCGATAAAATGAACGGTTGCCAAGGTGGTATAATTAATCCGACCGCTCGTCCCAATTTTAATGAGCGCCAGTGTAAATTAAAATTCCAATCAGAGCATATATATCCACCGAATTGGTATGATACCAAACACGCTGTGGTTTTATTGTTTTGACATTCATTGTATAAAACTGCCGCGCTTTTTTGTTTGTCTCAGCAACGATAATGGCCACTAATGTTTCTGGGATGATTTTTTGGAAAGCTTGTAACGGAGTGTTTAGATTTCTTGCAGCTGCAATCGTCACGCCTTCTCTTTCTCGAAATATGAAATAGTCGCGAGTTCTGGTTACAATCGGAGGATTTACGCTCCACTTTCTTAATGTTTTTATTAAGTGTAAGTGTGTTTCGCCAAGTGCTTACGGTAAATAGTGTAAAAAGTACTAAATTATTTTGATTGAAATGTTTTGAAATAAGTTTTAAAACACTCCTGCAGTCCGTTTCCAAGCAAAAATTGGCCATTGCTAATAATATCACTATCAGCAGTTTACGGAGCAAATATTGTGAGATGCGACGAATACTGTAGAGCAACTGCATTAATATTAAAATTATAACATGTAAGCTAATAGCCCCACAAAATATGTTGTCATAATTGTGTGATTAACTATTGGCAACGATCGACGTTGTGTCAATTTGTGGTCGACTAACCGACAAAACCCACAATTTATGGCATTTAAAGATTTTGTTAAATAATGTTGTTGTTGTCAAAACGTCAATAATTGATAAAGTTGTTGTCAAAAAGTCATATTGCAATTTGACAAGTTAGAAAAATAAACACAGCAGAAGTAGTGAATGTGTAGTCAATCCGTCTTGTCTTCTACAGATGCCGAATGTTGGCGATTTTTTTTTTATCGAAACTCGTCATTACTGGTAAAATATAAAATATAATCTGAACTTATTTTATTTCAAAATTAAGTTACAATCCTTCTGTTTAATTCGAAAAAGCTCCTGTTGAAACTGTCAATTCTGGTATACTGATTTCGGCCAAATTCACTACGATAACTTGATTTATCAGTTAATATATCTAACCTGAAGAGAGGAAACAGACATTTCGTCCAAAAACTTGAGGTCAAGAACAAGATTCCTAATAATAGTTTTTTTTCAAAATTCGAATTTTCCGCTTAAATTTTTGGAAATTGACATAAACCGATATTGTTGAAAACTTAATTTAAAATCTTACAGAGCCTGCACTATTTTCTAAGTATAGGAAACATTTCAAAGTAATTCGGGCGAAAATCACTGGGATCTCCTAATGTGTAGAAAGGCTTAAGTCAACTTTTATCCTGATCAATCAATCGGTCTGGGCTGTACAGGGGTTAATTATGATTGAAAAACTGTGTTTTGTTTTTACCGGAGTCGCGTCGTGTCTCTCGTTAGAGACAGACGTGGTGTGTTTTTATATTATTTAAATACGTAGTTTTCGTAGTTTTCATTTTAATTTTATTTTTTTGATATTAAATGGTGTGTATAATAGAATTAAACTTTAATAAATATAATAATAATAGTGTAGTGATGTAATAAAAATTGTGTTGTGTCCGGTGGTTGATCCGGATTGTAATATTATAACGGGATATATTTCTACGCGAAGTATTTATATTTCGTCTTAAGTATCGATAATCTGTCTATGTATATGGATGCATAAAATATAAATTCAGAGAAGTTTCCTCTTTTTTGTTTATTTACATTACATTCCATTTTACATATTTATATATAAATAGCATTTTATTTAATTTTTGTATCGGCAATATTAATTAAAATTAATTTTGATGTATGTATATTAAATATAATACAATAAAACTTCTGTAAAACGACCACCTTGCGTACCAGAGGAAAAATAGTCGTTTTGAGAGGTGGACGTATTAGGGAAAAAATACAAAAAATTCAAAAATATAACAACTATTCATATGTTTAGTATATTTATTTTATTTCACACCATACGATACATTAATCACAAAACTAAATTATTAAGCAATTATTATTTCAGGAACAAATTTCAATACTCTTTGATACTTAGCTAAATTTAATTAAATTAAATAATTATTAATATATTTTTGTATTATTTTGGCGTGAAATAATCAATTAACGTTATTTGTTTCGATGATCTGGCCTTCTGCTGAATGATTTCGTTTAACAGTAATCGCTTGCATTAATAAAATTCAGTCATTAACTCACTATTTCTTAAATTCAAAGACAATCGTTTTAAATCAGCTACTGCTTCCAAGCTTTTAGTAACATTGGCTGAAGCTCCTCATCATCGGATTCCTCGTTTTCCACGACTTTATTAAAATTGATCACGTTGGAATTAAACAACTCGATTTTACATTCGTCATTGTCCCAAGGTCCTCAAGGATACATCATCCAAGTCAATATTGGCATCGCAGTCGAGTTCTAAATTGACAAGGTTTGCTAAAGAAATTATGCCACTTTGAATATCCACATTTTGAAAATTTTTTATGGCATATGAGAACTTAGCCGTATCAATCCGCATTTCGAAAAACACTTTTCATTGGTTATCGTGGAGACATTATTCCACGCTTCCTTTACATATTCAACAACATTAGCCAAAATAATTTGTTTTATTAATTTGTCAACATTGTCTACAGTATCCATCTTTGCGATTAAAGTGGTCAGCATTCTGCGCCGATAATGTAGTTTAAAATTCTGGATGATGCCTTGATCAAGTGATTTGTAAGTCAACGTTGTATTTACAGGCAGAAATAATAATTTGATAGCTTTGAGCTGTAAATCGTTTGAATATCTGGCTGTATTGTTCAAGACTAATATAATTTTTAGTTTCTCTTTGATCATGTATGTAGTAATATAATACAAACAAAATTGATTTTGTATTTTAATTAGAAAAAAATAATAAATATTGAAGAGTGGTCGTTTCGTAGAGTGTGATTGTTTCTTGATATACTATTAAATCGTGGTCGCGGTTGGGTTTGGGAGGTGGTCTTTTTACAAGGTTTTACATAAAAACGGTTTAGAGATCAAATTTGTCGTACATGAAAAAGGTTTTCTGCTAGAGGTGGTCGTTTGTACAAGTTTTACTGTATTATGTTCCCCTGTATTATGTTGTACATGTTTCGTGCATAAAAGTGTCTGAAATCAGTATGGAAAAGACTGGAAAAAACGCCAACTTCCATTTAAAATTCACCTATTTTCTATTTTGTTTTTTCTCTTTTTAGTAGGGGTTCATACCCGCACTGGCATTTGTGTAACACTTTTCTTTGGCGGGTAATACGAATTTCCGTGTACTTAAAATGGTTCTTTCCATAAAAAGAGTGTGTTTTTAGAACGCGAATGTAAATGGAATTCCGTCGACATTACATATTGGGGCGTACATGATTATTATATCATTATGTATATACTTTTGTTTGAAAAGCGAAAAATACAAATGTGATCGTTTTGTTGCTCTCTCTTTGTTATTATTTCAGAAAATGCTCTCAAAAGTATTATTTCAGTGGTTTTTAGAATTTTAAGGAAACATGATATTAGACCGTTACAAAATGAAATATGTATTGTTTTGTGTGGGTACATAGTGAAATGTGTACTCATGATTCAAGGATGCTTTCCATTTGATTTTAAACACAAACGAATAAATTTATTTTTCTAGGGATTTGTTTAACAAATACCAAATGGCTTGAACGGAAAGTTCAGCGTAAGGTGCATACGCCCTACGTGGCTGTAAACGTTTAACTTGTTTTGGCGGAAATAGTCTTCCATTAAATATTTAGAATACAATTTTATTTATAATGAATGATTTTGCTCTAATGTGTTGTAGCATGATTTTTGGGCAGCTCAATTTTAGGTACCTGTTTGGTTTTGTCTTTTTGTGCTTTTTTGCTCGAATGGTAATGAAACCTAAATAAATTTGATTTATTCATTTAAATGGGAGTTTGTTCCAAAACATGTATTATTTCTTGTAATATGCAATAGTGTCGATGGTGGACTATTTTGCATGTTCGTCAATATGAGTTACAAAGTATATACATACATATTATTCGTTCACTCCAAATTTTCGTGCAAATGAAGTTGCCTTTTAAATCTCGTTTTGACCTAACTGCAAAAGTTATTTTTTTTTAAACTAAACAGATTGTATGTGACGATCAAAGTTTGCTTATTTCCTGCGTCTCATTCGTTGCTCGTTTTAACCAGTAAATTTTAAGTTTTAAGCAATTCTATAAATTGAAATTTTGTCGAAAGTTCTGATTTAAAATAATAATGGTGTCGGCAAATATAATTCAATTTATTTTTATTATTTAAATTTTTTTTTTTCATTAAGTACATTTTTTGAACATACCGGAAAGTCAGGAAAGATTGTGATTGCAATTTTCTTGATCAGGGAGCCTATTCAATTACTTACGCTTAGAGGATAAACTCAATACAATGAAATATGTTAACGATCCAAAGACTTTTTGCTATGGAACGTTTCTTTTCGACGATCTTTCTGGTTGAATTCAGGTTATGTTTTAGTGAAATGTGTGAATGTTAGATAAAAATCAACCCTGCTTTTAGTTGAATGAATTTAAATATAGGTAGCTGAATGACAATACCGAATTTAAATTTAATTTTTTAAATTACAATATCAAGGAATATTTAGGTCATCATATGTATGATAATGCTGTCGAGCCATTACCAATGTGAAGTCCCTCGATTAGATGGTATTGGAAGAGAAGATAGGGTTACAAACAGGTTACAAATAAGGTAACAAACAGCATATGATGAGATGACCCGTAGATGTGAATTAAATAACTTAACCAGTCTATTATGACTGAAGCCGAATACATATGATAAATATTAGTATCACTTACCTCAACCACAACTAACCCAAATTAATAAACTAACAAATTCAAATCTAGAGTGTGAATTTAATTGAGACTAACATTTTAATATATTTAAGTAGTTAGAAAACGACTTTGCTGCGGTTTGCTCTAGTTGTTTCTGTGACTAACATTCTTTCCTAAATAACGTTATCTGTTAAGGATGCAGACAGGGCCTGGGTCCGCATGATGCTGAAATATTATTCGCATTCAGATATAATTTGTTATTTGATTGTTGATATTTCAGGATTATGGTAAGATACCTAGGATCGCCGTTATGGTTGGCCTGTATGCCTCTATCATACCATGTCATATCATATTGTTACGATTTTGCCTTGTCACTCAAGGTTCGAATCACTGGATTGTGAGTAAATACAACTGCTTCAAATTTGAGCTCACATGAATTTATTTTCACAACACAATAATTATACGACACCAAATTAAAAATTAATTATTACAATTATAATACACTTTTTAATAATCACTTTAATAATCTTTCTATTTAACCTTCACTGTATCACGTTTAAAATAAGACACAGCATTCCACGTCATATGAGTTAGTATACAAATGATGCCTAAATGTTGACTCAAATCATAAATACAATTGAACAATTATTGAATAACTTATTCTATTCTATTCTACGTGTCACCGTAACAATATCAAAAGCTGTGTTTTTTGTATGAAAACTCGTCATTTCTGGGAAAATTGTTACAACATCTTGATTGTCATAACATGATTTAATTTGTTCTTTTTTATTTTTCAGTTTTAAAAATAAATTTTGTTGTAATCGAATAGATGGTGCCATCTATCCCGCGACATTCATACATTAAAGTTTCATTTGAATAGGCTTTAATATTCTATTCTGTTTTCTTGACTCAACCTATTTTATTACATCAACGTTGAGAGAGTATTTGGAGCGAGACCAATGTGTACCCCTTGTGTGTCAAGAAATACAAGATAATAAAAATTGCGATAAAAAAATTTTCGTATGTGTTTTCAAGTGCAATATAAATTTGGTTTCCTGAATATTTAAAGCGATACACATTTTAAAATAAATTTTGTTTGTGTAACAATAAAATTGACTTGACGTCATAAGGCTTTTCATTGTGTCACTGTGGTTTTAATTTTAATTAAGCGGGTGCTGCAAATTTCAACGGTTGCCGCGATTTAATTTCGTGTACCACATTTAGAAGGGTATCATATTTTTAACGGTACGTAAATTTAGCACCGAGAGCCAATATTTTTTCAACAGTACCATATTTTCAACAGGTGCTGCTATTAACTAGCGGCAGCGCACATTATCGTGTACCGCGATTATTTAACGGGGTGGTCAACCACTAGGGCCAATTAATTTAACGTGTAGCCAACAACGTGGCCCAAAAATATACAGTTTTGCGAGACAACGCCCAACATTTTGGCTAACGGTGAAACAACGCCCAAGTTAAGGCCACTTCAGTTTTCTGCGGTCGTGGCGAAAGCCGCCTAACAACACAGGTGGCCAACCGGACAATTGTCAGATTTTATTGGTTTATCAAAGGTGGGACGACGCCCAACGCGGGGAATTACGCCGTTAAAGGTGAACAGACGCCACAATCTTATAGAGTTGGACCTTTCCCAGGTCAAACGTACGATTATTTTTTGTTTTGTTTTTTTTAATTAAAATTTTTTGTATTTATATTTGTCCATTTATTTTCTTTCATATTTTTCTGAATTCGAATTTTATTTAATTTCCAAACTTTTTATGTAACCGAGCGCCACTACGGTCGTTCGACACGGCTGCGAGGTTGCACATTGGTTTCGCTTCGAATCATTACGTGCGGTGGTCATATTTTTGGTTGGGTTCCCGTTATATTTTTGTTGGTGTTTATTTTGCGCTTCCAAATTTTTTTTTTCTATTACGGTTGATCCTTTCGATTCAATTCGTATTTAAATACTAAAATAAAAACCGAACGGCCTATTACACTTGGCATTCGGCCCTATTTTCCTTATCGTTTCTTCGTCCCAGTATTTACTTGGTTATTTGATTTATTATTTTCCGTGTGTCATATAATATAAATAAAAACTATTACTAAATAATTTTTCGGGTCGGTATGCTGGGAGGGGTTTTAATTCTATGTCGGTTCCATATATACAAGCTGGGTTTGTCACTCGAGGAGATCTGGTCGCCGCTTGATGGATACACCTGGTTATTATTAATTTTATTACGTTCCTCACGTTTTGTTCGACAAACTTTGGTCGACGTAATTCAATTCCAGTTTATAGTTTGCTTTTACATATTTCAATTTTATTTATGTCCACGGTGTAGGACAGGAGAATTGAAGTCTCTATTTCACCACTACCCATGCCATTACCCTGAGATCGAGCTGGCAAAATATCACCGTGAGTGAGGCACCTGCGTGCTTAGATGAAAACTGTCGGTTGGGACGAAAGGGACGATAGTGTTTCAAATTTAATTTAAAATCATTAAGTTAAAAAAAAATCTACCATTTTAGATGCCACTTAAGGTTGAAAAACTTAAGTATGGCGTTTCACCCCGATAAGTTTCCGTCTGAGCTGTGGAGAGGACACAAACTTTTAGTAAAAAAACTTGAGTTTAAAAATTTGCTTGATTACCATACAAAATACAAAAAACAGTTTACATTTTGAAAAATTGGTCTGAATTGATATTAATTCAAATTTAATTTAGATTCTTTTAGTTCATAATCGATGTTCTCATAATATAGAAAATCTTCAAAATATTTGCAAAAGTCGAAAATGCTACTATAAAAGCTGCAATTTTTGTTACACTCTTCTCGTGCAAAAAACACTTGGACCTTCCCATTAATGGAAAAACCTCAGTATAAAGTTTCATTCCCCACACGCACACAAATTAATTTTTAAAAGGTAATATTTTTGACTTCGGCGTTAAGGCCATTTTGTAAATCTACAAAAGCCACGGGTATTAAAGTAAAATGGTTTACAAACAATGAAAATCTACACTCCAGAAAATGTTAAGCAATATTCAAACTTATGGAAACAACCGTCTTGAAATCGAATTTAATGAATAATTTTTATTTACATTCAAATGGTTACTTAAAAAAAAGTTATCATATAAAATGTTGAAGTTTAAGTTGCTGTGCTGTTGATTATCGTTATTGACTATTACGTTAATAAAGAATAACGTAAAAAGTCGATGAATACATACACTCTAAATTAATCTGATTACAATGTTTTAGAATCAGTTTAGAAACTCTACAGCAATCCGTTCCCCAGCAAGAATTGGCCATTGCTAATAAAACACTATCAGCAGTTTCCGGCCTAATAATTGAGAGCAACTATTTATTTTCAAGGTGTAAACTACCAGCCCACCAACGGTCGATCAAGTATCAATTTGTGGTTGACTAACCGAAGATTTGGTATATATTGTTGTTGTAGTCAATACGTGAATGATCAAAAGCTCACTGTTTACGACTTTTAAAAATTATTGGAATTTGACAAGTTTAATTCGAATATTTAATATACTTTTTCTATTTTTTTCTTTTATTTTTGTTTAATCATTAGAAAAATACACAAAATAGTAAAATAAGTATCGCAACCGAGTTCGCGAGTTGTCAAACTTTTCTATTGACGCAAATATCAAAAAGATCACAATGCGTTTTGCGATTTTTTAATGCCCAATTATTAATTCAAATTAAACATTATTAGCACTTAGCTTTCAACAAATTCAATTATATTTTAAATTCAATCCTTCCGACAATGTTATTTTAATTAACGAGGAACAAAAACAATATTTCAATATAATTTTGGGTTAAACCTCGTCAAATCGTCACCTTTATATATAGCTACGTATAAGAACAAAATAAAATAATCCATAAAAATACTTTAAAAATAAAGTTAAAAGCGAATTATTTTAAGGTAAAGGTAAACAGCTACAAAATTACCGTCAACAACAACAACTAACACCAACCATAAAGGAAAAAATTCTGAAAGGAGCACAAGAAAATTATTAAAAAATTAAAAATTCTTATTTTTTAATTTCAAAAGCATTTTCCTTCACTGTTTTCGCAATGTTTGGAAATTGTGGTAAAAAAATTAGGTTTTTAACCCGTTCCAACTATTAATTTTTTTTTTTTTTGATTATAATCAACAATGAGAAAAAGCCAAAATTCATACCTGTAGAAGCAAAAGTTTTTATAAAAATCTTTCATTTTACGTCTTTCTTGCACATTTTGTATATCCGATACGATGACATTTTCTTTCTACCTAGTTTCTATTTAATATTTTATATAGACAGCACGAAAATGTAATTTAAAAATTTTTCCAATTTCTCTTAAATAATTAATTTTTAAAATTTATAAAAACGAAATATATTTTTTCGAAAGAATGAAAGCAAACGATTCAAAAAATCGATATATGCCATTTAGAACATAGTTGCATAATGGGGTCGATTTTGACGATATTTAATTTATGTTATGCGCAACAAAATATACAAATTTCCGATTGGGCAGAAAAATATCTACTGTCATAATATATAAACTGATGCAATGAAGTTAGCTCTCATTAAAGAATGTTAAAAATTAATAGTCCATGTGTTGTATCAAGATTTTCAATAAAACGGAACAATTTCCGATACCATTACTTGGTTTAATTAAAAAACCAACTTGCAGTATAATTGTCTCATTTTGGTGCATTACGGACCATAGTTGGATTTGGGCATATTAGCAAACCGAAGGGGTGATCTCTTTTCCTTCGGTTCTGGCAAATCTTTCTTTTTTCTTCAGATCTAAATTAGAACCAAAGCAATGGTTGTTTGACAATGAAGGTGAAGTTATGTTCGGATTGTCTCTCTTCCCTTTTATTTAAGATAAAATCATTAAATCTGTAGCAAATCAACAAAACCATTTAACCTTCTGTGTATGGGGGTAAAAAATTACACCAAGCTTACAAAAATGTAAATTAAAAACGAATCAAAATTTAATGAATTAATTATAAGTATCTTTTGTTCCATTAAAGAACTCGGAGTCTTATACATTGAGTTTTTGTATTTTGAATAAATTAGAAGTAAAATGAAAAATAATAGTTTTTAAATACCAAATATATTGGAGTGTTTTTTCACCCCAGTCACGAACGAGTGAAAAATCTTTATTATCCGTGATATTTCACATTCAATCTTGGGTTGTCAAAGCGTAAACAACATAACTAAATTGTGGTTAACTAAATTGTGGTGAAAATATTTATTAAAATAATCAATCGATACTGATCAATTAATAAACATTTTTATTATTAATTGTAGTTATATGTTGTTAAATAATTATTGTGTACGTTCTATAAACTATTAACTAATTGTGTATTTAATATTGTGATAATATAAAAGCTATCGCCATTTTGGCTGTGAGAGGGTGCCGAACAAATACAAATAGTTCACAAATTTATAATAATAAAGAAATAATAATAATAATAAAATAATTATAATTTAATAAAATGTCTACATGCAACACATGCTCTACGAGTATTACCAAGGCGAAATTTCCTGGCGTTAAATGTGCAGGCCCTTGTGGAAATACTTTTCATTTAAAATGCGCAAACATCTCTGACGAACTCGTGGAGGAAATAAAAAATCGCTCTGCAACTTGGCTATGTCATGCTTGTCGTTCAAATACCCCGAACCAGTCTTTAATAGTCGACGAAGAGGAAAACCACGACTCAACGAATAATTTGCCAAACTTATCCGACGTTATGATTCTTCTGCAACGCATGGAGAAAAAACTAATACTAATACCCTTGAAAACATGAAAGCCATGGTTTTATCACTCGCATCGGATAACGAACAACTTACATCCAGAGTAAATACACTAGAAAAGCAGCTGAGTACCCAGACATCCAAAATTCATTTGCTTGAAGCGGAAAATGACAAACCAAACCAGCAGTCAAATTCTAGTAGTATAACAATTATTGGCCTACCTAGTCAGCATGATGATATTCGTGATGTGGTTATCAACACAATTAAAAAAATTGGATTGGAAATTAATTATGATGACATAGTGTCCATTCATGCAATTCCCAAGAATACGAGTACAGTTTCATCAAAACAAAATAAATCTAATTCACTTTTGCACGATTTATTGGTTGTCAAATTCACTACTAATGAAATAAAAAATAACATTATGCTGCATATGAAGAAAAAGAAGTCAATTTCAACTAAGGATTTGGATATAATACTGCCGCAAAACCATCCGGAGCAACGCATTTTCATTATGTACAGATTGACAGCTTTCCAGTCCCAGTTATACCGTGAAGCCAAGAAAATAAAAACGACATATAATTATAAATATTTGTGGTGCAATTATGGGCAAATATACCTACGGAAGTCGGCGGCTTCTGATGTTCATCGAATCCAATAGCACAATGATATTTTTCGGCTTCATCATACAAATAATCCAAATGGGAGGAAAATCATCAGTGGATGAATCATCCGGGAATCTAAAATTATATAATTTAATAGGTATACAAATTTTCTTGTTATTACAATTTCATTGTTTATTATTTAATTTTACTTACATCTATTCATTTTTTGTGATGATTTCGTCAAAACAATCCGCACTTGTCTTTGTTTACAAATGCATGACAGCTGTATTTTTTATTATTAATTTTAATACTAATTTGTTGGTAGCACTAGCACTGAAAATTAACGCGATCAATTCGAAACATCGGATGTGCTCTTTATTAGTGCTGTACTCGACTTTAAATTTTTATGTAATCAGTTGCTACAATTATTTTAATTTTGTTGCTGTTGCTCGTAACGCGCTATTCATTACCCGCTATTAGTTTTACTCGAAAAATACAGTACTAAAATTTAATTTATCATTGTTTTTGTATTTACAGTTTACTATATTTTGAATATTTCTTTTATTGTTCATGGTTATGAGTAATATACAAAACGGTAATTTTAGCATATTGGTGCAAAACATTCGAAGTCTACGCGCAAATTTTGATACGTTTAGTGTTTATGTAGCAAGCCTTAATGAAATTCCTGATTTAATTTTTGTTACTGAAAAGGAATTTATTCTAAAGAATGTTGTGAGTTTAGTTTACCGAGCTATAATTTTAAGGCCTGTTGTAATGACCGTTACCGTTCCGGTGGAGTTGGTGTTTTTATACGCAAAAATTTTGCAAATTTTTCAATCGAAGTTCACAACTGGATTACAGCTGATATTATTCGTTTAGATTTTGATCTTGCAGGGAAAAAGTGGTCATTCATTTGCATCTATCGATTGAATAACGGGTCAATTAATGCCTTTTGTGATGATTTGGAAATGTTATTGCGTACGCTTTCAAACGATAACGTAGCTATACTTAAAGATCTTAACCTAAACCTGCTAGATATCAATGAATCGTACGGTTACCAGACAATGTTGGCTTCATATGGTTTAATCAGCTTCTTAAACGAACCAACTAGAATGCAAGCTTGTTTAGACCATGTATTTCTCAAAAGTGAACAAATATTTAACATTAATATTAGCAACCTTCCTAATCAATTTTCTGACCATAATTTGATTAAACTCCATATATCTCCATCTAGTTCAGTAACTGTCAACTATAGGTCAAATTTATCACATGTTAATTACACTAAACTAAATGATCTTTTAAAGTTTGAAAATTGGGATTCTGTGTATTCCCAATCTGATTGCAATGTGGCTTTTGAAAACTTTAATAATATTCTAAGATCTCACATGTCATCATCCACTTCCATCACTGAAAATCCAAAAATAAAAATCCGCAAACCTTGGATGAATAATAATCTTTTGCATAAGGTGAATAAATTGAAAAAATTCTCCAGGAAGCTCAAACGATATCCTGGCAATAAGAGACTGGAAGAATATGTAGTCAATCTATCAAAACAGGTAAAAATTGATGTTCGTACTGCAAAAAATCTCTTCTACAAGAACAAATTTTATTCATCCATTAATGATTCCACGGCTACTTGGAAAATAGTGGATGAAGTGTTAGGACGTATTTCTCATAATAAGCACATAACTCAAATATATCAATTGCGAACTGAAAATATCCTTACGTGTTCAAAGTCCATTTCCAACGAATTTAATAACTTTTTTATAAACGTATCCCAAGAAATAAATTCTGAATTTAGTATTGTAAATAATGAAAATACTGAACATAACAAATTTATCTTTGGGTCTCTGACAAAAAATTATGTTTCATCATGTTATTTTGAACCTATAACTACTGCGGAAATTCTTAATGAAATTCATAAGTTAAAAAACAAAAGATCTAAAGGTTCGGACGGAATTGATAACTTTGTTGTTAAAAACTGCGCTTGGTACTTAGTAGATATTTTAAAATTTTTGTATAACCTGAGCCTATAGACAATGGGGTTTTTCCAAATATTCTAAAATTAGCCATTGTAATTCCAATTTTTAAAAAAGACGATGAATTACAATTAAACAATTACAGAACGATTTCTCTACTAAGCACCGTATCTAAAATCTTTGAGAAACTAATAAAACGACGACTAGTTGTTATATTGATAAAATTGATTTTTTGCACAATAAACAATATGGATTTACTGCTGGTAAATCCACTGAAAAAGCACTGATTGATTTCCTCAGTCAGATACACACAGCGATGAACAGTTCACAGAAGCCTACAGCATTATTTGTTGACATTTGTAAAGCTTTTGATTCAGTTAACACGGGAATAATGCTTACTAAGCTACGTAATATTGGTATACGAGGTAAAATTTTAGGTTTGTTTAGAAGTTACCTTCAAAATCGGCGTCAGATTGTTAGAATAGGTGAAACTTTAAGTGACCCGTGCACTGTAAAATATGGCGTTCCCCAAGGATCAGTTTTGAGCCCGTTAATATTTTTGATTTACTTTAATTCGATTTTTGAAATTAATCTCATAGGATATCCGACTGCTTTTGCTGATGATTTAGCCCTAAGTTATGGAATGCCAACGACTGATATTACTTATGACATCAGTCTTGTTCTTGAAAAGGATCTTCATACTTTAAGCCAATGGTTTTATCATAATCGTCTCATGATCAGCGATAAATCAAAAATCATGTATTTTGGCGACAGAATACTAGATTAGTGCAACCACAAACGTATCACATGTATAAATGCAATAGAAATCCATGCACGGCTCAGTGTTTTGTGCTTGAGTCTGTACAAGAATTTAAATATTTGGGCGGATTCGAAACTCAATTGAAAGTCTCATATCAATACCACAAGGAAGAGTGTAATTTGGGCCATACTTAAATTTTATAACCTTAGAAAAGTCTGCCCTAGAACTACACTAAGGAAACTATACCTTGCCCTAATAGAATCAACAGTAATGTATGGCATATCCAGTTGGGGCGGTACATATTTTACTAACATAGATGACCTGTATATCGCACAAAAAAGAATTATTAAATTAATCTACAAACGCCCTCATACAACACCAACAGTTCCATTGTTTCGTGAGCTAAACTTACTACCATTTAGATATCTTTATGTTTATCAAGTCCTCAAAATATTTTTTATTCGAAGTGACAGTTT